>JAJGOT010000082.1:677500-1989675 GCA_022457155.1 Cladopsammia gracilis | reverse complement strand
AGATTGTTTACAGGAGATCTATTTCTTTTTAGCGATACAGCCAGCTGCAGCTCATGCTTGAGGAGACTAATCGACAAGCCAGGAGAACATACAAGCAAGCTTTCTTCAAGATCCCAACCATTTCTAGATTTGCTTTATTCCGAGAAACAAGTCTCAACTTTAAGTTTTGAGATTGTGATGAAATCTTATAGCGTATTCATTGAAACTATATTAAATTTTCTTATATGGTTCTTTATTTTGCATTCAATATCCTGGAAAATAAAAACTTGAGTATTTGCGTAGGTTTATTGAGACTCAAGATTTTTCTTTTGGTGGCTCGACCCAGGCTATGCTCGACCACAGTGCGGTTCAAATAAGTGTTGAGCCACGTTGCACGGGTTACACACAGTGCCGTTCAGACGTAACTGAATATGCGCAAGTGCGTATTTTTCCTCCATCAATGCGAACTAAATGTAATATATATTACAGGGTACAATGTTTTATCTCAGGGACTGAATCGAACGGTGTAAGCACAGTTAACAAATCATGCAGTGCAAAGGAGAGTCATTTTCAATAGAGTGTCTATACCAAATTCTGACCAATCGTAACAGACGCAGACAATCTAATGAACCAATCAGAACTCGAAGTATAAAATACTTGTAGCCGGCGCCACGCACGGGAAAACGCGTGGGAGCAAGTCACGATTGGTTTTGGTTTTATTTCTGATTGGTTGAGAAAGTAGCGCGATATTTTTTTAGCCAATTACAAAGTGGAGAAATGCAAAACCAATGAACGGCTCGGCCAAAGCCAATGCGCAATCGCTTTGACGAAAGGCAAGCGCTCAATTCAAAACGTCACCTTTTGAATCTCTGAATCTTTGATGAATCTCTTTGCGGTGGCCGATTTCCTTTATCAACTCACTGATAAAACCAGAGTTTCATGTTTTAACAACTCACTCCTTCATTCCCAACAGTTTTTTATAGTCGCGCGAGAAGCGCAACACACAATAGGCCATTTCCGAGTTGCCTTTAGCCTCTCTATCAAAGCGAGGCTAGGTGCGAAACCTTTCATATACAAATAAAACTTATTTGCATGTGAATGAAAACTCATTTTCATATGAAAGATTTCGCACCTAGCCTATAATAATAATAATAATAATAATAATAATAATAATAATAAAGCCTTTATTTAAAGAGGATAGCACTTAATAGCCAAAGGCTAATAAACTTGTGGCCCTCATAAAATACACAACTATTTACAGTCTAATAAATATTGTAAGCTAAAATATATATATACATATTAAAATATACAAAATTCGGTAATAAGAAAAAAATGAATAAAATTATTAAATTATAAAATGATGCAAACATTGTTGTTCCTTAAAAATCTTGGCAAACATGTTCTTTTTAAAACATGCTACAGAATCTAATTTCCTAATTTCAATTGGTATACTATTCCACAGTCATGTTGCCGAAACAGCGAAAGAGCGTCCTCCCTCTGTTTCTCTTTTGTATTTAGGACAAACAGCATTAATTGGCTTTGATAGAGAAGCTAAAGGCAACTCGGAAATGGCCTATTACGCAAATTCAATATTTTCAACAGAATAACTAACTGAGCCCCAGTCTTTTGTGGATTGTAACTGAAAAGTCCCACAGAACCTGGCAACGAGCCCCAGACAAGCACGTGACTTTTCGAAGCAACTGCGCATGAGTAATCCTTCAAGGAGGATTCTGCTCCACATGCAAAACAGTAATTTTGTACAAAATCCAAGGACGAGAAAAATAATTTGAAGCTGCCCAACCCTTGGTTTCTGTTTGTTTATAAATTTACTGTTATGTGAGATTCTTCTCGTCAAACGAGGTAAGGTTTAAAGCTTTTCTTAGAGAGATTTTTGGCTCGATGTTGAAGCCTCTTTGAACCCTGCATGCAAAATGCATTTCCTGTCAGTTTTGAAGAAATAAGGAAACTCGTGCAATCACTTTCATTGAAACATGCTAAATGAGGTTTTAAGGAAAATAAGTTGTAATAGTTTGTGAATTCCAATATACTACTTGATTTTACTTGTCTACTGTAAAGACGATTTGGTAGAAATTACAATTAGCTTACGTACGTACTTAGCTTCCTATCCGATCATCGGCCGGCAACTGACACAATGTCGGGTTTCTTGTGTTATTTTGTCTTATTTATTTGTTTTGTTTGTGTGTATGGAGCACTTAACCGATAATCCAGAAGTTGCAATATCAAAAGTTGTAATTAAAGTAAGCCAGGATGCGATACCTTGAATTCATTTCAGCGATTTACCATTCAAAACATTTATAGTTGTCAGCTGTATGCTCACAAACAACACTTTGGTAAAGTCCAGGTTGATTCGCATGCTAACGTTAACCTTAAAACTCTTTATATCAACTGTAATACTTGAGGTCATGAATTTCAAAGTTTTAATTCATGATCTCACCCTTGTAAGCTGTAGTAAACATTTGCATCACTGCTGTTTCTCAACTTAATAATGATTTACAGGTAAGCTTACAGGTAGGTCCTGACTGTTACATTTAGAGCAGTATTGTTAATTTTAATACTTTACTCAGTGCTTTCAATAAGACCGGGCACCTGCCAGAGCTTTGGCAGGTATTCTGTTGTGAATAGCCAGTTATAATTACTGCATTCAGCACAAGACTATTATTGTGGTTAACTTTTTATATATTTCTTAGAATTCCGAAAGTAGGCCCCCCCTCCCCTCCTGAAGGTAATGGCTACACGAAAGTATTGTTAATTTTCAGACCTTTCTAAGTAATTCCTGAAAGTAATGGCCCACACGAAAGTAACGGCTCCCAAAAGTAACAGTCCAATTGTAAATGTGGTGATGTTCCCATGGAGATGGAATACATGTAGCTTAGTGATTTACTGTACAAGAATGCCGAAGGATCCATGAGAAAGAGAGAATTAAAGTGTCATGCTTATTCCATGATTGTGTTTACCATCATTTTTACTGTTCATTACTTTCATATTTTAGCTGCCTGAAAGTAATGGCTACCCAAACGTTGCGGTCCTTTAGGCCTGCTAAAAGTAACAGGGCCTCCTACTTTTTGGACTCTATGGTAGTTATAATATTTAATTTAAGAAAATGAATTCATAGTGGTTCTAATCTAGCATCATGCTCAAAGTGCTGAAAATAGCAATTTTAAGCTTTATGAAAGAAGGGGCTTACCCTCCAACAGGTACTTCATTAGAGCAGCCACTAACTTCAAACTTATTGAAAGCTCTCTTTACTTCTCCTTTCAGGAAATCAATCATTGCTACTCAAACTATAAGACAAAGTGGGGCTATTTTTGTAACCTTGCAAAAGGCAACAATATTTTCTTACACAGCACATTAATGTATGGACACATCAATGGTTCTAACGTGACATCTTGCATTTCATTGTACCAAAATGACAATTTCTGTCCGTGGAGGGACCAGTGGGGATTCGGCACCCCCCAATAACCCTCCCAACAACACGACTGCGCCAGCACAACAGAGTAGCCAATCCAGCGAACCCAATCAACAACAAGACATTGAGAATTCTGAATTAGAGAATGATGACACTGCAGGGCTTTTGTTACCTAATGGGGATGTGGTCTTTCCTCTTGCTGAGCTCTCTAAACTTGATGAAATGATAAACAGGCCACGCTGGGTGGTACCTGTCCTCCCAAAGGGTGAACTTGAGGTACTTTTGGAAGCATCCATCAAGGTTTGCCGAGCAGGTAAAAAAATGTCTTTATACATTTAGTATCATATTACAGCAGTTTCATCTTTGCTCCTGGATAAAAACTTTAAGTCACACAAGTCTTAATGAAATCATTAAATTTGCTTGAATTAGCCACCTGTGAGCCCTGATAAATATTAACCTTTATTTTAATTTCTGGCAATCTTAATTCAACAGAGTTGGATACTAAGAGTGAGGAGTGTCAGAGGTTCTTTAGAGATGGATTGACCACATCTTTTCATAAAATTCTCAATGATGAGGCAGTTAATGGATGGAAATATGACATTCATGTGAGTTAAACTTTTCATAAATCTTTTCTAAATTATAGCTACAAAATGTAACTGAACCTTCAGCTGTACTGCTCAACTGCTTTCTATTAATTTTCATCTTTAGAGTAGACTGTGAGCATTTTGTATTCCAACAATGCTATAAAAGTCATAGAAGTTGGGTTTTTATTCCTAACATCCAAATTCATTGCAATGTGCAGGCCCAGGTTTTTCAAACAGAAATGTTTGGCTATGATTCACCGATGATCAGAAAATAGTAAAGAAAATTCTCAGATCTCGTTCTTTATGGATGTTTCTATTTCAGGAAGTCAGTATTTACTCTGAGCTCATTTTAATTTATGAGTGAATTCCTTTGTTATTGTCTTATCTTGGGTGATAAGAGACGGGTGGATCATATATAACCAGTGAATCAGGTTTAAAAAACTGCACACTGCACTGAAATTGGCTGTAAAATGTTATCCCTTTCACTTTAAGAGCCCATGTTTTGTTGTGTAGTATTCTCGTTAACTTTTTATCAACCACTGCATTTCTTTCCACAGGCATATGTACAGTAACGGTGTTCTTAGTTGAATAACCTGTAACACCTGTGATGGGTGTTGCTTAGTTAGTGTAACAGCTGTACAATACTTAAGTGTTTCAACTCAACATTTTGTAAGACCTATTGGCATGTGCCCACTTCTTGTGCCTGCTTACTGAAATGGAACAGTGGATGAAAAAAAGTATTGCGAAACATGTACAACATTTTGGCACGTGGACAACAAGTGTTCTAAATTACTTTGTATAACAGCACAGTGAGATCTTGAACAGCTGTAAACCCTTACTAGTGACACGCCTTACAAGTGTAACAGGTTACAAATTCAGCTAAGGTATTGTGATGTAATGTTGTTTTAATGTTTTATTGTGGGTGAAATCCTCCATAAAAAGCTCTGCAGCAGGACTTTCACCGCTGTTAGAAGTAAATAGATAATTTACATTACATGTTTACAATGTAAGGCCTAAGCTCAAAACTCACTTGGATTTGTACAATTTCCTTGTGTCAAAATAATCATTGATCATGTTTAATGTGCAGTTTGTATTCATGAATGTTACATTAGTTACATGTAACCAAAAAATGCAAATTCGTGAACAGTGTGCATGTAGAAAGGGTTTTCAGTTTCTGAAGTAATTTGGTTACAGTTCCAGAAACTGGCTTACTCTTTTCTGTTATAATAACAAACTTAAAACTTCTTTTTTCTTGTGGTTTTCTTATCATCAGCTTCTATAAACATTGGTATATCACAGTAGTTTATAACTATTTATACAATAACTAAAGACGCTGTGTGCACTCTAATTAACAATTATTGGATGAGGTTGAGCATGATAGCGATAATTATCAAGGCCAAAGTTTGTGTTATCTGCCGAAGCTGAAGGTGAGGTGGATAACACAAACTGAGGCCTTGATAATTATCGCTATCATGCGAAAACTGAATCCAATAATTGTTTTATTATGCATATTCCTGAGCTGCACTTGTAAAGACAAGAGCGTGCACTTCTGCATGCATAAAACTATTGTCTGTAGGTATAACGTCACTTCTACATGTATAAAATTCATTGTCTGTAGGTATGACATAACAGAAACAGCAAGCAATAATTAGCTGTGTGCTTAAAGCCAATCAAAATTGAGCTAGTGACACCAATGTATAATAATAATAATAATAATAATAATAATAATAATAATAATTGGTCAAAACATGTAGGTAGTGACTATTATAACGGTTTTATATGTTTTTTTTTATAACAGCAATGTACAGTGCACCACACATTTCTATGAGATCTTGGTGCAATAAGCCACTTGGGATGTTGGAATAACACTCAAAAATCATTTGCCTTTAGCTCGTTACTTACAAGCTCTTTCTTATTCTTCCAATATCGTGTGTGGTTTATTGTGCCTACAGATGTAGTCTATTGCCTAAACAGTATGTACCGGGGCAGGGAAGGGTTGTTGACTGGTGAATACAACTGTAAAAACTGTTTACTTTTCGTCAACAGAAAGCCATTCTGAAGAACACAGAAAAGCTTGTAGAGTTGTGTGTGACAAAACTGTCGCAGGATTGGTTTCCTTTACTTGACCTGCTTTCTTTGGTCTTTAATCCCATGTCCAGGTATTGACTAACTTATTTGTTGTAATTATATTAAAACAGGGCTGTAACTAAGATTTGAGACAGGTGTTGCTCTGATACTAACACCTGTAACATGCTTGTTGCTTTGTCAGTTTATTTAACATACATGTATAACAGGCAAGATCACGTGTGACATCAAGGTCCCATTAAGTGTACTCACCCATAACAGAAGCTACAGGTGATGTCCCTTAATGACAGTGCTGTATAATACGGTGTTCAGTTTGAAACAAGGGTTCAACCGATTGCAAAGCATTCATGTCTCATCTTTATTGACGGTTTAGTCCTGGCCCCTGTTTTATTTATTTTGTACTAGAAACTTTTAGACATTTTCTCTGTCCCAGGTGTCCCACTTATTAACCAAGTGCGAGAGTCATACTGGGAGAATATCAGCTGTGCTCGGTCTGTGCAATAAAGACCAAGGGCTGATTTTCTCCCAGTATGGTCCTGAGCAAGCATGGTTAATAAGAGATTGATTTTATTACATGACTGAAAAATGCGAGAACTTGCACAGGATATTTTGGGAAATTACCCAGTCTGATACTTGGAAAATATTGGATCCCAAATAAGAATTCTGATTGGTTGATTTTTGTTATCAGCCCTCTCGACTATCTTAGTCATGTAATACATGAAAATATGAGTACATCATCACTGTTGTGTCCTTACATGTAGGCAAGACACTTTCGTCCACATTGTCTCTCTCTACCTACAGGTACATGCATAAATTAGTACATTGTTACTGTAATGTGTTCTTAGACAAAACACTCACTCCACATCCTCTCTCTCCCTTAGGTGGCTCTTATAAAGAGACTACTCATTTATGAGGAGTTTTATTGAATAACTAAAGGCATTTATCTTGGCAGGTTTAATATCTATAATGGTGCTAGACCTTCAGACACAGTTCCCCAGGGAGCACAGGTGAGATGTTATGTCCAATATAGTCTTCTTGCACTATAAAAGATACTTTTCGGTTTGCAATGGATAGAATCTGTGACAGCAGGAGTTATTTTACAGTTAGTCTTATACAGTGTGTATGCCGGAACTTAACTTCCTATCTGTAATTTGAGAATATTTTTATCACTTTGAATTAGTGTATGAGATTGTTTCAGTTGGAACAGGAAAAACTATTCAGTCAGTTTCTTTGCAAAACTCATCATTGTGAAGCTTCATAGGATTTTGTATTTTGTGTTTATATTTTGAGTTTCATCCTCTTTCAGGTGGTTGAAAGTTCAATATATGCCAAACCTCCTGATGCAAGGTCACCAAAAGTAAGTTGTGATACATGTAGTTTGTTACTGATGTGATCATGATGAAAGTAATTCTGAAGTTTTTGTTACATGTAGCTTGTGTTTTTATTTGACCAAAGGTCAGACTAAACATTTTCAGTGTATATGTAGTAACAAGGATAGTTACTTTTGGATTGAGCAGCCTTTTACTGTCGCTACTGTTGGGAAGTCGCTACTCTGGAGGGGTTGCTGCTTTCAGGTAGCAAAAAATGTAACATGTATGGGCTGATTCTTCTAAGTATTTAACTTGGTGATCTGCTCTTTTTATTATAATTATTTTTGTGATGCTCTAGATGTAATAAATAACTGTGCAAAGTTTAGAAAAATGTCATTACAACTTCTTTTTTGATGGAACCACCTTAATTCATTACTCTTCCTCTGAATTTTTTGAAGGGTTGGCTTGTGGATCTGGTGAACAAGTTTGGTACTCTAGGAGGCTTTAGTATCTTACAAGAAAGGATATGCAGTGGCAGCAATCTAAATGTTCCACTCTTAGCAGCACTGCTAAGGTTTGTCATCTACTGTATTCATTTTACTGTTCTGAGCTATTCTTGGTTTTCACATGACCTCATAAAAATTTAAAAAATCTGAAGTATACATCCTACAAAGCAGTTTCTAACATGGTGTGTGGATACCAGTGTTATAATCTTTCACAAAAAGTTTCAGGTTTTAACAATGTTTCGCTTCCGATTTATAAAGGTTTTAAATGTGTCACACAATTCGTCACGCTATTTCAGATAAACCATGAAAATAAACAAAATTGAATCAGCTGAAAGTTATTGTTTGCATTATAAGTGCTTATAAGCCGTGTTAATGGAGCTTATAGCAAATGCAATATTTTTTATTTGATTTTTGGTGTAATTAAGACTTTGAATTTTTGGCCGCCGTGTTTGTGCCTCGGAGTGGGGCACAAAGATGGCCATTGCATACATTTCTTACTAAAAATGTCTGATACTCGTCTGCCTATAACTCTTGAACGAAATGCTTTTGTGCTTCAAAAAATTTGGCCAAGATGTGTAGTTTTAAACTTTCTACAATTCCACAAACATTATTTTTGGAATCAAAATCTATTGTTTAATGCTTCTGAATTTTGATATGATGTAAGTGAAAACCAAGAATTATTGATTGGTAACAAGAAAGAGGGGTGTGGAGTGTGGAGTCTGATGTTTGGTGGTTAAAGGCTTGGTCTCTGCCATTATGCTCATGCAAGAAACTTTACTCAACATTGCTCTCTCCACCCAGGTGTATAAATGGGTCCTGGCAACAGAATGCTGGGGGTAACCCTGTAGTGGACTGGCATACTATCCAGGGGGGAGTAGTAGTATTCCTGATTGCGTCACACTACAGCTCAAGCTGAGTGGGTTTCCTGTGGCTCGTGTGCAACTATACCTACCCTAATCTACAGCATATACAGGTCTTTCTGGTGTGTGTCTTGCAGTTTTATTAGAATGATTGTACTCATATAATTTGTTGCTTTTTCAGACCATTTGGATCATGCGCTGAAGTTCTAACTCCTGGAACTGTTGAAAAATACTTTTTACCTATGATAGTAAGTTGGTCATATGGCACAGTATCCAGTATGCTGTTAAAGTATTATTGCCTTATCTTGTGTTGGGTTTCCTGAGTAGTAGCCAGATTGAATTCAGCTTTCCTCTGTTACTCTGTTTCGATGCCACTTTGTTCTTTTCAGGGGCAAACTGGGCAGGAACTGGTATCTGCTTTGGCATCTCCCCAAACATTTTCACATACCGTCTTTTGTGCAAACACATTAATTTACCTAAAAATGGTCGATTACTACTAGTATTATAAAGCAGAATATTTAGCTGCTGTAAGCATCTCGTGATCGATGTTTGGAATGATATGTAAGCAATATTTACAGTCATCAAAGTGAGCAATTTTTTCACAAGCATTTATAGTCAAAATCAGGGCAAAGTCTGCAGTTATTTTATTTTATTTATTTATTTATTTATTTATTTATCTATCCAGGACATCTGATTAGCAGATTTGCTTTACATGTAAATAACACAAAGTTCTGTTTGCTGCCCTTTCTAGTTCTAGTAGAGCCACTGAGAGAAGTGGAGGGTAGAATTGTTATTATTTTGTTTGCCTATAAATTGAATTGCATCATAATGATGGTTCTTTAGTCTTCATTGTCATAGTGTAGAACCTTTATTGACATTAGCCAGTAGTTTTTTTGTGTTTGTATTGATCAAGTATATATAAATGGGTTAATTATTGTAACTTGTCTTTGTAGGATTTTGTACCTAAATTTCTTGAAGGCTTAACTGATGATGAACTTAAAAAAGAGGCCAAAAATGAGGCCAAGAATGATGCCCTCTCATCAATTATCAAGGTACATATGTAATGTTCACTCTGTTGAGCACTGTTATTGGATTATTCCAGGTCTTTGTTGTGTATTTTTTTTTGGTTTGAAAATTTCCAAGAAATTTCTAAGACAAAATAAAATAAAAATCCAACTGCTTTAATATTTTCAAACCCAAACAAAAATTACACCACACCATTTGCATAGAGACCAATGTCCCTTTAGAGAAGGCTGATTGTTTTTGTGAAACCAGCTGCTGTAGTTTTTCTTTGGACTGATGCATTGTTTGAATGTATTTTTTTACTTCATTGTGCATTTTTGCTACATGTGTGTATATATACATGTATTATGACTCTTGTTGTTTGATTTTTAGGCTCTGAAAAGTCTTGCATTAAGACTAACATCTCGAGAGGACATTGGCAAACAATTGGAAACATTTAAGCTTAAAATGATTCTCAGGTTGGTTGAAAAGAAACCTTCTTATTTCTTACTGTAACTTTGGTGAAATGTTTGCCTAAACTTGTTCTTTTTTTCCCTACAATAGATTACTTCAAATTTCTTCTTTTAATGGAAAGATGAATGCTTTAAATGAGGTAAGAAGGAATCTCTAAATTCCTGTATTTCTTGTATTTCCTCAAAATACAATGTAATAGGGATGTTGCCAAGTTTCATTGTGACCAAATACACTGTACATGTATTTACCAAAGATCTGTGTCTTTAAAAATAGTAGACACAACTTTCACTGTAGCATCTCAAAGCTATACTTAAGACACTTAACCAATGAAAGTTGTTGTTGTTATTTTGCAGATAAACAAAGTTATCACAGGTGTATCATATTTCACTCACCGACACACTGTTACAGAAGAAGAGGAATGGCTCACTGCTGAAAGGATGGCTGTAAGTACAACTAGTACACAGATCATCTGTATGACAGGGCAAGAAATTAACTTTTTTCTCAAGAAGACATTAATTTTGGCTCCTAAATACATGTATTCCAAAGTGGTCGCCAAGTCCAAAAAGTTAGTAGCAATTCTTTTTTCCAAAAACGAAAACAAAAATATTGACATAAACAAATGAGAGCAGAAGCGATGGAGCGACGTGTAAAATTCTGAGCCCGCAATATGGATTGCTAGCAAAAGAGATGTTTGAATGCACAATATATAACGTAGCCTCCGAAATATCCAAGATGGCGGATGTTGACGTTTCACTTCGTAGAGTTCCTGACAGTTTTGCCACAAACCTCGTCATTTGCACCGATTCACCCACCTTCAAGTTTTATTTAATTGCACAATATAGGTACGATGAAGCAAAGGGTTCTGGTCCAGGGGGTGTAACAATATTCCTAGTTGCTTTGTGCTACAGAAACCAGGTTGAGCTTGTTGAGTGGGCTACCTGTGGCTCGAGTCAACTTTACCTTTTAGCTTTTACATTATTAGTGAAACTGCAGGGCTGTCATTAAGGGCCATCACCCGTAGCATCTGTTACGGGTGAGTGCACTTGATGAGACCTTGATGTTACGGGTGATCTTGCCTGTTATAGGTTAAATTGAATGACAAAGCAACAAGATTGTTACGGGCGTTAAGATCAGGGCAACGCCTGTCTCAAATCTTAATGACAGCCCTGAAACTGGGTAAAGCTTCATTTGTGTGGGTTACCTGTGGCTCAAACATACATTGTACAATCCATGGGATTTTGTGTTGTTACTTGATGAAGTCAGTCACAATGTTAAGAGTTCACCTCATATTTTCCTGGTCAATAACTTTTGTGTTGTGTTATAGGAATGGATTCAGAAAAATGGTGTCCTTTCCATTGTATTAAAAGATAATCTTCACCAACCTCAGGTTTGTGTTAAATCAATACTGACAATTAACAATATACACCACCTGCATACAGTGTAATGATTTTGCCTTGTTTTGTGAATTCTTTTAAAGCCTTTTCAAACACTATTTTATTGATTGAACTTCATGTACTTGTACATGTAATTAGTGAAATTAGTTATTACATCATTATTCTTCTAATGGCTTGTGTCAGGGTACAGGATGTGTGTTATTGAACTACAGCTACTGTAGTTTAAAGTCTGTTTTGGGAAAATATTTGGCAAAACAAGAACAAGACAATTGTTTCCCCAATATGGTTTGAACAAGCAGTTCAGTTTTATAAAGGTTTTTATTTTTTTGACTCTTACAAATTGGCCTACAAAATAGTGCATGTTGATTTTTCTCTCTTCGCAGTATGTTGAAAAACTGGAAAAGATTCTGCGGTTTGTTATAAAAGAAAAAGCTCTGTCCTTGGATGACTTAGACAACATCTGGGCTGCTCAGGTTTGTGTCCGTTTAATTTTTATACTCTATAAAAATCGCTAACTCTAGAATCATCCCCAATTTTTCTATCGCAGACCCACCCTCTTCATAAATGAATTCCAGGAATTTAGACTTTAGTGTCAAACAAAAGGCCACCTCGAATGTGAATTTATCTTCAAAGTGGGCAGGGCAGTAGTACAAAGTGAGTGGAGAAGCAACAGGAAAAATTTAGGCCCATTCCACAGTTCAGTGATTTTCATAGTATTTTATTATTGCGTTCAAAGAACGCAATCCTAATTTTCGTGTTGGTTGTCCTGTGGTTTATGTGCAGTAAAATTTGAGATTTTCTGGTGGATGGTCTTCCAAATGGCCGCCCTATTGTTTTTTTTTCAGGGGCTCATTTCCACCGGAAATTCCTTTGAACGCGTCTCCATAAGCTGTGATTACAGCTAGTTTAAGGTTACCCTTACTGTCGTGGGGGAGGGGGAGGGGTTACTTTCAGAATTCTGTGGTGATATGACCACTGACTGCCATAAAATATTGGCATACTAAGGAAGTGTTCTATTGGGGATAACCATATTCGGTTGGTTGGGTTGGTTGGATTTGTTTTGTGTTCTACATGGGGAAAAAAACGTTTTCGGTTGGTTTGGTTGATCAACCATTTCAAACAGCTCTGAACCAGGTTAAAATGGTTGAAACCGAAAAAACCGAAAATGGTTGAAAAGTGTTCTATTGGAACACCTCAACGAAATCAACCAAAACCAGTTTAGGTTGCAGGGTGTTCATTAGGGCCGATTCACACTGTGGCATAAGCATAAGCGCAAGCATAAGCATAAGAATTTTACGTGTGAACCGGGACGACATAAGCATAAGCGTAAACATAAGAAAAATGGAAAATTTTTCATTCTCTTACGCTTATGTTTGCGTTAACGTCGGAAAATTGCAAGTGTGAACCGGACTAAATAAGCATAAGCATAAGCGTAAGATGCCTGCTGTTCTCTTGCCAGCGGAAAAACATAAAAGTTTAAATTCCAGTACTCGCTCGATTTTCGCTTATGCTTATGTTGTCCCGGTTCACACGTAAAATTCTTATGCTTATGCTTGCGCTTATGCTTATGCTTATGCTTATGTCACAGTGTGAATCGGCCCTTAGGCATCGGAGATCGGAGAATTCTCTGCCTACTACGCGGAATTCTCCGGCTAAATTTCAATGGCAATATGTAGCTATCTTCACTCTTTTATAATATTCTCCTGTTACTTTACACTATTCTCCTGCTACTACAATTCTTACTGAAAACCCTGAGGTTGAAACGGTTGATCCCAATAGAACACGGCCTAAAACAATTGGTTGGATTATGTAACAGAGTTTTTAGAAACAAAATGATTGGATGTATCAGGCTTAATAATATACATGAAAAAATTACTCAATTCTGATTTGCTAAGAGCAGTGCAGTTCAAGTGTAACACCAGTGCAAAAAGTGTAATACCAGTGCAAATTTACAAATCACAAAAAAAAATTAATGCAAAAATGTTTTGCAAAAAAAAAATTGTGCAAAAAAAAAAAAATCCAAAAAAATGGATGCAAATTTTTTTCATGTATAATTATTAACAAGTAATCATACGGTTTTCTAGTTCAATTTGGGATTAATTTGCACCTGTGAGTTTGAGCTTTTTGAAAAACTCACTCGTGCAAATTAATCCCAAATTGAACTCGAAACCTTATGATTACCTATACATATAAGAGAAGAAACTGATTTAGATCAATTTGTTTTTGGTTGGACAAATAGCCGTAAAATAATAAATTCACACCTTATTGCAAGAATTGTTTTAACAGAGTTATCAACCATTTTTTTTTGGAACTTCCTTACCAGGCTGGAAAACATGATGCCATTGTGAAGAATATCCATGATCTCCTGGCCAAATTAGCTTGGGATTTTTCCGCAGATCAACTTGATCACCTTTTCTCCTGTTTTCAGGTAAACTACTCGTACATGTATATATCCAAAATTCAATCTCAAATTTTGTTGGAGTTTTGTCTTTTCAGCTTTCATTTGGATGGCGACACTTTGTGATTTCATCCACAGACTCAAAATTAAGAAGCACCTTAGTAAGTTGTTCAGGTGTTTAACAGTACAACAGGAAAGTACTGCTTAATACATGTACCTTTCATTTGAATGGTCACACCAATTGACTTTAGCTTTAATATATCCTTTTGGGAAACATTTATTTCTGATTATCATTTTGACTGATTGTATTATTTTTATGATTCACAGGAGAGTTGGACAAATGCCAGCAAAAAACAAAGAGAGAAACTGTTAGAGTTAATAAGACGGCTAGCTGAAGATGACAAGGAAGGTGTTATGGCACATAAAGTATGTAATTGCTGCAAACTGCTTTTCTAATTGTATCTCTTCCTATTTGACCAGTAAGTTATAATATATTAAAATATGGTTAATTAAATGCAGTTTTAGTTAGTTAAGAATGAGTAGCAAGAGTGGAAAGTGGCGTTTTGGGTCCCTTTGCCTGTAAAAAGACTTGGTAACTGTACTCACTGATAATAATAATAATGTGTTTGGCATTATTGTAGGTGCTGGGATTGTTGTGGAACCTCGCTCACAGTGAAGATGTACCAACGGATATCATGGACTTAGCACTTAGTGCTCACATCAAAATTTTGGACTACAGTTGTTCACAGGTACTGCCACATGTCATGTGCTTGTTTTTAGAACTTTAGTTACATTGTTATTGTCATTGCAACATATTAAGAAAGTTGAGGATGAATTGTGTATAAACTACCCTAAGATGTAAATTTCTTGAAATACAGTAACAAGAATTAACTTTTGGTCCATGTTATGTTATACAATACAATCAATTTCCATCCTTTTTCACAGGACCGTGACTCTCAAAAAACAGAATGGATTGATCGCTGTATAGATGAGCTCCGTAGCGATACTTGGGTTTTACCAGCTCTCAAGCAAATCAAAGAAATTTGTTCTCTTTTTTATGAGGTATAGAAATTTTACAATCTTGCATAGCTAGGTACATGTAGTAGCATGTTGCAGACATTTTCTTGACCAGCTCTACCAGTACATCTGTTTAATAGTAATGTTGTTCTCTCTACATTTACTTTTGCCCTCTTCTGCAACTGGGATATGTTATAAGAAGGCAATTTCTTCACTGGTTGCAGGATAAGCATCAGTGCTCCATGTATAATTATATGCTCAAAGCTCTCAGGGCTATCATTATAAAGCTTTGAAGAAGCCGCTCCACAAGGAAAGTAGCTGATTGGAAAACGAGGAATGTGTTTCACGCTTGTAATTTTTTTTTGTCATTTTCAAACTTTGACTAGCTTATAATCTTTACTGTAATTGCTGGCCATAATAGTTGGTTGCTATCCCTGAGTTCTGTTGTCAGTAGTTTAAATTTGATGATGCTGGAACCACGTTTAAAAAAACAACAACAGCAAACAACCAAATTTCTGTATCTCTGATTAATTTTAGGACTTTTATATTGATTGAGGTAATTTAAGTGAAATGCTTAACAAATTTGTTAATTTTCTTTTTCAGGCCCCTCAAAACTACTCCCATATTCAACGTAACCCACATGTTTACTATCGTCACGAGGTTATAAATCAGTTACAGGGTACCCATTCCCTAGTTACAATAGTGGCTGATAATCTGGCGACCTACATGCAAAAAGTACACACCCTTCTTGAAGGTAAGCCATGAATAAAACAATGTACTTTTGTTGGAATTACACTCAAGATTTCTTGTTAGTCCTCTTGAATGATTTTACCAGTTGAGATACAGCAGAATAAATTGTATAAAATAACAGTATAAAAATTCTTAATTTTACTGTTTTTGGGAGCAAAAGGGATGCTGTTATGATACTATTGTAGACAAGGTCTGATAAGGGACTTTTATTTCCATCACTTTTGAATGGCCGTTTAGTGTACATGTAGCTCTGTGTCTGGTGCATCTGGTTAAAAAAAAATTGTTTTGCATAATGGCTTATTTGTAGGCAAACCTAACATAGACCCCAGTGAAGTTCAAATTGATGGAAGATATAATCATTCATATCAAGTCCAGGAAAGACTCAACTTTCTCAGGTGAGATTTGCATGGATCCCTGAACAGGGTTATCATAAAGGTTACAAGTAGACATCTGACTTTGTAAAGCAACCAGATATTTTTTTAATGCCGTCTACTATAAAGAACTGCCAAGCAAAGTAGCTGGCCAATATACATGAATCAAAGTAGTTGTCGATTTTTGCCAGCAGTCGACTACTTTTGACAACCCTGCTGAAGAGGAAGGAAAAGGGCTTTGGTAAATACTTCCTGAAGTGTCCTTGGACAATGTGTATTAAAAGGGAGCTACCTGTACATTGTACATGTATATGTAGTTATGGAGTTGATTGAGTGGATCAGCAGTAATGAGACAAAGAGTGGTACTTGGCTATCTAGAGAGATGAAACTCAGTAGTAAAATTTCAACTGTACATTAAAATACTCAAATGTAACAAAAGAAAATAATAACCTGATACTTAACTTGAAAATAAAATTCAGTCTGTCATTAAACAAAGCAAGATGGCCTCTGTGGTATGACTTTTTTCCATTCCCCCTTGAAGTCCAGGGTTCCCCCTAAATTTTAGTTCAGCAGGTAACAGATTTTTGCTAAGCGGTAAAGGGAAAACTGTATCTTAAAAATTTTCCGGGGACAAGCGGTTACGGGCGGTAATAAGTGCTGCTTCAAGCAGTAAATTTTACCGGTTACCGCCTGATAAGGAGAACCCTGGAAGTCATCTCATGGGAAAATTGATGAGTAAGCTTGTATCTTGAATCCTTTTGCAGTTCGTGTGATTTTTCTCTGCAGATTTCTTCTTAAAGATGGACAGTTATGGCTTTGTGAGCCACAGGCAAAACTGGTAAATTAATAATACTAAACAGTGTAGATTAGTTTTCTGATCATTAACCCCTGGTCTCTGCTTAATTTGTTTTTTACATGTTGGGCAATGCCTCTCCAAAAGCAGCAATTACAAAAAAATGAACACCATTTGGAAATGATACTTAAACTCTGGATGAATGCTGACACTTCTCATTTCATTTAATTCACTTGCCTTTTATGACTTCCGTTTGCTTCACTTGCTTGGTGTGATCTATTCAATTCTACTGTTTATTGTTTTGCACTGGTTTTGATTTGCTTGTTGTATATGTGCAGATGTACATGTAATATATCGTCATTGTAAATGTTTTATAGTAACCAAACACTGCTGACATGTACTTATATGTACAGTGTAAAAGTCGCACTCGGGCCACGATGGCCCACACGGCCGGAGCTTAACCCGGTTTCCGGTTTCCCTGGATGGGATGCTAGTCCATCGTAGGGTTACCCCCAGCATTTTGTCGCCGGTACCCATTTATACACCTGGGTGGAGAGAGACAGTGTGGAGTAAAGTTTCTTGTCTAAGGAAACGACGCGACGGCAGAGACCAGGCTCGAACCACTGACCTTCAGGTTGAAAGTCCGACGCGCTAACCACTAGACCACCATGCCGTCCACATAATTATGTACAGTTTAGCATGTTCAAAAAGACGGGGAATGCATTCAAAACGGGGCAGGGCAGGGTAGGGTTAAGAAAAAGCATGGTTCAAAGATGACATGTAGAAAAATACAAGTGCTAACAGTGTGGCGATGGATGTGAGAGAACCTCTCTTTTTTTTCCACATCCATTTTTTTTTCTCAGTACTACCTGCAATGGTCTAACTTGTACATTACACATATGAGTAAGATGTAATTTCATTTCAAAACATGTGTACATAATTGGTGAGTAACAGGGACATGTTAAAGAAATGATGTTGAGTGATAATTGGTATTAAATGTTACACTGGACCAATTTCTAAACAATATTGTTTCATTATAGATCTGGCAGTGCCTTGCAGAAAAAGCTGTTCTACCATCTGATAGAGAATGTTGCTTTAAGTGGTTTTCAAAGGTAATAACACTTTAATAGAAAATATGGCTGCCAATAGGTGTTGGATTCATATTTGGCTTCATATTTTTCTTTGAAAAGTTTGGCTGTAGAGACCCCTCTCTTCCCTCAGAATTTCCAAGTATTTTCTGGAACACACATTGTATTCAGATTTCTACATGTACCAGTATATGACTCATAGGAATGCCTAATCACTGTTATTCAAGTTCCAATCTTTCATTTTGTTAATTTGTCTTGTTAAACATTTCAAAAAGGCATTTTATCTTTTTTTGTGTGTTATTCACAATAATCAGTATCTCTGCCCGTGTTTTCTGTGTGTGATGTCCTGGTACACCACAGAAAGCTAATTCAAATGGCCCAGGATGGTTAAGCATTACCACAACTGTTCCCATTAATCTTTATTCCATTTTAAATTATAGTTAATGGGGGATGAGCCTGATCTTGATCCTGAAATCAGCAGATCATTCTTTGAAGGCAATATTCTCAAGTTAGATCCTTCCCTGTTGACAGAGAATGGTATAAGGTTAGTACACACAAAACATTTCCAGTAGATTCCTCCTTTTGATGTTCTTGTTGTTAAGAGGAGCTGTTATCTTTCAAGAGTGGTTACAAGAAGAGCTTCTTCTTTTGCAATAAATTAGAAGCAATCAAATGCTCCCATGCTAGAGGTTTCCCACCCCCTGCATCCAATTCTCCACCCTTTCCTCCCTCCAACATTGCCCCCATGTATAAGGCAGGTGACCACTTCATGTCATGGGCGTAATGTCCACAGACCATCACCGTCCTTGTTTTGCTCCCCCCCCCCACCCCATTGTGTCTAACTCCCCACCCTCCTCGCCCTTCAAAGTTGTTCCCATGGATAAGACAGGTGACCACTACATATCATGGGCTTAATGTCCACAGACCCTCACCGTCCTTGTTTTGCTTCCCCCCCCCCCCACCCCATTGTGTCTAACTCCCCACCCTCCTCTCTCTCCAAAGTTGTTCCCATGGATAAGGCAGGTGGCCACTACATATCATGGGCTTAATGTCCACAGACTCTCACCCTCCTTGTTTTGCTCCACCACCCCCCCCCCCCCTCCCGACTCCACCCCACATGACTCCCCATCTTCCTCTCCCACCATATAACTCATTCAAGAGTTAAAAATTATTGGCCAAATATATTGTTTGGGGGAAGGAAACCATCGTACAAAATTAATTTCATAGAATTGGTCTGGACAATGTCTGATGACTCACTATTATTACCTTAGCTTTTTAGGAGAGGACAGCTTTGATTCTCTAAGCTCACTCTCTACACCCTGAACGTGTTTGCTGGCACAATCAAATCTGTTAATCGATTACTTAACACCAGCCATGATTGATGAGTGAATTCGTTATTTTCCCTTAGGTGTTTTGAAAGGTTTTTCAGAGGAGTGAACATCAAGGAGGGTAAACTTGTAGCAAAAAGGAGAACATACCTAATGGAAGATTTGGATTTAATTGGAGTAGATTACTTGTGGCAGGTAATTAGTGTCTTAATTAATTTTGTAACAGTAATTGGACTGAGAAGAGTACAATTCATCCTTTCGTATTGTATTGGTTGGGAGAAGTTGCTTAAGCATCAAGATAATTTATCATGGCGATCAAGTCACAGTTATCATTTCCTTCATTCCCATGACCTGTATGTTTAATCATGTAATAATACTACAAGGAGAAATTAGGTGCTGGTCATCATAGAGTCAATGAATGAGTGGGATTGCCCAGAAGGCATTTTTATATCAATATTATAACTTGCAAATATGACCATCCCAATTTCCAGGTTGTTCTACAAGGCTCAGATGACATTGCAAGTAGAGCTATTGAACTACTTAAGGAGACATTCACATCTTTAGGACCCAAGCTAAGAGCAAATCAGGTACATTTCTGTTTTAAAACATGGTTGCTTGGATAAACCATTTACACAGTGAAAAAGACCTTAGACTTAGACCAATTTTAAATAAATGACTTAGATTCAATAAGTCATAGTTTCTGTTGATAGACCTATAATACAGTTGAACGTTTCCTTGCACTTACCCTCATAATTGGGACACCTCATTATGGTCCAAATGAGATGAAAATCTGTAACAATAAACATTCTTTCCCTTGAGTGTCTGTATTAAAGAGGTGTGACGCTACTTTTTCTTGTATCCTGTGAGCAACAGGCAGCTTTGCTTTGGTGATTGCAATGCTGTAGAAAACATTGTTCTGCAGTTTGTTTTTACTAAAATAATAACTCACTGGAATAACATGTAACAAAATATACATTGTAATTTTTTTTTTGTAGGTTGAAATCCATGATAAGTTTATTATGAATTGTACTAATCAGATTCGCCAGTCTGCCGACTTGCTTTCTGTTAAGAGTACAGAGAATGAAACAATTGAGAAGAAGGCTGAGGTGCCGAGAGAAAAGCTCCAACAAGAAGCTAAGAAAACTGTGCGCTGTTTGATAGTGCTCAAAGAGTATGTTGGCGAGTGTGATGACGAACATGCAGAGGAAAGAGCTATTCTGCCTCATGGAAGGTATGTGTACTGGAAACACGGGCAACAGGGCCTGAAAAAGGGTTGGGGGGGGGGGGAGGGGGTTATATGTAGGAATTTGACTTTTTTGAAGAATTTTTGGTCAAAATCCCATTGTATAATATGTTGTCAAGTAGTCATTTTGTAAAGTGCTGTTTGGAGCTGTTTGCACTACTTTATCAATGTTAGCTCTAATTTTATAACACTAGCTTTTGTGTTACTTACCAATTATTTTGTTATTTTTCTTGTGTAGATCCTGTCGGGGTCGGCATGTGTCACTCATTGTCAGATTCCCTTCCCACGGTCGCCAGGGAGATGACTTTGAGATTTGGTCTCATACAAATGAGTCAATAGCATCTGTCAGAAGACAGATTCTGAGCAGGTATATTTCTTATACATGTACATAGCTGCTACTAAACTTGTATACAGCTATTTCAATAAGCATTGTGTGAAGAATTGTGCATTGACATTCCAAGACAACAAGGCATGGTAGATCCAGCTCATCTTGCCTAAGTCCATATCACCTGGCATGTCATTCACAACATAGCAGACTTTGAGGTTTGCTTAAAAGTCATTGATCCTAAGGTCATGGCTGTATGGAGCTGGCAAATTGTCCTGTGAAGAGTATCTTAAAATATATTCTGCATGTGAATCTACAACAACAACAACAACAACAATACTTATTTACTCATTATTTTTTTACAACTTTATATTAAAAATACCTAAAATGCTACAATGCCTTGCAGTCTTGGAATGTACCAATTCACAATTCTTCAGACAACGTTTGTTGAAATAGCTATACAATCATCTTGTATAATGAATTTATGTGCATGTTAATTCATCTACAAATCAATACTTAATGTAACCATAGTTTAATTATTCAGGCATTTGATTGTTTTCAGTTGAACCCACGAACCAAAACAAGACTAATTAACTGGCTCGTCGCTTCGACGAGTCAGTTCTTAGAATACCCTCTTTTTTTTTTTTTTTTTTTTCTGTCGTGTCACCTGCCCCGGGAATCGCTTTTGCTGCGGCCAACACCGTACCTAATTCACTTCCGGTTTTCAGAAATGGCGTAATCAGTGATGTCGGCAACTATAATTCAAATATTTACCGTTCTAATTTCGACGGAATTGTTAAAAATTAAATCTCTGTGATTTTCGGATGCGATCTATTTCTGGTAAAAGGAAAGCGAGTTGAATTTTTCTAACCAAATCATCGTTGAATAAAACACGTCCCGGCAGGTCACAGAACTGCTGAGTAAACAATATTCTCAAGCATTACTCCGTGGAGTCACGTTCAAATTCCGCACATCTCGTATTTATGTCACGCTATTTGATCGATCATATTGATATTGTTAATTTATTCGAAACCCCATCACCGATTCTCCAAAATGCCTGTGTTAAAACAATCCTGATTCCTTGTAGTAGGTGGTTTCAAGGATTTTAAATCAAAGGCTCCTTCGTGCGTAGCTAGTATTAACACGAAGGAATGTGTTTACTAGCGAAAATGAAATTACGGACAAACTTCGTCGCCGATTTGTTGTCGTTGGAATATCGTCGAAAGTATGCTATGTTTTCATGACCGTTTGGCTTCAGTTTGCCCTCCTCAGGACGAGTGGCTCCTCGACGGAACCAAAAAAATGAAAGATTAAAGGGAGTGAAGGAAAGAAAAATGATAAGCCTACGACACGAGGTATTCCCAAGCGGTCACCCATCCAAGTACTAACCTCGCCCGACAGGGCTTAACTTCGGTGATCAGACGAGAACCGGCGCATGCCAACCAGTGACAGTGTTCCTAAAGTTTACGTTTTTTTCTGTCTGGATGTTGTGCAAGAATTTTTATTAGGATTGTTCCATATCTGTTTTTTTCCATTGGCTCGCTGTGTATTATTTTTTTCTTTACTTTTCCTGTGCAGGGATTTATTTTTTTAATAATTGCGAAACTGAGACCAAACGAGCCAGTTTCGAAGCCCATCGGGCTCCTTGTTCATATTTATTTTGTTTATTCAGGGTGAAGGGCTCTCTGCAGGCAGCGAGACTCGACCTGTACGTCAATGGAGAAATACTGTCTCCTTCCGATGATAAGAGACTTATTTCACAAGTGCCACTCAGAGATAGGACTGTAAGTATTAAATTTTAAATAAAATTGTGTTCACATGTACAGAAGTTTGGTCATAATTACTGTATAATTATTTTTAGAGATTGTGATACATATTGATGTATCTCATTTTGTGTAAACACCATTGCATGCAACATAATTTATTTAACAGCATGTTGCAACTATGTCACTTAATCATGTTTATTTCCTTAATGCCAAGGGAATTTACTGTCAAAAGAGAGTTATGATATCCTTGAAATACTTTTTATAAATGCCCAGGACAATTTGCATTTCCCTTTTGGCATGCAATAAATGACTAAGTGTTGTAAACTTCAATAAATTATCATTATGTAATGTTGCCTGGTACACAGTGCAGTAGCAGATTCAAACTCCATTCTAGTGGGGGGGTGGGTGGGTGGGGGTGTATTTTTCTTGGGGGGGGAAGATAAAGCGAACCCCCCTCAGACTCCTCCCCTAGTTCTGCTGCTGCAATATCTTGGCAGAAAAAGTCTTGTTGTGCTGCATATTGACCTTGTGATCTTGTCACTCTGTTTTGCAGTTAATAACAGCCAAGATTGGAACAATAAACAGTTCCATGCCATCGTCACCAGATTCCTCGTCAGATTCATCCGGAGGTTCCACACCAGCTGCGCTAGATGGACCAAACCTGGAAACTGAGAACTGCTTGCCAGGAGTGGTATGTTGAGAAGTGTTCGACTGGTGTTACAGTTGTAACTAGAACAGAAATTTGCATGACATAAGTTAAGAGAGTCACATGGTCGGTCGGGTGATGCATGTGTAGTAGTCCTCAACTTCATTCCTGTGGTGTGTGTTTGTGAGGATTCTCGGCTGGCGGTGTTTGCCCAGAGTTTTGGATGTTGGATGGCATGTTTCTTGCCCCCCCCCCCCCCCCACATTGCATGCATAAATTTGAATATAATTTCATTTTCTAAATCCATTAGTTTTGTCCATTATATATACATATTTATTTATTTTTTCTAATCATTGTTATGCACATTTGAACATTTTTATGAAATTTGCGCAATGCAAATTGTATTATTATTATATTATTTATTGGGAGGTAGCGTCGAGTGGTTAGGGCGTTGGACTTGTAATCCGGAGGTCCCGGGTTCAAGTCCCGCTCTGACCACTTGCTAGAGTTGTTTCACGGCAGATCCGAGTTCAACTCCTCGACCACGCTTGTAAAATAGCTAACTGGTTTGCCTCCTGCCAGTTGGGATTTTTGAAAATGTTATGTTCCATTTTGAATATTTTGTTTCTATATTTAGTGTCCCCAATTAGCGCTCTCGTGCTAAATACCTTGACACTTAAATAAAGTGATTATTATTATTATTATTATTATTATTAAGATGTTTGTGTACTTCCTGAAGCAAACCTGTTTTAACTTTTTCTTTATCTATCAGATGTTGTCCAAACGTCATAGCTTTATGCAGTACCTGATAGATCTTGCAGACGAAGGAATTGTTCATGACATTCCTGATCTAAGAGAGAGAGTACAGCAGTTACTCAACCTCATACCATCAGGTAAAGAGCTTCCAAGTTTACACCAATACAGTATTCCTTCTACACCGGGACTTTTTTCACATTCCGTTAACCTTTTGACTCCTAAGATTGCCAAAAATCACAATTCAAGAAAAATCCCAAAATTTCAATTTGTAAAATATTGAAATGGTCAAACCATAGGATTTCGTTGACAGACATAAAAGTTAGAACAACACTACATGTCTCCATTAATTGACTCTTGGAGTGAAAAGGTTAACTGCACTTGTAAAAACATTGCCTTCTTTCTCTCTCTCTCGATTAGATTTCATGTGCATAAAAATTTGTAATAATATGTTTTATTTCTTTTTTTTATAGACACAGAAACAGTTGGAAATATCAAGAATGTTTGTCGGGCTTGTTCAGAAAACTGCTCAAAAACATCATCTCCTTCACTAGATGCCATGTTCTTCACACCTTCTTCAACTCAAGTTCTTTATAACCTAGAGGTAAGAACCTTATTTGTGGCCATGTGCAGCTGTATGTCTTTATATATGTATCTGTGTCTGCCTGAGTACAGGTCTACCTTGTCTGTCTGTCTTTCTGAATAGCTATCAGTTGATCAACTAGACCATTAATTAATCTTCACTAGATGTCTGTCTGTCTACTTGAATTGTCTGGCTGTGTTTTTATTAACTTTTAGTAAGTCAATTAATCTATCAATCTTTTGTTTATCTGTCAGTGTACACAGGTATATAATTTATATTATTTTTAACATACAGTAGGTTTTTGTAGGAGTTTGAATTGATCTGTAGTTTGCAACAGAGAAGGAAAACGAAAACATGGATGCATCTTCAATGATGGTGCTGTCATTATTAGGAGTCAGCAATCAGTTATTATGGCTGGCAACTGCAGTAAAGATGACACGCTACTCAATCAAAGTCTGAATGACTGAAAAATAACAAGCGTGGAAGACTTCCTTTGTTTTATGACCGGCTACTTTCCTTGTGCAGCCAGCTTCTTCACAGCTTAACAACAGCCCTGAGTGACATGTTTTAATGCCCTGGTGATTGGAGAAGGCAGTGTAGATAACAGTTATTTATAATCTTCTCTTCTTGACTTTCATAACACAGTTGTCTTATCATTTTTCAGATTGTTTATTCCCTTCTTATGCCTGCTTCTTTACCAGCTCAAGATCACCAAACTTTAGAATTTCAAGTAGGTTGAAAAATTTATTGTGTCCTTGTGGTTTTATTTTGCTGCATGGTTATGTAAGATGGTGGTTCATTATACTAGATGATCAAACTCAATGGACACACGGCAAGATAGGGGACAGTGAAAAGTCTTGGGGAGTTTCAGCTTTGCCAAGTGCTGAAAATCAGCTACTTTTAGAACTACATGAACATAGAAGTACTATACACTTCATTGCCGAGCTCATGGGTGCTTTAACTACATAAATTACAAATATTTTTTTCTGCTGTTTCAAAGGTTCACTTCTTAAAATGTGGAGGTATTCAGTGTGCCCTAAACATGCTGACAAGAACAGATTTCCTTCAACAGGCTGACATTCTCACCAAGAGGTAAGTGGGTTGTAGTTGTAAAATAAACAAAGCCCTTTTACAAGGGCAGAAACAGGGATGTCAATAAGGGATGGCAACCACATCACATCACATGAGCCAAGTGTAGAAGGATTAGAGGTCCTTGAATTAGAAAATCAAAATTCATTGTGTTACAAGACCCTTGAAATTTGTTGCACAAGTGAAATGTCAACAAAAAATTTTCAAAATGAAATAAAATAACAGCACATTTTTTACAGAAAACAGTAAACTCTCTTTAAAAACGGACACCCCTGTAAGGTGGACACCCCTGTAAGGCAGACAACCCTGTATGGCAGATACCCCTGTAAGGTAGACATCCCTGTAAGGTGGACATCCCTGTAAGGCAGACACCCCTGTAAGGCAGACACCCCTGTATGGCAGACACCCCTGTAAGGTGGACATCCCTGTAAGGTGGACATCCCTGTAAGGCAGACACCCTGTAAGGCAGACACCCCTGTAAGGCGGACACTCCTGTAAGGCGGACACCCCTGTAAGGCGGATACCCCTGTAAGGCAGATACCCCTGTAAGGCGGACACCCCTGAAAGGCAGACACCCCTGTAAGGCAGACACCCCTGTAAGGCAGACACCCCTGAAAGGCAGACACCCCTGAAAGGCAGACACCCTGTAAGGCGGACAACCCTGTAAGGCGGACAACCCTGTAAGGTGGACACCCCTGTAAGGTGGACACCCCTGTAAGGTGGACACCCCTGTAAGGCAGACACCCTGTAAGGGGGACAACCCTGTAAGGTGGAGACCCCTGTAAGGAAGACACCACTCTAAGACAGAGATTAATTTATTCCTTATTGGCTGGTTTTGGTCGAATTTCAGTTGTTTGTCTGTAACTACATGTAAACTCTCTATAAGGCAGACAGCTTAAGCTGGTCCCGAATGTGCCGGCTTAGACCAAGTTCTCTGTACACAAGGACTTACAAGAATGAACCCGTAAGGACGTGTTTTATCAGCTATGGAAGCCAGACTATTGTGACAAGAAGTAACTTTTATAATCTATTTATAAGGTCATCAAATCACTTTGTTGTTATCTTTTTATTTTTTGTAGAGCTGCATTTCATACACTTCTTAAAATGTCCAAGTTGCTACTGACAGTTGTGGGCTATGCACAGGTGACTGTTGTCGCAGAAGCTATTCAGCCTTCAGACCCCACCTGCTCCCCTCCTCCCATCTCAGCCAGCACCCACAATGCTGCTGTGATTCTACAGCAGGCCTTGCAGTACATTCCAAACCCTGCTACTGAGTGCATGTTAAGGAACATGGCTGTCAGACTTGCTGGCCATTTGAGTAACCTGGTAAGTTATTAAAAAACATGTATTTCAACCCTCAGGCCCGGGTTGTTCAAAAAGTGGATAGCACTATCCACCAGATACATTACTATTCAGTGGATAAGCATTAACAGAACCAATTGTGTTATCCACTGGATAGTGATTTATCCACCTTTTGAACAACCTGGGACAGATGTACAAGCAAACTTGTACTAAAGTTTGGAAATGATATCATTTGTAGGTATCAGGTCCTTTACCAGATTTGAGTGCCATTAAGTCAGTTCAGCGGTTGTCTTGGGCAGCAGGTGTTGGCATGTTACACCTCATGCAGTCTACAAACGAAGAGATCCACAAAGTGTATGAAAAGGTACGGCAGAGATACTAACAGAACTGTTTGTTGTGGCAAGTGTGAGTTGTACTTTCTTGTTCCAATTTACATGTATAACACTTGTTTTACTTTTCAGTAAGATGATTTCAAGGAGCACAGTAATTTATTGTCTGCTCCATTTATGCTGTTTGCTTATACATTGTTCTGTGTGTGAATGTTTACTCTAGAATGATAACTACAAATTCCTTTTATACACAGCCCAATGCAAAAGGACTTGAAAATGATGACATTCAAGTAGCAAGAGAAGCTCTTGAAGTAAGTTCAGTTTGACTTAATACTCTTCACTGAATTTTTCTGCCTTTTTTTCCATCCTTCCCTAGTTATAGATGTACAATTCAGTAAAGGCATAGTCTGGGGACACAAAAGGGGAATAAAACTGCAAAATAAAAACTAACGGTACATGACTGTGATTGGTGACTTTTTAACCATTTCAAAGGATTCTGAGATGGAGTATGATTATTTGACCAGCCATTTCGATGTGTTTTCTAACAGAAGACAGCATTGGGCAAAGGATGTGTCCCTTGTCAGCTAGGGTGTGGGTAAGGGTCCTGTGTGAAGTAAGCGACGAATAATTAACTCAACATTATAGCTGGCAAAATACTGAAAAATAATAGCCAGCTGCTAACACATTTTGAGCTGAGGTCTTTTGTTGTTATGTTGTAGGTACTGAGTGTATGTCTGGCGCTTTGTCCAAGTGCTTTAGAAGCTCTGACAAAAGACAAGTCTTGGCAGTGTTTTATCATTGATCTTCTTATCTTGTGTCAGAGCAGGTACTATAACAAGTCAAGAGTAGTTTATAAACATTCCCAGATTACTGAAAAACAGTGCCACAGGAAAGTACTGCTTGGTAGCTTTCATTTGAATGGTTGGACTTTAGCGTTTCATCCACAGACTTAAAAGTTAGAACCACCTTTTACAGTATCATAAACAATACCACAGGAAAGTACTGCTCAATAGCTTTCATTTGAATGTTCAGGCTTCAGGATTTCATTCAGAAGGATTTCATCCATTATGCTCAGATGACTCTGTACAAACCCTTCTAAATTTGCCACAGTTACAAACACTTGGAACCGAGGCAAAGAATGGAGTCATTGCAGAGCAAAAAAGTGACAGTGCTTTTTCTGAATATCTAATCAAATCCCTTAATTTCACAAATTTAATTTTTTGTGATGTCACACTTTGGTACTCTATTATATCCACAGTCAGGCTACCAGATTTTTACTCAGGGTAATTAAAGATTAATATATTTTTTTATTATTTTCAGAGCCATCCGATTCAGTACTGCAGAACAGTTCTTCCTTGTGGCTACAAGATGTTCTCATGGTCACAGACCACTAATCTTTTTTATTACACTTCTTTTTACTGTGCTTGTGGTAAGTTTCATGAACACAACTAAAAATAAAACTAATAAATTGGTACTTGCATTGGTCTCAGTTCACAATTTGAAATGTTTCTTGTTTACAGGGGGTCAAATGTTGTACTTATAAAACAATGCATGCAGTTAGCTGATTGAAAGTTTTATTAATTTTGTCAATATTTGAAAAAATACTTGTAGATATAGCTGTGCCTGTGTAAAGTGCAGGCATAAACTCCAGAGGGTCTTTGTGATAGAGGAGGCATTTATGCAAGTAAATATTATTGTATCCTTAAACGTTCATTTACATTCTTGTTCGACCAATTTCTGATAATTTAACTATCTGTTAACAGAACTCTATCAAGGATCATGCTGGTTCCTCATATGAGTACTTCAGCTTATTTTGCAAGTAAGTGCTGCAGTGTACACAGTCACTATGATACAACACACATAAAAAAGACTAAGGTCACAAAAAAATCTTGGAAATGTATTGAACTGCTCTTAAATGCCAAGAATTTCTCCACTGGCCTTGAAACTCCCATTGTCACAAATGATGATGATGATGATGATGATGTGGATAGTGTTGGTGATGGTCATGATGATGACCAGGATAATGATGACGATGACGATGATGATGATGACGATGTTGACATTGACAGAAATGATGATGATGATGATTTGAATACTGGAGTCTTGGTGACCGGTCCAGTTTGATTAATCTCTATGTACAGTAAGTCATCCCCACTGGCTAAACTTTCCACACACTCAGTTGTGCTGTAATGAGCTGTTATGTGTACATTGTTAACCTTAATTGTGCTTTCTCTGCAGGTTACTAGCTCATGCCTACATGACACACTGTCCATTACCCACAGCAGAAATGATGCTCAACACAGAGATTACTTGGCTAAAAAAGACAAAGGTTGGTTGTAGTTAGAGACACATTAAGATACTAGCAGTAATTAGATGTAAATATTGAAGAATGTGTTTTGGGAATGGTTGTCTCTTAGGAGAGTAATATTAATTTCTGTAAACAGGTTTCTCATACTGTAATAAGCTAACCATTCACTTTATTCGTAAATTAATTATTAGTTTTACACTATGATCCCGTACAGTTTATTGCCCCCTTTAACAGATACAGTCCCTGTCTAGATAAATCTTTTATTTTGTAAGTGGAATGTTGTTATTCAAATTAATGCCAGTCTGCTTAGTGACCTGTCCTTTGAGTGCGAGTGAGGCTAAAGTTGACAATTTTTTGATACAAACCTTCCTGCTTTTCATATGTAAATTGTTATGCTAACCAGGTATTGTTGAACATGATTTACATGTAAAAGGTTGGAAGGTTTGTATAAAAACACGGTCAACTTCAGCCTTACTCTCACTAAAAGGCCAGGGTACTAGCACACAACTGTTAAATGGTCTATTGTCATGTTATAAATTATTGTATTAATTGCATGATTTTGTTTTCAGGAACTTGTGTTGTCCTTTGAGGAGGGAAGTTCTCCAGTCGATGAAGCTCTTTTAGAGGGTCATTTAGGAGTCACAAGAGAACTTCTACTATTCCAGTCTGCTCAGAAAAAATATGCCATTGGTTCACAAAAGGAGGGGTTTAATCTTATCAAGGTAAAGAAACAATCCCTGTCTGACTGCACAGAGAAGTTTTGTACATGAACTGTAGTATTTACTGTGAAGCTAAAGTGAAGACATTACACAAATGAAAGAATTAATGAAAACAACAACAACAATGAAAAACGGATAATTATGTTACCCTAAACACCTGATAAGTTGACAGAGTAGGGAGTTTTGTTTGGTTAGAGGTTCTTCTACAATTGCTGTCACTTTTGACCAACAGACTAGTTGTGCTTTCTGAAAGCATTGTACTATCGGTCTCAGACGTCCTTGGACAAGGGATTTTTTCGGCCCGCTTCACGGGCCGTTGGTTTCAGTCTGCGGTTAAAAAAATGTCGTCACATGATGACATTTTTTTGGCTCTGCGGTTTCAAAAATGTTGATCACGTGACGCCATTCGGTTACTCGCGCCAAAAAGAAAACCGGCAAAGTGATCAAAGATGTTGGGGAGTAAAACCGGCCGAAGCTATCATCCAGGGAAAGCTTTGTCCAATGACATAAGAAGCGGAATAATAGATACGATAGTGCAGGCCGGTGGCGACTTTACTACAGGTAAAAACGAAAAACTACGCCGTAAAAAACCTTAAATTGTACAACGGACATGTTGGCGCGAAAATGAATTCACGGCCGTGGGAAGTCGAAATAAAGCATCACGTGATCAACATTTTTGAAACCGCAGAGCCAAAAAAATGTCATCACGTGACGACATTTTTTTAACCGCAGACTGAAACCAACGGCCCGTGAAGCGGGCCGAAAAAATCCCTTGTCCAAGGACGTCTGAGATCGATAGTATAAAATACTTAAAGCTTATAATTTATGGTATAAAATTTCAAATCTTGTAACCATGTAGAACTGATGTCTGATAAAAGGGAGAGAGAGATCAGTGGTTCTGTGTTTGTTCTGTAGGACCTTGTGGAGGATTTTGTCTTTCCTGCATCTAAACTTATAGTTGAAGCCAGGAATGGCAGTGGTAAGATACAAACATGAGTTTGAATGAATAAAAGTAATTTTCAGAGTTGTGTCGATGCAACTTAAACAGTTGCTAATGAAGCATAACAAATTATGTGTTTCACATCCCATTATTTCACTGTCAAAGCTAGTTTTAAAATTGTTTCAAGCTTTATTTACAATGCATAAATTGTATTCACAACTACAAGGATCATTTCTACATTAATTATTTTTCATTCGTCCTCAAGGCAAGTCCAAAATTGAATACAAATGAGAGGGGGTCCCACTGGAAGTATAGTCTTGATGGTCTACATGTATGGTACAAAAACTAGCATTTTACCATTAACAATGAAATTTTCATCCTTGGGATCTTTGACGATTAGCGGTAAAAATTACCCTCATTTGTTTATTAACGGTTAAATGTTCATCAATTATTTGATGTCTAGCATTTCATGAAGAAATATCAAACATGAAGAAGAATGTTTCACCGTTGACAGTGAACGTTAAAACAAATACCTTAATTTGTTGGCTGCTGATTTAAATTGGTTAATCCCATTAAGACCCTCACGTTGGACAGTTTTAGTTCACTGAAATATTGTTATGTTTATGTTTGTTTAGATGAAGTGTGGAGTAAGCGAGTCACACCCATCTGCTCCACCCCTCAAACTCTGGTGGCTGCGTTTGATCTTCTTGTTGCCCTTTGTCGAGGCTGTGTTCAAAACCTGAAAGTCTTAGCCGATATTCTCACTGATTTTTACTACTCTGGTAACAACTTCAATTAATTAATAATTATTTTTGTAAATCAAGGCATTTGATTGCTTGTATCGTGACAAAAGAATAAATTTGATTAGATAAGTTTAACTTTAAAAATGTTTTTAAGTTAGATTTTTTAGATGTTTTAACTGTATTTAACTGCAAAACATTTATCTGATAACTCTTGTTATCTCTCTTCAGTTATATTCTTTGTGACCCTACATGTAGGTTCACCCTTTCATTCTCAGAGTCACTTTATGAAGACATGTGGTGTAACTCTAACTTTTGAGTCTGTCGATGAAATCCTACAGTGACCATTCAAATGAAACCTCTTCACCAATCAATTTTTCAATATTTTACAAAACAAAATTTGGGATTTTTCTTGAATTTTGACCTATGGCACTGGCTTGAGAGTCAAAGGGTTAAGCCAAATGGATCTGCGATGATCGCTCTGTGTATAAAGCCAATCCAATGCATATATGAACTGAAAGTTGTTGATGTTTGAGGTCAACTTTGGATCTTCCTTAGGAATCTAAAATATGTTTCTATCTTTGGAAATATATATTTTTATTTATCCATTTGTTAAAAAAATTAATTATAGTTAAACATGTATCAAGTTCAACAGTGAAAGAGTATCTCCATGGAACTATGGATATTTTTCTTCTGATACTTAGTCTTGCTTTAATAATCCACAAATTTTCTCCATGTTAGGTGAGGATGCCCCCTTGACCGAGTGGGAGCATTTGCCCCCTATTGGACCACGCCCATACAAAGGTTATGTGGGACTCAAGAATGCAGGGGCCACGTGTTACATGAACTCAGTCATTCAGCAGGTTGGTGTAAAGTCTATCTTCTGTCAAGTGCTATGTTTTCTTGTCAAGAGCAAAAACATGTAAAATTGCTATACTGGAATGGCTGTGATCAGTTGACATCGAATTCATGATTCAAGACTAACAGTGAACTAGCCACAGACTAGTTGTAGTTCGTATTTGTACATTTCTACTTTCACCAGCCAATTAAGAGATCGAAAACATAGAAGGAGAATGCAACAAAATTATTTTGACATAATTACAAAAGACGGGGAGGGGAGGGGGGGAGGGGGGCAGTGATTGGTTTTGGAACTGATTCACACATAACAAGCACATTTGGCCTGACAAAAAACTGTGGCTCAATGAAGAAACTCATCTATGTTACAGTTGTTTATGATACCTGAACTACGCGAGGGTGTGCTGAAGGTGGAGGGGGCTACAACAAAGGAAGACGAAGATGGCGTTGATGTCGAGGAGAAGTCGGAGAGTGAGAACACTGTTGATACAGGGTATCAGTCTGAGGACAACAGGGAGATTGACAAGGAAACTGAAGCTAAGGACAAAGAACAACAAATAAAGAAGTATCAAGTTAGCGTGCTTAATCAGATTCAATTCATTTTTGGACACCTTGCCCAGAGCCAGCTTCAGTTCCATGTACCTCAAGGATTTTGGAAAACGTTCAAGTAAGTTTCCGTGCTTTTATTCTTCAAAACTAGTCGTGGACTTTCGGGTCTTGTTTTGTTTGTATTTCTTTCTTTTGAAGCACAAAGCAACTGGGAGTGTTTTACTCTCACTAGCTGGGATTCTCGACCATTGCAAGATCTCCCAAGACTTTTATTTTCACGAACCAGACCCTAAGAGAGGACAAAATCAAATATTCCAGAAAAGTGTTATTTTGTAAAATACTTGAAAATAACAATTAGCTTCGGAAAGTACTGTTCAGTAGCTTTCATTTGAATGGTCACACTTTAGGATTTCATCCACAGACTCTAAAAGTTAGAACCACCTTGAACAGCGTAATAAACAGTACCACAGGAAGGTACTGCTCAATAGCTTTCATTTGAATGGTCACACTTTAGGATTTCATTCACAGACTCAAAAGTTAGAACCACCTTGTACAGCATAATAAACAGTACCACAGGAAGGTACTGTTAATAGCTTTCATTTGAATGGTCACATTGTAGGATTTCATGCACAGACTCACAAGTTATAACTACCTTGTACAGCATAATAAACAGTACCACAAGAAAGACAGGTTTGTTTCAGTTGAAGTGTTTAAAATGGATAATACGAGGTACCAACCAAGTTTTGTTGTTTGGTTTTGACAGACTCTGGGGCGAACCTGTAAATTTACGCGAACAACACGATGCCCTGGAGTTTTTTAATAACTTGGTTGATAACTTAGATGAAGGTTTGAAGGTGTTGAGCGGCGATCCATTGTTCTCTGACATATTGGGTGGCAGCTTTGCTGATCAGAAGATTTGTAAAGGATGTCCTCACAGGTATGAATGCTTTCATCTTCTTATGGTTTGTTACTGATATGCAGTGGAACCTCGAATTAACGAATCTCCATATAATGAAGTCCTTGGTATAACGAACGATATTGTTCAGCCTAGCAAAATTACAAGTAAAATGTATGGAACAGAACGTCGATATAACGAACCTCGAAATAACGAAGTCCTCGTTATAACAAATACCTGCAGCCCAAACGTAAAATCTACCGCGACATATCGAATAAATGTCAACGTGCGACACAAGATGAATGTGGAACAGACTAACAGTGTGTGCTATAGGGCAAAGGTATAACCTGTACAGTTTTCCAGTGTCGTAGTTTGATGTACAGTGTACTGTAGCTTCATACAGGCATTAAAGTGCAAATGTTATTTGTTCAGATCCAGAAATAGCCAACAGCGTCACAAAACAGTTAACTACATGTATACCTCGATATAACGAAAGTTTGGTTGTTTTTCCGCAAATTCGTTACAATGAGGTTTTCGATATAACGAACCCTCGACATAACGAACCAGTTTTCCCAGTCCCTTGGCACTTTGTTAAATCGAGGTTTCACTGTAACTTTCATTTGAAAGGTCACCCTTCAGTTTTTCACCTACATGTTGACTCAAAAGTTGAGAACGTAATAAACAGTAAACTAGAAGATTATAACTCAATAACTTCCATTTGAATGCTCACCTTTCAGTTTTGAGCTACACTGCGTGACTTGAGAAACTTGGGAGCAGATGGGATTTATAATGTACCCTCTGTTGGAATTAACAGTACTTGTCTATAGTAAATGTTATTTTGGTTTCTGTGTGTTCTTGTGCAGGTATTCCCGCGAAGCACCATTCATTGCATTGAATGTGGACATTCGCAATCATCACAGTTTGTTGGACTCCATGGAGCAGTTTGTCAAGGGCGACTTACTTGAAGGGGCCAATGCTTACCATTGCGAAAAGTGTGACAAGAAGGTACTGTACTGTAAAAAGTACTTTATACTTAGAAGAAATGTTGATTGTATTTTTATGATAAGCAGGACTTGCCCTTAAGTGAATCAACAAATGATAGAGTAGTTTTCAATTGAGTGTGGAAAGTAATTTCGGAATTGCTTTGGTTTTGCATTGCTACGCTTTTTGATTGGCTAAAAAAATCTCGCGCCACTTTCTCAACCAATCAGAAGTAAAACCAAAACGAATTATGACTTGCTCGCACTCAATTTCCCCTGCTTGCCGGTAAGGTTGGGAAGCTCATAACTTCGAGCCAAACTTGTGGCATCTAAGCAGCCCTTAGCACTGTTATAGGCTACAAAATTCCATTCTTTAACCGGTAACATGGGCACATTTAACACACATCTCTGTTTTAGGTGGACACGGTCAAGAGGATGTGCATAAAGAAGCTTCCAAGAGTGCTTGCAATCCAGCTCAAGCGTTTTGACTATGACTGGGAAAGGTGAGTCTAAAATGCAAAGTTTGCTCTATGATGATGGCTCCAGTTAAGGAATTATCTGAATTTCCAAACAAATTTTGAACGAACAGTCAAGAGCTCAGAAGTTGCAGAAGTTGTTGTTTTGCTCACGCAAACAGAAACAAAGCAACTTCTGAGTTTAAATTTGTCAAATCACGTCAAATTTGCGATCGTTCTTTCCAACTGAGCACTTTGATTGGCGTTTTAACCAGTTTTGTAGCGCAACAAAATTAACGACAGGTGTGTTACACGAAACAACTTGAGTAAAATTCGTGTTTTTGCGTTGCAAGTTTTTGAAGCTGATTCAAAAACTTCGCAATGCAAAAATTGCGAAGAAAATCGTCCGTGCATCTGGCATGTTGCGCTTAAAATTGTCGTCGCGAATTGTTCTGTGTAACATCACCTTTACAGACCTTTTAAATTTTATTTGAACTTCATTGAAATGAATTCAATTTGTATTAGTTTTTTTTGCCCAATTTGAACCACACAAGATTTCTAGAGTTTGATTGTTTTTCATTGTGTGTTACACATACTTGTAGGATCAAAATCATACATTGAACAAGTTTTCCTTGGTCATCTTTAATTATTTCTATCAGAGAGTGCGCTGTTAAATTCAATGATTACTTTGAATTTCCTCGTGACATTGATATGGAGCCGTTTACAGAACTCGGACTCGCCAAACTTCAAGGTAAGCTGCTTGTACACACAACAAACTTGTTTTCAGAGCCAAACGTCATGTATGTAAGCTTTGTAAAGTGGAAACTGCCCTGCCTTGTTTCCAGTCATCCTTGGCGCATAGTGGAATGTGACGTCACCCATCGTGATTGGGAAGATTCACCTTGGAGCCTCCATAAGGGGTCTCTTTGCTCGGTAAGCACGACGAGGCCTGGAAACAAGGCTGAAAACTGCCCGTAACGTGCAAATTTATACTCATAGAGGAAAACAATGCTTGAACATTGAAATCGATTGCATAAATCAATTGCATGCTATCATTAGTTTAAGTTCGTTCACTGTATGAAGTCATCTTGAACTTCACACAGAAGGTTGTAGTTATTCAAGGTATTTGATTTTGAAAAGCTAGCGGCCAGTTACTTCTGGGTTTCAAGATTGCTTTGATGTACTTTTCTGTTCAAGGTGAAATCACAGAGGACTCCATTGAATCTGAATCTGAGGAAGACAAGAGGGTTAAAGGAGTGAGCAGTACAAAGTTTCGCTTAGTAGGGATTTTAGTACACAGTGGACAAGCTAGCGGTGGACACTATTATTCTTATGTCCTGCAGAGGTAACAGCCAACTCACTTGGTGTCTATTCTTAAAAACTCTGATCGCAAGGTAGATTTCTACTGCCACGTAAGTTTTACTTGCATACGGAAGTAAATTTCACTGCCTTTTAGACCAAGCCCAAAAAGGAGGAAATTTATGATTTCGGAGTTGCAACGTGGATTTAAAAATAATATTAAAATCACAGTCATCGGTTCAAGATTACGATTTGGTGTCCATGACAGAGAGGGTCCTAATACCGGGAGTTATTTTCAGTAGATCTTATTCGCCGAGACTTCCTGTCCTTAACAACAGGGTATTGGTTATAATGAAGTATCCGAAAGGCTGGCTCCAGAGGTCTTTTCTCTAAATATCAAGAGAGAGAATAAAACCGTGTAGGCGGTTTATAGGAGCTATGAGACAGAGACCCTAGGAAAAAAAACCCTTTGTTCATAACCAAAGCTGCAAGACAAGGCGGTACACTTACTAACAGCTCAACTTCTTTTTTGCTGCCCTTCAAATCCTAAATTCATTGTAAAGCTGTAGTACTCCTTAAGGATAATGTGATGACAGACAACTTTTTTCTTTTGTTTTTGTTCAGAGTGTCTCCAGAATTGTCTCCCAAGTGGTACAAGTTTGATGACGGCGAGGTCTCAGAATGCAAAATGGATGATGATGAGGTGCCTTTGTCAGCGTGGTGTTTGTTTTGTCTTAAACTTACAACACTTCCTTTATAACCCTTTGAACCCTATGAAAAGGGTGCAAAATTGAGAGAAGTGAATGTTTCTTGCATGCGATAACAAGTTTGTCCAGTGGTGTTTAGCTCTTAGATCTCAACGAGTCCTAGGATGACAGATCCCTTGATTGCTCTTTGGTGGATGTTAATCTTTTGATTTGATATGCTTGGTCAGTGCATAAAGCAGTTTTTAATTGAGTGTCGAAGGTAACTCTGGTTTTGCATAACTATGCGTTGTGATTGGTTAAAAAATTTCGCGCCACTTTCTTATCCAATCGGAAGCAAAACCAAAACCAATCCCAACCTGCTCGTACGGGTTTTCCCGCGCTTGGCGCCCGCTGCATTTGCTTCGAGTTCTGATTGGTTCATTAAATTGCCTGTGTCTGCTGTGATTGTTCAGAGTGATTTCCTTGGTTTTGCTTTTACCTCCCTCATTTCAAAACCACTTTTTTTGAACATAGATGCTTATTTTAGGTCAGGAATGAGTTCTGTTTTTGATGATTTAACATTTAAATCGTAATGTGCCGGCAGCTGACCATGTGTATGTGTTCACAGGAGTTGAAGACTCAGTGCTTTGGAGGAGAGTACATGGGAGAAGTGTTTGATCACATGCTCAAAAGGTGCACCTATTATATTCCATATTATCACATTTTTACCATTTAGCTCCCAAGATTGCCCAAACCAAAATTCAAGAAAAATCCCAGTTTTCATTTTGTAAAACATTAAAAAAAAAAAAAAAAACGGTTCCATGCAAAAGTACTGCTGAAGAGGTTTCATTTGAATGGTCACACCATAGGATTTCATCAACAGACTCAAAAGTTAGAACAAATGGTACCATGCAAAAGTACTGCTGAAGAGGTTTCATTTGAATGGTCACACCATAGGATTTTGTCAATAGACTCCAAAGTTAGAACAACAGTACATGTCTCCATAATTGACTCTGGGAGTGAAAGGGTTAATAGTTTCAGTGCACTAATATTGTAAATGTTAACAAAGCTGGGCCATAAGTTTTATTTTTAACGCGGGATATCAACATTGCTCCAAGTTCTTGAAGTGTATGTTAAAGTTCTTTGATAGTGTTTAGTGTAAACCCCCTAACGTTAACCACCAGATCACGTTACCTGTTAGATTTAATTTGTAGTGATACCATAGCCAATGTCACTTACTTATTATCTTTGCCAGGATGTCCTATAGAAGGAAGAAAAGATGGTGGAATTAGTTTTATTTTTAACTAGGAATATCAAATTACCCCGAGTTCTTGACGTTTATTTAAAGCTCCTGATGTTAACTACTAGTTCACGTTACCTTCTGTTACATTTAATCTATAGTGATACCATAGCCAATGTCACTTACTCATTGTCTTTGCCAGGAGGTCCTATAAAAGGCAGGAGAGATGGTGAAAATAGTTTTATTTGTAACTAGGGGTATCAAATTACCGAGTTCTTCAAGTTTATAAAAACCCCCTCACATTAACAATAAGGTCATGTTATCTCCTGTTACATTTAATCTGTAGTGATACCATAGCCAATGTCACTTACTCATTGTCTTTGCCAGGATGTCCTATAGAAGGCAGAAAAGGTGGTGGAATGCATACATCCTGTTTTATGAACGTCTTGATGTTATGAACACAAACAGAAAAGTAGATGTGGACAGAAGTAAGTAGAATGCATTGTTGAGGTTTACGATTCTAAAGAAGAACCAAGATTTTGTAAAAACAAAAACACTTCTCTGGGACGAATGCTTTGAAAGTTCATTCTTGTAAATTGGCGGACGTGTGGAATTCATTACCTGTTGCTTTGAATGTTTAAGGGGATATGTCACGAGAATTTAGCCGTTTTTGGTCACAAAAATGCTTAGATTATCAATAAGTACCTTTATTATTCGACATAGCATTCTAGACTGTAAATATGACATAATTACACTCTTCTGACCGCGCGCTAGGAAAAACACTTTCAAAAATTTATATTTACGAGAAGATGACTGTCGTAAAATAAAAAGTTTATTCAGCGAAAAGTTGTGTAATATGTATGGCCGGGCATTTTTACTGGTCAGTTTTCGCTGAATAAGCTCTGTTTCTTTGAATGTGAAGAAGACGATGTACAGTGAATAATTCTGGAAAATCAAACACAATCGTGGTTTGTTTTTTAGACTGCAAGATGCCAGCAGTGATAGAGAGAGCGGTGCGCAAACAAAACGTCCACTTTCTTCACAACCGAATACAGTACAGCGTGGAATTCTTTCAGTTCATGAGAAAGCTGGTTACTGCTAATGCTGGATTGGAAAACTCGGTATGTAAATACTGTTTATCTTTTTGTTATTACTTTTGGCAAAAAGAAATACAGTGATTAAACTACAATTAAGGTTATATATCCCATACATGCATGCACTCAAATGACACAGCTGTATAAAGACAATTATTACCTATATGCACTTTAATCTCACTGTTGAAAGTGATGCCTTTTGGGGGGTTGTTGCGTTCGAGGTACGAGAACGCAACTCCTAATTTGTGTTGGGAGTTATGTGCATTATTGGGTGTCCTGTGCAACTGATAAGGGAGGTTTTTTTGAGATTGCTTTGGTTCGTCGACACACATTTGCCTCGCTTTGAGGCGCTTGCTTACGTTTTGCCTCACTTTGACGAACTAACTCACGTGGCGAGATTGCTGAAGGTCATTCATCTCATCCTTGCTCACATTGTGTATTTCCATGTGCTTTTCGTGCGTCCTTCTGCTTTCGAAGCTTTTTTGCAGTTTTCACCGAACTACACGCTCACAACACGCTGGCACAACACGCTGGCACAACACGCTTAGTGTGTCCTAAAACATATAAAATATGCTAATCAGCGAGAATCAAATCATGGCGATGATTCGGCTGACACGAACGAGACAAACAAACGAGAATTGAGCAAGAATAGACGGTGACATATGTACCGCCGTGACATTCGGATGGCTTGACTGAGCTTGAATCGGACCATATTCAAGCCATCCCGTTCGAAAATTTATGGCCGGACACGAGCGAGATTCAAGCCAGAAAACGAGCAAGAATCAAGTGACGAATGTTTTTCTCACTTTGATGGAGATTATGCGGATAGATCGATGGAACGCCCGCGAAACCAAACGCAGCTTATTTATTCCCGGAGACACTCCAAACTTTCTGTGATTTTTTTTTAACTTGGAAATGAAGGCTGAGAGTTTGGAAAAGCTTAATCTTAATTTGGCGAGCGAAACTACAAAGAAAACGGAAAATTTGTAGAAGCGCATAGTCTGTTTATATAAATACTTGCGAATTTCGCTTACCGTTTTGACATATGCAAATTTGGTGCACTTTTTCCACTTTTCCCAAGGGACCGCCAAGCAACTTTTCTTTACCGACAACTACAACAAACTTCAAAGGATTTACATGTAATTTGTTTTTCTGCTACCAAAGTTTCCCTACCGTCTTCATACACAGAGTAAATACAGGTTTCACTGTACACAATAACCCTTAATTTGACAATATGCCATAGACATATTCATCTATCCCAATAAGCAGAAAACAAAATCCCCCCTTTCAACCGCCGAACGCACTACCCTAATCTCCGATTACTCCTAGTTTTAACTTAAATTTAACTCCAAATCCGGGATTAAAATAACTCTAATCGCAAATGGAGTTGTTTTCACTCTTCATTGAGTTGCTTTAACTCTTCTACATAGGAGGATAACTCCTTTTGGAGGTTAAATTTATTTCTTTTTAGAGTTGAAATAAAACAGGAAAGTAGCCCCCCTTTTGGGGGTTATTTTAATTATTTGTGCGGTAGACAACATTGTTATCAAATGAAAACACTGTTGTCACTGATAAGTACTTGACTGTGGTTGGTTTACTGACCAGTGATTGACATTGATTGACAGGTGGACGTGGAGCCGCTCTCCATGATCAGCATTCAGTTGGTTTCCAAGTTTCTTTTTACGACTGGATTCCGCACCAAGAAAACTGTCAGGTACAAGACGTAAATAATGAAATGTCTTTCAAAGTCTAAACTCAAATATAGTCTGCATCTGGTGGATTTCTTGCTGATATTAACAGGTTTGTGTTTTTACCTTCCAGGGGTCCTGCCGGTGAATGGTATGATGCCGTCTGTGTGTTACTCAGGCAAAGCAAGGCAGTAAGAGAGTGGTTTGCTAAGTTTGTGCTGTTCTCCTATCCTGACCGGTTTTCAGAGTATTTGCTGGAGTGCCCCAGTGGAGAGGTTAGTGTTATTCCTGTTGAGTCCTAAAGTGCTGGCATCACAAAAACTAAATTTGTGAAATTATGGCATTTGATTAGATATTCAGAAAGAGCATGACCAAAGATGCCGGCTTGCCAACAATAAACATCTTATTGCAATTTGGGGGTGAGATATTGGCATTTTTATGCTCCGATGACTCCATATTAATTTTTTTAGGAACTGAGGCAAAATTAGAAGGGTTTGTATAATCTAACGATCGCAGAAAGCCTACTGCCCAAAGCTGGTGCGCATTCTCCCTGAAGCTTCCAGAGTGGCAAATTCTATATTCTATGTTTGATGTATTTAGACTTAATTGTATGTACTCTTAATTTGGAACAAAATAAACTAAAGTAAGCTCTAATTTGATCCCATTCATACTTTGTAGGTACGAAGTGCATTTGCCAAAATTTTGGTGTTTTTAGCGCACTTTTCCCGTCAGGATGGTCCATATTTTCCTTATCCAGAGGGCAGTAAACATGAAACTGGTATGCTTATTATGTTAGGGCTGGTTTCCACTAGCGATGTAATCGGATGCGGAGTCAGAGTCGGAAGTGTAAGGAGCCTTATGTTCCAGTGTAGATCAAAAAACGGAGTCGCAATCGGAATCGGAAGTTCGACGGAATCGGAATCGGAGTCAGTCAGAAGCGTAAGGAGCCTTATGTTCTTGTATAAATAAAAAGTGGAGTTGCAATCGGAATCGAAAAGTGAGCCGATTTGCTCTGATCTGTGACAAACATACTGAACTGAGCGAATGTGCTCGGTTGCCAGTGTGCCAAACAACCCATTTTTGGTCGCAAAAACATACATTAAAAGACATTTATTCACGCTTAGCTCTGTTGTAATTGTTCTTCTTCTTGTACGTGTTAATTTATTTGACCTACATATTTCGACTCCAAATACCTAAATCAAAAGACACCGTAGACTTTATAATAGTGCATCTGCTAATGAACATATTCCTTCCTCTTTACTACAATCAACCGAAATTTAGGGCAGTTAAGAAATATGATGCTTTATAAGTAGACCATCTGCTCGCAGCACTTTACCTTCCATTAGGAACCACTAGTATAGTTCTCAGTAAGGTGTCCGACCTCCTTTCGAGCTCTGAAGTCTGTACTCTACCGTTTCAAACATGCTACTGGCAGTTTCTCATGTGACACATTGAAGTGTTTTTGGTTTTCTTTATTCTCTCTTGTTGAATTGAATTTATGGTATGTCATCATTACTTGTTTCTGTTTTGTAGAGCTTGACAACAAAGCAACGCTAAGCGATCATATCCTTACTGCCGTACTTGGACTGTTGAAGAAAGAAGTTCCTGAACATGGCCGCCATTTACAGCAGTACTTTCACTTCTTCCTCATGTACTCCACCATTGGTCCCCCCGAGGTGTGTATCAAGTGCAGTACTGTTGCTGCATTATTTAACCCTTCAACACCCAAGAGTGGCAAACATCAAAATTCAACAAAAATCGCCAATTTCATTTTGTAAACTATTGAAAAACAAATGGTACCATTCAAAAGTACTACTGAAGAGGTTTCATTTGAATGGTCACATCATAGGATTTCATCCACAGACTCAAAAGTTAGAACAAATGGTACCATGCAAAAGTACTGCTGAAGAGGTTTCATTTGAATGGTCACACCATAGGATTTCATCCACAGACTCAAAAGTTAGAAATACACTACATGTCTCCATAATTGACTGTGGGAGTGAAAGAGGTTACAACACCTAATCAGTTTTGAGTGATTAGTATAGAAGGGCAAAACTTGAAAATTTCACCACCGATAGCCAACGACACGAAATGCTCTCAGAAGAACATATCAAGCGAATTCTGAACGGAAGAACAAACCATATCAGTTTTTAGCAAATTTTCCAAAACGCTTGAAAAAAACTGGCCCAATTTTTCAAGTTGCAATCCATTTCCATCCTGGCCATCCGTAGTCGGAGACACTTGTTTATAGTTTCAGTGTACTCGCAAAGTTATTTTAAGCAAAACTGAGCCATTATTCTTGGGTTTCCTTAATACAAAAACACCTTTTAGCTTCTCAAATTTGTGACAAATCCTCTTTAAGCTTTATACATGTTTTTCTTTTCCTTTGGCAGCGTTTGCAGCTTCTTCAGCTTGGAGTTCCCGCCACTTTTATGCTGGTGGCACTTGATGAAGGCCCAGGCCCTCCCATTCGTTACCAGTACGCTGAACTAGGCAAACTCTACTCGGTCGTGTCTCAGTTGGTTCGTTGCTGTGATGTATCATCCAGAATGCGCTCCTCCATTCCAGTAAGTCTTAAAATCAACCTGCAGATTCTCTGTACTATCCCCACTCATTCTTATGGTACTGGGCCCAGTTGTTCAAAACGTGGATAACGCTATCCACCGGATAAATCACTATTCGTTGGATAGCGCAATGGGTTTTGTTAACGTTTATCAACTGGATAGTGATTTACCCGGTGGATAGCATTATCCACTCTTTGAACAACTGGGCCCTGTTAGTGAGAGTCAATGCCGTATCAATGTTTCGTTAGTGGTTTGTATTCTAAATATGCACATTCTTCGTTCTGCCCTCTCTCACACGTTTTAGTACTGCTTGTGACAGGTTTATTTTGGCATCAATTCTCACTCTTTCGTCTCCTGGGGTTTCGGAAGTTGTTGAAAAAAAAAAACAACAACAAGAAAGTCATGTCATGTCTTTGCTTGGCTTTGACTTTCGCTTAACTAGTTGGACAACAGTTTTTATAGTCATATAACAGAATGCTTGCTACTAGTTGTTGCAGTCTCCAGTTTCTTTGAAATAAAATGTATAGGTGGAAGTTATACTCAAAAGATGGGCTTCTGTGATAGCGTGCCTGTTTTAAAGACATACACGATTGCGGTTTTATTCTTCTGTAGTATGACATATTTACAGACAACTCGGAAGTATGCTTATCAAGGGTTTGCTACTGTGTACTCTATAAAGTCAACTTACTGTAAACGTGCACCGTTTGAACACAGGAAAACCAACCAAGAGCAAACCTCAGTTTTTCTTGTCGTCCAAAGACAAAAGTAGGCGCACAAGAGTACAGCCCTGCTTTTGAGCTATGTACTCTATAAAGTCAACTTAACTGTAAACGTGCACTGTTTTGATCACAGGGAAACCAACCAAAAGCAAACCCGTTTGGTGAGGGACCTCCAGTCATGGAGATACAGCCTGTGGTCGCGGATATCCTGTTCAATAAAGCGACGTAAGTTGGTTTTACTGTGTCATGTCAATTCTTTTGTTACATTAGGTGGTCTTCCTGTGGCATATTTCAATGCTATGAACGTAGCGTGTGTTCCTGGGTCATAAGCCAATAAGTTGGTATTCCTGTATCATGGTTTTCCTGTGCCGTGTCGACACTGCAAGTTACCTAAGTTGGTAGTCCTGTACCATGTCGATACTGCAAGTTGCATAAGTTGGTAGTCCTTTACCATGTCGATACTGCAAGTTACATAAGTTGGTAGTCCTTTAACATGTCACTGCAAGTTACATAAGTTGGTAGTCCTGTACCATGTCGATACCGCAAGTTACATAAGTTGGTAGTCCATTTAACATGTCGTCCCCTAACATACATTAGTTGGTAGTCCCGTACCATGTTGATACTGCAAGTTTCATAAGTTCGTAGTCCTGTATCATGTCTGCAAGCGGCATAAGTTGGTTGTTCTGTGTTACATGTCACCACTGTTCCTGATGCTTACGTTATAAGTAAGGGTTATTTTTAGGCAACGAGGGGATCACGTATCCACGAGGTGAATATATTCCATTGTTTTGCTATTGTTTTGTTTTGCTATTGTTTCAGCCCCACACTCCCTGTAACAATCAAAAGCCGCCACCAGCTTTTCAGACAGTTGATAATTAGCGGGGATTACTCTAGATAATCCCCTACGAGAACAAAGGAAACCAAGCCATGTGGAATATAATTTGAATTATAATTTGAATTATAATTGGATTCTAACACCGTGAGTATTTTGTAGATATTTAAAGAAAGTCATTGAAGACAGCACTACTTCAGAAGAAACCTTGAAACTGTTAAGAGTAAGTAGATTACAGTCTGCGTCTTACGTCTTTGTAGACCTTTTTATGCTTATGAGTAAAACTGTGTAGCTAAGTTTGTTCATATGGCTCAGTTGTTGAGAAACCTGAAGGTCTATTTAACACGCGTTCATTTAATAACAGCGTAAAAACGTGCCTCAATAACTGATATTTTTTGATGGGTTTACTCCATAACAAGTATTCCTTAGATATCCCTTAGAAGTAATTCTCAGTGTCTGGAAGTGGATTTTATTGTCATAAATCTAATGATACACGGTTTAACATTTGTAGTCTGTCGAGTGTGAGCACAGACTACTGATACTCCTGGGTTTAAACCACTTACAGTTTAACATTATCTTGTTGATCAACGAATATTGGAACTACCGTCTTTCGTTAATTGAATGCTTCACTCCTATGTCGAAAAACAGCTTTTCAGCTCTATAAACTCAGTTGATACCGCATTAGTATTTCGCTAGCCTGTTTACAGGCCTTCTGGTTGAGGATAAGACGAAAGAAATGCCGGGAACGAAGCAAGGGGAAGGCTACCCAGTTTTCCCTCTGCTCGCTTCGCTCGCTATCTTTCCTTTCTTTTCACAGCCTTTCTTTTCACCCTTTCCCTAACCGGAAGGCCTGTTCACACGCTAGTATTTCACTTTCATGTCCCTTTGACCATTTAAAGTTCAGAATTCAGAATTCAATCTAATGCAGATCATATCCTTATTGTTTGTTTGCAGTTCTGCTGTTGGGAAAACCCGCACTTTTCCAGGATAGTGCTGAGTGAACTTTTGTGGCAGGTAAAGGAAAAAACACCATCAGCTTATCTGTAGAGTGGCCAGTCCCCCACCTCTCTAATACGGACACTTGCCTTCGTCCCTTTGGTATCCGTATTAGAGAGGTTCAACTGTATCAGAGTTTTTAAAGGGTTCCTTTGAGACCAATGATTGTGGTAAATAAGTGACCTATAGAAAAATTTGATACTTCGCCAAATGGAGTCGCAAGTTGCGTCTCCGTTTGACCAGGGTTTAACCGGTTTATTCCCTAATATCAAACTACAAATTCTCCTTTCTTCTTCTTATACATTTCTTATAGAAATAGTGGGGAGAACTTGTTAAAATATCAAGAGAAATCATCTTGGGTGATCATATCCTTAAAGGGACGCTGTCCTTGACCGCCTGTCGATAAATCAAATTTCATGAACTGTAATCCTCTTCAATCCTTGCAATCCTGCACTTTATCTCCAAACTATTGCTTTTGTTTTGCCCTATAGAATCTTTTTTTCGAAATGAGTTGTATATTTGGTGGCATTTGGCGATATAACGTGGAAATAAGCTAAGCGAAATATTGCTATTTCCCGTTAATTCTCATGTCCTCTGTAATTGACTAAGCATTGATTGAAGCATTGATACTACTAGGAGAAATATGGTGATGATCACTGATGGTCGGATAAAATAATAAAATAGCTCCTTCAAAATAGTGGAATTTCTGCCAATCATTTTCTGTTGTTATTGTTTACAGGTGGCTTTCTCGTACACGTATGAGCTGCGGCCATATCTGGACTTGTTACTGCAGATGTTGCTTATTACTGATTCATGGCAGAATCACAGAATTCACAACACACTTAAAGGTAAAAACAATGTTTTAACCATAAATGTGAAGAGTACCTTCTGTTGGTTGTATTCAGAGGGTGGAATGCACATTGTTAACAAAAATTGGTTCATATCAGGAATTTACAGCAAATGGAAAACAAACTATATTCTATTATTTCATCAAAATCACGTTTTCGCAGATATTGCATTGCCACGTTGCCTGAACAAGCGATTTTCAGCCACTATTCCGGGCTGTCATTAAGCTTTGCAGATACCACGCAGCTCTTAACAACCTCTAATTTCATTGGACCTGGGTATCACGAAGCTCTATTGTTTTCAGGGCTAGGGTCCATTGTTGTGTTGTTTGTTCTATTGTTTTCTCAGTAAATCAGAGAAGACCTTGTAAGAGCTGCGTACTGCTCCAAGCTTTGAGGTTACCAGCTACACAAGGAAAGTAGAGGTCATAAACACAAGATAACCTCTTTTATAATTCAATACATTGATACACTGCCCAAATATGGTAAAAAAGTTCTCGATATACGCTATGTCTACATGACGTATATCCAACGATGGCGGTAAATTTCGCATTTTGACAAGAGAATGCAAAAATGACGGACCGGCCTCGATATTTTTTCTTCAAACTGTGCTTTGTCATCAATGTGTTGAATTATAAAACTATTATAGCGCTCAAGCTTGCGTGATATCACTAAAGTTTGTTTCATTTGGTCAGGTATCCCTGATGACAAAGAAGGTTTGTTCGACACAATCCAGCGTTCAAAGAATCATTACCAGAAAAGAGCATATCAATGTATTAAGTTCATGGTTACTCTGTTCTGCAGGTCAGTACTGCTTCACTTTATACTCTTGTCTTTCTAAGCGTTTAAGTTCTGTCGGCGCAAAGTCATAGCTTTTCTGATTAGTGTTTACTTGTGGACAGCGGAAACCAACAAAAACACACACGTATCAGAAAACGCGTTTTTCAAAATCTCCGTTTTCAGTTAAAAGCAAATAAACTCGTCTACGCGTGGACAAGGCCTATGGTCTGTTGGTCTGTCTGTCTGTCTGTCTCTCCGTCCGTCCGTCTGTCTATTGATGTGGAAAGCTGACCTCTTGCTCACCAGAGGACAGTTTTTTAGGCTCTAAAGCTGCTGAGTTCAAAAGTGAAAAAGAGAAACAAAAGACATGAAAAGAAAATTGATAATTGCATAGTTACACCTTAGAATTTATCCACAGTAAAACTCCAATTAACAACCACCTCACATATCTAAAGGTTTGGCTCCCTGTGAAACACTGTCTATTGTATTTTGTTATATTATCGGTCATCTTTCTTCTAAACTGTCCTTGAGCGCACCAAATTAATATTAACTGTTCTTTGTGTTTCTGAGTATTAACCTACTAGTTTTATTCTTCCAGTTGTCCTCTGGCGCATCAGATTCTTTTGGCGGCGCCGGATCTCCGCCGAAAGTGGGCATGGGCAGTGGAGTGGCTCAATGACGAGTTGGACAGGGTCAGTTACCCCTAAGATAAACAATAGTTTTATCATTTTTGTTTATTCTTTGTATGGTAACAGCCCGGTGGGGGAGGGGGAGGGGGGGGATGTGCCGGTGGTGGTATGCCGCAGGGACTACGCCAGTGCATTTTGGTACCAAAAATTCGTACCCTCTCCCAGACTCGCTATTTTCCAGAAACTCTATCTTCATAGGGTTCGTTTGTGTGGCTCAACCCACCTCGGGTAGAAAGTCCAAGATTGCGGATGGCCGACCAATTTTATAAGATGTCCAATCAAAAAAGAGAGCTGTCAAGCCAGAAAAAAATTATTGCCAGCCCTAACATGTGATGAATTTTGAAACTCTCGTGTGTAACGTTTATAATATGTTTTGTTTCTCTTCATGTATAGAGACCTTACACTGGCGGTACATCATACACGTACAACAATTGGTCTCCACCAGCACAATCAAACGAGACTTCTAACGGGTATGTGATAATAATAACCTCAACCCTTTCACTGCCAGAGTCAATTATGGAGACATTTAGTGTAGTTTCAAATTTTGAGTCAGTTGACACAATCCTATGGTGTGACCATTCAAATGAAACCTCTTCAGCAGTACTTTTGTATGGTACCATTTGTTCTAACTTTTGAGTCTGTTGATGAAATCCTATGGTGTGACCATTTAAATGAAACTTCTTCAGCAGGACTTTTGCATGGTACCATTTGTTCTAACTTTTGAGTCTGTGGACGAAATCCTATGGTGTGACCATTCAAATGAAACCTCTTCAGCAGTACTTACGCATGGTATCATTTGTTCTAACTTTTGAGTCTGTTGATGAAATCCTATGGTGTGACCATTCAAATGAAACCTCTTCAGCAGTACTTTTGCATGGTATCATTTGTTCTAACTTTTGAGTCTGTTGATGAAATCCTATGGTGTGACCATTCAAATGAAACCTCTTCGGCAGTACTTACGCATGGTATCATTTGTTCTAACTTTTGAGTCTGTTGATGAAATCCTATGTTGTGACCATTCAAATGAAACCTCTTCAGCAGTACTTACGCATGGTATCATTTGTTTTTCATTATTTTACAAAATGAAATTTGGGATTTTATATCAATTGTTATCTTTGGCACTCTTGGGCTAAAGGTGCTTTCACACGACAAACTAAAGCTGGCAATTCCGTGTTGGCAAACTCTAAAAAGTTGATAATCTCGTGTTTTCACCCGACAAAATTCAACACATCTCAAACTCGTGCTCAGGGTTCTTTCTTTCAGTCGACGATGGAAGAGAGAGAACTCTGTGAAACGAAGTTACATCCATAGAATTTTTTAAGTTAGATTTTACTGACATCAAATTATCCACCAAAAAATTCTGAAAAAGGTGAAGTGGCCGTAAACCAGTTGGCCAGGTTTGTTTGACCAGGCTCTTTTTTTGTTCTTTGGCTGAAGCAAGAACATGCTTCTGTTGAATGATCTTACCAGGTCACTGACAATTTTTCTTCTGCTATTTTTTTAACTACAGGTATTTTTTGGAGAGGTCACACAGTGCACGGCTGACACTCGCCAAGGCTTGCGAATTGTGTCCTGAAGAGGTAAAATCTCCTCCTCCTCGGTCTCTTTCTTCTCCTTCTCCCTTCTCCCTCCTTCCTCCTCCCTCTTCCCCTTTTCTCCTCGTCTCTCTCCTCCCCCGTCTCTTCCTCCTCCTACGTCTCTTCTCCCTCCTCCTCCTCTTCCTTCTTTATTCCACTTGCCCTGCGTTCTTGTTCATTACACTTTGCTCGTGTTTCAGGATCAGGAAGAGCCTGAGGGAGATGTAGAAGGGGAAAATGGAAACTCTGGAGACGATGAGGTTACCCCTAATGCTGAGCGTTCGAGCGCCCAACAGGATTCACGTGATCAGTCTCCACCAATCGCTGATCAGATACCGCCTCTGGATAACAGTGATACAACTGTAGATAAGGACACTCAGCCCGGTGAAACAACCAAGCTACTAAATGAAGAGTCCGACTGAGCACCAAGTGTTATAGTCCCTAAAGTAATGAACGAACCACGCAGTAGCCACAGCCCAACAGATCTTTGCTGGTTCCCAGTTCCCTGTGGCATCGCATAAAACAAGAACGGCCTGGTTGCAATGGCATTTGTCAGGCTCTGACCCAAGCACCTCACAGACATGAAAAAATAAAAATGAATCGGACGAGTTTACGTGATCAAGAATACGACCCGTTGGAGTCAGAGCGAAAAATGCTAATTTATTTTTTTATTTAACTTAGAGGGCCGTTTACTTTGACTGAATGACTCAGTTTTGGCCTTTGTGCGCTTAGTTGTGGCATCGGTTTAGCCCTCGTTCATTCAGGTAGAAACAGAACTTTGCCACCTTAAGTCTGAAGTTAAGGAGTCTAAAAAGCTCTATCAGCATCCATTTGCCAAGAATTCAATGTTGTTCTGTAAAGATTTTAAGAGAAAAATGGAATAATTCTAGAGTCTATAAAAAGTACCGCATAGAAGAATGGTTCCCTGGTTCTTTGATGTACATTCTGTGTAATGGGTACGTGTAGTTTATCATATTTGTAATGTGAAAATCAAATTTTAGAAAGAAAATAATTACGTTTTATGGAAAGCGGAAATGTTTTCCTATTCTCTAGGATGTTATTGTTGCTGCTTTCCATTTCGATATTGTTTTACCATCTCAACTATCTTGTTAAAATAAAGTGCTCTCCTCGAAGGGTTAATTTCTTTCCACCTCCACCTCCTCTGCCTTTAGTCCAAATAAAAGCTCTTCTTATGCACATGAGCGATGTTGCGCACCCATTTTTTTAACCCGTGAATACGCGCATGCGTAATGAACGGGTTATCTATCGGTAACGGAGACATATGCAAATGAGCACTCACTCGCTCCTTCCATCAGCTGTAATGTATTGTTCACGCTTTGTGTCCTGTGAAACATCGGTTCTGTGAGTACCGGAGCACGAATGACGTAAAACAAAAGAAACAAAAGACAGAAAACAAAACTCCAAAACAAGCCTCACAAACAATAGAAACACAATGTGTTCCGGTACTTTCAGAAAGACCCGAAACATCACATACGAACGAGCGAGCTTCGAGCGAGTGAGTTTGTGATATTTCACAAGACACAACAAGTGAATTTTATTAGTACTGAGATTTACAGTAAGAAACTCGACGATCGTAGTACCCCCCCCCCCCCCCCCCTTCCAATTATTTTTACCGTGCTGCTGCCCTGAGAGCGACGAAAAGTCAAAAAACTGCAGCGAGGACAGGAAAAGTAAGTTTTAATAACAGTTTACAGCATAAGAACTCCATAAACGTTTCAAATCGATTTAAAACTTCGTTACCTGTAGTTGATGTGCTTTTTTAGTCCCTTCAATAAGCACCCAATTTTGAAACATCGAAGTACAGCTGAATTGATCGCTGTTGTATACAAACTTGTTCGTTTTAGCTCCTATGGCTGTAATGGCGAAATCGTTTAGGTTTAATCGGCTTAGAACAAAGAGCAGAAACTTTTCTGAGGAAGTATCAAGCCTTTATCATATATCAAAGGTACTATAAGGCATTTTTCGAAAATTGTGCTCCTTCATTCACTCCGTGTCGAGCGGTTGAAACTTTGAACCAGCTTTCATTAAGCTTCGCCAAGAAACACTGCGGCAGAAGGCGAAAATTTCGCCACTTTTTTGTTCAATCATGTGATCAATTATTTTTCTTTTCTTCTCTTTTTTTTTTTCCCTTTCTTTTTTCCTTTCTTTTCCCTTTATCTAAAAGTTCGCGCATTTTTTCTCCCAGAGATAGGAAATTGCAGGCGGCGGTCATTTTCACTTTCCTTCAAAATACGAAATTTACCACCATCGCCGATTATACGTAATAAAGATATCGAGAGCTTTTTGACCAAATTTGGGCAGTGTATCAATGTGTTTAATTATAATTGTGATTATGAATGAATTATGTATGAAATGAAGATTGCAATTTGCTAGATAGCTATACTTGGCAAGTCAACTGAAGTCGGCTTACTCTCTGGCAACAATGCGCAAGGCTTAGTCATTATAGGAAAGTATTTTCTTTACGTAAACGCTCTTAACGGTAAACTTTACATCTTTATATTAATGAATTTGTTTTCCTAGCTCGTGATAAAATTTGTCTAGAAAAATATATTTCTTGTATGACTGGTCGCGAAAATGATTTCAGAACAAAATGGTCTGTTTTCTCGTCTCTTTTAAATATGGTATAAAATTTCTGTTTACTTGACTGATTGCGCTCTCATTTAATTTTAGTTACCACTAATGTTTTTACTGTGTTAGGTTTCTTTTTTGTCAGCTTCAAGTCGTAGTTGTCGTTTTGTTACAAATTGTCTTTTGTGGATGTGAACTGTACGTGTGTATGCTCAACAAAAAAAAAAAAAATAGCGAAAGTACTATACTTGCAAGTTGTATAAGTATCGCATTGTAAGTAGTGTTAGCATCGTTTTTGTAAATATTGTACTGTTTCGTAAGTGATGTAATAAAAAAAAGAAACTTTCATGGCACTTTGGAAACGGAAGTTGCCGATCGTATGTAATTTTGGATCCTGTCTCGTTGTTTAGGCATTTGCACACAGCGTAAGATACAAACTCGTTGAAATGTAAGGTAGTTTCTTGGTGTAGCGGAAGTTGTGATCACCAAATGACGTGAAAGGAAGGTTCAACAGATAACACGACACAATAGCTAACTAACAATAGTTTCCGCAACACTAAGAAATACCCAAACGTAATCAAAGGCTCCTAAGAGCCAACCCGTGAATTAGAAATGCTAACGCGTAACGCAGTATTGCGTTAAGCTAATGTTTTCACACTGACACGGTTCGATGTGTTTTTTTAAATTAAACGTAAGGATTTTTGACGAACGCAGAAAAAAAACAGTACATCACTTTCATTATGTCCAATCCGAAGGAAAAAAAGGGTAGTCCTGAACGGGACTTGAAATCGCGCCTCCCGCCTGCCATTCCCGGCAATACCAACCCGAAAGCTCAAACCACTAGACCATCGTGGAACATTAAATTTTATTATTTCACGGTAGATACGCATCATAACGCGTGTTTCGGTTGAAAAATCCGTTCAGCTAAGTTTACAGCTGATTGATGGAACGAGCGAGCGAGCGAGCGAGTGAATTAGGCACTGTTACCGATAACCCGTTCATCACGCTTGCGCGTATTCACGGGTTAAAAATGAATCGACTTTGTTTAAAGAGGATAACACCTGGGATTCAAAACAGAAGTATTTTTCTTGTTCCCGTGTTAGTGTTTGTCTGGATTCTTCGGCTTGTCAGTTATGACCCGTTAACACAGGCGATTTTTTTTGCGCATTTTTTTGTCTCGCGCAAGTTGCACCTTCACAAATCGCGTGTGTAAACAAGCAGCGAATTTAGTGTGATTTGGACGTTTAAACGTAAGCTCCCGCGTTAAGCATCTGATGCTCTTATAGCAAATGTTGAGAATAAATATTGTTTAAATTACAATAATGACAATCAGCAAATGTAGTACTTGCACCCGAATCGCACAGAAATCGCCGCGAGTTTAAACTTACGACAAAAACTGCGTGGAGAGCGCCCGGGGAGAGCGCGACAAAAATCGCATCAAACTCGCCCGTCGCTAGTAAAAACCAAAATGAAGAGGTTTAAAGAACCTCATTTAATCTTCAATATTTCTCATTTTTCACTAAATTTTACAAACCCTTTGATAAAACCTATTTTCTTCTAAACATACCCAAAAATCACCTAAAAACCCCCCATAACATGGATTCATGAGATGAGCTTAGAGTTTTTGGATTGCTTGAAACGTGAACGTGATATTGCCATTAAAGCCATGTTAAGGCGGTGGCGGAAAAATAGCATTCAGATGAGTGAGTTAGGTCAATGAGGATAATTGGGTGCATAAATCGCCATCATCGTGGTTTTTGATGAGTCATAAGACAATATACATCTCAATAAAGCCACCTGCGAGGCAAACAAATGAATGTCACATGTCACTGAAAACTGAATGTTAAGTCATCAAGAGAAGCACGTTTGAATCTAATAATTTAATAAGTGCGTGATAGGTGCGAAGCGCTCTTCTTGCTGTTGGTCATCCATCAGCAGCAAAAGGAACATCGAATCATGACGGTAACTATCTTTGCACTTTATTAGTTCCCTTAAAAGCATGCTCCTGATAATTTATTTTTGGCTAGAAAGGACAACAAGAAAAAATTCATCAAATCATATCTAACTCCTTAAAACAGCTGCTGAGTGTTCCTGTTTAGCTTGTTGACTCTCAGCACGGACCTTTTACTTTGAATTCTCTCTTCCTTTTGCTTACCTCATTTTGCTCCAAAACAAATATCGTGAGGAGACAATGTTTTAGATCTTTTTTTGCCAGTAATTTGCTTCTTCTGCAGTCCGTAAAAAAAAAGCTTTTGAAAGAAACCGCAGAATTAAATATTTGTAACACTTCTGTACTGTAATTCGTTTTAAGATTTAATGGATTCTTGTTTTAAGCTTTTACGTTCCCGTTTTGGCCAGTCCTATCTTAAGCAAGATTTTACTATTTCAGTGGCGTTTCAAGGCGTTTTAGCGATTGCGTTAAATACACGTTTCTGGGTTTGTGTCGGTTTTATATTATCGAATATTACACATTTTATAGGTTTTAATGACCACCAAAACACATCAGTAATATAAATAAAAACAAATGAAGCATCGATCAGTAAGCAAAATTAGTCGAGTGACCGGTTATGAAACCTTGAAGACTTCAATGGCGATCACAAAAGAGTTGCAATTTATGTTGAAAGTACTACAACCGCGCACCTGTTTTGTTTTTCGATTACACCCTATGAAGAAGGGAAACATTTCTATTGGTTAGTTGCTAGAACAAAGCTCAAAATTTATTGTAGCTGTGCGCGGTCAAGGCTGAAAAAACGCTAGCAAAAACATCGAACAAAGAAATTTCTAACCTTTAATAACCATTGTGCTTTATTAACTATGAACTTGCGCGTTCATATTGAAAAGCTCAGATATTTTAGCTTTTGCATGTAAAACTGCGTTTTTCATCACGTATAAGTCGTTTCACGATCTCAGCATATGTAAATGTTAGAACACTTTTTAAAAATCGAAAACACTAAATCGTCATTAACATACTGCGTTTAAATGGACAATCTGCTGAGCAAACGAATGATTAGATCTTGTGATGTACGATTTTTTAAAATTAAACAACAACATGCATTATCGATGACATTAAAAATTTCCTGCCATTTACCACACATAATCAGGGTTATCGACAGTATCAACGATAAAGCCATAACGGATTCATGAAACCTATCATTTAGTTGTAGATTTTTCATTAAACTGTTGGCGTCCTGTGAGGTTATTTAATTCGCACTTTCATATCAGAGCTTTTAATATCTGCAAACAAACCTTACTAGCTTCAAACAGATGTTCAAACAATCGCTATATTTTGAATTATTGGCAGAACATCAGCTGGAACATTTTATCACCTTTGGGAGTGACATCGCATCGTTCAACATTTAGAATTTGTTTTTCTTAACCCAAAATGACACTCGCAAGAGCTAAGCGTGTTTAAAGGTGAGAAAAGGAAATAGCGTGGCCGTAATTTTGTACTGAGTTCATTTTCAACCTGAAACCATTGACAAAGTATCAGATAGACTTAGAAAAAAAAAGGTTCCTAAAATTTGGTATCAACTAAATTAATTGAGCATTAACTCTTCTTATAGAGCGAATCAAGGAATTATGGGTCGTGGTTTATATAGGATGAAAACGCTACTTGGTAAAACCTAGTAACGTGGAAACATAAATAAATTAGTTGAATGAGAAGGACTAATGCTCAAAACGCCACCGAGCTTTTGTATTTGTTTACGTAATTTACTTTCCCGACTCACTTGATACCAAATTAAAAGTGCCTTTAACCCTTAAGTACATATTTGGCAGAATCAATTCTGCGTCCATTGAATAGTTGAATAGTGAAATATTTCTTGTTTTGAACGTCGCGTTAGTACTGAGTTATAGCTGTGATAGATGTTTGAATTGATAAAATGTTAATTAGATGACGTGAACTCAGTGTTCATTTAATATACAACTACTTGTTTCGCCAACAAGTAATATATTTTTTTTAATATCAGTTGACTATATATAAGTTAAATTAAGTATTTCTCAAATTGATTATCCTTAAACTGTAAACTGCGCATTGTAAAAATGCAGAGTCCTGAATCAACGTCATCCCTAATGAACATTTTGTAAATTCATATCTCTATTACTCACTATCGCGATGTCCGGCAAAACAAGAAATATTTCACTATAGGCATTTTTAATTAAGTATTTTTCAAATTCCCTACTGATGCAGCACCACAATCTCTTAAGAAGCGAAATCTTTTATTAATTTTTTAGTTGCATCCTTTGCAAATCTTAAAGTTGTATAATTTTGTATTTTTCAAACAGATGAAAATAATGTCATTGCAGCTATGTCTACTGGGGATGTGCTGCGTTTGTCAAGGTAAAGTAAGATAAAAACAAACAAAGATATATACACTCGATTGATAAGCATTGTCGGGGTTAAAAGTAAATCATGAACGCTACTACCGCCGGGGGGGGGGGGGGGAGGGGGGTACTCCCTATAATGGGCTATACGGGGATGCTCCGCCCGAAAGGGGTACATTTTTGAGGCTGGAGGTATATGAAAGGGTCGTGATTCCACGAGTTGGAGGTATGTCCAGAAATGCACGCTAATGAGATTCATGCTCTTTATGACAGACATCATGAAGTGTCCCCTAGACCTAATTCTCACCTAAACACAAGCAATCCTGTCAAACATGAAGTCTTATGGAAATTACAAATAATTGTGTGTTATATGAAGTGCACCTTGGGCACTTCATATAACACACAATTATTTGTAATTTCCATATGACTTCATATTTGACAGAATTGCTTGTGTTTAGGTGAGAATTAGATCTAGGGGACACTTCATGATGTCTGTCATAAAAAGCATGAATCTCATTAGCGTGCATTTCTGGACATACCTCAAAAATTGTTCCCAGCATTTAATTATGTCCTATCGCCGGTTTATAGTTTGTGCTTTCTTCCCCGACTTTTCTTCAATAAGGTATATATTTTAATATCGACACTCAACAACATCAACTAGTTTAACTCGTGTTTCAAACAAATAAGCTTAACACCCCGCTATAAAGGGTATGTGGATGGTCTCAAAGACATTTCGGGCCCAGGAAGTATATTTATTCAAATTTATTTCTATTAACGACGTTTATGGTGCTAAATGTAAATTACTGTGTTTTGTTTGCAGTAACCTTATCAGAGATGAACCGATTCACATACCGTTGGTTTTATACATTTCTGTTGTAAGGTTACGGATTTTGTTTCAAATAAAGGTTCTTTTTGTGAAAAACAGCCAAGGTTGTCTTGGAAAAGCTAAAACATTTATCTCTTCCCATTCCAGCTGAGCTTGAGATTATCGAACCTTTTCCTGAACATATTTCACCAATTGAGTTTTCTTCAGCAAGCGTGACCTGTGTTGCATTTGATTCACTTGGACAAGAGATTCCCAAGAACATTACGTTTTTGAGAGAAGACAACAATAACAACTACCAAAATCTTATGCCAAATGAAAACTTGTACTTCACAAACCGAACAGAAATGCAAGGTATGTATTTGTACCATAACTGAATAAATAACATCTCAGTTTAAATGAGAAATAAGGTTATCAAAATCTGCAAAGATTGCAATTATTGCCCTGTCCTTGATTTTTTACTACTAACTCTGGAAAAGGATGGTCGCTATGCAATACGCGCGAGAATGACAGCGCATTTTGTGATTTGTAGGCTTACTGCAGTTGTTTGTGACTGTGGTGGGCCTTTGAGATTAGGAAATCTTAATTGGTAAAATCAATATATCTTTATGTCAAAGTAATTCGGTACTTTATATATTTCTATCAAAGTGACATTGAAACTTAAATCAAATACTGTCACTACATGAATACTTCTTTTGAACTAATTTCACGAAATAAAAACATCATCCCAGGCTTTAAAATGTACATCCAATCATGAGCCTTGAATTTCGTTGCATATTCTGTGCACTTTTTCATGGCGGCCCAGGTTTTTTTGCAAGAACCCAAGCTAAGCAGCACGCGCCAGGCACCTTAATACCTTTCAATTTTGCGGGGTTTAGAATTCGTGAAAACGGTCCAATATTGGCCGGCTTAATTCTCACGGGTATAATTTTAGCAATATTCAATGAGTCAAGTGAAAGAGGTCATTATAAATAACATCAAGAAAGCTATAATTGTGGTATTCGCTAAGAAAGGACTTCTTCATAATGACCTTTTTTAAAAACTCGATGCTGAATGTTAAAGAAGATTTGGTCAAAACCGTTTGTTAAGCCTTCAGTTTTTGCTTCGAACTGCAGGTTTTTTTCTGTCGTTTCTGAACAACCAACGTCTCTGTCCGTATAAGCTAACACGTATTACTTTCCTCCAGGTAACAAAACCATGCTTTTTGCGACAATGCACATCCGAAATGTAACGATGGCTTATGCGGTGTACGGGTGCCGTGCTTTTGCTGTGGGTGACAGTGTAGGAGGAGGGTACTATGGATTTTCCACCACCGTCATCAGAAGTAAGTTCTGTAACATTTCAAAGCCTTAAGTTATCGATCGTTTTGTTATATATTTGTTTAATCTTCGCAACCATTAGCCTTTTCCGGTCGGGAGCGAAGGATGGGCGGCGCGCATGCGCGAAGGAGAATTAGAACGCGAATACTTCTAGACTCGCGATTCTTACGTAGCCACGACGCGAAAATGTCAGAGCTGCAAGTGAGGCATGCGCTCAAGGACTTTTCAAAAAAAAAATATAATTACTGATCGCGTCGTTACGAACCGTCGCGTCCTAGATCTGAAACTAACCCTAATCATAACCCTATGATATATCATGAATACGCTGCGTTTGAAGCTAGAAAAAGGTTAACTCCACGCCATGCAGCTTAAGGTGTCATACCGGCCACGCCCAACCCTCAAGATTAATGCATCAGTCAATTCCTGCAGTGACCATCCCCCCGGGCATTAGTCGCCGTTTGCTTATGTTCAAATCCCGGGGATGGGACATTATCCTAGCTTCAGTGTATCCCGGGGCATTTTAAATCACTGTGTTTTGGACCTTAAAGGAATCCTGCCTCCATTTCTGACGGGAAATTTGTTATAAACTTACTTTAATCGGTCAAAAAAAAGTGCTGACCCGTGGGGACAGGGACACTTCCAGGAATTGACTGATACATATGAACGGTGTAGGCTTGATGTCATTTCATTTTTCCTTTCATTCAGACGATGAAATTCCCAAAGTGGTTCTTGCATATGACGATTATAACATCAACATTACAACTATCCATTGCATGATAAGGGGAGTTGATAATCCGGATTTGATTTCATGGGAGAGGATGTCATTGTTAAAAGATGGTGTAGTATTGAACAGTGTGCAAAATTTCATAGACAGTTCGGAAACTTTAATCCTCCGGCTGGATAAAGGAGAAAGATATAATGGAAATTACACTTGTCTTCTTCAAATGCTGTTAAGAGGACGCAAGCCATATAATGTTTCAGATAGTAGTTTCACAAGAGCCAAGGGTAAGTTCCTGTGCGTGTTTGATCAGTTTTCGATTGAGTGTCGTAAAACCAAAACTCTGGCCAATCACAACAGACACAGACAATCCAATGAACCAATCAGAACTTGAAGCAAATACATGTCGCCGGCGCCAAGCGCGGAAAAAACGCGTGCGAGCAAGTCACAATTGATTTTGGTTTACTTCTGATTGGTTGAGAAAATGGCGCGAAATTTTTAGGCAATCACAAAGCGAAGCAATAAAAACCAAAGCAATCACGAAATGACTTTCGACACTCAATTGAAAACCGCTCTAATAAATATATTGTTTAACTCACTTTGCTCCAAATTGTATCTCTGTGTATAATTCTGGGGGTAATCTGCGTTGGACTAACATACCATTCAGGGGGGAGTAGTAATACTCTAGTTGCTTCATGCTATGAAACCGGGTTAATCTCCTGCCGAGTGGGTTCCCTGTGACTCGTGTGTGACTGTACCTTACCTTACACCCACAAAACGGGTTCGTGTATCTTTTAGGGGTTCCATTAAAATTTTTCGACGGCCACCCCTTCCGCGCGGGCACTTAACAAATCATAATGGCTAATTATCCCTTTCCAATTCTCTTAGAATTAGGAATAAATCTCGAGCTTCTTTTAAAGAAAACGTAGAAGATTAAAAAGCTCAGACAAGACTGCAAGTGATGTGGCTGCTAGAACACAAATTTGCATTTGAGTTTTGGTGGCGCTGTTGCCGTTATAACGTTATAGCGCTTAATCAGTGGTGTATAGTTGTTGCAATAGCTGTAATTTTGACATTCATTTCGTTGTATTTAGTATTCCTGTGTGTATGACAACACTTGTTTATTTGTCAAACTGTAATTCATTGCTTTATGAAAATAAAAAACGAATAAGATTCTATATTCAGTATATCGCTGCTGCATTTCCCTCTCCTCGATAGCGTCTTTTCGTTTTCATTTACATTTCTGATGTCCGTTATTAAGTAATGATCCGCATAAGAAGGATAGCGCTGAACGGCAATGCACGATGGAATGTCAACTTTTTTCATTGTTACAACTAATGATGTCATTGGCCTAGACTCAAAAACTGCTAAAAAGTTAAGGTTCAAGGTACATTTTGTCTAATTTTTTTAAGGTTTCAAGTAATTTGAGACCCTATCGCACAACATGCAAGTTTTAAAAGATATTGTATTTGGGGAACTTCATCAAAGAAGCAAAATTATTACAGTCTTCTGCTATTCTGATTGGTTAAAAACGAACATTTCCTAAAATTTGACGCAAACGGATTTTCTTTAGTTTTATAATGAAATATAATTATGAACCATCAGCCCCTCCTCTATTCTAGAAACCAAAGATATGCTATGTGGGAAAGAGTCAATGCCGCAGAACAATGAAGTTTGCTATATAGTTCTTTTGTGGAGCATTACTTAACTCGTGAACACACGAGGCGTTGAACGAGTTATACACGCGAATACACGAGGCGTTGAACGAGTTATACACGCGAATACACGAGGCGTTGAACGAGTTATACACGCGAATACACGAGGCGTTAAACGAGTTATACACGCGAATGCACGAGGCGTTGAACGAGTTATACACGCGAATACACGAGGCGTTGAACGAGTTATACACGCGAATACACGAGGCGTTGAACGAGTTATACACGCGAATACACGAGGCGTTGAACGAGTTATACACGTGAATACACAAGACGTTGAAAGACGTTGAAAGACGTGAATACACGATCGAGGCGTTGAACGAGTTATACACGTGAATACACGAGGCGTTGAACGAGTTAATACACGTGAATACACGGGACGTTGAACGAGTTACAACGATGGGACAAAACTTCACTCGATCGCTCGTGGAGGGTCTGAACGTATTCACGAGTTGGCTCATAGGAGCCTTTGATTATATTTCTTATTCACTTTTCATCTGCGTTTTCCTAGTACCAGGTAGGATGTGCTACAACTGTGGAGAGTTAGGTCAAAAGTGTAGCAACGAAACGTTTCTGAAAAACAGCAGAGCTCAAAAACTTTGCGACAAAGACGTGAATCGATGCTCATGGATTTACCAAAGAGTTAACGCGAGCCTAGAAGCATTCGCTATGGATTGCGTTTCTAGAGTATCCTGTGAAGACATGACTAAACTATGCGAGAAAGCAGTGAGAAGTGGTCAGTCGGAATGCTGTGAAGTTTCTTGCTGCGAGACTGACTTTTGCAACAAGCCGAAATACTCAGGTGAAGTAGCATACATGCTTGCCTTACTACGGGGAACCCACACGCTTATTTGTAAACTTCTGGGATTCTTTGTAGAGATGGCATCGTGGTGCATCGCTTCAATACGATGTTTTTTTTTTCGTCGCGCGCGTCGCGTCGCGTCTCCTTTTGGGGGGTATTGGCCGCGCTCCGCTCCGCTCGCCGATTTATTTTAACCCAATTTCCCCAGAAAGGAACCTGTTCAAAGGCTACTTTGAGTGTTACTTGGTTACAGGAGTTCACAATATGCTGATACGTGGCTCTCACGTTTTGATTTCACCACTTTTTATTAATTTAAAGTTTCGCGTTTAAAAGCGAGCTGGAGAGAAATTAATTGTCACGACAAAAAAACTGCATCTCACAACGCCATCTGTTTCACTTGGCGCTGCACCAGATTCAAATAAATAATAGGCAAGTTTATGCTAAGCGTGTCGGTTCCCTGTGTTTTTACGTCACATGACGTGAGAATCACATAATAATCAGTTCCAAATCTACCGTGTTGGATTTCTCAGGTTCTCCCGTTTCCTAGGAAAATCTGGGAAAGTGAAGTACAGAAAATAAGTAAAGAAATCAACCTAGACCAATAAAGCAACACTGTCCTGAACATGTAAAGGAAAACGTATACATGAAATGTTTACAATTTTCTCAAATACTACCTGTGCAAAGCGGTGGCTACGATGGAAATATTACCTTTAATGAATAGAAACCTGTTAACTAGTTTGGTGGTAATTAGTTTTAACAACGCTTTTGAAGTTACAAATGTTTAAAGCAATATATCAAACACGAGGAAGAGTGTTTCATCAGGATATCCAAACACCGAGAAGTGGGTTGAAAAACAAGGGGGGGGGGGAGGGGAGTAATATATCAAACACAAGGAAGTGTTTCATCAGGATATCCAAACACCGAGAAGTGGGTTGAAAAACAAGGGGGGAGGGGAGGGCAGTAATATATCAAACACGAGGAAGAGTGTTTCATCAGGATATCCAAACACAGAGAAGAGGGTTTAAAAACAAGGGGGGAGGGGAGTAATATATCAAACACGAGGAAAGAGTGTTTCATCAGGATATCCAAACACTGAGAAGTGGGTTAAAAAACAAGGGGGGAGGGGAGTAATATATCAAACACGAGGAAGAGTGTTTCATCAGGATATCCAAACACTGAGAAGTGGGTTAAAAAACAAGGGGGGAGGGGAGAAATATATCAAACACGAGGAAAGAGTGTTTCATTAGGATATCCAAACACTGAAAAGTGGGTTAAAAAACAAGGGGGGGGGGGGGGGAGGGGAGTAATATATCAAACACGAGGAAGAGTGTTTCATCAGGATATCCAAACACAGAGAAGTGGGTTGAAAGCGAGGCGCAGCCGAATGTTTTTAACCCACTTGGAGGTATTTGGATACCTGATGAAACAACAAAAATCCATGCTTCCTAAAAATAGGTCATCAAAATTATATTTTGAGTTTCTTTGCTCAAACATGATGAATTTAATTAATAATAATAATAATAATAATTATTATTATTATTATTATTATTATTATTTATACAGGGTAACCACTTCAGTTAACTAACTGCTATCAATGTGGGCCCTGTGAAATAATCAGTTAATTAATTAATTATTAAAAATACTTAAACAGTAGAATGTTAAAAAGATGCTAAAACATGCTAAAAGCTATGAGTTAAAAATCATTGCACCTTTATCATAAAAAGCACGCTTAGAAATTTCCAACTTATTTTTAATGAGTTTGAGAAGTGAAGTGTGAGCGATACTCCTTCAGTCTAAGGTAAAGTATCGTAGCATATCAAACTAATTTTTATTTTAGAGCGGTTTTCAAATGAGTATATCGTAAAACCAAAACCAAAGTAATCGCTTTGACCAATCACAACAGGCACAGACAATCCAATGAACCAATCAGAACTCGAAACAATACGTGTAGCCGGCGCCAAGCGCGGGAAAACGCGTGCGAACAAATCACGATTGGTTTTGATTTTACTTCTGATTGGTTGAGATCTTGGCGCGAGATTTTTTAGCCAATCACAGGGCGTAGGAATACAAAACCAACAATTACTTTCGACCCCCAATTGAAAACCGCTCTATACGAAACATTGCATTTTCCAGACGGACGGTTTTGTAAGAGAAGACCTGATCTGGTTGCAGTCATCTTCGGAGGAGCGGTAGTCATCCGAGGAGTCAAAGAAAACCTGACGATGAACGGTTCGCTTTCATATGATCCTGAAACTGGCGACAACAAAGGAATGAACTTCACTTGGCTTTTCGGAACGATACCAGGAAAAAACATCTCCCGTCTTCAGTTAGTTGAGCAAGCTTCATTTACTGCAATAAATACCTCAAGCATGAAATATTTGGGCAAGGGCTCAGGTCCTGTCATAACGATCAATACTGACGTAGTCAATTATAATGAAACAATTATTGTCATCTTAAACGTGACCAAAGGATACAGAAATTCAGGTGTATTTCAGGTTGTTTTTCTTTCTGGAGGAGAACCGCCTCGACTATCTCAACGGTAAGATGCCTACTTCACTATTAAAGCTAAGAACAGTTGATCTCTCCCTCCCGCTTCCCAGGTGCACTCATGGGTGACACTCTCCCTTCCCCAGGCCCCTGGGGCACTCAAGCTAGATTGTGCAAGTTAAGTGAGTCAAAGTTGCTCCCAAAAATTGAAAAAGTTGCTCCCATAATTTAAAAAGTTGCTTGCTAAAGTGAACTATTTTATTCTGAATAACATCTTAAAACAACATACAAAACTAAAAACTAAAGCTGAGGAGGCCTAATTAACATAAGCTTCATAGTTTCTTTTAGGCCTCCTCGCCATTGTTACCTCTATTCTTCTTATATTAATGTGTTATTGTAGTATGGCAAATAAAAAATAAAATAATAAAAAAAATCATAAGTTTGAAGTATCCTTATTGGATAAATATCATGACAGTCAGTATCACTATGGCTAGCCTCACCCCAGTGGGGCCAACGGCAACAAAGCCCAGTCACTGACCAGCGCTAGGACCACTGTCTTCAGCAACCTTTTGTTTTGGCCGCAGAGGGTTAGTGCTTTTTTTTAAAATTCGCTCAGATATATATATACATCTTTTTAAATGGCAAACAAACAAAATGCATTATTGATTTCAGATGCGTGATCAACTGTGGACCAACAGTAATTCCGTCAGTTAAACTGAGCACCGAGTCCATATGCCAAGGTTCGCAGTGCTCCAATATCGAGTCTTACGATTGGATTCTTTACGAAGGAGATCAACCTGTTTCGAGTAGCAGCGGCATGGTGTGGCGGAAAAGAAGCGATTTACAACTGATAGCAAGCACTCCACTTAATTCAAGTGTTATTGTCTTAAAGGAGAATTCACTTGTGGGGGCCCGGAGCTACCGCTTGGCAGTATCTGTTCAAACCGCAGATGGTTTTTCAGGGTTAAGTGCTCACGATATCTCAACGGCATCTCTACCTTTAGAGGGAGAATGCTCCATACAACCAGCATCGGGAATCGCTTTGGAGACTTACTTCAATCTAAGTTGCAGCGGCTGGAAGAGCAACAGCGGTCTCTTACTGTACCAGTTTCAATATCAACTTCAGAATGGTTTAAACAGCATCATTTACCACGGCTGGAACAATTCAATTATTTCTCAATTACCTTCTGGAGTCTTGGCTGATAATTATACGTTGAATATCATTGTTACTGTGACTGATATGAACGGTGCTTCTGCCCCAGTTGTAAACTTTTCTGTACAGGTGAGTCCAAGGTCCGGGGGGGTGGGGATGGAGAGGGGGGAAGGGTACTCGCGTTAATTTAGGATAGGTGTGTGCTTCGAAGGTTTTTAAACTCTGCCCTATTTAAGAGTAGAAAATCGAAAATTGACAGCCTATTTAAGGTAAAAACGATGACTCAGAATTGTGTGAACAGGTGGTTTGTGTTTCTTTTCTTCTGTACATGAAAAGTTTAGCACCAGGCATAGCAATACTAAACTGAGCCTAGTTTCATTAATACGCCATTATAACCTTATCTTTTTCGTTTAGCTGGGTGTTTAGGTACAATAATTTAGCTAACCAAAGATCGCAATATCAAAAAGGATTCCCTATTTAAGGACTGAGCACCATAACACCCACACCCTATCCTGCGGCACATACCTATATAACCAATAAATTTTGTCCATTAGGCTCATCAGATAGGTGGTATCTTCCTCCATACCCCCTCCCCCTTACTCCTACACAAGTATACCCGTCGAGTATACTTGTTATGACCACTTCCCTGAGGAGAATATACTTCGGCCGCAAAATTAGCTGCGAAGTACTAAGATTATTAACATTATTAACCCTATGTCAACCTATATATATTATATATTTTGTGGTTTTATTGCATGCAGTAAATTTTGCCAATCTCGTTTATCCTTCCTCTTTACAGGTGGTCCCACCCAAGAATATTGATTCAGAGACAACAGCCAGGTTGATTTTCGCCGAGGACAGTCTTATGAATGAAGCAATCAAAATCGGTGACGTCAGCAGAGCGGTGCAAATAGCGAATAACGTGTTAGAAGCAATTTTCAAAGATCCTGCCTTGGATAAACGCGAAAAAACAAAGGTAAAGACAAATTTTGCTCGCTTATTTTGTATTGATGTAAGGCTCAATTAGCCTGCCCAACACTGGCGCTTTTGTGGGAATTTGTGGTGCACAGGCGCAATGCTTGAGCAAAGAGAGCGGCGCGAGGCACGCAATGAAGAGAAGTCTTCTTTTTCTTCTCTCCACTCACGTGCCTCGCGCTTCCCTCTCGCGCACCCCAAAAGCACCTGTTGTGTAGGCTAGGCTCAATTCGTTATCTATTTACTCTGGTGAGGTCTTTAGTCTTACGTAAAAGGAAATTGTTACCATAATATGACGTGGCAAGATATGGTGAGGAGTGGTAAGGAGGCCCATTAGAAATCATGATGTCGCCTGGTCTTCACTTCCTTTTCTTTTCCTTTTGTACATTATTGTTAAATGTGTATCCGCGCTTAGAGTTACGAGCAGAGACTAAGGAATGAGACCCCCAGTAAATTTTTCTCCTGCAGCCATGTAGCAAAATGGTACTGAGACGGCTCTGCACATCTGGCGGATGAGAGCTTGGACTCCAATCAACGGCATTAGCGGGAGAGGGTATAATCCCCATTCCCCAACGGTCAGCAGACAGACGGAGAGGCATGGCGAACCCTCGTCTCGTTAGCTATAGAAATGAAGGCATTTAAGTTTCTCGAGGAGACTCGACTATTGCTTGAAGCTAACGGTGAATATGTGCTATTCCTCTGTTCCTAATAATCTGCATCACAATTTTTCTAGATTCAAGAATTCATCGTGACAAAAATTGTTCAGTTGCCAGTGAAAAGCCTGCAAGACCTTGTGCAAAGTTCCTCAGTAATTGGCTCTGCCACTCAAGACACAGGCACAGTGTCCGTCAAGAGTCTGGTGAGTTATGTTTGAACGAAACAAACCTGGACAATATATGTTCCTAGGCTTAAAAGAAAAAGACATTGATCCTTATTTAATATCGAGGAACCTTCCAAATTTTGTGTAAAAGAAAGAGAAATAAAATAGTCACTGACATTACTTAACCAGTGGTGCTTTCCATTTGAATGGGAAAAACCGGGTAGAATTTCCTGTTAAAAGGAACAGGACAAATTGTCCATAATCAAAACGGAACGGGAAGAACGTGTTCCGTTTGCACGGAGTTGCTTTTTCTTTCTTGAAGAGACTGGGTACTAACGATTTACAATAACAAACATGGCCTTTAATTCATCAAGGAGCATGGCACTAGTGGGATGCAGCAGATGGTACAGGATTTTCCGATTATTTCGGCAAAAACGAGAAAAGAGGACTACCTCTGAAGGTATTCCTTTTTTCCCGAAAAAAATTCCAGTAGAAAAGTCTGTTCCATTTGATTTACCTCCGGAACAACCGGATTTTCCATACAAAAGGAAAGCGCTTCAGGACAGTTCTGATATCGGGTTTTGGTACGGTACATAACATAACATAACATAACCTAACATAACACAACATAACATAACATTATGTTAATAGTTCATTTAAAGGGTCAATGAAAAGATTGAATCAATCTTCCTCCATCTATAAATACTTACCGACATTTTTTCACGATCCAGTTCAATTCACTTGCTGCGGTCAAATCCATGACGTCACTTCTGAATTCCAAGGCCCAGGCAAAGAATACGACCGACGTACCGCTGATTGCAAAGTCTGCAGAAAACCTGGGCACGTGCTTGAACAATATGCTGAAAACTGGAGCAGTGATCGCTTCGAAAAAGTCAGACAGTGCTCAGGCAAGTGGCGCTTATTAGTTAATAACAAAATAAATATTGACACTACGAGTGTAGGGCTTTTGCTGTGCTGTGCTGTGCTGTGCTGTGCTGTGCCGTGCTGTGCCGTGCCGTGCCGTGCCGTGCCGTGCCGTGCCGTGCCGTGCATGCTATGCTATGCTATGCTATACTATGCCTTGCTATGCCTTGCTATGCCATGCTATGCTATGCTATGCTATGCTATGCTATACGACTTATTTATACAATTTAGATGTCTATTAATGCAGAGTTACATTCACAGTCCAGAGTGAATTACAATGTAAGTGTCTAGTTTTATTTTTCTGTAGGGTATTTATGTGGTTACACAATCCATGCATCTTGTCAACAATGTAAGTGACGCAGTACTGGAACTACGTCTCCCTGATGAGGAAGAGATATCAATTCAGACAAGCGGTATGACCTTTGTTCTTGGGCGTCATACACCAGCAAAGCTGGCTGGATTTCAGATTGAAAGTGACAATGGAAAGTTTGTTCTACCAGCTGACATGGGCTTCCAGATCAAAAATACTAATTTTGTTGATACCCAGGTAAATGATTAATTAACAGTCGTGATAGTCAGGAATACATCAAAGAAAACCAGTGGAAGCAACAAATAGCCCAAAGTAATTAATCCCAATCAAGTCTGCGATTGCTACGATTGCTGCAAAATGGAGCGCTAGATGCGTTCACCGGTTTCCATATGATCACAGCGATCGTAGTGGTCATATCGAAACCAGGCTTTAGTTTAAATTTTCTGATGATTGTGACAATAAAAGGGAGGATCGAATGCCTATTAAAAACAAATTCAAGAAACAAAACAAAACCCTTAAAAGGTGAGACCAGTAAAAATAGAAGTGTCTTTTATTTAAATAGCTGTTATACACAGATGTTAAAATAAACTGTTCAAACTTGTTTCGACAAAATACCTTACAACACTTGTCTCCATTATTTCACAAATGTCGCGGGCATAACTAGGGAAAAAGTGTAAAAGGTCATTTATGAATAAATTCCATAAATAAAGGAGAGTATTGGCCACTGGAAACAACGTTTCTTGACATCATGTTTTTTTTTTCATTTTTTTTTAAATCAAAATCGACCGGATGCACCGGCGTAGATTTGCATCGATTAAAGCGCTTTTTTGTGGTTTCAGATGTTATCCATACCATTCAATCCTTTTACCTGGGACATCACAAGCCAAAGGGTTCACTCAAACGTGTTATCACTGGACCTCAAAAGCGACAAACGAAGGGCGATCAAAATATCGCAACTGTCAAGTGACATTTTAATAAAAATTCCTCTAAACCGTCAGGAAAGGGCTTTAGAAAAACCGCATTTTTTCACAAAGAACGACACTTCCCGCTTTCATGAGATGAAAATCGATTACAAAAATACAGTTATACAACTAGAAATAACACCAGAAGAGACAAATGTAAGCCTGACGATTTTCCTGAGATTCGGTCATCGACCAACCATCCAAGAACACGATTTGAATGGGACTGTATCCAGTGACGTGAGATGTATTTGGACAAAGACACAAGGAAGGAATGAAGGAAAACAAGTGTGCTCTCCAAATGCGCTAACCCCGATTGAAATTCTTGCTCAGAAACCTGGAAAGTATTATCTGGAAGTAAGAAGCCATAAAAGCTTTTCCAAGCCTCAAAAGAGACAGAAACGTTCGTGTTTTGGACACGGAAGACAAAAGCGATCCTGTGTTGAGGTAAAAAGTCCTCCACCTACTCCACCCCAAAGTAAAAATGTGAGCATTGCTCCTGCCTATGATCCAAACACTGATGATAACTATACCATGCGAGTTGCCCTGGGAAGTTGTGTTCATTGGTCAGATGAACGACAGATGTGGACAACACAAGGTTGTCAGGTAAGACTACCAGTGCAATTATAATAAGTGTCAGTGTGTATTATTGAGCCAAGGATAAATAGACCTTAAAGGGGTAGGGAATGTCCCTTGTAGGAATCACTTGATGGTTTTCTGTGAATGCTCTAGAAGCATTTTGTGTAAAGCAAAAGTGCTGATTCGAATACATTTGTCCAAAACCCAGCCAAAATCACTGTGACATTTATCTTTTAGCACCATCATCATCAACAACAACAAAATTTGATAATGATTAATTATAAGCCAGCTGTACGTTTAGGTACAAAACGAAACAACTTTGATAAACGTTTCCTCACAACTACCAAACACTGTAAAAATAGCGTATGTTTTTCAAATACACTAAAGGCCATCTGTATTTACCCAAAATTGGTGATGACGCGAAAAAAATTGTTTCAACAGAATAATAGCTAAAGATATATATATATATATATGACGTTGGTTTCTATAGTTCGTAAAATAATTTCTGCGGGATCGATTTGAATGCCCGTCCACGTTATAGTTTACTATGTCATGATAGTAAGGTTTCCGCAAAGCCCTAGTTGACTGTATGAGGACATTCTTGTTGGACTTTTCAGTTCCACAACCAGCAAGTTGTTTACTGTCGTTTTCCAAAGCGAGGAGTACAATGTTCACTACCCAAAAGTATGAATAACACGCACTCCATAAATAAACTGAAAAGTGGATAAATTGTCACAAAGTAGCAAAAACAGCTATTTTAGGCGATCAAATAAATTAAACACTCTGGTGCTATAAATGGCGTTATAACTCGGTTTCAACCATAGCTCTCTATTAAAACCTCTGTTAAAACCTGGTTTAACAGAGCGTCCCATGTGAGTGCAAACATAAGAGTCTATCCTTTAAGACAGTGCTGATTTCTCAAAGTTTTCACAGGTTCTATCTGGGAATGTGAATGGATTTATCAACTGTTCCTGTAACCACTTGACATCATTCGGAGGAAGCCTTCTGGTGAAACTAAATCCAATTGACTTCGATAAAGTCCTTGTGGAATTCAAGAAAATCGACGAGACAGGAAATGTTGCTGTCATAGTGACCATAGCGGTGGTTTTTATGACTTACTTAGTCGTGGTTATTATCGTCAGACCAGCAGATAGAAGACATACAGCAAGGATGGTAAGCTCATAAATCGTCAATTGGCAACATGCTTATATTCTTTCGGGAATTTTTCTTTCCGTCCTGTTTTGGAATTGATTTAGATTCTGAGATAACAGACGTATTGAAAAAGCGTGTAGCCTGCGTAGCTGGCGTTTTTTTTGCGCACGATGCTGAATTCGCGGGCGCGGGTGGTGAAGCCGCGAGAATTCGCGTGATCGGCAAAGCCGCGAGAAACCGGCGGTTTCTCACGGCTTCGCCGCTCGCGAATTCAGCATCGCGCGCAAAAAAACCGCCAGCTATGCAAACTAAAAAGCGTGCTGTTAAAAGAAAACTGGAATATACCTTAATTCGACAAGGATCACGTTTTAATTTTCACATAAACACAGACATACTAGCGGTTTTAGTATTGTAAAGGCCCGTTTACACAGGCGACTTTTTGTGCAATTTTTGCCGCACTATTCGATGCAATTTTTGACGCGCGCAAATTGCATCTTCAAATCGCGCGTGTAAACTAACGGCGATTACAGTGCGATTTGGGCGCGCTTTGTCGCGCGATGTAACGAAGGTTACGTAGAAGCAACTGACTTGGCGGCGATTTTTGGAAAAGTCAGAGAAAATGTTGCACCCGGATTGCACAGAATCCACTGCCGAGTTTGCACTTGCGACAAAAGTTGCATTGGAAAGCGCGACCAAAATTGCATAAAAAATAGCATGTGCTGAAAAGGCAAGACAGTGCCTTGTTAACCACTGCGAGACGTGGCGTAAAATAGTATTAAAAATAAATTTACCATTAATATGTACTTCATTTTTTAAATTGATTGATTGTTTTTTGATTGTTGCTGGCTTGTGTATTTTAGTTGAAATATTTTTAACAACATCTATATTAATTCTTTATAGTCTTGTAATACACGACAACATCTCACGTCATCTAGTAGCGCGTGCGAATATGAAGTTACCATAACAACAGGGATATGGAGGAATGCTGCTACAACTGCCAAAGTTGCCTTGGAGATTTACGGTTCCGAAGGAAGCTCGGGAATTCTACAGCTAACCTCAGAGGGAGATTCGGGTGATTCGCTTTTTTATCGCGGCAGCTCGGAAGTTTTCGTTCTGGCTTTGGAACAGTCGCTGGGTTGTGTACGTGGAGTACGAATTGGGCACGACAATTCTGGAACGGCGCCATCATGGTTTCTTGAAGATGTGATTATTCTAGAAACACAAACAATGAATTCATGGACATTTTCAAATAACCAGTGGTTAGCTCTTGAGCGAGGCGATGGAAGGATAGAGAGGATGTTACAAGCCTCGACAGATAAATCAGGATTTAGTCGCGACGTTTGGATACGTTGGTTGAATGGACTCACAAAGAAACACATCTGGGTGTCCGTTTTGACGAAACCGTGTAGGGAAAGATTTTCAAGAATGCAGCGAGCATCGTGTTGTCTTTCAATACTTTTGTCAGCCATGCTCGCTAATGCTATGTTTTACGAACTGAACGGAAGATCTACGCAATACATTCAAGTAGGGCCACTGAAATTTTCTTGGAGACAAGTAATTGTTGGAATTAAAAGTGCCGTTATCGTTGCACCAATTAACATTCTTATCGCATTTTTGTTCGAAAAAGGGAGTTCGAGAACATCTGATCAGCAACAACCTGGCAGCACTCTGGGTAAATGGCTTCTCTTCCTAGCGTGGTTTCTATGTTTCTGCACCTGCGCTGTCTCAGCAGTATTTACTATTTTTTACAGCCTTGTTTGGGAAAAGACTATTTCTGAACAATGGTTATCTTCAATGTTTATTTCATTTCTTCAAGACGTTACACTTACAGAACCTGCGAAAATCTTTGTCACAGCTGTGTTTTTAGCAACCATAAGAAGAAGAAGGAAGAGCGATGGTTACTTGTCCCTTGAACAAAATGATAATGTTTCGTCCAAAGAACGGTTATGGAAGAGGAACATTTCTGAGGTGGAGGACATGCGAAAACGTCAGGCGAAAAAACAGAACATATCTCGTTTCTTCGTAGAGTTAATTGTGTACTGTGTGTTTATCGCTGTTTTAATGGTGGTGTGTTACGGAAATAAAAATGATCATCGATATTTCATGACTAAGTCTATCCGAGATGGCTTACCACGATTTTCTAAGGTATGCGATATGCATTAATTTTAACCTTAAAAAAAATACAAAAGATAAAGCAAATCGACGTTTTGATATACAGTCAGTATTGTGTGAAAAATAACGTTTCGACAGTGTTTGGTGGTCTGCGCGCAGAGGTCTTCTATTTCCTTCGTTTCGCTGCCTCAGTTGTATTAAACTGTTTATGAAGGAACGAAATAGTAGGCTTCTGCGTGTAGGCTAATGTCAGTTGGATGTGGCTGAATAATAATAAGCTGAATAAGCTGACATAAGCGTGACAGTGGTTTCGAAACCCGATCTTAAAGGCCCACCTTCACCCAAAATGCTGTGCGCGCCGTGATCACTTTCTGTGCTGAATTTCGTGTAACACGAAATTCACGCTTGAATGCGTGCAACCAATCAGATCGCGCGTATGAACAATGGAGCATTTCAAAACGAAAACAAACGACCGCAACGTCTTTTGGGTGAAGGTGGGCCTTTAATTAGCATAGATTTTGGCAGTTTTATTCCTTCATTTTCTCTGTATTCAACTGACTCGTCCCCAGTCGTCTTTCTAGGCAAGACGCGGGAGACGCGCGTGGGGGATAGACGCGGAACGAGAGATGCGCGACCGAAAGGGGTGATGGAAAGGAGGAAAAGGAAAGGGAATGGACTCTCCCCGGTTTCCTCCTTCCCATCACCCCTCGCGCTCCTCTCGGCCGCGCTTCTCTCGTTAATATTAATAGGAGAAAGATACACGACTGGGGATGAGTCAGTGTATTTAATGATCAATTTGAGAAGCTTCATCAAACACTCGAAAGAATGTTTAATCAAGATTTCCAAACACCTCGAAGTTGGTTTAAAAAAACTTGGCTGCGCCTCGTTTTTTCAACCCATTTCTCGGTATTTGGAAATCCTGATGAAACATTCTTGATGCATTACATGAAAGCCATTTATTGTAGGGCCTCAATCCTTCACTCGCTTAATTCAATGTACGTACGGCAAGCATTCCCGTCATGTTATATTGGCGTGTTCCCTGGGGGAAGAGCTCTCTCTTGCTTGTATAATGCGGCTTACCATTGTTTCTTTCATATGAAAGTTTAAGTTAACACAACTGGTAGTTTCACACCAGGGCTTTTAAGTACATCCTAAGTGCACTTGAATCCTACATTGAATGTGAACAGGTAGATTGCATGTACTTAAATCCCGCTTTGTGACCATGGAAACATATCTATTTCGACAAGTACGATATACACCACACTCGAGAAGGCACTTGACCAATGGGAAAACAGAAGCAAACTGAAAGACATGTGCAACGGCGCAAAAATTGATAGCTTTCATTTCAAGAAATATATATCTGAAGTGTTATTTGAGAATCGTGGGTTCTTGGGTGAAGTTCTTGGGTGAAGTTCTTGGGTGAAGTTCTTGGGTGAAGTTCTTGGGTGAAGCTCTTGGGTGAAGCTCTTGGGTGAAGCTCTTGGGTGAAGCTCTTGGGTGAAGCTCTTGGGTGAAGCTCTTGGATGAAGCTCTTGGGTGAAGCTCTTGCTTGCTTGTAGTGTGAAACCAACAGTTCCCACATTTAAATGTCATCTGTTATCCTTAGGTCTCCACCAACGAGAAATACTGGGTGTGGTTAAGGGGTGTTTTTGTTCCTGGTGTATATGCTGGAGCGTGGTATAATGGTCTGCAAGAAGCTCAAAGCATTTATATTGGTGATAAGAATTCAGTTCTTGTTGGAATGCCGCGAGTTAGGCAACTGAGGGTTAAACAAAGTAAGTAGATGCTTCTGTTTGATTGCAAATTAGCCATCATCAGTTGCTCGATTATTTCAATTATTTACGATCTTTCTCTCTTTATCACCACACATTGCTGTTCATATGCAGGACACGTGTTGCACATATGACCCTGTTAATGACCTCGCTCGTCACGAGTCTCCCAGTAGCTCAGTTGGTTAGAGCGTCCCACAGGTCCAAGTTTCCGGAAGGACATGGGCTCGACTTCCGTCGATAAAATTCACTTGGTGAAAAACGTGATGTTTAACACTCTCACTCCCAGAAACAATTATGGAGACATACAGTGTAATTCTAACTTTTAAGTCTGTCGACGAAATCCTATGGTGTGGCCATTCAACTGAAACCTCTTCGGTAGTACTTTTATGTGGTATCATTTGTTTTCCAATATTTTACAAAATGAAATTTGGGATTTTTTTTTGCACTCTTGTTACGGATAAAAGATTAATACTTCAGTTTAAATTTCTTAACTCGATGGTCAACTTCATTGTTTCAGAGCCTTGTGACGTGTTGGGTTACATGAAGACGACATTCCCTACCTGCTATTATGCATACTCGAAGGAAAACGAGGACAACTCCCCTTATAACAAACCAGGCTGGGTCGCAGTCGAGAACTCTACGAAGAAAGACGAATTGAATCGACTATGCCCGAAGCCTTGGCGATACCAGAAACCTGCAGAGACCGATACAGTGCCAAAATGGGGACAGTTTTCGCTTTATCCAGGAGGAGGATTCGTGGCTGATCTCGGTTATGAGAAAACGATCAGCCTTGACATAATCGAAACGCTGCAAAAACATGGTTGGTTAGATCTTCAGACACGTCCTGTAATACTGGAGTTTTCTGCGTTCAACCCTCCTACCAACCTCCTGGTGGTTTCGACATATTTCTACGAAATCCTGCCATCTGGATTCAAGGCGCCATTTGAGAGGATTAAAACCATTTCCGTATATTCCAAAGAGACCGGTTTGCACCAGTTTTATCTCATTTGCATTTTGTTGTTCATATTGTTTGTGTTATTGTATATGGGACGAATATGCTTCAGCATTTACAAGCAAGGTCGGCAATTTTTCAAGACATTCTGGAATTGGGTGGAAATTCTTCAACTTGTTTTCTCTGTGTTAGCTGTTGTTATGAACATTGTGCGATCGTCAGGAGCCCTATCCACAATTAGGGAAATGAAAGCAAACCTCTACGCAAACACGAATTTCCAAGAAGTCATTGCATGGATAGAAGCGGAAAATGGCGTATTAGGAATTCTGGTATTTCTAGTAACCTTAAAGCTTTTAAGGCTCATTAGATACAATAAGCAAGTCGCTGTATTCTCGAAGACTTTGAAAGTATCTGCGCAGCTTCTTTTGTCTTTTATGGTGGTTTTTGCAGTTGTGTTCATGGCCTTTATGCATTTTGGGATCCTGATATTTGGAGCGGCATCAGAAAGGTATTCCTCTCTGCTGAAAGCCACATATTTTCAATTGGAGTTAACATTAGGCCGAGTCAAGGCAAGGCCCATAAACGAGCTGACAAATGCAAATGATACATTTGGTAGAATATTCACATCCTTTATTCTTCTGAGCCTTACTGTTATCTTTATGAATTTCTTCATCGCTGCAATAAACGATGCACTATTGAATGTTAAAAATTCTGTTAACTCAAATGGACTTTATGACCTTGTGGAAGAGCGTAGTACCAAGAGTGGTGAAGAACATAAGAAATTTTTTGACGTAATTAGTAAAGGCTTAAGGGAAAGAGCGAAAAACGACAATCCATCAGAAGAACGCAACAAAGAATTAGAGAAACGCACAGAAACATCTGTTGATAAAGCAGTCATTGACTTTGACTCAATCAGTAAGGCCATTGTAGCTTTGAGACAGAAGCGAACACAAGAATCATCACAAGAAAAACCAGAGTCGACAAGAAGAAAATCACTTTACGATAGAGTAAGCATTGTAGCGAAGCAATTTAGGCGTACACGTTTTGCAAGTGATGTCGCAAGATACCAGTTAAAGAAATTAAGCAAGAAAGAAAAAGTATTTATTGAGGTTTTGGAAAATATCGTCCAAGCCGAGTGTGATGAAGAAGAGACGTTTCAGTTGCTTTGCCACCAAGCATGATTTTTATGTCAGCAAAAATGACAATTAAGGGATATTGATATTAAAAATGGACGTATATATAGGTATATAAAATTTATTATACAAATAACGTTTTGGAATATGATGCATGGACTTGGAACCGATTTGCAAAAGAAAATAGAATACATGTGTCTTTTAGTGCATTGATGTCCACCATGTCCTCATGTTACCAGAAATATGTTAGTTAAGCGGTTACTGTTGGCTTTCAATAACAAGCGAACTCTGAAGTTCAAAGCCCAACTAAGGGTTACGTTTTACGCTGCCGGCGTCAATTAACAATTATTGGATGAGGTTGAGCATGATAGCGATAATTATCAAGGCCAAATAACACAAACTGAGGCCTTGATAATTATCGCTATCATGCAAAAACCGAATCCAATAATTGTTCTATTATGCATATTCCTGAGCTGCACTTCTAAAGACAAGAGCGCGCACTTCTGCATGCATAAAACTATTGTCTGTAGGTATGACGTCACTTCTGCATGCATAAAACTATTGTCTGTAGGTATGACGTAACAGAAACAGCAAGCAATAATTAGCTGCGTGCTTATAGCCAATCAAAATCGAGCTAGTGACACCAATGTATAATAATCATAATTACATACATACATACATAATTTATTACCTTTCCCCAAAGGGGCTTTTCAAAGATAATTAAAACTAACTAACAAGAATAATCGAAAAATAACTAATTACATTATGATCATTAATTAACACTGGACCGCTGATAATAGACACTAACAAAATGGATCAAAATCCACCTAACACAACCCGCAAGCATCACCTTTTGACCATTTTGCGTAAAGCATTTTAGCAATCGCAGCGATATGAAAACATTGCGGCAGCCATCGCGTTTTTCAGCGATGCGTAACGATTATTTACAAAGAAAACCAGCTTAGCAAAATCTTCTAGTGACAGACCGGGGCCATAGGGGTGGGTATTGTAACAGCCAAGTTTCCCCCGAGGGGCGGGGAAAAGTATAAAATGTAACACTGTACAAATGTTACATTCCACGCTATGTCCCGGGGGTCGGGTGGCCGTGGTTTCAATTGACTGATGCATAAATTATTACCTTGGCATCTGCAAGGGTAGGTTGTACATAAATATGCGATGATAAATGCAACTACAGTAGTAATATATGTAGCTAAAGCATTAGTAATGTGGATATTTACTGGATTTATTTTCCGCTCGGAACTATATATATATATATATATATATATATATATATATATATATAAAAAAGTGTTGTGCGACCCTTGCGATCATATGGAAACCAAAATGATCGTAACCGCTGCCTCTTAGAAACCAGTGACACATAAACTTTGATCACATTTCGTAAAGTTGGTGAAGTATGAAAGCAATCCAAACATGTCTTCCTGCGAAATTTCAAAACTGACACCTCGATCCTTAAATATCTCTTCGTTTGTGTAATGCTGTTTTCTGAACTACCACCGACATCTTTGATGTGGTGTACCAATCAAAATTTTGCCGGATAAACAGGAAGCGGAACAATTTAATTTAAAGGATCTCTGCTCGAAAGCCCAAGACCATTAAATTATTATCTTGGCATCTGTAAGGGTTTGAAGGGTAGGCACATAAATATGATGTAGAAATGCAACTGCAGTAGTAATGTGTGTAGTAATATTAGTAATGTTGATATCTACTGGTCAGGATTTATTTCCCGCTTGGTACTATATTGGACACTGTTCATAATGATCCACAAAATAACAATATTAAACAAGTTGTTTCTATATTTCCGTGCTTAAGCTATCTCTTTCCTGTCTTTCTGTGACTTCTTTAACCAAGCACAAATCAAATACGTCACATCAAGTCCGATTATTTCACTCAAGAAGAGCAATGGGCATTGCTGGAATTGACTCATCCATAAAAATGCCATGGCAAGAATTAATTACAGTTACTCGCTTCGGCTTATAGGCTCTTGGAGGCGGATAACACTTGCCCATCCTATGTAAGGCTGAACAGGAACACGACTCACTGATGCAGTGTTTGGTTTTGATTCTAATTAGATTGGGTCGTTGCATTTATATTCATCAGTCTTCGTTGTATATGACAATAATGGAATTCCTTCATTCTGACCCTGTTTGAGAGAAACCCCGGGGGAGACGCCCATATGAAAATAACGCCGGGGGATGCTCGACGGAAATGTTCGAAAAACACCCTAAAAGGTACCAGAATCTCGAACTGACAACTTTGACAACTGACACTTTGACAAATAATTATTAAAATTATTAAAATAGCGATAGATGAATGAGACAACAATAACTGAACCTTCACTGACAAAAAGTTCCTGTCATATCGCGGGCTCAATACCCTAAAAGGTACCGCGATAATTCTAACGGTGGTCAGTTTATAGCACCCTAAGTGGTGCCAATCTACAAATTTTGACCCCTAAAAGGAACGACGAGCACCCTTTCATTTTTATATGGGAGTCCCTGGCCCCGGGGTATTATGATTGGTGTTTAACTACATGAAGTATCTTTTCACCGCTATGTCCACCTTCCCTGACCGAACATTTTGTGAAGCATAAAGTACATCATAGGAGGATTAATAAATATAAGACGAATTCGTAACGATCAGTTGCTGTACTCTCAGTAACTCATGTAGGATCTCGCCCGCAGTCGGTCGTTGCTGAGGGTTAATCGCGTGACACCATTCCATTATTTCATGGAGCTGATCTTTGACAAAATCACTCCCTTTCACATTCAGTAATCTATCCACAATCCATGGTAATTTCCACATTTCGATTTTTTCGTCGTAAGTTGGATGCAGATTAAATTTCAACGGTTCTGACTCATTAGGCCACCCTTGACGTTCTACTCCGCTCAGTTGTGACGAAAGTGACACATTCGGCCTCCTGTCACATCCCCCATCTTCAGTTACTTCTACTAAAGATTCCACGTCGTTCAGAATCAGGTGAAAGTCATCAGTTATCAAGTATTGAGATAGTAATTTAGCGGGAGAAGCACTATCGCACAGAACACGGACGCCAATTGGGCTGTTGTGAAAGTATTTCATTATTCGAACGTAATCCACACTCAGCTGTAATCTTGTTTGTATATTATTGTACTTGGATAACCGGGTGTTCCGAAGGAGCAGATCTAAATATCTTGCCGAGCCGTGTTTATAATACATCGTGACCATCTGCAGAAGCAAAAAAGAGATAACATCGATGTGCTACAATGAGTGAGGTAGGCTCGGGAATTTCAGTGGAAATCCACAGAGTGACTCTTACTTCCAATTTTTTTGAGATCGAATTGTAATTGTAATGTTGTAATTGTAACTGTAATGCTGGTTTTTGTGGAGGGTAATTCCAGCTTACATTGTCTAGTAATTTGTAAAGCTTGGTTTTCAATGGTAAAAGTAGAATTGAACACGGCTGACGCAAGCATAATCAGTTGGCAGCAAAACAAAAAGAAATATTTTAGTTTAGTTAGTTACTTATGCTTACGTCGATTCCCGTTTCCACGTTGAATGCTTTTTGTGCTAGCGCCTTTGTTTGTTCTAAAGCGGGGAAAAGCATTTACGCGTTGCCAAGCAACCACGTTGCCAAGGTCCTCTCTCTTCAGCTATGTCATCATCGATGATGACGTAGCTTACGAGAGAGGACCCTGGGAACGAGGTTGGTTGCCAAGCGCCAAATACGTTAAAACGCGCGTTACTCATGGCAAGTCACGATTGCATGTTGCTTTTTTTGTACTTGATTGATTTACTTCGATTACACAAAGAAAATTGAAGAAATGTTAAACGTGCAGCGTGCATGCGTACATGAAGCATTTAATGACTTGCCCCAAGGGAAACAGTGAGTTTTGTTTCCCCGATACCCTTAATGTTCTCCCTCAATTGAGGGTAGAGGGGAAACAACTCACTGTTTCCCGTGGGGCCAGTCATTAAATGTTTTGTCATACCTCCCAGAAAAAAAAAATTATATGGCTGAGATGAGAAAAAAAATGTGTGTTTGACGCGGCTGGCACACAAATTTGCCTCGGTTTCAACTCGCACGACCTGATCACATGCGAGTCGAAAGTTCAAGTTGTTATTTCCCTAGAGAGTTAGTGAGTTTTGTTCACCCTAGGGAGTTAAACTGTTTTGACTCATGGCACTTGACACGTTCTTGTCCAATCAAAAAAGGCGTTTGAGTTTGGAGGTATAACAAAGAGTTATGGATGCACGCGGGAGGTTGGTAAGCACGAAGTAAGTGTAAAGGCTGATTTACACGGCGACAACTTTGTCGCATGCGACACGCTCAAACCATGCTTACGACATGCTTACAATTGCTTCGTGTAAATCAACTAAAGTCATATAGTAAGCATGGCGTAAGCGTGTCGTATGCAATAAAGTTGTACCGTGTAAATCGGCCATAAGAGTCGCACGGACGATAGCCGAGAGCGACTCTAGCTTCTTGAGAGTTTAGCAAACCTCCCAAGTGCATCCATAACTCGATTTACGCATAGCTGCGACTTTTACCATTTCTTTTATAACATAACATGAAGACAACATATCATAAATTATCAAGCTGAGTGATGGAACGTGCTACCCACGGGCAAATAGATGGCGCGTATCAACCAATCAGGGCGCGCGTTTTTCTTGAGGAATGTTACAAATGGAACATTTTTGAACATTTTATGGCGTCATTTCTATGGTAAATAAGCCGTACAGACCATGGAAAACTGCAGTCAATTTGTTACAATAACTGGCAAAATTTGAACAACAGCGAGTTTGCAGGAATCACTTTAGTAAATAAAGATAAACAACCTAACACTTGATAGACTGCTGCAAATATTCTAAAGAAAAAGTCTTACACAAAAATTATCTAGCTTTAGCTGTAATCATCGCTCAGCACAACAAAAAGCTGTCATTCAGAAAAAAGGTTTAGAGAATCGCGTTCGGTGACGAATCCCAAAATAGAGCACAATAACCTTACACAAAGTCAAATATAAAATAACTAGGCACAGTCTACGAAGTGTAAAATCTGAAATGTCTTCGAATAATCAGATGAATCTTTGCTCCAAGTTGCTTTCAGCTCAGTTTTAGTTCTTTCTCGCCGGCGACAACTTAGCCGGCGGCCGATTCCGCCGTTCATGGATTTTCCCGTGAAACTCCGACAAGTTGTTTGTCCTTTTCGCTTCGCACGTAACTCCAGGCAAGTTAAGCTGATTTTCGAGAGAGCATTCTTTTCATTTGAATAATTCCAGTTTTAAGTGCATTTTTCACTCGGTTTCACTATAGCTAGGCGAAATGGTCTAATTTAAGTGTTATTAAACGACTTAATCTCGACTTAAACACAGGTTTAGTAAGTTTAGGTTTAAGCAACTTAAACCTAACTTAAAGCTCAAATTTAATGCAGGTTTAATGAAAAATTAAACATAGCTTAAGTCTCAATTGAGGCAATCAGCGCGCGGGAATTCACGCAGTTATTGTAAAAATCTAAATTTCGGTGCATTGCTGACTCTATTCGTTATTCAGAGCTCACCTGTAACTTGTCTGTACATTTGCCAATAAGGCGAGTGACAAATTCCCCCTGAATCTGTTCCAAGATAGCAATTCCTTCCGCACACCTCTTCCGTTTGGGACCTTGTTTCCTGCATTCGCTAAACACAACTGGGTACCCCTTCCAGTCCGCCAGCCAAATGAGTTTGGTAACGCCGGAACTGATACCGATACGTTTTCTGGGCTGAACTTGTAGAGAAATGTCAGAACAGTTTAACCAAGGAATACACTCCTTCCATCCGGGCAAACTGAACGAGCCGAAAGGACAAGGTACGCTACCCTCGCGTGTGGCGTTCGAAGAAATTTTTGACAAGGGAGTTAACACAGTCCAGTCCCGTTGCGTCCCAACGTTTGTAAGAGACACGTAGATTATGAATATAACCAAGGAGATTGTAGAGAAACACTGAATAACTCTAAATATTCTCTTCAGGCTGTGCTTCATCTTATAAATGATCAACATCATGGCTGCTTGCTTAAAACCCTACAGGAAAAAATACTCTTTTGTCACAATTTTACTACGGTCAAACATGTATTTCAGATGGGCACATTTAAGAACATGGCTATTAAGAATTAAGATTTTTAGACAACTTTCCTATCGAGGTCACAAAGCGAGATTTGCTTTCTTTAGTTCAGTAGTGTTATGCTGTGTTCACACTAGTGTGAAACATGAGTAGTCTAATCACGAATGATATGAAAAGTGTTCACCTTCACAGGGACACCCAACGACGGTTTTTCCCCAAATTCCTTAAAACACCGTTTTAGGTTGTCTAAAGTGCTTTTAAAGCTATATAACTGAATTATAAGCTTCCCTAGAAAATCTTTATCTGTTCGGTCGTTCTAGGGGAACTTTGGTCTTCACGAATTTATTAGGCATGTTTTACCCATTTCCCGAAAACCTCAGGTCGTTTTTGGAGAAAAGGTTAGGTCACCTAATGATGCCTTTTGATAGCCGAAAATTTTAGGGAACCTTTTTATAGGATGAAGGATGTGAGAAGGTTATTCGAAACCCCTGGGGATTTCAAATGTGATATCGAATCTTCTAGGGCGACAGAGAACTCTCTTCACCCTCTCCTCGCTATAAATCCAAAGTCGGTATAGAAAATGTTAAGGACTTAAATTTTTTCAAAACAGTCTAAAAAACATCGAAGGAAAAGCGCGATTTTTTGAAAAAAAAAGTACGAGAAGCCATTAAGAAAATCCGAAAATCTCAGATGAATGGAACTGCCATCTCGAAATTCGTAGGATCCTTCGCGGTTTCGAAATTTCTAGAGAACCTTCCTTTCCGAACAGATATTTAACAGAAAACGGTCGTTGGGTGCCCCTGCCTTCAGGTCCCGCATTGCGAGAATAATGATCGAAGCATGTTTATTCTGAGCATGATTGAAACTAACTCAAGGGGTAGTTCGATCTAAGCCAGACGAAACACGTTAGCTCAGATGTCATGCATTTCCTTGTTAAACGCTGCAATGCCCTTCGTTCGCGACGGACTTGACAAGTGAGATTAAACCACAAATCATGCAACAGCAAATTTGAGCTCTATTTATTTTCGGTTCATATACACCTAATTCAATAAAGGTTGCTTTGGTCATTGGGCATTGGGCATTGGGAAGCTATTGTTTGGCGGTCACTCAAGCAAAGCATTGCATTGTTTTCCGTATGCCCAAATGCCAAAGCCCAATTACCAATGACCAATTGCCAAAGCAACCTTTATTGAATTAGGTGTATAATAATAATAAAGATTTTATGCGAGTTTTATTATGATATGCATGTTTCGTAAAACAGCACACATTAGAATGTATACATTAGCATGCATTATAGAAGTAGACGTGAAAGTGTTTTGAAACGTGATTCGTTGAAACCTGTTAACTATAGTTATTTTTTTTTATTCAATCGCACATTTATCGCAATTATTTGTCTTAACAGACCATTATAGCTATTACAGATTCCATTTCGTATAACGTTCACTCGATATCTGGGGATATCAATTCATTAATTGATAATTTTCGAGCGACATTGAGCCGATGTTTGTCTAAATTCTAAAACGAAAAATGGCTATACCGCACCAGGATCTATCAAACGTTTCCCTGCTCTGTTACATTTGCCCCATTTTTTTATTTATGAAATCAATTTATATATAGACAACCTTAGTTTAGGCAAAAGGGCTAGTTCTAAATCGAAATGGCAAGGAACGATATCGGCTGGTGAATTTCTGGTAATTTTAGGAACATTCAAACCGCGGAAAGTATACCTTCGGACTTTTTAGTCGTTCGTGGCTCAAACTTTGTCCTTTTCGAATTAATTTAAACAAATGCAACAAGGAAGGATAGTTCTTTGCATCAGTATCAGCAATGATCTATTTAATTCGGTAACAGGCTAAGAGTCGAAGTCTCAAGAACACTTCTCGATCTACCAATATGGCGGCCCGCCGAGGCGACCCCAAAACGGCCTTGTTAATATTTTCCAAAGTAAAAAGAATTGAAACCTTAAACTATCCATTCCGTATTCTGGACCCTAAACCAAGTCTACATGCTGAATTTCAGCCAAATCGGTGAGGTACGGTGGCCAGCCGAAGTTCGAATTTTACAGAGAATTACTCTTAAAATGCGAAAATACCGACTTAATGAGACGACATTAAACTGCTATAATATTTATTAATAATTTTACTTCCTTCAACCAAAATTAACTAGATGAACTTTCATAAGGCTTTGAATTGAAGTCCTCACAACTCATCGGGGACAAATCATACTGCGAGATTTATAAGCACTTACAAAATTTTACATGCTCTCTCTTTTTAAATTCTGATAATGTGTTATAAATTCCGATAATTTGTGTTTGGTTGTAAAACTCTCGTAGATGTGGAAAACCAGTTGCCGAATGATGAAAATGTACTTTTGGCAGATTAATCAGATGATCTTCAACTCTTCGTGAACACAAAACATAAAATCGTTCCTTATTTTACAAACTGAAAAGCTCACCTTCCAATCTCCAACCCTTGGATAAGTGAAAACAGATAGACTGTTAGACTTGACTGATACCGTTGTTACAGGACACCGTTAAGTTGCACAAGCCAAACTACGGCGAGTGAATCCTCTCGTGGTCTCTCTTATATGACCTGACCACTTTCTCAATGAGCGGTCACCTTCAAATGGAAAAAGGGTGGTTCCGCCCCCAGCGGTTCTACTGTGTTACTACCATACGAGTTTCTTGAACAATGCTCACGAAAATATCATTTTCATTAGTTGTCTCATGCTCGGCTGTGTTTACATCAGCACCTAACTTGATGTTTGGAGTAAACATGTTTCAACGAAACACGTTTTCCGTAAACATGTTTGAAATTTCATTGTTCGCATTAGTTGTTAACTTCAAAACACATTCACGCCTGATTCTATAACGAACATGTTAAGCTCTCATTGGGAACGAAGGGTGATGCAGTGTTTAATAACATTTGCGCTACCGTGTTTCGTCTGGCTTAAATCGAAACTACCTGTGAGATAGTTGTCATAGTTTCAATCGCGCTCAGAAGTAAAAATGTTTCGTTCATGATTCGCGCAACGCGCCGCCTGATGTGAACACTTTTCATAGTGAAACATGTTTCATTCGTGATTAGACTAAGCTGTTTCGCTCTGGATTAAACACAGCATCAGTGTCGAATTAAGGTTTAAGGAGAGTCAAACTGTTTTTATTGTCCCATAGGCGACCGTCAAGTACGAGTTTGCAACCTTTTATTTTAATTTACTCCAGAAAAATGTAATTCGTTGCGGTTATTTTAAGATACTGAATGAATGGATACCGACCAGAATATAATTTGTAGAATGGAAGGTTCCTCTCGAGGTGGTTCCAGAGTTTCCGGTTTTAAAATGCTAATCAAAACATCATGATTAGTACTTGTCTCAATGATGAATTTAGGTTTAAGGACCGCTTCGAACTATTTTTCTTGCTTTAGATGATCATGATGATCGGTCATTATAATAGAATCATACTTATTATAATTTTCCTTGCCATCGGCACAAAGACATGTTTTGGTAAACATTTTTCGCCACTCTCTTTGTGTCGTAGTAACACACACTCGGAGCGACCGCGCATAATGATGACCCAATGATTGCTTACTGATCAAACGGTGGTTATCATGAAAACTTTCAGTAACTGTATTAAAGTTGGATGCATTACTCGTAGGAAACAAAAGTAAAATCCTTCCAGGGGGAATTGATGCATCGTAAGGAGAAGCCTTTAATCGATTCTAGATACTAACGAGAGTCCGACAAAGATAAAAATACAAAACCAGTAATAAGTCATCTACTAACATTTGAATACAGTTCCATTTGACCGTATCGTTTTACAAATTTTCCAGTATTCTTATTTCCAAGAGTCTGATCGAAAAATGTCTAGACAAAACTTATATTATCACCATATAGTCCCTATTGATTTCATGGTCCCCCATTTTACTGATTCTGATAGTTTTGTATAGTCTTTAAAACGGCTTTCGTATATATGGCAGCCCAGTTGCCCAATGACGAAAATGTACTTTTGAAAGATTAATTAGATGATCTTCAACATACACAAATTACAGCAAGTAAAATCTCCTGTATATGACCGCTTTCTCAATAATCGGTCACCTTCAAATGGACTTTGGCTCCTCCCCGGGCAGTTCTACTTTGTTTACGGTACTAAGAGTTTCTTGAACAATGCTCGCGAAAACATCAGAAATTGTCTCAGTGTCGGTCAAATTATTATTGCTACCGTCATCGTCACCAGTACTATTGTCATCACTAGTTGGTATTGCATTATCTTTATAAATCCATTCCTCCAACAACTGGTGTGTCAATGTTGACAAAGGTCTTCTCGATGGTGTAATTTTCATTGATTTAAAGAAGGCCTTTGACACTATAGATCATAAAATCATCTTGCAAAAACTTGCTAAACATGGGGTGGATCAAGATGCTCTGAAATGGTTTAAGTCTTACCTAACGAATCGTCTACAACGATGCAACGTAAACAATCACCTTTCCAATAGTTCCCCAAGGATCAATAATTGGTCCCCTACTCTTTTTGATCTACGACATTAATGATTTACCAAATTGCTTGAGCTTAGGCTCCCCTAGAATGTATGCTGATGACACGAATGTTACTTTTGCTGCATCTAGCATGATTGGTCTTGAGACCCAAATTAATACTGAACTAAAAAGCATTAATCTCTGGCTCAGAGCTAACAAGTTGAGCCTCAATGTCGCTAAAACTGCATGAGTTCTGATGGTCATTAGCTCGCGTCAAAAAAATGCAGTCTTTAAATGACAAGACAATAAATATTAATAAACTCTGTGTGTAAATTATAGTGCTAAGGTAAACCCATAAATTTCCCTGTACTGAGCGTTAGCCCTAGTAAGGAAATGAGGGACCACACGAGGGAAAGAAAAAAATCTTTGACCTCGGTGGGATTTGAACCCACGACCTCCGGATTAGATCTTCCGTCGCTCTCAGGCCGCTTGAGCCACGAGGCCGTACGGGAGCAGATCGTGGGTAATAAGGTGGCAATTCGTGGCAATGAGAATGTGAAGGGTACAAATAAATGTTGAGCCACGTAGCACTGGTGATACAAGCAAGGAATCAGAGAATTAACTCTGTGTGTAAATTATAGTGCTAAGGTAAACCCATAAATTTCCCTGTAGTGAGCGTTAGCCCTAGTAAGGAAATGAGGGACCACACGAGGGAAAGGAAAAAATCTTTGACCTTGGTGGGATTCGAACCCACGACCTCCGGATTAGATCTTCCGTCGCTCTACCGCTTGAGCCACGAGGTTATTTGTACCCTTCGCATTCTCGTTGCCACGAATTACCACCTTATTACCCACGATCTGCTCAAGCGGTAGAGCGACGGAAGATCTAATCCGGAGGTCGTGGGTTCGAATCCCACCAAGGTCAAAGATTTTTTTCTTTCCCTCGTGTGTGGTCCCTCATTTCCTTACTAGGGCTAACGCTCAGTACAGGGAAATTTATGGGTTTACCTTAGCTCTATAATTTACACACAGAGTTAATTCTCTGATTCCTTGCTTGTATCACCAGTGCTACGTGGCTCAACATTTAATAAATATTAATGTCGACGGCGTCAAAATAAACCAAACAAATCATAGCAAAGCTCTCGGACTGAACATAGATGGAAACCTATCCTGGAAGGAACACATACACGCAATTTCGAAAAAAGTCGCTTCCAGTATCGGTGCACTTAAGCGAGTTAGATCTTTTATTTCCACGCACACTGCTATTAAAATATACAAAGGTCTTATCGAACCACATTTTGATTATTGCAGTGTTGTTTGGGATGGCTTGTCTCGACAGCAGAGTGGGAAACTTCAAAAACTACAAAATCGTGCTGCCAGAGTAGTTACTAAATCAAGTTATGATACGAACTCTAGCTATCTTCTCAACTCGCTTGGCTGGGATAACTTATCAGTTAGAAGGACGAAGCAAAAGGCAAATTTAATGTATAAATGCGTTAATAAGCTTGCCCCAGTTTATCTTTGTAACATGTTTACCCCGAGAGCTTTGTCCTTTGATCATCGCGACGCAAGACAAAAACTGTATTTACCGAAACCAAGAACTGACTACCTGAAGCGTAGCTTCAGTACAGCGGAGCTTCTCTTTGGAACGATCTTCCAGAGGAACTTCGCACTATAGAATCTCCAGACACCTTCAAGAGAGGCATTAATAAATGGTTCTCTGTATCGGACTCCCACACGGCAAATATGTAAACCAGTGAATGGAAATTTTATACATGTTATGTATTTTTTTTCTATCATTGTACACTGATATTTTTACCGTTTTTTAAATAAAGTTTTCATTCATTCATTCCAGCTTAGTCTGAAGAATTACTCTGCATTTCTTGTCGATTGTTTCATTTTCAAGAATAAATTGAGTCCATGGCAATGGGTTTTTTCTTTAGTTTTTCTAGGTTGCCCCTATCAATATTTTCTTCCAGCCATCCTTCTTTAGAGTCCTTTTTTTTAAACTTGCTCCTATGTAGAGAGCACTTTGCTTTTCCCCTTTCAGTTTATCCATCCTTGCTTTATGCTTCCCTTCTTTCTGTTTTCGACTCTGATCTGATTCATTTCTCATGCATTCTAATCAGTGCCCTCTAATTTTTGAAGGTTACCTATTAGTTTTTCTTTCAGGATCCTCAGCTGCGCTATAGTGTTTAATTTGTTCTTCCATGTCGATCCTAGGCTTAAGAGAAACATAACATTTTCCCAGAAGTGTTTCTGTGTTTTCTTTCTTCTTGTCAGTCTGGGATATTAAATCATTTGTTTCCTTAATTCCTTGTTGGCAATGATCGACATGTGACTGTTTTGGTAGAGAAGGTTTCTGGAGAAATTTGTCAGGGTAACCTCCTGTGTATTCAGGATTAACTATTGCATCAAATTTATCATTCAGCTTTTTTAGCTTCTTCATGTTCACTTCCTTCGCTCAAGCGGCACAGTTGGTTCGCCTCGCTACGGCAAAACTACAGTGGACACGACCATTTCATTTGATCAAGAGTGATCCGAAACTGATCCTCTTAACCTTCAGAGGACTGTAAAGAAACATATTAGGCGCTGTCTGACATTTGTACAGCCAAAAACGTTGGCAAAGTGACCATCACGCTAAAGGATTCCAAGGGAATTACGGCGTAAACAAACCAATATGTCATACCATTTACGTAATTTACGTCATCACTCACTCCCACTGGCCCCAGGCTTTCCAAAAATTGGAGCCACTTTTCAACCGAAGTGATGTATCTTCGAGCGGCTAAAAAAACGATTTTCTTTCTTTTCCTCGGGAAATGATTATTATTTTCGTTCTTTGGACATAATAAACTACTCAAAAACGAAGAAAAAAAATTCATTTCATAGGCATTTTAAATCTCCGCTTCTTCAGTTCTGAAACCCGAAGTGACAAACATCCCCCCGCATTGCATTGCTCCCTCATTGATAAAAACGTATGAAGTTCCTCGAAGCAAGATTTTATCCCTAAAAGCTCTTCTTTTTCCACTATAGCGGCTTCTGAGTATCCCTTAATTAGTATCCCTGTCTTGAGTAGCAAACCGCGTAAAAATGCAGGAAAATAACGACTTTAATTTAAACGGTTTTCTCCGCTTACTAAACACAGCAAAACATCAAAGTGTTTTCCCAGCTGACGTGACATTCGGCCGTGTAACCGCGCGAAAAACAAAGCCTCGCTTTGGTTTCAAAATTGGTAAGATCCCGGATGTTGTGTAGCGTCATACGCGCATGTTTTGCGACGTCATACGTGCCCGCGAGCTAGCCTTGCCCAACGGCGGGCGGTGGGCGGCACACGGACGGACGACGCGCCCGCGAAACATTCCGCCAGCCATGACAATGAAAAATAATGGGATAGGTTCTATGAGTATGGGGCTCCGCAGAGAGCTCCGCTAATATACAGAAGAAAAAAGAAATATATAGAAAAAGCAAAAGAACATACTGTTAACCATAGTACTCCTGCCTTAGTATAACTTCACTGGTTGCCTGTCTCATAGCGAATCGTATTTAAGCATCTTCTTTTTGTCTATAAATCATTGAATCGTCTCTGCCCGCAATATCTAATGGATGTCCTGAAACATCGGAAATCAACTAGGTCTTTACGCTCGAACTTCCAAGATCTGCTGACGCAGCCAACTTGTAAAACCAAAACATATGGTGACAGAGCATTCTCTGTGTGCGCTCCGAGGATTTGGAACACTGTTCCTTTGGAAATACGACAATCCAGTAAAGTTTCATCATTTAAGAAAAAACTCAAGACTTTTCTTTTTACTAAATTTATTGAGAGTGACTCTTTATCATATTTTTATTTTTTTAGATTCTAGTTTCTTTGGTATATTGTTAGTTTCTAAAGTTTCTTAGAGTGAATTTGTGGTTTTAGAGATAACTTTGTAAAGCGCCTCGAGTAATTAAATAGTGGATGTATATAAATGAACTATTATTATTATTATTATTATTATTATTATTATTATTAACAAAACGCACTTAATGCTGATTCGAATCCGTACCGTTCGAATGCGAAACTACCGTGCACTTCACCAAATGACCATCCGGCCGAGGATCAGCATACAGCTATTTCAGTTAACGTTGTCGGATGAAAGCTTTAAGCCAACAAGCCAAGACCGCAAGGTAGTATGGGAATTTTATGAATAAATTTACCATATAAACCAACAATAGAGGTTTTGCACGGCAGCCATGTTGCATGGCAGGAACAATAGATTCTTTTCCCTATGGGAAAGAATGTTCTTGCTAATGCAAAACATTTTCATTGTTCCTGCCATGCAATATGGCTGCCGTGCAAAACCTCTACAGGGAGCTAAAGCAACTACGACAACAACATCAAGGATTCTTTCTATATAAACTACTTTGCAGTTCTTCCAATTTGTTTAGTTTGTATAACGTGACTGGATTGTCCAGGAGCTTAATTTGCAAGGACGGCTTTCAAGTTCAAATAGAAATTTGATCATTTGACTTTGATGTTTTGCAGTGAACAGCAAAGAAAGTACCAAAATGTAAAACGCACGTGCCAAGGCTTTGTTTTTGCTAATTAAACCTATTGTTTTGTGCCGTTCTCACAGCCTCCGCCGTCGTTGCTAATGATTTTATCTTCCCCACACTGTTAAATAAAGGAACGCTTCGCATACAATATGATTCGTATCGGTTTTTGTTTCCCTCCTTTAAAAATAGGAGGCAAACGTCTTTAGTACTGTGGCCCATTTTTCGTCGCGCCCGCACTGACAACCGGAATATAGAATGGTTATTTACAACTACCCATACTGCCTTGCGGTCTTAGCTTTCAGCTTTCATACGACAACGTTAATTGAAATAGCTGTAAATAATAAGGTTAACCCTCGGACGTACACGCAAACGTATACCCCAACCGTGTAGTACAAGGGGGGGGGGGGGGGGGGTTGTTGCAAACCCCCCTTGGGTTTTTTTGCGAGGTTGCAATATTTCGGAAACATTTTACATCTAATAGATAGCCGGCGATGACAACTGACACTTTGACAATTTAATAGCGATAGATGAATGAGACAACAATAACTGAACCTTGACTGACAAATAGGTCCTATCATATCGTTTCGGCTCAATACCATAAAAGGTACCGTGATAATTCTAACGGTGGTCAGTTTATAGCACCCTAAGCGGTACCAATCTACAAGTTTTGACCCCTTAAAGGTACGACGAGCACCCCTGTTATTTTTATATGGGAGTCCCCCGGGGGTATTATGATTGGTGTTTAACTACATGAAGTATCTTTTCGCCGCTATGTCCACCTTCCCTGACCGAACATTTTGTGAAGCATAAAGTACATCATAGGAGGATTAATAAATATAAGACGAGTTCGTAACGATCAGTTGCTGTACTCTCAAAAACTCATGTAGTACCTCGCCCGCAGTCGGTCGTTGCCGAGGGTTAATCGCATGACACCATTCCATTATTTCACGGAGCTGATCGTTGACAAAATCACTCCCTTTCACGTTATTCAGTAATCTTTCCACAATCCATGGTAATTTCCACATTTCGATTTTTTCGTCGTAAGTTGGATGCAGATTAAATTTCAACGGTTCTGACTCATTAGGCCACCCTTGACGTTCTACTCCGCTCAGTTGTGACGAAAGTGACACATTCGGCCTCCTGGCGCATCCCCCATCTTCAGTTACTTCGACTAAGTAGTCGACGTCGTTCAGAATTAGGTGAAAGTCATCAGTTATCAAGTATTGAGATAGTAACTTACGGATAGTACCACCATCGCACTGAACACGGACACCGATTGGACTGTGGTTTAAATAATCCATGATTCGAACGTAATCCACGCTCAGCTGAAATCTTGTTTGTATATTATTGTACTTGGATAACCGGGTGTTCTGAAGAAGCCGATCTAAAAATCTTGCCGAGTCGTATTTGTAATACATCGTGACCGTCTGCAGAAGCAAAAAAGAGATAACATCGATGTACATACATACATACATACATACATACATACATACATACATACATACATACGTACTTTATTGTAACTCCCTACAAGGGTTTTTCAGTTACAAAATTATAAAAATTGCTAAAATAACAAATAAATGACTAAAGTAATAACTACACATTAAAAAAAAATAGTAAAATACAATAAGAAAGAATGAAAAAATACAAAGAATTAAATTGACTATTTACAAATTCAGACTAATTAGAAAGAAGTAAGTTAGCAAGTCTTTTTCCAAAGACTTTAACAGAGTCTAAAGATTTAACATCGTCCCTTACATCGTCTCTTCCGATTTAAAATCGTCTCGATGCACTACGATGAGTGTGATAGGCTCGGGAATTTCATTGGAAATCCACAGAGTGACTCTTACTTCCAATTTTTTGGGATCGAATTGTAATTGTAATGTTGGTTATTGTGGAGGGAAAAACCAGCTTACATTGTCTAGTAATTTGTAAAGCTTGGTCAGTTCAATGGTAAAAGTAGAATTAAACACGGCTGACGCAAGCATAGTTGGTAGCAAAACAAAAAGAAATATTTTTAGTTTAGTTAGTTACTTATGCTTGCGTCGATTCCCGTTTCCACGTTGAACCTCGGAACGAGGTTGGTTGCAAGCACCAAATGCGTTAAAACGCTCGTTACCCATGGCAAGTCACGATTGCATGTTGGCAAAGTTGGTGGCGAATAAATTAGGGTTAGGGTAGGGTTAGGGTTAGGGTTTAGATTCGCACAGGTGACAGGAGGATGACACATTCTGACGTGCGATAAAAAAATAGAACTCTCAAAAGGAGAAAGATATTTTCCTCCTTTCTTCAAACGAATAATTCACTGCAGTTTGCTCCCGATTTCTCAACTCAACGGCAAAAATCGCGTGGACAAAATAGCACTATTTTCTGAGAAACAACTGCGAACTATCCGTACGGATCCGCTCTTTTATCTAGTTGTGTATACTTAATACTTTGTTCTCCAGCGACCGTACACTGAAAGCGGGTATTTTACTTTTTATACAAAATGTTCACGTTACTTTATATAAAATCCCTTTGTCGTCTCTCTGTTCCCTACTATACATGACGTACAGGCCGTGTTTTGAAGTCCTAAACTATAAATTTTGATTTTCTCGAGACACAAGCTACCAGGGGAGAGTGAAAAAAATAACAAATCAAAACTCTCAGATGTATGAAGAATCGCTCTCAAATTGAAATGGAACCGGAGAGAAAGTTAGAAATTACCCCTTGAATGTACATAAAAACGTCTTCGAAAAATGAAAACAATCTCTGTCGACAGCTCTGTTTAGTAATCACCGAAACTGCGAATCGCTCGCGGCGCCCGGTTTGCATGAAAGGCCGTCACATTTACTTTGGATTGTTCAAAATTTCTTTACTACGGGCTTTGATTCTGGCCAACCCAGACGTTGTCATTAACTTGAATTTTCCAGCTTGATTTATACAAACGTGACAATTCTTCATTGTTATCATTTGGGTAATGAAGAATTTATGGATATCAAAGGTTCGCAACAGAGGAGGGACTCTGAGTTCGCAACACATCTCACAGTTCAGAATTTGAACAGGTCAAGTATAATTTTGCGCTATTTCATTGTCTAGATCTTGACTTGTGATTGGCTAATGTCAATTTGTCTCAAAATTTGTCTGGGTGGCCTCGACGTTTCCCCTTTACCCAGTCACTCGTTACGTCACCCAGTCTTACTCTGTTTTGCCTATTGTCAAAAAACGACCGCATTATGTTAAGGGAGCGCTTTCCAAATCCATAGGCCTAGGCCTCCAGGGGTGGGGGGGGGAGTCATTAAGTGTTTTGTTATACCTCCAACCTGACCTCCTTTTTACCATAGAAATGAGCCAATCAGCGCGCGGGAATTCACAAAGTTATTGTAAAAATCTAAATTTCGGTGCATTGCTGACTCTATTCGTTATTCAGAGCTCACCTGTAACTTGTCTGTACATTTGCCAATAAGGCGAGTGACAAATTCCCCCTGAATCTGTTCCAAGATGGCCATTCCTTCTGCACACCTCTTCCGTTTAGTACCTTGTTTTCTGCATTCGGTAAACACAACTCGGTACCCTTTCCAGTCCGCCAGCCAAACGAGCTTAGTAATGCCGGAACTCATACCGATACGCTTTATGGGATGAACTTGTAGAGAAATGTCAGAACAGTTTAACCAAGGAATACACTCCTTCCATCCGGGCAAACTGAACGAGCCGAAAGGACAAGGCACGCTACCCTCGCGTGTGGCATTAGACGAATTTTTGGCGCGCTTTGCCACGGGAGTTAACACACTCCAGTCCCATTGCGTCCCAACGCTTGCGAGAGACACGTAGATTATGAATATGACCAAGGAGACTGTAGAGAAACACTGAATAACTCTACATATTCTCTTCAGGCTGTGCTCCATCTTATAAGCGATGAACTTCATGGCTTGCTTAAAACCCTACCGGGAAAAAACTCTATTGTCACAATTTTACTACTGTCAAACATGTATTTCAAATAGGCATATTTAAGAACATAGCAATTAAGAATTAAGATTTTTAGACAACTTCCCTATCGAGGCCACAAGGCGATCAGATTTGCTTTGTTCAGTTCAGTAGTGTTAGATACACAGAAGATAAGGTTAAGCTGTTATTGTATATTAAAGACGACTAACTCTGTTATTTGAACTTTCCGATGTTATGGTTTATTCTGATATTATCGCTAAGAATCAGAGTATAATCGCTGTCAAGAACAGCTCCTGCTGCGGCAGGATTTTCCTCAGCTTGTTCATCAACGAGTTTCTTTGTTTTCGATGACATCAATTTGCTCTTTGGAATGGTTGAGCTCTCTTGTTGTATCATAAAAACTTTTAACGAACTGTATGGCATTCGTCCCGGCATTCTTGCAGTGCTTGAACTTGGAATTGTAAAACCCAGGTAGAAACGAATTCATAAATGAAGCCCCCAATGTGGTTGGACAAGGCATCGCGCGAAGGAAAATATTGCGACTGCTGAAGGCGCGAAAGCGAGCGAGGCGAGGGAGTTTTCGCGCGCCGGTTTTCAGCTGCTTCCCGGCGCCACAATCCTAGTAGATATCTGGGGAATACACCTTTGACTCTATATGTGAAGCCAATTGTAGCAATACCGAAATTCAATTTTAATTCAATTTCAATTCAATCTCAAAAACAAAAAGCTCTTGAAAAAATTATTGAAACGAAGTCTAACTTAGACCATGGTTAAATACAATAATGGACCTCTACATCTGTTTACAAGTGGCTCAAAAGGTTTTTTTTAGTCTGTGATGTATGCCTTTCTGGGGACTGTTTACAGCAAAAAAACAAACGTTTAAATATTAGTGTTGGCCAGATTGATTTAGACCTTAGTTTTGTTAAACACCGTTCAGATTTCTAAGAATATTGCCCTTCAGCATCACTGATCGTATATATTATACAATGTACACTTACCTGTTATCACTTACTGTGGTCAGACAAAGTTAAGGATCGTGATCAACAGTAAGGAAAAAATAAATGGGTTTGTTATGAAATTATTTTTGAGACGTACAACCGACATTCCTGTTTTCGTTTAGCAACCAGAATGTTGCTAAAACATTAATTTAATAATTATTCCTAGAAGGGCATGTTCCTAAGTGGATATCTCGAAAAGGGGCGTCCTGTAGCGTATTTCAATCGTATCTGTCATAAATATAATTTTGCTGTTTTTTTGTTATTGTTTTGGGCGCCGTGAATGCACCCAGGACTGAGCCCAAACCACTTAGGAGCTGGGCCCGAAAAACTAACCAATAAGTGATAGAATTTTTCGAATCTGACTTAAAATCAAAATATATCTTAAAACGAATTAGTTGGAATGATTCGTAAATTTACTAGTAGCAAAGTAGAAGATCAACTAAAGTGTATGTGGATAAGAACGACACAGAATTGTAACAAGAAGAAAATTGTTTAAAACATCTTAGAACGTCTTAGGCCTTTGTAGATTTAAAATTGACGGTTGAGATTCAAATTTGTATTTCTACACAGTTGACAGCCTAGCAACGATCTGGACAAATCTAGTGAAAAAAAAATCGTGACGCATACATTCTCGTATATCCTTCAATTTAAAGTAGCGACTCATCTCGAATTGTAGAAATATCAAAATTGAATAGCGAATTCAATTTCAATTCAGTCACAATTCAATTTCTATTCATTATTAATATTAAATATAGCAACCATAATATTGCTAACATCAGTTTAATAACTGGGAATGTTCCTAGTGAAAGCGGCATCCGGTATAGGGGTAGGTAAAGTCTTCGCAAGCCTAATGGCTCACAACTATACCGGAGCTTAACCCGTTTTGCGTAGCACGAAGCGACTGAGATAGGACGCTGGCCCATCACAAGGTTACACCCCAGCATGATGTCCCGGTACCCATTTATACACCTGGGTAGAGAGAGAGACAATATGGAGTAAAGTTTCTTGTCTAAGGAAACACGACGGCAGAGACCAGGCTTCAGGGTGAAAGTCCGACGCGCTAAGCCTATTGTAGCGTTACTAAAATTCAATTTCAATTCAATAAAATTAATTTAAATTTAATAAAATTTTCAATTCAATGAAATGAACTTCAGAAAAATTCATTTGCAGCCTATTGTAGCAATACTAAAATTCAATTTCAATTCAATAAAATTAATTTAAATTTAATAAAATTTTCAATTCAATGAAATGAACTTCAGAAAAATTCAATATAAAGTCAATGTAGCTTCCGGGTCGAGAAGCGCGCAAGGCATCTTGAATTCGAGACCCGAGGATCAGCCGGAGCTATGACTTTGTCTTCAATAGCTTTTCCCGCCATTTGAACCAAAAAATGGATGAACAACTTCAAAAACTTACTGATTCGTTGGTTGCGTATTCGAGAAGGTATTATCAAGCAGTGATTCAAGTTTAAACACCAAGCGCTCACATATAGCCGTGCTGAGAATCTCAGCACGTCAATAAAAAATCTACCCTGGGTGCCAGAGGCTTTTCTCTTGCTCTCATCTCTCTCATTGATGGTGATTACACGCCTCTTAAGTCTCTTCTCACGAAAACATGCCACGAGAGAATGTCTGGTTACCCTGGGTACAAGAGGTTCTCTCGCGGCACGCTTTCGTGAGAAGTCGGAGCCAACCGAAGGTCGACCGAGCGACCGAGAAGCCGCGAGAAAATGTCTGGTTACCCTGGGTACCAGAGGTTCTCCCGCAGGACGCTTTCGTGAGAAGTCGGAGCCAACCGAAGGTCGATCGAGTGGTCGGAGGCGAAGCCGCGAGAGAATAAGAGACATAAGATATGAGAGTGGTGTAATATGAAAGAGACGAGATCGTGAGAAAAATCTCTGGCACCCAGGGTATCACAAATTCAAATGAGATGATTTCATCGGTCTGGTCGGGAAGTTAATAAGTTTTATTAAAGAAAATAATTCGAATTGTTTTCTCTTGCTTTAATATGCTTCATTGAACAACTTTAAAATCGCCAAATAAGGTTGTTTGAAAGTCCATGAACGTTCGCGATACGGCTTTGTTAAAAGCATTTTCCTGTAGCCTTGAAACAATGATTGTTTTTTATTCGTGTTGAAAATTGAAACTTTTCTAAATACGATAAAATCTCGAGAAAGCATTGTAAACTATTGTTTTAAATACTTTTGAGTTTCGCACTCGCCGCCGATATTTCTAATATCAATTTAGGGGTGACAAATGGTAAATCGGAGACTCGCCGAGACGCCGAGACCCTTGTTTCAAAATCCGAGACCGCGACCGCAGCTACGTTAATTTGTTACAAAATCCGAGCCCGAGACCCAATGCGGGAACAAACCGAGCCCGAGACTCCAAATCACCTATCAAACAACAAACAAGGATGAAGAATAAGAATGCTTGACAAAAGTATCCGAGACTCCGAGACCCCGAGACTCCGAGACAGAAAAAGCACCAGCCAAACGAGACTTTGAGACTTAAAACAAAAACTGCCGAGATTTCGAGACCGGACCAAAATTTTCCGAGACCCACGATTTTGAAGGTACCATTCGTCACCCCTCAATTTCTTTCTAACAAAAGCTTAGTCATTATAGGATCCACACGGTCTTCCTCCTCCCTTTTCACATTTAACTTTATAAACTAAAACTAAACTAGGATTCGGCAACTTATCAAACGCTATTGTAATAATATAGATATAAAATTAGTCTTTTCGTCTTTCAAGATCGGCAACATGTTTAGCGTGAAAGACCCTATCCCGAGCGGGCTCCGTTCGTGTGTTGTTTGCAAATTTTTGTGTGCGGGCTGTAATGCCTGCTACGTCGGCGAAACCACCCGACATTTTTCCACACGCGTTCGTGAGCACTTATCCACTGATAGGGCCTCTCACGTATTCAGACACCTGGAAGACTCTAAAGAATGCCACAGTTTATGTTCACCCAATTGTTTCAATATCTTAGATCATGCTTCCACCAATTTTCAGCTTAAGATAAAGGAAGCTTTGCATATCAAATGGAAACAACCTTCTTTGAACAAACAGTTGCATCATGTTAATTTAAAACTTTTTTTAATCACGTATTGTCACACATTCTTTCATTTATTTGTCAAAGGTGTTTTCTTTCATTAGCATTTTCATTTACTTAGTATAAATTCAACTTTGTAACTTAAAATTTCAAACTGAAGATGACAAAGGATTGTCGAAACATGTCTTTTAAAATCAAGTCAGTTGTCGTTGCTTTGAAAATTATGGCTCTTTAAAACTGATGAAAATGAAATGAAAACTCTCAAAATTACTGTTATGTTGTTTTACTTTATTTTTCTGTGTTTATGTTGGCGATTTGTGGCTCGCGAAAGCGGTATTTTCAAAATAACGGTTCGATTCGCTAAAATTTCGCCTTTAGCGAGGCTAGTTTTATAAACCGATAAGGCCAATACAGATGCACAGCACACCACACAGAGGATGGTAATCCTGTGGTACAACCATGTTATTTGACGCACAAAACTCCACAAGTCTCTGTCAGATATCTTACTTTCCAGTCCACTCATGTCAACCACACCAGCTTTACCCTGCACTGATTTGTTTTCCTATTTTTGCATTCCATTCCCCTGTCACACACTCGCTGTAGAACTGGTCCTTCTCCTCTTTGCATTATCATTCGTTAGTGCGCATTTCTGTAAGACGGTTGTTTTGGCATGAATATGAATCTGAATCTGAATATGCCAGTCACCATTCTGTCGCTTATGGGATTCCAACTCATTAATGCCTTTGCAGGTTCAGAGCTCGTATAGTGGCAATCCTCCTGTAATGTTGACAGTCCTTTCTCCCTTAATATACTTCATTCTTTTCTGCCTGCGTCCTCAACCGTCCGAATCCTCCTCCTCCTGGTTAGCTAAGTTAGTTGGGCGCCAGTCTGCAGAGCGGGAGGTTGTGGGTTCGAATCCCGGCCGGATCACTAACTCGGGTCTTTAAATAACTGGTAAGATCATGGTCGTGACTAGAATGGATACTCCAAACTCAGGTTGGACCACCTCGGACACTTATTGAGAATTATATAACGTAATGTCGACACTTAGAATTTATTTTCAATAAATTTTTAAGTGTAAAAAAGAAAATCTAAAATCCCCATCCAGGATTGAATCCGTGATCTCAGCTAGGCTTAGGCCCAGTTCAGACGCCGAACTTTTCATGAGCCGAACTTAATTCGAATTTGGACCGACCCAAATTAACAAAAGTACGCCTGTTGATTCAGACGCCGAACTTAATTAGCCGAACTTAATTCAGTTTGAAGAGAAACAAATCAAAAGGTGAGCGATTTTCAGGCAAAGATGTCAGAACATGCACCAGTCGTTATAATAATTTATGCATTAGGTTCGGCTCATGAAAAGTTCGGCGTCTGAATCAAAGCCGTTCCAAAGCCGAAATTCCCGGCTGAGCCAGGCGAAAAGAACGGCTCAGCCGGTCCAAATTCAAATAGCCGTTCTTAATTGATTCAGACGCCGAACTTTTCATGTACTTAATTCAAGGTATTAGGTTCGGCTCATGAAAAGTTCGGCGTCTGAACCGGGCCTTAGGCTTACATAGCCTACCGTACCACTGTACCACCTAGCTTCTCGGGTTGCTTAGTCCTAAATTTAACTATATAAACTGCTACCCCCAACCTCAACTGAAAGCTAACCAGTTACTCCGTTATATAAGTCTCAATAAGGTGTCCGAGATGGTCCAACCTGATTTTGGAGTATCCATTCTAGTCACCACCGTAAGATCATGTTGTCTGTGCTCAATAAACCTTGTCTCAGTTCAGATGATCGCGTCATTGGGCGGTGACGTAAAGCCGTTGGCCTTGTCTCTTACAACTCCTTGCATTCTAACTGTAGGGGACGTTAAAGAACCGCTGAGGACGTAACAAAACCCTGGCTGTGACTACCCTCAGTGTGCAACCTTTCCCTAGGGAGGTGGATACGGGGCGACAGTAATTGGCGCAAGCTGTTGTGGTGTCCCTGCCAAGTCTGGCGAAGTTAAATAAATATATCCAGTCCTCCGTCACTGAAATGTGATTTATCAACTGAGTTGATTCCTCGCGAAGCGAGGGCCGAAGGCCCGAGCGCAGCGAGGTTAATAAATTTGTCGGCCCTCGGGAGCTGAGCCGCGCGAATTCGAGCGAAATATATATATATATATATATATATATATATATATATATATATATATATATATATATATATATATATATATATTTATATACTTGATGGTGTCCGGCAGTTGCCTGGCAACAAAAATCGCGACCGCTGACAATGGCACGCTCTCATGTTTATTCCACCCGATTGATGGCGGCCGGGCTGACGGGTTTATTCTTTACTCATCGTCGGTGAAACACGACCAATTTCTGATGCAAATGAGAAACAACAACAACAACACTGGGTTCGAACAGCCTAGGCACACCGTTTGAGTAAATTCAAACGCCTTGAACGCCTTCTGAACGAAACCCATCAGGAGAGGCGACACCGACTGAAAGTGTTGAACAAAATGATTTTGTTTATAGACGCAACGAGAGGCAGCAAGAATTGCACGATCAGCTAAATAGGGAAAAGCAAACACAGATTACAGGAAAGGCTCAGAGAAGAAGAACGATTAAGAAATCTAGCTCAAATCAACACACTTTAATTCGCTCTCCAATGCTCTTCAATTTACGCAACCTACATTTACAGGCAAGTAAGCGTAAGCTTATATACAGTACAACCCTCTATAAATTATTCTTTAATCTACCTTTTGCAAAAAGCAAGATTTTAAGTACCTAAACAACTGACAGGCAGATGATAAGACGACCTGTTTTTCAATATAATATATTAGTACTCAAACACTGGAAACTATTCTCTAAGTTCATACTGTAGATTGATGTTTATTGAAATTCTCACTAAGGCCACTAAGAAACTTTGATATAAGCTTAAATTTAATACATAACACTGTATGCATATGACAATGCTACATTTAATAACTATTATCTATGGTATGTTAGGAGGTTTTACTATTCTATGTTACTGTAGTCTCATTTCTAGTATTTCTGTTTTTGAGTAAGATTAAATTATTATTTTTACTACAACTGTACCACCATTGAGTTGTTATTTTTAGTGCAACATCACTCTTCGGCAACAGTAAACTCCTGCGATCTCGACCATTCTAGCAAATAGTGAATTGGGTTAGCAATTATTTGATACCCAGTATATAGAACAAAAACTACAGCAGTATCTAAAGGGAACAGGTTAATTTGGGAGATAGCACTCACAAGCTTCAAAAATGAAATTTAATCAGACAGCAGGAGTTAGCTGTATTCGTGAAAAAAAATCTCACCCAATCAAAATAAACACAACACATACACTGCATATTGTCCTCGACCCATGTCCACAACAGTACTATAAATCCACTTTCAGACCAATTTTCCTTTTGACAACAATTAATGAAGGTAGGTTGGGGGGGGGGGGGTGGAGGGAAGGCCTGAGGATATTTTAGTACCCAGTCCCATAGCAATTACAGCGACACACAGCTCAAAACCCTAAACTGACCAGTACCAGCTCCCATTTATTTTATTTTAGGAAGACAGGGTACTAAGTACAAGTTAAATGGAAGCGACTAGCAACGAAAATGTCTCAACTTTAAATTTCGGGGCCACTGCCGGCATGCAATTCAACCTCTCCAGTCAAATCAGAAATTCCATCTCTCCCTCCCACATTGCTAAAATTTTGCAGTGCATCCTCCCCCGAGCTTCGCGAGGTTCTGCGAGACACGTATTTCTAGTAAATAAATCCAATCATCCATGAGCTTGAAGTTGCTATATCAACTGATATGACGTCACTAACACTTCGCCTCAGGCTATAAACCACATGAAAATCGCTACTTTTTTCGAGCCCATTTTATAAGTAGTGCGCTTGGCTTGTAGCCAAGAGCACGACTAATAAATATGAGATGAGTTCGAAACGATCAGTTGCTGTACTCTCAAAAACTCATGTAGGATCTCGCCCGCAGTCGGTCGTTGCTGAGGGTTAATCGCGTGACACCATTCCATTATTTCACGGAGCTGATCTTTGACAAAATCACTGCCTTTCACATTATCCAATAATCTTTCCACAATCCATGGTAATTTCCACATTTCGATTTTTTCGTCGTAGGTTGGACGCAAATTAAATTTCAATGGTTCTGACTCACTAGGCCACCCTTCACGTTCTAATCTCTGCTGTGACGAAAGTGACACATTCGGCCTCCTGTCGCATCCCCCATCTTCAGTTACTTCGACTAAAGAGTCCACGTCGTTCAGAATCAGGTGAAAGTCATCAGTTATCAAGTATTGCGATAGTAATTTACCGGAAGTAACACCATCGCACTGAACACGGACACCGATTGGACTGTGGTGTAAGTAGTCCATGATCCGAACGTAATCCACGCTCAGCTGAAATCTTGTTTGTATATTATCGTACTTGGATAACCCGGAGCCGTCCCGAAGGAGCCGATCTAAAAGCCTTGCCGAGCCGTGTTTGTAATAGATTGTGACCATCTGCAAGAATGAAAAGAGAATAATCGATGTAGTGTAAAAACAAAGTCCGGCTCACAGTTTACATGACTAAAATTTAAAATAATTGTACTTATGTTTGTGCTTGCGTCGAGCTCCGTTTCCACGTTGAATGCTGTTTATGCGCATGCGCCTGAACACGGGCATCGAACGGTTCGTTACGGTGAAAAGCTGTTAGGAATGCCTTGGTCATCACAAAAATGCGTAATAAATTAGATAAAGACAAGATCATACCCAGAGTTTTCTGCTCGGAAGATGTTCGGAATATGTTCGGAGGATGTTCGGAAGATGTTCGGAAGATGTTCGGAAGGCCTTAGTCAACTCAAAAATTCGTAATAAATTTCAAACTTGGGTAACAGCTGAAAATTTAACGCCTTTTGTTTTTGAAGGGATTTAAAAGATGTCATTTTGGGTGCGAAATAAGGTCAGCCAGGAGCCCATCAATATATATTGGGTCAGCTAGAATTTTTGCAAAGGACAAAACAGCTAGTAAATTTTTTGTCGCAGAAATATTCAACTAAAAGAGAACTGAAAATCTCCAGCTGTATTAGCTTCCACAGGCACTAAAATACATAGACAAGTAAAAACAAGTGATATAATATCCCGACGTTTCAGCGACCTCATGACGCTTGTTTTTACTGGTCTATGTATTTCTAAATCATTGTTAATAGGCACTAAAATGATAAGAAAAAACAGTACTGCTCCATTCCAATCGTTTTCCTGAACATATTCCTCGTTGGCTGCTTCGACGTGAAGTTTGAGAGAAAGTAAAGGCAACCATAAAGCAATTTTATTTTACAATGACTTGTGCTAAAGCTTGTAGCTTGTGACGCGGTACACATAGAACAAATGTTTGAAATAGTGACATAACATGTTTGAAAATCCAAAATGTCAGGAAAGTGACAGAGGTGCTTATCCCGGTTGGAATGATGGTTGAAAAAATGGCTAACAGAGTTCGTTTGTAAATGCATAAGTGGCTATACTGTTGCTCTTTTGTACTTGTCTGATTAATCATAGGAAGTTTGCTTCGAATATCCAGAGAATATATACATTTTATAATTAATCGTAATCACAGGGGGGTCTAAGCACGAGAATGAAAGCGAGGCCTGGAGTGGGTACCAGTTTCCAGCAGAGAGCTGCCCCTGAAAAATGTGCGGGGCGGCTAATTTGGCTTTGCCAAAATCTCAAGAAGCTTGCCTTAACGAGATTAGGAAGCGTTCGATTTTTGCTTGCATGCAACTATCTAAATTTCGTTGCATTGCTGACTCTATCCGTTAATCAGAGCTCACCTGCAACTTTTCTGTACATTTGCCAATAAGAGGAGTGGCAAATTCCCCCTGAATCTGTTCCAAGATAGTCATTCCTTCTTGACAACATTTCCTCTTACGAACATGATTTGTGCTGCATTCGGTAAACACAACTCGGTACCCCTTCCAGTCCGCCAGCCAAATGATCTTAGTAATGCCACCGGCACCGATACGCTTTATGGGATGAACATGAAGAGAAATGTCAGAGCAGTTTAACCAAGGAATACACTCCTTCCATCCGGGCAAACTGAACGAGCCGATAGGACAAGGCACGCTACCCTCGCGTGTGGTGTTAGATGAAAACGTTGCGCGGGCTGGCACGGATGTTACCACGTTCGACGTTCGACGTTCCACGTTCCATTGCGTCCCAACGATTGTTAGAGACACATAGATTATGAATATGACAAAGAAAACTGTAGAGAAACACTGAATAACTCTACATATTCTCTTTAGGCTGTGCTGCATCTTATAGACGATGAACCTCATGGCTGCTTACTTAAAACCCTAAGAACAAAATATAACTCTCTTGTCACAACTCTATTACAGTCAATTTCATTAAAATTTTTTAATGAAGGACTAGTGGGTAGCACGCAGCAACTGATTTTGTGTAAACTGAGTTTATCTCTCCGACCGGTTTCGTCTAATAACTACAGACTTCATCAGGGAGTTTGAACGAGATAACATAAGTGACTTATTTTATACATGGAGTTTACACATAACGGTGTGAACAAGAAAACACCCACAAGAAATACGCGTAGGATAGAGCACTTTTCAGTTCAGTGTCGAAAGTAATGTCGTGTTTGCTTTGGTTTTACATTGCTACGCTTTGTGATTGACTAAAAAATCTCGCGCCACTTTCTCAACCAATCAGTAGTAAAACCAAAACCAATCGTGACTTGCTCGCACGCGTTTTCCCGCGCTTGCCGCCGGCGACATGTATTTGCTTTGAGTTCTGATTGGTTCATTGGATTGTCTGTGTCTGGTGATTGGTCAGAGTGATTACTTTGGTTTTGGTTTTACGACACTCAATTGAAAATCGCCCTGTGACTAAAATCCCGCGGAAAAATGTGCAATGTTTAATTTTTTGGCTCCTTTATTTAACGTTAAATTCGTGAGTTCCAAAATTAAACATTGCTGCCAAATAATTCTAATGATCGTTGCAAGTTATCGTTAATTTAAACTGTGCGTTTTTGTTCATCCGTTTCACTGAAAGTGAAAATATAAAATTATCGAATGAGGCATTTAGTTAAACTACTACGATAAAACGGTAAAATCCAAGCTTTCGCCGATAAACGGCATCATCAAGGATGAAAAGAAAAATATTCCGCGTCCGTCTATATATACTAATGCAAAGTAAAATGTGTAAAAGCGTAAGAATGTGAGGTACAAATATGAATGAGATATGAATAAGAAACAAATAAAATGGTCTAACAAGCGAGTGTCATTGAACAAAGAGTCTCTCGAAATATGATAAAATAGTCATTAAAACAAAAGGTCCGCGAATTCGCTGCATTCTTCTCGGGAGTTCAGGGTCGGTTTATATTTTCTTATGTAGAATGCTTCAAATAGGCGTAAATTCACAGGGTCGCTTTCGAGTACAATGGTTTTAATTACAATGCCTTTGTAGTCTATGTTTTGGCATGCAGAGATGTGTTTCTTTACAGAGGAGTCTTCGCTGTTGAGATGTTCTCTAATACGATCGTGGATGAAACGTGTAGTGTTCCCGATATAGTGTTGATTGCAATTGTTACATGTGATTTGGTAAACGGCATTCCTTAGTAAGCATAATTTAGTGCTTGAGATGGGGCAGTTGTTCCTGGTGCATGTGCGCTTCGTAGTGTTGTGGGAGAGAGCTCGTCTGAGGGTGTAGGATCTGTGCGCGACACGTACTGGCATGCCCTCTTTCCGGAAAATGTTAGTGATCTTGTCGTTCAGAGAGATATGGAATCTTGAGATATGTTCATTCTGCGTTGGAAGGTTGAGAGTCTCTGAGGTGGTTCTGCTTGGATTTTACCGTTTTATCACAGTAGTTTAAGGCCTCGTTCGATAATTTTATATTCTTAAAATGCTACTGATCGAAGGACAACATCCAAAGATTATTGAAAGTGAAAAACTGATCAAATAATTATGTAGAAAGATTATTTTTCGCACAACCAAACAAGAAAAATAAGTCAGTTTTGACAATCAAAACACATCATTTGCGCAAGCGAGTTTTTCAAAAACTCAAATTGCACGAGTCGCTTCGAAACCGGCGTATGATCACCATTATTTATAGCCGCAGTCGACCATGATTTTAAGCATAATAGTCGGTTTTCAGGAGTGACGTCAATGAGGTTGCCCGGTAACGAATACAGCCCCTCAGTCACAGCTACCAACCGCTCGAGGCGTTTCCGCAAGAGAACGTTACCTCGCGCGAACCTCTGTCGAGTGGGGGAGTTCACATGCTCGCGAGAGAAGATCACGCGACGGAGAGAGAAGATGGGATGATTAACCGGGGAGAAACTTCCGACAATTGATACCTCTTAGGATAAAAATCCATTTGAGCCACGCCCATCAAATGAGGTTTTGGTACCTTTTACGGTGTTTTTCGAAAATTTTCGACAACCCCGTCTTTTTTATGCATGAGTCCCCCATCGGGAGATAATTAGCGACCCATTAGACATGATTAGAGGGTTAGATTTGAAAGCTGTTTTTTTAGTTTTTGACTGTTTTGATTGCAGCAAAAGTAAGCCAATGAGTGAAGTCTTATGTAGCACGCTGCCATGATTATAAAAATGAATGAATACACGAGTGATTTTTTGAGTGTGTCTATTATGAATTGTAATTCATAATCAGTACAGAAGGCATTGTAATATTTCTTATTCGAGATCGAGAGCAATGTATTTTTTTACCTCTTAAAAATTATATTTTTTAACTCGGTAATTGAATAGAAACTTGGAACCTGTGAATGACACAGAGATTTACGTGTCACTAAATTTTGCTTGACATTATTGGAAATATTTCATTTGTCTTCGGAGGGGGCAAAATGCTTCAAACAGTTTTATTTGCTAGGCGAAGACGAATGCACTAATTTACACTGCAAGTCCATAACAGCTGGAGAAAATTGTAACAATTGCCGCACACTAATTTACGCCATGCATGTCACCGCAAGTCGATATAAAAATCATCAACAATCGAATTTATTTAGCCGCCATCATTCTAGTAAGTAAAGTCAAGCTTTAAACAATTAAACTTAAAAAAAGAAACAGTTATCGACAACCAAATAGTTTTCGTTTTCAAAAGCAGAATTACTTTAGTTGTCGATAACAAACGCAGCAGTTTTATCTTCGACAACTCGTTTTTCCTAGTCTGTAAGACAGTTGTCGACAACTCGTGTCAAACAAATTAGCATATGTGTAGCCGCGCGGCTGGCACTGGAAACAAAGTTGACATGCGCAGTAAACGTTAGTTAAAAAGGGTTAACCACCGACAATAGTTGTCGTCGTGTCGACAACTTTCTCTCTGGTCTGTCGAAGCCCTTAGTATAATGTTAAATACCTTTGAGAGGCGTTTTTCACATCCCGAAACACTTAAGCGTTAACAAGAAGCCGTCCTAAACAGACGATATAAAAATTGCCTGAAGAATTAGGAAAGATTTTTTAAATGAAGTCTATTAAACTTAAGACCGCTGCGAAAATTTGATGCCGCGAACAAAGAATGGTGCTTATTTATTAGACATGAGTGGAAGTACTCCAAATGCTCGAGAATTTGGTCGCGAAATTATTATTAAACGCCATTAAAAAAGGGCGATGTGGCAGCTCTCGTAAGGTCTCTCACCATTGGTTTGAAACCCCTCGAGAGAACAATATAACAACAGAAACAATGGCTCCTAGCCCTAAAAACAAAAGCAGCCGTCACACCTAAAGCAATGAAGCTGCTACACTACCGTTACAAAATCGTGAAATTATTATAATAACCTGTCGCGAAGAAGCTAAATGATTTTAGCTTATCCTTTATGCCATCTTGACATAAGTTATAGTTGGCCAAATCAATTTATGCCGCGGTTTTGGTTAGCTCCCCTTAAACTTCGTTTAAAAAATTGACTCGGGCAACTCATAACGTTTTGTCAGTTGGAGAGAGCGATTTGCTACGGTGCTGTTATTTAAATAATCAAGATTGTTCTAGAACCATTGTTTTGGTGAGAACGTAAAACATCTTTAAGTGATGACTGAGCCTTGCCAAAATGGACCTCCACCGAACTGGGGAAAATAAGGATAAATTTATCAGTAAAACGCATGCGACACGCATATATGCCGGGCAAAAAAAAAGCAAAGACATGGATTGTTTGGTGTACATTCATGAAAATCAAACTTCCAACAATAAAATTAATACTGGGAGATGTGATTTCAAAACCCTTCGACAGATCGTAGCAATGAACAAACGAGTACTAGATTGAATACGAGTACGAGTTTGAATACGAGTATACGAGTTGAATACGAGTATACGAGTACGAGTTTTCAAACCAAATTCCGGTACCTCATAAAATTAATTATCACACCAATCTTATCCCTAACGTTTCTTTATGTGTTAGTCAGCAACAGGAAAGAATACAGTTCGGGGGATACAATTATCTCGAAATTCCAAAGTCGTACTCGTACTCGATTTCGTACTCGTAATCAAATGGCTAAAGGCAAACTTAGAAGTGAAGTTGCATGACGCAACCGACGCGAGTTACAAACCGTTTTGAGTCGTAGTCGACAGTTCTAAGCCAAACCGGCCGTAGAACGGTTAACTAATGGCGGTGTGATTAAATAAAGAATCCCAATATAGCAAAGGTCTACGTATACCTTCAGGCTGAGCTGTGATATTTGCTGACCAGACAGAAGTTATAGCCTTGCAGAAAAATGAAATACTGTCTTTTTGATGAAAGTAATGCGTGCCTCTCGAGCGAGCGCTCTTTTATGCGTGGGCAAGCTAGATTACCCGTTACCTATTACAAGGCAGACACTGAAATGGTTACTTAGACACACAGGAGTAACATCGTTGGCTTCACATAACAACCAGATCGTTGCTAATACTGGGAGATGTGATTTCAAAACCCTTCGACAGATCGTAGCCATGAACAATTAATAGCGACCTTTAGATTTGACTTCGAGTACTAGATTGAATACGAGTACGAGTTTTCAAACCAAATTCCGGTACCTCATAAAATTAATTATTATACATTGGTGTCACTAGCTCGATTTTGATTGGCTATAAGCACGCAGCTAATTATTGCTTGCTGTTTTTGTTACGTCAAACCTACAAACAATAGTTTTATGCATGCAGAAGTGACGTCATACCTACAGACAATAGTTTTATGCATGCAGAAGTGACGTAAGTTGTTTACTTACAAGTTGACTGCTGTGCATTGATCACTTTTTTGTGCGCGCTCTTGTCTTTACAAGTGCAGCTCAGGAATATGCACAATAAAACAATTATTGGATTCGGTTTTCGCATGATAGCGATAATTATCAAGGCCTCAGTTTGTGTTATCCGCCTCAGCCTTCGGCTTCGGCAGATAACACAAACTTTGGTCTTGATAATTATCGCTATTATGCTCAACCTCATCCAATAATTGTTAATTATTATACATTGGTGTCACTAGCTCGATTTTGATTGGCTATAAGCACGCAGCTAATTATTGCTTGCTGTTTCTGTTACGTCATACCTACAGACAATAGTTTTATGCATGCAGAAGTGACGTCATACCTACAGACAATAGTTTTATGCATGCAGAAGTGACGTAAGTTGTTTACTTACAAGTTGACTGCTGAGCATTGATCACTTTTTTGTGCGCGCTCTTGTCTTTACAAGTGCAGCTCAGGAATATGCATAATAAAACAATTATTGGATTCGGTTTTCGCATGATAGCGATAATTATCAAGGCCTCAGTTTGTGTTATCCGCCTCAGCCTTCGGCTTCGGCAGATAACACAAACTTTGGCCTTGATAATTATCGCTATCATGCTCAACCTCATCCAATAATTGTTAATTATCACACCAATCTTATCCCTAACGTTTCTTTATGTGTTAGTCAGCAACAGGAAAGAATACAGTTCGGGGGATACAATTATCTCGAAATTCCAAAGTCGTACTCGTACTCGATTTCGTACTCGTAATCAAATGGCTAATGGCAATCTTAGAAGTGGAGTTGCATGACGCAACCGACGCGAGCTACAAACTGTTTTGAGTCGTAGTCGACAGTTGTAAGCCAAAAACGTTCTGTCTCATCAGTCAACCGGCCGTAGAACGGTTAACTAATGGCGGTGTGATTAAATAAAGAATCCCAATATAGCAAAGGTCTACGTATACCTTCAGGCTGAGCTGTGATATTTGCTGACCAGTGACCAGACAGAAGTTATAGCCTTGCAGAAAAATGAAATACTGTCTTTTTGATGAAAGTAATGCGTGCCTCTCGAGCAAGCGCTCTTTGTATGCGTGGGCAAGCTAGATTACCCGTTACCTATTACAAGGCAGACACTGAAATGGTTACTTAGACACACAGGAGTAACATCGTTGGCTTCACATAACAACCAGATCGTTGCTAAGAGAACGTTTGAATTAAACTCATGTTATATCGCTTAATGGCTTTTTAAACAAAGAGTGTATGGAAATAAGTCAAGTCAGTCCTCTTCGAAATCACATACAAAAAAAGCAACGCCTTTGAATTCATTAATTACAGCGAGTGACAGGCCGGGTCCCGGCTGATAGTATCGTGTTTTCATGATTAGCATGTTTTACTATTTTGAAATATGAAGAAACAATGGCCAAAAGTGATGAATGCAAAGAAATATTAACTGCAGAGTCAAAATAACGGCTAAAACAGTCAAAATTTCAGTAACACGAATGCTAATTTTCATTTCTTGACCGCCTGTCACGAAATCAGTCCAATTTGATCAACTTTAATCCACTTCCATCCTTGTAATCCTGCACTTTATTTCTAAGCTATTGCTTCTGTTTTGCTCTGTAACATCTTTTTTTTCCAATTTAGTTGTATATTTGGAGGCATTTGGCGATATAACATGGAAATTAAGTGAGCAAAATCTCGTTATTTCGGCGCGACAGTGTCCAAGAAAGAGAGAATTCACTCGCACGTCGAAGCTTGGATAAAATAGGGATCTTTAGATTTGAGTACGAGATTAAGTAGTATGTTGTGGTGCAATTTTACCCTTGGTGCAAATTTTATTTTCCTTTGTTTTAGGGTATGGTAATGTATGATAATGAGTTTTAAACAAAGCATAATAAAATTTGCACCAAGGATAAAATTGCACCACAACAAGTATTTCATTGATAAACAAACTCGTTTTTTTCTCTGTTTGAAAAAACGAAACTACAAGAAACGGCATCATGACTACAAATTTTTTTTTTCATTACTGAGCTTAACATTTACCATTTTTCTTTATTTATCACCTCACATGACGCTTTTGACATTGCTGATCCTAGCAGTATACAGGACGCATGCTCGTCACGAGTCTCTCGTACCTGCATGATCAAGCCCAAATCATAACGTCCAGAAGGACGTCGGACACCTTAATGAGACATATCACGGAGTAACTGGTTGGCTTTCAGTTGAGGTTAGGGGTAGCAGTTTATATAGTTAAGGAGGCTCGTACCCATTTCTCAAGTCCACACCCTTTCAATTTTAATGGGCCATATCTTTTGTTGTAGTGTATAAAAAGACAAGCCACTTTGCATGCAAACACACAATACATTGAACTTTATGGGAGTATAGGATTTGTTTACATCGGTGCTTCCATGGCAACGGTATGGTGATCCTCTGAAATTCACAAGTTGCGGAGTTTCTCTAGATCAAGAGAAATTTTTGTAAAACCCGCTAGCGGACTAATTGATTAGACCATGGGCTTCAACTGGAGAAAGTTTGAAAGAAATGTATGAGAGCGTTCTCGAAATTTTTAGGGATGAAGTTTTGGGGATTATAAATACAGTGAAAAACATACTATCGACATAATTGGCTAATATCTAAAGAAAATGATGCGCGATGGGGATGCAGTTTCATCTCATAGTAGCTTGTTTCCATTTGAAATGGTGTGTGAAAAAGTGAGGGGGTTGCTTTGGCCGATTGCAAGAAAGAAGGATTTGATTAGCATGCGTTCAGCTGCTCTTGTTGCTATTTTTGTATGTAATTTGGTCTACGCCTACAAATGTGATGATAATTTGGAAACCGCGAGATAAATTTTTTTAAAAATTTGACAATCTCGAGATTGGTCATCACTTTATATGGCTTGCAAGTTTCAAGGACATTGAAGACATGCAAGGCAATAAAATAGGGCCTCCAATGTACCAATTTTTTCCCGCAGAGTTTGTGTTTACAAGTGAGCGTCCTCATTATTCACGGGTATTGTTTTCAAGTTTCATACGCACGTGCAAAACTTTACAAAAAAATTTATTTGCATCGGAACAGAACGCTCGATTGCTTTCCGAAGAATTTTCCGAAACATGCTAATAACTGGCTTGCGTTACGAATATCAATGAAAACAGTACTGATGAAGACAACGTCGAAAACGTCACGTTTCATCAAGTGCCGGATGCAGAAATAACACATTTATGATTGTCTCACTCTGGTTATTTGTTGCAATCGGCGTAGCATCTGTTCCTTATTTAGATATAAAATAGCGCAAAGCAGAATTCTCAGCTAAAATATAAAGTTGTCACGCTGTTCTTGCGTGTGACATATTAAAGAAGCACTGTTTCTGCATTATTAAGTATTGGGATATGTTCTTCTTGTCCTGCAATTTTAAAGAGACCCTCGGTATGGCTGCATTACAGCGTAATAGCGCAACATCGAGTGCGTAATGTTATTACAGTTCTCAAGCCAGCTATTAGCATATTTCGGAAAATTCTTCGGAAAGCAATCGAGCGTTCTGTTCCGATGCAAATAAATTTTTTTGTAAAGTTTTGCACGTGCGTATGAAACTTGAAAACAATACCCGTGAATAATGAGGACGCTCACTTGTAAACACAAACTCTGCGGGAAAAAATTGGTTCATTAGAGGCCCTATTTTATTGCCTTGCATGTCTTCAATGTCCTTGAAACTTGCAGGCCATATAAAGTGATGACCAATCTCGAGATTGTCAAATTTTTAAAAAAATTTATCTCGCGGTTTCCAAATTATCATCACATTTGTAGGCGTAGACCAAATTACATACAAAAATGGCAACAAGAGCAGCTGAACGCACGCTAATCAAATCCTTCTTTCTCGCAATCGGCCAAAGCAACCCCCTCACTTTTTCACACACCATTTCAAATGGAATCAAACTACTATGAGATGAAACTGCATCCCCATCGCGCGTCATTTTCTTTAGATATTAGCCAATTATGTCGATAGTATGTTTTTCACTGTATTTATAATCCCCAAAACTTCATCCCTAAAAATTTCGAGAACGCTCTCATACATTTCTTTCAAACTTTCTCCAGTTGAAGCCCATGGTCTAATCAATTAGTCCACTAGCGGGTTTTACAAAAATTTCTCTTGATCTAGAGAAACTCCACAACTTGTGAATTTCAGAGGATCACCATACCGTTGCCATGGAAGCACCGATGTAAACAAATCCTATACTCCCATAAAGTTCAATGTATTGTGTGTTTGCATGCAAAGTGGCTTGTCTTTTTATGCACTACAACAAAAGATATGGCCCATTAAAATTGAAAGGGTGTGGACTTGAGAAATGGGTACGAGCCTCCTTAAATTTAGGCCTAAACAACCCGAGAAGCTAGGTAGTACTCTGGTACGGTAGGCTATGTAAGCCTAAACCTAGCTGCGGTCACAGGTTCAATCCTGAGTGGGGATTTTATATTTTCTTTTTTACACTTAAAAATTTATTGAAAATAACATTCTAAGTGTCGACATTACGTTATATAATTCTCAATAAGTGTCCGAGGTGGTCCAGACCGTTGTTATCTAAGGTCTTCCTTCAATTGGCCTTATGCATGATGACGTCGCCAGCTCAAAATTCACCACCAAGCCTCGTTTGTACGAAATACCTTGCAAACCTTTGACAAGTTCACGTTGTTTTTGAGTGGGTACTCTTTTCATCTTTTCTCCTTTGAGAATTCATTGATAAGATTGTCACAGATTTACACTTCGAAAGCGAGGCTTGGTATACCATGCGCGATTTAGGGCTAACAGTTATTCTTTTGTTAAACCAATAGAATATTAGAACACAAAAGAACGACTATAAAATAGAATACCATACCATAGAATATATTAGAATACATAATTTTACCTAATACAATAGAGGTGTACAATGTACAATGGAGCTAGCATGCATGACAGGCGCTTTATGAGCCAAGCGGGGCGAGCGAAGCATGTCGCGCGAAGCGCGACACGAGCGCAAAGCGCGTGTCGCGCTTCGCTCGCCCCGCTTGGCTCATAAAGCGCCTGTCATGCAGGCGCTAAATCGGGCATCATATGAGGCTTGGAGGCGAAATTAGCTAGTCTGACGTAAACATGGATAACGGTTATTCTTTGTTCCACACTCGCGACATGATGAATATTACATCTTTCTTATTTCATTACCGAGTTTAAGGTGTTTCGATACAGTTTTCTAGAGACCATACCTACATTTTTTCAATCGGCTTTTTTTCCAAATCAGATGAACGTGAAATTTTCACGACTAGATGGTTTTGAATTGAAGTTTGGCAACTTCACTTTTTTTAACTTATGCTAATGATTTTAAATCATTCCGCACTACATTTCCCCGTGATTGAAACATTTCTATGTATGCTCGTTGATGCAAATTTCTTTGCATTTGTTTTCATTTGCGTTCAAATTGCCTGCTGTAAACAAATCTTTAAAACACAAAAGGGCATAAATTACTCAAAATAATCCTAAAAAGAGACTTAAGGGAATCTGGAAAGTAATAAGGAGAGCAATAAGGCGCCTTTTAGAGGTTACAAAAATAGTACAACAATGCTCGAATACAGCCGATATTACTGAATAGATGCACAGGCGATTACAGCGAAATGTATTAATCACGGAGGATTGTAGTGTGCATCGATTTGAAATCATTAACACATTAAATAAAAGAACCGTGAATTGGTTTCGCAAACTTTTTGGCCGGTTCATACGTCGTCTTCATCTTTAAATTTAAAGGCGTTCCAGTAAATCAATGTCAATGAAATGAAACTTTGAGATTATGTTTTTCACATCGGAAAGCATGCGTGGTGAACGTTTCAAAAAAAAAATCCATGGAGCCGTTCCTCAGATTTTTGTAAAAGCGATTGAAATCGAAAATTACCCAAAAATTGCACATGGAGCGATGTCAGGAAAAAAGGTAGTGGTGAAAATTTCACGTTGATCTGACTTGGAGACGATCGCTTAAAAGCCGATTGAAAATGTAGGTATGGTCTCCAGAAAACTGCATCGAAACACCACGACATTTACCATCTTTCTTTTTTTTATGATCTCTTTTATTTTTTGAAACATTAAATTAATACACCTGCCTAAAAATATATAAGTATCGGTGCCCTTTATTTTCGCTGTTTGTATTCGTATGCTCTGGATTTTCAATCGTTTCTTAACCCTTTTACACCCAGAGCCTCAATTATGGAGACAAGTCATGTAGTTCTAACTTTTGAGTCTGCCGACGAAATCATATGGTGTGACCATTCAAATGAAACCCTTTTTAGCAGTACTTTTGCATGGTACCATTTGTTTTTCAATGTTTTACAAAATGAAATTTGGGATATTTCTTCAATTTTGATTATGGGCATTCTTAGGAGTTAAAGGGTTAAGCGACAATATCCGTTGAAGTGTACCTAAGCCCAAAATTGTTTTTTCGCTTAATCAACTCTATGTACGTTGAAAAGTTGAATAGTTAAATATTTCTTGTTTTTGACATTGCGTTAAGCTGTGTTCACACTAGGCCGAAACATGATTAGTCTGATCACGAATGAAACATGTTTCATCATAAAAAGTGTTCACATCAGGCAGTGCATTGCGTGAATCATGATTGAACATGATTAGTCTGATCATGATTGAAACTACCTCACGAGGTAGTTTCAATCATGATCAGACTGAACACATTCAAAATGGCGGATAGATGCGGAGAAGACACGAGTGTGCAAAAGAACCAAAATTGGAGCTTTTATGAAGCCAAATGTCTAGTCGAAGTATGGGCAGACGAGGAAATACAACGACAATTAGCGGCAATGGGAAGGAAACAAAACATATGGGAGAACATTGCCGCAAACTGAATGAGAATGGTTTTAAGCGTACCGCATCGCAATGCAAAACGAAAATTTATGCGCGTGTCACATAACAGCATAAATGATTCAACCATGCATGAAACGTGTTTGAAACCGACATCTGATGTGAACAATGCAAGAACAAACACGTTTACGCGAAACATGTTTCGTTGAAACATGTTTACTCTAAACATGTTTCGGCTTTAATGTGAACGCAGCTTTAGTTAATTATAGAGGTTTGAATTTACAAAATGTTAATAAGATGACGTCAAATCAAGACTCGTTTATTATACAACTACTTGTTTCCACCTCCAAGTAATACTTTTTTACAAATCAATTGACTATTAACAGTTTTTATTTGGTATTTCTTAAATTGATTATCCTTAAGCTGTGAACTGCGTATTGTAAATTAAAGTAGAAATAATGGTAGTCTTGATTTTGCGTCATCTAATTAGCATTTTGTAAATTAAAATCTCTATAACTCACTAACGCGACGTTAAAAACAAGAAATAGTTCACTATTCGACTTTTCAACGTACATTGAGTTGATTAAAAGAAAAACAAAATTGGGGTTTTGGTGCACTTTAAAACCTTTCTTGTCCTTAGGGTGCTCGCTTACGAAAGAGGCAACTATATGTAGCTTTTTTGGTCCACAGTGGGCAAAACTGGTCTCGTCCTTGACCTTGACTTCAATACAATAATACAATACAATACTTTATTTTCACATTTCCATGACATTTTTGTTACAAGAAAATATATATCTAGCTAAACTAAAATTTCTAAAACAATAGGACGAATAACTAAATATAAATAACATTTGAGGAAATGCCTAGCGTCTAAGTTAACCATGTAGTTAACCATGCAATTTTCTAGTTAGACACTAGTCTTGTATAGTCTTCACGTTAGTTTTTAAACTAACGTGAAGTAGATGTTATTAAAATAACATCTCAGGCTATTGTCAGTTTTCAAATATATAGATCGGCGGAGTTGGTCGTCGCGTCGTCATGTTGAATTTAACATGGCGGCGGTGAAGATCTGCTGTAGAACTTGCGGTAGATGCTTCGTGTCCATACAGACAAACGCCTTTCCTGATGGTAGCTTTTTTACCAACCTGAGACAAAACAGAAATGATTATTTTGACAAGAAATGGCCTACAAGTAGTCACTATAATGGTGCAAGCTGTGTCACAGAGCACATTTTTTTTTCTCCAAACCCTCTTCGTTTTTCTAACCACCGGGCCCAACCACCAAAAGATTTCACACTTCAACATCGGGGCTTTCAAAATTGGAAATGATACTAATTTCATCAGGAGCCCATAATAAATTGAGGAGTATGTTAGGTGGACTTCTATTACTGCGCCTTTCAATGTCGCCACTTTAGAAACGAGAAGGAAACTGGGCCGAGTGAACTTTCGCAACGACTTCTGGGATCGATACAGGGACGCTTCTTTTGTTTCTGTCCCCAGTGACAGTCCCAGAAGTCGTTGCGAACGTTCACTCGGCCCAGTTTCCTTCTCGTTTCTAAAGTGGCGACATAACTCTAAAGTTCAAAACTCAGCCGACAGTTTCGTTTTTCGCTGCCGCAACTATCATAGTATCACCGCAATTGTCGCCATAAAACATAAGAAACGAAGTAAACATACGCTGCATGGGGCTAATCGGTCGGATGCTCTAACCACTGAGCTATAACGGACTCGTAAATTCATGTAAATAGACTATGGAGTACAAATAAAGTTGTTGTTGTTGGTGGTGAGCTAGTCCATTTACTAGGTTCGTATAGAACAGTTTTCAATTGAGTGTGGTAAAACCAAAACCAAAGTAATTACTCTGACCAATCACAGCAGTCGCAAACAATCCAATGAACCAATCAGAGCTCGAAGCAATTACATGTCGGCGGCGCCAAGCGCGGGAAAACGCGTGCGAGCAAGTCACGATTGGTTTTGAGATCTCAAAAAGTTGTCATTCATTCCCGTGATGGCCATAGCCCATATCCTTTGTGGATTAAAGTCGTAGATGTAGATTTATCAAGTTGTCAAATTTGAAATGCAACGACACGGTGCCCAGCACTTCAAAAGTTCAAATGAATCCCGACGTTCTTTTCTTATCAAGAAAGTGTTTTCTCAAAAACGTCCGGTACAAGATACACTTTACCTGTCTGCCTGGTTACCAAGCGATCCAATAAAGATGGCGAACGCATTCACACGTGCATCTGACGTCAGGGCCTTCCCAAAAGCCTCTGCGGGTATACCATACCGCTCTAGATTTGCATCGCTAAGCACAACAACAAAATAGTCATCTGCTTCCTGCTCTGTTATCCGCGTGATCGCTAAATCCGTCGCCTCCAAAGTGTGATCGCCACTCCAGCAGTACTGTGCGTGCGCATGCATCTGTTTCATGATATCGAGGCGTTCCTTGTTGTTTTTTGGTGGTGCATCATGGGAAACGAACGGGATCTCGGGAGAATCACCCGAATGGCCAACGATATCGTACTGGAAGAAAAGAAAAACAGGTTGAGTTATTCTGATTGCATTTATGAAATGCGTGTTTGGAGCAGTTTCATTTGGGATCGGAAGCCAGACAGTTGCATCGGGGTGTTGGACATGCAAGGTGAAAATTATCTAAGCTTATTTTGACATACAAATACAGTAGTTAAATGAAAGTAAAGGTTTATTATATGTTAGAGACCCTGCAGTCTCTAGTGCGCATGCTAGAGTTACACTTGGTGACTACTCACATGACGCAAATTTCAAGTTTTATCAGAAGCTGAATGTCCGCCATTATGGATTGAAAGCTTGCGAAAGTAAACTCATATTTTACTGTCGGTGAGTTAAAAAAAGGCAGTGCCTGGGCAATTAAAGATCGGGCAGTTAAAGATTACAACGCCAGCAGCACATCCAACAGATGTTTTCTGCAGTAAAGTGAAATGTTAACTAACATTCTATCGTGTGAGTCTCACAAAACACTGTGCGAGGATCATGCGCAGAAAGGACTGCAGGGTATCTTTAAAAAGTTCAACATAAAAAGACATTATCAGACTTCAAGACTTCAACAGTCCATAGTAATAAGAAGCACTTTCCCGTAGTGCTGTTGGGATGTTTGTTCTCATTGTTTCAAGCATAACAACAGATGGCAATGATACTTGGTAACAAAACGGAAACATGATCGGTTGAAAGTGGGACGAGGCTGGCACCTTAATTTTGTTGTCATACTGATGAAATGCTTCCATCACCAAACAGGCTGCTTCCATCATTCGACCCAGTCTTCCATCTAAGCTGTTAAAACGATACATGCTACCACTGACATCAACCACAAACCGCAGGCGCTTGGGAAGGCGCTGAGGAGTTCCGAGCTGAATAAAGCAACATGAGAAAAATTTTAGTTGGTAAACAAAATATAATACATAACAACTTCATAGCCATGTCAGAGTATTTGGTTGGAAAGATAATTGTGGACACTGATTGCGATCAAAGAAGGAGATCGCATACTTATCTCGGTAAGATCCCTGTGATCTCGTGGGTGTCCTGTGACGCAAACGAATGTTTCAACAGATTTTTCAAGGATTTTTCGTTCGCTGTTTTTCCATTTCGGCGCCATTTTTGAATAATTATCTCGGCCGAGAAACTAGAACGACTCTAGTTGACAGAGAAGAGCTTGGGGATAAGTTTGCTCTTACCAATAGACATGGCGTACAAGTTTTAGGTTTTGAGGCTTGATCGAAAGGAAGTGCTTGTGTGGCCTATAGAAGAATGTTGTGCTTGTCAACGGCAGAAGAAGGAAGATAATTGTCCGCGTTTTTTACATGGCGAATGAAATGAAGACCGATAAAGGTTTGAAAAGAAAATCGACCGATTTATTTCCTGTTCGGTTCCAACAATCCATTTGGTGCTCTCAAGTAAACTTTCTGCTCGCTGTTGTTGCTGTTTTCAGCCATTAAACAACTGCTTCACGGTGCTCCTGTGCTTGTATTCGAGCGCTGCTAGAAATCCACATAAAATCTTGGCGTTTTTTAATTTTACTTTTGAGCACTCTTAGGATAAGGTAACATATACATCGCTTCGATATAATGCTCTGATCATAGGAATGACTGAACTTTAACACGGTACCTCAGGGTCTTCTTCTCCTCGTTTCTTATATATCGCCCTTTCTCCCGTCAATCCCTCAATCAACTTCCCATCATCCAGCTCGCCAGAGGTCTGGTTTCGAAGCCACACTCGTTCCTTTCCCCGCGCCTGTAAACTGTCAAAAATGACGCGCAGGGACTGGACCTGACGGCGAACACGTGACGAGAAAGACTCGTACATTTCGGCGTCGTACTCGCTCATTTGGATTTCACGTAACCTGTAGTCACAAAACAAAGAAATGATGAATATGTTATGAAGTGCTGTTGAATAGACTATGACCTTAGGCCCCGTTCACAGGTGTACGCAAAACAGTGTTACAAGTGTTTAATACAAGGTTTGCATCAATGTGTATATGTTAATTTATTCCTTTTTTTTATGACATCACTCACAAATTACCTACATGTACATCAGAAACATATCTGCAACATTAAAAAACATATCTACAACAAATTATTCGTACATATATGTTATATAAATACAATAATATAATCATATAAGAAGGTTGCTTGATCAAATTAAGACGAGGAGCTTCAAATAGTACTACTGTTCAGAGTACTTAGAGATCTTCCAACTTGTATTTAATAGTTATTTTGTTAATAAAGTCGTTCATTAACAGGGAGTTGCAGTGTAGCTTGTTGGTATAAATATAATAACGCATGAACAACATGGTGTAGTTGAATTTCCTAATTAACTTTGGATTAGTTGAGTTTGATAAATTTCCAAATAAGTACTCTACAGCGGATGGATTGAAATTAGCATGATTACACATGTTGAACCATTGTACTACATTATGAATAAATCGTTTTGTGAATTGGCAGTCTGCAAATGTATGTTCAATTGAATCTTGTTCTCCACAATACACACAATCACTATCCTCTTTAATACCGGATCTGTGTAGTTCCTTTTTGGTCACTACAATTCTGTGTATAAATTTAAAATGGAATTCCTTCAGTTTGTTCTCTTTGCAAATTTGATTTATAGATTTAAAAATATTTTTATATTCCTTGAAACGCAACTGAGAAGGGCTGCGCGCGTCTGCAGGGTCTCCTTTTTCACCGCGCGTGGTGGACTGGGGCAATTTTGTTACGTCATAGTTTTTTATCCCTCTGTCATTATACGCAATTGACAAATCTTCGTTTCTTAAAAACACCCGCTGGAGCACTGGTTTTTTTAATTGCCGTTTTTTGTGCGTTTTAAAATCATTTACCTGGAGACGGTGGCTTACAATTAGCCGGTTCAAAAAAAAAAAAAAATGAACGAAGTACGTAATGCGTGCCTAGTAGTGTGGTTGTTTGACAATTTTTTTTATTGAAATTGAATCTAAAGTTAGTTGCCTCGTTTGCGTCAAAAGGCATGTGAACGAGGCACCTGAACCAAAGGCTTGACAATCAGAAATTAAAATTGGTACGCTGGTAGAAACAAACACAAAAGAGAAATACTTTGTTATGTCGATGAAAATGACAGTGAGCGCAGTCTAGCATGATGATCTACATTTGTGTTGTACATTTTGGCATATTACTTCCCTGTCATCTTCAAAACAACGCTTAATAATGCTATTATGAAGAATGTGATGCAGGACGTTGGAGAGGATTAGGAGTTCAGGGGATCAGGGATCAGGGATCTGGCCTCTTGCCTGGGTGACCCAACCAGGAGATCAAATTCCGACCGGAACAGCTCTAGGGGTAAAAAAAAAATCCAGCACACAGGCACCCCACCATTACACTGTGATGATACCTTGGCACACAGGCCACCTAACCACTACACGAAGCAGTTTCTTACCTCTGTTTGAATGCACGCCGTCCCATCTCCCGCGCCGCACGTTTGACGTCATCAGGCACTGCGTCCTTCTCCTCATCCGATAACTGATGTACGTCATGCCCGGCGTCCAGGCGATACGGTCCCCCTTTACCTCCCAACCCCGCGGTATCTCGGCCCCCGGTGCCCCCGGCCCAGGTGTTCCCTCCGACGTGTGGGGCGTTATTTGGGTCCACCTGGAATACAATAAAATTGTTAAACCCGCAAATAAAAAAGAAAACAAAAACAAGGAAGAGTGAAACAGTGTAACCAACTTACCTTGCCGTGTTTTGGGCTGGTGACGTCCTCTCCACTTTCCCTCGAGTAATTCACCTAAAGTAGAAACACAAAAAAACGAAAATCTGGTTTTCTCAACTAAGTTGATAAGGTAAATTGGCCACCGTAAAACGATTCAAAAGTTAACGTTTCCAGCGCGAGCCCTTCCTCTTATCCTTATACCTAACCTAAGTGTGAATCTAGCTTAGGTCTAATAATCGCTTTATCTAGGTCCAATTTTATCAAATAATGATAACCTTCATTAAAGGGGCAGTACCACGAGGTCGAAACTTGAAAACGTCGGCCCACGTTTTCAAGTTTGATTCCGCAAATTCAAAAAGGCCGTCGAGAAGTGGAGGTATTTGTTGAATCAAAACATCCCTTTTGATAGCCGGAAGAAAGAAAAAAATCACTTTTAACAGTAATATGTCCAAAATTCCGGTGAAAGAATAGTAAACAGTGCCGCGCGTGGAACCTCGTGATACTGCCCCTTTAACCTACATGAAACTAGAGCAAAAATGGCATCGACGATTACAAACGTCTTGGTTACTAATGAATGTTAATGATGGCATCGACCGTTAAAAATGGAAGTCTAAAGCAAGGCTGATACTATACTTAGAATATTTTACGCGACAACAACACGATAGAGCCCAAACTGAAAGCAAAAATGCAACCGTGGAAAGCTGTTTCAACCTGGTTGGATCTCGTCAGCACGGTGAAGTAGCAAAAGATGGAAAAACTAGCGCAAACGGTTGCATTTTGGCTTTCACCGGTTTGGGCTCTGTCATGTCGTTGTCGCGTTAAATGTTCTACGTAGTATCAGCCTTGCTTTATACTTTGATTTTATCTCTATTTTTGCCTGACTAGATCTTCTCCAGATCCTACGTACACCAGCAGCATTTTCGTTCGCGGTCTTTTGCTTATTATTTACTTGTTAAAAATGGCATCGACTGTTTATGAAAGGGAAATCAGCGGCGGCACGACTGTGAAACTTCTCGTTAATAAAGGGCCATACCTGCAATGGCCCATGATAGTCGTCGCCAATTAGTCCCTTCCACTTCTCCAATGAGCGCACGAGATTCGATATACCAGTCTCCCACAGCCTCACGCGGCCTGCCACATCGACTGTCACAATGCCTTCGTATGTTGTTGGTGCCATAACGAGCGGTTTTCCCGCCAAACGCGCGTACAGCGAGAGGTCGTGTCGGCCTGGGAATGGAATATAACGAACAGATCTGCAATAAAAAAGGTAAAAATTAGAAACGGAACCCATAAAAAACTACATTTTTGTAAACAAAATAGAAAAGAAACCTCTTTTGAAAGATAAATCGAGATAGACGATCAAGTTTTATGTCCACCTTCTTCCAACATCAGCAACTTCCAAGTATCCCAATGGACTTTGCGGTCTGACGTGTCGAGGATCCTCATCGTCAGATTCCTCTTTCCTTATTTGGTCATCGCTCTTGGGAACAGTAGAGCACGGGACAAGACGGACAACTTGAGCAGTGGCAGGTAGACACAGGGGAGGGACTGTATCCTCAGAGATAAATTTGTCCATGGGTGGGGTCAGTTTACGCTCTAAGTGTGGAATAAAAAACCGATAAAAGTTTAGAAATTAACTTTGTGACAGCCTAATAAGCCCTAAGCTCTTGCCAGAATAAATAAATGCGCATTTATATATTCTACATATCTTTTTTCTTGTTTTTATCTTGTTATCCTATATTCTTTTGTTTTTCTCCTATTTGAATTGTATCATTTCATCTTATATTTTTGAAATGTAACGTCTTTCCACTGTAATCTTATATTCTTATGTTACCTGGCGGCCTGACAAAATATTAGATAGAATGCACTTATAATCCCAGTTGTACAGCCTTGCTTTATTAGGTATTTAAGATACATACCTGGTTGCTCAGTATTGTATTCCGATTCCTTTTCTCTTTTAAATGAATAAAAACTGACCGGTGATTTCTCAAGTAGCTGATCGGGCTGAGCCACTGCTACCGTTGCATAATCCCTGGGTCCGACCAACAATCGATTACTTCTAGATCGCTTCTCTTCTCCGACGACCGAGGAAAGGACTCCAGGCGGTAAGCTCCGAGTTGATATCGATTTCCAGTGATCGTTTTCTTCCCCGCTCAAGTTTATGCTTGTAATCGGATGAAGAACGCACGGCACAGGGGCTTCTGGGTAAGGTTTCGTCAGCAGATACTTCCGGTCGGTCCCAGTCTCACCGACGAACCACAGGTCACGCGAGAAAGGGTGAAACTGCCCAATAATAAATGGCAAAGTAATTTGCTGCGTTGTTCCGTCCACTACATCCACGACATCCATTTTATTACTGTCTTGCTGGTAAATAACCATATTTTCATGCGCAAATTCTGAGCTCATAACAAACTTTCCCTTTTCAACTGAAAAGTGCCGCGTCAGTCTTTCCTTAGTGTTGTCAACTATAGACTTGAAGTTGAGGGTCCGAAGCTCTTTTCCTGCAGGGCTCAAGAGATATAACGCATTCGAGTCCTGTTCGTGAATGAGCACCTGGCCCTGAAGGTCCCCCCCTAAAGCCGCCATTTTGAGCTGAGGAATGGCGTAATGAGATCTGGGAAACAGGTCATACAGGTCTAAACACCATACTGAATCCTGATTGGTCTGTTGAGAGTAGAGCGACACGGGGTTAAATGCCAGGATGTGGATCCAGTCTCCCTTATTTCCTCCTAGGAACAAATTTACAAAAACCTCTTAAGTACAAGACCATGTAATCTTTGTTCTTTGATATTAATTTTCAGCACGTAGATGTGAGTAGAAGAGAGTTTACGACTTCGCCCACATTGGACCTACAACTCTCACAAGAAACTCTCATAATCTCTCGTACATTTTTATGGGCAAGCAAAACCCGCTTCATGAAAGAGTGTTTATTCTATCTTGGGCCTGGCTGACCAACGCGCCCATGCCTCAACTTGTGAGTGTGTTCGGTTGTGTAGTGAAGGCAAAATATTTTTTTAAAGAGAATACCGTACAGTTTCTCTGAGAAATCATGGCTTTTTAATATACTTTTGTTGATTTTGCTTGAAAAGTACCTTATGTTCCAATAAGTGCTCTCAATTTAAAGTTAAAGTTTCCTTTTTTTCGGTAAAACACCTTACCAGGCCCCACAGCCGTGCTCATTACCACTCCTCCCTCGTGCATGGGTAGATCCCAGTGACCAACTTGTTCTGAGAATCCATACGAACGACTGTTGATACGTTCAATTTCTCGGGGTGTTACTGAAATAGAGGCGGGGCCCTGGAAACGAAAGTGAAATGAAAAGTGGCGGCAATTGACAGTTAACGGGCAATTTTAGGACGAAACTAATCCAGGAAAAGCTTGTAAAGTTAAAAATAAGAAGGCGAATACAGTCGAAGCTCTCCTTACAGACACCTCTCTTTTAGCCTCAAAGCTACCAAAATGCAAACAATCCCTACTTCTTTAATGCGGACACCTCTCTATAACGGACAGCTCTCTTGGTCCCAAAGATACCAAACTTCATACAATCACTACCCCCGCTATAGTACGGACACCTCTATAATGCAGACACTAGGGTCTGTCCCTTTGGTGACCGTATTAAGGAAGTTCCACTGTATAACCTGTAAAACCTGTATAACCATCATGATACAATGCTACACAACCCTTTTACTCCAAAAACTATTAGTTGTATCCGGCCCTAAAAGGCGTCAAAACGTTAGGTTTAGTTAAGTTTTGGCTTAAATCAAACCGGTCTTGCGGATACCTCACTACAACAAACAGCTCATTATCACAGACGAAAATAAGATTTACTCAGAAATCTGCCATCATTACGAACTCTTTCTGTTACGGACACCAAATCGTCGTAAAGCGTATTTCTTCTGCGCGCGAATAATGATAACGGAAAATAGAATTTGCCCCAAGATTTTTGTCCAGCATTGTAGATGCGCACGCCATCAGTCATTTTTCAGACGTTCATTGGAAGGGCCTGCCGTGCGGCCTTGAAAAAACGTCTGCCGTTTTATTCTCGTCGTAACTCACCCGAATCTTTAGTCTCCTTTCCTCCACAGGGCAGTTAATTCCAGCATTAAAGCCATTTTCGTCCCCAGGGATTTGCCAGGTGGAAACCAGAGTTGGCTTGGGCAGAGGGAACCTGGACATAACAGAAACAATCGCAATAAATACTGTACCACTCAGAACACCGAGTTCTGTATGTAAGGGTTGCATTGTAAGATAACGCCGCCGCTAAACGAGCGAAATGTTTGCATACATGACGAAAGGTTTTAACTACTATAGTGTTTTTTTTTTCTGACATAAGAATGCTAAAAAAACGTTTACATTAACAGACACGAATAACCTTCCTTTCCACATTTCAGAAGAGGACTGTGAATATTTCAAGGTTGTGTCTCAATAAAACTGAACCCACTACTAGCACGCGGTGAAACTCATGAACCTGTCACGATCCTGTTATGTTATCCGTGCAAGTTTTGAAGCGTAATAGCACTAAATTCAGGAATAAAACATTATTTTTATGAAAATTATTTCTATTGTTTCTGTCACCCAACATGGTCGCCGTGCCAACCACCAATTGTACAAACAAATTATTGCTGGTTTAGCATCGGCTTATTTCAAACAGAAAAAGAAACTCTGGTCGGTCAAGGCCTCCCTTAATCTTTTCTGTCATTAATCCAAGATAAGCGATAAACCACAACAAAGTAGGCATCGAAACTCGAAGACACAAAAGCGGCATTGACAACAATCAGAGTTTTCTTTTTATTTAAATCTGTTTACACTCAAATTACAATTCCTTAGAAAGGTTAATAACAGCGTTGAAAATTCATTTACAAATTTACCCCTTGCCCGTACTCGACTGTGCACATAAATGCAAAGAGAACTAAACCAACTCTTCTTCGCCCCTACAGGAACTTCAGGAAGACTGAGCACCAGTTTTTGGCGCTTATTTCTGGGATCGTTTGGCTAACCAAAATGAAGTATGATTGGTTAATGGTTGCCCTTGGAAACCATCAACATATCGTAACTGATGCTGGTTACCCACACAATCCCAGAAAGCCTTGTGCTGAAAGCTGGTGCATTATCTGCCTAAAGTACTCTGGAGGGGCAATTTACATTGCACAATAAATTGACGGTTAAGACAAGTACACTAAATTTTATATTTTTAAATAAGCGAGACACTACGTGCGTACTGATTGCTTGAAAACTATTTACCATTACTCTGTGGAAACATAGAAATTAAGACTAGTTTCAAAAACAAATGGCAATCTTTTTTTTTTTCGTGTCTCCATAGAGTTGTAGTAACACCGGTGAAAGTTTGGAAGAAGGAGAAATAGCTGTGAAAACACGAAACATCTTTTCTTTTCCTCCAAAATTTCCACCCTTTTTATCATAATTTCATGGAAACGGAAATCAAAAGCGTTTTCTATTTCTTAAATCTCAATGATTGGAACGTTTGTTTCAATTCAGCATTTTGATTGTTATTGTATTGTTTACCTCAGCAGCCCCAGTTACAGAACTGATTAGTTGTGTTTCTTAAAATATTCCTTAAATAAAATGAATGCCGAATTGGCTTGTTACAAACTGCACCAGGCATAAGATTATCCAAATGTAAATAAAAATCGCAATAGATAACTGTTCTTAGCTTCATTGTGAATCCAGCAAGCTATTCAATTATATTTTCATCTTCAAACAGTCAAACCTCTCGTGCGATCACCTCTAGTAAACTACCAACTGTTCCTGCTACCAATTTCCCCCCTTTTTCAGACATAATTATCACTATCTTTCCTATGCAACAATCTTTTCTAAACTTTGGGTGGTTATTTTCAGGAGGTAAGAATGTTGTTTCTTTTTTGCTATTTTCTCATTTAGTAATTTTTAACTTGTCTATTTTATCCTCTCATTTTAACTCTTTCGAAATGTTGGTACCCAGTAGAAGTTCTGCAGGAATCCCATGCGAACTGACCTCATTTCTCTATTTGATTCCCTTTATCATCACATTCTCGCTCCTTCAAAAAGTTGACGTTTCTAGTGGGAGCGACCACATGGATCCCATGAATATTCACTTTATTTCACTATTTCAACCTTTTTATCATCCCATTCTTACTCTTTTGAAAGGTTGACGTTTCTGGTGGAAGCTCCCACAGGGATCCCATGTTTATGCATCACTTCTGTCACCACTTCCTTCACTTCCGGGTGATATGAATCGAAATCGAACACATTCCGAACAACATTAGCCAAACCTTCATTGGGAAAAGCCTGGAAAATTAAACAAAATAAATGTTCATGTTGGTGAGATGTGAGGTTAGACAGCGCAGTTTGTGCTATACAAGGTGGTTCTAACTTTTTAATCATTTGTGGAAGAAATCCTGAAGTTTGCTAAATAAAATCTATTGAGCATTACTTTTCTGTGAACTGAAGGTGTTTATTATGCTGACAAGGTGGTTCTAACGTGAAGTCTGCGGATGAAATCGTAGAGTTTGACCATGCACATGTAAGTTACTGAGCAGTACTTTTCTGCGGTGCTTTTTCATGATGCTGCACAAGGTGGTTCTAACTTTGAAATTCTTGGATGAAATCCTAAAGTGTGACCATTCAAATGAAAGCTAATGAGCAGTACTTTCCTGTGGTACTGTTTATTATGATGTACAAGGTGGTTCTAACTTTTGAGTCTGTGGATGAAATCTCAAGTGTGACCATTCAAATGAAAGCTATTGAGCAGTACTTTCCTGTGGTACTGTTTATTATGCTGTGCAAGGTGGTTCTAACTTTTGAGTCTGTGGATGAAATCCTAAAGTGTGACCATTCAAATGAAAGCTATTGAGCAGTACTTTCCTGTGGTACTGTTTACTATGCTGTGCAAGGTGGTTCTAACTTTTGAGTCTGTGGATGAAATCTTATATGTTGCCATTCAAATGAAAGCTATTGAGCAGTACTTTTCTGTGATGCTGTTACGTTTTCAAAAGTAAACAATTCAGTTACCTGTAAGTGTTTGACGACACTGACCACCTCTCTTGTCGAGTAAGGATAAGAGATCAGCCCCTGATCAGCTCTGGATCGCAATTCACCAAACGCATTCACTAGTTTATGAAGAAGGTCTTCTGGCACACTAGGGCCGTACTGACGTAACATCGACTGAAAGGTAAATGTAAATCAGTTTAAGAGCGGTTTTCAGTTGAGTGTCGTAAAACCAAATCCAAAGTAATTTCACTGGCCAATCACAACAGAGGCAGTCATTCCAATGAACCAATCAGAACTCTGAGAAAATACATGCAGCCGACGCCAAGCGCGGGAAAATGTGAGCGGGCAAGTCACGTTTGGTTTTTGTTACTTCTGATTGGTTGAGAAAGAGACGCGAGATTTTTAAGCCAATCACAAAGCGAGGTTGTGGCGCAGGCTATCTTAGTAATGACGCATCTTGTTTGTCAGTTGTTGATGCTTTAGATGTGAGAATGGACAGGCCAGGCCTCTTTTATACTGGGACCCGAGTCTAAACCAAAGAAAACAGTTTACATTCTACAGTGTATTTTATAGCACCTTACCATTTCTGACTCAAAGTCAGGGTTATCCACCGCGTGGCAGCTAAATATGTCACCTGAGACACGAAAAAGGGAAAAACAAAACGTTGAGCGCCGATTTTCTAACGAGGTCGGAATCTTAGCTGCCAACGTCAAGTAATGATGCCAACATTTGTGAACAAAAATAACCGTTGGCTAACATTGAGACCTGTGGCCGGATTCACGAATCCTGCGATATAATCAAAAGTATTGTTTCTTAAAAATTAAGTCATTCCAACCACATGCTCTTACCAAGGGATCCAAAGAAGTCGTTTCCCAAGAAAGGAAACCCTGGTCGATTCGCCAGAACAATCATTCGGAAGTCTGGGTGAGCTCTGATAGCATTTTCAGGCAAGGGAGTTGTTTCGTCACCTGTCAAACAAGAAACAAACACGTCAAGCTTGTTTAAGAAAGGAGTTAATTCCTAAATAAACTATGGCGCTGTGTCGGTGGGGAATGAAACAGCATAATTTAGTATCAGCTAGAATCAACTTGAGTCGAGTAAGTATATTGGCTACTGTGAAGAATCAAAGGCTCCTGTGAGCTAACTCGTGAACACGAATCGTTCGTACCCTCCCCTCTCCTAGACGTTTTGCTTCACGACTCCCCACCCTCCCCTCCCTCCAATCGAGTGAAATTTTTTCCCACTGCTAAACTCGTTCAACGCGTCGCTAAAAAATGTTTTTCCTTTTTGCGTTAAGCTGTCACTATTGGACAGCAGCGCTCTTAATTCATCGCATGGCATACGGTATTTCATGTACCTGTCACAATACGTCTACCATCTCCAAGAACCATCACTCCATTCTCCACTAAGGACTTCAGTATGCAGGTCACGTGAGTGGGTGCTTTGTCTGCCTCGTCCACGACCAACACGTGACCAAACTTGACCGCGCGAACCTAATGAGTGAACCCAAGATCACATTAAATGATTTATGCCATACACTAGGGAATAAGTTGGCGATCCAAAGATAATGAATCAGTTAGTTGTTCAATATTTTCCCTGCCTAAGCCATGTTCATACTACTTATTCATAATTCATATGTAAAGGAAAATGTGAAACGCTGATCAACAGGGGAAATATCAATACAAAGCACTACTGACCAGCGGAGAATCTTCGTAAATTATGACTCCATCTTGAACGTTTGGCTGCAATGTGAGGGACTGGACTGTGGTATCCCTGTGGTATTGAAACAGGGCATACAATAAGCTAATACATTCTTACAACCTGCTTCCCTGAGCCCCATTCTCAAATGGTCCAAGGAAGAGACAGAGGTCAAATGACCAACTGGGAATAAGGTTAAGACAAAAACACGTGAGAAGCAAACTAACATCACGAGAACCAGTCCCATTGGGCCGAGTGTTCGAAATCTTAGCCAACTTCTTACTGTTGCTTCCAACACCTTTAAACAAAGAATATCGTTTCTAGTTTGCGAGCTAACGTGCGTTTGCTTCTCATGTGTTTGTTTCTTGATCAACTGAAACTAGAAGTGATGTATGAACAATTTTGTAGACTCGAGTTTGCTTCACTTTCATTTGGCCATTTTCATGATGGTGTCATTTACTGCAACTAACAGAATCATTCATTTTTTTTTTGTTTTCTCATCATTGTTAGTTAGGGCTATTGTTATTTAAGCTCCAGTGGGATTACAAAAATTAAATAAGAAAGGTAAAACGAAATGAATTCTGGTAGTTGAAATAAAATGATGCCATCATGAAAATTTCGCCGAAAGAAAGGAAGGAATGTCCGACATAGACTGACAGTGATCGGTTCTCATTACTGTTAGGCCCTATGTACATGGAAAGAGGATGATCCTAGTGCTAGGATGATCCTAAAAAGTTCATTTGGTTTGCATGCATAAATACGGCTTCAAAGATCAATTTTTCATTTGGTTTACAGGAAAAATTCGGCAGGATGGCCCCAGTAGCTTTGAGTTCGGCACGGTTGCAAAGCAAGACGGCGGGGAACAATAACAAAAGCGAAGATAACCTAGGGCTCTCGAGGCCGTTAACATGGAGCTAGGATCATCCTACCTCTCAGATACGATCATCCTAGCGCTAGGGCCAAATGCAATCCTTCGTATATAAACTGAAAGCAGAAAACATGTTGCGCTCGGATGATCCTAGCACTAGGATCATCCCCTTTCCATGCAAATAGGGTCTTAGTTGCTCTGGTCACAGTACTTTACATTATAACTACTTTTAAGGAACACTGTCCTGCCCGGCGAAATAGCAAAATTTCGCTCAGCTTATTTCCATGTTTTTTCGCCAAATGCCAACAAATATACAACTTAGTTGGATAAAATTATTCTATAGAGCAAAACAAAAGCAGTAGTTTGGAGATAAAGTGCAGGATTGCAAGGATTGAAGTGGATTACAGTTCATGAAACTTAATTTATTGACAGGTGGTGAAGAGATCAAACTTGCCATTCTTGTGAAATTTCGATTTTTCTATACCTTATTTTGTCTATTTAGTTTATAGTTCTTTGCTTCTATCACTTTTGGCGATGGTTTCTTCCAAATTTCAAGATAATAAAGCAAGCTCCTAGCCATAATCATGAAAACACGCAGATATTTCAGCCGGGAGACTGTCTCTTTAACGTCCTAAAACAAAGCTAAACAAAATCAAGTTGTCTGATATTATTATCCAGTTACATAACATTCAGCAATGAAAAGAAAAAATTACTGTGTGACTTTTCGTAAGAGTTAGACCAGTAACACTACGTTATTTAACAGCCTTGTTACCAGTCACCCTCGAGGCTATCGCGCCCGACCCCAAGTCTCTATGAAACAACCCGTCCTCCTCTCTGAATTTACGATTATCGTTAAGTGTCAAATTGCTCTGAATTAACGATTATAGTTAATTCAGAACACTGACAGTCTGAAAGGAATTCTGGGAAATCAGCATTTTTGTTGAAAAAGAACAATCCTTAGTGTCCGGACAGGACTCGAACCTACGACCCTTCGCTGACTTATCCTCTCTTCTAACCACTAGACTACCACGCTGCTGGTTGAGCAAACCACAATTTTTTAACATAATAAAATTCATGCGCTTATTCTACACCTTATAGTAAGCCTATAAAATCACTCGCTTGAAAATAATTTTAGAAAGTAAATGGAAAAGCTTGATCACCAAACCTCAACAAAAAGCTAACCATTTGAAATCAGCGCTTAGGCCTAATCACTGTAGATCAATGATATTCTATGCAAGACTCAAATAAATATCTTGCAGATATAATTTCCCATCGCCTTGTTGTTCGGTGGTCTAGTGGTAGGAAGATGTTCCTAGTAGCGGTAGTTCCGGGTTCGAATCCCACAGTCCAAATAACATGGATTTTTTTTATTTCTTTTTTTCTGAAATGTCCTGGGAAACAGTGTTCTGAATTAACTATAATCGTAAATTCAGAGAGGAGAACATGTTGTATGAAAGCTCTTTTTGCTCAGTTAGCGCCTTGAAGCCTGGGAGTGAGGCTCGTTAGTTACCTGTGAAGTTGAATGTATTCCCTTGGGCGGTTCAAAAGATGCAAAAACCTGTCTGCAATCTTGTTTTTGCCAACACCCTGAACATACAAGATACAGCAGTTAAAAAACAACAGAATTAGAATTACTGATTGAAATTTTCTTGACTGAAATTAAAATCGGTACTCAAATTAACCTTATTCATGTCTAAGAGTTTGTAACTCAACAAGATATAAACTGAGAAGATGTCAAATCTTTAGTACCCAACCATCAATAAGACGCCATAGCCGATGTAGAATTAATTAATTCATTCTTTCGTTCGTTCGTTGGTTCGTTGGTTCTTTCGTTCTTTCGTTCGTTCGTTCTTTCGTGCGTTCGCCGGTTCATTCGTTCTTTCGTTCGTTCGTTCAATCATTCGCTCATCATCGCTCATTCGTTCGTTCGTTCGTTCGTTCCTTCATTCTTTTGTTTTACTGTTAGATTTTAAGATTTAAAATATACCTGATTCCCAACGAGTAGTAAATGCTCGCCAAGCATGAAGTCCTTTAGCATGTCCTCCATAACATTCAGATGCTGCAATGCCATTTATCAAAAAGAGAATGTGAGAAGAACAAAGAAAGTCTGTATTTATCTTGAACTTTTTATGACTGACACCTTCACTCCTTGGGCTAAGTCTTGAGTCAAGTGCTCTAGTTACAACTTTTAAGTCTGAAGACGAATTCTTTTAAAGAGTTTCTACCATTCAATGAGAGCTACAAAGCAGTACTGTATTATGATGCTCTACGTTATTCAATATTTCACAAAACAAAACAAAACAGTGGATTTTCTCTCCAAAGCTCGAGGGCGAGGTGCGAAGCGCTGATACTCGCGAGGAGAGTAGCAAAGCGCAGATCCTCGCGCGCGAGGCTCACGCTCACACTCAATCCATTTCTTCTGCCATTCAGCTATCGCCGCTTTTATCTGGTGCACTCGCGTTATAAATTATACAAAACACTAAACAGAATTTGGAGATTCCTTCGACTCTTAATTATGGCCAAGTTAAAAGGGTTTAAGTCACAAACAGACATCATATAAAACGTATGTGCACCACGTGCACGCTCACCTGATGATTTTCGTAGAATAACACATCAGGAACCTTAGTTTTGTTTTCTGGATTATAAACCGGTGCTGTTGTCTGCCCGATGTGAAGCTTTCCGTCTTTTATTCCACCTGATGGAAAACAAATGAAACACCAGAAGTGAACATTTTTTCGCGTAAAGTTCTGCGAGATTAAACATACTTAGGGTGGAGAAGGTTTGAGACAATTTAAAGTAATTTCATTTATTTGTACTCTAAATTCTCCAAACTAAAAAAAATGTCGGCTTCCTTCCTGCTATCCTCTGGTACAGTAGTTTTAACTTTTACGCCAGCAGACAAAATTTGAAACGTGTGACCATTCAGAAAGCTGCTGAGCAATACTTTCCTGTGGAGGTGGAACTGTACAAGGTAGTTCTAACTTTTAAGTTTGTGGACAAAATTTTGACCATTTAACCATTTGACCAGTGCGACCATTCACATGAAAGCTGATTAGCAATACTTTCCAAATTGCTAAACTTACAAACAAAGTCACTGGCTTCTTGTGGCTCTTGTTTGGAAGTGTCTCTGTTGATGTGTATTCCAAAGTCATCCAAAACCTTTTCTAGCGATGAAGAAGCAAGTCTTGGTAAAAATCTGTTGAGACAAAAAAAAATTTACAGTCCTTTGATGCTAGCACACTTGAGGATACGGTTTCCTTTGAAATTTTCAGTTCTAGAGAATGATATGAAAATGACGGGGGTGCTCGTCGTACCTTTTAGGGGTCGAAATTTGTAGATTGGTACCGCTTAGGGTGCTGAAATCTAACATGACCATGGTTAGAATTATGGCAGTACCTTTTAGGGTATCGAGCTGAAAAAATATGACAGAATATGTCTTGTGTTGTATAAAATTGGTACCTCTTAGGAGTAAAAATATGCTTGAGCCACGCCTATCAAACGAGATTCTGGTACCTTTTAGGGTGCTTTTCAAAATTTTCCGACGAGTACCCCCGTCATTTTAATATGTGAGTCCCCCCAGCAAACCCCCCCCCCCCCCCCCCCGAGGGCTGGACACTGCACTGTCGCTTTAAATAACAAGTTAAGTTATTATACCTTGCTAGACAAGCCTTGTGAATAGAGTGCTCAAGATCCTCAGCTGGGTAAGTTGCTAGGCGATGAGCAATGCGGAGGAGCTGTCTTGTGGACAGTGATGATGCAATGGATGACACCTGCAATCAATCAATTGAACACAAGTAAGTTGGTTATATGAATCTCATATCACAATCTATTACTTGTCTTCAATCAGTTTAACTAAAGTATTAGGTAACAATAAATTGACGAACTACAAATCTCCCTCACTCCGGGGGACGGGGACGAGGTTGACGCAACCGAAAATCGAATGTGTTGATGCACTTGGACGTCCTCGCATCTATAACGGCTATGTTGTCATAGAAATCCCCCAAAAAAGATTCAACCGTTATTCAAAATTCCATAGTCCTGCAAAGGGCGACCATCACGCAAGACATCCAAAACGATTCTCCTGTCAGTGACGATGAGCACAAACGTACCAACAAGGGAAACATTCAACTTTCAATTGACATCCATGACTCGCAAACGAGAGATTCAAAAATGTTTCCACAGTCTAACAAGCTAACAACTTGGGAAATCCCAGCTCTGTGATTTCCAGAACCTTTATCTTACCGTGGGATCTATTGATGATCGTAACTTGTCTGTTAGGTTTAGAAGCTTGTCCATGACATCACGTGGACAACCTGGTACCTATTTCACAGACATTAGTAAAACAGCCTTTAATTTTAATATATGAAATTGTAGTGACATTTTCAAGCAGCTTAATTAAGTAATCAAAAGTTAAAGGGTTCCTTTTGTTGATTTATGATGTAATTAACAACAAATAAAGTTCATTCTCTGTATAAAGAATTACCAAAGTGACCTCAATGCCACTGACTTTATTTCTCTTACCATATCGTAGATAACTTGAGCCTCTTCTTGCTTGGACAATGGGCGAACGTGATGGAACAAAAACATGGACAACAGTTCTGAGTTGAGCCATTGTTGCTGAGAGCTGCTGATAATAGGGGGCTCAGCCAGTCCAATGATACGGAATGATGGATGAATGGATAGGATACCCCTTCAGAAGTAAATACGACCTATGAGTTACAAGCTCATCATGGCTATAAAGTTGCAAGTGAACTGCAAAAATGATTGGTCTCAAAACAACTGCCAAATTTGTATCAAATTCTTAGACATGTATAGTAGCAGTTACTGAATCCCACAAGCAATGACAACTAAAAACAACAGTACAGACAGACATGAAACAACAACAATGATTATAACAGCAATAACCACATTGAAAAAAAGTAACATAGAGACTGAGAGGGGTGTTAGTAAACACAGAAATGCAACAGAATGGAATAGAATAACTGCAGTGTACCAGAATAAGCCAGAACAAGCTGAAATGAGGTGGAAAGACACCAATATAACACTGTCAGAATGAGACCAGAATGGACCAGAATGATGTGACAGACTCGGAAAGAAACCAAAATTCATTGCATAGAACGAAGTCAGTTCTAGAAATATATTGAATGTTCTTGAATTATCAACCACCACTGGCCCTGAAGAAGATTTGGCATTATTTTGCTGGATTACCTCAAAGCCATGTCTTGATCAGTCCAACTGTTTTCCTCTTTTATCATTTTGTATCTTTCATGGTGCAACAGCCTTGTTCCATCATACAAAGATAGTTCTCTTTCGCTGATAAGCCTGATAGAAAAGCAAACTAAAATATACTGATCACTTATAATAAAAAGATGCACTAAACAGTGAATTGGACTATTGCCCTGCTCCCTTGATGTTTCTTTGTGGCACACTTGTAAGGCTGGATTCATCTTGGATTTCAGATGCCTAAATCAAAGTTACTAGTTATCCCCATTCGCTCTCTTCATCAAAGACACACAAGTCAATCACATGGTAGCCTTCAATGCAGATGTCCATAGGGTTCTTCACACCATCCATTCCTCCCCCAAAAAGGTTTGTTTGGTCAGCTGTGTTAAGCAGACATTCGTGGGGAAAGAATGGATTGCATGAAAATCCCAAAGAACCTCTGGATTGGAGGCTAAGCACAGGGTTTATCCCAACATTTAATTGGGTTTCCCAATGCAGAGACCTACTGCTACACCTGGGCAAGATAAAGAGAGATATAATGTGCGGTAAAATGGCTTGTAAAAACACACACAACACAACCACTGTGAAGAGGACTTCATCAAATCATCAACCTTCTGATGGAAACACTGATGTGCTAACACCTTGACACTCATGCCCATTGCCCCATGCCCTCCCCATGTCTTTAAAAGAGACCCATCTTTTTTGTACCCTTCTTAGCTACCTTTGCAGCACAGCAAGTGTCCCAGAGTTTACTCTGTGAATTCCGTCCAACTCTGCTATACTTCCTTCTAGCATGGCCATTACCAGGGGAGAGTGCCTCCAGCTTGTGTCCCCACTGGCTAGTGTTATACGCTGTTGGAGCAGATCTCTTGCTGTCATGTCCTGTTTTATTGAAAGAAAAAGGTCAGTCTTCTTAGTAATGTAATTAACCAGCAAGGTTCAACCTGAAAGCTACTGGGCTGCACTTTCCTGGTACTGTTTGTTGTTCTCTACAAGGTGGTTCTAACTTTTGAGTCTGTGGACGAAATTATTAACTGTGGCCATTGAAATGAAAGCTATTGAGAAGAACCTCCTTGTGGTACTGTTTATTATGCTGTGTAAGGTGGCTCTAACGTTTGAGTCTGTGGATGAAATCCTACAGTGTGACCTGATTCATATGAAAGCTTTTGAGAACAACTTTCCTGTGGTATTGTTTATTACATTTTATATGCTGTACAAGGTGGCTTTAACTTTTGAGTCTGTGGACAAAATCCTACAGTGTAACCATTCAAAATTTATCAAAGCTTTTGAGAAGAACTTCCCTGTGGTACTGTTTATTATACTGTACAAGGTGGTTGTAATTTTTGAGTCTTTGGATGTAATCCCAAAGTGTGACCATTCAAATGAGAGCTAGAGAGAAGAGATGAGAAGTATTTTTGTTTTGTCACTGGGTATTGGTTTTACCTGATAAAGAACAACAGGCTCAATGTTGTAACCTAGAAAATCAGCAAACTGCTGCACCAGCACACTTTTTCCACAACCCTAGAATGTAATGTCAGCGGTACAGATTAATATGATCAATAATTGGCTTTTCGCCTTAATATGTACCATAGTTTTCATAACAACTGTCAAGCATAAAGAGAGACCACTGCTTTTAACAGCACAATGAGTTACCAGATGTTGTGGTTTAAATAATTGTCTTTTGGCTTTAATAATATGAAAACAGTTTAATTCTTATTTCCAATGAATTTTTGAAAGCAAAAACAAAAATTAAACCAATATATTGACATCAACAAAGTAAACAATAAATAAATGCATTAATTCTGACCTTGGGTCCCACGAGACAGAAATCATGGACTGAATGCGACTCCAACATGTCTGCCAACACCTTGGAATGGGATTTTGTCATAACAAACTGACAGATAAAAATACACAATTTACTGGTACAATTGTATTAATCAACTTGAACACACATCACTATATCACTGATACTAAACAAAACAGCAAATTTATACTGTATTAACTCCCATAGTGATAGAAAGACCCCCACTATCTAATCAGACTCCACCATGGCGGCAGCCTAAAAAAATGCCTGTTCTGCAGGTTAGGGAATTAACTTTAAAAATGTTCTAGTTTTAACACCTGTAGTTCACCAGTTTTGCCCTTCTTCATATGAGCTGCATTGCTGCCAGCTGGAGTTTCAAACACAGTGTTCCACTTTTTTGTCCCAACTTCCACAGATGCCATTGGCACTGAACACTCAGCAGTAAATTTGTTTATTGTGCCAACTGATGTCAACAATGATTTCTTTTCTCTGTCATTAAGATTAAATGTCTGCAGAAGAAAAGTGAAAGAAAAGTAAACTGGAATGAGAAACAACACTAACATTTTTCTGTTGAAATCTGCCCACTGTCTGAGCAAGAAGAAGCTCACAGACAATCGGCTCAATTACCAGCCACTCTTCAGGGAATGAGCCTGCGCTCTCCCACCAAAAGGGAGGAAAGCTGAGCCTGAGTGAGCAGTGAATATCAAGCCTAATAGACAAAGGATAGAGGTGTAGAATTTTTTTTCCAAGTTTTTAATGAATATTATGTACTTATTGACTAGTAAGTGGGGGGACTGGATGGGAAAATATTTAGCGCAAGGTCATGGCATATGAACCAAGTGCAGTAAGGTCTGTGCGCCATGACTGAGAGCCAAATATTTTCCCATCTGGCCCTGCCTAACTTAATCAATAAAGGCTGGTTTTCACTGGCGATGGAGTCAGAGTCCTAGTCAGAGTCGGAGTCGTAGTCGGAGTCATAAGAGCGCTTCCGACCTAGTGAAAATCGAAAATCAGAGTTGTAAGTGGAGTCATAACCTTAACAGAATCGGAGTCGGAAGAATCAGAATGGTTCCATTCTCTGCGCTTCTGAATATGACTCCGACTCGGTCATTAGTGAAAACCAGCCTAAGTATTTCGTCATATGATTTACCAATTTGGCCAATTTTGCAGCATGACTGTCAGGTTTTTCCGGCCCTGCTCGTGCTAATGGGTATACAGCCTTCATACAGGCATTTTTTCAATATTTTGGAAAAGAATCACATGAAAGCCCAAACGTGTCATATGATTATAATGAATTGTTATGAAAATCAATATTTTTTTCACCTTGAGTGCATCCTGTACAACCTTCTGTCCTTCATCTCCAAGTATGAGTTCATGGGGATACATTCTGTGGATGAGTTCTTCTAATGAGTGTTTTGGATTAATGTCCTGAAAAGCAAAGAAGCAAGTAAGAAAACAGAAAATCATAATAATAGTGGATCTCTGAAGGACTCTGTGCATTAGACCTTCTGTAGAAGGGGTAGGGAGATTTTCTGCAACAGCACATTAAAAGAAATTAAAGGCTCCTCAGAGCCAACCCGTGAATTTGAAATGCGTAACGCATAACGCAATGCGGTAAGCTTATGTTTACACTCTGTCACGGTTCAATATATTTTTTTAAATTAAACGTAAAGATTTTTGACAAACGCAAAAAATGAAAATACAGTACATAACTTTCATAATGTTCAGTCCGAAGAAGAAAGAAAAAAAAACGAAAAAAAAAAATGAACGGCCCGAGCGCGATTCGAACCTGGGCCTTTCGGCTGTAAGTCCGCGCTTTACACCACTCGACCACCGTGACCACTGACTTGAAATGGGATAAATTTTATTACTTGAAGGTAGATAACCATCAAAACGCGGGTCTCAGTTGAAAATTCCTTTTAGATCGATTTTAACATTGCATTAAAGACTCCAAATGCGAAACATCTTTAAGCTTATTGTTGTTTATATTTGTTTACACCAATTTAGTTATTGTTATCGCTGGATTCACGCTGTTCTTGTTACAAAACGCATTCACAACAAAGCATTACGTCACTAAGTTTACAGCTGATGAAAGGAGCGAGTGAGTGACTCATTTGCATATCAGTCTCCGTTACCGAAAACCCGTTCATTACGCATGCGCGTATTTTCACGGGTTCAAAATGGATTACACTTACCATTATTCTTACAATATTTACAAGATTGTGAATTGGAAAATCTGGAAGTCCAACGGAGGCCAGCTCTGTTGATTGTAATGTGTGTGCAAATGAAGCCAGCTGTGCCAACCTAGAAAAAAGAGAAACATATAATAATGATTTCAACTACATGAACATAAAATAAAATTATATAACATTTATTCTTTATTATTTCATTGTTAGGAGACTAGGTTGGAGCATTTACTTAAATTTGAAAACTTGTATCATACGGTTTGTAACAGGCCACTAGCCATTTTATAATAATTTTATATTATTATTTATAATTAACAAGCAAACCTTTCTTGTGGTAAATGGGGACATGCAGACTGAAGAAGAGCAAGCTGGTCCTGTGAAGAAAAAAAAAAGACCATTTACACATTAATTTGGCAGGTATAAAGCAGTTTTCAATTGAGTGTCGAAAGTAATTTGGTGATTGCTTTGGTTTTATATCATTTGCTTCATGTTGTGATTGGATAAAAAAATCTTGCACACATTCTTAACCAATCAGAAGAAAAACCAAAACCAATTAAATGACTTGCCTACACACATGTGTTTTCCTGTGCTAGGTGCCTGTGAAATTGTGACATTCAAATGAAAGCCACTGAGCAGTATTTTCCTGCGTTACTGTGTATTATATGCTGTGCAAGGTGGTTCTAACCTTTGAGTCCATGGATGAAATCCTATGTGTGACCATTCAAATGAAAGCTATTGAGCAGTACTTTCCTGTGGAGCTCAGTGTTCAATATGCTGTACAAGGTAGTTTTAACTTTTGAGTCTGTTAGATGAAATCATAAAGTGCGACCATTCAAATGAAAGCTACTAAGCAGTACTTTCCTGTGGTGCTGTTTATTATGCTGTACAAGGCAGTTCTATGGTCAGTACTATCTTTACTTTGCATTACATGTAGTTATTCTCAGGATAAAATCCTGAAAGTGCATAATAAAATTATACTCAGACAAATGAAAACTGCTGAGCAGTGCTTTCCTTTGGTATATTAAATGTTTTACCAAGTATTTCCAACATTACCTTGAATGGTAACAGATGTATGTCTCTTGCTTGGAATCGTGACCTCAGAGGAGGATCTAAAGGGTTTCCATGGTAACGAGGGACAGGTAGCCCAAGGGCAATTACTCTAAAGTCTTCACTCACTCGCACAAGCTTCCATGCTTTCAACTCTTCTTCTGAATGTTCCTGGATAGATATCAATAAATTGCAATTCTAAATAAATGTGTTTATCATTATCTTATTTTTCCTTACAAGATATTCAACATCCACACAATGGTAAGCAGATAAAGTCCAAGAAGAAAAATTATTATAAACCCAGCTCTCGTGAGAATTATTTGAGAGAAGGTGGTAAAAAGAAGATTGCAAGATAATCTTGACATGTCAGTTGAAGTATGAGAGTGTTGTATAGCATCTAAATTCTCCTTACATGCTTAAATTATAAATTGAAAAAATCAAGTTAACAAATTGGATAAAACTATTGAAAAACCATAAAGACTAACAACAAACTATGATAACAACAACAAACTATGATAACATACAATGAAATACCATGATAATGTCATCAAATTTATAGAAAATGAAAAATGTCCCACTTACATATGCATGTCGGTAATAAACTTTGCCTAAAGCAATATTTATTGGTATGAAAAGCAGAAGTTTCCTGGCATGCCTAAGATAATGATTATGCATTAAAAGTTACTTAAAACCACAGAGAATATATACTACTAGTACATACTTTTAAAAGAGAGTCATATCTTTCGGCAGCCATCAGAAATCTCCCATCCTCTAACTGCATCTCCCTGAAAGAAAAAAGAAGCAAATTTAACTAAAAGGATTTCTAACTAATAAATTAATCAAGATTAATTATTATAAGTTTAAGGACCTCACCTGTTTTCAAGGAGGTTATTCAAAACTGGTAGTACATTTCGTTCAGCCTTCTCAATTCCCTCAAGCATCAACACTCGCCCCTCGGTTGCAGCACGCACAGCACACTGGTCAACATAATACGCAGTGCCTGACGAGATTTCTCTTCTCTGCTTCAGGTCTGACTCAGTTGTATCACGTGATAATGCAATGTACTCAATTTCACGCTTGGTTAGTTCCTACAATATAAGAATTATCGTGAATAAGTTCTGTCACTGCTAGTCCAGTGGCAGATCTTGGTCGGAACACATAGGCATAAAACTCAACATTGTATCTGGGGTGAGGAGGGGGAGGTAACGACAAAGACAATTTGTGGGGAAAAAGGTTAAGTGTCCCAAAAATTCTGACCAAGATATGTACTATATGGTCAAGCTCCCCACAAGTCTCTCGCAGCTCACCTAATATTTCTTCATAATTATATAGCCTCATCTTACTAGAGTACAGGTTAAAGATGATAACCTATTTAAACCTGGCTAGTGGAGATTTCAAACCCTAGTAGTTCCCAGAAGGGACTGAACATAATATCTTAAAGTGCGCCTAACCCTTAATTACATATTTTCAGAATCAACTCTATGTACGTTGAATAGTTGAATAGTACAATACATGTATTTCTTGTTTTTAACGTCGCATTAAACTAGTGAGTTACAGAGATTTGAATTGACAAAATGCAGAGATGCCAACCTCTGGAAATTGAAAATAGGGAGTTTTTTCTGAGGGTGAATTCTGAGGGTGAAATGTTTTCGTGCAGATGGCGGGAGTCGAGCGACATTTTTTTTTTTGGTCGTGAGCATGTAGGGGGGGGGGGGGGCCTGGCAAATTGCATTCCTGAGACCCGAAAAGCATTTGTGAAGTTAAGATATGATGAAAGACCACATTTGTTTTTGGAGTTTGGGAGATTTAGTGACCCGTATGGGAGACCGGCAGATTCGTTCTGTATCCGGGAGACTCCCGGATAATCCGGGAGAGTTGGCATCTCTGAAAATGCTAAGATGACGTTAATTCATGACTTTATTTAACAATGCGCTGGATTTTATTAACAAACCAAGTATTGCATGGCCAGGAGTCTTCTGGATGGTCCTGGAGCTCCAATGAGAAATACATCCTGACCCAGTTTGTCCTGTGGAGAACACACATGCAGAAAGATCATTAAACTACCTTAAACTACCTTCAAAAAAACTACCTACCGTTAAACTACCTTTGATCTATTTTTGATCATAAAAACTACCTTCACATCTAATATGTGAAAAGAAATTATTTCTTTTCACATATTAGGAAACTTTTATACATTCAAACCTCTACAAATTAACTCCAACCATTGGTAGACTCTTGTTGTGAGTGGACACTCAATCATGGTCCCAGCCATATACAGTAGAAGCTCTGTATCGTTAAACCCTCATGAGTGGAAGCCTCTCCGCAATGGGGAGTTTAATGAGATAGAAAGGGTGTTTGCTAATGGGAGGTTCCATATTTCAAGAAACACATCTCTACAGAATGATTCTGGACATCTCTGGACATCAAACAGGTGTACTTGTAAACATGATAAATAATTTTTACTGTAAATTATATTTACTGTTTACCTTTTGCATGATCCATCGTAAATTTTTCAGCACATACTGGGGAAGTTCTCCACTAACTAAACAAGAGGAAAAAGGAAAGAAAAGCATTTCTGAATCACCATTCAATTGGATGTTTCACATTGACACTTCCAAGGATATTAATTTAATTTATTATTTTTCTCTTGTTTATTTGTTCCCCTCGCAAAATGTTTTCAGCAAATTTGCTTTGTTAGTAGAAGCTTTACAATTCCCACTGTACAATATTATTGTGCAAGAAGGACTTTCATAGAGGTCATCAATAATGTTATTATGTTTTCTCTTGACATTAATTTACTCACTATATTTAACTGGGACCAGCTCAGGAGAGGAAGGTTTCTTCAGTCTGATTGAAACATCACCAATACTAACATTGCCATCTATTTTAAAAGACAATTCAAGATAAAAGAAAATATTAGTCATAAAAAGGTAAAGTCCAACCAAAGGCAGCTCCTTTAAAAAAATTAATAATGGCTGAGTATTTTTACGACAGAGTCAGTTTTTATTAATAGCCACAATACACAACCTTTTGTTAAATATTTTTTATTATCATATGACCGGTACGGCCCTGCGAGTCGTTTCTTTGCAAAACGATTGATGAAAGTCCCGTATGAGGGCCGTACGCATTTGCGCAAGCGGGGCCGGAAAAAGGCGTACGGCCCTACTACAAAAGCGGACAGCCTCGCGTGTTAAATTTCAAGTAATTTTGTCTCTAAATTGGTCATATGATAAAATACTTATTGACTAAGTTAGGTCGGGCCGGATGGGAAAATATTTGGCTCTCGGTCATGTCGCACGGACCTCGCTGCGCTCGGTCCATACGTCATGACCTCGAACCAAATATTTTCCCATCCGGCCCTCCCACTTAGTTAATAAGTACATATTATAAAAATAATATAATAATACTTTATTCAAATAAAGAAGTACAAATATTTGTAAACGGAGATCTTGAGATTATCCCTATATACAGATCACCTAACAAAAAATCTAATAATCTGAAAGTGTTTTTTGTGAAGGTATTGTATTACAGTATTATTTGTAAAGGTTTTGTAAAAGGTCAAAGTCCCGTTCACACTGCATGCCCCTATAGTAAGACATAAGTTAAAGTAATACATACCTGAACACAGTGGTCTTAAAGGAGCTCTGAGCGAGTTAGCCAAGGCATTGAGACGCTTAGCGGCTTTACCATTCGACATTAACAACCTAAGCATGTGTGCAAACTAAGAAAACAATGTCCCCGAATTCCCAGTTGGTCTCTTATGTAATTTCACAGGTTTTAATAACTAGCACTAGCCACGTCTACTCGCACGTGCAAACGATATAAAACGCCTTCCATACGTCTCAAAACTTTCTTGAATTATCAGACTCGAAATTTCTGACAATTTGTAAAAGCTACGTCGCTCAAGATGCATGGTTTCAAGCAAACTTTGGACCAAGCCATATATCCGCCATATTGGATTCTTCTTCTAACTGGAAGACTGGGCTCTAGTTTTTTTCAGTTCCCGCTCAGTTCCCAGTTTTCATCATTCATTTGTTTCCTTTCACTTTTCCAACTCCAGTTTAATCATACACTGTATATCTGTGCCCACACAAATGTCCATAAGTTTTTCTTTTTACCTCGTACTGAATCTCTATGAAATAGCCTCTCCTCGACCGCCGTTCTTCCTGCATCACCAGACGTTTTTCAGAAAGAGGCAGTATCCGTTGTTAGAGCTTTAAGGCGGGGGTAAACATGACGCCATTTTTCCGCCACTTGACATGGCTTTAATGGAAATATCTCGTTCACGTTTCAAGCAATCCAAAAACTCTCTGCTCATCCCATGAATCTATGTTGTGGGGTGTTTTGTGAATTTTTGGGTGATTTTTGGGTATGTTTGGGAGGAAATAGTTTTTCTCAAAGGATTGGTAAAATTAAGAGAAATAAGAAATATTGAAGATTTAGTGAAGTTTTAAAAATAGAATTTGTAGTTAATAATTAATAGGCGGACACCAAGTTAGTCCACTAGCAACCTGGGGTACTCTTGCGTGGGTATCGACTGTCTGTTGGTGTTCCAAAATCATTTTCTTTCTTCTATCCCTTCTTTAAAACCTCTCCAAATTTCATTCAAATTCATGTTTACCCCCGCCTTAATTAAAAAAAAAAAAAAACTCGTTACGTATTTAAATCGCCATAATTTTTTTCCTTTTATTTTGTATTCTATTTTTTTATCCCGTTTGACCGCCTCCACCTCGTGCATGTATGTCACTTTGTTCTGTGTTCTGTTTATATGCGCTCCTGGGCAGGGAAAGACAAATTAAACATGGTTTTATTGTTGTGATACTTTTGTAAAAATTTAACTACTTTTCCTCAACTTTTATTTTTGCACGTGAATTGAATAAGGGCAACCACTTGCGAGCTCAAATTTACACACATTTCAGAATTTTCAGCGAGCGGCGCGGAGCAGATATATGGGGTACTGAGATGGTGCGGTAGGGAGGGTAGGGACTAGGGAGGAAGACTTCACTTACCCCAATCTATTGTTTGGACTGAAAGTTTTGTATTGTTCTCAATTTTTATAAATATTAATATTATCGAATAAAATGAACAGTCATGGCAAATACTACCGACAATTTTCCATGATTTTCGCGAATTCTAAACCGCGCGAACCGTCCGCGCGCGAACAAACATTAAACATGAAACAGCGAGACATTTCCGGTGTCAACATTTGCTTCGGGCTTGAAGTACAATATTAAAATATCGCGAAAGAAAGGTCTTCAAACAAATGGTAGACAATTAAACTGCACTGAAAACTTTAAACGGAATATCCCTTGAGCTTTGTAGAGAAATGATGTGCGCTTCACAGAAAAGTTCATACTCTATATTTGGCTGTGATGATTCGAACCGGAAGTGGAAAGCACATCGGTCCTCGCATGGAAACCACGCCTTGTCGAAAGTTCCAACATGGCGTGAAGATTTTAAGCTTATTATTTGTCTTCCGCGAAAATGATTCAACGATGGCCTTGGAACTTCCATGAAGGGTTTGCATAAGATATATACATTTGGACATTTTCGTTTTTGGAGGCCATCTAAACAGGATTTCAAGGTGATTTCACAGGGCTCACGATGCGAAAAATCTACCCGCCACCATCATGTCGTGTATTTCTCATACTCATTTTGTGCTTCGATATGAGTTTGGCTGCAAAGAAGGGAAGCTATAACGTCCCTCTCTTACGGACAAAAAGGGACTTGCGAGATAGTCGTGGAAATCCCACTGAAAACTTAAAAGGTCGTCCTGGTCAAGGATATTATATCGCAACCGACCTTGGGACTCCAGCTCAGAGAGTAAGAGGCGTTTGTTTGTTGTCGTTTTGTGTTTAACTGCTGTGCCGTAAATTTCATGTGCCTTCGTTGCATGTTTTTCTGCAAATTAATCTCTATCTCCTTTCGCTCAAATCATTGCAATTTATCTTCTATTTCTGTTTGCCTCGTCAAGTACGTGTAAACTTGAAGTAATTCCTATTTTATACCGAAGTAATATAAACTTAAGCCTAACAGTCAATTCGTCACATCGGGAAGTCATGTTGAGATCGATAGCCTTTCGCACTTATATGTGTACACATATACATTTCCGCGATTCCGGTTTTATTCCACAGTCAGTATTATATTTGGAGGCAGTATTGTAAAAAAAACTCAAACTAAACTATATTGGTTTATTTTTGTATTGAATTAGTGAGTTCGGCACATCATATCACCATAATTTGTTTTCACTTGAGGAAATATCACCGACACGCGGGAGACATGTTTTTAATTATGAATAAAATTTAAAAGAGACAACGCACAATAGAACAGTTCCTTGTTTTCTAAGCATGCTGTTCCGCGAATTATTACTGCCTCGAAAAACACGAGTCAAGTAAATGCGCTTTGAATATGTACACATTAAGGGAAGTGAAACATTTCTTTTGTAAAACCGAACCAATTTTTACGTCGTCACGGTAATACCTATACATGTTCAAAACAATTTTTGTTCTGTACGTAATTAATGAATCGTTTTCTAAGTGAAAATAAAACATTTTACATCGCTTATAATATTATTTTGGTTAGCGCTTTTTAAGAGCGGAGATTTACATCTAACGTCGATCAAATCGTTCTGCTCGCACCAGCATGATCCTTTAAAAATGCGTTGTAGGTTTAATTTCGGCAAGCTTATAATTTATTCCAGATTTGAATCAGTCAATATTTTTGTCCCAAAGGCCTACACGTTTTTTTTTTTTGTAAAAATACAGGATTTTTTGGTCAGATTGGCCCTCTTTTACTTTAAATTACATGAACGTGTCATTTCTATAGTAATAGAGTGCTTTCTTGGCTAAAAAAGACAACACTTATTTGACAGTGAAAATTAAATGTCAAAATTTGATATAAGGTGATTATGCATCCAGCCCTTCAATTGGAAAAAAGTTTTAATTTAAAACTTGCTGTGTATTAGGAAAGGCATTACTCTGAAGACATGAGAGACGATATTTGATACATTGCCAGGCAGGATTCATGATACAAAAAAATTATTGTACTCCACTCCATCCAATTACTATAGCTAATCTCACATTAAAAACCAGCATTGTGATGCACCCTCAGCTAGTTTTACCGACAATATTTACAGATTATGAATCTTGCACTTTTTACAGATAAATGTCCTTGTTGATACTGGAAGCAGCAATTTTGCAGTTGCAGCCTCACCACATCCATACTTACCTTTCTACTACCACACAGACAAGTAAGTAATGGCCCTGTCACACTATTGCGTATTGTACTGGCGTATGCCAGCGTATGAAAAAAATCACTCATACGCTGGTATACGCTGTTATACGCTAGGGGTACGTTAGGCATAGGTTGTATAGTATGTTTCAATCATGGTCGCATACGGTGGCATACGCTGGTATACGGCGAGGCAGAAAAAATTTTTTAAGCATGCTTAAAAATTTTGTGCGTATTCGGACGTATAGTTTATACGCTAAGCATACGCTAGGCATACGCTGAATACGCGAGAGTTACTTTAGAGGTTCGTTACTCATAGGTCAAGTACGCTGGTCATTTTGTGCGTATGAAAATTATTTTATGAATTTCCAGACGCAACTCATACGTTTCTCTCATACGCAATAGTGTGACAGGGTCTTAAAATAATTACATAATTTGTAATTTGCTGTGGAATTGAATCAAATGAAATCACAAATTATGCAAATTATAATATTATTGAATATGACAGCGATAAAAACCCTCATCACTTTTGGTAGGTTAATAGTTTGAATCCTGGATTACCATAGAATTGATCAAAAGTAACTGCCCAAAAGTAATGGCTACCTAAAAGTGACATTAATTTTGAGACCTTGCTGGCAACTTCCGAAAGTGATGACCCACCTGAAAGTAACAGACTTACCAATTGGCAAAAAAAAACTTTGGAAGAGAAACTATATACTCCCTCGAAAGCAACTCTGATGCAACAATGATTTACACGGATTGTAGTGATGAGTACCACAGTGTGGTACGTCATAGAGAGTATGTTGGCCCGAGGCTCGCTTCCTTTCATATTTTGATTTAGAACATCCAATTTTGCAGTCATATTTACCTTGTTCAATAAGTTTCTTGGAATGGATTGTTTGCAAATTTTAGCAGTCTGAAAGTAACAGCCACTCAAAAGTTGCAGCCCTAAATTCTGAAATTAAGGGGTAGCAGTACCCTAAAAGCTCTATTATCCTTACCCCACCCCCATTTTATGCAGCCCTCTCTAATAAGTTAAGCCCCCGTTTTGGGTGTCAAACAAGTGACATTACAGAGTTCATAGAGTAGCTTACTTTTCATTCTTGGTTTGACATAGGACTTATAAATAAATGGTTTTCAAATTATATTAAGGTCAACGTCATATACAGATCTGAACAGACCTGTGGCTGTACCGTACACACAAGGAAACTGGGAAGGAGAGCTAGGGTCTGAATTGCTTCGTTTTGTTGAGGGACCAAATGCCACTGTACGTGTTAATGTGGCAGCGATTCTGTCTTCTGAAAATTTCTACATCAATGGTTCCATGTGGGAAGGAATTCTTGGCCTTGGGTATGCAAGATTGTCTAAAGTAAGTCATGGTCAACTTTTATAAAAAAAATTATTACTTCAGTGTCACTTTAGGGTAGTGCCTTACATATAAGGTAAAAAAAAAATCTGTTGCAAGTTGATTTAGCCCGGGATAAAATAAGAGTATCTGAAAAATGGTAATGTATGTGCATTATTTTATTTGGACTGGCTTACATAACACATTGCATTTGTATAATATAACATGTTCAAATTCACTTAACAATCAATTCAACTGAGAGATGAGAGACACAACACTCCACTCTGCAGTGTGGCACCCTACCAATAATAATATTTGAGCTAACTAGTGGTGTTTATATATTTCTGCAACTGTAGTGGTTTTCTTTGGGAGGGGATTTTTGTCTTCAGTGGCAAAAAAATCTTTCAATTACTTTCCAGGTATTTCTTAAATCCCACAATGATTAACAAACCTGTGGTCTTCTCAGATCTCAGTCAAATAAACTTTTGAGAAAGATGAAACGTTCATTGTGTCATGAGCATAGGACATAGAAAAAATCTGTGTCCCTGACAGGAATCGAACCTCTGACCTTCCATGCACTGGTTAGATGCTCTAACCAGCAAAAATTACAATCTTTCATTATTTATCACCACACATGACACTTTCAACATTGCTGATCCTAGCAGTATGCACGATATGTGTCATATATGGACTTAGTAAACAGCGTACAGTGTAGCTTGCCACAAATTTTGGTAGCTCAATGGTTAGTTTATCTGAGCACCATTCCCTTTGGGGACTTGGATATCTTCTTTGTCCCATGCTCATAACACAATAAACATAACGTCTTTCTCATTTCATTTATACCAATCTTCAAATTAACCATCTTTCTTTATTTATCAATTTTTATTTTGTTTCTCCATCAGCCTGATTCAAGTGTACTTCCAGTCTTTGACCAGTTTGTTAATGATGGAGTTGTGAGGGACTCTTTTTCCATGCAATTGTGTGGTAGTAGTGAAATTGATTTCTCTTCTGAACCAACCGTAGCTGGAACTATGGTAAGTTCTGGTAGGAACTGAGCACAAGGGCACAACACTTACCATTAGTCAGAACTAGCTAGCCAGGCTGCTCAATTTCTTGATTGCATGTATCATTTTGATGGGCTTGTACATGTACTGTAGGAACAGATCTTTAAAAAGGTTGATTTTGTTGAATTGACCTGTCTGGCTGTCCAGCTCTGACAAATAGTAAGCGCCCAAGCGCCTTAAATCCACGAGTCAGCATAACAATTATTCTCACCTTTAATAGGTTTTCATAAATACTATTCTCGGTACTATCCAAGAGAAGTTCTTTAGATCAAGACAATTTATGAAAATCTGTGGTAATCATCTCCTTTCTTTTCTTAATCTGTTTGTCTGATCATGTATTGATATTACTAGGAGAACTAAAACACTGATCATTGTTGAACAGCTGAGCTAAAAGGCTGAAAAGGCAACTTTTTTTACTTTGCACCCGTGATCACTTCCACAGACGTTCTGTTGGTTCATGATGCAATCTTATCTTTTGTCTTATCTTGTAGGTTTTTGGTGAAGTTGATGATGAATTGTATGAAGGAGACCTTCTTTACACTCCTGTAGTAAAGAAATGGTATTATGAAGTTGTCATCACTGATATTGCAGTGGGAGGTGAAAGTCTCAACTTAGATTGTAAAAAGGTACTAAATATTGTGACAGCAGAATCCTGGTAACTCAAATTCCCTACAACTCAAACTTCTTACTTAGAGCTATTCACATGATACCAGAGTTTCGTTCCAGAATGAAGTTCGGACTGCATTCACATGACAAAATTGACCAGCTCAGCCTAAGGCATTCTTGCTCACGTGGTTTTTGTGCCAGATCAGAAAACAAAGATGGTGCAAGTTTCGCATGAAATACATATGCGCCACTTGCCCCAGACTAGACAGTTTGTGGTTTTCATCTCGGAATGAAGTTTGTTTTCAGTTTACATGATACCAGAATGAAATGTCACACCAGAATGAGAATTTCATTCGGATTGACAACCGGAATGAACTCATGACTTGTACAGGAACTAAAATTTTGTTTCAGTATCATGTAAACAGATACAGAGAAATAACATGGTATCATGTGAATAGCCCCTCTCACACACTCATAAATTAAGGAATTACCATGACCTCTCTGATTAATTAACCCTTTCACTTCCAGAGTCAATTATGGAGACATGTAGTGTAGTTCTAACTTTTGGGTCTGTTAAAGAAATCCTATGGTGTGACCATTCAAATGAAACCTCTTCAGCAGTACTTTTGCATGGTACCATTTGTTCTAACTTTTGAGTCTGTGGATGAAATCCTATGGTGTGACCATTCAAATGAAACCTCTTCAGCAGTACTTTTGCATGGTACCATTTGTTCTAACTTTTAAGTCTGTGGATGAAATCCTATGGTGTGACCATTCAAATGAAACCTCTTCAGCATTACTTTTGCATGGTACCATTTGTTCTAACTTTTGAGTCTGTGGAAGAAATCCTATGGTGTGACCATTCAAATGAAACCTCTTTGGAAGTACTTTTGCATGGTACCATTTGTTCTAACTTTTGAGTCTGTGGATGAAATCCTATGGTGTGACCATTCAAATGAAACCTCTTCAGCAGTACTTTTGCATGGTACCATTTGTTCTAACTTTTGAGTCTGTTGATGAAATCCTATGGTGTGACCATTCAAATGAAACCTCTTCAGCAGTACTTTTGCATGGTACCATTTGTTCTAACTTTTGAGTCTGTTGATGAAATCCTATGGTGCGACCATTCAAATGAAACCTCTTCAGCAGTACTTTTGCATGGTACCATTTGTTCTAACTTTTGAGTCTGTGGATGAAATCCTATGGTGTGACCATTCAAATGAAACCTCTTCAGCAGTACTTTTGCATGGTACCATTTGTTCTAACTTTTGAGTCTGTTGATGAAATCCTATGGTGTGACCATTCAAATGAAACCTCTTCAGCAGTACTTTTGCATGGTACCATTTGTTCTAACTTTTGAGTCTGTTGATGAAATCCTATGGTGTGACCATTCAAATGAAACCTTTTCGTCAGTTCTTTTGTGTGGTACCATTTTGTTTTTCAATATTTTACAAAATGAAATTTGGTGTTTTTCTTGAATTTTGATCTTTTGCACTTGTGACATGTATCACAAGGAGAAAGTTGATACTGATCACTATTAACCAAAATATTTATAAATTCTCTTCTACAGTACAATTATGATAAAACAATAGTAGACAGTGGTACTACAAACCTCAGAGTGTCAGAAGAAGTGTTTGATGGAATTCTTGATCGACTCAAGAAATTTGACAAGGTAAAGAAATAGACCTGTTCATGTGTTTTCCTTTATTTTTAAAAGTAGGTTATATTGACATTGAGGCTATTTTCTGTTGTTGTGATTAACATTTGTGGTGGATCAACATGGTAACTGAGAATCTTTTTTTGATATTTCATTCCTATTTAGTGCAAACAATTTAAGAAAGTGAAAAGCTAATAAAATAAATCTCTGAATTCATATTTATTTAATGCTTTAAGTTTAATTATTTTATTTACAATCATAGCTGGGTGTGCCAGATGATTTCTGGATAGGTCGACAAATGATGTGTTGGAATTATGACAAGACACCATGGGAGGAATTTCCAGACATGTCTATATCACTTCTCTCTTCTATTAGCAATTCTAAGGAGTTTAGGCTGAAAATACCACCACAGGTAAGATGAGTAGGTCCAGGAAGCAAAGCCATATTGCACATGTTAAAACAGTTATCACATGATTATTGGTAAAGGGTGGAATGTATACACCTCATTCCAAAATGGCGGCCAATTTATTATTCTTTTATATCAGGGCTGGAAATAATTTTGGGACGTCCACCGGTCAAGATGACCGGTCAAATAAATTTTAGCTCGGTCATACTTCATTTCTGGCCGGTCAAGTATAACGAATTTAATTTTTCACAAGTACACGATACGAACCCCCCCCCCCCCCCCCAAACCAATGGCTAACCCAGTGGTAAACGTTTGTGGTAGCTTTGCTATAGCCATTTACCGTAGCTTTACGGTAGTTTTACCAGCACTTTACGATAACGTTACGATGGCTTTGCGATAACTTTATGGTAGTTTACGACAACTTTATGATATAACGTTACGGAAACTTTACGATAACGGCTTGGTAGCTTTGCGATAACTATACAGTAGCTTTTCATAACTATGATGTTACAGTAACCGTAACCGTTTACGATAACTTTACAGTAGCTTTCATAACTATACAGTAGTTTTACAGGAACTTTACAATAACGTTACCGTACCTTTGCTATAACTTTACAGTAGCTTTCGTAACTATACGGTAGTTTTACGGGAACTTTACAATAACGTTACGGGACCTTTGCTATAACTTTATGGTAGTTTCACGGGGACGTTACGGTAAATCTAACGATACGGTAGGCGCTTTGCGACAATTTTACGGTAGCTTTCGTAACTATACGGTAGTTTTACGGGAACTTTATGATAACGTTACGGTACCTTTGCTATAACTTTACAGTAGTTTCACGGGGACGTTACGGTAAATCTAACGTTACGGTAGGCGCTTTGCAACAATTTTACAGTAGCTTTCGTAACTATACAGTAGTTTTACGGTAACTTTACGATAACGTTACGATACCTTTGCTATAACTTTACGGTAGTTTCGAGGGGAAATTACGGTTAATCTAACGTTACGGTAGCCGCTTTGCGATAATTTTACGGTAGCTTTCGTAACTATAGGGTAGTTGTATGGGAACTTTACGATAACGTTACAGTAACCGTAACCATTTACGATAACTTTACAGTAGCTTTCATAACTATACGGTAGTTTTACGGGAATTTTACAATAACATTATGGTAGCTTTGCTATAACTTTACGGTAGTTTCGAGGGGAAATTACGGTTAATCTAACATTACGGTAGCCTCTTTGCGATAATTTTACGGTAGCTTTACGGGTAACTTTAAGATAACTGTAGGATAACTTTGCGATATTTATTAGAGTCATAGTGCATAGTAAACAACAGCTATTTTATTGTATTTCTAAAGTTTTGAAAAGATCACTATGGATGTGACCGGTCAACATGACCGGCAAGACGAACGTTTGACCGGTCAAAGCCCCAATCAGGCCGGACATTGTCCGTTGACCGGCCGTTATTTCCACCCCTGTATATGCATGTTAATTAGCCCTCTTGGCCTCATTTTCGCTTGAAAATTCTTTTGTATTTTGCACATGCTGACGAGGCCAAGAGGGCTGATTTACATGGATATAAAAGAATAATAAAATGGCCGTCATTTTGGAATAAGGTGTATAATGCTGGCCATTGATGGTTCCAGACTTGCTTGCAAGGTACTTAAACATTTGGACCCCCCCTTTTCCTAGGCGTTTTGCTTTACCGACCCCCCCTCCCCCCCCCCCCCCACCCCTCACATCTTACATCTAAGTCCCCACTCTCCAATGCTGTTCCTATGGGTAAGGCAGGTGATCATTACATATCACAGGCTCAATGTTAACAGATGATCAGCCAATCAAGTGATCAAGTGAAATTTTGTCCCACTGCAAAAAATTGTTAAACAAGTTAAAAAGGAGGGTACCCAGCCAGGTAAAAATGGCATTTGAATAAAATAATAGACCTGCCATTACATGCCACATTATAATAAGGGTCGAACTTAACTGACAAAATACTTATCAAACCACAGGTACCCCAATGCCAAAACTTGCCAAGTTGCTTGGTTTGCCTGTGCTTTACTAGATACTTAAGATTGTCTTTTTCTTTGCTTTACTCTTTTACTGTGTGAGATGATTCAAGTTAATTTTTTTAAAAGGAACATGACTTTTCAATGTGCTGTCAGCTGATATAAAGTTTATTTCTTGCAGCTTTACTTAAGAGAAACAATAGAGCATGGTCCTCTTCCTGGACAGCACTGTTATAAGTTTGCCATCACCAAAGCTGATAAAGGTATGCATCTAAACATCATTTAACTGTAAGGTTTTGTATTTTGTCTCCAAAGAAACTCGCAGCCAAATTCAAGAAAAGGCTTATTTATGAAAGTACTTTGTATATGAAAATAAATTTATATGAACTGCGGGAGAAAGATAAAAAGAATGTGATCATTGCATCACTGCAATCATATTTTTTAATTCTTTATACCGCAGTTCATATGCAACCTCATTCCCAGAGTCCTCCTCTCCCCTCCCCCCTAGAGTGAGAGACACTCCAGGGGAAGAAGAGATACGGGGGGGGGGGGGGGGGGGGGCAGGGCAAGGTACGGTTCAAATGAATTTATTTCGTAATCATATATTCATCATTTCACAGGGTTTAACTGGAACTGTTGTGAGTTATGACCAATCTCACATCTGGCCTTGTAGCTGAATTAATTTAAAAATAATGTTTTTTTTTTTTTATCCAGGTACAGTCATTGGAGCTGTTATCATGGAGGGATTTTATGTGGTGTTTGACAGAGAAAATGTCCAAGTAGGTTTCGCTGCAACGACATGTGGAGGTAATATGACACTATTATGCCATATCTATGGGATTTCTGTCAAAATTTCTATAGACATCTTCAGTTTTAGTTTCATCATCATAATTTATTGCTCATCGCTCACTTTGCCAGTAAGTGTATAAGGCCAAAACCTTCTTATGATATTAGTAAAATCCCTTTCCTGTTGGTATTTTGTAAAAATTTTGCCAACATGCACAAAATTCCTAAATCAAATGACAATAGACCATTTTCACGATAGTGTCATTTTGCTACAACTCCCAGAATTCATTTTGTTTTTCCTTTCATATTTAAATTCCTCAGTGGAGCTTGAATAACAATAGCAGTAATTAACAGGAGAAACAAAAACTGAAGGATTCTGGTATAATGCTATCATGAAAATTACCCAAATGTTATAACTTTATATTTTAATTAATTTGCAATTTCTATAATTATAACTGTAAATATGCTTACAATTTTTTGTTATTCAAAATAGCCGAGGGGCGCCTCAACCCCAGTTCAGAAGTCAGTGGACCATTCAGTAGAGGTAAGAAAATTAAAGAACATTTTTAATATTTTTTTTGAGCATTTAATGAAAATCAGTTTGAAAGTTAAGTTTGTTTATTGTAAGCAATTGATATGTGATGTGGTTAGAAAGTAGAAAGAAGTCAGAAGTGAAGCAGTGGTTAGTCAATTTATTCTCATTATTAATGGATATCCGGTTTTTGTACAGCCAGCACAAGACACGGGATATGTGACACAATGCAACTGTATTGACCTATTAAAGCAAAATGTTATGGGAATGTCACACCACCATCTTCAACAATTTACACTTGCATCACAGGCCATGAAGAATGAATTGGGGGTTTTCTTGTGGGTTGTATAGAAAAATTAAAATTTTTCAATTGTTAAAACAATCAAAAGTACAAACGTGGTTACATGAATGCAGAATAAGTCCGAATGGCCCACTTGTGAAGCCATAACTGGCCACTTGTTTACTTTCAGACGCAGTGGACTGTGAATACATAGAAACTGAAAGCTCGGACACAGCTCTTCTCACAGTAGCGTATGTCATGGCTGGCGTGTGTGGACTGTGTCTTTTGCCGATATTTGTTCTCTTAGCACAAGCAAGTTTTAAGAGGCATAAACAACAAAAGCAACAAGCTGCAACTGAAGAGCCACCATGTGATACAACAAATCTCAGAAATGACTTCTATAAAAATTATTGAGTGGGGATATATAATACTCTGCAGCTCAAGATAACATATGACTTTTTGAAAAAAAAAAACAGGATGAAATGCATTTGCATGCAAATGGCCACGCATAATTCATTGATAATGTGACATCAATGAATAGTCAGTAAGTTGATTGAGAGTAATCAATGGCACCAATAATTGATGTGCATTAGGCGACAATTTTTTGGACTTTTAGTACTTGATTATTCATTTACAATCAGTCATCAATGACTTACGACATTGACGACGTGATCGTCAGAAAATTTTGCAAGGAATCCCCAAAGGTTTTTGTGACAAAATACAATGCAACATTTTGCAACATATTTTTTTCATTTTTATCCCACCTCATGGCGGTTTTCAGCCCTTTTCTCAAAGCTTCCTTCCCTGTGCCGTACCCCTCCCCCATTTTACAAGAGCAACATTGTTGAAGGGCTGTGAAAAGTTATATGTTTTGTTGAGGCTATGACAGTGTAGGGTAAAATTTAATGACTATAGATAGAGATTTCAATTAAAACTTAAATTACAAATTGTCTGATCACAGTTAATAATCATTAATGCAAATACTTTAGGCATCAAAAATAAGGTTACTGTAACAATAACCGCGCTGCTAACATCATAATCATTAGAGAAGTTTATACATATATATATATATATGGTTTAAAAAAATACTTTGTATTTTGTAAGCGGGATAGGTTATTCATATCAAAATACACATAGCCTTATACCTGGGGAAAATACATCTTTGGGTTTGACTTTAGTCATTTTTATACAATTATTATTAAACCTCTATTTAAAGTGAACCTCCATTGTTGGAAATAAAGTCTACATTAAAAATTTTTAAAAAACAGGTGCAAATATAATTTTAGTGTGCAAGAAAATGGATATGAATATCGCCTATTTTCGCTTTTAAATTTCCCGCATGCCGCCATTTTGAATATTTATGATGTGTTACAGTTGCCGCTATTGTTAAGAATCAAAGTTCTTTTGTATGCAACAATTAGACAACCATTGTTAACATGTCATAAATATTCAAAATGGCGGTGCGTGCGAAATTTAAAAGTGAAAATAGGCAATATTCATATGCTAAAATAATTATTATATTTGCACCTGTTTTTAAAAACAATTAATTTAGACTTTATTTCTAACAATTTAACATCAATTTGTTGTAACAGTGGAGGTTCCCCTTTAAAACACTGTACCTCAATTTTAATCTTCTAACAAGCCACTTAGGTTGTCTTTTGATAACTCAGCCGAAGAGATTTTGGAATCCATTTATACACATCAATGACATCCAACCACTAATAGGTATTTTAATAAGAATAATCATTACCTTTTTTGTATTTCATGTTATTTGCAGCAAAGAAAACAACAGCTACCTTAAAGAGTATATGACAGTGATTTTTTTATTTGCTTGATCTAATCTACATGATGTCCTGATAAGAAAATGGAAAAAAAACTTTGATATCGATTTTCCTTCTCCGCGTTTTAGCCGTCTAAACACGTGAAATTTCACTTTTGGTGTGTTACAAAACCGCGCAAGAAGAAAGACTGGAAATAGTCCGCTGTGACGTCAATACGGGAATGCCGGTGTCGAGGTTTCTTGGTTCCTCACATTTTTTGGTGCACCCTGAGGAAGAAACATGGTTCTATCAAGGTGTGTTGTCTATGGTTGTAGCAACACGCACCAAAAAACGGAGGAACAGAGAAACCGCGACACTGGCATTCCCGTATTGATGTCACAGCGGACTATTTCCAGTCTTTCTTCTTGCACGGTTTTGTAACACACCGGAAGTGAAATTTCACGTGTTTAGACAGCTAAAACGCAGAGAAGGAAAATCGATATCGAATTTTTTTTTCCATTTTCTTATCAGGACATCATGTAGATTCGATCAAGCGAATAAAAAAAATCACTGTGAGGCACCTGACCGTATGCACCCAACAAACAGCTGTAACTGCCAATACATGTGAAGCAATAAAGTCAATAAAATCATTGTAGCTTGTAACTAACTTAACACTCCTGTGATAAACACCAAGCAATAACATAACATTTGAACAAGGTTAACTGTGTAAGGAGGCGTGTCCATCAATTGAATTTGTACTCTCTGATTGGCCACCTTGAAAATAAAGTTTGTTGGGTGCTCACAGTAAGGTGTAGTCTCCCATGCAGCCGTTATTTGTCTCGTCACGCAACGTTCCTCCCCACTAGTGGGGAGGAGCGTTGCGTGACGAGACAAATAACAGCTGCGTGGGAGACTAAGTAAGGTGTATTGCACTGTAAAAAAGCTTGTATTTTTTATTAATAAATATTGGTCTGAGAAAAAGTTCTTCATGCAGGTCTGCAAGAGCACCAAAATTCAAGGAGTCTTCAAATTTTATTTTGTAAAATATTGAAAAACAAATGGTACCATGCAAAAGTACTGCTGGAGACATTTCATTTGAATGGTCACACCATAGGATTTCGTTGACGGATGTAAAAGTTAGAACTATTGTACGTGTTCACAATAATGACTAGGGAGGTTAACTTTAGTTAATAAATATCTTATTTAACATGCATGAGAAAAAGTACCCACAGTGCTATCTTCACATTGGGATAAACTCTTTCACACTAGCCTAGTACGCTGAACCCATATAACCAATATGACACACAGAAGTGATCTGCAAAACAATCACTGACTAATATTCCTTGATCCCAAGGGCTCCTGAAAACATTTTTTTATTTGCTTTTTTGTAAGAAACATTTTTTAATAAAATATATATAATAGAAAAATGCTTTGACTGTGTGTTTCTTAAATTATTTAATGCATAGTTCTAAAATCTTATTTAAAATGTCCCCTGAATATATAAACCTCAAATCATTTCAAACTCTTCCCAAACACTATAATAATGTAATAATGCGAAAAACATTTTTGATTTCAGCAAAACGTGAATTTTGCTGCTATTTTGGTCCACCATTCACATTAGTCTCCTCTCGGTCAGACGGAAGCCTGTGACCTAGGTTCAGGAACGTGTGTTCAAGATTTATTCCCATCTCACTTGTAAATGAGTGGGCATTTTTTTACTGTCGCCAAAAATGTCTGAAAGATGTGTCGCAGTACGCTGTAACAACATATCTGACCCAAAGAAGAATATTTCTAAGAAAGAAGGTTCCTGAACCTACGTCACAGACTGATCACATGGGCTTATTATGAGGCCGTTGCCATTATTAACAGCGGGGTGGGTCGACCGCAAAAAAATAGGATTTCAAATTTAAAAAATCATAAAAAATTCATGTTTTGCTGAAATCAAAATTTTTTTCGCAGACGTTCATTACGTGACGTGTAGATTTAGATAAAATAAAAAAAAAAAAAACGTTATGGGCACTTTAAAGGGTTAACCCCTCATGATAGTCTCATGAAATACTCAGTGAAATTCAAAGGTGCATTTTATGAAAAGTGCATAAAAACAAGGAAGAGGGGATGTGCAGGACATGACAACATCCCCCTCTCCTACAAACAGGTTCTATTTTTATTTTACCACACCCTAATTGCAGGTTAATCCATGCAGTCATCCCTAGTCTTGTACACAGTCATTATAGCATTGTTTGATGACCCAGTAGTGGCTCAGTGCACAGCAGACCATGTCATGCTCTGTGCCCTTAATTATTATATTCTTCCAAGAGATTATAATTGGACTTTAATTATAATTATAATTGGATTATAATTGTGTTTTAAGACAGATGGAAATCTATGTATCGAGCTGCTGTGGTACAATACAGCGTTCTTTGCTGAAACAGGACCATTTTACTTTCTTTTTCACATGCGAAATTACCACTGCGATGGTCGCCATTTTTTTAATTTGTTGACTCCGCCTCGATTTGACGCGCTGATTCAAGAAGGCAAGCGTTCCGGAAGTCAACAGGCTCACCGGAAAATGTTTCCGCATTGGTCCGCATTGTTACTAAAATAACTTTTTTTAAATTAAGATATCCCAAACCCATTACTGGGAGACTCCCTCTCTGTCCAATTATTTTCTCTTGATTCTTCTCTATCCAATTCTGTTACATTTCATCAATTTATTTTCAAATGTTTGAGTATCCTGTGCATGCCAACCTTTTTCTCACAGAAGCCACACTTGAATGAGGCATGACCACAGGGCACTTAATCTTCAAATCTGGGCAAATATCATCGAGAATAAATTACAGCTATGGCTAACTAACTGCTTAATTAACAGATTTCAATGGTAATGCAAGTGCCTCAATACCGGGCATATAGAAATCTGGAATGGACTTCCTTTCATCAGGATCGCTGGAAGTCTGACATTTTTTCACATCGGCTAATGATGAGATTCCAGTCAGCATAAGAATAGTCTTCAGGCCACAATTGTTACCAAACAAGATGTCTGTACTCAGTCTGAAAGGTTACATGAATCAACGTGTCAGATCAGTGCCTTAGAAGTCACTTTAACATGATGTTAAGGGATTCTGAGATGCACAATAGTGCAGGATTTATACCGCTATGTACACACCTGTGAGTGGGCAGCACGGTGGTCTAGTGGTTAGCGCATCGGACTTTCAACCTGAAGGTCGGTGGTTAAAAGCCTGGTCTCTGTTGTCGTGTTGTTTTCTTAGACAAGAAACTTTACCCCACGCTGTCTCCCTCCACCCAAGTGTATAAATGGGTACCAGCGACAAAATGCTGGGGGTAACCCTGCGATGGACTAGCATCCCATCCAGGGGGTAGCAGCAATATTCCTAGTTGCTTCATGCTACGGAAACCGGGTTAAGCTCCGGCCGTGTGGGCCATTTTGGCACGTGTGCGACTTTACCTTTACACACCTGTGAGTGGAGGGGGGATGTGGAGTAACGTTTCTTGTGGTCTGTCAAGTGCAATTATCCAGGTTAGTGTAGCTTTGAAAAGAACGTGTAGCGTAGCTTTGAAAAGTGTAGCTTTGAAAAGAACTGTTGTTGTTGACAACAACAGTTCCTTTTGGCAGAGAAAACACAGACCAGAATGATTACACTAATTGACAGACAAATGATGCTCCTGGGTTCAAACCATTTACAAGGTGTCTTGTCTTAGGAAAAGAAAGGGCTGCAGAGAGCAGCCTTCCCATAATAATTCCAACAGTCTAAGCACTACACCTCCAAGTATTAATGTAAGGTAAAGACATACATGAGCCACAGCACACCCAAACAACTGTCGCTTTACCTAGTTTTATAGCATGAAGTAACTTAGATGGGATGCTAGTCCATCACAGGGTGACCTGGTTTACATACTATGAAGTGACTAGGAGTATTACTACTCCCCCCCTGGATGGGATGCTAGGCCATCACAGGGTGACCTGGTTTACATACTATGAAGTGACTAGGAGTATTACTACTCCCCCCTGGATGGGATGCTAGGCCATCACAGGGTGACCTGGTTTATATACTATGAAGTGACTAGGAGTATTGCTAATCCACTCCCCTAGATGGGGGCTTGAAATTTCCGATTCCAGGATTTTTTTTGGTAAGATCATTTTGGCAAGTATTTTTTGGATTGCTTGAGTGAAGTATAGGGTTTTTGGGGGTATTCACACACAGCAATAATTCTTCACCACAAATCTTCATATTATGAAGATTCGTGGTAAAGAACTATTGCTGTAAGTAGTGGCCGCATAGTGCTACGAATGTAGTCAACAAAACTACATTTAATCCCTTCTGAGTATTTTTAAGGTTCAAAAATCCACCACAGGATTGTTTTTTTTTGGTTTAATTTTGGTTCGGGGATTTTATTGTTTTTTTTTTCTGGAACCTCTCGGGATTTTTTGGGGTATTGATTTTTGCCCCCACTCACACATCCCCGTCACTTTAAATCCGGAGTACCCCCCTCGGGATGAGAGAGACCACCTAAATGTTTCTTGTCTAATGGCCTGGTCGCACTACGGTCAAAAACAAAAATCTGCCCATGCAAAAATCGAGGAAAACAAAAGAAACCGCTCCGGTGGGACACACTTTTTGTGGAATGTTTTTGTTTTTATGTCATTTTGTACGGGCTAATTTTTGTTTTTGACTGTAGTGCGACCAGGCTCTAAGAAAACAACATGATGGCAGAGAATACTTTATATTGAAAGTCCAACGCACCAACCACTTCACCATCACCCCTCCACACTCTTCCTGATCCTCAATGAAAACACAATTACATTGTTAAGTTGCAATGTAAATTCATGCCAGGAATATAATTATGGAACAGTCATGTCTAGTTTAATTTTAACTCACCTATCACCTACCATACAAGTCTTTGATGGAATGATATCATGACTGATAAAAGAAAACAAGTATGGCATTGATACTTTTGTCAGAAATAAGGTCTGCTTGAATGTGATCACAATCTTGATAAAATTAATTTAATGTTCAATCAAAGGCACCTATGAGCCAATCATGAATACCAACCCTTTGGACCCTCCCCTCTCTTAGGGTTTTGCTTTACTGACCCCCCCACCCCCCACATCCAACTCCTGGCACCCTCCCCTCCCACCAATCCCATCCCCATGGGTAAGGCAGGTGACTATTACATATCACAGGCTCAATGTTCACCGACCCTCCCCTCCCCTAGGTGAATTAGAGGCTTTATTTTCGTCCTCAAATTTTCATTCTTCTTTCATAAGTGTGATTTGATACTAGATGTTCGAAACTAAGGTAATTACTAACTTGAACTGAAATTTTTATGGCTAGTAGAAAGAGCTCTTTGGCTAGTGAGAACTACCATTTTACTAGCCATAAGCCTACTGATAACAAAAGTTAAGGTCGAGCCCCGGCATTACATATCACAGGCTCAATGTTCACTGACCCTACCCTCCCCTAGATGTTTTGCTGACTGACCTCCCACCCCTTGCATCTAACTCCCTCCCTCCAATACCATCCCCATGGGTAAGGCAGGTGACCATTACATATCACAGGCTCAATGTTCACTGACCCTCTCCTCCCCTAGGTGTTTTGCTGACTGACCTCCCACCCCTTGCATCTAACTCCCTCCCTCCAATACCATCCCCATGGGTAAGGCAGGTGACCATTACATATCACAGGCTCAATGTTCACTGACCCTCCCCTCCCCTAGGTGTTTTGCTGACCTACCTCCCACCCCTTGCATCTAACTCCCCTCCCTGCAATACCATCCCCATGGGTAAGGCAGGTGACCATTACATATCACAGGCTCAATGTTCACTGACCCTCCCCTCCCCTAGGTGTTTTGCTGACCTACCTCCTACCCCTTGCATCTAACTCCCCTCCCTGCAATACCATCCAGGCACAGGAGCTCATTACTAGGAGCATGCAACTCCCATACTAAGCCTATGTCACGGTGTTTTCACAGACGAATTTATTTTTAGACTATATTTTCACGCAAAAAAGGGCAGTTCGCTACTTGTAATTGGTCATCGGGGCTCTGCGAGTGTGTGGGAGTCTGATATTCGCGGTAAATTCAAATCTAAAAATAAATTTCTCTGAGAAAATGCCATGACAGGAATATAGGGCAGTTGCACGCTTCTAGTAATGGGCTCCTGACAGGCGTTAACAGCCGATCAACAAATCAAGTAACGTTTTGTCCCACTGTTATGCCTCATTCCACACCTCACATATACACAAGTTAAAAACAATGTATCAAAATAAAATGTTTATTCTTACCATGAATTCATACAATCAAACATAACTCTCTCTGGTTTTCCTATAATTTGTGGTTTTCTTCTAGCTGCTGTTTCTACAGAAACTACAAGGCAACCTGTCCCTACAAAAATGAATCATTTTGAATCTCAATACCGATTAAAAATTCCACTTTAAGTTGCCATTATTTTTTAATTCTTTGCATTGAGTCTTAATGGGCTGGTCACAAAATTCAGGTTGAATAAAAAATTGGGCAGGGCGCCAGGTTATACTAATCAGCAGAAAAGGGGACAGGAAGTCCATGGGAGGCATGAAAAGAGAGAGTGCATGTAAGTGGAATTTCCAAGGTGTTGAAAGACACTTAATATTGAAACAGTGCAGCTTTGGGTAAAATGTTAGGTTTCTTTCAGGGATAAATCAGGTCAAAGAGGGGCAGGAAATAAGAGTGGAAAGTTTGAAGTTTTTACACCAACTGTTACAGAAATAATCATGTAGAAATTTCAGGATGAAAACAATTACCTGGAACAACAATGTCACTGCCTCTAAATGGAAATCTGTCATCACAATTTGTGGCAATAAATAGACAGGTATCTTTGGCAAGATAACTGGCTGCTTTGATGAGTTTGTGAAAACTAAAGTGCTCATCAAACCCACAAACAACTGCTCCAACCTAAAAAGGACAAAAATAAAATTAATAGACTAAGTGTACTATATTATATTAAATACCATGGATGAAAGGAGATCAGTCTTCACAAGCCTAATGGCTAACAACTGCCTGAGCTTAACCCATTTTCTGCAGCATAAAGTGAGTGAGAGTATTACTACTCCCCCCACCCCCTCCCCACCAGATGGGATGCTAGTCCTTACAAGACCTTGAATAGGATCTTAGAGGATCTTTTAAGATCCTTAAGGCCTTGAAAATAATGACCTCAGTAGAATCTTACTCCAATTAGGTTCTTAGTCCTTTATAGGACCCATAGCAAGAATCCTACAGCAACCAACATAGTCCTATGGGATCCTATGTAGAATTTCAGCCATTAAGAACATCTTTTTTCATAGCTGTGATCTGTTATTGTACCTCTGGATCCAAGGTCAGTGATGTCCATTCTTTCATGTTGTAACCACCAGATGACTGATCTGGCTAAAAAAGGAATAACATAAATTCAAAATAACAAAATCTATATTATAATAGATTCATGAACAAGGTGAAACAGGTGTTTATTGCTACTATTTGGAGTGCAATGTGGATTTGGAGGCATTTTGATACTTGATGATACTTAGTCAACCCTGTCACTCCTAGAGTCAGTTATTGAGACATGTACTATACAGTGTAAGTTCTTAATACTAACTTTTGAGTCTCTGGACAAAATCCTATAGTGTGACCATTCAAATGAAACCTCTTCACCAGTACTTTTGCATGGTACAACTCAGCCTGTTCCAGGCATTCAGATAGTGGGGAAAGCTTTGTATTCTTACAGTACTTGTAAGGTTGGAAACTTGATTTGAGTCACTTAAACAATGAATAAAGGTGTTAGTTTGTAATTAAAAGAAACTGCAGTCCTGCACTGGTGGGTGATTTAAACACAAACATTTGGTATCTTAAGGTAAATTGGCTGCACTGAGTTATCTACAAGACCATCTGCATAATTATGTTTGGGACATGACTGGCTGAGAAGGTCAGTACAAATGTTCCACCCCTGTAGTTGCCAGAGTTTCTTGCTTTTGGTCTCTTTTGCTTAGTCTGTGTACCACCACACCTCCCATTTGTTTTCTTGGGGGGTGGAGGCAACTGTACATAGGCTACTTTTGTTTGGCACCAGGCAAGTCACCACAAAACCGATGAACTATCCCTCCATTATTGGGAGCAAAAACAACATTTCTAGAACAGTTCATGTTATGGAGACCAGAAATATGACTAGCCTAATATGTGACTAAACTTGAAGACAGAATTTACCTTTCACTTTGTTTATTTAACAAAAATTAATAATGTTCAAGTTAACCTACACCAGAGCCAGTATGTGGAATATTCAAGGCATCAAATTCCTCCACCATTCCTGTTGTGCCAATAGAATAAACTTTCTTATCAAACTTGAGGATCTCCTTTAAGTAATAAGCAACAGCATAAGCTGTGCCATAGATTTCTTCCTGTCAGTGGAGGAAAAAACAAAACATTATGTTAAAGATAAAAATAAAAATGGTATTATTTTACTGTTACTTTTGGAATTACTTCAAGCCAAGTTGACAGAGAAATGCATGTGAATTTAAAATTTGTAAGTGATCTACATTAGAGCAGTTTTCAATTGAGTGTCGAAAGTAAATACACAATTGCTTTGGTTTTGCATTGCTACACTTTGTGATTGGCTAAAAAATCTTGCGCCACTTTCTTGACCAAACAGAAGTAAAACCAAAACCAATCGTGACTTGCTCACACGCGTTTTCCCGCACTTGGCGCCGCCGACATGTAATTGCTTCGAGCTCTGATTGGTTCATTGGATTGTTTACGACTGCTGTGATTGGTCAGAGTAATTACTTTAGTTTTGGTTTTACAACACTCAATTGAAAACTGCTCTAATAGCGGGAGTCTAATAAATATATTGAATTACAAGACAGTAGTGATTGGCTCTTTGGTAACACCATACAACACCACTTCAGAAAGAAAGTCAATGATCATTTAAGATGTCCGTGGGGAAGGAATACATGACGAACCCAAAGAAAATTGAAAGCTTTAATTTAATTTTTCTTTTATCTGTTTAAATACATTTGTAAATGTAAAGTGTGAATGTACATGTATAATATGAAAGTTGCATAAACAAAAAAAAAAGATCTGTACATCATACTTTTAATGAACAGATACAAGTGCAAAAAAAATTGGAGCTGGAAAGACTACTGAACATTGATCTTACCTTGCAAGCTTGAATTCCAAACTTCTCAAACTTTTTAATATATTCTGCCCTAGACTTGGAGCTGTTGTTAGTAACAAAGAAAACCCTTTTTCCCTAAAGAGATAAAATGATCAAAAACAGAACATGCCAATAATAAATCAGTAACTGTATTTGCAACGGACCACCATCACGAAATAGAAGCACTGGATCCTGTAGTAACGGATCTCATCAGCTACAAAATAATGAAAGGATTTGATAAAAAAGAAAAAGCAAGGCTGATAAATGGTACAGAAATGACTATATTTGTAAAATATCCAATATTTTGAAAGGCACAGCCTTTCTTCTTCAGGGTCTTACAGATAATGACTCGTAAGGCAAAAAACTTTACAATTACAATTACGATTGTAATGTTTAGTAGTTTACAAATATAGTTGTTTCTGTACCGTTTATCAGCCTTGCTTTTTTATTAAATTGTTTTAATAATAAATCAAAGGATTGCACAAGCAAACTCATGAATACAAAACAACCTTTAGACCCCCCCTCTCCTATGCGTTTTGCCCCCCCCCCCCCCCTCTGCTTCCAACTCCCCACCCTCCCCTCCCTCGAACACCATCCCCATGGGTAATGCAGGTGACCATGACCGATCGTATTTGGAACAGAAAAAGGAAAGACATCTTTGTAACCCCATACATAAGTTATGCATACCGCTCTAAAACTAAAAGCCAAAACAATAGAACGCCTGAAGAAAAACAATAGCGTGTAGTCATGGCAATAATCAACAATTTTATTTTATTTTTATTTCTTTTGTTTAATTATTTGTGCGCGTGCATTATTGGTGCATTATTTGTGCGCGTGCATTATTGGTGCATTATTTGTGCGCGTGCATTATTGGTGCATTATTTGTGCGCGTGCATTATTGGTGCATTATTTGTGCGCGTGCATTATTGGTGCATTATTTGTGCGCGTGCATTATTGGTGCATTATTTGTGCGCGTGCATTATTGGTGCATTATTTGTGCGCGTGCATTATTTGTTTATTTAATTGACGTGTGCATTTAGTTCGTTAAATAACGTCTTAATTTCACTTTGCATTATTTTCCTTACTTATTTGTGTTGTCCGTGACTGTGCTCACATTGTGGGTGGCTCTTCCTGAAATGTTCTGCAATTGGTATAGGATTTAATGGAGCCAAAACCAATTGTAGAATTGCACACATTTTAGGCATCCTACTGATGAACAGTTACGACTACGACACAGATATATATATATATATATATATATATATATATATATATATATATATATATATATATATATATATATATATATTAGCAACTACTGTGATTTGCAGTCTGTCCATTTGAATTGAATATGTATGGGGTTTATATACGGAACTCTGACCAAATGATTCAGCGTCGATATATATGAGAGAGAGTCGAGGGAGTTATTACTAAACTCTTACAACCGCTTAGTGAGAAAACTCTTCCTACCAATTTTCGAAGTTCTTGCAAAACTTCCACTGCTCCATCAAGAGGGCCGGTTTCGTTCCAAAGCACCCCTAGATTTGGCGCAATAACAAACAACATTAATTGAATTTCACACCTAATTAACACAGTAATTATTTCATTCACTGACCATCACAATCAAAGATAAACGTATCCATAGAAGCGACAAAATCGTTCGCTTCTTTTCCTTCGAGGAGCCGACACGATTTGTCCGCCATTTTGGTTTTACTAAGAATACCGCTGTGAACTTGCAGACTCAATGATTTTATTTTGTACCATTCCTCGCCGCGGAGTCCCGCGGATGTAGTTGGACGTTCATCCCCAGTCATACAAGATGGCGGGAGGGGAACGGCTCAGTTGGAGGAAAATAATATCAAAGAAACTGGAAGTTAGAGATCGCGTCGAATGGCACTGCTTTAAAGACATCATAAGAGAACGTAAGTTAACTGTTAAGCCTTACTCTTCTTGATGGAATGTTGTTAATCAGCAAATTTTAGCGTGTCAACTTGGCACAAACGAATTGAGTCCAAAAAAATCATGCAGATGAGATTTTTACGCGGTTGTGTTTACGGAAATTTGAATAAAGTCGAGTGCATGGTGATCAAAGAAAATTAAATGTATTTTATAATGACTTCAGGGTGTAGATTAAATCTGAGGCTCAATGTGATTTCACACTATTACTATTATACACAAACAGATCGGATATAAACTGCTTCGCTGTCAATATTTTCATGTGTTGGTGTGAAATCAAATCCGGTTCGAACGTTCATACGCCTTCAATTTTTCTTCTCGTTTTGTGCTCCTTTTACACGTAGATTGAGAATTGTTTTTAGAGATAGTGCTATAAACGCGCAATAAACCTTAAATAGCAGGTCAAGACTTGCATGAAATTTAAAAGTGAAAGTTTTTGATTTAAAATAATGAAACATTTATACTTTATGCACTGACCCTTAGAAACCAAAAAAATTAACTTTGAAACTTGTTATTATTGTTTTATAATTTTGATGTCACCACCTACTGTGATTAGCCTGTACTATTTGCGGGTGGTGTCAATTCTGTACAAATTTGATAATCAATAAAATTGTTAAGCTTATAAAATTGTTGACATTGTTTTTTATAAGGGAAAATATCTTCCCATCCAAATGTGTCGCTTTGAAACGCCATGTATTTATTAAAATGTTGTTACATGTAAATGCTGTTTTCGTTGTGAACACAATCACAAACCATTACCGGTATATATGTTATAATTTATTAAGGAAATTGTTTTCACAACTTCCTCTCGGTAATGTCTTTACTTTTTGAGCAATTTGGATTTCAAGGCAAAATAGTCGCCTATAAAACCCATCATTTGGTCAGTGCTTCGAGATCCTCCACAGAAATGCCGATTCAGGTTAATAATTTTGGGACCACATAACATAATTCTGAATTACATTCTTTCATAACTTAAAGTCATTGGTATAAAGAACCTCCTTGTAAGAAGTTAGCATTTGCAGTATTGTTAGCACATGGTGTTCCAATATTCTGACTGTTGGTGTATATATAGAGCTGTTTTTAATTGAGTGTCGTAAAACCAAAACCAAAGTAATTACTCTGACCAATCACAGCAGTTGTAAACAATCCAATGAACCAATCAGAGCTCAAAGCAATTACATGTCGCTGGCGCCAAGTGCGGGAAAACACGTGCAAGCAAGTTACGATTGGTTTTGGATTTACTTCTGATTGGTTGAGAAAGTGGCACGAGATTTTTTAGCCAATCACAAAGCGTAGCAATGCAAAACCGAAGCAATTGTGTAATTACTTTCGACACAATTGAAAACTGCTCTGATATAAAAGCTGAGTCGAGTTGTAAGTTCTAGCTCGTGTGCTTCTATCTCCTGCTATTCTTGTTGTTGCAGTTCATTAAGTTTCTTGCTCAGTAGGGTGATAATTTGCTGTACTTTAGCAGTTATTCTTTTTAATGGATTAAGACATGTTTTTTTTTCTTAAACAGACAACAAATTATTTGAAAATGCAGATACTGCTAAATCAAGAGTGGTTCAACTGGAAATACAAGTTGCTCAGCTTCAACAGGTTGGCAAGCCATTTCTTGTTCTGAATAAACTCTAGTCTGATGTGTTTTTTCTTGCCCTACTCCCCGAGGGTAGGGGAGGGGCAGTGGAGAAAAATGCATCAGAGAGGGGAGGGCTGGGGAGGGTCTGAAAGTTGTTTTGTGTTTTCTAGTGGGCTCATAGGAGCCTTTCATTAATATTGTCTCCTGCACCTTCTCGCACTTAACTAAGTAGCAAGACAACATTGAAGAATCCACACTGCTGTTTAAAATGAGTAGGGGATCCGGAAATAGTCCCCATTTATTCACAGGTTGGGAAGGTGTGACGAGATGGACTGATAGTTGAGTCAAGGCAATTTAACTGAGCATTAAAAGGGACTGTATTATGCTATGTGCATGCCTGTACAAAATAATCTTTCCATTGCTTGGCTAAGGTCATTAAAGATTATAAAATAGTAAGGGACAATTCTGCAGTAAACGCTACAAATACGGTACAGATGGCTTCCTTTCGAGGACGATTGAAACAGATAGCAGTTGATACATATAGTCCTAAAGTGAATTTATCCTTTGGGCTGTAGCATAAATTATTAGCTTGTGTAACATAGCATTTACCATTCCCAATTGTTATTTGAAAGTGTTTATTTGTGTTCCTTACTTATTTAATTTTTACATATTGTTATTTTAGAATCTTTAACGTTTTTAGCGAAACAATAAATGCATAACCATTTCACCTCAATTTATTTTGGGTTTTTGTTGAAATCTTTCAATACAATGCAGGGATAGATATTAGCATTTACCCATGCAGTGTGTCAAATTTTCTTAGGCGAGTACAAATTGTACATTTTTTTGGTGTAGTTGTGAAAGCTACTCACCCAAATGGCAAGCTAACCCTGATAACACTTTTGCAAGTGTTTTATTGTAACATAAGTTAAGTCCAATCAACGTAAAGTGTTAAGCGAGTCGCAAGTGGAACATTTGTCGCGATGGGCGAGTGAAGACAACAACATTCTCCAACATTTCAACATGGCGACTTTATTTCGCTTAGGCTTACACGTGTTACCGGGAATCCCTCGAGGGGTCCCGCGTTACTAAAGCGTGACTGTTCCCTTATTCACGGTGAAAGCTCTCCGTGACACTCCCCAGGCAAGGTTTGTTTTATGTCCTAAGTGTTCAGTAATTTGTTCAGCTTTCTTCGTGCTTCGGCTGCAGCTCTGCGAATAGGGCGTTTCTCAGCAGCTTCATTTCCACTCTTCCGCTTGAGTAGTGTAGAAGAGGGTGATCCCGCCCCGGCTCCAAAGGCCCGCGAAAACGCTTATTTTGACAACTCCCGAACGCCCATGTTAGCAGCCCCCAGGGCTCATCGCAATTCGCCCTGGGGGCTGCTAACATGGGCGTTCGGGAGTTGTCAAAATAAGCGTTTTCGCGGGCCTTTGGAGCCGGGGCGGGATGCACCCTCTTCTACACTACTCGGTGCTGCCCAATTGAAGAAATGTAAATCCCTTTGTATATACACCCCCATGGATGCACCACTTCAGTTCATTAAGAAACAACAGGGTTGGCGTGGTTGGCTTCACAGCTATAAAATGACTGTTCCTGCTGATTACCCAATTCATGATCTAGATTTATTTTATCAAGAGAACAAACCTGCTATAGTTCGAACCATAGTTAGAGAGATTACAGACCTTGGCCCCATCAAAGTGAATTTTACATTTTTAGTTCACTTTTCAAAGGAAGGAGCTGATGGGACACAAAGAATGACCCACTATTTTAGTCAAGTAAGCCCTCTTATAATAACACACTTTTATCAAGCAGCAGTCAATGGACAACTGCAGGCTGTTATCAACTCAAGCAAGGAAGAAGTAGCCAGATGGGTAAACATGGGTTCAGGCTGGGTTACCGAAAGAGTTGAGTACGTCTTTCTTGATTTCTCAAGATATCAAGCCATAAGAGGCGGCTATCATATCCATCTTCCTCCAAAGCTCAAAGCAAAACAGGCCATAATAAACATCAAAAACACAGATAATCAATGCTTTCGATGGGCTTTGTGAGCTGCGCTCTTCCCCACTCGAGATACGAAGCATTCAGACAGGCCAACCAAGTATCCGACAGAGGATGGCTTAAACTTCACTAACATCTCTTTCCCTACACCCTTGCATCAAATCTCTGAAGTAGAAAAACTCAATAACCTCGCAATAAACGTCTTTGGCTGGCATAACGGTAACACAACAGTCCTTAGAATCAGTGAAGTACAAGATCCTGATATAAGGCGAATCAACCTAATGCTGATAACCAATGAAAATAACACACACTACTGCTACATAAAAAGCCTAAGTAGGCTTCTTCATAGCAACTATGAGGCAGGCCGAAAGATTCATTTCTGCGAAAGATGCCTTCAAGGGTTTTCATCGCAAGATGTTCTCGACAAACATCTGTCTGACTGCAGAGGTATCAAAGGCAGGCCGGTTCGAACTGAAATGCCCAAAGATGGCAAAAACATCCTGCGTTTCGAGAACTACCAGAACCAGATGAAAGTGCCTTACGTTATCTACGCTGACTTCGAAAGTCTCGTTACAAAAATCGACACGTGCAAGCCAGACCCAAAAGAAAGCAGCACAACCAAAACATCAGTACATACACCATGCGGGTTCTGTATGATGGCTGTTCGCTCTGATGGCAAAACAAAAGGCCCATACTTATACAGAGGTGAGGACGCGGTGAAGCAGTTTCTCTACCACATACAACTGTTAGAGAGGGAGATAAGAGACGAACTTCATCACAAGAAGCCCGTAACAATGACACGAGCAGACTGGGAAGACTTCAACAATGAAAACTTCTGCAGCATTTGTGATCATTGTCTCTACAAAGAGAACTTCAAGGACTCTATCGAAGTCTACGATCCGAACACGGGAGCGTACGTGGGCCTTGTTCATCGCAAAACTAACAAATGCTACACCAATGCATTTAAAACCTACATCCAAAACGAAGAAACAGGGCGTTTGGAGGCGTCACCCTTCATAGGCCCAAGAAACAAAAGGCAACAAAAAACAAAGCCCATCTTTGAGCAAGTTGATTGCCTCTTCTGCGGTGAGTCTCTTGTACGAGATTACATGAGAGACGCTGTTTTAGATCACTGCCACATAACAGGCAAGTATCGAGGTGCTGCTCACAAAGCTTGCAATCTGAATCACTTCAGAATCAACCCTGAACAAGTGAAAATCCCTGTTATCTTTCACAACTTGAAGGGCTACGATGCACATCATATCATGAGCAGCATAGCTGAAGTACAATCTGATCTGAAGTGCATCCCAAACAACATGGAGAAGTACATTTCTTTCTCTCTGGGCAACTTAAGGTTCATTGACAGCTTGCAGTTCATGGGCTCGAGCCTCGATAGCCTGGTTAAATCAAACGAACCAGAGTCCTTTACAATCATGGCAAACCATCAAAAGGACCCCAATAAACTCAAGCTCCTTCTGCAAAAAGGAAACTATCCATACGAGTACATGGACTCTTGGAGGCGGTTTGATGAGATGTCACTCCCAGAGAAGAGCGCGTTCTATAGCGAGCTTAAAAAGGAAGGCATCTCAGATAAGGAATACACTCATGCGCAGAAAGTGTGGGAGACGTTCGAATGTAAAGACCTCGGCGAGTATCATGATCTTTACCTAGAGACAGATGTACTCCTCCTTGCAGATGTCTTCGAGAACTTCAGAAAAACATGCCTCAAGCACTACAAACTTGACCCTGCGCATTACTATACAGCACCGGGCCTCAGCTGGGATGCTCTTTTGAAATACACAGGAATCAACCTAGAACTGCTCACAGACATAAACATGCACCTCTTTGTCGAAAAGGGCATGCATGGCGGCATTTCAATGGAGAGCAGGCGCTTCTGCAAAGCGAACAACCCTTTTCTTGATGACCACAACCCAGATCAAGAAACAAGCTACATCATGTACTTCGATGCAAACAATCTTTACGGTTGGGCAATGAGTCAACCACTACCTGTTGGCAACTTTCAATGGTGCAGAGTTCATCCAACACAAGACCAAATCATGAAGTGGTCCCCAAACAGAAAGATTGGCTACATCCTTGAGGTTGATCTAGAATACCCCGAGGAGTTGCACGATGAACACAATGCCTATCCTCTAGCACCAGAAAAGCACAGAGTCGCAAAGTCATGGATGTCTCCTTATCAAAGGGCATTGATAGAGGGACAGGCAGAGGATAAGACAGAGAAGTTGCTCCTAACCCTCAAGAACAAAGACAGATATGTTCTACACTACAGGAATCTTCAGCTTTACCTAGAGCTAGGCATGAAGTTGAAAACGATTCATCGAATCCTCAAATTCGAGCAGAAGCCTTGGATGGAGCCTTACATAAGGCTGAACACAGAACTAAGAAAGCAAGCCACTTCTGAGTTCGAAAAGAACTTCTTCAAGCTGATGAACAACTCTGTCTTTGGCAAGACCATGGAGAACCTCAGAAAACGCATTGATATGAAGCTTGTTCGCGCGAATGAGACAGACAAGTTGAGAAAGCTTATCTCAAACCCACTGTTCGCCAGAGCAACAGTCTTTGGTGAAAATCTTGCAGGGATTCAAATGCACAAGGACAAAATCTTACTCATACGCCCAGTCTACACAGGTATGTGCATCCTTGATCTTTCTAAGACTCTGATGTATGACTTCTACTATAAGTACCTCAAGTATAAGTACGGCCCACGCGTAGACCTACTTTACACAGACACAGACAGTCTGCTTCTAGAGATCAAGACAGAGGATGTCTACAAGGACATGGAGAATCGCCTCGATGAGCTCTACGACACAAGTGACTATCCCAAGGACCACTTTCTTCACAGCCAGCTAAACAAGAAGGTCATTGGCAAGATGAAGGACGAGTGCGCTGGCGCCCCTATCTCTGAAGTGATCTGCCTGCGCTCAAAGATGTACTCAATCATGCTTGGCAGTCAGAAGAACATCAAGAAGGCGAAGGGCACCACAAAGGTTGTCACAGAGAAAGAGATCACACACCAGAACTACAAAGACGCCCTCTTCAGAAAGGAGGCCTTCAAACACGGGATGGACATGCTTCGAAGTGTTAATCACCAGATCTATGGCGTGCATCTAAACAAGACAACACTCTCGCCCTTTGATTCAAAGCGCTGGATAAAAGACGATGGCGTCCATACGCTTGCATATGGTCACAAAGACACCGGAGGCAACTGAGTGCCCGCCGGCACAACCATCAACTCCTCACGGACAAACCCGCGCTTGGGGCCGTCGTACAGATAATACACAACAGGCGTATCTGGCTTGGTGACAACCTTCTCGATGTTGTAGACTTTCAAGGACCAGATCGGATCTGTCGCCCGTCGACTACCGCCTTCTAGCTCACCGGGGTAATACAGATATCTCACACTAACCCTAGGTGGGAGCTTCTTTTCATTCACCCCAACAGGTCTAGCATATGGGGTAGCTGGCTTGGCTGAGGTAGCTTTCTCTTTGATTGCTTGAGCAGGCTTCTTGCCAGTCAATCTGGTTACTTCATTGTTCAAAGCAGAGACAACATCTGGCAATCTTTTAACCCAAGCAGTCGAACGGCCAGAGGGTAGATTCATCTCAACTGCGTACTGGTAACCAAACAATCGTTCAGCCAGGGTTCTGTTGAATCTTTCAACAATCCCTTGGTCTCTGTGGATATCAACGCGACCACGACGAATGGTTGTTTTATGGGCCCCAGTCTCTTTAGTCACAGCCCCCATAAACTCTGTTCCCGGATCGACTTGCAACAGTTGTGGCCATTTCAAAGGCCCACGCCTGTAAATACGTGTAAGTGCCTTCGAAACTTCATCAGACTCTTTCGAAGTCAAGGGCTCTGCTGCTTTGTAACGGCTTGCTACATCAACAACTGTCAAAGCATATTTGTAAATTTTCCTCCCATGAGGCAGTTTGTCGTGTGGCAAAAAAAGTAGATCAGCTTGATGCACGGCATTAGGAGTCTGGACATCAAACTTGGGCCGAGGGATATGGCGTGGTGCAGGGAGATATACTTGCCAAAGGGCTTGTTTGACAAGCCATTTCTTTGCCGCTTCTTCAGAGACCTTGGCTGCTGCAGCTAGCTTTTTGACAGCAGCAAGGCCTTTCCAATAGCCTTTGGGGCCGTAATAGACCTTTGAGAGTTTAGCCTCCATATACATATATGTATTTATAAAAAGCGAAACGCTGCATAGCCAAGAGCAAGGGCGCCAGTGCCGATAAACAAGAGTTCGCCTTGTTTCTGCTGTGGGCCTGGTTTATAGAAGTCAGAGAACTCGGGCTCTTTGGGGAGTGTTTGAATTCGTTCCTCTGTAGGATGTGTTTGGTTGTAGAGCACTAGAGCTTGGTCAGTGTCTTGAAAGTTGTGTTTCACTTGATCTTTGATCCGATCATTGCTGGCAATCCAGTCGAGGAGCTTTGTGCGGTCTTTCTGATATTTAGCGTAGGCCGCTTGATAGGTCTCTAACGCCTTGTCGTGTCTGATCTTCTCATCCAGAGCGGCTTTCCCACTGTCGCCGGAAAGATATTTTGCGAGATAGTTGCCTCCAGTGAAAGCAGCGGCATTCAAAATTGCCCCACCAACCATAATAGCGATTGAGGCCATCCCTGTATATACATATATGATTTACATTGAGGCAGGGAGGATCTTCTGGTCCTCGAGGTATTTCTTGAGAGCTATGCTCCCAGCCATGGCAGCAGTGAACTTCACGTAGTTCATGAGACTCGAGCTGGGGTCGGCCGTGAGATTTTCCTTGACGACCTTTTTGCCAACCCAGCCAATAGTTGCGACAAGACCAGTTATTGTGGCCGCATCAAGAACAGCTTTCACGAGCTTGTTGTCAGACATGGTATATATTTATGGTTTTTGTTTCTCGTCTTCACTCTCGTCTTCACAGAATTTTTTGTGAAACTCAAGTGCCTGCTGTCTCATCTTTTCATCGTGTGCAGCAAGTTTCCTTTGTCTTCGCTCCTCCCTATACTTAGCAAATGCCCTTTCTCTTTGCTCCTCCAGATACTTAGCAAGTTCACTTTCTCTTCGCTCCTCCACAAGCTCAGCAAGTCCTTTCCTTTCTCTTTGCTCCTCCACACGCTCAGAAAGTCCCTTATGTCTTTGCTCTTCCTCTTCATAGCGTTTCTTACATGCATTGTTGATTGCGCTGAAGAGGGCGTAGGTATTGCAAGCCCAAAGATAACCGGCGATAGCCCAGCCAATAAAGTCCACAAAGTCGTTAGTCCGCATGGTATATATATATATATTTTTTTTTACTCCATTTCTCGAATTCTTCGTCTCGGTGGTGGGGGAGCTTGAACTTCATTCACCACTACAGGGGCTGGGGTCGGGGCTTTGCGTCTAAGTGTATTCATAATGGCCTCGCGTTGGTAATATAGGCCCCAAGCGGATATAATTACCCCGACAACACCAAGAATGAGAAATGCTGAGTTGCTGCTAGCTTCTTCATTTGCCGAGTTTGGGGCAGGCTCGTTTGTTGCTTTAGCAGCTTGTGCTTGTGCTTGTGCTTGTTTTTTTGCCTCTCTTGCCAGGCGGTTGCGCTCAGCAAGCCTTTTGCCAGAAGCAACACGCCCAGGGTTTTTGGCTGGAGCAGTCTTTGGGGTATCAGAGGTAACGTGTGTTGCTGGTGCGACTGTTTCTTCAGGCACCGTCTCGAGTGGTTGAGCCATCATGTGTATATATGTATATTTTTTATTTCAAACCTTCGTGGTTTCTGTCAGGTTTCTGCCAGGTTTCTGACAGGTTCCTGCCAGGTTCCTGTCAGATTATGTGTCAAAAATTTCATCAAAACATGTGTCAACTTCATCAAAACCCTCGAGTGGAAAACCTTCACCGTCTCTGCTTGGGTGTACAGGTGGAGCAGGTTGAAGGGGTAACTCTTCTGGCTCCTTTTTGAAGTCGATGTGTTTTGTAGTGATCAAAACAGCATTGGCCAAGGCCAAGAAGCGCCCACAACGCAGTGCAAGGTTTCCAGCAAGAGATGAAAGTTCCTGGTTAATCATGTAGTCATTTTTGAGTTCTTTCTGCAGGGCCTCCACATCGTCAATCTTAACAACCATGCCGGCGCCTTTGGTTGCGAACATTATAACGCTGTCAATCAGAGACTCGGTCGTCTTGTTACCGACATAGGCTTCATACCTTTTGTAGTACTTTTCAACCTGTTTATCTGTCAGGCGTTTCACCTGCTCGTGTGTGAGCTGGGCACCGATGGCCTCTTTTGATTTGCCGGTTGAAACAAGGACTGCCAGTTTCTCGCGTTGAGCTGGAGTGTCTGAACCTGTTAAGACTTCAGGAATCGCTGATGGCAAGGAGCTATCAGGGGTTGCCTCTAGCAGCTGCATGACTTCATTATCAAATGCGGCGTCTTCTTGGAGGTTTGTTGCCATTGCGTATGTGTGTATATATGTGTTTTTTTTATTTTTCAATTATTCTCTTGATGTCAGGCAAAAGACTTTCAACCTCACGTATAAGCCCCGTCATGGTGGCTGGGCACACAGTGACTTTCAAAGGATATCGACTAATAAGCATGAGACGCAGATCGTCCTCGCCAGCGGTTTTGATTATCTGTATTTGCATCTCCTCCGCATGACTCTGTAATTCACCCAGAAGCTGTGAAAAGACCGTGAGCTTGTGGATACTGGTTGAGGTGTTCATGGTTCAGCGTATATATATGTTTTCACATTTTCACTTCAACCCCATAGGGATGTCGCAGAGAGAAGACTAGATGAGAAAACTTGTGCCCCTTTAATTTTGCAATCAACACTTTGTACTCCTCGTGTGAGAGCTCACCGGCATAGTCGTCGAAGATGGCCTTCGTTGTTTTGCTTGATGGGGTGTAAAAAAGCACAATCGCTGCAACGTTTTCCCTAAAGGGTTTCGCAATGCTGGTTAACTGTTGGGTTAGCACCCACACTGACAAGCCGCTGTGGCGAGCACTGAACCCTAGTTTCACAAGTTGACTCGTGCGGCCTTTCACATCCTTCGAAGCAGCACAGTCATCCAGCACAAAGAGCGTGTTTGTCCCGTCGAAGAAATAACTGGCTAAAGTTAACCATGCTTCAATCTCATGCTGCTGACAGTCTATCACGAAAATGCGTGGCTCCTTGTCCACGAAACCGTCGTAGGTCTTGTTGTGGACAAATGTTGGGCAGAAGAGAACAATATAGTCAAACTTGCCCCTGAAGGGGCCACGCAGCTGATTCAGAAGATATTGTGTTTTGCCAGAATTAGTCGGGCCGATAATTAGTGCATTGAATGGCAGCTTTCGTGGGTCCATTCTCTATATATTTTTATGTGTATATATTGTGTTTAGTACTGAACCGCCTGCAGCTGCTTGTCCATGATGTTCATCTGTGAGTCGCTGATCGTGTAGATGTGGCAGTGCACGTTTCCCGAGCCAGAGGTTGTCCTTTCAATCTCAAGATGTACGCCGTCCTTTGTGTTGACGAGGCGTTGACCGTTGCCATGTAGGGTTGTATCAGCCATTGATCTAAGGTCGATAAGGAGGCCGAACTTGTTGCCCGTGAGATATTTAGTCAGATTCATGTTTGGCCTGCCATCACCCTTAGCTTTTACGTTAAAAAGGCGACTGACTTCCCTCCACATGTCGGTCCCGTTGATGCCTTCGTTGTAAATCCTGTTGGGGGAGCCGTTTATGGTGACATTAACTTTGGTTATGTCTGGGTTGAAGTATTTTTCTGAGTCCCTGGCCCCTGCTGTGTAGGGTTCGATGAATAGCAGAAGGATGGCTTTCAGTGACCTGCGCTGCGGGTTCACCCTGAGATTCAGCCGTGCGTCTGAACCCTTCGAGAAGGGGACCACTTCCTCTCGCATGATATGGTCGTAGGCAAACTCCTTTCCGCTAGAGTATACACTTGTTGCCTCGTCAGCCAGCTGCTGACTTCGGATTGTCTCGTACTCAAGCTGGATATTTGTCAACTTGTAGACAAGCTTGCTTGTATCCGAACCCCTGACAACTTGAGAAGCCTGGGCGAGCGTTATCTCGAATGTCAAATCGTTGTAGAGTGCCTGTGGGTACATGACGCCGTGGTCTGTTATAATCTGGTGGTCAAGGTTGATGCGATATTTGTTTTTGTAAATGGTCTCCAGCTTGTTTTCCACATCCACGCCAGAGGTCTTCTTGTCGCCGGCACTAGAGCGAATCTTGCTCAAGTCTACACTCTGGATGCCCTCGGGGAGCATGTTATCTCTCTTATCAACAGAGAGGAAAAGGTCCTCAAAGATTTTGTAAATATCGTACCCAACGGTGTCCTGGACAGTGGTTGCGGCAAACTTCACAACAAGCCTGTCAACTAGTGCTCTGGAGACATTTTGTACAAGATAGTTGTTTGCGTGGCCGCCAGCAAGGTCGATGTTAAAGAGCAAGGCAAGCGAGCCCGACACGATAACCTCATGTTCGTTGAGCTTGGGCACAGTAACGTACAGGGTCTCGCCGGGATTGGCTGAAGTGCGTTCAAAGGTGATGCGTTTTACGGTGCGCTCTGCTTTCATAGCACCAAGAATCTTCTCTGCGTTCGTTGGGAGGAGGTTTGGTTGCACGGCCATGGCCAGAGTATATATATAAATTTATATTTATATATATATATACTCTGACCATGGCAGAAGGTGGATATGATATACCTGGCGAGAACGAAAACACCGGGCTTGACTGGGATATAGACCACGATGGTGACGACGACGAAGAAGAAGAAGTTGATACAACAACCCCCTTTCAACCGGGAGCTGCATCCACCCCATATCCTGGCGGTGAAGAGCAGATTGAAATGCATACACTGCCTCACGAACAGAGCGGTTTTGATTCTGAAGGCATCCCTCTGCTTGAAGGCGACTTCTTAGATGCAACGGAAAAAGCATCTAGAATCGATCAAGCTATGGACTGGCTTAAAAGCCGCTTTCCGAAAATAAATCTCAGACGAATAGACCCTATTGGTTTCGGTAAAAAAACAGAAAATATAGGCAGAATTGTTACCTTTGGGCCAAGGGGTGGCGAGAAGCCCATTTTCAAACAAGATGGGTCTGGCCTTCTTAAATCATTTACAGACAAGTTCGAAAGGGCTCTTGGCCCAAGCGCTGAAGAGATACTCGTTGAAGACAGAACATCAATAAGGGAAGAAGAACAAAGTCTGAAGGAGGCAGAAAAACAACTGAAGGAGACTGAAAAGGTTTTTGCAGAAAAACAACAAGCTTCAGAAAGAGTACAAAACCTCAGGGGAAGACTCGAAGAAACACAAGCTAGGCGTGAAGCTTTGGAACAGGATGGTGGTTCAAGACTTGAGAATGAAACCGAGATAAATAGACTGAAACAACTAGAAAAAAATCTTCAACGAGATCTTGAAAACGAGAAAAAAGAATTAGGGGCCCTGCAAAAAATACAAAAACAACGAGACCAAGAGCAGGCAAAGGCGGACAAAATCAGAACACGCCTTTCTGCGAAAACAAGAGAAAGAAATGCTGTCGAAGCAGGGCTGAACTCCACCAAGCCGCTGGATGAGTTAAACGAACAAGTGGCCGAGCTTGAACGACAAAACGAGGAAGACCGACGCGTGATAGAGGATGAGAATACTTCTCCCTCTGACAAAGAAGCTGCAGAAGCCCGAGTTGCTGAGCGAGAAGAAGAACAGGCAAGACTAAGAACACAAGTTCAGGAAAGAGAAGAAGCCTTGCCTTTGAGAGAAAGGGTCAAAAATATCTTCAAGAAATATGGCTGGACCCTTCAAGCAGTTGTTCTGGCTGCAGGTCTAGTCATAGGAGCTGTGACAATTGCCGCAATGAATGGCTTAAAGGCCGGAACCAAGGCTATTGGCAATGGGCTCAAAACCCTAGGAAATAAGGTTGCCTCCATTCTGCCAGGCTTGATCGGCTCGATCGTGAGCTTTATCTTCAAAACAGCCGGCCAGGTTATATCCTTCCTTGGCGAGCACGCCTGGCTGCTGATCCTTGCCGTTGTGGGCTTCATGATTGAAAGGATCACCAAGCGCAGGAGATAATTATCTCATCCAGACAAACAAGCCTGCCAAAGCAAGCGCACCCACGCCAATGAGCGCCTTGTTTACATGATGCGGCTCGATCTTAGTCTCTTGCGTTGTGACTGGTTTTGGTGTTGGTGTGGAGGCTAGTTGTGGTGTGGGTACGGGGGCTGGTTTTGGGTCTTTTGGAGCTATACCCTGTGCCTGTGTCGCCTGTTTGTGAATCGGGTTCGATGGGTGGCTGTTTGGTGGATTAATCTTTGTCGGTCCTCCGTCCATGGGGCGAAGGGAGGCTTTTTTTGTGGTAAGATTGACATCATTGTTAACACCCAGCTTCATCCCTTGCGTTGCCTGCATAAGATTGTTATTGTACCCCACCACGCTCTCTGTGTTGATAACCATGCGTGACGGCATCAGCCAGCTCCCAGGGGCAACTACAAAGTTTAGCCACACTTTCGTTGCTTGGATGGCCTGCTGATAATGCTGTACGCTCTTAGATATGTCGTTCAGTCTTATAGCGTCCTCTAAGAGTGTGAGGAATACTCTCTGCGTTTCGAATGCTCGGCCTCCATTCCCAAGAATGCTGCTGCGAGTGTTTGCTTGTGCACCCAGAATGCAGTACACAAAGGCCTCGATTGACTGATTCATACGCGCGAGCCCTGGCTGTGTTAGCCCTTGTGCATAATTCGGCACAAAGTGCTCGAACTGACTAACAGCGCCCTGGTCATTACGAACGAAGTATATGCCGTTTGCTCGATAGTTTGGGTCTTTTCTGTCTGTGACACGCTCGTCATCAAACAGGGCTAGATCGGGATCAGGATAGTCGTAATCAGTAGAACTGGGCCCATCATATGCAACCCAAATGTACACATTGCCAAGCCCGTGATTTTTGCGGTATGTGAAACGAAAGTCAGAACTGGGGTCTACACCGAACTCTTGGCAAATCCTCTTGTACGCGTCGATGTTGAACTTGTTGTCTTTCTGGTTGAATGTGGGGTCGTCTGGCAAAGCACTCACACTCTGTTCCCCACCCAGCTTGTAGAGTATTCGTCTTGTTGTGAAATAGATGTGAAACCTGTAAAATGATCGGAGCTGCGGGGTTAGGGAGAGAGTCGAGTTCTTATCAAACAGAAGGTCGCGCGAGATGCCGCAGCCGGTTGTTGCACACCACAGAGCAAAGTTTAGTTGTTGTGGCCAGAAACTCATATGCGGGCCGCCGAGCCACTTTCTCCCATATTTCGCGGTTGTGAACGAAATTTGTGTGTCTCTGAAAATGTTTCTGTATTTCGTTGTGAAATAATCAGTTGGCGTGACATAGATCTTTTGCGCTTCGTCGTTCAAGACAGAACCAATCATCATGTCTTTATCGATTGAGGTGGTGAATTCAACAGCCGGAATTGGTTTTTGTGTGTTTCGGTTTAACGTTAACTGATAAGGGAAACCGCCAATATACTCTAAGCCAAGGGCGTCTTTCAGGGCTTGTGTCCAATTCTTGTGCGGTATGTCTGAGGGCATAGCCCAGGAGCCATGCCCCTCTGAGAAAAGAACTACTGCTGTGGCTTTGTGCTTTTCGTCGAAAGAAACTTCTGTTGTAAATCTTGACATATCAGCGTGCGGGAAACGCCTTTTGAAGTCTGAAATAGCCTTAGCCTTGGCGGCTGTAGAGAGTTTTTCAGCCTCCGGAGAACTCAGCCAAGCAAGTTGCGGATTTACTGTGGGTGGTGTTGGCTGTTTTTTGCTAATATACCTGCTCTGTTGGGGATAGAGGGGATTTTGGGGACGAGGAAAAAACGGGGGCGGAGGTCCGTAATCGTGGCCGCCAATGTCTAGACCGAGATTTGAACCAGGATTAAATCCGCCAGGGCGTCTGCCAAACATGATTGAATATATATATTTAAATTTAAAATATATATATATTCAATCATGGTTGTGTTAACAATCGTCGCACCTTCGAACCCTCACACCATCTACTTCGACCACCCGCTTCAGAAACTGAGTTACATAAGACTTGTTTCTTGTTCATTTTACAACTCGTGGCATAATTTGAAAGAAAATGCAACTATTTCAACAACAGTAGATAGCTCCAATGGATCAACTCCAAACGTGATATTACTTCAAGGGCATTACACCATTGATAGTCTAGCGAAACAATTTAACGACTTAGCCACCCAACATAGAATAAAATTACAATTATCAACTACTATAAATACACCAGTCGGCGCGATGGTCATTCACAATGGAAGTAATGTAAAGTTTAGTGACAATCTGGCAAATTTACTTGGCATAAGAGCTGTATTGTTTCTAGTAACATACGTCAAAGGATTAACATCACCAAGCACTTACTTTATCCACTGCGATCTGGTTGATAAAGAACAGAACCTGTTCAACGGTAAGCCTTCGACTGTCTTGGCTAAATTTGATCTTCGAGGTGTGCCATATGAGAAAGTTTTCTATGAATCAACACAGCAGAACATGCGTGACGTCTCGTCTGGTGATTATGTAAACAGCATAACACTGTCTGTAAGGGATGAACACAATGCCCTTTTTGACTTCAATAACATGCCCCTTGAATTTGAACTTGAGATCAATTAAAAAATATATTATATATACCCCCTGATGATGAGCTCAGCTAACGTGTTGCCATCAGCTCCTGAATACAGCGAAACTCCATCGCTTTACCCAGACTTATCTAACGGTGAAGACTTCAGACTCAAGAAAATTTCTGATTTGCAAAAGGAGCTTGAGTCGGAGGCGAATCATTACAGACAAGTTGCTAAGAAATACAAGAGAACACACACCATTGTTCACGGAACCGCAGTAAGTTTTGGTTTCATTTCTACAGCTTTGTCTTCAGCCACAATCGTCACAGCCCTGACAGGAGCCGGGCTCATAGCCAGCCCTGTCATTGCCGGCGTGGCAGCTTTGACAGGTTTTTCAGCGGCCGGCATCACTTTGTTTAGCAGGCGGCTTGATAGAAAAATTACTAAACACGAAAAAATATACACACTCGCCCTTGCTAAACGAAACTCTGTCTTTGAGCTGGTTTCAAAAGCTCTAACTGACAAGAGAATCAGTGATTCAGAATTCAAAATAATCCTCCGTGAAGTTGAGAGCTATTATGAACTTAAGAACGAAATACGCTCTGGTGAAACAAAGGCCGCAAACAAAGTAAACAAGCAAACTCAAACTCCAGATCTTGACAAGATCAGAAAAGAAATCCGCAAGGAAGAACAAGAAAAGATTCAAAAAAAACTCAATCGTCTTACTGCTGTGTCCAAGTCAGATTTGAAAGACTAAATTCGGGTTTCTCGCTTTATCTAACAAAAGAACGCAATTGCGTGACAAAGCGTGACACATGACGTGACATTGTGCGTGACTGTCACGCGTGACATTGCGTGACACATAACAAAAAGGGACAAAACCCTCGTCAGGGGGTGCTCTGGTGGCTGTTTCGTTTTGCCTAGCCTAGGCTAGGACTTAACTCCGGACAAGGGAGTTGTCTCTTCCCATTTAGCCTCTGGGAGCGAGGTTGAGTTCTCCTAGGAGATCTCTGTTCGAGCACCCCCCTGTATCAGTTGGGCCGGGGCTGGTTCACCAGGGGGTCACTAACTGACGCAGCAACCCCACTACCCCTGGTCTGACATCGCATTAGCCGTAAGCAGGATTCAGTGGGGGCCAGCCACACCTCCCTGAGCTATACCGAATTACAGACTTACTATAATATATGGTGCGAGCAGGTCTTTTATACTCGAGCGAATTGCCGTGCTTTCACATGTGGTAACTCATAAAGAACTACGCATGCGCAAATATAACCGAAAAGTTGTATTTTTCTAAATATAGGCTTTACATAATAAATACCGGAAGTCACGATCGCCAAATTGAAAAAATAATTGTATTGTATTGTATAAGCATGACTGACTTCACCGCACGGCTCAGTGAACTTGACAAACAACACAATTTTGCCATCCTTCGCTCGCTATATGGTGGTGATTATAGGAAAGAAATACACCGCTTGGGTCTGCCGGAAAAACTTTGCCATATCTACGAAGATATGGGGTTGGCAGAGATGGGGAAACAATATCTACAAGAACATTATAACGCCTTGCAGCGTGAACGTTGGGCCCGAAGATTGTACAAGAGGGCTTGTTATGATTGTGGTGGCTCATTTTTGCAATCAAGCGATTCTTGTGAACTTTATTGCAAAAAATGCGGTCGTGTGGAAGTGCTAGAGGATTATGCTCCGGCATATACGGATCAAAACATTTTGTACAAACCAAGACAAAGGCAGTCGGCACGGTGTTATGCGTTTGGGTACGCTTTAACACGAATTAACAAAAGGATTGGATTGTCTATCGACCAAATAAATGAGGTGAAACGTATTTTCAAACATATACAAGCTCGGCTTCCGAGAATCTCTTATACGTTTGTGATCTACAAAATCCTGGACATTACAATGCCGCTTGAAGACCCACAACGAGCGATTGTAAATTGCCTTAGACAACAGATGTCGAACAATATGATAATTAAAAACGACCGTTTGTGGAGCAACGCTTTCAAAGATCTGGAGTAAGCGCCTCCGCTTTCTCAATAAGAAAGGCTTCTAACATAGCACTGTCATCGCCGATGTTGTCTTCAAAAGTTTCACCAGGTATGGTTTTCTCAAGGTGTTTTTGATTTGATAAATTTTCATGTATTTTTCTGCGAAGCCTTGCCAAGTTCTCGTGAAATCGTTCGACCTTCGGTTGAATACTGTTCAAAAATCCCTCATGCTTGACAATTTCAAGCTCTGTGACTTTCAACAATTTCCATGAAAAGAAAGCAACCGGCTTCGGCCCCTCATCTGGAGCAAGGAAAGCCTTTTTCATTCTGAAGTAACGCAAATACTCATCATCTATGTATTCTTTGCTGAACGACATTCTGACCGAGCCGTAAGAACACCATAGGTCTTTCTCGGCTATTGAAGTCATTATTTGCTCAAATGTCTGAGTTTGTTTAAGAGAACCAATATCAATCATTTTAGTTTGCTTGCGTGTAAACTTTTGTTTTGAAAACAGATAACATATGCCCCAGGCAAGCGCTGTGTGATCTTTTGTCTGGTAAATATTTCCGCCGTTTAAAAGATTATTATGATTCGAACTTGGCTCTATCTGGTTTATAGAACACATTCTGAAGTAAGAATCGACAAAAAGGCCTTTGTTGACCATTTCCCCACTAAACACAAGGCCAGTTTGTATCTGGGGTTTATAATAACTGGGCACTCGAGTCATAGCTATTTTCCGCTTGAAAGGACATTTGAACTCCAAAAGAATTAAATTATTATCTTTGTCAAGATAATAGCCGTCAGGACTGCATATAATTTTTCGAAACAATGGATGATCTGTTGCCAGATTGAGGGATACAGAATGGGCAAAAACTCTAGCAGAGTGCTTCTGCTCAAAAAATTTGCGAGCGATCGGTTCGAACAGATTGCCCCAGGTACAGGCCGTATTGCTATGCATGTCTGATGGCTGTAATTTTTTTAAAAGCAAGCTCTTTGGTGTTTCAAAGGGTGAAACTCCGATCAAGGCTGCAATTTCGGATGCCCCAAGAGTATTTTGTCGATAACTCACCCAGTCGGCGCTCTTTTGTTTTAGACCAGTGTTCCTCGATTTGAGAAAGTTCAAGAACACTTGTGTTGTCGTCATCATTGATATACGAAGGGAAAGTGTTTATTCAATTGGTAACGCTAGAGCATTGAGAATATCAGAACGAATCTCTAACATTGTTTCCTTTACTGGAGTTGTATCTGAAACCTCCCAAAATTCAGAGGCACCCTTTTCCTGATATAGTCGTAGTAGACGAATAGTTTTCACAAGCGTTTGAACATCTTCATGTGTATTCATATCAGTTCGAACATAGTCATTTGGTAGCTTAGTGATTAGTCTTGTTGGAGGTAAAATAATATTCTTGTAACGGCGGAATACAGCTTTAGTAACCGCGCCTCCAATATCAATCGGCTTTCCCATGATTTCAACCCAGCAATGCCACGATACAAATTCACCATGTTGTTGAAACCCTTCGACCACCTTTGAAACGTATCCTGCTGCTGATAGAACTTCCACTGCAAGTATCGTTGAAGGAAGACACGCTGCATAAATACCTGCATCGAGCAGTATGTTGAAAAGCATGTTAACAATCTCTATCACATTCTCTGATAAGCCTGTTCGTGTAGAAATTGTCTCGTTTGATACCTCAAGACTGGCTATATGGTTGTTACACAAAGCTGCACTTAATTGAGGAGCCACCTCAGTTTTGTTTACATAAAAACGATTCTTTTTAAGACGTTGCCTTAAGAGCGATTTCTTACCACGACCCATCGCGATATACACAGGGTATGCATTTATTCAATTGGGCAGCACCGAGTAGTGTAGAAGAGGGTGCATCCCGCCCCGGCTCCAAAGGCCCGCGAAAACGCTTATTTTGACAACTCCCGAACGCCCATGTTAGCAGCCCCCAGGGCGAATTGCAATGAGCCCTGGGGGCTGCTAACATGGGCGTTCGGGAGTTGTCAAAATAAGCGTTTTCGCGGGCCTTTGGAGCCGGGGCGGGATCACCCTCTTCTACACTACTGCTTGGGTACATCATTCTGCTTTTGGCTGCTACTTCCAGGCTCGGTACACTCGTCAGACTCTTGATTAACTTGCGCGCACTCCAAAGGATACAGAAAGTTCAATGGTCGGTTCAGCAGCTTTCCTGATGCTGTTCGGACCGTAGCCGCTCGTACTTCGTTATCTTTGCTTGTGATGATTTCTTCGATCATTCCTAACTTCCAGGTTCCTCTTGGTGAGCTTTCTTTTAGTAACACGACATCTCCCTTTGTGGGTTGAACTTTAGATTGAACTCTAGAGGCTTTTAAGTACTTCTGGCTTCTTTCACGCAGACTTAGCACATATTCATCAAACCACAGTTTCCAGAAAGTGTTAAGGTGTTTCTGACCTTTTTTCCATGTTTCAAGAAGTTTCTTTGCAGAACTGAGTTTTTCAATAAAGTCTGGATCTTGCAGTTGTTCGTCTTCTGTTTCTAGGCATGGTACACCGGTTTTCGGGTTTAGACTAAGAAAGTCACCAGGTGTTAGTGCAAATCCAGATTTCAAATCAGCTCCCACATACACTAGTGGTCGTGAATTTATGACTGCTTCGACTTCTGTAAGAATAGTTTCTAACTGGACAATGTTCAAACAGATCTTGCCAACACTCTTTCAGAGAGCCTGCTTTACAACTCCTACAAGACGTTCATAGAAGCCTCCCATCCAGGGGGCCAGTTCAATGGTGAAGTTCCATTTAATTCCTTCATTGGCTAAATAACTTTGTGTGTCAGGGTTAGTTGTTGCAACCTGCCATGCTTCATCAACAGTGGACTTTGCTAGCTTGAATTGTGAAGCATTGTCAGACATAATCTCTTTAGGCTTGCCACGCCTGGCGATAAATCTTCTTAGACACAAAAGGAATTGCTCTGCAGACATGTCATTGATCACTTCTAAATGTACAGCTCTGACTGCTAAGCAGGTAAATAGGCAGACCCAAACTTTGTGTGTAACTGACTCACCATTCACTTTGACATACAAGAGTCCCAGATAGTCAAGGCCTGTGTATGTAAAGGGTGAAGACTCTTCTATTCTTGATGGTGGGTACGGAGCCATCTGGGGCATTTTGTATGGGCCTCCTTGATGTCTTCTACATCTTCGACAGTTCAGGAGAACTTTTCTCACTGTTGCTCTTCCTTGTGGAATCCAGAATTCTCGTCTGATAGCTGACAGTGTATGGGATACTCCAGCATGCATCAGTTTTTCATGGAAGCTGTTAATGAGTAAGCTGGTAAAGGCATGCTTCTTTGGTAGGAGTTTTGGGAAGACAGTACTTTCTGGGAGGTTTTCTCTGATCAGTCTGCCATGACAATGAAGGATTCCATTTTTAGCCATCTTTAGTCCCAGTTGATTCTTCAGGTTGTTCTTTGTATTCTTCTTAACTGCATTAATCTCTGATGAAAAACTGCTGTTCTGAACATGTCTCTCCCACATCAACTTTGCTTGGTCAATTTCTTCAGCTTTAAGTTCTTCTTTTTCGGTGCTCTTCTTCTGAAGTTTTCAGATGAATCGTAGAGCCCATGCGGTCACTCTGAGAAGTCTTGTTAGGCAAGAATAATTCTTTTCATTCAGTTCAAAAGGTGCAACTGGCTTGTCAGAGTGTTCTTTTTTGTTTTCCATTTCAATCAAGGCTGAGGTCTCGTACATGATCTGTGGACGAACAGCTTGTTTGGCCATCTGGTCCAGTGTGTTGTGGTCTATCTGCTGGAAGTCCCATGAAGGCCATTATTTTGGTCTCATGATCACTGAGCCAAGATGGTCCATGCCACCACAATTGATTGTCGATGAGGGCTTCTGTGGAAACACCTCTCGTGGCTAAGTCGGCTGGATTTTGAGTTGTGGTGACATATCTGAACTTCATGTCTTTGTGTGACTTTATCTCTTTCAGCCTGTTTTGGACAAAGATGGGCAACGGTTTGTGGCTTTTCATCCAGTGAAGAACACACTGTGAGTCTGTCCAAAGTATTCGGTCAGTCACTGGCAACTGCAGTTGTTCAGTTACATAGTTCAGGCACCTTGTTCCAATGACAACAGCAAATAATTCCAGTCTTGGAATGCTGAGTTGCTTTGTTGGGGCAACACGAGCTTTAGAGAATACCAGGTTAACACTGGCAGTTGTACCCACTGCAGAGTACAGGTATACGGCTGCTGAATATGCCTTGGCTGAAGCATCAGTGAAACAGAACAGTTTGTATTCTTCTCCTCCTATGTATCTAGGTATAGGCACGGAAGACAGTGGGCTGAGGTCATCATACAGCTTGTACCACTCTTGCTGTTGTAATTCAGTGAGTGTTTCATCCCAGTCTAATTCCTGTTTCCACAGTTCTTGGATGAACAGTTTTCCATTTAGTGTAGCTGGAGAGAAGAATCCTAATGGATCATAGATTCTGCTGATAGACTGCAATGCTTCTCTTTTAGAAGTGACTTGACAGGATGAAGTGTCAGATCCATTGACAAAGATTGTGTCACTGGTCATGTTCCAGGTGGTTCCAAGGGTTTTCATGGTGTCTCCACTTGTTCGGTCACTTTCTGGGATGTTCTGAAGGAACTCTTTAGAGTTTGATGCCCACTCACGGAGATTCATCGATGAAGACTGGAAAAGAGACTTAGCTTCTTTGTAGAATTCGACTGCTTGTTCTGATGTGGCAACTCCTGTAACCATGTTGTCCACGTACATGTTGTCTGAAATGTTCTTGGCTACTGGGGTATTTCCTTTGTTCAGATGATACTTGACTGTTGCAGCCAGCAGGAATGGACTTGATATCATTCCGAACGGAACTCGGGTGAATCTCAGAACCTGGACATTGTTTTCTAGGGTGGGCTTTGTGGCATCTTTTAACCAGAGAAATCGTGTTACATCTCTGTCTTCAGGTTGAAGTCCCACTTGATGAAATGCTTTTTCGACGTCAGCAATCAGTGCCACTTTGTTAAGTCTGAACCTCATCAGGAGTCCACACAAATCTTCCAGTATTATTGGACCACGGTGTAGGCTTTCATTTAGGCTTTGACTTCCTTTTCTGGTTTTGGCTGAAGCATCAAAGACAATGCGTATCTTTGTTGTGGTCTTCTCGGGTGTCACAATCTCATGGTGTGGGATGTAGTGCTTCAATGTGTTTGCAGATTCTTCATCAGGTACAATTTCAATAATGCGCTTGTGTAGCTGGTCCTGGATTACGGCGTCATATTTTGTCAGATGTTCCGGGTTTTTCGCAAGTCTATTGACAAGGGATCTCAGCCTTCCCATTGCCAGTTCATAATTGGTTGGTAACAAAGGACATTCTTCCTTCCAGGGCCAGGTTACCTGGTAACGTCCATCTTCAAATCTGACAGTGTCATTAAATTTCTGCAGGGCTTTGTCATCATCATTTACACTCACAGGCTCACTGATTCCAAGTGTCTCAAGTTTCCAGAAATCTTCCAGTTGTGGTTTCTGTTCGGTTGGTAGTTTCTGGGCAATAAACTGAGCAGCAAGATGTGCACTGACTGGACTGGATGTGTATGTGAGCATTGACACTGAAGGAGCAGATTGAGCTTCTTGACACTTAACTCTGCCTGTGAGAATCCATCCCAACTTGGATGCCATGAGGTTTAATCCTGGAATAACTTGTTTCATTGGTATATCACCAGAGAAAATGTCACAGTAATAATCATTTCCAAGCAGTAGCTCTATACTAGCAGTTTCTTTTGAAGTAGGGATTGAGTCAGCAAGAGGAATGTCCTTAAGATGTTCAATTTTCTTTGTGTCAAAGCATGCTCTTTGCAAAGTACCAGTTATCTTTGGTACAACATTCACTCTCAAATGAAGGGATGATCCATCTTTCGTCAACAGTCTGAGTTCGGTAACAGGAGTTTGCATCTGTCTGGGTTTGGATGTGCTGAATGTGTAGACTGTCAGGGTCTCAGATCCCTTAATTGGCAACTGGAGTTTTTCTGCTAACTGTTCAGTGATGTATGTTCTTTGACTACCTGTATCCAAAAGCAATCTGATGGTCTGTTTTCTTGATTTTTCTAAATTTTCAACTTCTGCTGTAGCCGTTTGCATCAGAACTTGCTCATCCGAGGCTAGTAATGTATTTCCTGTGACGGTGGGTATGGTTTCAGTCACTACATTTGCCCCTTCTGCAGGTTTCTCTTGGAATTTGTTGATGCAGAGACTTCTGTGGTGTTTATTCTTCTGTTGACAGTGAACACACACTTTATTGGTTTTGCAATCCTTCTGATGATGGCCTGGTTTAAGGCAAATGAAACATTGTCCCTTTATTTTTTCTTTTCTTGCTGCCACAGTAGCATACTTTTTACATTCGTCGCTCCAGTGTTTGCCTTGACAGTAGATACAGATATCTCTTCTTCTGACTTTCTGATCTTTGGGAGGCTTGGTAACAGAGAACAGTGCTTCAGTGGTAGTTTTCCCTTCTTTATCCTCAGATGTGGGCCACATGCCTCCCATAGGGTGTTTACTGTCATCTTTGGTGCCACATTGTCGCTCAGCATTTTCCCTGTTTGTGATGAATCTATGCAACTTATCTCTCAATAGCTGCACTGTCCATTCTTGGTCATCCTCTTTTTGGTCAGTCAGGTGAGTTATCACATCTTTGGGCAGTTTCGTCATGATAAGGGATACAAGCATTTTTGTGTTTACATCCTCTCCCAGGGCTTGTAATGATCTGAGGTGTTTCTCTATTGAGTCATAGCTTGTATGTAAGGCTGATGTAAGGCTTGAGGAAGCAGGCAGATCCATGAGACTAGTATAATGAGCATTGATGATGATTTCATTTTGACCAAAGCGTTTTTGCAATAGTCTGATTGCTTCCTCATAGTTAGCATTTGTCAAGGTTAACCCTGAAATTACTTCTGCAGCTTCTCCCTCTAATTTAGCTCTTAGGTAATTCATTTTTTCCACTGGGCTGAGTGAGGCATTGGAGTGTATTGCAGAGTCAAATGAATCCCAGAATTCCTGCCACTTCAGTAGCTCCCCACTAAATTTATTGAAATCGAGCTTCGGTAATTTTACAGTGTTACTTTTCGTACCTTGTTTCGCGGTTTCTACTTCAAGTTTCTTCTTCAGTTTTTCTTTCTCCAGGTTAAGTCTCTCTGCTTCAATTTGTAACTTTCGGTGTTCAATCTCGGCCTTTTGTCGCTCGATTTCCAGCATCTTCTCCTCCAGCTCAATGTTTACTTTCACACTGCCTCGTCTGAGCTTAAATTCCATTCTATCCTTGATCATTTCCATTCTCGAGGAAAGTCCCACAACGAGTTGTTCGGCTTCTAGTGTAAGGTCGGCGTAATCATCATAATCTTCCATCACTTTGTCGTACTCCCTTTTTCCTGCGGTTTTAGCGGTTTCTTCAAGCTGAGTACGGAGGTTTTGATAAACACCTAAATGTAGTTGCAACTGATCTCGTTTTTCACGTGTTTCGTCAAGGAGTTGTTCCAGATCACCATCGATAGGTCGCTGTTTGATTTCTTTTGCTGCTTCCACGTTAAGACTTACGTGTCTTTTTCTTGGACCGATCAGTCTTTTAATCGCGCCCAAGTCGGCTGACATCTCTGCGAAGGTTTCGATTTCAAAGGCTTCAAGGTATAAATTCGGCTGATTCGAGGCTAATGTTGCTGTCGACGGCTTCAAGGAAAGAATAATTCGGCTGATGTTGATGTAAGTGACTTCAATAAACCTCTATCACTTTCTTTGTCTCTTGTTTTGTCTTTCTTTTTCAATCCGCTCGCTCTGCTACCATGTCGCGATGGGCGAGTGAAGACAACAACATTCTCCAACATTTCAACATGGCGACTTTATTTCGCTTAGGCTTACACGTGTTACCGGGAATCCCTCGAGGGGTCCCGCGTTACTAAAGCGTGACTGTTCCCTTATTCACGGAGAAAGCTCTCCGTGACAACTTTCCTCCAAGTTGAACAATTTATAACAACTTGTTTTGTTTGTTCTCTAGGAAAGACATGAGCTTCATGGACGTGTTCAAGAATTAAGGTAATGAGTGTTGAGCACTTTTCTATTTGATTGTTCATTTTGGCCTCAGAATTGACACCTTTCAATGAATATGTTGAAAAATAACATTTTCTCCTCTCCTTTTACATTGCACTTGTTACTTTCTTTGTTCTTATTTTTAGTTTAACAGGAGGTGGCGGCGGGGGTGGATCAGAAAAAATAGCTGTGTTGGAACAGAAACTCTTCAAGTTACAAGAGGAACTGACAGAGCTTCATCGGCAAAAAGGGGAGGTATGTTGGCGCTGTAAGTTATCTAATAAATGCCTGGCAGGGTATAGACAGGATTTTTCACTGGAGGTCTGCAGGGCAGCCAAAACCTCTCGTAAGAGACTGTGACCACTTTTAACGATGATGATGTGAATTTTTGTATTGTTTTGAACCTCTGGTTACAAAAAAAAACTGGAAAAAAGATGATACATTTACATAGTGCACTTTCTATTGCCAGACTGCTAACAGTTTACAATTAATGTCAAATGTGACACGGGTACCCCCATAACTTAAACAAAGCAGACCACAGACACTGGGGACTAGCAAGGAACCACTGGCCCATATTTTGATGTCTACAGATGGAGACAAATTGAATAATGTGTTGCAGTGCAACTCAGTTCCAGTATCACAACGACAACAACAACAACAATGTTTATTTGTACTGTAAATTACAAGAGCTGTAAATATAATATATAAATTAAAAATACATACAGTAGCTGGTTACCCAAAATAAGTAATAAATAATAAAATAAAACATACTGTTGTGCTGATAGGAGCTTTGTACATTGAAATTACTTCATGTTTGTATGATTCAAAGGTAAGACCCCCTGTGGTCTGATTCTCGTACAATGTAAGTAACCTCCTCCCTCCGTCCCTCCCTCCCTCCCACCGGGCTCTGTATTTTGGGTGGTTGCTTATGCGAGGATCAGCTGTATTTTGTGATTGGTTCTTTGATGGTTGTATATTTTTTAAGAGAATATCATTTATATATTTTTTTAGAATGCTCAGAAATTAATGGAACTGAACAATGCATTACGAAAAAAGGAACAAGATCTTATCACCAAGGAGGGACAGTAAGTGTACATGATCATACTCAGATTTCTCCTTGGTGCTTAAAATAATGATAGACTGTCAATGTACAGTGTTATGCACAAGAATAGGAAGAGTCTCATTGGGGTAAAGTTTTCATGGTTGTTAGTGGTAAAACTAGCATTTTAAATTTTGTTGTGCTGGAAACCAAGCCTGGATCTTTGACAGTTGTAATCATTAACTCGTGAATGCATAAAACGCTGAATGAGTTATAGGATATAGGAAAAATATGCAATTTGTCACTCGGTTGATCGTGGCAGTACGCAGCTCTTACAAGGTCTTCCCTGATTTGCTGAGAAAACAATAGAACAAACAACACAACAGTGGACCCTATCCCTGAAAACAATAGAGCTGCATGATACCCAGGTCCAATGAAATTAGAGGTTGTAAAGAGCTGCGTGGTGTCTGGGTTGATCCACTGTAAACTTTGAGCCCACAATATCTAATGGTCAACTCTCTGACTCATAGGGGATGGTGTTAGAGGGAGGGAGTTGGAAGCAGGGGGTGAGTGGTCAGTGGAGCAAAATGCCTGGGAGAGGGGAGGGTGGGTAAACATTGAGCCCACAATATGTAATGGTCACTTGGAGAGAGGGGAGGGCGGAGAGATGGACGCAACGGACGAGGAGTCAGTGGAGCAAAATGTCTATGAGAGGGAAGGGTCAGAACATTTTGTATTCAATGAATAACAAAGGAAAATGCATGCATGACATGCGCACATTTAGATGCCTCTGGACAGCTATGCATATGAATTGTGCTAAGTGTGTGCATGGTTTGCATCTGCATTGGTTCACTTAACTCTGACCTGCACTGTAGACACTTGAAATAAGTCTATTTTTAACAGTATCTTTTTTTCATTCTATTTAGGTTTCAAGATTTAACCATCAATAAACAAGACTTGGATAAGGAGTGTCAACGTCTTCAGCAAACTATCCTTGAATTAGATGCTACTTGTCAAGTAAGGTCAAAAAGAACAGACTATAATCTGTTTCTATTTCATATGGTTTATCAGGCTTATCCCTGGGATGTTGGTGTGGGGGGGGGGGGGGGGGGGAGATGGGATTCTGAACTTCCCACCTCCTGTATGGTCCTTACTCTTAACTGTCGTCTCTTAACTTGACTACCTTTAGTTGATCATTCATTATTTTCTCTTTAGTTGGTAAAAGATGAACTACAGGCACTTCAGCTGGCTTACACAGCATTAGAGGAAAGACACAGAAAAACAACTGAAGAAAATCAAGATCTGGTGAGTATACAGCAACAAGAAATAGCAATCTTATCAGTGTTATGTGCGTACAACCCCCAGGTGTCCATCATAGAGAGGTGTCCATCTCAGAGGTATCCATTTCAGGTGTCCATCTCAGAAAGGTGTCCATCTTAGAGAGATGTCCATCACAGAGAGGGGTGTCCATCACAGAGAGGTGTCCATCTTAGAGAGGTGGCCATCATAGAGAGGTGTCCATCTCAGAGAGATGTCCATCTTAGAGAGGTGTCTATCATGGAGAGGTGTTCATCATAGAGAGTTGTCCATCGTAGAGAGGTGTCCATCGTAGAGATGTTTATCATAGAGTTGTCCATCTCAAAGAGGTACCCATCTTAGAGATGTATCCATTTTAAAGAGGTGTCTATCATAGAGAGATGTCCATCTTAGAAAGGTGTCCATCATAGAGAGATGTCCATCTTAGAAAGGTGTCCATCATAGAGAGGTGTCCATCATAGAGAGGTGTCCATCTCAGAGATAGTTGTTTTAAAGAGTTGTCCATCTCAGAGGTGTCCATCATGGAGAGGTGTCCATCAAAGAGATATTTGTTTTAAAGAGTTGTCCATCTCAGAGGTGTCCATCATAGAGAGGTATACTGTGATGTAATTACGTTCAATTTCTTTTACTTGTCAAAATTCTATTTCACAGATACAAAGATGGATGGCACAAAAAGCTAAAGCTGCAGATGAAGTAAATGCTCAAAATGAACATCAATCAAAGTAAATAAATAATAAATATAAATTTTGATTTTGATTGAATCGTAATAGCAATCATGCATCAAGCAATATTTTTGTTTGATTACAATATTTATTCTAGTGCTTATTAATGCTTTTAATTAATATATGTTGCAGGTAAAATCCATTCTCAGATTGAACCAGTATTCAATAATTAATAATTTTAGGTTAAATGTGTACCTGGTATTCAATCTAGGTAAGCTAACTGCTGAACCCTAACCCTAACCCTAGCACAAAGCTTACCGTCACCCCAAGTACAAAGATACATGTAGCCAGTGGTGTGATGGTTAGCTTTATGTTAGAGTTAGCTAGGGTTTTAGCTTTGTGTTGGGGTTATAGGGAATTAGCTTACGTACACTGTAGATTGAATACCAGGTTTATATTTAATATAGATTGAATACTGATCTAACCTGAGATCGGATTTTACCTGCAACATATGTCCACTGATATTTAGTGACATTAATCATAATTATATTGTGCAGTTCCAGAAAATATCCATACTCCCCCCACAGAAGGTTTTTTGTTTAGCACCCCCGTCCCCCCAGGAAATTCCAGTTTAGCTTCATACTTTGCTTCTAAAATGTTGGCTTTTAAGACCCCCCTCCCCCTAGGAATTTCCACAGACCTTCCATGGGGTGGGTATGAATTTTTTCTGGAACTACACATTAACCAAAAGTTAAGAGATTCCATCTGAGCTCCAAGTCTTAGAACAATCATGGTATTTAATTTGTAAAATGATTATTGTAATTTTTATTTAATTTGTTTCCCTACTTAGACTGCGACAGCAAAAACTACAAAAAGATCTTGTTGAAGCAGCAAAAGAGCCTGTAGTAAACATACCTTCAAAGTAAGCATCCAAATGAAAGTAAAATAATGTAAATTGATCAATACAGTCGTACCTCTCATAAGCATCCACCTCTTCTATAAAATGACCATTTTTCCAAAATACCAAATCGTTTCTGGTCAAATCTTCTCGTAAGTGGTCTTCTCGTAAGTGACCACTCTTGTAAGCGACCACCTCTTGTAAGTGACCACCTCTTGTAAGCGACCACCTCTTGTAAGCGACCACCTCTTGTAAGCGACCACCTCTTGTAAGCGACCACCTCTTACCTCTTGTAAGTGACCACCTCTTGTAAGCGACCGTGGCCACTTTCAACACTGGTGATTTTGATTTTTCCATTGTTTTTAACCTCTTGTAAGCGACCACTCGCCCATATTTCAGCAGATTTCAATGTCAATACAGACACAAATTGACTTATGTATTGCAGTACAAGTCCAAGAAAACAACTATTTTGTCCCTTGAATAAAAACTTCAATATCATAATGATACAATTTGTTGTGCAGATAGGTGCTTTGTATATTGAAATTAAGACCCCCTGTGGTCCCTGTGGTCTAACCTCTTGTAAGCCACCACCTTCTGTAATCGACCACCTTGGCTTTGCATTTTGGGTGGCCTCCCTGTGGTCTAATCTCTTGTAAGCCACCACGTTCTGTAATCGACCACCTTGGCTTTACATTTTGGGTGGTCTCCCTGTGGTCTAACCTCTTGTAAGCCACCACCTTCCGTTAGTAACCACCTTGGCTTGGCATTTTGGGTGGTTTCCCTGTGGTCTAACCTCTTGTAAGCCACCACCTTCCGTTAGTGACCACCTTGGCTTGGCATTTTGGGTGGTCTCCCTGTGGTCTGACCTCTCGTAAGTTTTTTAAGTGACTGCCTCCCGTAAGCGACCACCTTGGCTTGGCATTTTGAGTTGTCGCTTACGGGAGGTTCAACTGTATATTAATTGAAATAAAATTAAGTAGACTTTGGAAAGGCATGGTCTGAAAATTAGAGAGAGCTCCATTGAACTGTATTTGCCATGTATAGTAGCAGTCTTTTACACTGGACTTTCCCTGGGACATCTGTTGGAGTTAAGGGGACATGCCCTTGCTGTCTACTTCTCTTGTTGTGCTGTCCACTACTGCAAAACGTTTTGAGAAAGCTGAATGTGAAAAACCTTTTCATATCATTTTAGGATTTCATGACCAAGCTATCAGTTTTTTAGGAAAGTCAAAAAGAATGTTCCATGTTGCTTTGTTTCATCCTTTAGTTTTGATCATGGGTCAACGGTACCATTCTGTGCCATTGTATCTGTACCATCCTATCCTGACAGAAAATTTGTGAGTACAACCTGTAAATTACAGTTTTTGTTTTTGGGATTTTTGAAACATGATTTGCCGGTGCTGATAATTTTGTCAACTAATTTTCACAGGATGCTCATGATGGTGAAGTGAATGCAGCAAGATTTAGTTTATCAGGGAGGCTGTTTGCTACAGGAGGAGCTGACAGAAGGGTCAAGATATGGGAACTAGTCAATGGTACAAGCTTAAAATGTTGCTTCAAGATTTCATTGATTGATTGACTGATTAGTTGATTGATCTATTGATTGGTTGGTTGGTTGATTGATTTGATTGATTGATTGATTAATTGGTTGGTTGATTTGATTGATTGATTGATTGATTGATTGGATTGATTGATTGATTGATTGATTGATTTGATTGATTGATTTCATTTATTGATTGGTTGATTGATTGATCGATTTGATTGGTTGATTTGATTGATTGATTGGTTGGTTGGTTGATTGATTTGATTATTTGGTTGGTTGATTGATTGATTGGATTAAATGATTGATTGGTTGATTGATTAATTGATTTGATTGATTGGTTGATTGATTGATTGATTGATTTCATTGATTAGTTAATTGATTGTTTGGTTTGTTAGTTATTGATTGATTGACTGACTGGTTGGTTGGTTAGTTGGTTGATCACTTGATTGATTGATTGGTTGGTTAATTGATTGATTGATTGATTGATTGATTGGATTGATTGATTGATTGATTGATTGAGTGATTTTTTTTATTGATTGGTTGATTGATCAACTGATTGATTGATTAATTTTTTTTATTGATTGATTCATTGATTGATTGACTGTTCAATTGATTTACAGGAATTTATATATCAAAAGGGATCATGCATGGTAGCAATGCAGGAATCATGTCAGTACAATTTGATCCTCAGGTATCTTATATAATAAAAGTATAAAAAAATCAATATTTATAGTGCGCATTAAGTAATTCAAAAATTATGAAAATGATTATGACAATATTTCTGCCCAGAGGAAATGGCATTAAATTGTTTGCTCCAAAACCTGGGTCATCCTTTTACAACTGAGTCAACACGTTTACAGCACTCACCAATTAGACCTAAAGTTTGTTCCATTTGCATTAAACCCTGCAATACATATACCTGAATTGCAGGTGCAGGAGTTAAATGTAGGATTTTAGTTTTTTTGGAAAGACTATTGTGATATATATGAAATACCTCTTCTTCCCTGTGTATTAGGGCTTTGGAGACTCCTATATTAAGGATCACCCATACATCTTGAAGTTTCTGTTTTAATTTTGTTTTACTTTTAATTTTTTGTCAGGAAAAACTTATTTTAGCGGCATCTCATGAAGGTGCATGTAGAGTGTGGACTCTTGCAGATCAGAGACTTCGGGTAGGTGTGAATAAGGGAGGAGGGTAAGGGTGGGGCACAAGACGGCTTTCCCTGAAGTACATATAAATTGCACCACCACATAATTGTGCCAATTGCATCTGATTTTTTTAATACTTATCTTGATATTACTATTTACTACTATTTTGAATAATAAATAAACAATTATTATTTTGTATTTTCACAGCACACACTCACAGGACATTCGCAAAAAGTGATGTCTGCAAAATTTATTGGGGCAGCAACAAAAGTGGTCTCTGGAGGCCATGACAGGACATTAAAAATCTGGGACCTTAGAAGCAGACAATGTATGTAAAATAGTGGAACCTGGAGTGTAAGTGGGTTTAGACAGGGGACAGGAAGTCTGAAGGGGGAATGCTGTTCCTAAGGTGAAGGAAAGCAGATGAAACAAGAAAAAGGTTTGCAATATCACAGAGAGGTAGGAGGAAGGCAAGACTCCTCAGCAGTCCTCCCCCACTCGTAACCAACACCTAAAGTTAACCCTACACTCCCAGAGTCAATAATGGAGACATGTAGTGTAGTTCTAACTTTTAAGTTTGTGGACGAAATCCTATGGTGTGACCATTTAAATGAAACCTCTTCAGCATTACTTTTGCATGGTAGTACCATTAGTTCTAACTTTTGAGTCTGTTGATGAAATCCTATGGTGTGACCATTCAAATGAAACCTCTTCAGCAGTACTTTTGTATGGTACCATTTGTTCTAACTTTTTAGTCTGTGGATGAAATCCCATGGTGTGACCATTCAAATGAAACCTCTTCAGCAGTACTTTTGTATGGTGCCATTTGTTTTTCAATATTTTACAAAATGAAATTGAAGATTTTTTCTTGATTTTTGATGTTTTGCACTCTCGGTAGTTAAAGGCAAGACTCACCCAAAATTAATTTTCTTATATTTTTAACAACTTCTTCTCACTACTTCTATAAGAAACAATGGGGACAAGAAAGGAGAATTTGGATTTTGATATTGGGGGTTAACCCTTTAACTCCTAAGAGTGCCATACATCAAAATTCAAGAAAAATTCCAAATTTCACTATGTAAAATATTGAAAAACTAATGGTACCATGCAAAAGTACTGCAGAAGAGGTTTAATTTGAATGGTCACACCATAAGATTTCATCCACAGACTCAAAAGTTAGAATAAATGGTACTATTCAAATGGTCACACGATAGGATTTCATTCATAATTGACTCTGAGAGTGAAAGTGGTAAAGGGTTTAACAAACAATCTGATTGAGGGTAAAAATGCCTTTCTCTTATAGGCACAAGAACAATTTTTGCTGGATCAAGCTGTAATGATATTGTAATCAATGAAGGGATAGGGTAAGGCTAAAAAAATGCAAACAAAAATTTACAATTTAGAGCTCATTCACTGTGACTTTTAATGACTCACTACATGTATAAGTAATAGCCGTCTAACATATGTTTGTTCTTTTCTACATCCAAAATAATGCATGGATTCCATGTCACATTGTTTTAACATGTTACATGTGTGAACCTGATGTAAATGTTTCCTTGTTACTTACAAAAAATGAAATTGTCATTTCTCAAATTTATCATGAATTTTGATATCCCTGTTCAGGTCTCAGGTGGCTAGTGGTCATTTAGACAAGACCGTAAGATTTTGGGATGTAAGGTGAGAACACACCCTATAGTATCTCTGCACAGTAATAATATGTACTTATTGACTGAGTGGAAGGGCCAGATGGGAAAATATTTGGCTCAAGGTCATGACGTATGGACCTCGCTGCACTTGGTCCATATGCCATGACCAAGAGCCAAATATTTTCCCATCATGCTCGACCTAACTTAGTCAATACGTATTTTATCATATGACCAATCTGGAGACAAAGTTGTTTCAAATTTTAACACAAGATCATTCGCTTTTTCAGTGGGGCCATATGGTGTTTTCCGGCCCCGCTCACCCTAATGCATATGGCTCTCATATGCCTGACTTTCATCAATGGTTTTGCACAGAAGGCTCACAGGGCTGTATGGGTCATATAATAATAAGCACTTATTGACTGAGTGGGAGGGCCGTACAGGTCATATGATAATAAGAGTTATAATATAGTTGAACCTCCGTGATACAGACACCAAAGGCACGGACCAAAGCAGCAATAAAATTTAGTATGGTACTGATCACATGGAGACTTGCAGGGAGATTTTGCATGTTAATCGGTCAACACATAATGTTGTACTGGCCCATGAATGAAGTTTTGACACTTGCCTGGGTGAGTCGGTGAGTGGGCGAGTGCTAATTTCCATTTCTGCTCTTCCTTAATTTATTTTCTTTTTTTCTTTTCAGAACTGAGAACCAGTCAAGTGTTGGAGAAATAACACTTCAAGGAAAAATAACGTCACTAGATTTATCTCCAGGTTAAATTACAGTATTTGACTTAGATGAGATTTTATGAACTCGCACTAAACACTTAATGACTGGTCCTGAGGGAAACAGTGAATTTTGTTTCCTGAGAATCTCAATGTTTCCCAGGACGAAGTCAAGGGAAACATTGAGATTCTCAGGAAACAAAATTCACTGTTTTCCGAGGGATCAGTCATTTAGTGATTTGTTATATAGCAACACAAAAACACAACACAACACAGTTTGAAAAACATGCCAAGCACTCAAGGTAAACATCAATCGCATCAAAATCATGCCACCTTTTGTCACGGTCTGATCATGTGCGCAAGCGGGTAACAGTGGAAATGTTGCCCCCTGAAGTCAAAATTGTTGCCCGCTTTCGCAATTGTTGCCCGCTGAGGACAATTGGTGGGAAACAGTTTGTTTGTTAGATGTCATGTGTCCATGAATCAACCAATCAATGCACGTGTTGTATTATGAAAAACTCCAGCTATATAACAAAAGGCATTTGTATGTGTTAGTGGTTGCTTAGTAAGATTTAAATAAATTTAATGAGGCATGTTTTATTCATGATAGATATGAACTGCATGTTAGCCAGTGCAAGAGATGACACAGTGAAGTTGCTGGACTTGAGAATGAACCAGGTCATGTCGACATGTAGGTAAGTGATGCAGAATTTATTTGACATGCACAAACAATGGCATGCTACAGTGATCCTTGAATATTAAGCTCTCCGTTTTTGGGACAAAAAGGCTCAGCACTATTTCAATTGTTATAGTTAATATATAGTGACTGAGAAGTGCTTTCCTGTGGTACTGTTTATTATGCTGTACAAGCTATGGTGGTTCTAACTTTTGAGTCTGGATGAAAGCCCGCAGTGTGACCATTTATATGAAAGCTACATGACTGAACAGGACTTTCCTGTGGTACTGTTTGTTGTGCTGTACAAGGTGGTTCTAACTTTTGAGTCTGTGGATGAAATCCCTAAAGTATAACCATTCAAATGAAAGCTACTGAGCAGTACTTTCTTGTGGTTCTGTTTATTATGCTGTACAAGGTGATTATATAACTTTTGAGTCTCATCTAATGAGTCCTAAAGTGTGGTCAATCTGACAAAAGATATTGAACATTACTTCTTGTGGTGATTTTGTTCCTAAAAGTTAAGTGTTTACAAAAGGATTTCAGGAACTTTATCTGCAGCCCTAGTATGGAGACTTGTCACTTTAATATCTCATGCATTTAATTTATATTTTTTTAGTGCTGATGGTTTCAAGGTTGCTGTTGATTACACGCGTGCATCCTTCAGGTAACAACAGTTACTGTAAATTATACACTGAATTATCTCTGAGCTGGACATGCTCTGGACCAGCTCTAGGTGTCTTCCATCAAGAGGTATCCACCTTCAAGAAGTGTTCACCTTCGAAAGGTGTCTGTCTTCAAGAGCTGTCTGCCTTCGAGAGGTGTCCACCTTCAAGAGGTGTCCATCTTTAAGAGGTGTCTACCTTCAAGAGGGGTCCACCTTCGAGGGGTGTCTGCTTTCGAGGGGTGTCTGTCTGCCTTCAAGATGTGTCTAAGTCAAGTTACAGACAGTCAAATGAAATTAGCTGGAACCAGCCAAGCACTAATGTCTGCCTTGGAGAGGTGTCTGCCTTACAGGGGTGTCTGCTTTGAGAGACTTCACTGTAATTCTACTGTTTTATATCTACCAATTAAAATGATTTGATTTCTATTTCATTTTAACTTCTCAGTCCGGATGGTCAGTATGTCATATGTGGCTCTCAAGATGGCAGTATCTTTGTATGGGACGCATCAACAGCAAAACTAGAAAAGATTCTAAAAGAGCACACGTAAGTTACACAAACCAGTTCATTAATGCTGTTTATAAAATGCTCAAGGAAATGCGCGCGCTATGATTGGTTAAATCGAGTTCATTATAACTCAATAAAGCACGCGCGTGACGTAGGGTTCGTAATAATCGTTTTTATTTTATAAAAGAAATAAAAAAAAATTGTTCCTTGTGCATTGTTGAGTTATATAAGCACTTGGTAATTTTTAAGAGAAGAAGAGAAGTGCGAGAAGCACCCGCCTTTGGCTCGTGCTTCTCTGCACTTCTCTCGTGTTCTTGAAATTCCCGCGTGCTTATATAACTCAATAATGCACTCGGCGCGTTTTTTATTTCTTTAATAATAAGCTTTGTACCCAGGCCTCAGTGCCATAAGCAAGTAAAAGCGAGGGGCTTGGGGCCAAGCATGATAGCCTGGCGAATCTTCCCAATCAGCACAATGGGTGACAACACATTCGATCATGTACTAAGGACATCCCCATCTTTTTTCTTCTTTACAAGTTTGTATAACAAGAAGAAAAAGAAGAGGGGGGATAGGACACCTTATTCTGATTGTCCACTTTGCCATCCCCCTCCCCTCCCTCCGTCCGTATTTTTATACGAATAAAACCAACATCGAGGAGGAGGGGCGTTCATTTTTGTCTGATGGTAGTAATTTTTGTTATAGAAGGTTATAAAAGTGAAGTAATACGAGCAACAAAATCGTGCAGTTTGTTGTGCAACAATTTTGTGTTGCAGGTTACAGTCCTGATGCTGCGGGTATTACCACCTACGCGCGCAACAAATTTTCATGTTGCAGAACGTAGACATCGCTTCTACTTTTTGCAACATGTAATGTTTACTACATGAGCGGGAGTGTTGTATCGGCCTATACAATCACGAGGCGTAGCCGAGTGAATGTATAGTGCAGATACAACACGGACGCGAATGTAGTAAACAACTTGTGAAATTCACATTCCAGATACAACTCACTAGTGGTTGTATCTAATTTACGTATCAGATACAACTCACTAGTGGTTGTATCTAATTTACATATCAGATACAACTCACTAGTGAGTTGTATCTGGATTACAGGGTTAACCATGTGATTGGAATGGCTCATTTCTATTTGTTAGTACCCTTATGGATTATTAATTAATTTTACAAGAAAATTTGTTGCATGCGTAGTTGGTAATAGCACAACATCAGGACTGCAACCTGCAACGCATTAACATTATTGTGCGACATGTTGCATGATTTTGTTGCCTGTATTACTTCATCTTTAGTCTTAAATTTCAATTGTATGTGAAGTGCACACTTTGAATAGGATGTCTGCCTTTGGGTGGTGTCTGTTAATGCAATCTCGACTGTACATGCTCAGCTCTCTGGTATTTTTGTCTACAGTTCATCGGTGGTGGTGTGTGCGTGGCACCCTGATGGCTCCAGCATTGTCAGCTGTGACAGAAACAAGCGTGCAATCGTCTGGACAAACCGATACTAACGCTACGCCTACTTTGGACAGGACGCTGGTGCAATATAAGGGCGCTTACCATTTCTAGTGTCAGAACTGGCCGGTACTACCGCTCAATTCGTAAAAATTATGCCATTATTTGTAAGAAATGGTTGGCCAGACTGGTCATTTCGGAAATGATATGCAGCCTTTTGAAGGACTTGTAGGAACAGGTCTTTAAAAAGCCACATTGTAGTTACAAACGGACAAATGGTAAGCGCCCAAATGCTCAGTGTACGTAGAACAGTCACAGCAAAAAAAAAAAACAGATTTGTGCAACCTAAAACATCTTCTTTTCAAGATAGTGGTTTGGTGGCAAAGTTGTTTTTAATTAATGACAATTATATATTAAAAATATTAAGAATTTAAGGTATTTTTTTTAAGAAAACAATTCCAAATGTTGTAAAGAGTTCATATTAGGTAGTTATTAGTCATTTATTGTACAACTGATAACTTTTCAATAACAAAAAAAATGAGTACAAATTGGTCGGCCAGGTTTCCTCCTACAAAGTAAATAATTCTGAATATTAAAGATAAGCGCTTCTAATTATTAGCAAATTACATCTCGTTTGAAGCTGAATTTAAACGCTTTTGAAGCCATGAGCAGTTTGTTTTAAGCTTGGTTCCCACTAGCGACGTAAGCGGAATCGGAATCGTAAAAACCTTACGATCTAGTGGAAATCAAAACGATGGAAGCGGATAGTAAGCGACGGAGGCAGAAGCGGAATCGGAAGAAAAAGGAAACCTTCTGATGCTTCCGATTCCGATTGCGACTCCGTTTTTTGATTTCCACTAGAACGTAAGGCTCCTTACTCTTCCGACTCCGACTCCGCTTCCGATTACGTCGCTAGTGGGAACCAGCCCTTAGTGAAACACTGTTTTGTCGGTTTTCAACTAAGTGTTTTGCATTTCTACGCATCTGATTGGCCAACAAACTTCACGCTACTTTCTTAACCAATCAGAAGTAAAACCAAAACCAATCGTGACTTGCTTGCACGCGTTTTCCCGCGCTAGGCGCCGGCTACATGTATTTGCTTCGAGTTCTGATTGGTTCATTGCATTGTCTGCGTCTGTTGTGATTGGCCAGAGTAATTACTTTGGTTTTGGTTTTGGTTTTACGACACTCAATTGAAAACCGCACTATTGTACAACTGGTAACTTTACAGGCCTAACAAGACGATGTCTGTTTGAGTACAAATGGGCGAGCCACAATCTTGGACAATTCAAATGGAAAATTACAACCTCTCCCCTCATTTCAGTGATGTAAAAATGACGCGTTTTGGTTTTAGCGCGAATTCATCATTGAATCGGGGGGAAGGGAGGTCTCATTTCTCTTTTTATTCCGTCCGAGTTTGAGGTTCTCTTGTTTTAAGACTGATTCTGAATATTAAAGACGGTGCTTGTCTCTTTACTAGCACATTACACCAGTTTGGAGCCGAAGTTATGCTTGAGAAGCCAAGAGCAGTTAGTTTTAGATTAGTAAAACACTGTTTTGGAAGTGAGAAGTTAGCCTGATACTATATATTATTTAGGAATAAATTTTAATTATGCTTTGTACACAAAGGGCGCTTTTCCGCAGAATTTAACGCACCCTGCTGCCCAAATCTGGGTGTTTCCTGGTGTTGCGGAAGCTATTGTTGTGGTGTGGGTATTGTTCAGTGTCTTTTGAATCTTTTGTTTTACGTCATTTGGTGATCACACCATCCGCAACACCAAGAAACTACCCCAAATCTTATAACCCTTTTAGACTCAATTGGCAAAAATCAAAATCCCTTTTACACCAGTCAAAGCAAAACGTTTTTTTTTTTGTGGAGACTGAAAGCGATTAAAAGTCTACGGCATTTGAAGTTGCAGATATTTAAAGATAAAAGAGTTGTCAGCCTTGGAGAGATGTCCATTGTATGGACATTTGGGTGCTGCTCATGTATATTCTTTGATGTTGCTTTTATTAAACGATTTATTTCCCTCTTTATCTCCGACTTAGGTGATAAGTATCACTAAAATACCTGTAAGTATCTTAGAATTTGTCAGCAACCTCGTGCAACGAGAACGTCGGACTTCTTGAGAACGAGAAAAAGTCTTAATTTTTCAAAGGGATGATCTTCGGAAATGAACCCATAAAAAGTATGTCTGCTTTCTAGTTTTGAGCGCTGATCATGTCAGGTTTGCCCGACCGTAGTGCCATTTCGAGAGAATGGCTTATCACTGTTTGTATTTGATCCAATGTGACGCAATAGATCGTTCACGGTATCTGCAGTTGAGTTGATCCATAAAAGTGCCAGAAACCAGTTTTGTGGGTGTGGCCCATTTTGTGGGTGTACCATTTCAGATACCACGCAGCTCTTAACAACCTCTAATTTTACTGGATCTGGGTATCACGCAGCTCTATCATTGTTTTCAGGGCTAGGGTCCGTTGTTGTGTTTGTTCTATTGTTTTCTCAGCAAACAGAGAAGACCCAACACGCAAGATTAGGATTGCTGCCCTCTGTGGGTAGCCACTAAAATAATCTACACTACTGTCCTTACGCAAAAGTTCCTTCTTAAGTGCAAGTTCCTCTTGAAGTGTTTTTATTGTCTATCGGCATTCTTGGATAAGTAACTTAAGGTGCATACGTCCGGAGATAATCTGAGTTATCATCCATAGTTCATAAAACCACGGGTTAGTTGTGTGAATAGTTCGCTGGCAGTTGGGTAGAAGTCCTTTACTCTTTAGGAATAATGTTGTTCTTCCTGAAAAATCTATAATTAATCATGTGGTGTTGATAGAGCTGAGAATGAGTTTCTGCTGGATTTTCTTGGTGGCATTAAATAACTTTGTAAGTTTAGGTGGCTGTCGACGTTGATTTTGTTGTGGGTAGAACTTAGAATGTGTTCTCTCAACTAGTGAGAACTAATACTGGTAGAAGGACCAAGATTAGGATGGATATCCATACAATGTAACAAGCTAAGAGATCTGTACACGACGCCAAATGATCCCCAAAAATAACAAAACACGACGCGAAATGATCCCCAAGGAATAATCGGAATGGAATCGAATGGGATGACGTTTTTGTCCCGGAAATAAAATTTTTCGAATTTTATCAACCACTCTTTCTTAAGTTAGGATTTGAGATAAAATATTTTCAAGGAATAAAATCTAAATTCATTCAGTTTATTATTATCTTATTTCTATCTTTCCTTGAATCGGCAGAAAGATTTGTTTTGATAAACATTTTTCACCTCACTTTTAGTAGCGCAGTAACACTGTAGAAGATTCGAACGGTCCATGCATAAGGTGTTCATCACGACAACTATTCCACGGAACTTTAACAACTAACTAGACGAAATTAACTGATCGACAAAACGTTTACATCCTTCAATCAAAGTTTACCAGCAAAAATTATGCTGTTACCGGAGTTTGAATTGAAATCATCAGAAGTATTCGGTTACAAACTGTACACATGGTTTCTCTAATGCTATTTTTCCGAGTTTGCTGATCTCAGTGCTTTTATAGGACAGTGAAATGGTTATAACTTCTGACAATTTTATGTCTGGTCCGTGAAACACTCTTGGCAGTGATGCCAGTCATGGAGTACCGTGCAACCCCCCAGGACACTTTGTGATGTCAGTCATGGAGTACCGTGCCACTCCCCAGGATACTTTGTGAGGCCAGTCATGGAGTACCGTGCCAACCCCCCAGGACACTTTGTGATGCCAGTCATGGAGTACCGTGCCACCCCCCAGGCCACTTTATTTTCAAAGCATTTTGTACACAAATTCGTGTGCGGCAAGATTTTATTTTCTTTTTTTTAATCTTTAGATTCGCAATGGTTAGAGCGCGATAGCAAAAACATTTTCCGCAGAACATGGTTTTCAGTTAGAAGCGTTGCCAAATAGCGAGCGCGATGCGCCGGTCACTCGCTTGTTAGTTACGCTTTTTTACTCCCTTTCTTTACAGAACTTTAATATGGCGGACGACTGAAGAGGCTCGAAGACCGAAATTTTTTATCAAACTACCGCGTTTTAACAGTGTTTAGATCGCTTGAAAGTTATTTTAAGTGCGTCGAATGTCTATAAAAGACGTGATGTCCTATTCTTTTCGCTCTTTACAGAGCGTTTTGTCAACAAATTCGTGTGCGGCAAGATTTTCATTTTGACTCGTTAGATTCGCAATGGTCAGAGTACGATGGCAAAAACATTTTCCGCAGAACATGGTTTTCAGTTAAAGGCTTTGCCAAATATCGAGCGAGATGCGCGTGTCACTCGCTTGTTAGTTACGCTTTTTTACTCCCTTTCTTTACAGAACTTTAATATGGCGGACGACTGAAGAGGCTCGAATACCGAAATTTTTTATCAAACTACCGCGTTTTAACAGTGTTTAGATCGCTTTAAAGTTATTTTAAGTGCGTCGAATGTCTATAAAAGACGTGATGTCCTATTCTTCTCGCTCTTTACTGAGCGTTTTGTCAACAAATTCGTATGCGGCAAGATTTTCATTTTGACTCGTTAGATTCGCAATAGTCAGAGTACGATGGCAAAAACATTTTCCGCAGAACATGGTTTTCAGTTAAAAGCGTTGCCAAATAGCGAGTGTGAATTACGGGTCACTCGCTTGTGCGTTGCGTTTTGTTTCTCGTGCTCTTTACAAAGCGTTTTGCAGTCCAGATCTAGACGTGTTCTTTTACTCGATCGATTAACGTAGTTCAGACCTAGAGAATATTAACTGAGGTTTTAAAAAATAATATAGGCCTTTCTATTTGCCGGACAATGAGGAATGTGAAATAAATGATGGGTTCTCTTTGAAATCCTAACTTGAACAAGCAAAAAGCAAGCGCCCGCCTCTCACGACTGAAGGAACATTGTTTGTGTTGAGATAATTATTCAAATCTGAATCCGTTTGCCGGTCTCGTGGGAGTTCGTTGGAAGACATTTTGGAGCGCCACTTTTAGTTTACGGAACACCTTCCATAGAAAATAGCGCTTTGATACTATTTCCACGCATCGTATTAAATCCAAATTTCGCCAATGTTTTGTTTAGACATGAGGCTAACATTTCCAGGGTGAACCTTAGTAAGTCCTTTCTTGAAGAGAAAGACCATCCTGTATATCAATGCGGTGTTTTTTAGAACACGATTCGATAGTAGTTGTCCAAATCTCAGGGAAATAAAAAGGGTCTTAAATGATTCCTTAACACCTCTTCTGAAAACGCCAGGGTGAACCTAACTGCCAAAGTACTTAGTTTTTTTTGTTATGGAGTAAAACATACACCTTGTTTCGCCATTTTTCCCCATTTTCTTTGTGATTTGGCTCTTTTATCAGACGGAAGCATTTCAAATTTAGCGCTTTGGACCGTAAGAAGGTCCCGGATATGTTGCGGCATTCTCGGCGATGACACTTTGTGATGCCAGTCATGGAGTACCGTGCCACCCCCCCAGGACACCTTGTGATGCCAGTCATGGAGTACCGTGCCAACCCCCCAGGACACTTTGTGATGCCAGTCATGGAGTACCGTGCCAACCCCCCGGGACACTTTGTGATGCCAGTCATGGAGTACCGTGCCAACCCCCCCCAGGACACTTTGTGATGCCAGTCATGGAGTACCGTGCCAACCCCCGGGACACTTTGTGATGCCAGTCATGGAGTACCGTGCCAACCCGCTAGGACACTTTGTGATGCCAGTCATGGAGTACCGTACCAACCCCCCAGGACACTTTGTGATGACAGTCATGGAGTACCGTGCCATTTTATTTTCAAAGCATTTTGTAAACAAAGATTTTATTATTATTTTTTTTAATCTTTAGATTCGCAATGGTTAGAGCGCGATGGCAAAAACATTTTCCGCAGAATATGGTTTTCAGTTAGAAGCGTTGCCAAATAGCGAGCGCGATGCGCCGGTCACTCGCTTGTTCGTTTCGCTTTTTTACTCGCGCTCTTTACAGAACTTTAATATGGCGGACGACTGAAGAGAGTCGAAGACCGAAATTTTTTATCAAACTACCGCGTTTTAACAGTGTTTAGATCGCTTTAAAGTTATTTTAAGTGCGTCGAATGTCTCTAAGAGATATGTCCTATTCTTCTCGCTCTTTACAGAGCGTTTTGTCAACAAATTCGTGTGCGGCAAGATTTTCAGTTTGACTCGTTAGATTCGCAACAGTCAGAGCACGATGGCAAAATCATTTTCTGCAGAACATGGTTTTCAGTTAAAAGCGTTGCCAAATAGCGAGCGTGAATCACGGGTCACTGGCATGTACGTTTTGCTTTGTTTCTCGCGCCCGTTACAAAGCGTTTTGCAGTACAGATCTAGACGTTATCTTTTACTCGATCGATTAACGTAGTTCAGACCTAGAGAAAATTAACTAAGGTTTTATAAAATAATATAGGCCTTTCTATTCGCCGGACAATGAGAAATGTGAAATAAATGATGGCTTCTCTTTGAAATCCTAACTTGAACAAGCAAAAAGCAAGCGCCCGCCTCTCACGACTGAGGGAACATTGTTTGTGTTGAGATAATTATTCAAATTTGAATCCGTTTGCCGGTCTCGTGGGAGTTCGTTGGAAGACATTTTGGAGCGCCACTTTTAGTTTACGGAACACCTTCTATAGAAAATAGCGCTTTGATACTATTTCCACGCATCGTATTAAATCCAAACTTCGCCGATGTTTTGTTTAGACAGAGGCTAACATTTCCAGGGTGAACCTTAGTTAGCAAGTCCTTTCTTGAAGAGGACCATCCTGTATATCAATGCTGTGTTTTTAGAACACGATTCGATAGTAGTTGTCCAAATCTCAGGGAAATAAGAAGGGTCTTAAATTATTCCTTAACACCTCTTCTGAAAAAGCCAGGGTGAACCTAACCGCAAAACTACTTAGTTTTTTTGTTATGGAGTAAAACATATACCTTGTTTCGCCATTTTCCGCCATTTTCCCCCATTTTCTTTGCAATTTGGCTCTTTTGTCAGACGGAAGCTTTTCAAATTTAGCGCTTTGGACCGTAAGAAGGTCCCGGATATGTTGCGGCATTCTCGGCGACGACACTTTGTGATGCCAGTCATGGAGTACCGTGCCAACCTTCCAGGACACTTTGTGATGCCAGTCATGGAGTACCGTGCCAACCCCCCGGGACACTTTGTGATGCCAGTCATGGAGTACCGTGCCAAACCCCCGGGACACTTTGTGATGCCAGTCATGGAGTACCGTGCCAAACCCCCGGGACACTTTGTGATGCCAGTCATGGAGTACCGTGCCAACCCCCCGGGACACTTTGTGATGCCAGTCATGGAGTACCGTGCCAACCCCCCAGGACACTTTGTGATGCCAGTCATGGAGTACCGTGCCAACCCCCCAGGACACTTTGTGATGACAGTCATGGAGTACCGTGACACTTTATTTTCAAAGCATTTTGTAAACAAATTCGTGTGCGGCAAGATTTAATTTTTTTTTTTTGAATCTTTAGATTCGCAATGGTTAGAGCGCGATGGCAAAAACATTTTCCGCAGAATATGGTTTTCAGTTAGAAGCGTTGCCAAATAGCGAGCGCGATGCGCCGGTCACTCGCTTGTTCGTTACACTTTTTTACTCGCGCTCTTTACAGAACTTTAATATGGCAGACGAATGAAGAGGCTCGAAGACCGAAATTTTTAATCAAACTACCGCGTTTTAACAGTGTTTAGATCACTTTAAAGTTATTTTAAGTGCGTCGAATGTCTCTAAAAGACGTGATGTCCTATTCTTCTCGCTCTTTACAGAGCGTTTTGTCAACAAATTCGTGTGCGGCAAGATTTTCAGTTTGACTCGTTAGATTCGCAATAGTCAGAGCACGATGGCAAAATCATTTTCTGGAGAACATGGTTTTCAGTTAAAAGCGTTGCCAAATAGCGAGCGTGAATCACGGGTCACTCGCACGTACGTTGCGCTTTGTTTCTCGTGCTCTTTACAAAGCGTTTTGCAGTCCAGATCTAGACGTGCCCTTTTACTCGATCGATTAACGTAGTTCAGACCTAGAGTATATTAACTGAGGTTTTAAAAAATAATATAGGCCTTTCTATTTGCCGGACAATGAGAAATGTGAAATAAATGATGGGTTCTCTTTGAAATCCTAACTTGAACAAGCAAAAAGCAAGCGCCCGCCTCTCACGACTGAGGGAACATTGTTTGTGTTGAGATAATTATTCAAATTTGAATCCGTTTGCCGGTCTCGTGGGAGTTCGTTGGAAGACATTTTGGAGCGCCACTTTGAGTTAACGGAACACCTTCTAGAAAATAGCGCTTTGAATACTATTTCCACGCATCGTATTAAATCCAAACTTCGCCGATGTTTTGTTTAGACAGAGGCTAACATTTCCAGGGTGAACCTTAGTTAGCAAGTCCTTTCTTGAAGGGAAAGACCATCCTGTATATCAATGCGGTGTTTTTCCATACTGAAATCAGCGAAAAAAACGAATTGCATTTTAACTCACTGCGTTCGCTCAAATGAAAAATATTTTCTAAATCCCTATATGGAAACTAGCAACATACAACTGCAACCACGTTGGTTGGTAACTCACGTGGAGCCAATACGAGAAAAAAACAAAGTACCGAAAATGAGGAGAAGAAAATTTCTAACTAAATAAATCTGTCAGTGATATAAATACCACGAAAAAAGCTGATGATCCAGCGTGCCCACTGGCGGTGCTGTGCACTGCTTCTTGTTGCTTTGCTGTTGGCGATCCTTTTCTTTTTGCTTTCTTTTCCTGTTAGCATTCGCTCGAGCGTCCCGAATTTTTCTATCATCTTCATCGTCCGAAGCGATGTCTTGGGATTCATACTCCTGAACCACGTCCCAACCAGCGTCACTAGAATCTGCAAGCTTGATCAGTTTCTGCCTCTTGTGCAACAGCGATTTGGCCTGCTCGGTTATTTGTGCCACTTTCGTGTGATCTTTTGAGGCGTTGCTTTCTCCGATTCTACCGACCAACTCCTCAAGTTCAGCGTAAAATACGAATTGCTTCTGATTTCCCTTGAACTTGAAGTTTTCCGCCTGCAGATTAATCTTTTGCTTGGCCACTAACTCCTTTCCTTTTTGGTCCAAACGGTTCTCAAGGTAGGTCTTAAATAAGGAGAATACGTCGTCAATTTCCTCAGAGGTCGAAGTATTTGATGTAGAATTTTATTGTGGTGAACTGTGTCGTGTATTTCCTTCAGCCACTGGATCGCGTTGAATTTCAGCAGGCTCGTCTCCCATAATGTTTTTGGAAATAGGCTACAGAAAAAAAGCTATATTGGCGACGCGAGAAGTAAAAGTTGCGTGTAACAAACCCAACTTATATATTGGAACATGTACTGACACTTGATGTCCCTTGCGGATCACAAGGTAGGAAATCATGCATACCTGACAAATATTACGTAACAGTAATGCATACAGGTGACACTGACGTTCGATAATTAAGTCCTATAGAAAATACATTTTTAGAACGCGATTCGATGGTAGTTGTCCAAATCTCAGGGAAATAAAAGGGTCTTAAATGATTCCTTAACACCTCTTCTGAAAAAGCCAGGGTGAACCTAACCGCAAAAGTACTTAGTTTTTTTGTTATGGAGTAAAACATACACCTTGTTTCGCCATTTTCTCTTTGTAATTTGGCTCTTTTGTCAGACGGAAGCTTTTCAAATTTAGGGAGGGTTCATTATTTATGGGGATGACCGGGTCGGATAATTTGAAACAACTTTTCGTTTTTTTCCTAATGCCCATCACACTATTACGTCAGAATTTCTAAGCCCGTCCTGATTCATTTTAAATTTTTCAAAGCCCGGTCAATGTAATTAAGATTTAATTTGACGTAGAATTATGACATTGTAACAGTATAAAAGTCGTTTTATGCATTACAACATGACTTGTTTAGTAACAAGTTGTTTCCGGCAATTTGCGTACATCGCAACAGTACATTTATGCTTAGTAATATTATGATTCCGGTGGGAAAATCTAAATCGTCGCTGTCATTTTTAATATCTTCTGATGAAGAACGTGAACAATATCCCTTGAAATCTTTAATTTTCGCAATGTGTAAATTAGCCTTTAATTAATTATATTTCGCCAGAAAATAATGTATTTTTTGACAGACAACTAATAATGTTTATAAAAACCGCCAGGCATCAAAGATGCGAGAAGCCTGGTGTCTAGTAAAGTCGCTGAGAACGTTCTCGATCGTTGCGACAGAATCTGGTCGCGTTTATAGTTAGTTGGATTCGTATTTGTTGCAGATATGCATGTATTAAACCTTCATAACGCTGAAGCTTGGAAGTTCACGTTTTACAAGTAGTTAAGGTATATATTTTTCAGTATACTGGCGAGTTTAATTTTGACATTCAGTCAAGTACACAAACGTTTTTTTTCCGAGAATTTACGATTCCCCGATTGGGAACAGATTTACGAGTACAGTACGGTTCATTTGAATATAAGCTTATTATGTCAGATAGTATTAATGTTTCATTGTGCTTCAGTACAAGTATATAGCAGCAGTATTAATTTGAAGTGACAAATGTTATTACAATAAATTGTTAAAGGACTTTTTTCAGAACCCGGTCATTTTGCCCTTTTAAATCTTCATAGCCCGTCGTTTCAGAAAGAAAATTTTTTATGACCCGGTCATTTTTTATCCGACCCGGTCATCCCCATAAATAATGAACCGTCCCTTAGCGCTCTGGACCGTAAGAAGGTCCCGGATATGTCGCGGCATTCTCGGCGAGGCTTGTACTTCGTGGAAGACTTAATTATATGCACGCAAAACGTCCCGGCACTTATTTAGGGTTAAAAACTCATTTTAAAATGGTTAGCTTTTATTTACTGTTTTGGGTAGTGATATCCATAACAGTAAATAAAAGCTAACCATTTCAAAATGAGTTTTTAACCCTAAATAAGTGCCGGGACGTTTTGCGTGCATATAATTAAGTCTTCCACGAAGTACAAGCCCTCGGCGATGTCTCCCTCACTTTTTCACACACGATCTCGTGTGGTACAGGGAAATTTATGGATTGACCTTAGCACTATAATTTACACACACGGTTTAAAATTAATTCTCTGATTCCTTTCTTGCTTACAAGAGATTCAAATGTACCAAACTAGCTTGGTCGCAAAGGAAGACAGCCCATTTGCAATAAAAATGATAATTTAATTACAGATACAAAACAGATTCATTACAGTGTAACTATAGCCTTAGTAAACTCGGTCGAGTTGTTCAAAGTGCAAATAAGCTAACACAGGGACACACCAATTTTGATTTCAGTTAAATAAATAATTAATTAATGGAAATTGTTCCAAAGTATTTTTGCCCTTTAGTTTCGGCTTCGGTTTGTCTTCAAATGTAGCTTCAAATTAGCTTTTGAAAACCTTTTAAACAAAAGAAATCCTTGGTTACGTTTTAATCCTGGATAAGCGTTAATTGGCTTTCAAAGAACTGGGCCCTGCAGGAGTTTAACGTATCAAGTGTGCAATTAAATATAATTACAGTGAGTGATTAAATTATATGCGCTATACCGGGTAGTCTTGTTTCGAATATCATAAACAAGCTTAGAGAAGAAAATTAATGAGAAACAAACTTCTGCATATAGAAACTACTGGAAAGTTCACATTTTTCCAGGTTTTCTACTGATGTACAATTTAAAATAATATACAAAATAATAACTTTTCTCTGGTAGAAAACAAATGACCTATTTAAGTGCTAAAACTTGCTCCAGGTTCACTATTGTCCCCAGGGGACCCCTCTTCTTTCTCACCATGGTCATGATGATGACCTCTGTGTCCCTTCTTTTTGTGGCCTGTGCAGTAAGAATTATGCGCACATCCATCATCGTCGCTGTCACTTTCTGAAGAGGAGTCTCCAAACATTTTAGGCTTGGAATAAATACAACAGCCTACAAAAACATCACAAACCTAAATTCAGACATCTACACTAATGCATAGTAAGAACGTTAACAAAGTCTGCTGCAAATAGGTAACTTTTGCCAGGGTAGTGCTTATTTCCATTGTGCAAAAAAGGTTAACAGGGCTGTCACTAATGAAAGTCCTGGGTTAAGGTTACAGTGTACCTTCGGGGGTGTCTCCAGTATAACAGCTCTAGCGTCTTAAGATTACACTTAATATACCTAAACCCATATATCAAATTAAAGCTTATAGAGCTGGCTATCTAAATATGGAAACCATTTGGTAATAAAATGAATTTGTCGAATTTTTTACGACGTCTAAATTCGAACGTCCGAATCAGCTTTAAAACGCTATAACAGCGCTATAACTCAAAGCGATTATTATATTTTGCTAATTTGATTTGTTCTCGGGTTTCCGGACACGAAGCGCTAAAAAAACGTGTCGGCGATTTCCCAAATTCAATTGCAGTGAAAAGTTACAGAATATTTTCGAAAAGGGGAGAAAAAAAATTGGAATGATCGCACGGAAATGGCTCTTGACGAAAAAGTTTTCGGAAATAAGAAATTCGCCGACACGTTTTTGTTGATTATATGTTAGCCTAGCTTCTGTCCAAATTTAAGGAAAATCGAACAAATTCCCTTTGAGTTGTAGCTCTTTAAAGTGTCCCCAACAAGCGAAAAATTAACTTCGAGAAAACGGCGCTTAAAAAAACATATCGCTTAATAAACAAACTCCGCCCACAAAAGTTATACCGTCATTTCTCCGTCAATTTTCACTATTTTTCGATAATTTTTTTATGGATGAAAGTTCATCCTGTAAACTTTATTTTAACGCCAAAAAAAATTTTTCAATAAATTTTCGATCTGAAGGTACACTGTAACCTTAATAGCTGTTTCATATCCAATTGTTCTATAATTATAAATGCTTTCAATTTGAAAAACAACACGGGAAAGTACAACTCATTCTGGAGTGTAGCTAAGAAACAACTTAGCAGGCTCATTAACAAGCCCTGAGCTGGTTTTCTGGCTTGTTCACCGTCAATTTGTATTCTAGTGAACTGTCAGCCAGTGATAAGTTCTCTTTCAGCTGGTAACATTAGCTGGTAGCCAGCTCTTAGCTACATCCCTGCCCGTTTGCATTCATTTGAAAGCTAAAGTAACATCTTTTGAATCATTAATTACCACTGTCATGAAAATATTATTACTGCTTACATTTTGAGATTTTCTTTCCCATATACTCATTATCTACAGCACTTTCATCCCACTGCACCTTCTTATCTGTCCTCGGTTTCTTCAGTTTCAGCAAAAGCCTCTGTTGCTGTAAATAAACAGAGGCAATTCCACATCTTCACCATCACTTAGCTCATCAATATAACAACTGGTTCATACCTGAAGCTACCACTGCACAACCCGATTGATGATCAGTGTAGATTTGAACGCCTGGATAAAGCAGTACCTAACCATGCATTGTAAACCTGCAAAGTTACTATAGTCACCTAGGTTACTTACCGGGGGGGGGGGGGGGTACTTCCTTATATATGCTATATAGGTATGTGCCGCCCGATATACGGTAGGGTTTTTGAGGTGCTCAGTCCTTAAATAGGGTATCGTTTTTGTTATTTTTGGTATTGTGATCCTTAGATGTTCCTTAGGGTCACTAAATTGCAGTATCCACCCCAATGCGCAAAACAAAAAAGATATGGTATGACATTTATGGTTAAATGAAATCAAGTGATCTGTTGGCGAAAGCTCGAGTGACACATAATGTTATAATAACAGGGGTTCTGACAGGGTGCGCTGGTGCGGGACTGCACAATTTCATCAAACCTGTACAATTCCTAAAAAACTGCAAAATCATGCACAATACTGAAAGATTTGCTTAAAATTTTAATTATATCAGGTATTTCTATTGATAACCAAGATTTCTAGAAACTTTTTAGGCTATTTTCAGGCTATTTTCCTTCCAAAACAATTGAGAAATCCCTTGCTTTCCTCAAACAGCTTGAGCGTTCTCTTTGCCGTCCTGGGCACTGGTCTCAGTTTTACTTCTACCCAACTTTCCACCCGACTTTCTAACATATTTTTTGCATAGCTTTTTAGTTATCGTTTTTTCCAGACATTATGCCATTTTTCTTAACAGCCTGTCGATATATTTTGGAGCACTTTCACTTCCTTGTTCAGTTTAATATGTCGGGGACCGAATAAGAAACACTGAAAAAATGTACCATTGCACGCCACGCTGAAATGAATGTCACTGGGTAAATCATTTTTGCGAAGAACTGATCAAGTTTGCGAATCAACAAACAAACTATTAAAGCACTGGAACTTCGGACCGACAGGAGGAAAATTATTAAGTTCTGATCAGAACATTGGATTTGATTATTTCATTCAAGTGAAAGACATTTTCATTCAGGAAAATGCTCTACGATCTAAAGTTTTGTGAGAAAAACAAACATGCTATCAAATTAAGCTTGCAAATTTGTAAGTACAATAATTTTAATTAAGGTGTGCATGGACAGGGTCTAAAGTCAGTATCTTTAGATTAACACAAATTCCATAAATCCTTCAAAACCAGAGTCAATGACTCAGCAGAAAGCCAGTACTGATCATGGCAAATAATCACTCACAAGGACCTTGTCAGTATTAGATGTGGTGGAGAAGAAACGATACAGCTGGGAAGCGGGGAAAATCAAATAGAGCAAAGCCTCGCCATCTAAAATACTCAAGAAAACGAGAGTTCGAACTGACCAATGAGAAAATATTCAGATTCAGGAACAAAAATAAAATATAAATTTCCTTATTAACATCCAAAAAAGGGCCCTGATTTAAATCACTCGACACAATTAACTGATTAATTAGCTAACTTTGCAATTCTCGGTGCGTCTGAGGAGTTGCAAATATTTGACCGGCATTGAAATTGTCAAACATTTTCACATACCGTAGGACTATCAGTTACTTCTTCGGTGATTGTAGTAGTGCCACTGGCACCTTCGGGGCATTCCGCCATTCTTCCTGGCATTAAAAACAATTCATTTAGCCTAGAAAAGTTGAAAACAAGCTTGTAATCTCAACATCATTTGCTGACTTGCTGACTGCCGAGTAAACTGCTTAGTGACCGCGCGATATGACAACATAAAATATAAACATAACAGGGGTAGCATAAGGAACTCCTATAATATGCAAAATATGATTATGGTCTTTTGTTTATTCGGTATTTAAGTAATTTCATCATATTTTCACGATCAATGCATAGCCTATTTTAATTTAAAAATCGTTCTTGGGTCTTTAAATTTTAAAACATTTTTTTGTTACTGAAAATAAACATAAGGCGCTTGTTCCTTACTCTCCCCTCCCTAATCAAGAACAGTGTTATTGTTTTCCTTGATTCCGAGTTGCAACACAAGTCGACTTTGCTATGGAGGACCTCTGCGACGCGTTGCTTAACAAATTCAAAGAGGACGACTTTTACTCCCTCTTAGGCTGTGATGAATTAGCTACAACAGAACAAATTAACACTGAGTTTCGTCAAAAGGCCAAACTCCACCATCCAGATAAAAACCCTGGTGATCAAGCCGCGGAAAAGTTATTTGAAAGGTTTGTGAAATGCGCATCGAATATTAATTAGAACGTTTTCTTTCTTTCAAATTAATCGCAGATCCGTCTGTTATTATTTGGGAGATTTTCAAAGTATTTGCAGTCAACAGATAATGTTTATTTGGTTCTTATTTGATTTATCCAAACTTATTCGTATTAACGGGAAAGTTTGCGGATCAACCATCAATCAATAATATTTATTGTTTATTGCGTCATAAACAGTAAAACAAAGAATGGTGGAATACTGACCTTCTCGGGCGATAGTATCCGATATAAAATACGTTTTTGTTTTAACATATCCTTCCATTTGCTTTATATTCAAATGATAAGTATATTTGAATAGTATACATTTTTATAATACTTGTTTTGGTACTTAAAAACCGGGGGCGTTGTCGAGGGAGTGAGTGCTTTAATAAACATAATTGTTTACGTTCTTGCAATATATCTAGAAATTTCCCCAACAAATAATCCAGCACGGTATTTGTGTCGTCTGAAGTTTGAAAGAAGGATTTATATGGAAATCTACATTGCAGTTTCAACACTAGTACTTTTAGACCTTTTTTAATACAGTACATGCCTTGCAGCTGGGGTCACATGACCTACCTCACAATTTATATGAAGTACTAATAGAAATAAAAGTGTGGCAGACCCTCCAAGCCCCTTTCCTAGATCTGCCACTGGTCATCAACACACATTACCAATTAACAAAGTTGTGAGTCAATAAAAAATAAAGGTAAATTTAATTTGTACATTTTATATTCAGATTAAAGCATGCTCGTAACATTCTTTGTGATGAAGAAAGCAGAAAAAAATATGACAAATGGCGGAGCTCTGGAATAGCTGTACCATATGAACAGTGGCTTGAGCTCAGTGGTGCAGTACACACGTCATTACACTGGGCAGCCAAACCAAGAAAGGAGCTCATGCTTGATTACAAAAAAGGTAACAGAAATGTTTCCCTCTTGCACTTGGACCTGAGGCAAGGGAAGGGTTTGTATGGAGTCATCTGAGCATACAATTGCCAATATATCACCCTCCCCCCCCCCCTCCTTTCCCCCCCCGAATAATATAATAATTTATTTGCAATAAGATGCTGATTTTTGAGAAACAAGCATTTTCCATTGTGCTATTTCTGAATGTGATCAAATCTCATAATTTTGTTTTTTGTGACATTGTGCAGTTCCAGAAAATATCCATACTCCCCCCACGGGTTTGTTTTGCACCCCCATCCCCCCAGGAAATTCCAGTTTAGCTTCATACTTTGCTTCTAAAATGTTGGCTTTTAAGACCCCCCTCCCCCCCTAGGAATTTCCAATGACCTTCCATGGGGCGGGTATGGATTTTTTCTGGAACTACACATTGTCACTTTAGGACTCTATTGCAATAAACTAATCTAAAATTTTTTTGCTAAAAATTATATGGTATAAACCATATTTAATGACAATAGTGTAAATAAACCCTGTTTTTGACAGACTAACGTAAATTATATACCCTGTTCAGGCAAATAGGCCAATATTTCCCATTTATTACATGACATACTATGTACTTATTGACTAAGTGGGAGGGCCGGATGGGAAAATATTTGGCTCGAGGTCATGGCGTACGGACCGAGCGCAGCGAGGTCCGTGCGCCAAGACCGAGAGCCAAATATTTTCCCATCCGGCCCGACCTAACTTAGTCAATAAACATTTTATCATATGACCAAATTGGAGACAAAATTACTTGAAATTTTAACGCGCGAGGCCGTCCGCTTTTGTAGTAGGGCCGTACGCCTTTTTCCGGCCCCGCTCGCGCAAATGCGTACGGCCCTCATACGGGACTTTCATCAATGATTTTGCAAAGAAAAGGTTCGCAGGGCCGTACGGGTCATATGATAAATGCATTTATTACATGACATACATGTGATTGTAGAAAGACAATGTGGAACAAAGTGCCTGGTCTAAGGACGTGTCTTATCATGTTTTCTGCCCAAAACACAAAAAGCTTCAGTTACTAAGGCATTATTTGATTTTCAGGGGAAGAAGATCCTCTGAATGAATTCCTGAATGAAGATCTAAAAGCAAAACGTTGTCTTCAGTCAACCAATAATACCATTCCACACATCACCAGGCCACCAAGGAGATGTGGATGGAGTTCAAAGAGGGCATCACACCTCAGCAAATTTAGGAGATATGAGATTTGAGACGGAAATTTATTTCTACCCTAGAAGAAAACATCTTGGCTGAAACTTAATTTTCTTGTAATCACAGCTAAAAGAAATACAGTCAAACCTGTATAATAGTGCCACACACCTTACCACGAGCACTTAACAAACTTTTTCGCAAGTTTGCCAATCAGTGAGTGCAAATTGACGGGCACCCGTCCTTGCAAAGTTAAACATGATGGAATGAAATCTTGTCACTTCATGTTTATCACAGGATTTATTTATCAGGATTTATATATTATTTATCACTTTTACGTTGTTTCACATGTATATATCCACAGTTACAAAAGTGATTAATAAGCTGGAGATATCGTGGAAATTTGTAAAAAAGTTTGTTGGGTGCTCGTGGTAAGGTGCATCACACTGTTAATGGTCACCCTTGGGGAATGGGTAACTTACCGTCCTGCTTTTAAAATACAGGTTGACCATTCAAAAGTGCCAAAATTAAAAATTAAAAAAAAAATTCGTTTTGTAAAATATTGAAAAACCAATGGTACCATGCAAAAGTACTACCAAAGAAGTTTCATTCAAATGGTCACATGATAGGATTTCATTTACAGACTCAAATTAGTTAGAACTACACTACATGTATCCATAATTGACTCTGGGAGTGAAAGGGTTATAACACAGGTTTAACTGGCCTACAAAGGAAATCAAGGGAAGAAAGACTTTGTCATGGAGACAGAACCATCACAAGACAAATTGACCAGAAAGCATTTTATACCTCTCCTTGATACGAGAAAAGAAATAAATTATTACAGATGTTGTTGCCACTAGCAGACCATGTACAAATGTATTAAATGAATGCTCGTATGGTTTTTCTTAACTGAGTGACCACATTTATTACAGTGAAGATAAAAAATATACATGTATATAACTTGTTGGGTCCTATAAAAGGTGACTGCGACCACAGTTTAACAAAAAATGTTCTTAGTTTTCAATCATCAATAATCATTTCAATTAAGGAGTCGCATCCTCTGAGTTTAAATTGGACCAATTTATCCTCCTATATTATCTATAATTATTGCTGTCAGAAATACTCTTGTGTGAAAAGATACCTAGTATTCATTTTATGATTCATATTAATTAAATTCAAACATAATTTACACTTTTGTCTTGTGATCACTGGTGTATTTGAAAATTTACATGTAGAACATGCAGGCTTTGTTCTATTGGCATCAACCATCGACCACTTTCGGTTGATTAAGGTTTCAGATTTTTTTTGGGAGGAATTATTGCTGGTTGGTTCGCGATCGGTTGATCAATTTTTTTCAGCCTTCGTCCAAGTGGATTTGGACCGCAAAATTGGGCACCTTCTCCAGGTTCACTAAGCACAATTAATGTGGACCCCCAGATCTCTGAGGAAATTTGGAAGTCCTACCTTTTGCAGATTTGGTTGGTACCCCCTGTGAAATTTATTAGCAAGACTTGCAAATAAATTTCACAGTGGAGACCATCCATGTAACATGTATTTTGCAACATTCCTTACAGTGCGCTCATCAGCACTGTATCACATACTCCAAGAAAAAATTCCATTATATTGAACAGAACCTTAGAGAAAGTGACCTTGTCCGGCATCTAATAAATCATAGTAACAAGGCCTTGTGATTAGGAAATATAATCCATACTGAAAGCAATAGATGCTTTGTTTAAGGCATCTCTGATTGTTAACATGGACAGTATCTCAATACCAATTTCCAGCAAACCAGCTTCCTCGCACATGTTGACAACCTGCAGCCACCTATCTGTGTCCATGTTGTCACTCTTTGTTTCGTTAAACAAGGCATCGGTCATAACAGCTGACAAATCGTGAGGACTACTCTGTGAAAGATGCTGGAGTACATTCAAAAGCATCTTGTGTTGGCTGTCATCCAGAAAAGCTCCAACAACAGATGCAAAGCCCAGAATACCAATATTTCTGCTGGAGCTTGGGGTGCTAAGCATAAGCTTTGCCAGTTCAGGGGAGGGGTTCCTTAACAAAATGGCTCTATAGTCCTTTGTTGTAAACTTTGCATGCTTCCTTGCATAATTTAACATGATTGAGAATTTCTCCTGTCCACAAAGGCAAGCAATGACTTGATGATGGGCACCAATTTTCATGTAAACAGTTTGCGCAAGAGGCAGACAAGTACAGGTACAGTGCTGTATGCATTTGCAATAATCACGAAAAGCATCACCAAGAGGAATGGAGTATGTCAGTTTTTCTTGTGCTAGCCAGTGAGTGGCTAGATCAAGATGTCCTTCACGCAGAGCACACCGAATGCACTCAGAAGACATAGCACCAGTTAAAGGTTGTGCAGCTGATGCCGTCGCCATGAGAGCATCACAGAAAATCAACAAAGGAGACTCTTCACCTTCTTTTGCCTCAGCTTGCTTAAACTTAATCATAGTTTCATAAGTTCTGAGAATTCCCATTGGAGAGTTAGCAGCATGCATAGCTGCCAATTCAAACTGACCAAAGTCAAACAAATCATTGAAGTGATCAACATATTCAATCAAGCGCTCCGCCTCTTTCTTTTTCAACGGATCATCCTCATCAAAACTGACAAAGAACTGCAGTGCATCACTCTTCTTGCCATACTCGCTTTTTCCATAGTTTGCTAGTTCTCGGAATATGACATCAACAATGTGGACATCTTGATCTGGATTATCAACCACTGACTTTGCTGCCTGTTAGAGAAAAGTAAATTTAAATTTTTTGATTCGGTTGCTACCAAATTGCAATAGGTTCATTGTACATCGGTTGACATGTCTACTGACTGTATGTAGACATGCTAATTAGACAGTTCTAAACTTTCTGCCATTGTTAACTTATTTGTATGTTAATGGCCAACTGTACTGCCCCTAATAATACAAAATGAGGGAAAACATGGATTCTCCCCAGAACCAATGAAACTAACAAGATGGTCTCAAGATTAAAGCCGGCACACAACTTGTAATTCAAAGGTCCCGAGAGACTCTTCTCTTTCTTTCCAAGATCACCATACAGTGTACATGTATTTTTCTTTCTTTCTTTCTCTTCCTTTCTTTTATTTCTTTTTTTCTTTTCTCTGTGGAGTGAAGCTGATTGGCTTTACACCTGGTTAAGGACAGGAAACAGAGGGGTGGGATTCCAGAAGGTTAATAGCATTTGTGAGATGGGTGTGAAGTGGGAGATCTAGATAATGCAATATAAGGGCACAAAAATTTTCAATTTAAAAAAAAAGTAAGGCAGGAGCTGGCAATAGCCTGATTCTCATATGGTCTGAAGTCACTCGCTTTTATTCCTTGCACAAGTGAGATATGTCAAACTATCTGAGAATCAAACTATCAAACTATCTGAGAATCAAACTAGATCTGTGAAACAAGGGTCTGGTAAAGAATGAAGTTTGTTCCCCCTGTGCTATTCCTCTTCCACTTGCCTTGTTACAGGGGGTGTCTCACAATAAATGCAATTTCTTCTTACCTCAACAGCAACCTTAAGAGTCTCGCACCTTCCTTGTAGTTCCTCGTGATAGGTGAACACGTTACCTCGAGCATTTTCCTTTTTCACTAGTTGTTGTTTCAAAACCTGCTTCTGCCCCTTGTCTACAAACTTTGTTGTGGTGGCTTCCTTGAGTTCTTTGACTTGAGCATCTAACCTTATCAATGTCTTCCGCAAAGTTGCTAAGTCTGTGAGATCCTGAAGTGACAACCCAGGAATTAAAAGCCGTGTTTCCTTCGCCACAGACTGCATTGATTTACTCTTGGCCAAAGCCAGCCTCCGAGCCCTCTCGGCTCTAATAGCATGAAGCTTTTGTCTCAGCTGTTTGTTGTGTTTTTTGAGCTTTGCAACTTTATCTTGTAGCTCATCTCCTCGCAGAACGAAATGCCTTACGTTTGCTTTCTCCGAGAGCAAGGCTTTGAGCATCCCCTGAAGATAAACAGTCTGGCTTTGACCTCTTTCTAGCGTCTCTATAAACTTTTCATACTCGGCTTTAATTTGTGACAAAATAGACTTGTAAACCACAGCTTTGCTTTCTATCAGTTGGTCAAATGCATGTTTGTGCACCATAAAACACTCTTGTTTGCTATATTCCGGGTGAAACTTTACTTTTCGTAGTTCATCAGCTAAATTACTCTGTATTTCTTGAAGATCAGCTCCAGGCAACCCCTTGGAAAAAGCCGTTTTCTTTTCTCTAAAATCTCTTACACTGAGAGGAGATTTTGAGTTCATATTTGATTTCGAGAAGCGAGGCGAGTGGGCTGAAAGTGGACTAGGAGATCTCCTAGATTGCATGATTAAATCTCAGATTCGTCTGGGAAACAAAAGCGTCCTTTAAAAATCGACTTTTCCCATAAAACAAACAGCTTCAAATCGCAAGTCGGAAGTCAAAATGTTCCGCCATGTTTATCTGTCCACACGGTTGCCACAGCTGGGGAATGTTGTCAAGCGAGAATAAAAGAAGCGATGTGATTGGCCATTAGTGACCAATTAGCCAATCAGAATGCATCTTATAATTCTGACACAATCTCCTCTAGCTATCGACCAGAAAATCATACACGTTTGATCGAAAATGGCGGACGATTCGGATTGTTCATTTCCTAAGTTGTCTTCACACGCTACCGAGGAGGAGAAGAGCCTTTCTTTAAAGGAGAAGATTAACTTAGTCGACAATGAAATTCGCCAGTTGTATGAATTTTGTCTCAAAGCCGGCTATACGCAGCCTCAGATCGAGGAATGTGCCAAGCCTTTACTAGCTGTACAGAACAGAGAAAAGCACATCAGATGGTTTAGAAGGCTGTTTTCTTTCGCACTTGTGGTAGCTTTTGTCGCTTTTTTGTTCGCTTACGATCCTACCTACCGCCGAATATGTATTTATGGCAAGTTCGTAGCCATGAAGGTAAAATATTTTTTTTGTTTTTGTTATGAAAATATTTAGCTATTGTTTTCAATAAACAAAGGCATTTTTGAAATGTACATGTATTTTTATGATGTAAGTGTGTGAATTATTTTATACACTTTTATTACATCCTATTTCCTTTCAAATGAAGGGTGACTAAAACCTTTGGTCTACTCACAGGAGTGGGGTGGGGGTCCTATATAGAAATGACAGGTGTGCTAGTAAAACATTTTCGAAAAAAAAAACACCCTAAAAGGTACTAGAATCGCTTTTGATGGGCGTGGCTCAAGAAGTACTGCAATAATTCTATCGGTGGCCATTTTAGATTTTAGCCAATCTACAGATTTTGACCCCTGAAAGATACAAGGCGCACCTCATCATTTTTACATGGGAGTCCCCCCCCCCCCCCCTCTTCCCTGGGGTCTACTGTACCTTCACATTCTCTCTGGGGTCTACTGTACCCTTACATTCAGCAATTCTTGACTAAGGCCTGGTTCATACGTCACATTTCTGCCGTGTCAAATTCAATTCTATTAAGTGTTAAAAAAAATGCGACTGTTGGTTCATACTTCGCACTTGTGCCGCACTTAATTCAGAGTTGATACTGCAGTGTCTTTCTGTCAGCAGTAAATGTGATAAGGGTGGAGTATCCAATATGGCGGACGCTTTACATTAACATAATGTATGTAAACATATGTATTAGATTCAACATGGCAGAAATGCGACGTTTGAATCGGTGCCGCATTTCTGCCCGATAATGCGACAAGACCAGTCGAACGTGCAGCAGAAATTCGGAAGCTGATTTAGACGTTGAATTTCTGTTGAATTTCATTAGTTTAATTGAATTTGACATGGCAGAAATGCTACGTATGAACCGGGCCTAAATCTACTCCAATACCATTAGGCTCTTCCATACTGGGATTGGACAGTAATCTATGAGCAGGAGTGCTTTATTGACAATCCCTACAAGGCTGAAGACGGACTAACTGAAGAGGACTGCAATGCCTGCAAACACCTCAGAAGTATAAAGAAAATTGCTAATGCTAATCAAAATGAGGTAGCAGATGCCCATCTCTTCAACCAAATACCTGTTATTGTCACTGATGCTACTGACAAGTGGGATGCCATGAAAACATTTGATATCAATTACTTGGCAGAGGTATGGTGACTTTTTTCCACCTTCTTTCTGTATCAGCACCCTAGGATGAGGAAGGGAGACATCCCTATATAAGCTAAGAGGTGCAACCAAAATGGGTATGGCTTTTTGTTGGAAAATGGATATTGATTCAGAAGTACATTTGTAAGGTTTCAATTTCTCAGAGATCAGGAACAGGTATGGAAAAATTACATTTTTTGGGGTCAGGGGTTTTGTAAGTGGGCTGCATACCCCTGCCCCAACTTTTTGGGACCCCCCCCCCCCCCCCCCCCCGTCCAACAAAGATAGGGAGCACTGTTTCAACACAGGTATTTTGACAATTTAAGGCTAAATTTTACAATTTATAAACACAACGCTCACGTTCGTGCATTGCGAGAATACATGTTTCATGCGGATCCTTATTGAATTTGACTTTTGGTCTCAGAGGCACTCTGGCAGCTTTGTTAGAGAAACAAGACTCGCTTTTCTACACTATCTTAAGTTACAGAGTTATGTTTGCTCCACATTGTACACCCCAAATAAGTAGAATGTTCAATTTCAAGACTTAAAAAGTCTGGTCAACTTAAGGCCCATTTACACATGATTTTTTATATGATTTTTGTCACGCTCTCCAATGCAACTTTTTTCGCAAGTGGAAACTAGTGGCGATTTCTTGTGAGATTCGGGTGCGACATTTGCTTTCATTTTCTGCGATTTCCCAAAAATTTGCCGCCAAGTTGCATCAGGTTTCGAAACCTCTGCAACATCACACAACAAATCCCTGCCCATTTACACATGCGATTTGAAGATGCAACTTGTGCATGACAAAAATTGCATTGACAAGTGCGACAAAAATTGCACAAAAAATAAACAGGCCTTTATATCACTGGAAATTATAATCTACAGCTGTATTGCAGATGTTCCCACAGATAAGCCACACCCTCAATTTTGATCAAAAATTTGGGCAAATGTGGCTTATACACCAGTTTTTACGGTACATTGTAAATTTGTTTTATTGCTGCATTCTTTTTTAATTTATTCATGTTTTGGACGAGTGATTTTGCTTTTGGACAACCAAAACTTGAGTGGCACTTGTCCAATGGACAAGTGGAAAGAAAAAAGTTTTTTGCCTTGGGGAGGGCGTGGAGGTAGAATAAGGAGGAAGAGTAGCAATAGTTTCCTGTATTCACTCTGCACCCCTGTCAATTCCAGCCTAATTTTATCCCATTCTCTCCTTTTGAGTTGCTGTATAGGAGGATACTTTAATATGCCCCTCTTCTCTCTTTTATAAAAGTTGTAAACACTTCCAGTCTCTCTTATTTAATACCATCTTGTTTCAAAGAAATAACCCAAGTTCCCAAGAGTGATCAGCTCCTAATTTCTCCTAAGTGAATTATCAGGTCATAGGAATAAAGGAAACAATCACTAAATGCAAATTATTTTAGTTTGATGGTCAAATATCTTCCAACTTACACTTTATACTATGGGAAATCTACAGACACCAGTGAGGAGAATTTTAATGTTGGTATAACACTTGAACTGAGGGGTTAACAGCATTTTTTTTTTCTGCAGTTGTATGAGAACAATGAACTGTTAAAAGAAAGTTTCAGTGGATGTCAATTTCAGAGCACAGTGCCAGAGTATGAGAATCCCCAACATCTACTGTCAGCTGCCAAGAGTGGTGAACTGACAAACTTCCAAGTTTTCTGGTGGGTAGTAGTGTGCAGCAATAAACATCCCTCATGTTTTTTTACGTGGAAGAGTAGTGAGTGGTTAGGGCACATTGGACTTTTGATGTGACAATTACAACAATTACGCTCCTTTTCTAGAACTGGAACCAGATTTTGGAATAATATACCTATAAATTTACGTAAACAAAGCAAAACATGCTTTAAGTCAAAGTTAAACAGATTACTATCAGAGGTCTTGGAGAGTGAGGATATCTATGTTGATGTCGAATTTCTTTGTACCAGTCTTTGTAATTTTAAAACACTTGACTTTAATCTGCATTTTATTACCCCTTCTCCTAAATTTATATATTTATGTCTATTATTTATTTGTTGTAACTAATCATAAATTATCCATTCCTTATTTTCTTATCTATTGTTATCAGTCATTTATTTTATAGTGAGCTTTTGTAACTGTTTAGTGTGTAGCAACCCACCACGATTAACTTTAGTTATTTGCGGGTTGCTACTATATTTTGTTTTATTATTTGAAAAATAAATTGTTGTTGTTGTTGTTGTTGTGACGGTCAGCAATTCAAATCTGGCACGGTTTCTGCCAATGCATTGTTTCCCAAGACATCAAGAAACTTAACGTCGCATTTACTCCTATATCAGCAGGCTGATGGTGTGTTCACACCAGCACTGAAACATGTTTAGAGTAAACATGTTTAGAGTAAACATGTTTAGAGTAAACATGTTTAGAGTAAACATGTTTAGAGTAAACATGTTTGCAATTTCATTGTGCACATTAGTTGTTTAACAAAATATTTCACAACATGTTTCACGTCTGATTCTATGACACATGAACCCGAAAAAATAGAGTTTTGAACTTGCTGTCATGTCAGGTAGTTTCAATCAATCATGCTCAGAAAAAATGTTTCAATCATGATATTTCACACAATGCAACACCTGATGTGAACACTTTTCTCAGTGAAACATGTTTCACACTAGTGTGAACACAGCATTATTTTGTTGCATAATAATTATTGATCATTGAATTGTTGTTTATGTACATGTATATGTTGTAGGTTAAAATTATTTTAGGTTAAAATTATTTTAAACTAGGTTAATTTTTATTTTCCTTTGTCTGAGATTAGGTTAATGATTCTGGGACAAAGGAAAATAAAATTTAACCTAGTTTGAATTATTTTTAACCTAAAATAATTTTAACCTACAACATTTACATGTATACTTGAGCTTATAATCCTTTCCGTTCCTGAGTTGTGGCTGGTTTTTATTCTAATAGGAGCAACTGTGATAAAGATGCAGCCAAAGTGTTACGTAAATACTACAGGCGTCCTTACTTTTTGCCGCCCATGGCAGAGGCAATAGAAGGTAACTGGTTTATAGTCTCCTCGGCAGAAAACAAGACACTACAAGTGAGTTTATTATTTTTGTGACTTGCCAATTATCCCTTGTCAAGTTTAAAATTACCACTGAATACAAATACCGTCTGCATTGAAGTATAATTATTATATTCATTTGACAAATACCAGCAGGAAGGTGCTGAAGCTTAAAATTTTAAAAAGTTCATCTTATAATTTGTGAATGATTTACTTCAGATCAATACTTACCGTGTAACAATGCGTCTTTAGTCTTTTTATTTAGCAGGCTCAAGTCGAAGCTGGATTGTTTGTTTCTACTTAAATTGTTTGTTTCAACTTAAATTGTTTGTTTCACATAAATAAATGACTTAGTACTTGAAATGCCTGATGAGATAAGAGACAATAAAAATGATATTGTATCTTATTAAGCCAAAAAATGACAAATTACCAAAGAATGGCATTTTGATTGCAATTTTCATTGTTTACCAAATTATAATTTAATATGCATTTTCCTCTCTGATCGGCACATTATCGATTTACAAATTTATTTTGTTTTGTGGCAAGATGATTTAAAAAAGTGTTAGTATTATGATTTAATCCAATTGACCCATCATTCATTCTAACCTTTTTTTCAAATAAATACAGGTTCATTGGGATAGCTCAGCCACTTGGATAGCTCAGGTATGAACGACTATTTTCCCCTTGCAATCAAAGTATCTATTACTTTCTCATCAAGGTGCATGATGAAAATAAAAGACTGTCAGCTTGTGTATATGGTATTGTTTTGATGTAATGTGCACTCAATTCTCAGAAAGTTTCTTCTGTTTTTACTGCAGAGAGCTCCACTGTACCATTTTGTGGTTAGGACTGAAGTCCAATCTTCATGATTGATTTTTTTTCCCTCTTTTTACCTTTTAAGGTCAAAGGGTCTGGTAGATTCTTGTTGAAACCAAATGAGATTTGCCGGAATGTATGCCACAAGATTTCAGTCAAGCTGGATCCTGGAGAAGTTTGTAAGCTGTTATTTTATCCCTTTTTAACTCGTAAATATATGAAGCATGGAACAAATAGCAGTGGGACACAATTTCTCTTGATTGGTTGATCGGCTGTTAACATTGAGCCTGCAATATGTAATGGTCATCTGCCTTACCCATGGAGTTGGCATTGGAGGGAGGGGAGGGTGAGGAGTTAGATGCAGAGGATGGGGGGAAGGTCAGTGAAAATTGAGCCTGCGATAAGTAGTTTACACGTGTATTTAAGTAGTCCATTCACAACCTAAAAATCAGTCATCTCCTGCCTTACCATGGTGACGGTGTTGGACCAGGGGTCAAAGCAATAAAACTTTTGCAAGTGTAATTTACAAGTGCAGCCATTGTTTCAGAGGTTGAAAACAATAATTACGCTTATAAAAGTTTTATTGAATTGACCCCATTTCTAGCTATCCACCTGAGAAAAGTGTCCTACCACCTTACAGAGAGTTTAGTTACAGACAAACAAGTGAAATTCGGCCAGAAACAGCTAATGATTGATGTCCGTTTTAAGAGGTGTCTGCCTTACAGGGTGTCTAAGGGCCTGGTCGCACTACAGTCAAAAACAAAAATTAGCCCATGCAAAATGACATAAAAACAAAAACATTCCACGAAAAGCGTGTCCTACCAGAGCGGTTTTTTTTGTTTTCCTCGATTTTTGCACTGGCGGATTTTTGTTTTTGACTGTAGTGCGACCAGGCCCTTAGTGCATTTTATTTTATTTTATTTTATTTTATAGCAATAATTAAGAATAGAAATTAGCAATAGTAGTTTCAAATGACGATTCGATGACTCACTCATCATTTTCAAATTCGTGTAACTAAAGTCAGGTTACAAAATGCTCTTTATCAAAGACAAGAAACCTAAAGTGAACACTCAATCTGACTCAATCAAAGCAAAACTATTTACCTAATTAACACCCTCTACATTCCATATTGTATTTCTTTTTAATCACATGCAACATGACTTTCACATGCAATTTATTATGTAATGAACTCACAAGAACCTGACGTCATTCAAAACGACAGTACTATCGCTAATTTTTATTCTTAATTGTTTATCCAAAACCTCCATTATTAGAATTTAATAATAATAATAATAATAATAATAATAATATGTATTTATAGCATCACCCAAAGTCTCAATGCTCTAACAATAAAACCTATAATAATTTCAACTGTTTTGTTTTGTTGTAGTGACTGTGACAAACAGCATGTGGAGTGTAAGATACAGACCAATAGGAGATGGGCCAGTTATTACTTTTGGCTCCGGAGTGACATGGGACTGACCAAGATTTAAATATTTACATTTTGATGGTGCATTCAAAATTCTGAATAAATTCTTTATTATTTTTTCTTCAATCTTTTTGCTGGTTGAGAAAGCTAGCCTAATTTTCATGCTACACAGTATCCAACATTTTCAAGTTGGGGTCCTTAAAATGAGCATGATGGCAACTCCAGGGAAAACAACAATTTGTGTCATTGAATAGTCTGCATGCAGACCTCTCCAATGGTAAGCGTCTGCATGCGTGCTAGTCCTTGGACTAATTTGCCATTATTCCTGGATGGCATCCAACTTGACGAAACCCCTACCCCTCTACCCCACCCCTCTACCCCGCCCTTACGGTGGACATTGGGTCTGCTGCTGCATTCTGAGCACCTACACCAGCAACCTGATTCTTTGGTGTGTGGTACTCAGTTTAGGGTAGAAGATAAAGTTCAAGTTTATTATTCGATAAACTGATGTTAATGAGACCTGAGACAATCGTAAGAGTCACTTACTGTCGGCGTGTAACATTTCTTTCCCTAGTCCACTTGTTAAGTGTATGGCCTATTGTTATGCTAATTTTAGAGGGTACTACAATTTCTGTACTTCTCTGTACCCTTGCAAGGCCAAAGTCCAAGCACCTTGCTTTCTGTATTTTCTTAAGGTCTAGGTCAAGCCTGACATTGATATAGTCGCCTTATTTACAATGTCTTTAAGTTTTAAAGCAAAGTCCAAAGTAAGCCAATCTCAGTAAGATGTTATCAAACAAAGGTCCCAGTCAGTTCTGTCTTATGTTGCCCTCGTGCTCTTACCTATAATGTAATAGCGCGTGTCCCACCCAGTTCATTCTTCCATCGCTTCGCACCGAGCATCATAACAATTTTCCCCCCCACCCTCCCATGACTGAAACCTTTGTGATTTAAAGTTTATCAACTGGAATGTTTTTTCGTAGTATTGTTTATTAATAAATATGGCGGCAGGGAAGTGCAACCCTTGGCTGCACTTTACCCCACAGTAAGGCTTAGCCCTTGGAGACAGGTCCGGAGAAATATCCATTCCAGGGTGGGTACCCACGGTCCCACCTGATCTGTACTCCCCCCAGGAGGGCGCCCCTCTCCTGGTTCCCTAGTTCCCCGTGACTACGGATATGGGCCTCACCCCACTGGAGACAGATCCGGGCCACGTCCAGGGTGGCTACCCCCGGTACCACCTGATCTGCTCTCCCCCCAGGAGGGCACTCCTCTCCTGGTCCCCGGGGGGTTCCCTAGTGTCACTTCCCTGCCACCCTGATTTTACCCATCACCTATGCGTTGTTGTCCTAAATTATCGTACACATCAACCAGCCTGCCTCGAAAGAGGATCATTAATGAAGAAAAAGGAGACATTATTTTGGTTTGCTGTGGTATTTTCATTATTCTAGTCAGGAGCATTATTCCCCAAAATCCAAGTTTCTGCAGATAAAACATTTTATTCTATCTTTGCCCAAACTACACTGTACTATGCGATCAAGTTTTGGGTGAAGTTACAAGGCCGGCAAGGGAAATGTCGCATGTGACGCTCAGTCGGGTAGAGCCAACCCTTGGTTAGCTGTAGGGAAACAAACGAAATGAAAAACTGATCCTTATGGCAGAAAAATAAAAGTAAACTAATAGTGTAGAAGAGTAAAAGAATATGATAGTGCAGCTGCAGGGCCTGCTGGCAGGCTATACCCAGGCCTCTTCCGCTGTGCGCTATCTGTTTCCGTTGGAGGCTGGTACCGACGGATGAAACAAGACCTTTCAATCCCCTAAGTCTTTTCGGTCATTCAAATTCAACATGGCGGATGGTTATGCGTCTTTCACACTGAACTTTATCGTATAAGAATGGGTAGATACAGCTCTGATTCTGACGACAGTAGACGAAAGAAACACAAGTCTTCCAGGAAACGTGACAAACGGAGCAGAAGCCGAGAACGACGAAAAAGATCGCGTTCTCGAGAGCGAAAACGGAGTCATTCAAGAAGCAATAGTTATGATGACTACAGACGGAGCAGGTTCGAAAATTAAAACTGACACAATAATATTCTAATCCCATTTCTTTGTTTTGCCGGTAAATGATGAACTAAGTCTTTTTATTCGTTTACTTTTTCTTTCATGAATAAAAATACAGATCAAGTCGAAAAGGTACGTTGCTAAAGCAGCTAAAGTTTTAAGAACTGTAGCTAGATCTAGCTAGTGATCATGAACGGAGAACTTCAAAATAGTTTACAACTTTCTGACAAGTAAGCAATATATTTCTGACGAACAGTCAGTTCCATACTTGTTTGGAAGGCTTTTCAAAACTGCTGGTCAACATTATTAAGAACTCAGTTGTCATCTGTTGACCAGCAGACTTTTGGGTGCTAGGTGTTGATCTGACATACCGGCTGTCGTTACTTTTGGGGGTGTCACACTAAATAATTACAACACTGAACTGTTCTAGTGTGTGCTAAAAACCATGAATTCAATGGCCATCATTCGTCAGCTAGAAAAATAATAGAGAACTTACCTTTTACAACACTCGTGACAAGTTTGGCAGGATATATATACGCTGTACATGCACAGTTGAGAACACTTGTGTTAATAACATAGTTTTTTTTTCTTTGAAAACATGTTTCCCAAACTCCATTAGGGTTGGGTTGATATATTCCCATCTGCACATCCAGAGTTCAATATTGCGACCCACTGGTCGCCAATGTAACCAAAAATTAAGTGTTGGCGACCAGAATTTCGGAACTAGTTTCCAGCAGGTGACTCACCTTTGGTCCCCTCAGCATTTTAATTCCAGGGTAAATGGATGTTATTTTGTGAGAAAACTTAAGGCTCCTGTGAATAGTTGTAGTGAAACACATTGGCGATTTTACAATCGCCATGTTTACCTGGTGCCATATTGTTTTAGCCATTTCTCCCAATAGGTATTGTGGGCGCACTAGCTAACAAACATGTGCTTCATCTGGCATTCGAAGTCGATGTGTATCAGCGAAGTACAAATAGTTGTGTTGCATATTTAGGTAAATCAGAGTATGGAAAGGGCCCCCATATGTCTAGTTCACAAAACTTAACAAGAGTCCAATACAGATTCACGCAAAATAGAAATAATAAAAGAAAAGTAACCAAAGCTTTCACAAGACTGTTGACAAACAAGCTCTCTGAGGTCTACACAGCACTCTGATATTGATACACGGCTTTTGTGAGTCTCTCCTTTAATAGCTGCATGTATACTCACTCTGTTAAATGAAACAGCTTTGTTACATGATAGGCAAAGAAAAGTCAAATTTTGTGTTTTTACTGTAGAAATGGAAATTTTGAAGTAAACAAAAAAACACTTTGGCGATCAAACCCTACAATCTGGCAACCAAAATTTTTAGGTTAGTCGCCAGTTGGCTCCTTTAGGAAGAAGTTAATTTCAAACCCTGACATCATTCATCACAATTTTGTCCAGTGCTGTCAGTTACTCACCGTTTTATTTCTTTGCAGAACGCAGGTATAGCCGATCGAGCAGTAGCAGGAGCAGTAGTTATTCAAGTGACGATGAAAGAAGAAGAAGTAGAAAAGATAAAAAGTGAGAAATGCCTTATAATTTTATATTAATTCCTTACTTGAGTGTTACTGACATATTATCCCCATGAAGTAGAGTTTCAGAAGTAATGATCCACGCCATTTTTAATTTATGGTCCCCATTGATCATATCTGGTATGCACAGACATCTTAATCTATTTACTTCTTTGTCAAAAAAGAGAAGGATGTGCAGTGATGTAGCTAAGAGCAGGCTACCGGCTAATTTCACCACCTGAAAGAGAACTTATTACCAGCTAAAATTTTACTAGAAAACAATTTACTAGAATTTTACTACAAAAATTTTACTAGAAAACAAAGACTTTGGGAGATTTTGAAGGTGCACAAGCCAGAAAAACCGGCTGAACTTGTTAATGAGCCTGCTAAGTGTTTTCTTAGCTACACCTCTGGATGTGATAAATAGGATGGAAGTGGGAGACAATTTCCTCTAAATGCAGACTAGTTAATCTACCCTCAGGGATGTAAACAGTGGGAGGAAGGCAGAAAAAATAACCACCTGAAAAGTGAGTTTTCTTGACTTTTTCCACCTGGAAAACTGTGTCTGCTTAGCTCTTTCTCTCTTTTTACCAAACGTTTTCACCTTTGATGAACAAAATTTCACGTGTTGGATATCTTAGCTACATCCCCGACCCTCCCAAAAGTGAACAAACATCCAGCCGCAAAAATGTATTGTAGGTTAATTTTTTTCTTATTAAGTTTTAGATATATTGTAATTCAATGTAGTTCACCTAATAAAACTACTGATATCTTTATTTTATTAACTAAAAAGCTGAAGATGTTGTGAAGTGCTAACAAGTGATAACATTTCACTTTTTGTTTTGCAGAAGTTCAACTTCAAGTTCTCAGGTTAGTTTTTTAAAGTACTACCCCAGCATGTGGCATGTAGAACTTTTTCAAGAAATTAAGAATGATTTTTTTGATGATATGAACAAAGGCCAGGAAAGAGGCACTATTTGAAAGAGAAGGGCTTTGTGAATTGAGAGAAAGAGTGATTTGTGGGATTGCAGTAACCGAGAAAATTGGTCAAAAAATAAATAAATATAAATTAAAACATTTTTTACAAACAGTATGGTACAGAAGGTCAAAGGTTCAGTTCGTTCCTGTCAGGGACTCAGATTGTTATCTTTGTGCCACACTCATGACACAATGAATATTACATATTTATCATTACATTACCAAGCTTATAAATTTACCATGTTTTTTTCTATATCATTTTATTTTCTTTTGTTGTTTCTGCTTTCTCATTTAGGTCTCAAAAGAACAAACCAAAAAGAAAATGAAGAAAGCTCTTGCAAAAGCAGGTAGGCATAAAATATACATGTATGATTCTGTCACTTTACAAGAAAGGGTCCAGTCTAAATTTTATATTAGGTGATTGATTGTCTTGTCCCACATGATGGGAAAAAGGATTACCAGAGCCCCATTAGCCAGTCGGGTTCAACCACTACCCTGTCCACCATGGATGACCCTGCCAGACTACTTAAGTTCCCTTGGTTTCAGAGTGAGAAGCTTGGCTTTTGTCTGACAGCATAGCCCAGTGAAGCGATCCCAACTGTTGTCACCCCAGACAATGATAGTAAGGGGTTGGATTTTGTGGGGGTATAAAGGTATAATTTACATGTAGGTACCTTGGAGGTAATTTCTTATAATTGTTTATTTGTCAGAGTCCAAAGATGAAGTCCTGCAAAGAGATAAAGCAACAAAGGAACTGAGTAAGTTCCTATCATAAGGCTGACTTTTTCCATGGGCTGTTTTACCATGTTTGTTTCCAGAGTTGTTTGAAAGGCCCGTTTACACAGGCGATTTTTTGTGCAATTTTTGTCACACTTGATGCAATTTTTGTTGCATGGAAGTTGCATTTTCAAATCACGTGTGTAAACGGGTGACAATTTCAGTGCGATTTGGGCACTTTTTTGTGCGATGTCACAGAGGTTTCGAACATGTTCGAAACCTGATGCAATTTGACAGCGATTTTTGGAAAATCATAGCAAATATCGCACCTGAATCGCACAGGAAATCGCGCGCTAGTTTACACTTGCGACAAAAGTTGCATTTGAGAGTGTGACAAAAATCGCGTCAAAAAACGCATGTGTAAACGGGCCTTAAGTTCTCTTCAACTTTTTGTTACACAGCCAACTTCCACCTCTTGGACACCCTGCTATAACAAAACACCCTTTTTCAAAGCATTTGAGTTCAAGCAGGGTTATCACAGAAGTTTGAAATAGACGTTTGACTTTGGGGAGTAAATGGATATACATGATTTACATGACATTTCCTCTAAAGAACTGGCAAGCAAAGTAGTTGGCTGATAAGACAAAGTTGCTGGTGATTTTCGCCAGCAGCTGACTTCTTTTGACAACCCTGTCAAGCAGTTGTTTTGCTTTAAACCAAATTTATTTTCAGCCCATCAAAGCATTGAGTTAAAGCTGTTTTCTGAAAAACTGTTCATTTAACTTTCTTTTTTCAACATTTATTTACCTTTAAAATGATCTATGAAATGGCAATTTAACAGTGCTTACTATTTCAATGTTTTTAATTGATTTATTTAACAGGAAAACTAGCACCTGACAAAGAAGCTTTATTACGCATAGAAAGCAATGAGTTTGTGCCTCAGTCGTTCAGTTCATCTACAGGCAACAAAGGAGAACAGGTATTAAACAGGAAAACATGGTAATTATTGGTGTTGAGAATAAAAATGGACAGCAGCTCCTATTTCAAATCACAGTCCAGGATAATTATTTTTATATTTCTTTTACCTTTTTTCTTTTTAATTAGAGAAAATACATGTACTGCGCCTTTCAATAACATGCTACTCTCAAGTTCAAAGCCCAACTGAGGTTTACGTTTTACGTTGCCGTCAATCATAATTATGGCGACAGACATTGGATCCTTGAAAACAGAAACCGACAAAATGGATCGAAATCCACCAATCACAACCCACAAACATGATCATGTGACCATTTTACATAAAGCATCATTGTTTTCTAAAACATCCACCATGATATTTGCGGCAGTGAAAAACAAAACTGACAGTTGAACTTTGAAATTCAGAGTTCGCATTTTATTGAAAAGTGCAGTAATTTTTAACTTGTAAATATACAAAAGCGTTAAATGAGTTATAGCAGTGGAGGCAAATTCACTTGGTCGGTTGATCAATGGGCTGTAAACTTTTATTCTTAACTCTGCTGACCAGTGCATAAGGCTTACGCATATACACCTATTTCAATTAACATTGTCGGGTGAAAGCTCAAAGCCTAAAAGTCAAGACCGAACGAGTAAACCGAGCCCCTGTTCCAGGCATGTAGATAGTTGGGAGCTTTGAGCTTTCATCCGACAACGTTAATTGAAATAGCTGTATTTGAAGGTGGTCTTTTACAGAGATCATAATCATTATGGCATTTAACAAATTTCTGACAACCCTGCTCAACTTCAACTTAAAGGCCCGTGTTCACCTAATCTGCTTTGCGCGCTTGTGTTTTTGTTTTGAAACGGTTCAATTGTTCAATGTAACATTATGATTGGCTGGCACGTCGATTTTTCGATTTTCCGTCTGTGCAAAAATCAGCCCGGGTGCACAAAGCAGATTGGGTGAACATGGGCCTTTAACTGATTGTACAGTCAACATAATAGTGCCCATGGCAGAGCCACACTGTGATGGCCGAATTTACAGAGTTCAATTAGTTCATTAATGTTTAAAGGGTTTTTTGTTTGGAAGGTTGGTGGAAAAAACATAGATGGAAGTCATGAAGAGGCCATGTTTGGTACAAGTGGATCAGTACCCGACACCGTTACCCAAACTACTGCACCTGAGGTGAAGACAACGTCACAGCCAGTGATACCACAATCGGCTGACAAGGAAGGACTGTTTGCTTCATGGGTAAGCTTTCTTTCTTTCTTGCACTTTCTTGCATCTTTGATAGTTGCATAACTTGAAACATTTTTTATTAAATGATGTTTTCGGATACTTGCAACATGGTTCAAGGATGTTCTGTGGATGAAATCTGTGCGACCATTCAAATGAAAGATTTTGAGCAGTACTTTCCAGTGTTGCTGTTAATTATGCTGTATGTGGAAGTTCTTAACTTTGAGGATTAAGTCTGTGGATGATATCCTTAAGTAAATCAAAAAAATTGTTCTTTCTTGTTCTCTTCAGCTTCATGAAGATGAAGAAACTAAGACAGCTCGCTGGATAACCAAGTTAAAAAAGATGAGGCAGGAACTCCTAGCAGCAACATGACTGAAATCTTATTAATGAATAATTAATTCAAGTATTTATATTAATAAAAACAGTTTTTCTCTTTTCTCGGACTGTTTTATTAAAGATCTAATCTCTCTAATCTAAACCAAAAATAGCTTTCCCTATTAAACGCATTGTTGTACCCAATTCAAACCTTTTGGGATTAGAACTCTTTGTTCGTCATATTTCCATATCGATGAAGCATTGAAATGGAAATTATATGGAAATATTGTGAACAAAGAATCTTATTCCCAGAAGGTTTGAATTGGGTAGGTACAACAATGCGTTAGCCGAAGTTGTCTATGACGTTGCCACTCGTTTTTACCGCGAATTTGGTTGAAATTGCGAAATTACTTCCGGTTGGGTATACATTGTGAAATTAAAGCACGTTTCACAGCGTTTCACAGAAAGGAAGTTCATCATTTGCATGGTCATAGTTTTTGAAGTTGTATTTGCAACCAAAGATCGCAGAATGTTTTCGCTTTACTGGCTCGCGTTAATTTTGGCCGCAATTGGATCGAGTTTAGCCCAAAAGAAAATGTGCTCCAAAATAATCTTCCAGAATGTTAACGAGAAAGTTATGCCGTGGATACAAGTCGAAGGAGTCTACGATCTCTTCTCGGAGAACAACGGCTTTCCCGTCTACCTAAACAAACCATCGGGTCTGTTCTTCTACTATGTGAAGGAAACAAGTAAAAATGCGAAGGTTTTACTGTTTGGGCGTAAAATCGGCGAGGTTTTTGGCCTCGCTGGACATCTCTCTCCCGACTTTGATCCGTCGACTTGGCTCGCTTCTGGAACGCTAAATAAGAATGATTTGTTTGGTGATGTGGTGGATGCCTGGATGTACTACTCTCCACTTGATAACTCTTTCAAGAACGTCGATCATGGAACTTACATCAAAGCTATTTGTGTAGATGATGATTATTTTAGATGCGATTCTGGAAAAGTTTACTTCAATGACACTATAACCGGAAGTGAAAGTGCACTTTTGAACGATCCTCGTGTGGATTATTTTGCCAAAATACCCGGAGTTTCCACGTCCACGCGACCCGTCTTCCAACATAATCGACAAAAATGGTATTTATACTATCGCGAAGGCTACTGGATGGTAGGGAGCAGTTATTCAAGTCAATACGGCGATTATTTTCGCGTTCAAGACTTGGCATTGCGACCAGAATACATTACACGTGACTGGGAATATTGGATTGGAACGCGATGGACTACGGATAGTGGACTGAGAATCAAATGTCGTGGAATCGCTAATGGCGAAAACAAGTGCCATGGAGCTTCACCTTGCACGAGCCGGGGTACTTGTGTTTACACCTCAGGTAACGAGACGGTTTGTCTCTGTGAGAACATCGCGTATGGGGCGTCCTGTGAACAACGAGAACTGTGCTCCGATCCTGGGGTCCCTGATTCCTCGGTCACTGTCGTAAACACTGGAAAGCGTCCTGGAGATATCGCGACTTCGTTTTGCGTGGCAGGGTACACTTCTTCACCCGCGGAGTTCTACATCTGCGAACAGCGAAGTGGACGTAAGAGCTGGATGCTTGAATCGCAGCAAACATGCCGAGTTCCAAGCCCAGTGACTATTGATCCACACCCTAATACCCCACAACCCCCGGGACCGCACCACACGGGAACCAACACCTCTCCCGTTGTTATAGACCCCTGGGATCGATCGGAGGGGTTTATGATATTTGTCATCGCTTTCTTTGCATGTCACATTCTTTGCCCTGTTTTTATATGGCTGGCTGTAACACTGATTACATTTGCCCGCTGTTGTTCAAACACCCAAGTGGGGACCCCCGAGCGTTCAGAAGCTATTGGGAAGATCATGGACGGGCGATACGTGAAAATGGTGCGCACATTTTCCGCCTTCTTTAACTTGACTTTCTGGGTGTGGTTGTTTTCCGTCTGTGTTTGTTTGTCCATGCATCATCAAGGTAGTTCCTACTCACCGCTCTTCTACTGGGCTGTTGGAATGTGTGGATTTTGCGCCGTGTTTGTAGCCATTGAAGCATTCTTTAGCGCAGAAAGGAAAGGATTGAGTCATATGGTCACATGGGAGTACATTCAGTGCCTCCACAGGACACCTCCTGTTATTGAGATGCGGATTGAATGGTACGACTGGAAGACGTATCGTTACGCTGAGTACGGAGAAGACCCTATCACAGGTCGCAGAGTATACCAGGGAACAAGAGAGGAGACGAGGAAAGTCGGGAGAAAGCTCCACACCGAGCCATTTAATTATACATCATGGACAGATGAGTCGCAACAGGACAACCAATTTGATGGACAGCTTATCAGGCTTAAGATTCGCTTAGATGTTGCAATGGAACCGGTAACAACACGGTTTTTTGAAGCTCAAAAGTTTGCCCTTGTGGAGAAAACGCAGCACTTGAATAAATTTTTCGACTTTTCACGCAAGGACAGTGTACCTAACCTCCATACGCTTGTTGTTTTGTGTCCCAGCAAGGACGCCGTGCCATCCTGGATGAACGAGTTGTTCTTTTGGTGTGCTACATTCCTCCAGTTGTCCTGGGTGTACAGATGGCTGTTTAACTCGCGAACCCGCTCGCAAGAATACACTCTCAGAAAGAAGGTCTTCTGCGCTGATTCTCCTAGCTCCACCAGGCTATCCGGATTTCAACAGGTTAAACCTGGAGAGGTTCCTGCACAAACCGGTTTTCAGCAAGTCAGTACCCTTTCCTCCAATCAGGAGGGTGATGCTGTAAACCAACCCTTGATCCTAAGTCAACACAACAACAGTAATTACATGTCAGTTTAAACTCTATTCCATGTGATCAAAAACTGGGAGATTGTTGTTGATCTTATGAAAACCTAGACTACGAGTAGTCCCTCCTTTTTCCTCAGGGATAGTAGAGCGAGCGAAACACGAGCGCGCGTGAAAATCACCTCACGCGAGAAAGGCGAGACGCGGGTCTCGCCTTTCTCGCGTGGGGTGATTTTCACGCCCGCTCGCGTTTCGCGCGCTCTACTATCCCTGAGGAAAAAGGAGGGACTACTCGTAGTCTAACGAAAACCACTCAAAACAGACGTTTATAGAGCATTTTTAGTAAAATTTCTTGTAATGATAATCAATTGCTAATAAAGATCAATAATAAAAGCAATTTTCAATTGAGTGTCCTAAAACTAAAACCTAAATTATCACTCTGACCAATCACAACAGAGACAGACATGTAGCCAGCGTCAAGTGCGGGAAAACGCGCGCGAGCAAGGTACAATATTTATTTTTGTTTTAGCGCGATATTTTTAGCCAATCACAAAGTGTAGCAATTCAAAACCAAAGCAATCGCGAAATAAATTACTTTGGACACTCAGGCCCCGTTCACACGTACATGTTTATGTTCGTAAAAGCATAAGTTTTTCTGCGTTTAGGCCTCCCGTCCACACGTAAACGATGAAAACGGTCACCCTAAACCGGAATATTTTCGAAAACGCTCTCCAAAGTGTAACTGCAGAATACCCGGCCACTCGAAAACACTTCTAGAAACAGTGGCTACGCGGCTACGTAGTTACCTTTAAAACAGTGGCTACGCGGCTATGTAGTTACCTTTAAAACAGTGGCTACGCGGCTACGAAGTTATCTTTACCTGCCACTCGAAAACACTTCAAGAAACAGTGGCTACCCGTTACCTTTAAAACAGTATCCATCTTTTTCCAGAGTACAGCTTTAAAGTGGACGGGTATTCTGCAGTTACTCCTAAAAACGTAGGCGTTTGCTTTTAGCCTCTCTATCAAAGCGAGGCTGGGTATGAAACCTTTCATATGAAAATGAGTTTTTATTCACATGCAAATAAATACGAAAGGTTTCGCACCTAGCCTCGCTTTGATAGAGAGGCTAAAGGCAACTCGGAAATGGCTATTAACGTTGTCGGATGAAAGCTTAAAGCCAAGACCGCAAGGTAGTATGGGTTGTAAACAGCCATTGCATAAAAATCCCATACTACCTTGAGGTCTCGGCTTTTCGCTTTTTTCAGTCCGACAACGTTTATTGAAGTAGGTGTATATCACGATCATAAAGAAGACATTAAAGCAATTATCTGTGACACTTGCGCATAGCATTGTTTTTTGCTCATTATGCCTATTGTTTTGTGCCGTTCTCGCTGCTGCTGCTGCTGCCGTGGTTACTCAAGCTCCCTTTTGCTTATGTCGTGACGTAACGGTTATTCTCAAGCGCAATCCAAATAACGGCTACATTGGAGAAAGTTAGAGAAGCGCTAAGACATTAGTTAAAGGCCCACTGTCACCCATTCGGCTTTGCGGTCGTTTGTTTTTGTTTCCAAATGACGAGCTCGCTCGTGATTGGCTCTTTCGGGAATTTTCGACTGCGTTAAATTCGCAATGCATTTTGGGTGACAGTGGCCTTTAAGTTCCATATAAACACATAAACAGTATTTATCAGACTCAGTACCCAGTCGCTGTATATTTGATTTTGGACAACAGAAGGGGAGCAGGGATAGTGTTGAGGTGAGAGCCTCCCACCGATGTGGCCCGGGTTCGATTCCCGGCCCCGGCGTCATTTGTGGGTTGAGTTTGTTGTTCCATGTTCTCTCCTTTCAGCAATAAAGAAACAAGGGCGTTTTCTCGCTCTTGTGCTCTTGGCACCACTAACAAATGTTTATTTATGTAATGCCTCAATAACACTTTGTCATATTTTAAGATATATACAGCACAAAGAGTACATGACAGGAACGTAAAAAGTAAAAACCTGAAAATGCCATTTATAAAAAAATATTTACAATGCACTGGCGGCACGGTGGTCTAGTGGTTAGCGCGTCGGACTTTCAACCTGAAGGTCGGTGGTTCGAGCCTGGTCTCTGCCGTCGTGTTGTTTCCTTAGACAAGAAACTTTACTCCACACTGTCTCTCTCCACCCAGGTGTATAAATAGGTACCGGCGACAAAATGCTGGGGGTAACCCTGCGATGGACTAGCCATCCAGGGGGGAGTAGCAATATCCAGGGGGGAGTAGCAATATCCAGGGGGGAGTAGCAATATTCCTAGTTGCTTCATGCTACGGAAACCGGGTTAAGCTCCGGCCGTGTGGGCCATCGTGGTCCGAGTGCGACTTTACCTTTTACTGGCGCAGATAATTAAAAACACTGCTGAAGGGCCATTTTATATGAAGCGAAGCTAAGCGCAGACATAACTGTCTATAATATAGCGTTAAGTCTGAAATACAGCCACTAAAAAAGAAAATTCAAACAAGTTCATAAGGAAGAACTTCGGTCTCAGTTTAAAGTCATGACTCTTACGCGTTTTAGTTTAAACTGATGGAAATAAAAAAAACTTAACAGGGTCTATATCACGATCTAATATGATCTTTTCATGATATCTGAACCAAGCAAACAAACTTCCCTCGTAACTCCAGCGTTGTATAATGAAGGTTCGGTAGCCTTTGCTGTTATGGTTTCTCGGGCTCGCAGATGAAAGGAGTAGCTTGCATTTGAACTGACTCGACAAAGTCAGTGAACAACATCCTAAAGCGTGTTGATATAATTGGCCGGATGCGATGACATGTGTTCAAGGTTTTGGTTTTCTTATCCAGCAAACTGCTCTAACCTCGTTCCCAGGGTCTCTCTTTCTTTCGTGCGTGAAGCGTGCGTGTGACAATCCCGGGGGGAATAGCCAATGTGCTTTTACTTGGCGTCTCGCGTCCCGTGAGGGGGAGAAATGGGGCGTACCTCGCTACCTATTTGGGGTACATACGTCTGTAGCCATAACCGAATCGTATGATGGCGGAGGAACAACTAATTGTGGCTGGCCTGGGTGATGTAGGCCGGCATGTCCGGCGATATTCACTAAAGTGGGACCATACGACGGAGGAAAAACAGCAAATTGTATTTCGGTGGGATTGGCAGGATTGGGGGCTCCGATTATAGGATTAAGCGGTGCAAGACAAGGTGCAATAACAGAATGACTTGTTCTTGACTGTGGTGTAAGAGAGTGGCCCATAGAGTTTAGAATCCACGAGGCACTGACGACAACCATGTCTGCAATAGTGGCATCCAATGGCCGTTCCTCATTCGGTGGTGTGGCCGCAGTCTTGTAGATCTTTTTCTTCAAGGTGTAGCAGATCTCTTTCATCTCGGCTCTGAACAGCCAACGGTAAGGCCATGTCATTTGTAGAAGGGAGGCGATCCAGAAGTACAGAGGTCGCATCCAAGATGGCTTCACCCGTGAATCCAAGTAACCCAGGAAGCTTTCTTCCATATCGGGAATTTCTACACTCAGTGAAAACCCTATGAAGGCATCTCGATGACGATTCCTCTCCACCATTGTTGTCGCTAACCTCCTATATTCGTCAAACGTCTGCTGGTTACCAAAGAGGATTCCAGGGTCGATTATAACAACACGAGCAAGAGGTACTCTCAAGTTGAATCCTGCAAGAGGGTCTCTTTGGGAAACATCAACCCAGGTATCATATACGAACTCTTCTGTTTCCTCAAACGTAACTACCTTCTCCTGGAATGTGGAGCTTGTAGTTCCAGTGTTCCATTCGTAATGCCAACACTCCACAGTCATGTAAATCTCTGGCGGAAGCAACTGTTGTTTTTCTATGTACTGCCAAGCTGCCTCGTCTTTAGACATGTTTTTTAGGTAGTCCAGTTCACGAGAGAAGCCGCTCTCTATGAGAACTACCACATAAGACATCCCAAGCATGAAAATAGCTACATAACGTAAACCGGCATGTTGGCATTGGACTGCTTCGCAGATCAACAGGAAGATGAGCCAGATGTAGAAAGAAAGATACAGCCAGAAGGAAATAAGTCTAAAGTAAAAGTCACGACCCCTCCGTGGATCAGGTTTAAAGGCGCGAAAAACGCACCAGAGGACGGCAATAACAACACATCGCCGATAGAGGTTACGAAAAACCCCACACCATAATCAAACGCCATAGAATCGGCAACTTGAAGCTTTCGATCTCCTGATACTGCAAGGACTTCAGACTTGCTTATGGTCAAACTCTTTAAACTAACGAAACGTTCAACAAATGTTTGTTAAAACTATAAAATGTAGTTTTACTGTTGTTGCACTCTTCCTATGACGCAACGAAAATTGGCTCATGCTAAAAGACAGGCCATAACTTAAAAGGTCCGTTAGGTCTAGAACAACGTTTGCGTGACTAAGTGCATGTTACAAAGTGATGCGTGAAAGCAAACATTTTATGCAAATTGCATGCTATTAGAATTAGATATTCGATGAAAGTGGCAGAGTAAAGCCAGAGTATTAAAGCCGACTGTTGTACTTTTTTAAGGATATCAAGTTTAATGCTAATTTTAAAACCCTTCCAGGTGTAGAGATCTTTTGCGGATTGATAAATGGTTCCTGTTCCTGCCAAGTTGAAGGTGGCTCTAACTTTTGAGTTTATATCACCATTCATGTATAAAATGCAGTTTTGCTGTTGTTGTTTTTGTACTCTTTCTGTGGGGCAGTACGCAGCTCTTACAAGATCTTCTCTGATTTGCTTAGAAAACAATAGAATAAACAACACAACAACGCACCCTAGCCCTGAAAACAATAACGCTGCGTGATATACAGGTCCAATGAAATTATAGGTTCACTTCTCCAAAGCTTTCGATAAGGTGGGTCATCAGCGTTTGATTAAGAAGCTAGATTACTATGGTATACGGAGTAAAACAAGGGATTGGATACAGGCCTTTCTAACAAACCGAACGCAGCAAGTTATTGTTAGAGGCAAATACTCGGATATAGCCCATGTGCGATCTGGAGTACCGCAGGGGTCCGTTTTGGGCCCATGTCTGTTCCTGTTCTATATCAATGGTCTACCACAAAACCTGTCCTCCCCAGTTCGTTTGTTTGCAGATGACACCCTGCTATACCTGGCTGTGGAGTCGTTAGGTGATACAAACTGTTTGCAGAACGATTTACGGGAACTTGAGATTTGGGAAAGAAGATGGCTTATGGAATTTAATACGGACAAATGTCAAGTATTGCGTGTGTCTCGCAAACGTAATCCATTGATCCATGAATACATCTTACATGGAAAAATACTGGAAACAGTCGACTCTGCAAAGTATCTGGGAGTAACAATAACATCGGATCTACGTTGGAATCAACATATATCCAACATTGTTACTAAAGGAAATCAGACACTAGGTTTTCTGAGAAGAAACCTTAGGATAAACTCTCCAGATCTGAAGTCTATTGCCTACAAGAGTTTAGTCCGGCCCACTGTGGAATACGCTTCAACGGTTTGGGATCCATACACCAAACAAAACAGGGATAGAGTGGAAATGGTACAACGCAGAACTGCACGCTACGTACTACATCGCTATGAAAGATTTGCTAGTGTCAAAGAAATGTTGGAAGAACTTGAATGGGAAACTTTAGAACTGCGTAGGAGGAAAGCAAGGCTAACGATGCTATACAAAATGCACCATAACCTAGTTGAGATAGATCGACAGAAGTATCTGGAGCCTGCTGGTCGCTCTAGCAGGCACATGCATAAATTTTCGTATAAAGTCCCAGCATCTGAAACAAATTATCATCTGTTTTCTTTTTTTCCTAATACAATCAGGGACTGGAATAGCCTACCCCTGAACGTTGTTGAGGCAGAAACTGCAAATTCTTTCAGAGCTAAGTTAGTTATGTTCTGACTTTGTATTTTTGTTATTTAATATTATTAGTAAGACCGCTGACCACTTGCTAAGAATCATCTAATCGATGGAGAGCAAGAATTTGGAAAATAAAATAAAAAATAGGTTGTAAAAAGCTGCGTGGTATCTGCTTTCTGTGACGCGGCATAAGCAAGGTGGCCCTTTCAGCACTAAGGTTGATATCCATGGGGCCCTATATCTTAAAAACTATTGAAATACTGTAGTACACATATAAAAATACAATTATGATAAAGAAAAGACAGTCTAATTACAGCAATATCGGTTAAAAGCTAATCTTAAAATAATAAAATGTCTTACCTATTTTAAAAAGGCTTTGGATTGTTTTCTAAAAGATTTTGGGTCGGCGATAGCTTGCAGGAAAGCCCACAACTTTAAGAAACAAATCTTTTTGGAAATTTGCGTGACTCGGTACATGCATTGATTTTGCAGATGTGTAACACATTTTCCGCAAAAAATGTCTCGGAACACTATTTAAATTATGTAGTTTTACTGTTGTTCTCCCCGGTAACACGACATCAACAGCAATAGTTTACTGGTACATGCTAAAAGGAAGCCAATACATGCAACTTAAAAAAAAAACATAAAAAATGACGGGAGGGGGAGGCAAGGCAGCTAGGTAGCTGGTAACAATCTACAAACAATAGGAACCTCAGCACCATTTTAAAAAGAGGATCGAGCTTTCACGGTATAAGTGAGCGCAAGGTCAACCCCGTCCCTGAACGATAGTGGAGTTCCGAGCCATCGTGCCCACTTTCGTTTGCAATTGAGGCATGTAATTGGCTTTCCTTATTCAGTGGTGTAGCATCCTTGTAGATCTTTTTCTTCAAGGTATAATGAACCTTATTCGTCTTAGCTTTGAACAGCCAACGGTAAGGCCAAGTCATCCACAAAAAGGTGGCGATCCAGAAGAACAGAGGTCGCATCCAAAATGGTTTTATTTGTGCATCCAAGCGACCGCAAAATCTCTTCTTTATCCCAGGAATGATTAGCTTTAATACAAACTCAATATATTTATCCATGCGACGATTTCTTTCTATCATTGTTGCTTTCATCTTCCTGAAATCGTCGACTATCTCTTGGTCGCCAAAGAGGAAATCAGGGTGGATTGAAATCCGAGTGGTGGCTGTCGTGCACCCTAATAGAGGGTCTCCTTGCGATACATCAACCCAAGAACCATACAACAACTCTTTGGTGTCAACAAATGTGTCCACTCTCCCCTCGTGTTCACAGCCATCTTCGTCTACCCATGGCTCAAAATGGTAACACCTAACATTCATTTCAATCTTTGGTGGGAGCAGTTGTTGCTCCTGAATGTATTCCAAGGCCGTTTTGTCGTCATGCGAGATGTTCTTCAGGTAGTCCAATTCGCGGGAGAAGCCACTTTCTATGAGAACTACTACCAACGAAAACACAATGAAGGAAATGGAAGCATCATGTACCATATTTTTTAATCGCGTATCGTACCAATTAGTTGCTTCACCGATTACAAGGCAACATAACCATGGGTAGAATGAAAGGTATCGCCACATAGAAAACACTCTGCAACAATTCAAGTTTTCACACCGCCGCTTGTTGCAAAAACATGCAAACAAAAAACATGGCATAAACAATGTCATAAATTCTAGAGTCATCATGATCAAAGTTACTATCAATATGGCGGGAAGCTCCATGAATCAACTATCTCTAAATGCTTTCGAGGACACCAACGACTAGTGCTAAATAAATGATCCAGTTGTTAAAAATATTTATATATTTAATATATATTTGCAAATACGTTTTATTGTCGTTCGGTACTGCTGACGCATGCTATGGTCTGGTTAGCAGTGCTACACCTGGGGGAGGAGAAGTACCCCTCAAACTTTACCGTTCTGTGAGTGAGCGACCCGCGACCCGCAACCAGAAAACCCTTCCCCACTTTTTGTAAAAAATATACGATACTCTCGGATTTCAACTCTAATCATTAAACGTTTTCCTATTTTTAAGCCACAAAGACACATTTTCAAATAAGAAGGTCGAATATATACCCATTAAACCAACTTCCCTTTACTCTCTCTCCCCCCCCCCCCCCCTACTCCCTGTGCCACACACAGCACTTGGTATTTCAGTATTAGACACCTTCGTCCAGTATAGTAAATTACAGTAGTACAGGTTATGGGGTTCTAATCAGACGAACCTCCCATTTCCCACACTTAACCCGGTGTAACAAGTTAATTTTTCCAAATTTTGGTGCTGTGATGTATCCCATTAAACAAAAGAAGGAAACTATTTAGATTAAGAAGTCTAAATATTTATTAACATAAGTACACATAGCACGCTTCAGCGCGACACATGCTGTAACAAAGGTTCCGTGTTGGCAAATGCCTCAGCACGGAAGGGGTGGGGTGGGGGAGGGGGAGGAATGTGGTGTAGTCGTCAAAATTTTTGGTGTGGTTGGTTGTGCTGCCTGCATCTTATATCCTCTTACCCATTTTCAGACCTAAAACCATACACTCTATGTTAACCATGACCTATGCAGTGTCCCCCCACCAGTATGTACGTCGTGTCACAAGAGCATTAGCGTGTGAAGCATATATTGGACGTTTTCCTTACAGGATAACAGGTGAAACAAAGTAGGATAATTAACGATAGTAGTTTTGGTTTTGGGTATTCTTATCCGACAAACCTTCTTTGTCTCAATAAATTTATGTGCCAAATCACGTTAATTTTCCTAAAGTTGTGGGTTCTGATCTATCCCATTGAAATTCGCTATGACCGCTGAATTCAAACACCAATGACACATTGATACAGGGTTAGACTCGACCTGATGTAAAATATTCACAAATACCGGCAGACGGTGCGTGAAATTTGAAAATTAAACAATAGACAGAGCTTTGAACAGGTCATCTTCTCGCCCGGATTTGTGAATATTTTACATCAAGTCGAGTCTAACCCTGTATCAATGTGTCATTGGTGTTTGAATTCAGCGGTCATAGCGAATTCGAAACTGGACTATTTAGATGCTCATATGCAAGTGTAAAAATAATCGTCTTTCACAGTAGGTTAGCTATTTACAATATCATGAACAGTCAAAGGACTTAACACACTTCAGCGCGTTTGTCGTTCATTAACTTCCTTAGAAACGAGAGTTTCCGGGTGTGACTGCCCTGAGGCACAGCATTTCTTTACAACACAGGGCCGCGGTTAGCTGGACCCTCTGACATGATTAGCGCTCAAAATTAGAAAGCAGACGCGGACAGCTATAAAATGTTTAAGTAGGCAACTGTGGACGACAGTCCTTCTAGATTTATACGTTGGATCAAATAATGATCTAAGAAAGTTTTATTTTTTATTTAATCTGGTAAAATTATGTGGTATAATCATTATGCACCTTCACTTTAATGGATGAATAATTGTTCATAATATTCGCTTTAACATTTAAAATACTATTTACAAGGCTAAATAAGGAGTTCAAAGAAAAAGCTAAACGTTCATTACAAAAGTGAACATTATTCAATTATACAGATTAACAAACTATTTTGCAATTTTCTAAATCTTTCCTTTTCTTCGAATCTTCAGGGTCCAACGAAGTAATGTTTTCAACTTCATGCAAAAAATGTAATGTTTTCCAAGTAAATCCACGTATGTTAGCAGCTCACTAAGAAAGTTCTCAGAAACATCTTCGGGTTCTTATGTCTATTTCCTCCGATCTCTCCAATATACAACATTTAAAACCGTTTCCACTTCGTCTGCCATTTTGCTCGGACGAAAGAACCCAATAGGGCCATTTATACGGGAGAAAATAAGACGCGTCTTATCTTAGACGCGACTTAAATAAGATGCGAAGTGTACCATTTATACGTTTGCGTCCAACATAAGACGCGAAGATCACGTGGTTCGCGTCTTATTTTTGATAGGGCGCACTTGTTGTTCACGTCTTATTTAGGACGCGAAAGCATTTATACGATGAAGTTCACGTCTTATTTAAGACGCGGACAAAATAAGAACAGCTGAAAACCCTGTTCTAAGATAAGACGCGTCTTATTTAAGTCGCGTCTAAAATAAGACACGAATGCTTATTTTGTACTGTTTATACGATCGGTTCGCGTCTTATTTAAGTCGCGTCTTAGATAAGACGCGTCTTATTTTCTGTCGTGTAAATGGCCCTAATGACTCCAATGAAACTGAAAACCGAAACTTGGAAGCTTCACATGAACTATGTAAAGTGAGAATCTAAAACAAAATGGACGTCAGTGTGTCTGTGCTTGAGAACGTACTGACCGAGCTCGTCCCAGCAGAAGCACCGAAGGAATCTACGGTCCAAGACCCACTGAACACAATTTGGTTTGCATTTGCTTGCATTTCCTGATTCAATGGTTTTGCCGTCTTGTAGATCTTCTTCTTCAATGTGTAATGGATCTTATTCGTCTTAGCTTTGAACAGTCAACGATAAGGCCAAGTCATCTGTAACAAGGTGGCGATCCAGAAGAACATAGGGCGCATCCAAAATGGCCTCACTCGCGAATCTACGCAACCCAACAATGTTTGTTTCATCTCAGGAATTTCCACCCTCATGATGAAATCAGTAAAGTCATCCCGACCACGATTTCTTTCGATCATTTCTGATCCTAACCTATTGAAGTCGTCAGAAATATCTCTTGGTCGCCAAAGAGGAAGCCATGGTCGATCCAAAACCGAGTAGCGCTTGCCTTGCTGCACTCCAATAGATGGTCTCCCAGGGAAACGTCAGCCCAGGAAGCATACGACAACTCTTTGGTTTCGACAAATGTTACTTTCCTATCCTCGTACTCCCATCCTCCATCGTCCGTGAACGATTCGTTGTGGTAACACTCTACAGTCATGTAAATCTTTGGCAGCGACAGCTGTTGCCTCTCTATGTATTCCCCGGCTGTTTCGTTTTGACAGAAGTTCTTCAGGTATTTTAATTCGCGAGAGGAGCCACTTTCTAGAAGAACTGCAACATAAGAAAGTGCAATGAAGGAAATGGAAATACCTCGTGTGAACTTCATGAAAAAATCGTCTTCCAGTCTTCGCTCGTTGTCGTACCACTGAGATATTTCACAAATTACAAGGAAGAGTAACCATAAGTAGATTGAAAGGTATCGCCAAATGGAACCTGGATAAGCCGCTCCAGCTTTGACACTTGACATGTTCGAAGTTGTTCTGCTTCACATGAAACACGATGGAATGTTTGACTGATTCAGGCTGCGATATACATAACAACAAGAGGCTCCAAGCATCCTATACTCATGCGCATGCGTAAGAACGTTTTATGATACATTTTAAACATGATAAGAAAATGTCCGAGAAAATGTTACTCCTTTCATTCAGTCATTATTCATTGCGTATTCCATTTATTCATCTGCGTATTTCATTTAGTCATTAGTCATTATTATTGAATGTTTTGTAAATGAAGGCTGTACCACAATGGCGCCAGTGTTTCTTCTAAGTCTTATATATACCAAACGTGAACATATACTTGAGATGTAGGGGTAGGTAGGGGGGACAGGATAGATAGGATAGGGGGGGAGGCAGGATAGATAGGATAGGGGGGGCAGGATAGATAGGATAGCTAGCCTAGCTAGGACTAGCCTGCGAGCAAGCTGTGCTGGGGTAAAGGGGATTAGGGAGGGAATGAGAGGGGCCTCCCTAATCCCCTTTAACCCAGCACAGCTTGCTCGCAGGCTAGTCCTGTAGGGGGTTTTGCTTTTTTTTCTATTGATGTTAATTTTAGATTTGCACATTTTTAAACGAAATTCTGTTATTTAATTGTTTATTAGTTTTGTTGTTATTTGTAACATTTGTATTACTTTTTTGGTCATAACTGTTATGAATTATTAACGCATTTTACAATGTTATTTATCGTTATTAATTATTTTGTTAATAAGAAAAGAAAACAATATGCAATAAAAACTATAATAATAACCACAAACCAATGAAGAGTGCATGATCTATCATCTCATCTCTGGTCTTTAATAACAACTATAATAATTGGTTTTGATTAAAGCTGTAAAGGAATTAACACATACGATTTTTACGCAACAAATCGCACGCATGCGTATTCTTTCCAACTCACTTAGAATTGCCTGGCAAATCCCCTTTTTCACAGAGATATTAACCCATGAATATTTAAACAATAGAAATCGGTTAATGAGCTTAAAAGTGACCTTTTCGATTTTTGAAAAATGGTCTTATTTTTGCTCATTGACAAATTTCTATTGTTTCAATATTCATAGGCGATTTTCTACGTTTCTATCGAAACAGTTCTCCAATAATCAGAATGAAAGTAGCGTATTTTCCATTTAAAAGGCCGTGTGCTCTTCGGGTATATGAGCAGGTATGAGCAAAGACCGAGAGTAACTCCGGTCACAATCTCTACGAGAACGAAAACAACCAAAATACTTAGAAGCTCGAATTGTGTGATTGAATCCATGAGTCAAGACGAATCACTAAATGTTAACAATGATCCAGTTGCTAGAAAACAAGAGTAAGTTGTCGCATTTAGATCAGTACTTGTTAGACTGCGAGCAGTCTCTTATTTTTCTTTAAATCAGTCGAGCGCGATAGATCCGAGAATGGCATGACTTACGAGCGGCATCAGCCCAAATCCCTTCTTGTTTTTACATAATTTGCATAATTACAAATGTGCGCTCTCGCATGTGGCACAGAGGCTCTCTCCTCCGCAGAGGCTCCTATCAGTAAAGAACAGTAAAATACCGCGCGTTTTTTTGCCAAGCGTGGAGCGTGACTGGGAGGCCTCTGCGGAAGAGAGAGGCACAGAGGAGAAAAGGGCGACAGCTCGCGGTCTAAGTACTTGTGAGGTCGTGTAATAGACCAATTCCGATATATTAAAATTCATACTTGGCTCCGAGGCTTAGGCTTAGGGGAATAAAACAAAACAAATTAATTATTCATCCCTGAACCTCGATGTGATTTCTTTTGTTTTATTCCCTTAAGCCTCGGAGCCAAGTATGAATTTTAATATATCGAAATTGGTCTATTGTTGGGTGTTGTGGTGTTGTGGTGTATCTCATTAAAAGAAGAAGGACAACGTCAACTTATAGAGTACAATGTCAAAACATTCATTGACATAAATACTCGTGTCATGCCTTTCTGATTGGAATTTCTGAAATTTTCAGCGGCAAATGGAACAAGTCGTTCCCAGGATCTCTCTTCTTTCTTTCTCTCGGCTCGCTCCATCCAGGGGACGGGAAGAAGAGATACCCTGAGGACGAAGTTGCAAATGAAACAGACTTTTTTTTTATTTTCGGGAAAGGAGGACAACCTAGCTCGCAAGGTATTCCTACATTTTCGAAGAGGCCTACAAGAGAAACTTGGCTGACGTTATTGACAAATGGACTGCATTGTCACAATTGACAATCATGCCATATTAGCCTGATGTGTTGAATATTCCCCCCGAAATTAGAATTCTCCAAATTGTGAAATTTAAGTGAGAATGTATGGCTGGATGGCAAGACCACCGAGACTACCTTAGCCGTACATTCTTTGTAAAGCTTTAATAATTTAAGGTGGCTCCATAGGGTATTTTGGCCGCGCGAGAACTGGGTACGAATGGCGCGAGCTTTAAATGTCAACAAGTCAAAACAAACGATTTGGGAACAATAATCGAGGAAAGATAGAGTAAAATATACACATATTGTAAACTGCAGGGCTGATCTGACTACGTAAAAAAATAGACTTTGCGTAACACCATCACGACAAAAACCGATAATTCTGACTCCACTAACATTATTTAGGATGAGTCAGTCAGTCATCTGATGAATGTATCCTAATAATATATTCTCGGTCTATTCTCCTGGCCCTTTTAAATTACATTTCACTTACATTATATTTCAAAAGTTCAGAAAATTGTGCCACGCCAGCTACGAAAAACCACTAAAAACCACCCTTTAGATGTGGCTGAAAAAAATGTGGAAACGTATACCCACCTATAACGATGCAGTGGCACTCGAGGTACTAAAACTGATAAGCATTACTTGATACTTGTATGACATTTCATTTCCCAACGTAACAAAAATAAAAAAAACTGACCGACGTAGAATGATAAATATCTCCTGCCAAACCCTAAAATAGTCCCGAGATGTCCCATGACGACACGCAAGCCTCTATATCGTGCCGTCAGAATGATAATTTCTGACTAGTTCGTTCCTACGTCACTCAGGCTACGTTTACACGGTACCGGACAAATTTTCGACCGGTTGAAAAATTTGGCCGGACATTTTGTTCACACGGAACCGTGCAATATTTTCGTTCTGTTCACACGGGACTGACTAACCGGTTAAATTTTAACCTTTGGCGGTTGTTTTACCATCTGCCCATGCGCAGAACGCTAAAGAGAAAGGTCAAAAATGGGCGATTACGACGATAACGATATTGTTGACAAAATTGTCCCACCAAAGACACGTCCTCCCCGGTCTCACCTATTGTCTCTAGTGTTTTCGCCTGTGCTTCATCTTCGACTAACGGATAGATATGCGACTGTTTTGAACTCGGTTTTCTGATATTAACAGGATTCCAGCACACCGTCGCCTTCGTGCGTGATTATTATTTATTTATTTACCTTGGCGCGATGGGCAACCCTTGTCAAGTATAAATATAGATGTCGATGTCGATGTAAAGCTCCGCATGTCATAGCCATTTGCAAGATCATATTTTGCATTAATACTGTAATGTTAGAGAGCAAAGCGATTAAGAATCCGACACATTCTATCTTCGTAGTATAGACTTTCTTTCTCTCTTCTTCTAGCTGAGTTACCATGCATCCATGCAACCACGCCTTTGCCGTACAAAAATTTAGACGGTCAAGGTGTTCACACAGCGCCGGTTAAATTATTGACCGTACCGGCTAAAAATTCGTCCCCGATTTTGGCGTTCAAATTTTTGAACGGCTAGGCGTCTAAATTTTCGTACGGTTAGCGTGGTTCCGTGTGAACGGAACACCTAACCGCACGAAATTTCAACCGGTCGAGCATTCGTCCGGTGCCGTGTAAACGTAGCCTCAGATGTCAGAAATTGCATAAGTAGGATCGCAACCGTGGACAGCCGCTTAGTTGTTATGAGTTGCAATAACAACGAAACGTCTGTCCACGGTTGCGATCCTACTTTATCAGTTTCTGTCGTACCGCGTGAAGGTGTCTCGCAGTCTATTTTTTTTACGTAGTCAGATCAGCCCTGCAGTTTATTGTATGTTTGTTTATTTTTTGGCTGGTTAGGTCTCTCGCAGATCCTACGTATACCGTTAGCAGCATTATCGTTTGCGGTCCTTTGCAGATTTCACTTTTTTAAAAAAAATATACACCCCTCGAGGAAAATGAAATCTGTGTTTGCTTCAACACCTGAAACGACTAAACTTAAAGACCGCGGTGCGTCCGGTCAATTCCGGAAGGCGGAATCGCTCAAACCTCGCGCGTGGTTTCGAAAGTTCACGCATGCTCAAGTAGCGATCTTGGCGAATTCCTATTCTGATAACGTAATTGTTGTGGGAGACAAGAATATAAACTTTTCTCTGGAATATCTTGAAATTCGTTCGGTGAAATTCCGTAAAATTTGGATAGAGATAACAAATTGTTAGTTTTCTTTAGTGCCCGTATATCGTAAAATTTATAAGGCCAATTTTTAAACAGGGACAAAATACACAAATTGGCAGGTAGCGAAGAAACTGCCTTTGTAACCCCTACTTTTTTCGTCAGGGAAAGTTTCATCTGGACAGGCTCTACATGATGCGAAATTTTAGGAGGATTTCACTGAAGGAAATTGAAGAAAATCAAAATCAAAGCCGCATAAACACTGAAAAGCGTCCGTGTTTGAGCAGTTGCAATTTCATAGTTCAAGTCATTATCATTAGTAACAGCGATGGTTGTAGAACACATTTTGATAATTGCTCATTACAGTTTGTTAGCTTTGAGTGAAATGGAAATCAGAAGTCAAGCTATGTCAGAGAAAAATCGGCTCTTTCGATGTATGGAGTTATTTTATTTGTAGCCAGCTGTGTCATTTACGCATTAACGTATACTAAACAACGTAAACAAAGATCCTCGTATTTTCTGTTAACTTTGACCAATCAAAGCCATCAGACGACATTTTTTGCCTGGGGCCAGGGAAAGGGAGGGGGGGGGGGTTATGTTGGAGAAAGGAGGTTGACGGGAAATCAAAACCCACTTGAAAATCATGAATCTAAAATCTGGTCATGTTTTATTAGTTTTATTTATAAATCTTGCTTACTAAGGTTTATAAACCTAAAAGTTTAACTCTCCAAAACAACAACCAGAAACTTAACTTTCTTGTACTTTTAATTGTAGTTTTCAATTGAGTGTCGAAAGTAATTTCGCTGTCTCTCCGGTTTTGCATTTCTACGCTTTGCAATTGGCTAAAAATCTCACGCCATTTTCTTAACCAATCAGAAGTAAAACCAAAACTAATTGTGACTTGCTCGCACGCGTTTTCCCGCCCTTGACCCCGGCTACATGTATTTGCTTCGGTTATGATTGGTTTATTAGATTCTCTGTGTCTGTTGTGATTGGTCAGAGTAATTACTTTGGTTTTGATTTTACAACACTCATTTGAAAACCGTTCTATCAGGCGTTACACATGGTTGCGCGAGCTCATATCAAGCTTGATTTTAATTTGATCAGGTTTGATTCTGACAACTTCATCCTCAAGAGAGCTCCTGGGAACGTTGTTGTGATTTTGATTTCTATTTATGTGAAATTTCTTAATTTGTAGGGGCACTGTCCCGGCAAAATAGCAAAATTTCGCTTATTTTATTTTCATGTTATATTACATCGCCAAATACCACCAAATATACAACTAGTCAAAAGAGCAGTTTTCAATTGAGTGTGAAAAGTAATTACACAATTGCTTTGGTTTTTCATTGCTACGCTTTGTGATTGGCTAAAACATCTCGCGCCACTTTCTCGACCAATCAGAAGTAAAACCAAAACCAATCGTGACTTGCTCGCACGCGTTTTCCCACGCTTGGCACCGCCGACATGTGATTGCTTCGAACTCTGATTGGTTCATTGGATTGTTTACGACTGCTGTGATTGGCCAGAGTAATTACTTTGGTTTTGGTTTTATCACACTCAATTGAAAACTGTTCTAAAGTAACTAAATTGAACATAAAGATTCTATAGCGGATAGCTAAAATGGAAGTAGATTGCAAATTGAAAACTGAAGCTAACTCAGTTCACGTTCTTCCCTCGTATCTTGTGAAAATCGCTTAAAAAATGACTGTTTTTTTTTCTCTCTCTTTAAGAATCCACATTACATTTTCATCTTGATGTTCAGGGAGAATTTTGTGAATAAGTGGAGGTTATTATACAAAAAAAAAACACAGCTTTCATTTTACCATTATCTGTAGACTGCTAGTAAGTCCTCTCTGGATAGTCCCTCTCTGGTGAGAACACAAACACTGATGAAGGCGAAGATACGCAAATTTTTACTCGTTCCATCATCATTTTTTAATTCCTCATTGTATTATTTTTTTAATTCCTCAGTGTAATGTCGTCATCCAGTTGTCTAGACAGTCTCGTTTCACACAATGCATATTTATGTGACGCTAAGATGTTCTGGTAGTTTTAAATCTGTTATACTCTTCAATTTTTTTTAATTTCAAGTTCAATATGGAAAATTAAAACCGATCTGTGGGCTTAACCTTACGTTGTTTCCTATTCGCGAGATCGCTCTTAGAGCCCTGTGATTGTAACAGTTTTTCAGCACTTGTATCAAATAAATTTCAGTATTATCATTTAACGTGAGTGCTATGCAACGAAACAATTTTTTGTGCTCTTCCTCTCTGGATACTGTCGGAACAGGTGAGCGTAAAACGAGCCGAGGGGAACTGAGGAAGAGGCTTCTCCCCCAGTTTCCCCTCGGCTCGTTCGCTCGCTCCAGTCTCGCCGAGCTTGTTTTCGTAATTAGCTCGCCCGCTCGATTGACTGAAAAGGGACAGCTAGCAGTCTACATTTCCTGTAATACTATGATATGGATGCTCATGTGAAATCAGTCTTTAGCATTATTTAACTTAGTTGTGAATTGCTTTTGCGTCTTACGATAGTCACTGTGAGGAGTCACCATTGCGATGGTAAAGGAAAATCTGGCTGCAGCCCGACTGAGCAAGGTCAAGGTGGGCAGCAAGGATCTGTTGCACTCAGCTGACTGACCGGAGCATGTGGCGTGCAGAAGTTCGGCGCTGGATCACTGAATGAAGGTGGAGCAGTTGGCTGCGGCCCGGCTGGTTTCAGAGGACAGACAGGTCCGGGGATATCAGAAGGGCAGGCAGGTCCTGTGAGATGGGAAGGATATGGGGGCCCGGTAAGATGAGGTGGGCAGTCAGGTCCGGCTGTACTCGGCTGATTGAGCAGGGCGTGTGGTGTGGAGCAGGTTACTGCTGCATCACTCACTAGAGGTGGAGCAGATGGCTGTGGTACGACGGGGTAAGGCATGAAAATAAGTCCATCGGGATATGGCGTGTTGCTGTTTGCCACTGGGTTCGGCATCGACGACATCGGAACAGCTACACCCGCTCCATACGATGTAACAGGGGCATTTAGCTGAATCCCGGCGGGATAGGGTGTACAAGAGGGCCCAGCGGCTGGATTAAGAGGCGGATAAGGTGCATGGCCTGGATTATTCAACTCGGGCAACGGTATCGCGTTGTTGGCATCTTCTGGAACACTGCAGTCCCCGCTGGCCGATGTATTATTCACCAACTCTGCAATGGCGGAATTCATTAAGTCATCCTCGCTTGGAGGAGTGGCACTTTTGTACATCTTTTTCTTCAAAGTGTAATAGTTCTTAGCGGTCTTCGCTCTGAACAACCAACGGTAAGGCCAAGTCATCCACAAAAAGGTGGCGATCCAGAAGAACATTGGTCGCATCCAAAATGGTTTCATGTTGAGGTCCACGAAAGCTGAGATGCGCTTATCTACACTGGGGACCTCTTTACACCACGAGAATTCTGTGCATTCGTCACGTGGGCGATTCCTCTCTAACATTTCTTCTTTTTACCTCTCGAAATCGTCTTCTGTCTCTTGATCGCCAAACAGAATGGATTGGTCGATCTTTACCCGAGTAAGAGACGCCCAGTTCTCTACTGGCAATTCCCTTTTAGAAACATCCACCCAAGAACCAAACAGGAACTCACTATGGTCCACAAATGTTACCACCTTCTCCTGGTAGGTCTCAGTCCTTGACTGCAGGTTTCCATTTCCGTCCGTGTAGAACACGAGACGTGTTCGTGTCTCGAAGTGGTAACAGTCTACAGCCATGTGAATCTTTGGCGGGATCAGATGAAGTTTCTGGATGTACCCCCAAGCTGTCTCGTCTTGCATGATGTTTTCCAGGTAGGCCAGCTCGTGGGAGTACAGACTCTCTATAAGAACTATCACTGAAGAGATCACTAACATCCCGATAGCGAATCTTCTTAAATGAATTAGAATCATTCCGTACTGGGTACAATGCGTCAAATCACACCCCACCAGGTAGATCAGCCATAGGTACAATGAGAAGTACAGCTGCATGGAAAAGAGCCTGCATAAACTCGCATTTCTGTACAAGCCTCTTTTCCGGCTTACTTCTTTCTCCTCTTTTTCTTTTTGATATTCTTCGACGGCTCTTTGGCATTCTTGGATGCCTTGGTCCTGCTCCGCTTTTTCTTCCGCTCTAGCAACTCTTTGTAGCTTTTTTTCCAGTTCTCCGCCAACTTCTTTCTTTCTTTTCTCGTCGTCTTTCTCTTCCCCAATTTCCTTCCATGCTGTCTTGCACAAAGCGCAGCACCACAGCACAAACGGCAGCAGCACTTGTAAGAGGACTGCTACGGTAAGCACAGCTGGTATTATAGCGGGGTTGTCATCAAAGTTGATGGCTTCATGATCATGATCTGCTTCAGGTGTTGCCTGGTCAGTTTTTCCAGAATTCCAAATATCTTCAGTTGGATTTTTAGTTGAAATTTGCATTGGATTTTCAGTTGTGGCTTTGCGGCAGGCCAGCCCTTGTCTGCTCCAATGCGAACTGTAATTACCATCCACGCAGAAAGCAAACCTTACAGAGGGATGCGAACCACTACAGAACGACATTGTGAGATCCCCAGGTCTCGTACCACCCCAGGCAAATCCCATTTCTCTACCGACTTTTCGGAGTAGGGAAGGGCACTGTTTGTTGATAGTGCATCTCGAGCCCCTATACCCGTAAGGACAAAGACAAACCGTTTCGTTACCGGAAGTGTAAAGGCAAGTGGCGTTGCCATGACACGGCCTTAATCGACAAGTGTTCGATGTGTTTGATGTCCAACCCCTGCACAACACCCTGAGTTTCGGCATGTCACGCCATCCATGGTAATGCACCGACCAAGTCTTGGTGATATACTCAGGGCGAAGAGCAGAATCCTTTACTCTCATGTATGCTTGATCTTCTGAATGACTGGGCGCATAGGAGCTTGTCACCAGCCAGTAGCCGTCAATATACTGTAGGTACCATGACTGTCTGCTGTGCTCGTAAACAGAGCGAAGATTGCGGAACAGACCCGGTTTGCGAGAAAAATAATCTTGAGTGGGATCGTTTAAAACATTTCCTCTGCCATCATTGAAGCTCTTGTTCAAGTAGACTCTGTCCGAGTTACATTCTCTAAAGTCTTCATCGACACAAACTGCTTTTATCATAGGCGAAGAGCTGCTAGTTGAAACTACAAAGTATTTCTGATCGCGTGCGTTGTAAAACAGCCAGTCTCGCACTAATCCGCCGAACACATCGTTCCTGTCCAAACTGCCTGAACTAGGCCAAATTGTGGGATCGCCAGCGCTAAAAAGCCTAGCAATAACTCCAAACGGATGATTTTCACCGAATCCAAATTCTAAAAAGTGGACACCGTTGATATTGACTGTATGATAAAATAGCAGATGATCTTGTTCTCGGCTGTACACGGGGAAGTTCTTGTACTCGTAATTTTGCTTGATGTAGACACCTTCGATCATTTTATAGGGCATAGTCGTCTCGTTGATATTTTGGAAAAATATTCTGGAACAGAATGTCCTGGAACTTGATGATGTAACCAATGTGCTAAGCATAAACCACAATGCGAGGAGAACTGATAATGTCCGCATCGTTTCACGAGCAGCATAAGCTTTGATGTGAATTAACTGCGAGTGTATCTCGAGCGAGGACTTGTAAAATTATGTTAAAATATATATCAGTGCTTTATTTTTCTATTCTGTCGATCTACCTTGCTATAACGCCCTGTTTCAACGGATTTTCCGTCACACAAAGTAACAGTATCTTATGCGCGTGAACAAGTGCATACATACAGATATCTGGAGATATCCCGGGAGGGGGGGGGGGGTACTCCCTATAATGGGCTATACGGGGATGCTTCGCCCGAAAGGGGTACCTTTTTTTAGGCTGGAGGTATATGAAAGGGTAGGGATTTCACGAGTTGAAGTATATGAAAGGGTAGGGATTTCACGAAGTATAGGAAAGGGTAGGGAAAACACCGGTTGAAGCATAAAAAAGGGTAGGGAAAACTGCCATTTAAGTATTATAAAAAGTGCCTTTCAAAATATATCAAACAGACGCACGTAAAGGCTATATGAAAGGGCTGCCATTTTCTATAAAAGGTATTTGAAAGGGGTACAATTTCCAATGAAAGGTATATGAAAGGGGTACCTTTTTTATCAAAAACGGTATATGAAAGAGTAAGGGTTTGGATCTTGGGGGGAGATATAGACTCCGTAGACTCACATTCCTTGAGGAGGTACTCCAAACCAAACTGCGTCTAACAAAGCCTGACACCACAGTAGACCACCAAAACATTAAATTTTCTATAACCTGTTTTTTTTTGTCGCTCGCTGTCTATCGGATGATTTAGACTATTTTGAGACGCATACTATGAATTTTCATACATGTTATGCCTTGTCCGTCAGTTAGCAAAATCAGGCCCCATATCCACAGCAAAATCATTTTTAGACTAAAACAACTGAAGCGTTACTATATGTCGTATATATCAAACCTTTCACTCCCACAGTCAATTTGACTATTTGTTGTGTATTTTATATAACTTTTGAGTCAGTCGAAAGAATCCTATGTTGTGACCACACCTTTTCGGTAGCACTTTTGCATGGTAACATTTGTTTTCCAATATTTTACAAAATTAAATTTCATATATTTTTTGGAATTTTTATTTTTGGCACTCCTGTGATCAAGGTAGTGGCCCCCAGAACATAATGGGAACCGGAAGTGTTTTTCTTTTCGTTCGGCAATCGGCAGGGTCAATCACTTAAACCATTTCCGGTTGCACTAGTGACGTCACCATTCTCTCTTAGTGATCTGGCGCCATGCGTGCAAATAAACATCAAGATCATTGAATCGGACAACATATTCTATTGTAACATATACTAGAGAAATATTTATAAGAGGCTTATTGAGATAAAAAAAGTCAGTGCACCTATTCACGCGTTTACTGTTTCGTTGAGTTACGAGAGTGCAGCCGCCCCAGAACAAATTATGTATATGCATGTGTGACATCTTTCACATCACTGTAACATCCACGATTTCTCGGAACAGGTTTTATGCGTAAATAAAACTTAGTGTTTTTAGGCTCCCCTCTTACATCTCTTCAAACAATGTTTTTTTTTAAGTGATAAGTTCTCGTTCATAGGAAAAATAAATCAAGTGATAATCTAGATTTCTACACTTCGATTTAATATTTATTCGTTTTTTTTTTAAATTTTTAAGGCTGATTAGATGAAAAAAAAAGTTTGTGCACTAATTCACGCATTTACTGTTTCGTTGAGTTACGGGAGTAATGCAGCCGCCCCAGATATGTTCCAGGAAATCATGGATGTGTGACATCTTTCACATCACTGAAACATCCACGATTTCTCGGAACATATTTAATGTGTGAAAAAAACGAGTGTTGTTTTTGTCGAGTGTTCGTGAGAAAGATAAATCAAGATATGAACTAGATTTTCACACACTTAGATTTAATATTTATTCGTCTTCTTAGCTTAATTTTTATTTTACTTTTTAGCTGCCACAAGAGCAAACAAGGATCCCGTCTCTAAAACAAAAAAAAAAGAAAGAAATTTACGTTATTAGTGTTTATGGAGCTCAAACTTAATATTGTTGAAAAACTTGCACAACATCCTAAATCTTATCACGCTTTACTTCGTGCTTGGTTCAAAGAGGACTTTGCGTTCCTTCCGCCCTCCCCCGAGAGCTTGCTCGGAGGTTATTTGCGCTTTATGGGAATCATGGGTGATCAGGGCTAACATGCCACCAACCTCGTTCCCTGGGTTCTCTTCTTCTTGTCTTCCTGTATTCCTTCCTGGGGGGGAGGGGGGGGGGGGATTGGAATGACCCTGGTAACGAGGTTGACCTGCCGCTGAATATAGCTTTTGTATGGGAATACAGCATCAAGTAATTCGGGAAAATTTATATTTTCTAATATAAGTGAATTGAAAACTAAAATACTAGGAAGATTTAACTCATCAAATTTGAGTAATGAAGCTGTGTTAGAAAGTGTGTAATTAATTTTTTTGGTTTTCCATATACATTTATCATTTTTAAGGTGTTATTACACGTACAAAATTGTTGCAAGTACAATGTTACAATTGCCTACACGTCTACAACTTTCATCCACAAAGGCTATGGCCATCACATGCCATGCAACTTGTCTCGCGAAAAAAAACTTGGAAATTCAAAAATTACACATCTGTCCCCCATGTTGGGCTGTGATTAGTTAACTTAAAGAGTGTGGCAAAACAAGTTGAAAGAGCCATGTTACACATATTTTTGGTGTGCAACTTGAAGAAACTTACTGCAGAAAGCAGATAAGAATTAAACTTTTCATGCAATTTTAAACATTCAGTTGCACCATAGTGAATAAAGTGCAATGGTTATGAAACTTGAGAAATGTCTTCGTTCAATGTTTTTGTTATCGTTTTTCGGCCTTGACCATGCACAACACAATACAGTGACAATACATGTTGAACTTTTGTTCGAGCAACTGACCAATAGAAATGGCACCATTAAGTTATTCAGTCATACATGTAGATGTGCACGGTCAAGAATGGTTCAACATAAATTGTAGCTCCTTTGTTATCGCCAATGAAGTCTGCAAGGTTTCATTACCAGTCCCTCGATAAACTATGGTTGCACAAGGTGTCACACGTAAAAATTGTGCATGCAACTTTTTACATGTACAGTGTAACAGCACCTTTACAAAAGAAAATTTGGAACTTTCGTTTTAATTTTTAACTTTGGCTCTTTTAATCTTGAGTCATTTTGAATGATGTGTAAATGCCACACAGAGACTATAATTTTATTATATACTGAATAGGGGAAACAGGTGACACAAATTGTCTGCTTAAGTTCATATCTATACAGATTCCTTTGATTTGAAAAAATACACGAATCAATGAGTTTTTTATTATTCAAAACAAAGTTAAGTTACAATAAAATCCTAAAAGAGGAAAAGATAGTGCTATTGCTTTTCCTTTGGTGGAGGTCTGTAAGAAAACAAAAAAAATATCATTAGAACATGCCAACAATACTTCTAAACAAATTAACATTAATTAAAAGAGAAACACATTTAAGTTCAGGATAAAAAGAGTTCCAAAATAAGCATGTTCAATATACTGTTAGTTGCATGTAAGCCTGGACACATGATGAAAAAAAGGACATAAAATAATAATTGAAATAATTATTGGAAGTCAAATGTGGCATGATGCTCATCAATCATTTTACCCTTTAGATTAGCATCAAAATTCTCTTTGTAATAGAAATGCTTAATCAATCAAACAGGCTATGAGAATTAAGACATCACACAAGATGAATTCTCTTGATGTTTTAACACCTCCCCACTATTGCTATAATAAATTTATGAAGACAAGAAAGGAGAATTTCTATTTTGATATTGGGAATTTTAATTAACTGAGTTGTTTGTTTCTGAAGTTTAAATGAAACCACTTCATAAAAATATATCCTTTTTAAATAAGTATGGCTTACAGATGTTTTGCAATGACATCAGTTTGTAAAACTATTAAGATTTATTTTAACCATGGTTAAGCACAGTTTCATTCAATTTGTTACATTTTTGCATGCAATGCAGGTGTTTTTTGGTGGGCGAGTGTTGAATGTTAAAATTTGTCAAGTGTTTTGCCACCATTTTGGTTTGGCAAAACATCAGGAAAGCCCCTCCTTTCCAATCACACCCATGGCTGCATCTTTTGATTCACACCAATCAGTGGTTTAACCCTTTCCCTCCCAGAGTCAATTATGGAGACAAATAGTGTTCTAACTTTTGAGTCTGTGGACGAAATCCTATGGTGTGGCCATTCAAATTAAACCTCTCTAGCAGTACTTCTGCATAGTACCATTTGTTTTTCAATAAAAAAATGAAGCTTGGAATTTTTCTTGAATTTTGATCTTTGGCACTCTTGGGAGTTAGAGGTTTTAACTCAGCCGTTGTTCACCCCCAAAACACACCTGGTTAACAGCCTAGTTACACCTTAGAACTCGTACGTATACAGTGAAAAGAAAGTCCCAAAATATAGATTTTGTTCCCTTAATTATCCATGATGCACATGTACACTGTAAACATGCAAAAGAACCCCAAAATGACACGTAACTGAAGCAAAATCAAGTTTCATTGTCCTACCTGTATACTCCCACAACTACAGCGTGATCTCTTTCGTAAGGCTCCAGTGTTAACTGTTCCTGTGGTTTCATTTTTTCTGCTTGCATTTTTTTTACTTCCCCAGCAAAAACTGCAGTTGGTTCCGCAGTGGAATCAATGCAGTTTGCCTGATAATAAGAGGACAATATAACAGTTGATTTAGGGTGAAAGACAACATGTAAATCAATCTTACAGTGTATTGATATTTCCTTCCCTTAAATACATTTTACTATACCTTTATTGATATGACAAAATGTCCTCCATTTTTGAGAAAATTGTGAGCATTTATAGCAACAATACGAGCTTGGTCAGGTTGAGCGACATCGGCAAAAATAGTATCTACCATGCCTAGAAGAAAATGGTAATAAATTAAATGTACATGTAGAAAAATTAGTAACTACTGTCATATACTTGAAGATTCAACACTCAAATAATATGGTTTGTCTTCAGCACCTTGCATGTTAAGGATTCAGAAAGCCAAACAAAACAATTACACAATTTATTCCATAATTTTGTCACCAAGTCTGATTTGTCATATTACTTTGAAAAGCCAAAAAAACATTTTTATATCAATGAAAAACCTAAAAAATAATAGTCTAGTATTGTTAACAAATACTGTACTACTACATTGCAACTGTTATTTGTCATCTTTGGCTGTAGATCATGGACAGGATGGAAATGGATTACAACTTCAAAAAATTTGCCAATTTCTTTAAGTTCTTCCCTTGGGTCTTGCATGTATCACTAAAAATCGCTCTAGTTTGTTCTTCCTTCAAGAAATCATTTGACATTATAATCTGGATTTTCTAGGAGAATTTGAGCAAAGGTTATTTGCCAAACATTTCATAAACGTTTGACTAAAAAAGCAAAATTCCTGTGCCATTGCATTAAATGACAGCACTAAACTTACCAACAAGCATTCTGTATTTGTGGGGATGTCTTGCATCCTCGATGATGGGAATGACATTTGTTCTTTTTTTCGCTACATTAATAAGATCACGTCCTGATCTGTGAGAAAATTCAACTGCATATACAAGACCATCCTGGAATAAAAAGACATAAATCAGTTTGAACTAGAAATACTGCTACATGTATACAGCACCAAAAAAAATTAAAAATAAATTATTATGAAACTGTCCAGAGAGTATGAAAATCCCTAGTGTCAAGTTTTGGGTCTTTCTGCATGTACCAGTACCCATGAACCACTCATTGTCTTCTATTGTTTGTGAGGTATTGTATTTTTGGTCTTGTTTTGCATTTGTATTATTGTCGTTCTTTGTTCCTTTTGTTTTACGTAATATGTGCTCCAGTACATGCAGAATCTACCCAAGTTTTAGCTTAAAGAGAGTTTATTTGTCCTTTGTTCTCTTATATATGGTTGTGGCATAATGCAAATTGATTCCAAGCAAATAAATTAACAAGGAACTCCAAAGATACAAAATGCTGATACTGTTGGCAACAGGGAACGAGTGAAAAGTCATTGAGCAGACACATCCACTAGCTTAAGGTTGCCTTGAAGGAAAGAATGGATGGATGAAACTGTACACAATTCAGACATGTTACAATGTAAACAACTCATTGCTTCATTTCTGTCAGGAAGACACAAATCAAGTTTACACCAACATAACTTTGCTTACTTATAATTTTGCTTGTTATACCATATATAATGTAGTTTGTAATTTTTGGTAAAGTGCCTTAGAACTTTGTTATTGTTGTTATTATCTGACATTATCCTTCAATACAATGGATGTAGAAATACAATGTGTTAACATCAGTGGCAGATCTATAGGATCCCCCCCTTATCTTGCAACAAAATAAGGCCCTTCTTCAGTCTCTAACATTTTCATCCCCCCCCCCCTGCCCTTCACTCTGGAGTCCGTATCCACCACTAACCATGGCTGAACATAACAAGCCATTGACAGAACAAACAAAGTTGTTCACCGTCACTGTACAAAACTTACAGGTCCAACTATGTCTGAAACATGAGACACTGTTGTTCCTGACGCAGCTCCAAGGTATAACACTTTAGAACCAGGTGCCATGTGAACTTTGTCGATTCCACCAAGAATGGCCGCCGCAAGCTTTGAACGAAAAGGATTCCATACTCTGTATTCAACTTTGTCACCTTCAGTTGCACCCTACAACAATAACACAGAAAAATTATTTTACCTTCAATCTCCAAAATATACAATGTAGGTGGCATAGCCCCTTTAAAACACAACATCATTAAACAATAATTTATTACCCTAAAGCAACTAAGAAAAAAAATCAGACCCTTACATCAACTGATATTCTTTTTTCGCCATAAACAGATTCTCCAGGAACTATGTTCTTTGTCACTAACGCATCTTCCTTTCCACGTGCAATAAACACCCCTAAAGGAAAGAAGTTAGAATGAAGAATACACATGTATGTACAGTGTAAACTGAGCAGCCTTTTGCACGATACTATAACTGGTAATGAGTTTATCTTAGTAGCTTTAAAAAGTAAAAGTAAAGTCGCACACAAGCCAGATGGCCCACACGGCCGGAGCTTAACCCGGTTTCTGTAGCATGAAGCGACTAGGAATATTGCTACTCCCCCCTGGATGGGACCACCGTGTCTCCACATCTTAGTAGCTTTGCTGCAATGAAATTGTCATTACACAGTAAAAAAATTCTTACTACAGTCAAACCTCATCATACTGAAACCTCTCCATCATGGAAATTTCACTAACTTGGTCCCGACAAAATCTATTATTTTCTATTAAAATACCGTAACCTCTATAATACAGACAAATTTATGGACACCAAATTTTAGCTGGAGAGTAAATTCATAGAAACTTAACCTACAGTAAACAACTACAGGTGACTGGTTTGCGGCAGCTCTTTATTAAGCATCAAGATGTTAGACTGTACTTGCCTTCGTGACGATGTGGCTCAATAGCAACTTTGACTCCTCCTTTGAAACCACCACGTCCACCTCCACCTTGTAACAAATGACAATTATCATGAACGACATAAAAAACAACATGTGGCATTAACCCTTTCACTCCCAAGATTACCAAAATCAAAATTCAAGAAAAATCCCAAATTTCATTTTGAAAAATATTGAAAAAACAAATGGTAACATGCTAAAGTACTGGCAAAAGGTTTCATTTGAATGGCCACACAATAAGATGTCGTACACAGACTCAAAAGTTAGAACTATACTACATTTCTCCATAATCAACTCTTGGGGTGAAAAGGTTACATCAATATGATGTTCTGCTGCAGTGTACATGAATATCACATTTTGTTTGATTACAATGCATATGTATATTTGGCAGTTTAGACTAATACTGGATGAATAAAACCTGGAACACAGGTATTACCAAACTATAACCTTTAGATTTAACAGCAGCGCTTAGCAATCAGGGTAGGTTAGGGTCTCAGGTTTTTTTTAACTGAAAATGTAAAAAACAAACCCAATAAAAATATATATATTAACAGCAAAGTTAAGTCTGGGCTCATAATAATTATGAATCTTTACAGGTGGATATCATGAAAATTAAAACAAATATCATTTCATTTAAAGTTCCACCAAATCACTCCAAGTTTTAATCTTACAATGAATTGCAAAAAACAAACAATAGCAGGTCAGATACATGTACATAGTATTATATTAGGGATGATGTCTTACCTCGACCTCCTCCTCTTCCTCCTCCACGTCCGCCGCCTCTACCACCCCTACCTCCACCACCACCTCTACCGAATCCCCCACCTCTTCCTCCACCTCCGCCACCACGGAAACCTCCTATGGACATAAAATTGCACCATTGAAATACAACTTACATAGAATGTTTCAAAAATACAAAGTCAACACTTCAACCTTTAGGCTGTGTTACATTGGGCAATGTTTCACGCTACTTGTCTCATAACATTGCAACTACTTGAAGTCTCATAGCATTAAGGTATGGGACACAAGTTACATGTAGTATGTGCTTGGTAGCCATCTACATGTAATGAAAATTGTGCAACAAGTTACAGAAGGGGGTATTATACTGCAATGTTAAAAAAAGTTGCTGCAGCCACTCAAGCAAGTAAAACTCAATTCTACTTTCTGCAATGACTTCTGCAATTTTTCTCCTGATTTGTCCATTGCAAGTTATGTTGCACTGTGCAACATTTTGTGCACCCTGTCTTGCAATGCCATTGCATGAAACATTGTACGGTGTAACACCACCTTTGAGCACAAACAAAAATCATTTTTTGCAGTGTCTTTTTTGTGCTGGAGCAATGTTGCTAGCAATGTTACTTTGGTCTGATCTTTTAAAGGGGACTGTGGCAGAAAAGTTTGGTGTTTGTTGAATCGCTTTGACGTAAACCTGTGCTGGAAAGGGTGCATGTTTAAACTGCCCCAGACAGTTTTAGCTCAAACTTCGTTTCTTGTTAAAGCCATCCAACACAATGTGAACATGCATGGTCTCAGAGGAATACATGTCAATTTTTTTACCACATTTAGGAGAAATGTTACCTGTTGCATGTAAACTTATGAGTAATTGTTGAAATTTTAATCCTCAAAATTAAGAAAAGATCTAGCATTATAGGAAATTTATTGTTACTGATCTACTTGTATCAGATAACTTCGTTTCTTGTCGAAGTTACAAATTGTAAAGCAGCACGAGCACGTTAAATGTTAAGCTTACTGAACACGTTTTTCATTGTCTAACCGAGTCCAAATTACGGATTGCTGAGGCACGATTTACAACTTAAATCGGAAGATCTATCTGTGATACAGAAAAAACTTTGCAGCATCGCTATAAATGACAAGAAAACAGGAGATCAACTGGCTAATTATTGGAAGCTCGGACGTGTTGTAAACAACATGGCAGAAAATGCATACAAACCTCGTCCACCACCACCACCTCTACTGAAGCCTCCTCGGCCGCCACGCGGTGAAAAACCTAAATAACATTTTTTTTAATCAGCAAAGGGTCCATATACATAAAAAACGAAGCGAAAATGGGGAGAAATTGCACAAAATTTACCTGGTCTACCCATAGGAAAACTTTCAGTAACACAACTAACGCACGTGGTGTATGTTACACCAATGCGCATGTCCGAGTTCGCATTGCATTGTAGGTAACACTATTCGCCGTGAAGATCCAAGATGGCGCAGAAAGTGGTGAATTTTGGGCAGAGAGTTGCGGTCGCAACACCTCGTCTGGTCACTAGATTGTCATTCCAGGCACTTGGTAAGACACCTAAGTAAATCCTTGAAAGTCTTGTGGTAATCATATTTCGTCCGGCTTTCTTGTTTGCCGTATTTTCTAAGTGACCGAGTGACGGTCCATCAAATATCAGACGCTCGCGTATTAACACAGGATTCCAAAGTTCTTACGCATTGATTCATAAACGGTCTTAAAACGAGAAAATTTAAAAACATGGTGAAGAACCTTTTAAAAAAGAAAAAGAATTGATACTCATTGAGGAGCGGTAGAAAATGCATGATGTATCAGTATGGTTCAGTAGATAACCTCTCATGCTTTGTAACTTAAATTTTTCCTATATTCGGCTATATTACATAAGAAATTTGACCACCCTTGTTCTTAATTCCAGATCAGGCCTCAGTTGTTCAAAAGGTGGATAGCGCTATCCACCGGATAGATCACTGACCAGTGGATAAGCATTAACAAAATCCATTGTGTTATCCGCTGGATAGTGATTTATCCAGTGGATAGCGCTATCCACCTTTTGAACAACCGGGGCCAGTTTTTTAAAGTTTTAGGCAACTTAATGCACACTTAAGAACTTCTGTAAAAAAAACACATGCATCATCCTGTAAGGAAACCATTTGAACTTGATTGTAAAGGAAACTTCGTAAAGATGTACAATTACGTCCATATGCCACTACCTTTCATAAGCGATCACTTCTTCAAGGTACCAAATTTCTCCCAGTCAAATAATTCAAAACCCCTCGTAAGCAACTGTCATAAGCAACCCCAACCACTTTCAACGTTTTTTCTATTGTTTTTTTTTTTAACTTCTAGTAAGGGACCACTCACCCATATTTCAAATTGAATTATGTATTTCAGTACAACTCCAATAAACAAAACTTATGTCTCTTGCATCAAAACTTCTATATGTTAAAATATTTCTGCTTTGATAGGTGCTTTGTACTTTGAAATTGCTACGGGTTGATATGATTCAAAGTTGAGACACCTGTGGTCTGATTTGTCTAGTTTTGAAAATGCGCCAAATTGAGCAGCTTTGACTGTATAGAGTGTTTTCACTCACGTGACTGGCAGCCATATTGGAGTGCTAAAACAATAGAAAATGTTTGAATAAGAATAGAGCTAAATTCCCATAGGATTTGTTTAGGACACCAATATGGCCGCCATTTCATTGTTTTGGAACACCATATGGCCACCATGACGTCAAATGCAAATACTCCATTCCATTGCCCTGAGCCCATTGTGTACCTGAGCAAAACCTGGGTACTAGTTTTTTGGCCTAAGTAAGTTGTGTAAGGATGCTGGGAGAGGATGCTGGTATGGTGCAAGTATATGCTGCAAATAATGGTTATTGGACCATTAAATCTGTGTCTGTTTTATTTCAAAACAACTTAACACAAATGATTCTTCGGGGTTTAAGATGTTTAAAACTGACTCTTAAGATTCATTTTACAGTTTTTAAAGTGTCAGGTCTGATTTTAATTTAATTTTAATTTGATTATAAAATGTCCCTTTTACATTAATTTTTATGTGCTGATGTAAATGATAATTTTTCTACCCAAGTTTTTGGATCAAATTCATGAGAAAGCAATTTTTAAAAAGTTTGTCAACTTTGTACTTCAGCAGAAATTTATTTTGCTTTGTTGTAACCCAGGTTTGGCAAAGAAAGCACAGCCCCATGCTAGCAAGTTCTGGGGTAATGCCAAAGTAGAGTTGGCTCCACCCAAGATGTCGGACTGGCCTGCCATCAAGAAGAGCTTTATAGGCCTGAAAAATGCTGCCCTTGCTGGAAAATTTCTGGATGTGACAGTCAAGGAAGCTTGTGTGAATTCTCTAGTGGCTGCAGAAATTGCCTTTTGGTTTTATGTTGGAGAAATCATCGGGAGAAGAAGTCTGATTGGTTATAATGTGTGACAAACTTTCAAGATGTGCTGACTGGTTTTACTATTTCATAACTGAGTGTGTCGGAAAATGTTTTGATGTTTGTGTAAAAACTTTGGACAGGTTTTTTCAGTGTCCAGACCAGATGAATAAAGGAACTGATTTAAGATTGGTTGTGTTTTTATTTCTTCGTTGCCCTGTTTAATGATAATAATGATAATAATAATAATAATAATAATAATAATAATAATAATAATAATAATACAAATGTAGTTGGAGCACAGGTCACGCCTTGGTGCCCTGTGTTCCTTTTAACTGTATAGCATACAGATAGTTTTTACTGCTGATATCATAATAATAATAATAATAATACTTTATTCATTAATATCAATTAAAAAAAAACAATACAATGAAAAGGAAATACCCGAGGTTAACCCTATCGAGGGTATCTCGCAAAAAAAAAAAAAATAGGTTAATATGAATAACATGTACAAAATAATATATACATAGGTATAGGAATACTAATAAAATATAAGATATTATTTATAAGTGGTTTAAGAAGTGATTATATCACAGATTTTGCTGGCCCAATGATGAACAGATTAACAGAGCTCCACTGTAACAAGCTGTAACAACAGTCATTGCGAAGTGTTTTTATACGATTTGTATGTGTTGTTATTTACACAAGGACAATTTTGGTACTTTTCAAAACAATCTTTATTAATTACCGCTCTTTGTTATAATAGTGTTCTGTAATACTTCCTTGAGGGCCCGTTTACACAGGTGATTTTTTGTGTGCAATTTTTGTCGCAGTTTTCGATGCAATTTTTGTCGCGAAAGTTGCATCTTCAAATTGCGTGTGTAAACTAGCGGCGATTTCAGTGCAATTTGGGAGCGATTTGTCGTGCGATGTCGCAGAGGTTTCAAAAATCTGACGCAACTTTGCTGCAATTTTTGCGAAATCACAGCAAACGTCGCATCCGAATCGCACAGAAATCGCCGCTAGTTTACATAAAAAATCGCATGTGTAAACGGGCCTTTTCTGATCTGAGTCTAGCCTCCTGTGTAGGCCTTTTCTGATCTGAGTCTAGCCTCCTGTGTAGACCTTTTCTAAATCTCTGACTAAAGCAGTAAAAGACTGGGAGGACATTGGGTTGAGAGGGGCCTGGAGAGAGAATGGGGGGGGGGGGGGAGCTTAGAGGGTTTAGCTTCAAGAAGTTGTGGTGCTGCATTGGTGGGAGAGTTAACAGGAAAATCTGGTTTTATCAGTTGAGTTGATGAGGTAAATTGGCTACCGTAAAAGAGATCCAAAAGCTCACGTTTCGAGCGCTAGCCCTTATGTCTTTTAATCTCTTTACAGTGGCCAAATTTCCTTAGCAACTCAGTAGATAAAACCAAATTTTCGTGCCTGTAAGGGAGTACGTTTAGTATGAAGATGCACCAGTCTTTTGTGATCACTCGGTACCTTTCACTTGTATAGTGATTTTAGTCTCCTTTGAAGGCGTCATTTCTAAATCTTAATCGAAATCGAATACTGCGCAAAGCTCAGTTGTCTCTCGACGCTTCTTATTTTAATGGGGAGAAGCATTGTTTGATGACCCAGATATATAACTGCTGAAAGGACACAATCAATTATACTGCTCTGAGTCAATGGAGAGTCCTTTCCCATTCTCGTTTATTAAGGTAAGTCTTCACAAACCTAATGGCTGACAACTGCCGAGCTTAACCCGGTTTCTGTAGCATGAAGTGACTGAGAGTATTACTGCTTCCCCCTGGATCCCCCCCCCCCCCCCTCCCAGCATTATGTCGCCGGTACCCATTTATACACCTGGGTGGAGAGAAACGACTTGGAGCAAAGTTTCTTGTCTAAGGAAACAGCACTAAAGCAGATACCAGGCTTGAACCACCGACCTTCAGGTTGAAAGTCCGACGCGCTAACCACTAGACCACCGCGCCTCATTTATTAGCCTCATTTATTGACCTCATTTGTTAGCCACCTAAAATTCATAAAAATGTTTGGCTGGCTGATGGCTTTCAAAAGTCAATACGGGTGTAGAGATTCGCATTGAGGCAGACAATCACTTTCTCTACCTCTTGACATCCTAAGAATGAAATTCAATTTCAGTCCTTTAATTTAATAATACGAATGATAATAATTCCTTACAAATGCACAAAAGCGAACTGAAGCTGGGAAATCACTTTAGTCCTTCTAATTTTCTAGGCGATTAGGAGCGTTGCAGCTCCCATCTCGTCTGCTTCATATGCGGACATCTGAGGGTCTGTACCTCAAGAACATAGTAAGAGGACAATTGAGATTAGAGATTCTAGCGCGAACTGTACGTGGTAACAGCTTTAGAACTCTTGTTCGTTTTTCTCAGGTTTGTACACAGTCCGATTGAAACGGGGGGGGGGGGGGGGGGTATATTTTCAGAAATTTCCGTTAGATCCGCCTCATTCTTTCACCCTACAGCTGACCCTCCTTCACAGTTGTGTCCACTGGCTTGTATTGTTCGGCGGCATCATAACTAATGCATATCATCAGACTCCAGACTTCATAGCGAGGTGAGTGGGGGGGGGGGGGGAAGGCAACACAAGTGTGTGTGTATATGGGGGCGTGCCCATCCCTTAGATCCGCCACTCTCATCATCATCCTCCGCGTCAAAGGCCATCTCGCTCAGAAGCACATAGGGTAGAAACCAGAATTCTCTTATTTCCACGTTCTTTCCCAAGCTTTGTAGCTTGTTCCCAGTTTAGTTGCAGCAGCTTGTGTTCACATTCTATGTAGCGCGGCGTCTGCAAGCAGTCGTTACAGAACAAACCGTATTTTCATGCGGAAATCAGTCTCCTTTCTTGTTGCTTTACAGCATTGTTTCTTCTGTATTTCGCGAAGATGTTCTTGAGCCATGAACCGTCTGTAAAGAAGGAAAATTTAATAAACAATTTTAACTCATTTATGACTTCAAGGTCAGACTTCGAGCTCGATGCGCACAAATGAAATAAAGAAAAATACAAAAGAGGTCGCGCGTGAAAACAAGAGGCAAAGCGAGAGAGTCTTAAAAAAGGTTGCTTGTTCGGGGGATGAAGAACTCGGTAACAAATCAATTTCATCTTCGTAAATGACTTACCTCATTTGAAAGTTTTCTTTCTGCTCCAACGCCTGGCCCGTATAAACTTGACACTGATGGTCGTTGAGGTTTGACATAAACTGGATTGGAAAACAAACTCTCCAGCTGAAACAAACACAAAAGTACCAAATGTCTGTATGAATTAACGATTATTCCGAAAAGACATCTCGGGCAATTATACCACCTTCTGTTGTCGAATATTCAGTATAGCTTTGCCAAGTGGAATGTGCAGGCGTTTGCGGGCATGTCAGGAAAAGACTTCCATTTCCACATATCGGAAGAGCTAGACTGAGGGTCTCCCTCTCTGTCACCTTAACGATTTTCTCTTGGTTGCACTCATTGCGCTCAACTTCTCTCTTCTGTCGTTATAGGTTCGTGAAATTCAATTGTTCTGTTTTCTGATAAATTAGATTTCAGATACCGATGGCTTTCTCGAAGTACAAAATTAAATCTCAACAGAAAACTTAAATCTTCAGTTGTCATTTGCAAACTTTTTCTGCTCCCGCAAAACTAGAAAAATCCCCACTCCGAAAAATTACAGTTTCTCTTGATATGACTAGAGGGGATCTAGAGATCCATTATCATCCACAGAGCTCTACGTCTTTTTTAAAAAAAATTGCGTCACCAATCGTTTCAACCGCTGACCAAACGAAACAAGGACTCTGGGGACGAGAATGGCAGAGATCTGGCAAAGAACTGTGAAGTCAGTCTAATCCGCATGTGCATTGAATCAAGGAACGCTGGTCAGCGTTCATCGGTCTTACCTCGTTCAAAGAAGCAACTTGCTTTGTTCGTGAGGAACGTCTTGGTTTTCTTTCCGATGTTCCTGGGGAAGAGTAAGACTGGACACTGAGTTTACGAGCATCAGAATTATTGACCACGTGACTGGAATGCTGTTTTTCCGCAGGTTTCGGCTGATCGGCAGATGGAGGGATCGCAGGCTCACTGCGAGATTTTTCTACCCTTTGATGCACCTAAAGAAGAAACAAGCACGGAAATTTTTTTAAGTCGAAAAATACTAGCGACTGTAAAAAATAACAGCTACAGGAGTGGAACGTAACGGAAGAAACATCGAGGCGCACAGTGGAGAGGGAACAGTAAAATGAAATAGAAAATGAATGAATGAATAAATAAATAAATTTGCAGTGCCATACGCCATACCGATGGTAGCTGGTAGCTCTCAGTGATCCACTGTTTCCAGATCGAATTGGAAATTGAATCGAATTGGAATTGGAATTTGGAATTGGAATTTGGAAATATTGTTTTTTGTGGAGGGGGAACCCGGGTTACCCGATGAAAAACGGTCGGAGCAGGAAAAATAACCAACAACAAACACAACATACACGTACAAATAGCGTCGACTATGGGCTTTGAATCCGGGCCACATTGATAGGAGGCGACGGCGCCCGCTCCTGCTCCATCTCCCTTCCCCCTTGCACCCCCTGCTTCCCTGCTACCCCTGGTCCATCCTTGCTCCCTATGCACAAGATGAGATGGGCATATAAAGATCTTTGGCTGAGGCTCGCGCACTCTCTGGTGCGTGCGGCAGAGGTGCGTAGAAAGAAACGATTTTTCGCCCTATTCCTAATATTCTACTTACTTTCAAGAGCTCAGCTGTATGCATAGGGGAGTGACTTTCATTAATGTTGGTTGGTGGCGGCCTATAGTTTGATAAGCTGGTTAGAGTCGCTGATTTACTCATCCCCTCTACCTGATAAGAAAAGACGGTAAGAAGAAAATTGAAAATGTGAGGCTCGGAAATCAAGGTAAGTAAACTGTGTTCAGTGAAGCTGCGTCCTAACCATTGAGAAGGGACCGTGACTTTCTGTGGTGTTAGGGTTTTTCTAAATAATTTGCAAGATGAATTTTTGGATTGCTAACTGTGCATGCCCTTGGGGCAGTGAAAGGTTAAGGTAACGTGATAACATCTACGTTTACATGTATCACCTCTTTAGTCCTTTTACTCATAAGCTCTGGCGGTAGGCTCTTTCGCTTTGGCTGTTTCACAGTCACTTCAAATTCAGATATATGTGTCCCGGGCAGACTTGGATAGGCGGCATCATTATGAAGTTTGTGATCATGACTCTTGTACTCCGGTGGTGAACTCGTTCGCTTTGGCTGTTTAACAGTCGCTTCATATTCAGATATATGTGGCTCTGGTGTCCCGGGCAGACTCGGATAAGCGTCATGATCAGGTTTCTGCGCCTTTCTCTCCTCTCCGACCTGTTCTTCTGGTTTTGGTTCTTTCTTTGACACTGCTGTGACCTCCAGTGGCCGAGGCTCTGATTTTGGTTCAGTGGATTGGGAACGAGATGAATTTTCGTCCTAGATGGAAACGTTTTAGAATTAAAATTAACGCAATCAACCAATCAGAACTTGAAGCCAAAACATGCACCTGATACCAGAGTGGAAAAAGATACCTGAGTCAAATCACAGTTTCGCTTTGTGGGAATTAATTCGTAATGTTTTTTATCAGTGATGTCAAGAATTCTGGCTGACATAGACATTACCCCATCATATAAATAAATTAATGACCTTAATTTATACGCAGTATTTAGGATTTGGGAGACACTGGAAAACTAAACATCTTCTGTTGTTGTATTATAAGCATGTTTAGGCTGATTTATACTGCAAGTGTACCCGAACAAACAAAAAAATTATCCGAGACTATTCTCTTTATTTTTATTCCGAAATACGGTCAATCGAACGTGCCCTTAATGTCCCTTTCCATGTGGAACACATTTTAAGTCTCTCTCCCTGTTGCCCTCACTTATGAGTCCATTTTCCTGTTGGTCTTAGCTTAATGTCCCATTTCCCGTGGGTCTCTCACCTGGTTACTGCTCTGGGTTCTTACTGATATCAATGGAATGTTATCTGTAGCGTGGCTCTTGGTGCTTATCTTCCTGCGGGATCCCACCTTAAACGGACATGGAATGGTTAGCTGTATCACAGTTATAAAAACAATGAAAACCTGTATAGATAACGGTAGTCTTTTGCAGCCTATTTCTTTTCTAAAAGAGAGTGGAGCGAACGAGCGAACGATCCCCTTACACTCCCTTTGCGTTCGCTCTTGTTTAATCTTATTCACTATCGTTAGTAGCAGTAGCAGTGGGACAAATTTCACTCGATCGATCGATTGGCCGTAAACATTGAGCCAGCGAAATGTAATGGTCACCTGCCTTACCCATGGGGCTGCTGTTGAAGGAAGGGGAGGGTGGGAAGCATACCACGTGATTATCCATGCAAAGTTTCATTCATTCACGTGATTATCAGGTGCTTACCAGTGGATCCTGCACCTGCGCGTTGCCTCGTTTACTGCGTTCTCTGTCAGTCAAACAACCATCCTCGTGACTGCAGCGATGAACCCCGGATTGGTAATAACCTTTGATCTGCGCGAGAAATCACCATAATGTTGTTTTTTCTTTAATAACTCCATAGGGCGTAATATAGTCTGTGCACAGCCGCCCCTTCCCCTAAAGCGGAAAAGTCAGAGAAGGGGACGGAGCGGCTGTACACAGGCTTAATGTAAAAAAATCCTTTACTTACATCAATATTCAAAACGCAGTGAAAAAAGAACAAGAATATTCCCTGAAAATAGAAAAGATGTGTTAAAGTAGTTAATAACACGTTGGCGACGATTGAGTTATCCAATTACCAAGCAACGACTATTAACCCTTTCACTCCCAGAGTCAATAATGGAGACATGTAGTGTAGTTCTAACTTTTGAGTCTGTTAACCCTTTCACTCCCAGAGTCAATTATGGAGACATGTAGTGTAGTTCTAACTTTTGAGTTTGTTGATGAAATCCTATGGTGTGACCATTCAAATGAAACCTCTTCAGCAGTACTTTTGCATGGTACCATTTGTTCTAACTTTTGAGTCTGTTGATAAAATCCTACGGTGTAACCATTCAAATGCAATCTCTTTGGCAGTACTTTTGCATGGTACCAATTGTTTTTCAATCCAGTTTTACAAAATAAAATTTTGGATTTTTTGTTTAATTTTAATGTTTGGTACTCTTGGGAGTGAAAGGGTTAAGCACAAGAAACACCTGATGGAGGAGATAGAACCCACCTGTAATCCATTAATTAGTCCAAACGTGAGTTGGAAACGAACATTGTTAACCTCGCGGAAAGAGAGAATGCCAAAAATCCAGCCAAGACAAAGACCGAGTAACAGGATGCTGTTGGTGCGAAGGCCATATCTGTTAAAAAATCACTGACAGCTGCTTACTTGATTCATGATCATTAGAAAAGCGTAAGACAAAACATCTTGAGAAATAGTATTGATATTCTTTTTTTGGTTTTAAAAACTTATCAATCAATCACAAATGAGTCCAACAGCCAGTACACGTGCCTTCACGGATTTGCTTTGGTTTGGTTTAAAGTTTGCTCCAATTAAGTTGACCTTTGAAATTGGTTCGAAAATTGCGTGCAAAGTGTTTTGAAGAAAACCAGGAAATATGCTGTTTTATTCTTTTTGAACAAATCAGGAGCAAAACACTAATAAATCGTGACTTTCGGTTTTGCCCATTTTTCTGCGCTTCACCCGGTGCATGTGTTTCCGCCTTCGGTAGCGGTTAACCGCCCCTGGCAACGGGTGCATACTTTCCCGCGCTTGGCACCGGCTGTATGTTTTCCCCCACTTGGCAACGGGTTCATAGTTTCTTGCGCTTGGCACCGGGTATATGTTTTCCCGCGCTTGGCACCGGGTATATGTTTTCCCGTGCTTGGCACCGGGTGCATGTTTTCTCGCGCTTTGCACTGCACTGGGTGTATGTTTTCCCGCGCTTGCACCGGGTGCATGTTTTCCCGCGCTTTGCACTGCACTGGGTGTATGTTTTCCCGCTCTTGGCACCGGGTGCATGTTTTCCCGCGCTTTGCACTGCACTGGGTGTATGTTTTTCCGCGCTTGGAACTGGGTGCATGTTTCCCACCCTTCACATTATGTGCTTCACACTATGTAATTTATGTTCATTGTGTTCTTATTTTCGACGTTAATAAAATGGCTCTAAACCAAGATTTTAATTTGTTATACCTTGTACATCGTTTTTCCAGTACAGCCCTAGCACAGATGTCGTATGAAGGTTGTCTCAGATGATGAAGAATCACACACAGGATCATCAAGTTGAGCTACAAAAATAAAAATGTGAAACACCCCTCAAAGTAAAAATTGAAAATATGTAATAAATAAGGATTGGAAATAGAGCAGTTTTCAATCGAGTGTCGAAAGTAATTACACAATAACAAACTAACAACAACAACAATTTATTTACAAATAATAAAACAAATTATATTAGCAACCCGCAAATAACTAACTTTTCATTGCTACGCTTTGTGATTGGCTAAAAAATCTTGCGCCACTTTCTCGACCAATCAGAAGTAAAACCAAAACCAATCGTGACTTGCTCGCACGCGTTTTCCCGCGCTTGGCGCCGCCGACATGTAATTGCTTCGAGCTCTGATTGGTTCATTGGATTGTTTACGACTGCTGTGATTGGTCAGAGTAATTGCTTTGGTTTTGGTTTTGCGACACTCAAATGAAAACTGCTCTATGCATATTTATCATGGAAAGGAAAGCAATATTTAATTACCGTGGCAAGGAGAAGAGACGGAATAACAAATGTCCATATGATATGATCGGAAGGCCAACAACTATAAAGTGCTAAACTGGAAAGTAAAAAGACAAAAAGTTGTTACTTTGATTGACACTGTGTCTGCTTTAGACTACTAATTATAAACTGTATAAACATTAAAACTATCACTGTTGTCAACAATTCCAATTGAAAAAGTATAATAGCGGTAGTCCCTCATTTAGAGTAATGATTTACTTGACTGACTGACTGATTGTTTGATTGATTGATTGATTGATTGATTGATTGATTGACTGACTGATTGATAGATCGACCAGTGACTAAGTTGATAGATCGAGATTCTAATTGATTGTTTGATTGATTGATTGATTGATTGATTGATTGGGTAGTTAGTTATTTGGTCGATTAGATTTGCAAAATTGAGATCCATAAACTGGTATGTTTTGGTTTGCATTGTAATGACTTACTGCCTGACATACTGTCTAACTGACTGGCTGGCTTATTGACTGGCTGACAAATCAGCTGAGTAACTGACTGACTATGACTGACTGCATGGCTGACTGACTGACTGACTGACTGACTGATGGATAACTTTCTGTCAGACTGTCTAACTGACTGGCTGGCTTGCTGACTGGCTGACTAATCAGCTGAGTAACTGACTGACTATGACTGACTGCATAGATGACTGACTGACTGACTGACTGACTGACTGAAAGGATGGATGGATAACTTTCTGATGGATAACCTTCTGGGCCCAGTTGTTCAAAACATGGATAGCGCTATCCACCGGATAAGTCACTATTCATTGGATAGCGCAATGGGTTTTGTTAACGTTTATCCACTGGATAGTGATTTACCCGGTGGATAGCTCTATCCACCTTTTGAACCTGACCGGGGCCTGATGGATAACATTCTGATGGATAACTTTCTGTCTAGACTATTGGACTGTCTGGTTGTTTGATCGATCGATCGCCCTTCAATCGTACTTACACTGGTGGTTTTCTTCCACCCGAAGAGGTGAGTCCAATTGCTAGAGACATTCCTAATACTATCACCGGAAAACCTGAAAGAAATTTTTAACAAATAGTGGTATGAAAACTGCAACCAACGGTGTAAGGGTCTTTACTAAATGCGCACGAGCAAGATTTGCCAGTCTGGGCATCTTACTATTCACCAATCATTCCCAGAGAACTCGTTCTTCTAGTCATCGCCCGCAGGAGCGTTTAATTTTCGTTGCGCTTAAATTAGCTCTTAGCTGTAACGTGGTGGTATGAATGTATTTTATTTTATTGTATTGAATTGTATTGTACTGTACTGTACTGTGTTGTATTTTATTTTACTGTAATGTATTGTATTTTATACAATGAACTGAATACTACGCGCTCTGTGATTGGTCGTTGCCTATGATCTATCAGAGTACAGACGCACGGCTGACGTCATAGAAAAATTGTTTGCTTTGTTTTCTCCAACATGGCGCACAGTTTTGAAAGTGTTTGCGAGATTATTCTGGATTGAGCAAGTGAAAGCCTCGAAAAATGTTTAGCAGGAGCTGTTTACAAGTACGAAAAAGAAGAAACCAAGACGAAAAGTGTTCTTGGCGATTTGAAAAATACCTAAACTGGAACAAATCTTCGAACAGTCGAGTGCTACGAGGCAAGTTCGTAATTTTACTTTTTTTTTTTTTTTAATTCTATTAGTCACCACGAAAGATTTAATTGCACGATAGAGGAAAAGATCAAAAGGTAAAAGAAAAAATACACGATAGAGGAAAAAAGCTAATTTCACTAAAATCTTGAGAAGAAAGCGGCGATACGAATAACAAAAAATAAATGGATGCGAAAGGCTAAAAAAAAACCAAACTTGATCCGGCTTGATGCTTCATCAGGGAAGGCAAGTCAAACTTGGAGAGAAGTTCAATCCGCCATGACACTTGACAGCAAAATTCTCCAGTGCAACCACGAAAAAGGCCATACATAAGTTCCAGCGCTTCCATGTGGGACGAGAAAAAAAGTCCACCCCAAATTGTTGATGCGATGTTCGCCAAGGTAAAAAAACGTCAATCCAAATTGTTCCAAAGAAATCCAAAGTCAAATCCGGTCACTGTGTTATCTCCCCATCCCATTGGTTGATCGTAATAAAAATGTTCCCAAAGTCAAAGTTTTTCCAAGCAAGTTAATCCAGCGTATATACAGCAACAAACGTTACAAAACGTTCCATAATTTATGCAGGGCGGAAAAACACCTTAATACTAGATACGCTTCCCGTGCCCTGCCAATTAATCACGAATAATCCGTTTTAATTGGACAGGACATAAGATCCACTCCGTAGTGCGATGGAGCGGATCTTAGCCAAAGGGCCGAGAACTTTTCTGTTCATTGTTTAAAACAGATAGATTCCATTTGGCCGTGTGCCTGTTCAGTTATGGATCACAGAAGACGTCAAAATGTGGTAAGAATATCAGTGACACACTCGCCTGCGGCTCGTGTGCCACGTTTTTGTTCTTACCACATTTTGATGTAATCTGTGATCTATAACTGAACAGACACACACGCTAAATGGAATCTATTTGTTAAGTATTGTATTGTATTTGTATTGCATTGCATTGCATTGCATTGCATTGCACTGCACTGCACTGCACTGCACTGCACTGTACTGTACTGTACTGTACTGTACTGTACTGTACTCACTGTACTGTACTGTACTGTACTGTACTGTACTCACTTTACTGTACTGTCTGTACTGTACTGTACTGTACTGTGTTATATTAGCTTGTATTGCATTGGATTGCATCGTTTTAATCATGCAGAGTCTGGGAACGAAATAAATAGAGGCCCACTCGGCACTGGGCTCGATTTACTGCCGTTTTGTGCGCCATATTACAAAAAAAAAATTAAAATCATTGTAAAAGATTTAACTGAGGCTTACCCCAACCGAACAATAGGTAATAAATGTTCTTTCGCAAAGGATGAGCACTGTTAGTGTGGTTGAAGTACAAGTATAAACTGTCCATTAAACACCAAGCGAAACACGACGTGGCTGAGTAATGAAGAATAACCGACATTGCTTGGCATCCCTCCTGAAAAGTGAAACACAATCAACGGTACTAAAAGGACTTTAAACCATAAAGGTTAACATGGTTACTTAGATTCATTGTGTTAAATTTGTTATGTGACTTATTTTTTTTCGGAGCCTTTTCAAGAAACCTTTGAGTATAAGGATTTTTATTGAATTCATCATTCAAAACGTCCATACCAAAGCTGTGGGCAAAAGTTATTATTTTACGTTGCTATAGAGCAGTTTTCAACTGAGTGTCGAAAGTAATCACACAATTGCTTTGGTTTTTCATTGCTACGCTTTGTGATTGGCTAAAAAATCTCGCGCCACTTTCTCGACCAATCACAAGTAAAACCAAGACCAATCGTGACTTGCTCGCACGCGTTTTCCCGCGCTTGGCGCCGCCGACATGTAATTGCTTTGAGCTCTGATTGGTTCATTGGATTGTTTACGACTGCTGTGATTGGTCAGAGTGATTACTTTGGTTTTGGTTTTACGACACTCAATTGAAAACTGCTCTATCTTCTTATCTATTTCAGCCAATCAGAGGAAAAGCTATTTATGTAACCAGTAGCTGAAAACCAATCGTAACTTGACTTTCTCGCCTTTTTCCGCTCTTGTAGGTACGAATTGCATATTTTCCCGCGCTTCACAATGGTTAAATGTTTTCCCGCGCTTGGCACCAGGTGCACGCATTCCCGCGCTTGGTACAGGACGCATCAGCAGGATTTTGCTTTTGAGTTCTGATTGGCTTATCGTGTTGTTTGCGTCAGTTGGCTGTAATTGGTCAGAGTGATCACTTTATTAATGTAGTTTGGTATAACCAGAAACCCATAAGTGGTTAAAACGTGCAGCTGTCTCTTGTACGCTTCAAAACAAGCTTCCGATTATTCAATTTGCTAAGAAGTTGTTACAGCCATATTTGGAAAATCAAAATAAAAATAATAACCAATCAATTCGCTACAACAACTTGCTTCCAATTTCGAGGGACTGAGGGGTTTCCAAATATGGTACTAAGCAAAAAATGAATATTCGGAAGCTGTGAATGCGCGTTACACGTTTCAACCCACTTATGGGTTTCTGGTATAACTTAGTAAGCAAAAAGAGGAGGTGGTAATTGCGTGTGGCAAACTAACCTTCTTATTGTACGCAGCTATGCTGAGGAGTAGGACAATTTGCGTGAGTCCCACAGCTATGGTTAAGTGCTGTTTTATCATAAACGCCTCCGTCCTGGGTCTAAAAGATAAATGATAAACAATCACTAATACAGAACAGATTCAGAAAAAAATATGTGTATATGTGCTTTCTAGTTTATATCAATCAACTACTTTATTACAGGAAATTTTCGCGACGGTTTAATTTCGCGATTTTGAAAGGCGATATTCGCGGCAACAAATTTGTGGAATATTTCCTCTAATAATCTAATAAATAAATAGCCTGGGCGTAGACGTCTTCTGTTTTCTTCACTTCCTTTTTCCGCGTAAAGTAAAGGAAATGAGAAATGTTTACACGCAGGCTAATCAAGAGACATACGTTTTTCGTGACAACAAATTTTCGCAGTTTTTAAAAAATCTTGAAAAAGGTCACCGTAAAAACTCGATGTCGCGAAAAAATTTCTGTAATAAGGCAAATGAAGTAAAAATATAACGTAAGCCATTCTAATGACCATTGGTGCTCAAGAAATTATTCTGTGTATCGGTTGACAGAAAATTTTCCTTGAATTATAGGCATTTTTGCGATCAGAGATGAATCGGGGCTTCCGAGCCAGTACCTTCGTGGTCGATCTATTGTCCATTTAAATGAAAGTTGTTCAGCTCCGCTTCTTTCTCATGATGTTTATATAAACAAATGAATAAACGGGTTCGTTTCTAAATAAACTATGGTGCTGCGATGGTAGGGGAATGAAACATGAAAATTTGGTTTTAAAAATTGGTAAAAGCAATCGCCTATTTACGTTATCAACTTAGTTGATCCAACCAAATTTTGAGATTTATAAATATTTTGCAATATATATAGTCTACGGGCAAACTTTTTCTTTTCATATTTTTTCTATGGCGCAGAAGGATCAACAGCGATGAGAGAAAAAGGGCGTAGTCTGGCCTAATGTAATGTTATTCAAGTGTTAATTCTTTTGTTGCGTTCTTGGCAATTTTTCTTAAACATGATAAGCCAGGAAGGATGCGCTTAAAACTATCATGAAAGAATGTCTGAGCACTTGTCATGATTTTAAATTCGTCTCGGTTTACAGAACACTTTTTACTTTGTTTTAACTCCATTTGTTTATATAATCATATTTATATGCTATGTCAAGGTCATTATAAGTTTTGATACAATCGTATTTGGGGAGAAACAAAGTCGAATCCTGATCTAAATAAAACCTGAAGCGTTTCCATAATACCCCTAAAAAGAAAGAAAAGTTAACTTTTTGCCATTTTCAGTTCAATAAGTATTGCATTTGTATTCCTGTATCCCAGTTTAGAAGAATTTCAATGAAGACAATATTGACTGGTGCTATTGTCAAACCAAGCGTCATGTACTGTTACTTGAAGTGTGACCATTCAAAGAAAGCTATTGGCCATTTAGCCTTCCTGCACTCGTGCTGGAATCTCAGTTATCGGATCAATTTTTGGCCATTTTTCAGCTATCAGTTTATCTTGACAGATTTTGGATCAGTTATAAAACGCGGTATTTCTCAAGTGACAATTTTCAGCTATCTGTTTAGCCCGCGCGTAGACGTCTCCAGGCTACTAAACGACTGGACTGAGATGGTTCTATCTTTTGCGTCTGTGAAAAAAATCGTGTGACCATTCAAAATGAAAGGTATACTGAGCAGCACTTTCATGTGGTGCTGTTTATTATGCTGTACAAGGTGGTTCTAACTTTTGAGTCTTTGGTTGAAATCCTAAAGTGTGGCCATTCAAATGAAAGCTATTGAGCAGCACTTTACTGTGGTACTGTTTATTATGTTTATTTACACAATATTTTTCTCAGGTTTAAGTTTGAACCCTCGTTCGAGTGAAGCGCCGGATAACCGACTTGTTACAAGAATAAATTAAGTTAATCCTTTGTCACGTCCTACTGTTTGGATTAAAAAGAATTCATAAGCTTGACGCCGGTGGTCGGTAAAACAATTCATTAAATAACAATATACCGATCAAACTGAGCTTAAAAACATATGGTCTGCTTTATATGAGATAATAAATGTATATTCCGAATATTCGAGATGAAAATTGAATAATAGCTAATGTAAATTTTGAAGTGCGCATTCATACATCTCGAGAGATGTTTTTTTTTTACAATATTTAAGTAAAAATCACCTTAATATATCATGCAATGATATTTCTAACTAAATATAAGAATAAAAAATAAAACCAATTTTAAATTTTTGGATAAAAGAACACAATTTTCGATAGCATAAAAATTGCACGACATTCAATTTTTCATGCAGTTTTGCCGCTTTCAGTTCGCGTCCATAGCCGGTTATTTTAGTTTATGCTTTACGTCAAATATTGTTCATTCCCAAGTTAAAAAAAGGCGTGAAAAATTCAGTGCCAGTTGTTAAGAACCGACAGGAAAACGTTTTTGACATGCGACGGAGTTTTTAGTCCCAAATCGTTAAATTGAAAGCGTATAAATCGTAGATCACTCAGATCACTCCGCGGGTTCTTGAATATTAACTAACTTCATGACCTAAAGATTTCCGACTAGAAAGCCCATAGGCAAACAACACAATTATTTTCTTGAAAGCAATTTCTTAACTATGTCTAGAATCTCTGATTAAAACTAAATACTTTGAGCAATTTTGGCCGATTATCCTGTAGCATGGATGTGGCCAATTAACTGAAAAGTTAATTGGCAAGTAAACACGTTAGAAAAACGCATTTGAATACTTTTAAATTTAAATTCTGTACATTCACCGCCATATATAAATCGCTAAATATAATATTAAAAACCTTTATCAATTTGTCTCCATCTGCCATATGCTCTTTTGTTTATTGCTCGGGATCTGTTCAACTTCGCAGACAGTGAAAGGAAATTTTCCGCGCAAATTAGATATTTCCCGTCATTTATCAAGGACAATAGGTATAAGACAGAAAAATCTAAAGAAAGCAAAATTCATAGATAAGTTACTGTTCAAACAAACAACCGGCGCTATCACCATGAATAAAATATTGCATAATTTGCTTAGTGGTTCACAACTGTCTAAAATAAGGATTCGGTATTTAGCCGCAAATGGAAAATATATTGGTTTAGTTATCGACCGCCAAACCGCGTTAGTTGTGGTGCGTTGAGCGTGAATAACTAGTTAATACAGTTATTTTTTTCTTTTCACAGGGTACACGTCCTGTTATTATTTGGTCTAGTTTCATAGGAATTGGATTTTTAAAAAAAGAACGTTAGAACGTCTTGAAGGAAACCGCTACTTAAAGAAACTTTCAATGCGCGAAGTCATAATATATTTAATAGCTTCGTTCGGAAAATCGGCATGTTGGAATATCGATGGCGTATGCCAACCTTGATACGGAAGGAAGGTTGAAAACATTTGAAAATAAAAGCTCCCTTTTTATCTTTTCTCTCTGTTCCTCTTCCATTTTAAAAGAGAGACGCCGGAAAGAAAAAGAATATTGATATCACTGATATGTTTTTCGCTCACGGAAGGAAGACTGTCCCAAAATGGTTTAAAATGTATTTTTCGTGACACTTTGATCTCAGTGAAGACAATAAAAATTCACAATATTCCAGTTTTAAAATGAATTATGAACAAGGCGATGTCTTGTTTTGACGTATTGTTTTAGGCTTATTTATACAGCCCAAGGCAGGAATAAGATAAAATTCTAAAATCTGCCGTCACTTCGTGGCTAGTACTAGCGTTTATGAGCTAGTAAATATCTTCGACATAAACTGTGAGAACAACGTATAGTCATCATTAGTCAGCAGAGCTTACCCCTTGCACGCAAACCAAATTTCCACAGGCATGCAGTTTATTTTGATCGCATCGAAAGAAATACTTGTTCGATTTCCAATTTAGTCGTCGGGTTTAATTTGCAGACAAGACAAGTTAATCCCCTAACTTTTCCAAAAAGTGCAAACTCTTACCGCAAATTTCATAATATTCAAAGTTTCATTTTTAATATGTCAAAACTGACCGCATAAATTGTAATTTTAAAGAACGATGTATAGTGTTAGCTAAACGGTTGTTATGAGCAAAGCATTATCTAAACTATTTTAGCTGGAATATCTTTTTGCTTCTCTTGTAGGATGAGGTGCTAGCGGGGAAAGATGAGTAACTCTGAAAATAAAAACATTGCAAATCTCATCACCTGAAAAATATGAAAGCAACCACAGATACGATGCAGAAAAATAAAGATATTCCGCATCCCACGATGGCGGTCGGATCCAAACCAAACATGTACTCGCCAGTTCCCGCAGTAGATGCCTCCATTTTTTTATTTCATCGTGGAAGTGCGCAAATCCAAATTCACATCAAAACAGCTTGAAGACTAAACTGCCGTGAAACTCTCCGTCGTCTGATTGCCTTGAAACGATATCTGCACCAGAACAATTGACTGGAGGTGAAATGTTAATTCAAAGCTTCAAGAGTGCCATTATTTTGTAGAAGACTTCAGTCATTCGCCTAGTCATGACCGCTATCTTACCTCACAGCCGGTTTTACTCACATATTCAGTGAAGGGCTGGTAGCGAGACACAGTCCTCGATTTTAGCGCGTGTAATAATATAAAAGCGAGAGCTAAGTTTTTAACAGGAGGCGCCAATCGACGTGAGCGGGTACCTGATTTTCGATAAAAATGAAATCCAGATCACCGTCGCCTGCTGAAGTCAGTTAACGAAGTTTGAATTCGTGCAGTTTACGTCGGAAAAGTGGCCATCCTCTATTTTAAGACTGTTTTAAGCGAGCCTCAGTCTTTGTTTTGGTGCGATATTCGCTCTCCGATTGGCTCGTGTTTATTGAGAGTCACGTGACAAACAGGTGCGCACACGGACGTTTTACAGGATTAAAACCTTTCACATACGGAGTGAACAAAAAATCGTCAAATTCTATGCTGTTACACTGAATACTATGAAATAAAAAGCAATGCACGAAAGTATTGCTCAATCCTTTTCATTTCAATGGTCACACTTAAGGATTTCGTCGACAGGCTAAATGTTGGAATATGACATTGACCGGCTGTTTGACTTAGCTATAGGAGTGAAAGTTTTTAAATGCTGATTTTAAAATACAGCCGTGACTAGACATTGAATAATTTCAACTTCATGCAAAGAAAATCCGACATTTAGCATAATTAATGCAAACTTCCTTCAAAAATTTAATTGTTCTTTCTGCAATGATTGAAATATAATCACTTTGACTTCATTCAGCTAAACTGACATTTTCTGTTTATCCGGCAGAAGATTGTTCAAGGGCAATGGATTGAGATTAGTGTATTTTATGGTGTCCGGACGCAAATAGCGTTTGACACGACAGCCAAAAAGAGAAGGGCTATCGAATCGAAGCGTTTCGAAGCGAAGCATTGCTGTTAAGCAGCCATTTTTGTAATAAAAACTGGTTGTTGTGAATTTTAATGACAAAACTTGTAAAAAATAAATATGTTGTTCATTCTAACATGCGTCAGTTAACCGGAAAAAGTGTACTTCAACATGGCAGTTTTCATCTGCGAGCACTTTAATTGCCTAAACAATTCTTGGATGGAATACTAAATTTCAAGTTTGAAATTGTACACTAATTAACACAACATCTGCATCTTCTACGGAAATGAATCGGCCATTACTTTTTTACATTTGAATGAACCTTGTTTGTCTCCATGTTTTTAAAGGATATTTTTTTACTGCCATACGGAAACTCATTTTGCCGGTATTGCTTGCGGCGTACGCGCATTTTACTGAATATAGTCTAGTGAGCTTGGTAACCAAAAATATCAGCTCATTTTGTAAACAGATATAAAAAGTATTGTTGAACATCCGATTTAAATGTCTAGTTAGTCATGATTCTGAAGTTGTTTCTGACACAAAGATGACTCATGCAAAGACTATCAGAGACTTAATAAACGGAGTTTGCCACAACGACGAGACTGATCCAAACGGGTTTCTAAAAGGACTGAAAAGATGATTAAAATCATTTTAATAAACGTTGTGGAGACGTTACACTTAACAACTGGTTCATGCAAAAGCGATTTGTGTCGGCAATTTTGATTTTCACATTTGCGGCGCAAGTGCGAGTTGTCTCGGTAATTTTACAGGGCTTTTGCGATATTTGAGGAAACAGGTTTTAGAATTTGGAACTTATATAAGGTCCAGTCTCGTGGATTTCGACCACAAAACTGTTATTTAATTTATTTCAAAACAACGTTCTAGAGCAAACAATGAGTGATCGTCAGTAGCAATTTGTATACACAAAGTTAAAGGTGAAGGACTAGAGCCAGTCCGTCACAACATGATAGCCGGGGAAATGAATCGTGGACCGGTTGTTAGTCTACGTCCCTGAATTTGTTTTTAATCTTTGCGGTACGAATTGAAGAGAATCGAACAACAGAGTAACGAGGAACAAATTGTTAATTAAAAAATAAACACTCGGCGAGAGTGAGTAAGCACTGAGGGCAATTTTTTTGGTGTGTTCATATGGAAACATTTCGGCCCGGTTTCCGGGATGAAAAGCGTGCATCAACCTCGTCCCCAGGCCTTCTTCGTTTTGTTCAATTCAAAATGGCGGCCGGGCGTAGAAGACCCCGGACAAAGCTACCAAAATACTCCAATAATCGTGGAGTATGTTGTCTCGTGACACGCAATGAAATGGTGTTTTCAGAGGTTATTTCCAGTGTTTGTTTTCTGGTAATCTGAAACCGTTGTTCAAACAAAACGAAGACATTTCATCATATTTTAAGCGATAAAAAAAGCCAGGATTTTTAATGGTGATTTTGGCAGTCTTGCCCAGGGTCTTCTCCGCCCGACCCGCCATTTTGAATTGAACAAAGCGGAGAAGACCCTGGGGACGAGGTAAAGCGTGCACGAACATATTATCTCGTGATTTTCTTTGCTGTAATTCTAAACTTCTTATAACTGTACTTATTTAGCATCGAGCTGATCATTTTTTATCGAAGTAAGGTTTTTAGAACGGTGCTGTTCGAGCACTATCAGGCAAAGTTGCGAAACGCTTTCTCAGTGCAACTCCCAACATAACGTACTTGTTCCAAGATGTTGCAAAGAGGAGTGTTTTACGAGCAACATCTTTCCCAATTTGTGTATTGACGACGTTGTGTCGCAAGGACAAAATGCGTCCTGTAAAAGCTCCGCAACAATGTGAGAAAAAAATAACGTTTGTTCGGGATTAGTTTCCATCCCAATAAATAATCATGTAACCATGACTTCTTCATGCCACTTTATGTTGGCCGTTTGAACTTTTAATATGAAGATATCTTAATATTATGAAATATTTCAATTGCATTCTAAATCTAGTTTTACCCACCAGACCCTGATAGTTACTTCACATACTTCCAGATAAAGTAAATCCGGTTTGGCTTTTGATCAAAGTTTAACAGCAGTGGTCTGCGAGCAGGTTCTAATCCAACCTCACCCCAAGTCCTTCTCCATCGCAGTGGTCTGCGAGCACAACAGGATCTCGAGACCAGAATAACGATTATCATTAAATCTTAAATCCCTTTGAAATAATGATTATCATTAACGCCCGATACATCATGCCTGGGGTCGAGTTTGCGAGTGATCGGTCTGCTGCATTCAAAATGGCGGACGGGAGCAGGTTCTCATCCAACCTCATCCCCAGGTCCTTCTCCACCGCAGTAGTCTGCGAGCAGGTTCTCATCCAACCTCATCCCCAGGTCCTTTTCCACCGCAGTAGTCTGCAGGTTCTCATCCAACCTCATCTCCAGGTCCTTCTCCACCGCAGTGGTCTGTGACAACATGTCCTCGAGGCCGGAATTATGATTATCATACAATATTAAGCGCCCATGGCGAGCAGTTCTTATCCAACCTCATTCCCAGGTCCTTCTCCACCGCAGTAGTCTGCGAGCAGGTTCTCATCCAACCTCATCCCCAGGTCCTTCTCCACTTTCAAGATGGCGGGTCAGGGACGAGGCTGCCAAAATCCTCCAAAAATCCTGACATATTTTGTAACGTAAAACACGATGAAATGTCTTTGTTTCACGTTTGAACAAAAAGAGGCCCTGCCGGGGGGGGGGGGGGGGGGGGGTCCCGTGTCGCTTGTCTGAATTTTAAAATGTCTCGTGTCGGTGTTTTATCAATGTTTCACGTTGCTGTCGGAAATTGAACGAACATTTGTCTTTTGTCGCGATTTCATTTTACGTGCTGTCGCTGCTTTTTAGGTCATGTCGCCTGTCGGAATTTACCCTGGCCTGGCCTCAGAAAACAAACACGGCTGCCAATCGCTGAAAATAACCTTCATCGTTTGTCACGTGACAAAATACCCCATTATTCTTGGAGTATTTTCGCTGCCGTGTCCAGGGGTTTCTACGCCCGGCCCGCCATTTTGAATTTTACAAAGCGGAGAAGGCCCTGGTGACGAGGTCGTTTTGGTCACCGACTCGTAACGTACGGTTCTTCCGCTTGCACACGACACTAATCACACGAGACCCAAATAATAAAGCCTGCACGCTCGCCCCTGGCATGAGGAGATAGGCTAGTCTTTATAATAGAACTCAAATCTGCAAAAGACCATAAACGATAATGCTGTAAACAATACGTAGGATCTACGAAAGACCTAATCAGCCAAAAAATGAACAAACATAACCGATAAACTGCAAGGCTGACCTGACTACGTAAAATAAGTAGATTTTGCGAGTGAACGGGTCATTGCACAATCTATTTACGACTGCATTCTTGTAGTCGTTCTTAGTTTGCCACAAGCTACACCGCGCTGAGGAGCCCCAACAGGGCGAAACAGCTGTCCGCGGTTGCTACCCTGCTTTATCGGTGTCTGTTGTATTGGTGTCTCGCAAAATCTACTTTTTTTCGTAGTCAGATCAGCCTTGCAGTTTGTCGGTTATGTTTATAATAGAGCAGTTTTCAATTGAGTGTGTAAAGTAAATACACAATTGCTTTGGTTTTTCATTGCTACGCTTTGTGATTGGCTAAAAAATCTCGCCCACTTTCTCGACCAATCAGAAGTAAAACCAAAACCAATCGTGACTTACTCGTACGCGTTTTCCCGCGCTTGGCGCCGCCGACATGTAATTGCTTCGAGCTCTGATAGGTTCATTGGATTGTTTACGACTGCTGTGATTGGTCGGAGTAATTACTTTGGTTCTGGTTTTACCACACTCAATTGAAAACTGCTCTATAATAAGGTAAAGACTGTGTCTAATCACAGTCATCCCAACGAAGCTTCGTTGGACTGACTTCAGTCTATTTCAATAGGATGGATGGGATGGGATGATATAGTCAATCGCACGGTCACCCCCAGAATTTGTTAGAGTTATTACATGTTATTAGCTAGGGTCACTGACAATTCGTCGGCACTCATTTTTACCCCTGAGGTCGGGATTAGAAAACACAGACTTATATTGGGTGGAGAAAGGTGGGAACATTACGGAGCAGTGTTTTACCGTAAAGCCGGTCCCGGTGACAAATGCCGCAATAGCTCTGGCGGTACATTATTACTAACGAATCTCCACTAACATACACCTCTCGCAGGTGGACACCCCGGCTCCAATAAGTGAACCGTTTAGTTGTTACCCAACAAACACTACATTATTAAAAACAGAAACTTACTCCAAAGCCACATATTTTGGGATCCGGCAGTTTATTGAAATCCTACACGTACATACAAACACTGTGTGGACAAATTAAAATCTACAATAGGCGACAATATTGTTGACACATTGTCATTTTGAACCCCATTTTGTTCGGGACGAGAGGCATTTCAGCCCCACCCCCCTAATTCCCCATCCCCACCCCCCCAGACAATGTTGTGTATCGTTTCGTCAGGTCTGTCGCTACAATCCTACAACATTGGATGGGGGGACGGGGGTTAACGCGGCAGAGTGTAGTAAAAGGAAAGATACAGTGATAAATATGTCACGAAAACTGTTTTTGTTATAGAGTGTGTCAACTATTTTTGTCGCCTATTGTCCGATATACAAAAAGTGTTATTTAGACATTCATGGTAAGGCAAGGGCGCTGTCTCTTGCTTAAATTATTATTTTGGGGACTTTCTGCTATATCACACAACAGACTTTCATAGATGACCAAATTTGACGATTATTTGTAGAAATGAAATTCGCTGTGTTATAAGTAAAACACGCAAATGCGTCAAGAGCCTCACTAATGTCAAAGCGAGAAACAGATACGTAACTATATGGTATATGCGTAGCAGATGTGTTGCTTAGTTGCCAGTTGCATGTAACTGAATTTATTAGCATTTTTCAAACAAGATAAAAGATAACATGGACTTGCGAATTCCTTCTCTTTTTTGCAAGTGGCAAGAACACCATTGTGTTTATTACGGAACGGCTTGCTTAACGGAAAGGAAACTGAAATGATGACGGTTCTTTTGAAGATCTTTCGGTTTCATGTTGAACTTTCGCAATAACAGCAAAATAAATGTCTTCTTGTGCAAAATTTCCTTAAACAAGAAAGCAGTAAAGAAGATGTCTCGAATAACCACGATTTACCACAATTTACCACGCTTTACCACGCTTTACCATGTTGAAATAAAAAACTGCTTTAGTAATGTTCTATTGTTTACCATGGTAAATCGTGGTTAATTGTGGTAAAGCGTGGAATTTCAAAAGATAGACACATATTTCCCCTTTTAAAGGCTGATTTTATAACAGAATGAAAGATTGAACATATTTCATGTTCTAAATTCGGGTTTGATACATGAATTTTGCGAGAAATGAATAAGAATTTGTTGTAAATGCCACATCAAGTGACAGTAATTTGATATGTCACGCGCGCGTGTCACGCTGTGTTACAGCGTTGTACTCAGTCTGCAAGAAACTTTGGTAAATTTTTAAGGCGGCCTCTTCCATTGTTCGCTTTACGGTAAAATTCCCCTCTTCTTTCCTTAAAGAGAAAATCTGTCGAAGGAATGGCCGCTCTACACGGGGACTCAACTTTCTTGGCCGGCCTGGTCGCTCATTCTTGTGGTGGACTTTGTTACATTGGCCCTTTTTCAGACTTTTTAAAATCTAATTTTCTAAAGACCTTCAAACGTATCATTCGTCGATCATTTACTTCAGTCTTAACCCTTTGTATTTTCCTGCAATGCACCTAAAGGCACGATTTTCTTCGTCAATTTTACTAGCGAAGACCATTTTGCCTCGCTTTATTCACGTGCTTAAGACTATTATAACATCACCATAAAATTCGATAAACGGCTGCAATTAGAATGTAATTAATCAGCTATTAACGCCGTTGGCATGAATCAAAACATCGGACAGTGCAGATTAATATTTGTAATAACCGATTAATTTCCTCGCACTTTTGGGAAGAAATAGCACATTTCTTACTTCAGACAATAGGCGACAATATTGTTGACACATTGTCATTTTGAACCCCATTTTGTTCGGGACGAGAGGCATTTCAGCCCCACCCCCCTAATTCCCCATCCCCACCCCCCCAGACAATGTTGTGTATCGTTTCGTCAGGTCTGTCGCTACAATCCTACAACATTGGATGGGGGGACGGGGGTTAACGCGGCAGAGTGTAGTAAAAGGAAAGATACAGTGATAAATATGTCACGAAAACTGTTTTTGTTATAGAGTGTGTCAACTATTTTTGTCGCCTATTGTAGTCACGAAATAGAAATCTGAACTACAGAAATAAAGGCCCATACAGTACTAAACAGTGCAAGTTATACCGATAAACATAAAAATCATAACTGCCATGGAAATGGGTGGATGGGAAAACCGAACATTGAAAACTTGCTGTATGTTAGTTCGTGGTGATCTAGTAACATTTGACCTTATAGGTAAATTATTGGCTAAAACATACTAATGATTTTACTAGATTGTATAGGTGGTTTTCACTTTACGTCACGACGGCCATGTTGGTGCATACCTACAAAAGAATTTTAATGAATTTTTTTTGATATGTGCACCAACATGGCCGCCATGGCCTTTGTCATTTGAGTCCCACAGGACTGAAGATCACGTGAATGAAAACCATTTATATGAGGCAATACTTGTGATATTAGTTAGCATGGTAGGGTTCTAATGACTACCTTTAGTCTTATAACTTCGATGTAATTCGTGCTCAACCTTACCCTATGTGCCAAAGGCTTTTCTTGCGCTCTCATCTCTCTCATATTAAACGCCTCCCAAGTCTTTGTCCCATGTCTCCTATGCCCCCGACTTCTCACGAAGGCATGCGCAAGAGAATCTCTGGTACCCAGGGTAGCTCAACCTATAGACTCTGACCCCGAGAAGTCTCTTCGTGTCTAGGTATTCATACGCCCATATTCATATGAAAAAGTAAGTATATACTTCTTGTATGAAAAAGGTTTTGAAAACGAGTGTATAAACTACATATACATATATGCTACCAAAATTGCCAAGGAGCAACAGGCAAGTTAAAATTTTCAAAATGGCAACGCCACTATTATATTTTGAAAACCATCCATCGTCAGTTGCAAAATGAGTGAATTACATATAATATAATAGCAGTAGCTAATGTTAATTTTACTCCTTTTTACTGTCTTCCCCTAGGTCTTTCGGCTTCCCCTGCCTTCCCCTGTTTAATAAAAGAATATTAATAAACGTATAACCTTTTCAGAAGGCCAACTACCTATCCCTTTTGTGTTATTCTAGTTGTACCTATCGGTAAGTGCCAACGAGCCAATGAATCATTGTTGTTGTTGTGAATCATTGTTTCCCTTAACAACAATTATCATTATCAACAACGATTCATTGGCTCGTTGGCACTTACCGATAGGTACCACTAGTAATAATAATATTAATATTCAACTTTAATTTAACGAGGGTGACACTCGAATTTCTAAGCGAGTACTCAATCGTTGGCCCAGCCACGCCATCCATGTACAAGCCTACTGTAACCTTCCATATATAACACCTCGAAATGATCATAATAATGATCTTAATTTAACAAATGGTACAAAACACTAACGAACTACGGCCTCCCGTATCATAAAATACAAACGGCATTGATAACATATATCCTAAATTGTAATAAAAAGTAATAATTACCAACCTAAGCTGAGTTAAGCTGGCCGTAGCTAGGATGAGGCGAACCGAGGCACTTGCCTCGGCAAAAATAACATTTTGAAGACTAGGCAAGCATTGGATTTCTCTTGTAAGAGGCTATGCCGGCATAAAAAAAAAATGAAAGACGTGTTTTTCTTTATTCTGATATTGCCTCGGTAAGAATTTTCGTCTAGCTACGGCCCCAGAACCCTTTCACTTCCAAAAGTGCCAAAAATTAAAATTCAAGGAAAATCCAAAACTTCATTTTGTAAAATATTGAAAAACAAATGGGACCACGCAAAAGTACCGCCAAAGAGGTTTCATTTGAATGCCCACACCATAGGATTTCGTCCGCGGACTGAAAAATTAGGAGCGCATTACATGTTTTCATGATTGACTCTGGGCGGGAAAGGGTTAAAAAGATATAGTATAACAATATGTGACAAATGAATACGAAATATAGACAATACTTAAATTGCAGGATTGAAACTCCTAGGTATTGCAAAGTTAAAAGCTAAAATTATGGTTAACACTCGTTAACATCCCTCAAACGGACCTTTCCTTTTCACTTTAAGTTACATGAAGTAAAACCTATTTCACACAGAGTAAAATAAGAAAAAAGGTCAGTTAAGTGTATGCCTCGAACCCAAGTCGTTTGCTTCATAACTAATATCCTTATCCACTATACCAACGTGGATTAGCTGCCGGGAGATGTAATTTTTAACATATTTATAGAGTTACCCATAACAATAAATGAAAGCTAACCGTTTTCAAATCAGTGCTTAACCCTAAACACTGTAGATCAATGCTAAACCCCAAAACGCTACTCTTTGCTTAGCCGGATCTCTGTTCGATCAGTTCTCTGCCCAATAAAATGGGGTTCTGTTCTCGTGTACGTCAGTACTACGGTATAACGATAAAAAATACTACGTTGTGTAAAACCTCATAAGGTGTCCAAGGTCCGTTTGAGAGATGTTAACGAGTGTTAACCTAAAATTATAATCATAATGCGCAGGCGATCATATACTCATGGAGCCTGCGCAATATAAATGCATAATTATTAATTATTATTATTAGAGCAGTTTTCAATTGAGTGCGGTAAAACCAAAACCAAAGTAATTACTCTGACCAATCACAGCAGTCGTAAACAATCCAATGAACCAATCAGAGTTCGAAGCAATTACATGTCGGCGGCGCCAAGCGCGGGAAAACGCGTGGGAGCAAGTCACGATTGATTTTGGTTTTACTTCTGGTTGGTCGAGAAAGTGCGCGAGATTTTTTAGCCGATCACAAAGCGTAGCAATGAAAAACCAAAGCACTTATGTAATTACTTTTCACATTCAATTGAAAGCTGCTTTATTATAAAACAGCCATACACGAGCCCTTCATACAGGCACTGTTCAGACGACTGTACTATAGCAATTAACCAATTAAGTGGGACAAATTTTCTTAGATGTGCACAAGGCGTAGCCTCTTTTTGGTGCTAAGCTTGTTTTCGTCCTATAATGTCATAAAATTATTGTTTTCATTCATAACTCTGGCAGACGTCAAGACGTCAAGGATTTTCAAATTAGAAGATAAATAACAATAAATGCGAAAAGTGAATGATAAAAACTATTAATTTTTACAAATACTTTCTATCACATTAAAAACTAAAATTTCAGCTACCCGAAGTATAACAGCCCCACAGAACCCTTTATCTTGCCTTTCCCTACGTGAACACTTCTCCTTTCAAGGGAGTGTAAAATCGCGGCGGGTTTAGTTTCACCCTCCCGCACGGTTAACAGAATTTTATATTACAGTTTATTTTACCGCCATACTCTAGCCTCACAAAGGATAGTTTTTACCTACCGTATTTACTCGAATAAACGCCTGAGGCATTAATTCAAGAGAAATGTTTAATTCTGATACGGCGTTTATTTTCGGAGATGTTAAATTCAGAATTGAAAAGGCTACGGTTCTGAAACTATTATTTATACAGCGAAAACGATTAGTCTCAAGATCAACTTTGGACCAGAACTTGGAATTGATAATGCGACACTATTGAAATGTGTAATTGAACTGACTCCATTATTTTAATTCCACAAGCTAAAAGAGTGTTCCAAATTCCAAATAACTACTCCTTGTCTATCAGGCCCCGTCCACACTTATCCGTTTTCGTTTGAAAACGCAAAAGTTTTTTTCCGTTTTCGCTTCCCGTCCACACGTATCCGATGAAAACGGTCACCGAAAACGGAAACTTTTGAAAACACTTTCCAAAGTGGAAACTTTTGAAAACGGTGTTTTCGCGTTCTCGTGTGGACACCTGAAAACGGAACTTTTCGAAAACGATGACGTCAAGAGGTCGAATTCAGTTCACTGCGCATGCGTTTGCTTCAGTCAGCCGTCATCTGTCCAAACAAAAACAGTCGCTCTTTCGACATTTTTGAATGCTTTTTTCCAGAGACTAAAGGAAAGCGATGAAAAGCCACAAACAACTCACAGGCTCGGCTAAACTCAGTGGTGCGCATGCTCTTTAGAGGCATTTGAAGCGTTTTCAGTCGTTTTTGCGTATACGTGTGGACAGGCAAAAACGATTCGAAAACGCTACGTGTGGACGGAGAGATTTTGAAAAACGGAAAGAAACGTTTGCGTTTTCAAAACGGATACGTGTGGACAGGGCCTCAGTCTCTTCCTTCGTTTGGAATTCTAGAAATATATTTGCATCCGATTCAAAGTTTTGGAATAACCTTGATATACATGTTTGTTTCAAGAAAGGTGCAGAATTTTGTGTAGTGTTAAAATTTTTCAAAATTATGTAAAAAAAAAAAAAAAGCAATTGTGAAACACAAGTAAAATCATGTTAAAAAATCTAATTTACATCATTTAATGACACACGGCTAAAACTGCCAAAAGTAGAATCATTCATATTTGCGATTTCTTTCAAAGATGAAACAAAATCAGGAGTGAAGCTTTCTGCAAACATTATAGCTGCACCAGATGGGTCATGATTGGGATGACTGTGTGAGTCAATAACCATTATGGAGCCATGACTGAACAGAAAAGAAATGGTCTTGTTGTCGTAGATAAACAGGGCAGCACAACGTGAAGCACTACTACTGGCTGTTTGCGTTAAGGACTCAAGGCGATGTTTGAGTGTGGACTCGACATGTTCGTCTTCAAGCTTCACAGGATTGAAAGACTCAAAGACTTTCATGAAGGGATTAGACGAGGAGGGATCAAGGTACAATTCAGCGGCTTCTTCAGCAGTCAGGAATAGATTGGGCTGGACTTTGGAATCTTTCTTGTCGAACAACTCATTGCCTGTTCTCATACAAGAAAGGAGAAGGTCGCTCCAGTCACTGGACAAATCCTCATCACTGGGCGGCTGGATGTTAGTAGTTAGGAAACGGTGGGCGACTGCCATCGAAATGGTGCTGCAGGCATTACTGCTTTTGCGATCATCGATGTTTGACTGGCAGACGTCATAGACCCAGGAAAAGACGTTACCAAGAAGAAGGTGCAATTGTGGTGCAATGCTGTCATCATCATCATCATCATCATCATCATCATCATCATCTTTATTTAAATACGGAATCACATTCATCAAAAATAAAAAATGGATTTCAAGTGAGCGGTATTATAGCATCATAATAAAAAACAGGTGACGACTTTTTTTTTAAAGTAAACATGTTTCGGATGAAACTTCATCCATCTTCAGTACAAGTAACAGAACCCGCTAGCTATAAAAATTGGGATCCGAAACATGTGTACATTAAAAAAAGTCCTCACCTTTTTGCATATTATTTCCTGACTGCTGGCTCTACGGGAAAAAACAAAATCCATTCTGCAGAGTATAGCTGATGGGATGATCTGTTTGTTAGCAAAACACCAAAACAGAGTAGTAAATCCTGATCTGAGATAGACACAAAACAACTCGGTCGGATGTGGAATGTCGAAATTTCCTCAAACAAACCCACGAACAAATACAAAAAGATATATACATTTTCAACTAGTGGTAAGCAAGGTTTAGTAAAGTGCGTTCGACAGAAATGCACGTAGGGGAATATATGGGGACGTAAGGATTATGTCATTCGCCTTTGAAAATAAATTTGAAAATAAATAAATTTATCTATCTCTCACTGTTACCAGCTATTACTGACTCATTCGGCATGTTTGAACGAGAAAAACAACTCACTGAAAAACATTTCTATTATATCATTTATTGGAGCTACCTGAGCTACCGCCTGCAGCTAAAAAAATTAAATAACTTTGCAGACAATACAAGTTCATAACAATACATATTGCTAGAGGCGCTAGCTTTGTGACGCTGTCTGAGTAAGACCAATGGGCTTAATATGCAAATTTTCTATCGTAAGAGTGAATCCGTCAAAACATCAGGTTTATTATTTATCAAAACTCGCCTGCAGGATTGCTGTCAATTTGATGGCTGTTTAATGGATCCAGACAAATGCTCTATCTTTTTTTCTCCTTTATGCACTTGCATTTCTACAGTTTAGTTAAATAGATCTAAATAGGTACAGTGACAAATGTTGAAGAATTTACTTTAAAAAATACTGGGGTGGAAAGTAAGACAATCATCGTTGGATTGAATTCTCTGCATTGATTAACGCTCATGTTTATGAGTAAGACTGAGTCGATAGTGATATACGTACAAGCGATTTTTTAAACTGAAGTTCAAAATTTTCATAAAGGTATAATAAAAGGGGTTATTCAACGTGAAGTTGTGTAATACGGATGAGTATTTTTACGAGTCTGGCGAGTAAAAATGCTCAGCCGTATTACACAACTTTTCGCTGAATAAATTGTTTATTATACGACAGTAATCTCCTAAAACTAAGTTTTTGAAACTGTTTTTCCTAGCGCGCGGTCGGAAGAGTGTCATATTTGCACTCGTTTTGATGCGTATTTGCACTCTAGAAAGCTATGTCGAATAAATATTCAGATATAATATTGTCTTACAAAGTTTTCCAAAGTTAAATAGGTTGAAATAGGAATGAAAATCATATTATAATGACTATCCTCGGACCTTGTATGCATTAAAACATCTTCAAAATCCCAAGATGGGCAAAGCTGTAACATTAGGCTTTATGTAGAGTTTCATTAATTTTCTATTCCAAACCGAATGCGAGTAAACTTTGATATTCCTAGCTCAAACTTACCCGTGTGCTTGACGATAGTAAGTAGTTCAAGAACACCGACAATGGGGTCGTGGTCCAACAGATCTTTTCTCTCCCTATTTGGTGCCTTTCGACGATCGACTTCTTGCTGATCTTTCTTAGGTATGTCACTGCTGGGGTCTTCAGCATCCGCAAACTCAAAGGGCCTCACTGAATGTACTCTGATGTCTCCAAACAGAGAGCGATTGTTAGAACCCGGAATGGTAAAGAAAGCAAAATTATCCTTGTAAGGGATATAACCAGAACTGTCTGTCTGTTTCTCTTTACTTCGAGGGCTCAACACATAAGTTGGCAAGGTCACATTCACTGATTTAAAGTCCTTGTCTCCTAAGTTTTCTGTGTTCAAGTTAAAGTCTCCTCCTATGATAAAACAGGATACGTTCTTCTCCTTACATACCTCTTGCAAGAAGCAAGTGAGACCATTAAAAGCTTTTATTTTTAACTCCTGTTTCTTTTTGTAAGGCCCATGCCACGAGACAGCTAAGAAGGGTGTATATTTAGAAGCTTCACCTCGACTCTGTAACTTAACTATTGCAGTACGTCTAAGAACCTCACTTGTGTCTATATCAGATCGTTTGTCCAACCTTTCCTTGATTCTTGTACTTGATGTGGCCGTAGTATCCACAGGCTCGCCATCGAAATCGTTCTTACGCCACATCACTGCTGCTTCACTTTCATTAGCAACGAAGTCATAGACATCTGTACCATTGACATCGACTACTTTTTCCTTGAAACATCCGGGAAGTTCTTGACAAAATATCACAGACGCGGTAAAGTTGCGCCTGTTTATCGATAACAGCATCCTCCGGTCATCTACACTTCCCTTCCCGCTGCTTTTCCCGTTCATGTTGACTGTTTTGACAAAGTAGCTTGGTAATAGAGCAGACTTCAGACGCGCATTCTGAATGTCTTCTTTAAATTCGATCTCTTCGGTTAGTGATTGGTTTTCAAGAAGGCCTGGCAGTGCAAGTTCTGATATTGTAGGATCGTTCATACTGCTCCTCATCGGTCTTATTGTCTGCCGGGTGATTCGTGATGAAGCAATTCAGCCTAAAGCAAAAAATAAGACACGAAAGTTCTACAATAACTCGACACGATATCTGCACCGGAAAAATTGAATGTAAATTCAAAGCTTCAAGATTGCCATAATTTTGTAAAAGACGTCTGACCGCTATCTCACCTCCTAGCCGGTTTTGCTCACATATTAAGTGAAGGGCCGGTAGCAAGACACAGTCCTCGATTGTAGCGCGTGTAATAATATCGACGTAAAATTGAAAAATAGCCTTCGTCAATCTTAATTCTAATGTTCCGACCTTTCACCTTAGTTAAGCTTGTTCACAGAGCGACGCTGTTAGGATAAGCCTATCTATATATATTATCGACGTAAGCGGGTACCTGATTTTGGATAAAAATAAAATCCGGATCACCGTCGCCTACTGAAGTTAGTTAACGAAGTTTGAATTCGTGCAGTTTACGTCGGAAAAGTGGCCATCCTCTATTTTAAGACAGTTTTAAGCGAGCCTCGGTCTTTGTTTTGGTGCGACACGTAGGCTCGTGTTTATTGAGCGAATCACGTGACAAAACAGGTGCACGCACGGATGTTTTACAGGATTAAGTAATGCTTCACATAAGAGCTATAGTAAACTTCATTGTTCTGCGGCATTGGCTCTTTTCCACATAGAATATGTTTGGTTTCAAGAATAGAGGAGGGGCTGATGGCTCATAATTATATTTCAGTATAAAAATAAAGAAAATCCATTTGCGTCAAACAAATTTTAGAAAATGTTCGCGCTAGCTTTGTGACGCTGTCTGAGTCAGACCAATGGGCTTAATATGCAAATATTCTATCGTAAGAGTGAATCTGTCAAAACATCAGGTTTATTATTTATCAAAACTCACCTGCAGGATTGCTGGCAATTGATACCTGTTTAATGGATCCAGACAAATTCTCTATCTCTTTTTCTCCTTTATTTACTTGCATTTCTACAATTTGGTTAAAAAGATCTAAATAGGTACAGTGATAACCCCATGATACCCCCTATAAACAAGAACCTATTTAGACTAGAAAATGAAAAACAGGTTCTTATTTTCAAAAATCATCATTTAGTGATGCAGAACTGGGTAAGAATCCTGTTTGGAAAAATAGGAGCTTGCCATTGCTGTGCAGATAAATCAATTAATGTAAAAGGGTGTTGTTGAAGGGGGAAGGGTGGTTGGGGTGACTGAAAAATAGGCTGATTACCATTTTATCTTGTAGCTGGATTTTAGTTCTTGTTACACAGAAATAAGAACCTATTTAAGAACCTAGATAGCCTAAAATTGTGTTAACTACCATTTAAAAAAAACCTGTTTAGGCTAACTCTAAAAAATGTAGGTTCTTACTTGCGGGTTTTTACTGTATGGAAGAATTACTTAAAAAAATACTGGGATGAAAGTAAGACAATCATCTTTGTAATTAATTCTCTGTATTGATTTTTGATGAGTCGATAGTGATATGTGTACAGGCAATTTTTTTAAAATGAAGTTTAAAGTTTTTACAAATTTATAATACATATAAATATTCAAATATAATATTGTCTTACATGCACGTTATGTGTCTTGATAAAATCACTTAAACTAACACATTGGAATGAAAATGATGACTGTCCTCGGACCAAGATGGGCAAAGCTGTAACATTAGGTTTTGTGTAGAGTTTCATTAATTTTCTATTCCAAACCGAGTGCGAGTAAATCTCGATATTCCTAGCTCAAACTTACCCGTTTGTTTGACAGTACGTAGTTCAACAACACCAATAATGGGGTCGTGGTCCAACAGATCTTTCCTCTCGTTATCAGGTGCCTTTCGACGCTCGACTTCTTGCTGATCTTTCTTAGGTATGTCACTGCTGGGGTCTTTAGCATCCACAAACTCAAAGGGCCTCACTGAATGCACTCTAATGTCTCCAAACGGAGGGCGATTATTAGAGTCCGGAGTGGTAAAGAAAGCAAAATTATTCTTGTAAGGGATATAACGACGACCACGACCGCGACGACTCTGTTTCTCTTTACTTCGAGGGCTCAACTCATAACCTGGCAAGGTCACCTTCACTGATTTTAAGTCCGCCTCGTCTAAGTCAGTTTTTAATATGTCTAATATGTCCAAGTTAAAGTCTCCTCCTATTATAACACAGGATACGTTCTTCTCCTTACATACCTCTTGCAAGAAGCAAGTGAGACCATTAAAACCTTTTATTTTTTCCTTCAGATCCATCTTTGTGTGAGGTCCATGCCACGAGACAGCTAAGAAGGACGGTGGGTGTTCAGAATTTTCACCTCGACTCTGTAACTTAACCATTGCAATACGACTTGTGTCTATATCAGATGTGGCCGTAGTATCCACATGCTCGCCATCGAAATCCTCCTTAATCCACATCACTGCTGCGTGTTTACTTCCATTGTCAACGAAGTCATAGACATCTTTATCATATTTATCGACCACATTTTCCTTGAAAAGATGGGGAATTTCTTGACAAAATATCACAGACGGGAAAGAGTTACGTATCATTTCCACTAACAGCATCCTCCGGTCATCTACACTTCCCTTCCCGTTCATGTTGACTGTCATGACCGAGTAACTTGGTAATGAAGCAGACTTCAGACGCGCCTTCTGAATGTCTCTCTTAAATTTCATGCTCTTCCTTCAGTGTTTGGTTTTTAAGAAGGGTTGGCAGTGTAAGTTCTGATATTGTAGGGTCATCCATACTGCTCATCGGTCTATTGTCTGCCGGGTGATTCGTGATCAGAAGCAATTCAGCCTAAAAGCAAACAAAAGACTCGATATTGAGTCAGCTAAATTATGCACCGTTACCGTATGACGCAATCGTGTTTTAGGAGGCAGGAACAAGACAAATTTCATAATTTTCTTAAATAAAATTGTCTTGCCTTATGCCTTGCTGTGTTCAGTGGTGAATGTAGGGGAAAGGACTAAGTGAGCCCGTCCTCCCACTTATTTTGCAAAAATATTAAGGCCGTAACGGCCGAAAAATGGTTTCCATTCTGAATAATTTTGACTCAAGGTGTCCCCCTGGCGGTTTAAGAGAGTTTTCACTTGTGGTTTTTTTGCTAAAACTCGTTCATAGCTCGACATATTTTATGATAAATATTGTCAACGCGTTGATATTTTTAAACTCGCTTTAATTTTGTTGTCGTTATTATTATTAGTTATTAACTGGCGAGAGCAATGTTCGTCTTGTTGTAAGATGAGCGTGCTGATCACAAAACTTGATAGGACACAACCTAACCCATCATCGTGACGTGTATATATTTTTTGTTTCTTATCCGTTTTCTTCTTGCCGTCTATATTTTGTCATTTGAAATTTTTTACTGATCCAGTCTACAACAGATCCGGCTCTTCTTAACGTTTTGTCGCTGTAGTCTTGCCGTATTTAAAGTCTTAACCTTAACAGAGTTGAATACTAATAGATGCTTCTTTTCGTTTGTTACACACTTAAAAAAACCTATTTTATGAATTGCTTCAGTCTGGCAGGGGCCCGGGGGCAGGGGGCGGCGGAGAGATCGACATAAAACAAAATTTTAAAGGCCACTAGTGTTTACGCAGACTGAAGCAATTCATTAAATAGGTTTTTATAAGAAAATATAAAAAAGGAAAATAAGGGTGTCTTAGTTTTCGTTACAACCTCAAATTAGCCGCCCCTCTCGGCTGCAAACTGGTACTCATTTCAGGCCTTGCTTTCGTTCTCATGCTCAGACTCCCCCCGACATCGAACGCACTCTTTTTATCTCTGATTACTACCAGTAAACAGTCTAGTAAACCCCGCATTCGTATTTCTTAGCACCTGTTTGGATATCACGTGATTCCCATACAAGCGCTAAAGTTTTCGCTGTTATATAATAGTAACTGGACTCAGCGGAGTAAAATTCAGTGAGTAATCAGGCGAGTAATTTGGAATCCGCCAAGCGCGCGGCGCCTGTACACAAAAAAAATGCGCCAGAAAATTTTTAACCCCCCGAAAGTTCCCAAAAAGGCTTTCGCTCGCCCTTCCCCGTCACGTCACACTAAAGCAGGTTTTTAAATTTTCGCATTTAATATTATTGTTGTAAACAGGGGGGTTTTTTGCATTAGCATGCGCAAACACCGCTGTCACGCGGGCTCACCACAGGGCCCCCATGGACTACCAGAACATTTCACAGCAATGGCGGGTTCTTTAAACTTGTTAGTTATTCTCTCTGTTCTTTTAATATTCGTTTCTAAATGTAAAAGAGATTCGGTTAAGTGTTCAGTGTGCGAAAAAATCACTAACAGTAAAAGTTGCAGGCCAGTCGCTTCTTATGTTGCGGAATTGCCACCTGAAAGTTATAACCTACTTGACCTCGACGGTGCGCGGATTTGCGGTGCCTGTAGAATGGCCCTCAAAAGAAAATCTTCGTTTTCACAGGTAGGTATTATGACGATTGGTTGGATTTAAACACAAAGTGCTACCATTAAAGCAAAAAATATATATTCAAAATTTTCATTTTAGCGAGTGGGAAAATACAGGCACCCTAAAATGGGAAGGCGCGCAAAGGACAAAGCACCAGTAGGAACCACGACGACCCAGCTCGCTAGAAAATCGGCAGCTACCCAAACGACAGCAGAAAACACCGCGATATCACTTGACTCGTGGACGGTAGAAGAGACGTGCTTCGGCGAAATTTTAAGGGGACCTTGTGGTCGAGTGCTTTTCCCGCCTGGGCTTTATGAGGAAGTACAGGAGGAAATGCTCCAGCTTTCCAAACGTAGGATATAACGGCTCTTTCTTGGTGTTGCAAGGTGCATTAATACATTTCAACCTAGAGTTCTTTGTTTTCAATAGTATTGTTTTACTGCATTTTCTTTGTTATTGTCTATTGTTTGATTGTCTTCGTGCTCTTGGTGCCTTGCAACACCAAGAAAGAGCCACAAAAACGTTTTTAGTACTTTTCATTGATCAGCCAAATAGACATATGGTTCAAGGCTCAATTTTATTTTCAAGGTTTCATAAAACGACCCACATACAACAACAACTGCTGCATTTGACATACTACTCGGTACCAAGCTCTCAGACTATTTTCAAGAATTCCTTACTCCCCAGCCTGGTGATTGGCCGGCACAATTTTATAGCCGTCAAATTGTGTATGAGACTTTGTCCAAGTTCAGTAATCCAGCTCATGCAAATGGTTCATCCATACTTCCACAGCCTCCTCATGATCATTGCTATGCCACAGCCTCAACCTCCATCCCTGAAACACAAAGTATAGTAAATCAGCCAAATTGCACAATTTGTTGTACAATCCTTATTGCTCCACCAGACAAGTCAATGCTTCTCTGCTGTAGTAAAGCTGAACAGTCATTCGCACTATTTGAAAGTCATCCTCATGGACAACATGGAGGGATAGTAGCACTTGCCAAATATGAGCACCTTGACAAATTTGTGTCGTATCTATCACTTATGTGTGTGCGTGACCGGGGACATGATATTGATGGTGCTAACTTATTTGTAATGGGAGCTAAGGAGTAATTTTGCTTATGTTACTGAGTTACATAGTGTGTATGACTTCTTAAATAGCTATACAACTACCGTATTTATTCGATTAAGCGCCCAACCTCGAATAAGCGCCCTCCCTGTAGGTAGGAAAAGTTAATAAGTGCCCAGCCTCGAATAAGCGCCCACCCCACCCCTCTAGGAGGCAGCACCAGAGAGTTCGCTAATTGACCTTAGTGACAATGAGATTGAAATTGACTCAGTACTACTAAGAGACTTCCTCGAAGACCGAGTTTTCCGAAGTATTTTAAAGAAACTTTCAATGAACAGTTAAAATTCTGCTTTGGTTTTGTTATTATTTTATTGTTTTGTTGCAAAATAAACTTACTACTTGCTGAAAATGGTGAAAATTTAATAAGCGCCCAGCCTCGATTAAGCGCCCACCTCGAATAAGCGCCCACTCTCAAGGTCCACAAATTTAATAAGCGCCCAGGGTGCTTTATCGAATAAATACGGTATTTAAAAAAGGTTGTTGTACTTAAGTCTATGCCCCTAGACCATAAAGGAGCATGGGAGGTATGAAATAACTGGTTCTTTGGCAAATGTCTGGCATTCTACAACATGAAAAATGGTCAGAGCCCAAAACAATAATAAAAATTAATATGTAATGCAATGTCTACTCAAAATTTTATTTCTAAAGTGTTTTTTATTTTCAGCACACTAAAGGTGCATGGCATGTATACTTGACTATAGCTGCGACAACCTTTTCTGAAATAGGTGTATAAGCTTGCCAAAGTGACAAGAGGGTCTGAAACTATTTTCAGCTAAGAAAGTGGTGGTTATTGTTTATGTTACAATTACAGTAAAAATAATATAATGCACATCCAAAAAAAACTATATTATCATGATATTATGAGTTTTGCTTTTGAGGCAATCTCAAATTTAGTTCATTTGTCATACAAACTGACAACAATCCCAAATGAAGCAATTTCAGGGGCAATTCCCAAGCAGAGACTTCAAGTATAGCAAAAGTTATGTTAAGGAGCAGTTTAATGAGTTAGTTTATACTCAAAACATCTAAAAAATCTCCAACTTCCCCCATTTTCCAAGCCAATGTAGCACCATGTATTAAAAGCAAATTGAATGTAGTTTAGTTTCCAATATATATTGCTCTGGCACAACGAGCGGTTTTCGAATAATAAACAACTAATTAATATTCAATAAACAATAATTTTTTGTAGATTTGTTAATTCGAGTCGAGGCTTCATTTTGCTACCGATTGCAAAGAAAAAAGTGATTACAAGATAACAAGAGTTCTAGAAACCGTGTATGATTTATTTGAAGTTATGGCTTTCGCCACGAGGGAAGTTGAACTACACAAACAACAAGACGAGAACCAACGTGTTTCACTATAAAAATGAAAACACAAAACTTCCCCCATTTTGTGATTGACCTCTGCTAGATAAACGGATTTCAAAATGATAGTTGTTGCCATTTTTATTTAAAACTCTGTGGCACAACGACTGGACTTCGAAATCATGGTCTGCCAAGACGGCGAGAAATTGGTATTTTGCATTAGAGCAAGGAAGATTTCGCATGTACTCCTTGGCGCGATTTCTTAAAGAGGGACTTAAATAAAACAAACTTACCTTTACGGATACGTTGAAAGTTCATATATCAATTCTGGGTAGAAAGTTCACGTGGCAATGTCCATTGAAGACCACAAATCCGCCATTAATCCATAAGTCCTTGCATAGAGTTGCCTCTTCGAATTGCTGAACAGCATTACAATCTCAAGCTCAAAGGGCCAGTATTTTCATCCCCAACGTACTAATATGATTTGTACTTTTACTATGTGTTGATTTAAAGTTTTTCCCGCAAACGAAAATGAAGGAATTAGCCCCGAATTTAGCCACGGTACTTGACAACAAGATATCACTTCGGAGCCAAAGCAAGCAAGCCGCGTACTTTTGTGCGCATGCGTCACAAGAAAGCCCCCTGTTATTGTTGTATAGTTATTGATTATTAGAGTAATTTTAGAGTAATGTAGTTCTAGCTATTATATATTTTAGAATAGTTCTGTATATAATTAGGTTTTTATAGTTGTGACTGATGAGTTTAACGTGTCTAAATAAAGTTATCCTATCCTATCCTATCCGTCACTAGTCACCCGAGTTAACCCCCCCCCCCCCCCCACCCCGGGATGTGAATAATCATGAACTTCCTATCGTGCAATACAGCGGTCATCGTGCTCATAATCAGCCCTTGCTTCTTATAGTATTTCATAATTTCAAACAGACCGAGCGCCTTCTAATCGCCCGATTACTCCCCGAATTATACTCCATTCAGTCCAATTACTGTAACTTATGCGCAATACGGTAAAGGCGTATAAATCGAGTTCAATGAGAAAGGAAAAAATTTGACCTCCACTCAAATTTTGCTTGTAGGTTGTTCTGACGCATACCCGACACCCGTTACAGGGGCGGATCCAGGAATTCCTGAAAGGTGGGGTTGTACACCTTAATAACTTTCGACGCCATCGGCGTGGATGGCGAGCGCCGCAGGCGCGAGCTTCTAGGGGGTCCGGGGCCATGCCCTCCTGGAAAAATTTTCCGATTTTACCCTCTAAAACGTCATTTCCAGCACTCCTGAGACTCGAAAAGCGTTTGTGAAGGCATGATATAAAGTCTGGAGTTTACCTTATTTCTCAACCAGAAAACCAAAACTAATAATAATGCAAAATTAAAAGAGACAGCAGAAACAACGATAGTAATTTGTCGTTTTTCTATTACCTCGTAAATCGAACAATGTAGCCTAAGAGTCTTCTTGGTTGAGCTTTTACAAAGCCCTCGCATATCTCTTCTACTCGAATTTCTCAGAGTAATGCATGGCAATAACAGCGAGATACGAGAAACGCTCTTCAAACATCGTTGATCTGAAGCAGATCTTGATCTGTTTCATGAGCGAAAAGGACCACTCAGCTTCAGCACTACTGATTGGTAGGGTGCATGCAATGAGGAGATGACGATGGATGTTTGGAAAAGCATCCTCGTCACACGCACCAAGTGCTAGTACAAGATTGCTTGGAAGTTCCTTCTCTGCTGACTGCCACATAGTTTGCCATCTTCGCAGCTCGTTTCCAAGGGATTTGGGAAATGGAAGGTCTTTCTCCCAGTACAACATGCCTTCTGTTTCATCAGATAGCTCCAAGGTGTTATTGACTATGATTGATGGTACTAGATAAAGCAGGTGGGAGGCGTGGCAATCCTCGTCAGAAAATAGGTCTTGCATTTGAATAATCATGGAATCAAGAAGGGGAATAGCCACAGATTTTTTGAAATGATCGATTGGATCCTGACACGTTATTTTCACATGTTAACGTCCTACTGTCGCGAAATGTACATTATCTTTTCCTAACTTGACAATCAGTTAATTGGTGGAAGTGAAACAATTACATATAAAAATTTTATTAAATTATATTTATATAGAGTCAAACAAATAAAAGAAATGCTGCTCAAAGGGGGGGTTGCAACCCCCTCAACCCCTCCCCTGGATCCGCCTCTGCGTTATTGAGGTCATTAGCTTCATGGTAACGCCGAGTGATTGTTGGTTCCCCCAAACTATTGCGTTCTGATGGATGGCGATGTGGAGGGGCGGGCGGGGACATGTGGACAGTATACCCATTTCGATTTCTCGGACCAATTTGTGTATGCATTGGGTACAGGCAAAAGTCTATGAGTTGAATCCTTGTGGACTTATGGTACAGGCCGGATTAATCACACGACACGATTTGTAGGCCATATTCCTTTTTTGAGGGTCTCAATGGGGGTGTAGCTTTGACGGTTAACGGTTAAATTTTACCGATTTTGATGGTTGACGGTTAAATTTTAGGGCTTTTGACGGTTGACGGTTATCGAGAGGAAATTCCTTCTATGAATTCAAGTTAATATTAACTTTTGACGTGTCTTTTGTATTTTTGAATATTAACTATTGTGTTTTGGAGGTTGTTTTAGTCTTTTACTTGTAAAATGAAATGAAATTTTGCCAACGTACTCTAAAACCTCTAACAATATATAATTACTTTGAAAATTTTAAATTTATACGATGAAGTGTAAATATTACCCTAGTGTAATTACGTATATAGGACTTACAATGTGTTCACCTCGACTCTCGCACTGCTATGTTAGGCTCAAATGAGAGGAGCATCTTTGCGATTCTTTTATCTACCTGGATTGAACGTGCCCTGTCCACAGAAAATGGTACTTGGTGAGTAATATAAGGAAGTCTTCTAGATCGGTTTTTGCACTCAAAATTTCCGGTTTTTCGGTTTTTGTATCCGTTGTGGTTTTTGGTTTTTCTTCTTAAACATCCGGTTTTCGGTTTTTATGAAAAAGAAAGGCAGTTTTTCGGTTTTCAATTTTCACTTCCCATGAGTTTCCAGACCTTTTTATTTAACCTCGATCAACCCGTGAAAGTTCAGATGATGCGCCATCCAAGTGACTTTGCCGGTGAAAGTGGCCTACAAAAGGCAATAGAAGTTTTGCCCGCTAGCTTTTATAAAATGAAAGAAGAAAGACGAGCTCATAGAAATCGCTTACAGAGAGTGATGGCCGTTATGTACAGGTTCGACTGTAGTTATATTTCGCTTTGGTATAAAAAAAAATTGCTATTTTGATCATTATGTTCGGCGGTTTTTCGGTTTTGATCGATTTTTATTGCGGTTTTTCGGTTTTCACGAAAATTTTGAGCGCTTTTCCGGTTTCTTATAGGCCCCAATGCCCCCCTCAGTCAAGAATCTACGCTGAACGGATAAGTCACACTTGTTTATGGAAATAATTCCTTACCCCGACGCTCTCTTCGTTGCCGGTCACGAAGAATGGCAGCTTCAGGTCAAGTTGTTGTTGTGTTGCTATACAGTAATTTTCAGTTTTTCCATTTAATTTTACCAATCGACACAGCTTGAGCTCAAATGAGCCGAGACCAAATTTGTTTGCCTAATCTTTTATACCGAAACAATTGATTCAATTTTGTTTAAAACTACCAATGCTTTTTGGGCCCTCACCAATGGAAACTCACGTCTTACATCTCTCCATTGGTTTCTCTTCTGCTTTACGATAAAAGCTTACCGTATACCACGGCTTTCGGGACCCTCGATATGATCAGGAATGGCGCGGCTTGGCGTGGTCAGAAACAAGTTATCAGAGGGTTATATCATTAATTTTTGAAACCGGAAGTATTTCCAGATAGAAGCCTGTTGTGATGTCGGTTAGGCGCAAATTAGGTGGAAAAGAACATACAGTGAGTATATTTGGGAACATTGAAACTGGTTTAGCAGTTTAAAGGTTCTTTGAGAGCCAGAAGTCCGTGATGAGCAGCTGAAAGAGTGAGATCTGAGAGCTTGAAACCGTTTGACGGTAAAAATTTTTTGACGGTTGACGGTAAAAATTACCCTTTTTTGACGGTTGACGGTTAAATTTTAGGCTGTTTGACGGCTGACGGTTAACCCCATTGAGACCCTCTTTTTTAATACCGTCGACGTGAGGTTGAAAATCGGCCCAGTTCATAAACATCTGATGCATTGAATTTTGCCATTTTAACAAACCACCTCTCCCTTTCGCGTTTTCCCATCGCACACGCTTCCTAAAAATTCCTCCCTTTAAATAAACCGGCGCCTGCCGTGCAGGCTAACCTTTTATTTAAATTTGGACATTTTTTAGTATATGGCGGAAGTAAACCTTGTGCCAAAACAAACGTACAATTACTCTTCGACACAACGCAGCGTCACTGTACCGTGCAAGGGGTGCGGGGTGCTCGTTTTCCCTTTAGGGGTCAAAATTTGTAGATTGGTACCGCTTAGGGTGCTAAAATGTAAAATGACCACCGTTAGAATTATCTCGATAACTCATGCTTAGGGTGTTAAGCCTTAAAAATTTGACAGAATGTGGCATTTGTTGTTTTAGAATCGCTCTTTGGGGGGAAAATCCATTTGAAACAAGCGGTACCTTTTAGCATTTTTTTCGAAAATTTCCAAAAGCACCTCGGTCATTTTTACAAGGAAGTCCGTCCCGGGGGAGGGGGGGGGGGGGGACAGTGTTGTGTTTTACAGACGTCACTGTGAGATTGGTCCCCCCCACACCCGAAGACAAACACTAATAGACACGTAACCACGACCTCCATGAGCTTTCTGTCGGCCACTTGAACTTTTATTGCATGTGAAGGAAATATTTCAGTGGATTCAATACTTTGCTGAAAAGAAAACAGATTAAAAGAAGATATCTTTATGAATAAATATCCTCAAATATCCTACCTCTCAAACGTTTAGAACTTCGCCTACTAAACACTAACTGATCCAACAGACATATATTACAGGAAGAAATGGTTTGTTTTTTTAATCCAGTTTCAAGATTGTATGCTTAAAACTTTACCCGGCTGATAATAACTGAACACAACAAAAATCAACGGAGTCGGTGCTTGACTAGATTGCTAACAGTACCTCTCTGGATAGTCGAGGAGACGAGCACATGACGCGATCAGTGTTAGTTCGCCTGCCCCCCGGGCATTGTTCAAGCGATATATCAATTGTATCGTTCGCCAATCACAGACATCGTTTGAACAGCTACGGGATCGCCTGTTCGCCCGCTCGACTGACTGACAATGGACAGCTGGCAGTCTTGTGTTTGACTACTGCAGTGCCCTGCAAGCTGGTCCTCAATCAGGTTTTTAAACCGTTTCGGATTGAACTGATAAGAAACAAGTGCATGGGGCTTCTTTAAACAGTTGTTTACTCAAGGCTGGTTTTCACTGGCGACGAACGAAGTCGTAGTCGGAGTCGTAAGAGTGTTCTCGACCTAGTGAAAATCGAAAATCGGAGTCGTAAGCGGAGTCATAAGCTCGACGGAATCGGAGTTGGAAGAATCAGAACGGTTCCATTTTCTTCCCTTTTATTTTTTCCATTGCCTTCTAATCCTTGCTTGATTTTTTTTCACTAGATCGTAACGTTCTGCGCTTCTGATTACGACTCCGACTCCGTCGTTAGTGAAAACCAGCTTTTAGTACAGTAATATAAAGCCTGTTCCAGGCTCTCAGATAGTGGGAACGAGCGAAGAAAAAACGAGTGGGGCTGTGGGCTGGGGGGTGGAGGGTGGAGGTTTGGAAGGCGGGGGTGAAGGGCGAGGCTGGGGCTCAATACAACAATTTGCGCTCGTCCCCACTATCTGAGAGCCTTGGAACTGCCGGCTAAGTAAAATGTTGAACAAATCGTTAAGTGCTCAAACGTTATTTGAAAATCTAATGAGATTGTAAATTTCTCTGATCAAACTTTTCGATCTGCGCTCTACTCGCATTACACTGTTCGAATTGGTTGTACAATGTTCTCTGCGGACGTTAATAGTAAGGAAATAAGGAAATGCCAGGCCGGGGGCTTAAACCTGGGGAGGGGGGGGGGGGGGAGGGCTATAACCGGAACATTTCTTTCGTAACCTGGCAGACAGACCTACAAGCAAAGGAGGGGCTTCAAACCAGGATTTGCCGGTAACGGAGGAAACAACGATTGCGGAGGCGAGGTTTCGAACCACCGAAAAGGTCAAAGTCCGAGCAGGATCAACCTCGTTCCCAGGGACTCTCTAGATGGGAAGAAGAGAGACCCTGGGGAAGAGGTTCGACCAAGGATCGCGGCTCCTTCACCAACACAAATAAGATATTCATATCTCAGTTTGTTTGAAAGCACTATTTTCTGATACATATTCCTATATATAATTAGAACATTCTTCAATATGGACTCATTTATAAATATCCATTCACAAGCACGAGGAGAGCTGCAAACTACCAAGTTCATTTCCAGACACCTACTATGAGCTAAACTACAACCTGGAAAAGACGCCCCTAAAGTAAGTCAAAAGTGGCCTGGAACGTATATACTATAATAATTTTACAAATTAAGATATCCTGTTTAAAACAATGGTAACTTTAAACACCACCGACATAACGAACCAAGAGAGAATAATTTCTACAAGACGCAAATGCGCAATTCTTAAAACTCTATTTTTTTTTTGTTGCTCATAGACAAATTGTTCTTTGGTATACAGCTACTTTTTCTTCGCTGCGCAGTTTCCTCCATGTTCAACCTTCCCCCTCTTCCCAATGAATTTAATGCAGTAATTATGTTAGGCGTCCGCGCTTCCCAGGTGTTCGGATTCCTTGAGCCTGAGTCGAGCGAAATCTTCAAAGATAAGATCATCATCTTCGTGTTTATCAGGGCCACTAGGAGAGAAAAAATAAACAAGACAATAGTGCTGATTTAAATAGACCAATTTCGATATATTAAAATTCATACTTGGCTCCGAGGCTTGGGGGAATAAAACAAAAGTCACATTGAGGTTCAGCGTTGAATAATTCATTTCTTTTGTTTTATTCCCCCAAGCCTCGGAGCCAAGTATGAATTTTAATATATCGAAATTGGTCTATTGATTGTCAACAGAATAGAGCGGTTTATAATTGAGTATGGTAAAGCCAAAACTAAAGTTATAACCCTGGCTAATCTCAACAGACACATACAAATCAATGAAACAAATGTACATTTAGTGGTTGTCAAGTTCGGAAAAACGCTGCGAGCAAGTCACGACTGGTTTTGCATATTTGGTATTATCAACTGAGTTAACAAGGCAAATTGGCCACCATAAAAAGATTAAAAATGCTGGCGTTTCGAGCACTAACCCTTCGTCAAAATGTTAAGTTTTTTTTTAACATTTTTATGATGGCCGATTTACCTTATCAACTCAGTCGATAAAACCAAATTTTTTGTGTTTCACTCCCCCACCGATGCAGAGAATATGAGAATATGACATGTGTTTTATTTATTTATTTATTTATTTTATTGGCCATATTACAATAACACATTAATATAAGAAGAATAGAGGTAACAATGGCGAGGAGGCCTAAAAGAAACTATGAAGCTTACGTTAATTAGGCCTCCTCAGCTTTAGTTTTGTAAGATGACATTAACAAAATAAGAACATGACGACGGATACTTTTTGACACATTTATATAAGATTACTAATATTTAGAATTGGTACCTCTTAGGGGTAAAAATTATTTTGAGCCACGCCTATCAAACGAGATTCTGGTACCTTTTAGGGTGTTTTTCGAAAATTTCCGACGAGCACCCCCCGTCATTTTTATTTTTAGCCAATGACAAAGCAAAGCAATGCAAACTCAAAGCAGTCGCGAAGAATTTGTATTTGCTTTGGCACTACGCTTTGTGATTGGTTAGTTAAACGCCCGCCACTTTTTCAACCAATCAGAAATCAGTTAAAAACAAATCGCGCTTTGCTCGTTTATTCACTTCGAGTTCTGATCGGTTCAATGGATCGTTTGCATCTTTTCTGAATACTTTGGTTTTAATTAACTTTGTACAAAGTTGATGAGAGTGCAGAATCTCGCTCTCATTTGTCCTGAGACAGCGTTCTCTATCACCCTCATCGCCAAAAACCTCTCAAGCACCCTCTACGACTCTAATGGCAAAAACTGGTTAAATGAATTCATAAAAATACTCACTCTGTATCAAAGTCGATTAAGTTGTGATCTACAGGTACCCCGTCAGCAGGAGCAGCCACTGAAATGAAGCCGCAAAAAGAAAAACATGTCAAATCATGTCAAATAACAATTCCATCAAATAACCCTGTCACTCCTAAAAGTTCCCAAAATCAAAATTCCATAAACACCACACACTGAAAAGAAGGATGAAACTGTACTGCTGTTTCCTCTGGTGATGGTGTGGGAGAGGGGAGGGGGAGGGGGAGGGGGAGGGGGAGGGGGAGGGGGAGGGGGAGGGGAGGGGGGGGTCTGAAAAGTAAGACAAAACTGTACTCGTCCCTCCCATCCCTGAGTACATAGCTTCCTGCTGTCTCCCCTGTGGGTGTTGGTTGTTGGACTGGTGTGAGAGAGAGGAGGGGGAAAGGGGGGGGGGGGGGGGGGGGATATGAATGTTAGACCAAACTGTACTTGTCCCTCCCTTCCCTGAGTACATAACTTCCTGCTGTTTCCTCTGTGGGTTTTGATTGGACTGGTGTGGGAATAGGAGGGAGGGGGTGGGGGATCTGAAGTGAAAAAAGGTACACATCCCTACCATCATCCCCATCCCTGAGTATGTTACCTCCTGTTGCCTCCTCTGTGGGCGGTGGTTGTTGAACTGGTGTGGGAGGGGGTGTCTCCTCAGCAGGCTTGGGGTGGCTCAGAGTAAAAGGCAATTCCAGTGTCACATCACTGTTGGAAAAGAATATTTGACAAAAGTCAAGTTTCACTGACCAGATCCACAAGATTTCACTAATCACACTGAGAAGATAACAGATAAAGAGACGTCTTACCCTCCATAAGCCACTATAACGCGCACTTTTACTTTATACTGGACAATGATTCCAAGACTTTCCTTTGGTGTGGCAACATCCATTCTAAAAAAAAAAAACATTACAACAAAATTAACATTCCTGGTTTTGAAAGGTACGCAATACAATTCCCTTATTTCTTCATGAAATCTGTCGACACATACATTGTTGAAGAGGCTAAATTGGTATCCTCGTGTTTAAGTTTTCCATCAAGAGCTAAGCCTCGTTTCTCCTTTAAAAGAAAAAAAAAGATAGAAAATGTTGAAAAAATATCCCACATTGGCAAAGTTTACCATACTTTTCAATAACAAGCAAACTGCATCCAAAGTCCAAGAGAAGTAAATTCCTTACCCTGTTGTTGGCCAGTAATGGTGTAAGACGATAAACTTTTGATAAAGTGCCACTCTGTCCAACTGGAAATCCATCTCTATAATAAATTAATACAAATATCAGGCAATTAAATACTCAAGTTGTTTGCACTGTACATGTACATAATTGTAAATACTAAAGCAATAGACAACACATGTCTCTGGTTTATCAGGTCAATAAACCACCAGGAGGTTTGAAAAACATGTGAAGAGATTGTAAGTCACATGCCGAAGGTGAATGGTTTACAACCTTTTGGGGTGTTTTAACACAATCAATACATCTGTGTGATACCCAGGGTTCAATTCAATAAAACTTTTACAAGTGTAATTTACAAGTGTAGCCATTGTTTTCAACCTCTGAAACAATGGCTACACTTGTAAAAGTTTTATTGAATTGACCCCAGGTCCAATGAAATTAGAAGTTCTGAAGAGATGCATGATATCTGAACACTTGGCCAAGAACATAATCTCCATGTTCATTCAACAATATACTTACTCAGATTCTAAAGAGGCCACAGGACATTTGTATTGCGCAGTTGAAAAAAGGCAGATGTCTGCAAGTTGTCGTACTGTAACACAAAAATACCGAAATATCAGGCCAAACATACCAGTACTCCACAAGAAGATACATGGGTAAATGCTTTATAACCTTTTTTATTTCAATAATACAGTATTTTGAAATATAGAGGAAAATATCTGGTATCATGTAGTTCTAAAGTGGGAAGGACAAGAATAATAATTTTGAATAAAGAGAGATTAGAATTTATTATTCTTAAGATTGGTGGTGTGCATTTTGCAATAATTATTTCACTACTGGGCATCAGAAATGGTAGTTAATTTAATTTTTGACTTTTAATTATATAGTGAAAGTACTAAGTGTTGTGTGTGTGACATCCTCTTCCGCTGTCTCTGTGTATCTACAATTAATAATTCAGGGCTTATGCTTTAGCGTGCACTATCGAGTTATGGAGCACGTGGGAAGTTTGGAGAGCACGAAAGAAGCGTAAGAGTTCCGAGGCGATAGCTGAGGGCAACTCTAGCTTCTTAAGTGATTGCTAGCGGCTCTAGCTCTAGCAAATTCTAGCTTCTTGAGTGATTGCGTGGCTCTGCTAGCTACGTTATAATTTCTTCTAGTTAACATCTTTGTGCCATTGAAACAAGTATAGAAGGTAAGATTTAAAGGTCCTTTCAAACTTCACTTACTTGTAACTTTTATTTTCTTGCATGTCTTGGATGAGCTATTTGCAATATGTACATTAACTCCAATCTCCTCCCCGTGATAATACATCTGTTAACGGTGTAAAAACATATGTAATAAATACATTGAACTCTGTCACTTACACAGTAAGAAACGTAAATGTGACATGTGTGACATGTGCTAAGCATTTGTCTCTCAGAATAGATTAGTCCCTGCCAAACTGATCAGTGTCAAATTTCTCCTTGTGCTATCAATTTATATAATCAAGCAAAGATATCATGACAATTGAAATAATGATCTCTAAAGATAATAAACTGTCTTGATATTTAAACAACTTCTCACAACTAGTACTATAAGAAATGCATGGAAATAAGTATGGAGAATTTGTATTTTGACAATAAACACTTAACTTGTTTCCCAAGAATCTTGAAAGCGATGACCATATAATCGAGATGCCGACACTTAGTGCATTTAAATCTGCACTAGTTGAGATGTACAGATAAGTTAATGGCTGCCAATGTGTTTGTTTATTTTTCATTTTCACTTATCTTGTTTTGCTTTTTATTTTCACATATTCGCAGTGATGTACTTAAGCTTTGCGAATTATGATATATAAATAGATGTTTCCCAAGACAAAGTCAAGGGAAACAAAATTCACTGTTTCCCTCGGGACCAGTCATCAAGTGATTTGTTATATATCAACACAAGGCATTTGATAAAAAAAAAAAAAACAGTTTGAAAAATGCACCGAGCACTCGAGTTAAACATCAATCACATCATAATCATGCCACCTTTTGTCACGGTGTGATCGCGTGCGCTAGCGGGCAATAGTGCCCGTTTTCGCAAATATTGCCCACTCATGGACGTTTGGCGGGAAACAGTTTGTTTGTTGGATGTCATGTGACCATGAATCAACCAATGAATGCGTGCATTGTATTGAGAAAAACTCCAGCTATATAACAATGGCTCTTATTTACCCCTTTGTCCAGCGATGCTTCAATGTGGAGCTTATGAGTACTCAACATGAATTCTTTATCTGTCTCTGCCCTGGGCTGTTCAACAAAACAAAAGCAACATCAAACAGTCAGTCTGACAATTTCAAGGCTGCAAATAACAGCCTGTCATCAGACAAATGTCTGGTAAAATTAATTTGTTATTTTGACTGGTAAAAGCTTAACCTAGCCAGACAGACGGACTGGGTATGGTTCAACTACAATTAAATTCAGACAAAATATTTTCTCTTTCTGAAACATAGAAAACTTTCCACAGTTAGCTTTGAACACCAGGCACTTTTCAGTAAAGTTAATTAAACCATGTTGAACAAAATTGTTGAACCAGACTAACTTCTTGTCAGGTCATTATTGTCCCTGCACTAACAAATGACTTGCTTAGAGAAGAAAATTATTTGCAGGCTTGTAATTTCCTTTGAATTTTCATAGCTACATGATGACAAGAAAGGAAAATACAAAATAAACTAACCTGGGGCAAGGGTTGCTCTGGTGCATACGTGATTTTCCTAATAGCTAGCCTTACAGTGTCACTACAAAGAAGTTTAACAACAGATAAATGTTATTATTACGGAACAAGAATCAAGTTTGGTCTGCACATGTAGCTTCAGCATACATTAGAGAGAAAGGAGAGAACTTTGCTGAAACAAGAAATTATGCTATATATCTAGGAAAGATTTATCTCTTGAAGCAGTTTAAAGCCCTTGTTTACACTGTAAGTCCAAGTATTGCAAAATTGAAGCATGAAGTAAACATATTGCCATTACTGGTTTGAAATTTGAACTTCTTGTCCAAGCTAAGTGACACACTGCTTCTGTAGTCCCCCATAAAACCCAATTTTTTATGTTATATAACACATCCTTCCTAAAGCCTTTTATAACAGTAGGGGACCAATAAACCTTTATATAGGAGGCGGTGGGGGGGGGGGGGGGGGGGGGCTGCCATACATGTCAATGTTTTTCCACAGTGTTCACTCATTTCTGATATGCGCTGTAGTGGGTTTAAATTAAACCAAGTCACCTTTTTCGAGGTTTCTCTTCCAATGACTCGCTAACATATGTTTTCAGTTCATAATCTACTCCACAAGGCTAGCAAAATAAAAGAAGAAAATGTACGTTCTTTGGTCAAAAATACAAACCACGCAGTAATGAAACAGCAAAAATTATGACAACAGATGAGAACTGTCATATCATTAAATTATGAAATTCTGTCACTCGGCACTGAAAAGTAATAAACAATGATGCACATACAATGTGTAGTTCCAGAAAAAATCCATACTCCCCCCACAGAAGGTTTTTTGTTTAGCACCCCCATTCCCAAGGAAATTCCAGTTTAGCTTCATACTTTGCTTCTAAAATGCTGGCTTTTAAGACCCCCCCCCACCCCCCACCCCCCCTAGGAATTTCCAATGACCTTCCATGGGGTGGGTATGGATTTTTTCTGGAACTACACAATATGTAAATCAAAATGGAACCAAGAAATGATGTAACTCTGTTTCTGTTTGTTTTTATGCACTACAAAACACTGTTCCAGAAAATTTGTTTAAGGCCATAAATATCTATATCCCCTTCCAAGGAAAGCATGGTAGGGTTTTAAAGATCTCAGTGCAGTGTAGAGAGCCGCTTGTTCAAACATGATTCAGCAGTTATGATTTGCCTACCATTGCCACGATTCACCGGTCAAGATTTGCCCATTGTCTGAAAATGGTGAAGGACTTCTCTTTTTGTCTTCTATTTCAGGAAGTAAGTGTTTACTCGTTACGCACATTTTATGTGCAATTTTCTTCACCATTGTCTTACATTGATTCATGTTTGGAAAAACCTGGGTCTGACACAGCAGTGGAATGAACTGTAATCATGTACAAATGTTCACAGTACCTTGCCTGTGTCTCCTGGTGCTGGCTGGAGTGTCACTGATGAAGGAGATCCTGGCGGTAACTACAACAAACATTTGTTTAACACTTTAACTGCCAAGAGTGCCAAAGACAAAAATTAACATAAAATCCTAAATTTAAATTTGTAAAATATTGTTGTACTATGCCAAAGAACTGGCAAAGAAGTTTCATTTGAATGGTCACACCATAGTATTTCATCCACAGACTCAAAAGGTAGAACTACACTACATGTCTCCATTATTGACTCTGGGAGTAAAAGGGTTAATTCTTTATTCTTAAAAAAAACCCTGATAATTGACATTTACTCTACAATCTGGGACAATAGAAAATTTAAAATTAAACCAAGAAACATTTGTACCACAACAAGTATTTAGTGCATTTATGTAGAAATCTACTGGTACATTATGGTTTTTCTTATGTTTGTGATTTATAACCTGTTTTCACTTGTTTTAAAAGTCAGAAGTAATCTTTTAAGTTTCTTCGATTCCAGAACATGTCGTGCTCAAGCACAAACTGGGTGGCATAGCGGAACGGATTAAATGGTAAAAAATTAAGACCAACCTCAAACAACGGAACAGCATTACTACCTAAGAGACTGTATAATTGATTATTTGTAACAGCTAATTAAGAACCATACCTCAAACTTGAAGGGATAGGCATTTGCTCCCAGCTTTTTGCGCAGTCTTTCTTGAAGCCTTGTCAGTGGTACCTCATCTTCTGGTTTTGGCGGATAAACTTGTACAGTGGACTGTGGAAATAATGTACTGTAATTATTAAACTAGAAATACATGTCTCTCAGAACTCACACGATCGAGGAACAATTGCCTCATAAGAACAGTAGGAAGCAACGGTAGTATTTATTTATTTATCCAAAGATTAACAAGTTTATAAGAATGAATAATTAAGATATACATGTAAAGAGAAAAAGGGCAAAAAATAGTTAAACTAATACCTTGCCCTCATAGTTGGAAAATATAAAAGGATATTTAATTAAATGGAATGCTAATAACATACAATAAACAAATAAACACATGCACACATACACACACACATATGAAAGCAATATATATATATATACACCGAATGCAAATATGGCGGACCTCTCGGATGACCCGGGGCGAGTTGCGTGCAGTCGAGGCTAGTTGGGCCTCTATTCACGAACAAACTTGTTTACTTGTATGCGTTTCGATTGCTCTTTTTCAGTGTTTTTTTCGCTATGCCTGCGGCTTGTTGTGTCCCAGAATGTAACCAGAAAGGCGTCCAGTCGCCAACAGGCGAAAAAGTTTCATTTTTCGAGTTTCCAAAACCTTTGTTATTGAGAAAGCAGTGGATACATGCAATCCGACGAGACGAAGGAAAGGATTGGCAGATAACACGTGACACGAAAGTGTGCTCGCTGCATTTCAGGAGTGAAGACTTAAGAAAATCTTTAAATGGCAGGATTTATGTAGTAACAGGTCGTGTACCATCACGATTTGCTTGGTCGGTTCCTTCGCCAAGGAAGAGGAAAGCGCCAACTGAAAGAATTCCTTTGCCGAGTTCGAGGCAACCCAAGAAATCATTGTTTACGTCGGACCATTTGGATGTGACTTGTGAAACAGAAACGCTACCAACAATTTGCATCGGAGAAATTCCTTGCAAGGCATCTGCTAGTAACAGTGAAGCTACAATTATGACTGAGGCGACGGATTCTGTCGAGGAAAGAAACCAAAGCGATGATCTTGAAGGAAAGCTTTTACAAGCTCAACAGGAGCTAACGAGGCTTCGTGAAGAGAACAATAAACTTATGGGGAAGTTAGACGAAAAAGAAAAACAACTAGAAACATTATCGGCTTCTCGTATATTTTCCCTTGACCGCTTCAAGTCAGACGCCCGATATCAACTTTTACACAGGCCTTCCTAATTTTGCCACTTTTATGAGCATTTTTGAATTTTTAAATCCTGGCGAAGATGGTACAAATATTCGACCTCGAATGAACTTGGACGTCCCCGAGGAGTTTTACGACTCGGACTCGGATGATGAAGAAATCCAGGAAAACAAGAGAGGACGTCGCCGAAAACTCAGGCCAGTTGAAGAATTATTTATTGTTTTATGTCGCTTAAGAAGAGGATTTTCTGAGCGCCATATTGCAAACCTATATGGTGTGGCCCAGTCAACTGTTAGTAGAATTTTTGTACCATGGATAAATTTCATGTATTTGAAATTTGGCCAAGTGTGTATTTGGCCATCCAAGGCAGCTGTACAGGAAACGATGCCTGCAGATTTTAAGGAGAAATTTCCCTCAACAAGAGTTATCATAGACTGTACTGAGGTTTTCACTGAAATGCCCAGCAGCTTGCTTTTGAACTCTGAGCTGTTCAGCTCTTACAAAAACCATGTGACATTAAAAGCGCTTGTTGGAATTGCCCCGAGTGGTGCCATAACATTTATTAGCCAGCTGTACACAGGCAGCATTTCAGACAGGGAAATTGTTTTGAGGAGTGGATTACTATCACAGTCATTTGAAGATGGTGATACAGTAATGGCCGACAAGGGTTTTCAGATCCAAGACATTTTACCCCTGGGTGTTAACCTGAACATTCCTCCCTTTCTTGGGGGAAACAGTCAAATGACACCAGAGGATGTGGTCAAAACCCAGCAAATCGCAAGCCTCAGGATCCATGTGGAAAGAGCAATTAACAAAATTAAAAATTTTCACATCTGGGATGGGGTTATACCATTGAGTTTAAATGGAGTAGTAAACCAGATGTGGAGTGTATGTGCTTTCCTTTGCAATCTTCAGGATCCTCTAATTTCTGGTTAGATTGGATTACTCTTGTGGGTTTGCTACATTCTTTAGTCACAAATATTAACTGAACAGTACAGTAAAATTGACATTTCACAGTTGTTTCAACAAATTTTCTCAATTTATTTTTTTCTAATTTCACCAGTCATTGTTTCAAGTGGCTTTAATAAGAAATTATGTAGCTTATTCCACAATATTAAATTGGCACACATGAGGGGATAACTAACAGTGAATTCTTTGGATAACCAAGCCCCTTTCATGTAACTGAACAGCCTTTGTCACAGTGGCAAACTTTTGGCTCTTGTCTCTAGCCCCTCAAATTCAGTGCTCATGAGACTAGTCTCTGGAACTTATTGCATTAACGTCTGGTTATTACCTTGTGTCTCTTTGCAACTGAAGTAACAAAAAATAATAATCCAATAAGAAACCAGAAGTAAAGGGTTCCCTGTAAGTAGCCCCTTCATGTGAACTGTATAGTAGAATGTAAACAAATGAAGAAAGCCCTGGTTTTGTTATTTACATGAGTGTTTGGTAAAAACAGAATATTAAATTTTAATGAAATTGCATTATGGTAACCAGTACAAGGGTACAACAACTATTCAACAAGAACTTCAAATTATAACTTTGTAGTGAATAATGAGTGTTGCTTAGCACCCCCCCCCCCCCCCCATCCTAATATCACCCTCACCAACTAATTAAACTTCTCATACATTTCATAGCTAAGGCCTGGGTTCCTTTGCAGCTACAGACAAAAAGTGTCTGAAGTAGTACAATTTCAGTTTTGTGCTTAAGTCATCCCAAAACTCAGCATCAAAAGGGATGCGCTCAATACTCATGCCTTTACTAGTGTATACGAGAAAGTCGCACCACTTTGCCCCAGTCACACCCATTAACCCCTGGACTTGTGCATAATACTTATGGGTGCGCTTTAGTTTTGGTTTGCCGTTTACTTCTTCCAAAAAGAAATTACTATCAGAACAAGCATCAAGAGGGGTGACTAGATACTTTGTCTCAGGGCACTTAACTTCAGATAACCCAAATGGGATTGAGCAACCAGGGTCAATAACCTTAGCATCGGGTGAGGCACCTAAAAAAGGGGACTCCAGGCTGACCACAAGCCCTGATTTAAAGATATATACAGGCCTACGAATTGACATCATGTACTTTTGGTATTGCTCTAAAGCAACTGGCTCATATTTTAGACCATGATTAGTGTACCTTGATGAAAAAGGTTTGGGGTTCAACAGGTTCTTAACAAGAGTTTCATGGTGCCTTTTTCTGTCCCTTATCAGACCAAAGTTTGAGGCAGTAAACCTGAATTTTCTCTCATCTTTCCATTCATTGCACTGTGACTGCCCACGTGTTTTTCTTTCAATTTCATTCAATTTGTCATCATCCACTGTAAGTTTTTCTAATAAAGATTTTTCATCCCCTGATACTTCTGCAGGTATTTCAAACTGTTTGTTTGATGTGTTAAGGGGGAATCTTGGAAACACAGTTGTTGGCAGATCATTGTTCGAATCTGATCTGTTGACAGCTGTGATGTCACAATAAACTTTGAAGTTATCCTCAGTCACAGACAGCTGGTAGCTAGCATACGATCCTGGTGGACTTTTGCCAAATTTCGTTGCTTGAAGTGGTGTTGACTCGGACCTTGGAGTCATGATTTGAGCCAGGGCCATTTTGGGGTTAATCTCCTTTAACCTCTGTAATAGTTTTGACTCGTCATCCTGTTGACTCTTGATATTTTTCCTTGCCTCATACAAGAGACACCGAACACCAGGTTCTCTAGATGTTGAAGGTTTGTCCAAACATGTTTTGGTCACCAGCATTTCCATTACTGGCTCTGGATTTATAGAGTCTCCTCTTCCTTTGCGGTGCCACTGCTGCAAGCTTGATGTGCAACTTTGTTTTGGTTGCATGTCCTCTTCATTGTCAAGATCAGCCACACTCTTGCATTCATAGAGAGTGAATTTGCACAGTTTAAGTAAAAGAGCTAAAATGTGATTGCAAAAGCCGACCTGGCCAGCAACACAAGAGCACGAGGCATTCTTCACTTCCCCTGTAAAAATACACAATGCTGCCTTTAAATTATGAGGTGGATCGTTTTTTCGAAAGCTGTGATGGCATTGACAACGGAAATAGAAATAGCTGCTGTTGCTCGCTGCTGACAAATCCTTCAAATATTCGTCATTAAGGAACCTTGTAGCTTTACGTACACCAGTTGGTACTGAGTGATTGCTGCTGCTAGAATCGATGTTTTTACCGGACTTCATGATATGGTTGTTCATTTCGGCTCGGCTAAAAAAAGGCATTCGGCTCAAGTCTGTAGACCAGCCATCTGAAGGGTAGTTTAGTCGAGGTTGGGAACCGGAAACAGTGGAACTGCTTCGGTCGCTTGCATTTTGGTCTTGGTGTTGCTTTCGCTTCGTATAAATGTTATCCTGATCAGGATCCACTATATTTTTGTCGTGGCCCGTTCGGATGTACTCCTCAACCCTTTAAATAAGAAAATTAAGTACTTTCCTTAGTTAAAAACAAGACCTCTCACTCCAATTTGAAGTAATTGCGAGTAACACGTGCGAAATTTCGACAACTCAGAAATAGTGGTCATACCTCTTCACTAATGCCGCCTTCGTTTTTAACCCCTTCAAAGAATCTCCTCTACATTTTAGCCAGAATCTAAGTTGTTCGTTGTTTAATGTTGCTGGGGCTCTGCCAGCCAGAGCAGCTCCGGGAATGTCGTCCTCGGTTAAAATGCAAGCAGCCATTCGTGACGATCAAAACATCAGAGCAAACCCGTGGCCCAACTAGCCTCGACTTCGCGCAACTCGCCCCGGTCCGTCCGAGAGGTCCGCCATATTTGCATTCGGTGTATATTATGTACGAGTAGATAAAGCAACTATATCAATAGTACTAACTATTGTAACTTGACATTTTGCTAAACGTTTGCTTTACTCTGTTTATAAGTTCAAATTGTTGATATGTTTTTCAAAGAGTGCTGAATTTTCACGAAAAGTGTGAATTTAAACTTCACCACTGAGAACATCTGATAAAAGAAAAGGACAAAAAAGTGAAAGCTTTATGCAGAAAGTTCGAGAGTTCTGCTCAGTATCATCATTTGAATAGTCACACTGTAGGACTTCTTCAACAGACTCAAAACGTTAGAACCACATTGTACAACATAATAAACAGCACCACAGGGAAGTTCTGCTCAGTAGCTTTCATTTGAATGGTTACACTTTAGGATTTCATCCACAGACTCAAACGTTAGAACCACCTTGTACAACATAATAAACAGTACCACAGGAAAGTACTGCTCAATAGCTTTTATTTGAATGGTCACACTTTAGGATTTTATCCACAGACTCAAAAGTTAGAACCACCTTGTACAGCATAAACAGTACCACAGGAAAGTACTGCTTAATAGCTTTCATTTGAATGGTCACACTTTAAGATTTCATCCACAGACTCAAAAGTTCTAAGGACCACCTTGTACAACATTAAAAATTAGGATTCAATTGCACAGACTCAAATGTTAGGATCACCTTGTGTAACATTAAAAATTAGGATTCAATTTGGCACAGACTCAAAAGTTAGGATCACCTTGTATGACATTAAAAAATAGGATTCATTTTGCACAGACTCAAAAGTTAGGATCACCTTGTACAACATTAAAAATTAGGATTCAGTTTGGCACAGACTCAAAAGTGGGGATCACCTTGTATAACATTAAAAATTAGGATTTGATTTGGCACAGACTCAAAAGTTAGGATCACCTTGTAGAACATTAAAAATTAGGATTCAATTTGGCACAGACCCAAAAGTTAGGATCACCTCGTAGAACATTAAAAATTAGGATTCAATTTGGCACAGACCCAAAAGTTAGGATCACCTTGTAGAACATTAAAAATTAGGATTCAATTTGGCACAGACCCAAAAGTAAGAACCACCTTGTATAATGTAACATTAATGATTAAGATTCAATTTGCAACTGGCACAGACTCAAAAGTTAGAACCATGTTTCATGACTTGTGGTTTCACCATGGGACTGAATGCAGGGCTAGCTAGTAAAAAATAATGAGGTTTATACCAGAAAAAGGTCTTTTCGGAATGTGAGGCCAAGCACATCCAAATCTTCCCGTCCATATCTAATGAATAACAAAACAAAATTTTCTATTAGTTACCCAAAATTTAAGATTTACACAAGAAAAACATTACATTCACATAGTAATGTTAAATGCTAATACTAAAAACACATAATTAATTTGGTGAGTTTACCACTAGTTACTAAAATGTTGAATTTACATAGTCGACTAACATCTAGACAAGTCCTCAGACGGAGTATGTGGGTGTAAGTTTGTCATACCGACCACTTAACTTTATGTATTATTAATTTTTAAAATTTATATTGACACCTGCTCTCTTATCTATGCAAAACAACAACCAATTTGCAAACCAAGAATGTTATGACAAAAAATAAACATAACATACATATATATCATTTATTCAAGCTTTAGGAAATAATCCATTGTCAAAATGCTGAAATTGCTAGAAATTGACCTACCAGAATGTATAGAATCATAATTTATTACGACTGTGTCAATGGTGTACATGTACTTACCTAAATGCTGCCAGGACATGTGCAAATACTGAAACAAAACAAGAAAATATTTATTTATACATACAGGATTACAAGCTTAACATAGACAGGCTCCGTGTTAAGAAACTCAGGCATTCATAACTTATGATGGTTCCCAAGAAAACCAGTATTGAAGAGAAAAAGTACATCTTCACTGCTCTCATTTAAGGCCTTGCTATATTTTATCCTGTGCAAAAATTCTTACTGTAATATTCTGAAAACACCTGCAATAAAATCATATGTTAGTAACCTTCTGTAAAAAGATTAGAAAAACTTTATGTAAAAAATCAATTCCCCCCACACCCTGCACCCTTGTGCAATCTTGTTGGGGAAGGAGTTGCCATTCTAATACCAAGTTTTAGACATCAAAACAACATTGGTACATTGTAACAGTGGCAGAGCTAGAGGGCTTGCTATGTCTGCTGATGGCTTACATATTAGTGAAATTGCAGGCGCCAAAGAACTCGCGTGTCTCAACAGTTTTGTCCAACATTTTGGGCACTTTTAAGGACCTAACATGACTTGTATAAATTTTCGTAAGAGGCTTGTAGTTCTGCATGAATTTTATCCAAATAATTCATAATGAAATGCCCCTTACGTACCTTTCTTTCCTTCCTTTACATAATCAGGCTCTATTAACACGACACCATCTGTAAAATAAAAAGCCTTAATGAATACAAATGAAATCACCAGTTTTAAATCTTCCTAAGACAAGGTTTATTCAGCCAAACTTTCAAGGGGCATCTGGACATCCAGTGGAGGCCCAAATTGTAAAGGAATTCTTGGAAAATTCACAAACTGAGCTTTTTTAACATGTTACAATGTATGTGAAACATCCTTGAGGATGCTTAGTCAGGTAAACTGTTTTCAATTTCTAAAAGCCTCTTCTGAAATCACAGTTACTGCAACAAAAATGGAAAGCTATTGAACATCAAAAGAAAATACAATGCCAGAATTTTCAATTCAGTTGGAAAAAAAAATTGTTAGAACATTCTAATTGGAAAGCTTTAACTTTTTTAGCCTCCATTTTGTCCTCTCAGGATGTGAGTACAATGTAAATCATTTAATTGTGTTTGCACAATCCTTATCTTGTGTTGGGTGTTCTGTGTAGTAGCTGGATTTAATTCAGCTTTCTGGTTCTCCGTTTCTCTGTTTTGACTCCACTTTAGCCCCTGCAAAGATTCTTTCTTTCTTTTCAGGGGCAAACCAGGTGGAAACTGGTATCTACCTTGGTATCTCCCCGAACATTTTCACATATCTGCTTTTGTGCGAGCGCATTTTCCGAATGGTCAATTACTACTAGTATTTATTTAATATTTATGCATAAAATTTTTTCTATGAAAACCTATGTTTACACTATAGTAGTGCAAAACTAGGATCCAACATGGATCCAAACTATTGCAGTATTGTTTGAGAGACAGGAACTCAGTAAATATCGCATTTCTGACATGGTGGGATTGGAAGAAAGAAATGGAAAATTTTACAGTATTGCATGGTACATGTATTATCCAATAGCAAAAGTTGCAAAGTGGCAGGAACTGCCAAGTAGTGGGAACTAGGATTAACTCTTTCTCTCCCAGAGTCAGTTATGGAGACATGTAGTGTACGTTGTTCTAAATTTGAGTCTGTTGACCAAATCCTATGGTGAGACCATTCAAATGAAACCTCTTCAGTAGTACTTTTGCATGGTACCATTTGTTCTAACTTTTGAGTCTGTTGACCAAATCCTATGGTGCGACCATTCAAATGGAACCTCTTCAGCAGTACTTTTGCATGGTACCATTTGTTCTAACTTTTGAGTCTGTTGATGAAATCCTATGGTGTGACCATTCAAATGAAACCTCTTCGGCAGTACTTTCGCATGGTACTATTTGTTATAACTTTTGAGTCTGTTGACTAAATCCTATGGTGCGACCATTCAAATGAAACCTCTTCAGCAGTACTTTTGCATGGTACCATTTTGTTTGTCCATATTTTACAAAATGAAATTTGGGATTTTTCTTGAATTTTTATTTTTGGCACTCATGGGAGTTAAAGGTTTAAAGGGTACAGAGAGTGGGAAGTACAGACCCTTTTGCCTCTTCCCACCCATCATAAAGTGACTTCTTAAAACAGAAATAGGCTAAATGTCAAATCTTGGGCAGATTCTCGCTTCGGTCTTTTTCATCATCGTATACTTTATTGTATATAAACCATATTTATATTGTATTTAGAATAATAAGAATATCATAAATATTGTTTTTGAAATTGTAACTCTAATTAATTCAATTCTTGAATTAATTAAAAACTTGTAAACTGTATCAATCCTGTAACTACGACCAGTATAGTGTAATCTCTTTCTACTTTCTTTACTGTTTGTAATTTATTATTTTAATCTACTATTTATTGTAATCTAAACTGCTGTAACCTGAACCTTCGTAATAAGCCTAACTTAAATATACCTACCCGCCTCAACTAGTTTTTCAACTATTTGTGGGTAGGTATTATTTAAATCGTTAATATTTGTTATTTAATAAAGTGTTGTTGTTAGTGTTGTTGTTGTTATTGTAACTTTCAATCTGATTTCAATCTGATGTCACTCTGACCTCCATACTCAACACCCTTTCAATTTTAGTCTTTTTTTATATATATGTAGGTTAATAAATTATTGTTTAAATTAACTATTATTTAGTTTATTATAAATTTAATTTAATTTTTTTGTGCATGTTTGTATGGGGGGGGGGGGGGAGGGGTAGCATGTCTTTATAAGTTAATGTAGTTTCAATGTTTAAATGAATATTATGTGAGATGAAATTGTATTTATATAATTTTCTAAAAGCAAATAAAAACTATTAAAAAAACATCTTGGGCAGATCAGGCACATAATGTTTGTTATTATCTTAGCGTAGCAAAATTAATGCCATTGAGATAACTCACCTACAGGATCAATGTGTTCAATATGATCTACAAAATCACGTTTTCCCAGATAGGTTGTGATCTGTTGAAGAATCAGATCATTTTATGTTACAAAATATTATTGTCACAGTTGATGCAAACACTATTTTCACAAGGCTTTTAATAACTTTTCCAGTAGGTGTCAGAGACACATACAGTGGAGTCCAGTTATCTCAAATCTCCTGGCGACCAGTGAAAAGGTTTGAGATAATGAAGTTGGTGTCAAGTTTCAATCTCTTTCTTCTGCTGAAAGGAATACTGTACAGTACAGGTACAGTAATGTGACATAAAATACAGTACTGTATGGGTAAAATAGAGCAATCGATGCTTGTTATTTGTCCAAGAAAGCATTCAAACTCTTTTGTCATTTGACAGTTTTTTCTGTTTTTTTTTTGTTTGTTGTTTGGTTCTGTTTTTTTTTTTTCAACATTTATAACTACAGTAAAAACCTGCATATAAGAAGCTAAAGATTTAAGAACCTACAGGCTGAAATTTGGTATTTTAATACTCAATTTTATAAGAACCTGTTCAGCCTGGTGAGGAAAAAGAGGTTCTTATACAAAAGATCACTCCAATTTCGATTATCAAAATTCTGGATATTAACTGTATGTGAAACAAGCAAGCATTCTGACTGTTATTATTTAGCTAGGCAAGCATATGTTTGTTATTTAAACTATGTGTAGTTCTAAACCATTATGTACTAGTAGTGTAATATTTCTGTGAATGATTATGCTGTGACAAACTCTAGCCTAATTTGTCAAAAAGTACCCTGAAATATAAGAACCTGTTCAGCCTGATCTCGAAAATTCTAGGTTCTTATATGTGGGTTTTTACTGTACCGTAAATCCTCTGACAAGCCCCACTTGTAAATAATCCCCACCTTATTGGGGCATGACATTCATTAAGCTCTTCCCTCTCTTTTAAGCCTCCCCTCCCCCCCCCCCCCCCCCCACCTCTTCACAACCAAAACATAAATGACAGACTGTACTACTGGTACATTTTTACCATACCAATCCAGACACAAATTTACATACAGTACCTGCAAGCTTTGGGGAAAATATTACCAGTACTTGTACTAAAAAATAATCATAACTATGGTAACCATGAATGAATGAATTACAAAAAAGTGAGTGGTGAACTGCTGTCATTTTGCTAAATTATAATAAGCCTCCACTCTCTTTTAAGACCCGTCACCCCCCCCCCCCCCCCACATGTGCACCCTAACCTCTCAAACAGACTTGAAATAAATAAGCCCCTTTGGGGGGGGGGGGGGGGTTAATAGAGGATTTACCGTTTTTGTCAGGGCCTCTGATATTACGCGATGGTGCGATTTCGCATAATCGGCCTCAAATCGCATCCAATCGCATAATTCACGAAAAATCGCATAAATCGTAAAAAATCACACAAAATCGCATAATGTGAACAAACTACACGATACACTATCGCTTTAGCTAAGAAACTTAAGCTAAAATTTGTTTTTTCTATTGAATTATCCTGTATCAAATAAACAAACCGCCACTTTCGATCGAAACTGCATTCGTTCTTCTCCACAACAAGCTTGGTAACCGCATAAATTTCTTGAGCACATGTTTTATTTAGCCTGGTTACTAAGGTTAACCAAGATGGCCGCTCGTTTACGACTCTTTTCTTGGATTCTGTCATTTGTTTTGGATGTTCCTTCATAGCTAAAAGCTTCAAAATGTCCCACAAAGAGAGCGAGCACCGTTTTAAAACAGGTATTTTCGTTTTCTTCCTCTGAAACCTAGTAAAAGATGCATAAAAAAGTTCCAGAAAAAATCGCATAATTTGCGTAATTTTCCGCATAATAGTCCTTGCTTATCGCATAATTTGCCACGAAAAAATCGCATAATTTCCATTTTTTATCGCGTAATATCAGAGGCCCTGTTTTGTTTTCCCATGGAAGTTTAAAAATGGCAAAACCGGCAGTAAAACACAAAAATTTTGTTTACAACTTACTATAAAGACCCTAAAAAAACTAGACCTCTTAATTAGGTTGACCTAGAAGTGCCCTAACAGAAAAACAGCACACAGCTGGCGGATAAAACACAATACAACAAAGAAATACCAACTCCTGATTGGGCAAAAATCAATAATTTGTCAAGTCTTTAAATGACATTTCTTCGAACAAGAAATCGTTAAAGAGCGCAAAAGTGAAATACATGTTATTTTCAAATACTGTCTAGAATGTATAAAAACATGTGCAAAAAATATTACCGTACATTCACCTGAAAGCATATACCCTCTATTATGTAAACTAAGAGCATAGGCCGTATTTTTAACATATTCATTAAAGCTTACTTCTTTTTCTTCATTAGATATATACACAAATTTATGATCATTTCATATTAAACAAGCGAACAAAAAGGTTAGAAAACTTGTTTACACATGTAAAATCCTTTTCAACAACTAATTGCAACGTTTGGGTAAGGATCGATCGGACAAAAAAAATCGATCAAATTTCTGTGTAAGTCTGTTAAACTTCCTAGTTGAGGACTAACTGTAATCGCCTAAAAATAAGCTCAATCGGTAAGATTTTAAAGCATAAGCGTGCTACAACTTATCAATATTCAAGATTAAAACAATCTATTTAAAAAAAATGGTGTTCTTAACGAAGCTAAACATTACAAATGTGAGCTGCCATACACGATAACTTTAATACACACACATATTGGTCTTGAATTCTCATCATGTATTTGAAATAATTAAGTTTCATTAAACAAAGAAGATGGAAAATATAAAAACCTCACCTTTCCATTCGGCGACGTTTTCTTGAAAACACTGCAAATGGACCGTGAAAATTTTATAATTTAACAATTTATAATTTATTATTTTACCACCCAGTGAAATACTCCAGAACTTAATAAATTTTGCAAAAAAACTGTGTGCTATAAGAACTTTAACAAATCGTAAGCTGCATCTGGATCATTTGCATTTTAGCTAAAGCAGCTACATTGAAGGTTCAATGAAGATAGCGAGCATAAGCTTACATATATGTACACATCCTTCCGCTAGTGTTGATAATTTTCGGTTCACTTACCGAGTTCCCGTTTTTTTCGAGTCACTGTTCTCCATGACACAGGCAAGCAGCAACTACCATGAAGCGAAACTCCTTGTGTGATCGCAAACGCCTTTTCAAAGCAAAAAGCTAATTGGACAAGCTGAAATACAGCCGATATCACTGTACACAACTCGATCTCCCTTTCAGCGCACGGGAAAATGCCGCAATTTCCCGAGGAAAACTCAAGCGCATATATAACACACGTTGATGAATCATATAAGAGTGAGTCTCAATTGACAAATGGATGTAAAACACTGGTTCCACATCGATGTGAAGGCAATAAACGGCGCACGAAAAAACTCTTCAGCTTCGATTTAGCAACGCACCCTCCTTTTTGGTGCACAGAGCCCTGCGCATGTGTGGTGGTACCATTAGGATGTTGTGACGTCACAAGAGTCAATTCTTCGCGAAAGAAAACTTGGGCAGGTGTATGTAAAGGATGTTCATCTTTTTGAATAATTTAAACCTGCCTGCTCTAAATGCCCAACTATACGTCTCGTTCGCGAATCTACTGTCATTTATCCTGATTCAGTTATAGATAAATTTCCCATTTGCTCTCCATTGGATGATTTTCATAATCATTTTTATTTTAAAACAACGTACTCACCGGGCTGTGCAGTTTGGATCCCGAAAATTGACAAATCCGTCTCTTAAAAAAGCGCCAAAGCCCCTTAACCTTTAATTGCTTTTACGACCAGTGTGTGAATACAAATTCAGAGATATTTCAATTCTGAACAAATGTGCCTTTTGGCTTTTGCCGCGCGGCAAGGAAATGGTTAAACAGAGCACGCATAATGACCATTAATGATCAACATGGCGGCCTTTGCACGATTAATTTTACCCTAAAAAATAATAATAATAGCCTTTACGGGAAGGTAAAGTTCATCAGACGTGAGAATTGTATTTACAACAAGTAACTGTACAAAAAAATATATAAAAAATATAAGTAAAACGTATTATACGACACTATCTCCGGTGATCTACATTAAGTTCTGAATAGGCATCTATCAACTGGGTGCGTTCAAAGCATATTTGGCAGAATGAGCATAACGGATAAGAAAAATGTTTCGTTAGAAATGATCGAGTTTTTAAACGTCTAACAAGGTCGCCTTTTCCTAGTGGACTAAAAACATCGGGATCGTGTTTCAGTCGAACACTTTCATTTTCCCTTCACAATGTTGAAAACATCTCAGCCACTCACAATCCAAAGTTCAAACAAAACTGATGCAATGAATATGCCTCTTGTAGTCGGCATAAATTGTTAAATTTGTGAATACAGTCTCAAGGATTGTTTAAATGAAAGCTACCGAGCAGTACTGTCCTATGTTGACATGTTTGTCATGCTGTACAACGCTACAAGTTGACTAGGCCTTCGTTTGAGCTGCGCCGGATGATCGATCCTAAAGGCTATCCGTTCCTTTTGCTGCGCCTGTTGTACTGTTTATTACGCTGTATAAATGGCTGTTTTTGTTTTTTTGAGTCTGTGAATCGGAAATCGATCTGAAAGTTTACCATGAATCCTATCGGAATTGCCAATCGTTTCAATATTCATTATTTCTTCAAATGAGACGACTAATCTTTATGACCGTGAACTTGTAGTGAGTGAGCCGGAGTGTTCAATCATATTTTGATGGGACACGATGGCAGTTAATAACTTCACAAAGACCTACACAAAAGAGGAAAAATCCCGGAAACATTTAGTGGTTGACATGCACATACACAGTATCTGCTGCTGAAGCAAAATATTTAAATGTTACTGAAAGACCTGAAAGATTTCCGAAAGAGGCATTTTTTTCAGAGATTATGAGCTTCCTCGACTGGATGCGTGTGATGCCAAGTCCGGTAAAATATTTTCGGACCCATCGAAGGTTAGTCAGCAATTATTGCGTTTGGTGGTGTGCACGGGCCGAATGAAGCTTTCTGTTGGGGTTTACTCGATTCGAACGAGGCGACGATTGCTATAAATTGATGACGTCACTTATTGCTATGACGATTTGGATTCAAAATGAACACTTTCTGGGGAAAACATGTAAAGAGACTGGCAAAATCAGGAGTTGGTATTTCTTTGTTGTATTGTGTTTTATCCGCCAGCTGTGTGCCTAATTAAGAGGTCTAGTTTTTTTTCTGGTCTTTATAGTAAGTTGTAAACAAAATTTTTGTTTTTTACTGCCGGTTTTGCCATTTTTAAACTTCCATGGGAAAACAAAAACGGTAAATCCTCTATTAACCCCCCCCCACCCCCCCCCCCCCCCCCAAGGGGCTTATTTATTTCAAGTCTGTTTGAGAGGTTAAAAACAGAAAAGAAGACGAAACAAATACCATTAATTTCATTTTGCAAACGGAAATCAAAAATAAAAAAGCTCCATACGGAAGTACCAGATAGATGGTTTATTTATATAAAACGTCGCAGCCAAAAGGCTGAATTATGTCCTATAATATTTACAATAATAATATTACAATAATACAATAATATTACTGCATAATAGCCTGAGTTGTTACGGTTTAGGATTTCACGATCCGGCAGTTAAAACACAAGAACCATATTCAAATGGCTTAACATTTGGTTGAATTCGCGAAGGAATAGTTCCGTTCGTACCTGTCAAAATTGGAACGTTGTCAATTTTAAAACGACAATGCTTTGACAGTAACCGTGACGAAAAAAATTAATTCCTGGAGTGGGCTTTTTTCACATTGAAAATTTGATGATTTTTCACTTCAGAACAGGATGAACAAAGTACCACGGACTGGAATTCAAGTAGCAGAAAAATTTAAATATGCAACATTTTGAGAATCATATGAAGGTTTTCACTTAGATGCCTTCATCTTACAACCTTGTTCCCCCTGGGAACGAGGTTGTTCATCTAAATTTTTGCAAATTTTCTTTAATTGTTGGCGAATAATGAATTATAAAACTGTCAACAAGTAGGGAACATCTCTAAAAGTGGCAGAGATGTAATTTAGGGGAGATATTAGGCTGCTTAAATAGAGAGATGTCAGAGATTAAACATCGTGCTTTAATACTGCAAACACGAACGGCAAAAAGCAGCACGTGATCATTATTCTGTTGAGTTCAACTTTCAAGGACGAGACAAGGAGCTCTGAGTAGTAACAAGTTTAATCGCCAACTGACTCGAACGAACCCGTGCGTTCGCTATAAGATCCTAATTAGCATATAAACCGTCATATCACAACATGCAACTTCGATTAGCATATTACTGTAATTAGCATATTACTTCGATTACACAACATCTCCCCTAACAACAAGGGACTTAACTGTTATTGTAAATAAATCATGTCGGACAAATCAGTCTTAAGCTACGGTGCTGTTATAGGTTCAGTCTGGTTGGCGGCTTTACGTGCCGGCCAGCTCGCGTAGTGACAACAGGCTTCAGACCAGCTGGGGCTTTTTCCAGTCCAGAACTTGACACGCTGGTACGGACAATTGGTTTGCTGGGCTGCACGGTGTGTCCTGCTTCAGCCGTTGTTGCTGGATCCAAGGAAGCCAAACAACGGTGGTTTCTTCTCACTGGTCTGACGGGGCTGGTCACTGGTTTGATGGGGCTGGGCTGCACGTGGTTTTCTGCGTCCGGTGTTGTCGCTGGACTCAAGGGAATCAGATCACGACGGTTTCTTCTCACTGGCGTTCCTACAGGAGTCTGGACAATGTAGGACCGAGGCAGGCATGTCGTCTGAACTGTAGTAGCGGGTACCTTCATGTCCCGAATCCATACTTGTTCTCCTGGTAACAATTCTCGTAAGGGTCGAGCACGATGGCGGATATTGAAGTGATCGCTCTGTCGCTGCTTCGACTCCTCTTCGCACAGCTTTAGCTCACCGAAGTCTGGCCACTTAAGAGCGAGTTCCACTGGTGTAGTAGGAACTGTAGTGCGTAGCTTGCGTCCAAATAGCAATTGTGCAGGACTGTAGCCACACTCCAGTGGTGTTGAGCGATACGCCATCAGGGCTTTTGTGGGGTCATCCTCCTTCTTGAGGAGATTCTTGACAGTTTGCACACTTCTTTCGACTTCGCCATTTGATTGAGCATATCGAGGACTACTCGTAACATGTTGAAATCCCCATTCCTTGGCAAATTTCGTGAACTCGGAAGAGTCGTACTGGGGCCCGTTATCTGAACGCACAACTTCCGGTATCCCATGACGTGCAAATATCGACTTTAGGGCTCGGATGACTTCGTGAGACGTTTGTGAAGACAACAGGATTGACACTTCGACATAGCGGGACCGGTAATCAATCACCAAGAGATAGGTGCGACCCTTCAGGGTAAATAGATCCGTTCCAAGTACCTGCCAGGGACGGTCTGGGACAGCAGACGGAATAAGCGGTTCAGGTCGTTGGACTCTGTGCTCCACACACTTGCGACAGGATTGGATCATATCTTCCAGTTGTCGACTTAAACCAGGCCACCAGATAGACGACTTTGTGCGTTGGCGACACTTGGCGATTCCCTGGTGACCTTCATGGATACAATCCAGCATCTCGAGCCTCAGGCTGGATGGAATAATGATCCTTGAAGACTTCAGAAGTAATCCATGGTTCATAGTAATTTCACCTCTCACGGACCAATAGGGCTTAACTGCACTTGGAAGTCTGTGCTTATCTGGCCAACCTTCTCTGATATATTCGGTCAACTGTTGGCAGACTTCATCTTCCTCTTGACACTCTCTGATTTCACGCAGACGGATGTCTGACGCTGGCAACTGGGCCAGAATACTGCCAACATACAAATTTATTTCTTCTTCCCCTCCACTCTGGCTTGGTGGTGATTCAACTGGAGCGCGTGACAGGGTATCAGCAGCCACGAGTTCCTTTCCGGGGACGTGCGATATGGTATAATGAAACTTCATCAACCTCAACCTCAGACGTTGTATGCGTGGCGGCATCTCGTCCAAATTCTTGGATCCCAGTAGTGGTACGAGAGGCTTGTGATCCGTCTCTATGTGAAATGACTTTCCAATCAGGTAGTCTGATAGCCTCTCGCACGCCCATGTAGTCGCGAGGGCTTCCTTCTCAATCTGGGCATATCTGCATTCCACCGGTGTCAGAGCCCTTGATATGAACGCCACTGCTTTGCTTTCTCCATCATCCTGCTCTTGAGTGAGCACCGCTCCGAGGCCATAAGAGGAAGCATCTGCCGACACTGTTGTCTTTCTCCTTGGGTCATAAATGGCCAGTGCTGGTGCTGAGACAAGGGCACCTTTAATTCTATCGAAGGCATCTTGCTGAGCATCGCTCCACAGCCAGGCATTCTTCTGACTGAGGAGATCTCTCAGAGGTTGGTTGATGCTGGCCAAATGGGGAATGTATTTTCCCAGTTGATTTGCCATCCCCAGAAATCGCCTCAGCTCACTGACGTTGGTTGGTTCCTTTATGTCCTTAACGGCTGACACTTTGCGGGGGTCAACCTGGATTCCGTGTTTTCCCACTAAATTTCCAAGGAACACAACGGTCTCCTTAGAGAACTCGCATTTCTCCAGATTAAGGGTCACGTTCGCTTCTTCCAGTCTCTTGAGGACCGCTTCCAATCTCTCGTCATGCTGAGCTTGATTCTCGCCATAGACCAGTATGTCGTCTGTTTGACACTCCACACCCTCGAGTCCTTCGAGGACGCGTTGCATGGTTCTCTGAAAATGTTCTGGGGCCGACGAAATCCCGAACGGTAGTCTTGTATAACAGTATCTTCCCCACGGAGTGATGAAGGTGGTGAGTTTCTTGGACTCAGCTGCAAGTTTCCTCTGCCAAAACCCGGAATTAGCATCCAACTTCGAAACGACTTTAGCTCCTGCTAATTTCCCGAGTGTCTGTTCTGTCGTTGGCATCGGGTGGTTTTCTCTCTGGACGGCTTTATTGAGCTGTATGAAATCACCACATATTCTTACTTTGCCGTTGCTTTTCGGCACCACAACCATCGGAGAGCACCAATCGGTCGGTTCGTCAATTTGTTCAATGACACCAAGTTCTTCCATCCGGCGTATCTCTTCTTTCACGCTTGGAAGCTGCGGAATTGGAATACGACGTGGTGTGGTAAGGTTGAATGGCCGTACCTCCGGGTCCGTTTTGATCTCGTATTCGCCTTCGAGACAACCTAGACCTTTGAATAACCCGGGGGTGTTTCTGTACGTACTGTTCTCTGTCACCCATAGATCGGATTTCGGCGACTTTTGCAATCACATGCAGCGCATCACAAGCTTGTCTGCTCAACAGAGGTCTTTCGAGGTCTGTGATGACGTAAATTTCTTCTTCACAAGATTCTCCTTGGTAGTTCAGGGTTGCGGTGAATTTTCCGATGCATTTCAACCGGTAACGACAGGGACCGTAAAGCTTTTTGTTTGCTTTTTCCAGTGGGCGGTGATCCGGTATAGCGGTGTAGATTTCCCTTGGAATGACACTCACATCCGCCCCGCTGTCAAGCTTGAAATTGATAACCTTCCCATTTACCGCAATTCCGATTTCCCACGCTCCTTGGTCCTTTCCCGTGTCCGATATTTCGCCCAAAAATATCTCTGGGCTGTCGCTTTCGCTATCTGAACTTTCGATACCATGAACCTCATTCAGCTTCGTTGACTTGCACACTCGTGCGAAGTGTCCCACACGGCCGCAGTTGTGACATGTGGCGTCTCGGGCTGGGCAAACATGACGATTGTGGAAATCATTTCCACATCTCTGGCATGTCGGTTTGTGGACCGAATTGGAAGGTCTTGGGTTCGGTAATCGTCTTCCAGATTCTTGTTTCTTGGCCGGGCCTTTCTTAGCAAATCTAATGGCGTCGACATCTTTCCGTTCGCCCACACCGGTCGCCCCTCGGACGATTTCTTGTTGCTTGTGAATGCTTTCACTTTGTCTTGCCATGTTCACCGCCGTTTCTAAATTCAAATTCGCATCCATCTGCAGTTTTTCACTGAGCTTAGCATTCTGCAAGCCAACAACCAGTCGATCGCGAATCATCTCGTCGCGGAGTGTTCCATACTCGCAGTATTCGACCAGGCAATACAATGAAGTGATAAATGACTCGACAGGCTCATCAGTTCCTTGAACCCGTTGATTGAATTTGGCTCGCTCGTATATCGTGTTCCTTTTCACCACAAAATGACTGTCGAATTTTTCCTTGACTTTCTCGTATTTTCCGCTGTCTTCGGGAGGACTAAATACGAAGCTCATCATAATGTTATCGGCCTCGTCGCCCATAGTATAGAGGAGCGAATTCACTTGAATCTCGTCGCTTTTGTTATCCAGCCCCGACGCTATCCGGTATCGGCCGTATCTTCTAATCCATTTTGGCCATTCTGCTGGCTTGGTGAAGTTGAATTGCTCTGGCGGAACGATCGTACTCTGTGGAACACTTGCGATGCTTGGCGGATCTGCAGGCATTTCGAACTCGCTGAAAAAAAATTATCCCTCTCCTGACACCATGTTGAGTTCAACTTTCAAGGACGAGACAAGGAGCTCTGAGTAGTAACAAGTTTAATCGCCAACTGACTCGAACGAACCCGTGCGTTCGCTATAAGATCCTAATTAGGGGCGGACCATTAGAAATCTTGGGAGGGGGGGTGACAATTACCAAAAAAAAAATCCTGCAAAGGAAAATTGTCTCAAAAAAAATTCCTGCAAGGAGTTGACCATAAAAAAATAAAATCCTGCAAGCTAACTGGCTATATATACATATATTTATTTATTTATTTATTTATTTATTTATTTTAGACTGGAACATATGAGAGTATGACATGCTCTCTGGTAGTAAAATTCATCAAAAAGCAACTTCAGGTTGAGTCAAATGCTGTCAAAAATTACCTGCCTCAAAGGTCTATCTGGTACATGTACCGATATCTTAATATAACCAAAACATTGTTTATGTACATATTTGAAAACACTGTAAACATCATGAAATATGTAACCTGCTCTACTACACGCAACTATTTTATTAAATACATTAAGGATTGTTCAACTGTCCCGATTTCGTCGAGATTACCCCGATTTTGCTTGAAAATCCCGAATCCAGACCAATATGTGATCGGGATAGGAAAAATCCCGATTTTGACATCCGGTTCTGTCATTTTCGTCAAATTCTCATAATGCTACACAAAAAGACGAAATTGCGTATACTTAACTCTGATATCCAGATAAACTAAAGAAACAGCAAGAAATATAAAATGAAATCGAGTACTTGTACTTGTATGTGGAGCCACACAAAGAGACACAAAGCGACGAGAAGCCACATCAATTTGCCAAACATTTTTGACAGAAATTGTTGTCTCAGAACACTAGAAATGGAGTTTCAGAGCATTAAGATTTCAAAATTTTCTGGCGGGGAATGCCCCCAGACCCCCCTAGCGGCTCGCGCCTTCGGTGCTCGACCACTCCATCTCAATTTTTATTTCTCCCCATTTTTTATGCAAAGGTTCGACTGTCTGACTTAAATCAACTCTCCATCGTTTAATACCAAAAATGGATTGGGTCAAGTATAAAAATATGGAGCTTGCACGCAATTATAAAGAAGATCTGAGAAAAAAAAACCCTGCAGACTTGCACCTCCCCCCCAAAAAAAAACCTGCAGGAAACTCGGGCCGAAAAAAAAATTCATACACTGAAAAATTTTTGACCCCCCTCCCAGGATTTCTAATGGTACACCCCTTAGCATATAAACCGTCATATCACAACATGCAACTTCGATTAGCATATTACTGTAATTAGCATATTACTTCGATTACACAACAATTCCCCCTCCATTTTTCACGTTTTTGCCGTCTGCAGTTTCCCGTTTTGAATGTGAACAATGCAAATCGTTTCTTCTCATACTTTGAATCGTTGTGCTGATTAACAATTCCGCTTTAAGCTTAAAGGCTTTTTTATTTTATGTTCTATGTAGAATAACTGGTAAAATGTAAATTTACACAAAAAAGCTAGGGCGACAATTTTATTTTTATTTTATCAATACCACAAGTTAACCTAAAACTAAATTGGTGCGTGTACAGCATGATAATTTTTACCCGCCGATGACAACCTGCTGTTTTTTAGGCACGATTCCAACTCACCTGAATGTTTGCAACCCCAACCCCCCTTGTGTTTTTGCGATGTTGCAATATTTCGGAAATATTTTACATCTAATAGATAGTCCGCGATGTCCTCTACAAGATAAGGTAAATATTATGGGTTGGGCGCTGCTGGGGGTCCGTGACGTCATCCAAAATGGCCGCCAAGGTGGCCGCCATCTTGCATTTTACTAAAAATTCAAAATAATCAGAAAGATGCGGAAATTGCAAATATTGTCTGCTAGAGTTGCAAAATAACATACAATCAAACATTTTGATGCTTTTGGTAGCATTTTATATGTTTTTTCGCTGAAAAAAGGTGAAAAACACGCTTTTTTCGTCAAAAATGGGTTGACCACGTGTTACTTATGACGTCAATTCTCGTTACCATAGCAACCGATTGTCGCCAAACTTTACCAAAACGTGTCTCAAGGATAAATAAACATCTACTGAAAACGGCATGTGCTAATCTTAAATGGTCTTGAAAATATCGGAGAAAAACCTTAAGTGGGGGTGGAAACCACCCCCACCCCCCTTCTACGTCCAAGGGTTAACTGTTTTCCCCAGTAGTTTTGAGGATAGGAATTTGTTGAATGATGAATTTAAAAAGTAGGATAAATAACTTATATAGTCTTTTAATATTTATGTATCTGTGTACGCTAGTGTATGGTTGTCAATATTATTATGTTAAAACCATTCCTTTGTAAAACCTTGTAAAGAAATAAAAATCTATTTAAAAAAATCAAGCTAAGGATGTCGGTTTTTTTTTTTCAAAGTTTGAAAATCAGAAAATTATAATGTAATATGGCAGCGGTTTGAAATGCTTACTCGACTAGACGGATATCGTAGAGAAATAGATATCTGACAGGTAAAAAAGAAAGAATGAAGAATAATTGCTTGAAAATCAATGCTTGCAACTGCCCAGATAACTCAAACGTTTTCCGAATGGATACTGCGGTATTCCAAAGAGACGAACTATGCGCAGTCACGGCGAACACTTTCACCGCATTCAACAATACGACGACGTGCAAATCCCGAGAGAGAGAGAGGGGGGGGGGGGTACTTTCATAGATAAGCTATATGCGTATGTGCCGCTGTGAACGATATGGTTTTTAAGGCCCGTTTACACAGGCGATTTTTTGTGCAATTTTTATCGCACTTGTCGATGCAATTTTTGTCGCGCACAAGTTGCATCTTCAAATCGCATGTGTAAACGGGCGGCGATTTCAGTGCGATTTGGTTGCGATTTGTCGCGCGATGTCGCAGATGTCGCGATGTCGCAGAGGTTTCGAACATGTTCGAAACCTGATGCAACTTGGCGGCGATTTTTGGGAAATCACAGCAAATCAAAGCAAATGTCGCACCCGAATCGCACGGAAAATCGCCGCTAGTTTACACTTAATTGCGACAAAAGTTGCATTGGAGAGCGCGACAAAAATCGCATCAAAAATCGCATGTGTAAACGGGCCTTTAAACAGGTTAGTCTGGGATAGGGTATAGAAATCAGAGAGTTTTGGTCTAGAATACTGAGGGTATCAATTATCGGAAAATTGATCACTGGAATGAAGATAGGTATGGGCCATGGGGTAGGGTATAGGGTAGGGTATAGGGTAGGGTATAGGGTATAGGGTATAGGGTATAGGGTATAGGGTATAGGGTATAGGGTATAGGGTATAGGGTATAGGGTATAGGGTATAGGGTATAGGGTATAGGGTAGGGTATATATAGGTTATAGAGCATAGAAATCAGAGAGTTTTGGTCTAGAATACTGAGGGTATCAATTATCGGGAAACTGATCAGTGGTATGAAGACAGACTTTCAGGAAAATAGCGAGTCCGGGATAGGGTAGAGATTTTGGTGCCAAGTCTCACTCAGAATTGGGTTGCAAAATGCAGCTGAACATGGTCTGCTATATTAAAAGAACACTTTGGAAATATCTACAAGGGCCAACGGACAATGCAAAAGCGTTGGATCCTGGTGGATTATAAAGGCTGGTTTTCACTGGCGACGGAGTCGGAGTCGTAAGAGCCCTTCCGATTTCGTTAAAATCGAAAATCGGAGTCGTAAGCGGAGTCATAAGCTCGACGGAATCGGAGTCGTGAGAATCAGAACGGTTCCATTTTCTTCCGATTCCGCTTATGACTCCGTAATCTTCTTCCGATTCCGTCGGTTTGATTTTCACTAGATTGTAACGCTCTGCGCTTCTGATTACGACTCCAACTCCGACTCCGGCCGTCGTTAGTGAAAACCAGCCTAAGAGCTTCAGAGTCCCAGCGGCTTACCATCACCCAAAGTGATCGTCAGAATGGGTTTTCCTCCTTCAAAAGTATCTTCTGACTTCTCTCTTAGCTTGGCTGGCGTTCACTAAGTTTTCGTTAAATGCGTTAGATTTCCCTGCATTTATATTAGTTATTTAGATTTTTTTCTCAGTGTTTATGTAAATCAATAATACTTTTATTTCATTTTGATACATTTTTTGTTCACTGATTTAATCATTGAAGGAATAGGTCAGATTCATCCTTGTCGTCTTTATGTAAATCAATACTTTTATTTCATTTTGAGACATTTTTTGTTCATTTAATCATTGAAGGAATAGGTCAGATTTATCCTTGTCGACTCAGGCCGGCAAATAGTCGGTGCGGCCAGGAGTAATTAGCCCACGTAGCAAGCGTTCCCGTACGAACGAATGTTTCCGCATTCTGGTCGCGCGAAAATTGGGGCGAGAGCCAAAAAATCGGAGGACGGAGGTGGGAGTTGGGAGGTGACGCCCCAATTTTCACACGGCCAAAATGCGGAAAAATTCGTTCGTACGGGAACGCTTCCTAGGAGTAAGTAAAAACTCGGCACGGAATCGGCGCGAACCGACAAACAAGGGTTCGTTCGACCGTTTTTTTTTTTTGCAAGGTTTTGTACTTCGTCCCGCCTCGAACCATTAAACTGCCCCTGGGTCTCCGAGGAAGGGTCAGTTAAAAATTGGGGACTAAGGTCAGATTGTTCAAGTACGCATAGCGTTCCGGATTTTTATTCGCCAGCGTTGACACCTAAACCTCGCTTTCGTGTCGTTCGTACAATTGATGTTTTGTTTGTTTGTGAACGAACCTGTGTGATATTCATAGTTTCCATGGCATAGTAATTGTCAAACAAAAGCGTGATTAACTCTCGCTTGAATAACAATGACAATTTACGACATTCCGACACTATTGAAGTCATTGAACTGGAGTTAATGGTTAAGAAACAATACAGCTGGCTGAAAATTATTAGATGAGTACATGTAAGCTTACACGAAGAAAGAGTGACTCGCCTTATTCGCATTCTATAAGCTAAGGATTGTTCAAGTTTAAAGCAAGATGTTTATAACTGTAAGATTTGGAGGTATGGATTTCATTTGTTAATAGCTTGATTTTGATTAACTGCAAATCGAATCAATGTTTGAAAGTTAAATTTTGATTTCGTGACATGATGTTCAATTTTCGTGTTTCCGTGGGAAGTTTACGTGTCGTGTCAAACATCACGAGAAAAAAATTATCTCTTTCTTTTCCTATAAAGATTGCCAAGAAGCCCTTTTTAACCCAAACTGTATGACTAAAGTTCTTTTAGAGGACATCAAAAAGCGATGCCGGCGAGGCAGAGAAGGTTGGTGACACTTGTTTGTTTGTTACGTGTATGTTGACTCAATATAATATATCGTGTTCTTTGTGCCACAAGCTGTTTGCTTGGTGCTTATGTTGCAAATGTCTTTGTTTTCTCAGAGATAATTGACTTGTCGGACGAATCGGGCAATCTTAAGAACCTCTTGGAGCATAAGAGTGAATACGCCACAGAAATTCTCAAGGCTCGACATTCGTTCATTCTCATAAGAGTTGACAGTAAGTTTTAATTACTTCTCTTTTTGTATTCTTTTTGTTTACACTGTTGTTGCACGGCAAGGTCATTCACACATAAATGCGAAATAAGAACTCATTATCACGGCTCAGATGAAAGAAAACTTTTTTATTTCATCATGTATGAGTATCTGAATGAAATGTTCTTTTATAAGTAACTTCCTGCGTTAACGCCAATGGTTGCATCTAGCTGGTGTCCGGGTTCACAAATAATTTCACATTGTATACCCTTTGTTTTTAGTATTATATTGTTTGTCAAAACATTCTCTTGTGAAACCAATATAATAACATGCATAAACTATATATTATCGCGTTCGAAGAACGCAATTCTAATTTGGTTCGTTTTGGTTGTCCTGTGGTTTACATGCAGTAAAATTTGAGATTTTTTGATAGACGGTCTTCCAAATGGCCGCCCCTATTGTTTTTTTTCAGGGGCTCATTTCCGCCGGAAATTCCTTCGAACGCGTCTCCATAATCTGTGATTACTGCTAGTATTATACTGGGGGTGTTACATGTAGGTACTCTATATGGGTATGTGCCTCTGTGAAGGATATGGTTTTCAAGCAGTTTAGTCTGGGATAGGGTATAGAAATCAGAGAATTTTGATCCAGAATAGGGTATCATTTGCCGGGAAACTGATCAGTCATATGAAGATAGAATTTCTGGAAAATAGCAAGTCTGGGATAGGGTATGAACTTGTCTCTATGTTTTGTAACAACTACAAATATTACCACACCCACTCCTATTTATATAGGATTCTAGTGTAGTACAAGGTTAGACCTCCAGCATGTTGTTTTGTAGACCTTGTTTCAAACCCCTCAGCTTCAGCTTGAAATAGTGCCACTTCATTAACACCTGCCCAACATGTCTTTATTACATTTTAAAACATGAAATTATATTATAAAAAGGGACAACATCTCCTGCATTTCACACCTTTGGGGTGTGAAATGCAAATTAAGGTGTGTTTCAGTCATGAAGCTATTGGAGTTTGAGCATACAATAAATAACAAAAATAAATGTGCTTGAAAATCTCGTCAAATCAAGATATTGGCTAAGAAGCAAAATAGACAACTGAAGGTGAGAATGGCCACTCCAGGCCAGGCTAAGCCAATCCCTTTTTATGCCAGAATGTCCATCTCATACCCAGATTCATCAGACTCATTGGTCAGCAGTAGTCACCAGAAGGAACTCTGAGAAAATAAAAAGAAATAAGATTTTTTTTGGCAATGGCAATTCCCTTGCCCATATAGTCAGTACTGAAGCAACCAGAGTCCTATCATTCTGCGGTTAAAATTCCATTTCCCCAGAGATACTCACAGCAATGAACCACTGACCAAGGAGATTTGGTAGTTTTGCTTGAGTTTATGTGCTGATTGACTTGGAATCAGATCCTATACTCATGTAGCTAATAAGCAATAACTGGTATTTGTAATTTTTTTTTTCATTTTAAAGAAAAAGAAGGAGATGAAGTATCAACATACACTCCACTTCTCAATGATATCAGGACAATTACATCAGCATTTTTACGTAAGTCAAACCACACCTTTTTCATTTCAATCCAACACAGCTGCTGTCAACAAATTCATGCAACATGCAAAATAAAGCTTGGTAGAATTAGATTGGTTGGATACGATTTAACACAAATTAACTAAAGTTATGTCTTGTGATATGAATCTGTCACTTGAATCCTATTAATAAGTAGTACAGTTTGTAATTTACTATCGACTCCCCTGTTTACTAGTCCCTCCCTCTAAGACACACATATACAATGGCTCTTTCAAAGTTCTAAAAGCCTACAACTGTGGTGGAAATGTTTAGAGTCACTCAACCATTGCGTAACCCTTTTCAAAACTACAGTAGTTGAACCTCCTTAATATGGTCACCAAAGGGACAGATCACTCTCAATTGCCACATTATAGGTGTCCATATTATAGAGGTGTCCGTACTATAGAGGTGTCCATATTATAGAGGTTTCCATATTATAGAGGTGTCTGTATTATAGAGGTGTCTGTATTATAGGTGTCTGTATTATAGAGGTGTCCGTATTATTGAGGTGTCCATATTATAGAGGTGTCCACACTATAGGTGTCCATATTATAGAGGTGTCCATATTATAGAGGTGTCCGTATTATAGAGGTGTCCGTACTATAGAGGTGTCCCTACTATAGAGGTGTCCATACTATAGAGGTGTCCATATTATTGAGGTGTCCGTATTATAGAGGTGTCTGTATTATAGAGGTGTCCGCATTATTTATAGAGGTGTCTGTATTATAGAGGTGTCTGCATTATAGAGGTGTCCGTATTATAGAGATGTCTGCATTATAGAGGTGTCCTTATTACAGGTGTCTGTATTATAGAGGTGTCCGTATTATAGAGGTAGGGATTGTATGAATTTGGGTATCTTCGGGACCAAGAGAGCAGTCCATAATAGACAGGACTGTCGGTATAATAAAGGTATCCATATCCAGAGGTTTGATTGTACTTGAAATACGCTGATGAGTAAAGTGAAAATCCATTAACCTACATCTCTATTTCTCCTGCACCCCAAAACAATGTTGTACTGGGGAGGAGGAGATCAGAATTTTCACAAGATTTGAAGCAAAATATCTAAAGTGTCCAACAAGCGTGTATGTTACAGACATGCTCCGTCACGCGTGACCAGTATTTTTGAAAATTGAATGGAGTTTTCAAGATTACGTCGCTTTTGAAAATTCATTCCGAGATTCGGAATTCCCGTGAGAATTTTACCGCATTTTCAGAAACAAAGGGCAGCAAAATATCATTTTGTTTGAAATGTTACATATCCGAACAATATAAGGTTTTTTATGCATGCAGCAAAGTTATTTTCCGTTAATTTGTGACTTTCAAAGTGTTTTCCACAGAGATCTTCAAGGTTTCATTCAAATCTTGGACGTTACAAAGAAATATTCAAATGTTCATTTCATTCTCTAGATTACTGGTCATGCGTGACAGAGCATGGCTGTAGACATCTACCTCGGACTATTTTTCTAATTTTGTTATAGAATTACTGCATCTTAGTTTTTACGTGTCATAACAATAATGTTTCTACAGAACATCTAACCAGACCACAAAGCAGCCAGAGCAGTGTTTCTCCACCGAGTCGCCAGGGAAGACGAAAGTCGAGTGCCAACTGGGCCAAAGCAAGAACAAGTGTTACATTGAGTGGAGAACTTAGGAAGAGAACAAGAACAAAAAAATCTTGAAGGGCAAATATCAATTTATTACATTTATGTGGGGGAAGACAGGGGGTGAACTTCCTTCTTCTTGTGCCCTTTATTCCAGTTTCCATACTTTAATTGGTGCATTCTTCCTCTTTTGCTTTTTCTATTGAATGTGTTGTTCCAGATAATGTCCATACCTCCCCACTGACGTTTTTGCTTCATACTTTCCTTTTTTAAAAAAAATTGGCTTTTGAGATCCCCCCTCCTTGGAATTTCCAATGATCTTGCATGGGGGAAGTATGGATATTTCCTGGAACTCAGGTGTGGTGGTGGAATTTTTCCCATTTTCCGCTTCTTGCCACATTTCTTTTCCTGCTTTTGGTAGACCCCCCTTTTTGTCCCATTTTTTCCCTCCTCCTGCCCCCAACCCCCCCCCCCCCCCCCCCCAATTTATATAGAACAAAAGCAAAGGCTGCCACAAGGCCCTGTATTCTTATTTTTGTGTTTCTTTTTATTTTCATATAATTTAGTTTTACATTACAAAATTACAATACATGCATATGTACAGATCAACAAAATTGCAGCTGATGTGATTATCAAACTTCTAGGATGAAAAGAAAAAGATGAAAATGGAAAAAAGGAAACAGATAGACCTAACATAGTTCAAATGCCAACAGATGAAAAGTTACTGTCAAGGGTCAGTAAGTGATTTTTCCAATCATTCATTCTAACAACTTGTCTTAAATCAATTTATGCCCACTTTCTAGTTCTTACATTAAATAAGGCCAGTCCAATAATTTGAAGGACTTGGTCCAGAAAAAAAGCGTAAGTGATGCCATTTTGGACAAAAAATCCAAGTTAGTTGTATGCAGTCCCTCTTCGGGAATGATGAATGAGAATTAAGAACAGATTTGCTACACAAAAATCGAGAATGGAGCAGACATTATATCAATGTTAAAAAGAGAAACATGAAGTGGGTGCTATTTCACGTAGCTGACACTCTTCCCGGGGGGGGGGGGGGGACTCCCATAAAAAAATGACAGGGGTGCTCATCGTACCTTTTAGGGGTCAAAACTTGTAGATTGGTATCGCTTAGCGTGCTAAAATCTAAAATGACCACCGTTAGAATTTGCGCAGTACCTTTTAGGATATTGAGCCGAAAAAAGGACAGAATTTGACATGCGTTCTTTTAGAATTGGTACCTCTTAGGGGTAAAAATTATTTTGAGCCACGCTCATCAAACGAGATTCTGGTACCCTTTAGGGTGTTTTTCGAAAATTTCCGACGAGCACCCCCGTCATTTTTATATGGGAGTACCCCCCTCCCTGGGCACTCTTAATTCCTGAATGTGCCATGCACATGCAGTTTGAATGCCTGTGTAACTGAATTGTCTTGAGTGACTGATTTCAGATGAGATGGAGCCCTCCCTGCCCCCTTGCAAAAAGGCTGGGTACACCCCAGAGTTGTTAAATTATGACCTTTTTCTTTGCTTAATTTCTGTTTCACGTTCAGGAATCAGGTCAGTAACTGGTTAATTGTGCATCCTACTTGATCTCTACGTTATGGATGCTTATTTTTTCATGGTCAATTTTTTTTTTTTTTTTTGGGGGGGGGGGGGGGGGCTTGTTTGGTTTTAAAAGTAAAACAATTATTTTATTGAAAAATAATCACAATATTCTTAGTTAAAGAAACATTTGCATGACTGTCATGTTTTTGGATAATTATTAAGCATAAATGTCTTGCAAAATTCCCAGTGAATTGTTATGTCACATATTAAAGAGAGTTTTTTTAAAAAATGCCATTTGTGAATGTGCAACACATAAATACAGCATATTTTTTATTTATATGTATATTTCAAGAGTGTGACTATAAATGGAATAAATATATGAGTTTCAGTAAGAAGTTTTGAAATGACTAGTGTTTTCTTCTACTTTTTATTTTCCTTGGAATGCATATATTAGAATAGCTCTTGACTCTCGTGATGTACTTCATTCCTTTTGGTAGACAAAATCTCAAAGTGACACCATTCAAATGAGAAGTCTTCGACAGTACTCGCTGTCCAAGGCGGGGCAATCGCTTTTCTCTCCGGGTTTTCTGAGCGGGGTCGTAGCTGTCCAAAGGATGTCTGTGATTGGCGAACGATACAATTGATATATCACTTGAACAATGCCCCTATCACTAATCCCTATCCCAGCGGGACAAATCTATCGTTTGAGAGGGTTTTCCCTCTCCCTCCCTCCCATGACAGGCTGGTTCTCATATAATCGTCCCGGTCGTCGGAGTCGTTTCAAAAGTTTTTTGCAAACGACTCAGACGATCGGGACAACTCAAGCGATTTGGGTTCTCATATGGTCGTCCCGGTCGTCTCGAACGTCAATAGCGCAGTCGTAAACTGTGTCCGACAACATGTTTTTGGAAATAATACTGCATTCTGGGGTAGATTTGGATTGCTTCGATCGCCTCAGTCGTCCTAGTCGTCCTGGTCGCCTGAGAGTAGTTCTCATATGATCGTCCCCGATTATTCACGATCGTCTCAGTCGTCCGGATAGAACACAGTTCTATCCAAGCGACCGCGATCGTCCCAGTCGTCCGGGTCGTTTGCGATCGTCCCGGGTCGTCTCAGAAGTGTTCTCATATAATCGCCCCGGACGTCCGTGCACTTTTAGAAACGACTCGGACGACCGGGACGACCGGGACGATTATATGAGAACCAGCCTTTAATTCACACCTGACCCTTCCCCCCATCCCGACTTCATGGATCAGACCATTTCGCGGTTGACCCAGTTCTATTCTTACACCTTTTGGCATACTTTGATGTTTCTTTGCTTTTGGCGATATTTTTTTACTATTCGGTCAAGATAATAAAGTAAGCTTAAAGCAAGCTCCTGACGGGTCATAATCATGAAAACACGATATATCAGCCAGGACATTACGCTTTCTCCTTAAATCTTCAGGATGGCCCACGTTCAAAACTTGATTAAAGGGACATGTTTGGATAAAAAGATACTATAGAGCAAAACGGAACGAGTGGTTTGGAGTAAAGTGTACTGACAATAATTTTGATTTCTTGACTCCGCCTGTCACGAAATGAAATTTGATTAACTATAATCCGCTTCTATCTTTGTTATCCTGCATAATATTTTTATTTCCAAACTATTGCTTCTGTTTTGCTCTATAAAATCCTTGTCTAATTACTGGTGAGCGGTCTGTTAAAAACATGGATGTCGCAAAATTGTCAAATTACAGAGGTCGCAGAGTCTTGATTTTTTTTCGCAAAGCCGTCTTGTTGTCTCGGTCTCGCCTCGCATTTTAAAAAATCAATTACAGTCTCGGACTTAAAGATAAAATTGCTGTTCGTCTCTCTGTCTCTCAAAGTCTCGAATTTACTATTCGCAATTTAACATCAGCGATTCCTTTCGTTGGACTCGTAATTCATATCGCGGCATTCATGGCTGACGCGTGGTTCTCTCCTTTGACTTTGCAAGACATGAGGACAAATCTTCCGTGGAGAACTGGACCAATGATGATTGGATAACCTATAAATAACTCACAATGCGTTATCGTTGATTAGGGTATGCATTAGAGATGGACTCTCTAACTTTCATCCTCTCCTGGACCGAGAAAATTTAGCTTTATCAAAAAAAAAAATCACTTTATTTAAGTGTCAAAGGTATTTAGCACGTGGGTACTCAATTGGGCAATTGGGGACACTTTCCAGATCTAATTGGAATTTGGAAGTGTTGGTTTTTAAGGAGAGGGAAAAACCGGAGCAGCCGGAGAAAAACCTCTCGGAGCAAGAACGCAAAGAGATTTCAAGTGCTTGTCCTTCGTCAGAACGAATCGTGCTCGAAACGTCACCTTTTGAATATCTTTAGGGTGACCAATTTAACCCCCACCGACACACTACCACAATTTTTTTTTACTGAGAAACGAACCCTTTTATCTATCCTGGAATGGTTCACTTTTTTTTTGCGTTTATTGTAATTGGCCAGATGCAATGACGGATGTATGTGTTAAAGGTCAAATTTGATTTCAGGTTAATTTTGATTTTCCATTGTTCTTTTCTCAACCTCGTTCCCAGGGTCTCTCATCTTCCCGCCCCCTGGAGCGCTCCAGGGGGCGGGAAGATGAGAGACCCTGGGAACGAGGTTGTTCTTTTCTGTGCTAATATATGATAATCAATATCAAACAAAGGGAAGTCAAAATTAAGTAATGATCCGCATAAAAAGGATAGCGCTGAACGGCTATGTACGATGGAATGTCAACTTTTTTCATTGTTTCAACTAGTGATCTCATTGGCTTAGACTCAAAAACCGCTAAAAAGTTAAGGTTCGAGGTGCATTTGGTGTCATTTTTTTAAGGTTTCAAGTAATTTTAGACCCAATCGCACAACATGCAATTTTTAAAAGATATTGTATTTGGGGAACTTCATCAAAGAAGGAAAATTATTAGCTATTGTCTTCTGATATTCTGATTGGTTAAGCACGAACATTTCCTAAAATTAATTTGTTTGACGCAAATAGATTTTCTTTATTTTTATAATGAAATATTATTATTAACCATCAGCTGCTCCTTTATTCTTGAAATCAAAGATATTCTATGTGAGGAAGAGCCAATGCCGCAGAACAATGAAGTTTGCTATCGTTCTTATGTGGAGCATTACTTAATCTGAAATCAAATTTGACCTGAATTAACATATACTCCATGTTTAGGGAGGGAGGGGTGGGTAGAGTAAATAGGGAGCATAAGCAACAACGACGGCAACACAAAGGAAACGTCACTTGAAAAAAAAAAGGATTCGTGCTACTACATTTGAGACGTTAGTTTGTCTAAGATGCCTGGATTGTCCAGGAGCTTAATTTGTATCATTAAACAGCTTTTAAGTTCAAATAGTGAAAGGAAAATTAACTGTCGTGTTTCATAGTCTCCACAAAAACCTATAATTTTATCATTTGACGTTGTTGTTTTGCAGGGAACGACAAAGAAATGTACCAAAGGGAAGAGCGGAATGGCGGAGTGAAAGTGTTGGAAACTGTAAAACATTTTTAGTCCTTCCGGTCTTATTTTTTTTACAAGATAAGGGAGGAGTGAATAAGCGGGGGGAGGACTCCTTTCCTAGATCCGCTAATGAGTTGTCATTACTTTGGATCAATTAAACATATCTGAGCCATGGTTTTGCCTTTAGTGCAAAGTTGAACACTAGATCTTGTTTAAATAGTTGTTGTTCATTTTCACGAGATATTTCCAGGCTTCTTTCATTTAGTTTAATGAAATTATTTAGGCATGAATGATTAGAGGACGTTCACGGTACTGTGTGAAGGTACAACTTAATTTTTTTTAACCGATAACGTGTATTGCAAGGACGCCTAAATAAATGTAATTTTGTTGTTGTTGTTTTTCCAAATTTTTATGTGAACTATCTATAATTGTTGGTAAAACATTGAAGTTCTGGCTCAACTGAAAGAAACGGTGCTTTACGCATATACAATAACTTGTCCTTCAATTCATTCCCGGCGGTACCAATCAATGAAAAGCAATAATCAATATAATCAATAACAATCAATAATAATCAATACCAATTAATTGATTGGTATTGGAAATCAATAAAAATCAATGCCTTGGAGTTGAGTGAGTATCGATTTTCATTGATTATCATTGATTTCTATTGATTAATATTGATTTTCATTGAAAATTAAAATCCCCGTTTTCGATTCCAATAAACGCCCTAATAAAGCGTAATTGTTCTGATTTGTGACAAAAGTTCGCTTTTGTAAAAAGAATAAATAAATTACAACAACAAAATTAACTGAACAACAACATTTTATTACCTATTTAATTGAATATCGATCCGGCACACAGACAGAATTTAGTATTTTGTGTTATAGAGGGAGTTACATTTTTAGCACCGTGAAGTTATATTTGCCGGGAAAACAGGATGTCTGTCATAGCGAAGTGTCCGCAAGGCGGACAGAGAAAGAACGGAACGAGAACGAGAACGTCACGAGAACGGCAGAGATGGTCAAGGTAGCTGCCGTTTTCAAAGCGAGAAGACCTGCTTTCACATATTTTGTAACGGCAAGTGGTAGAGTCGGCAAGTTTACATTTCCCGTTTGCGGTACACGCGATGGTTTTTAATGGATTTATAACTATCTCATTAGAGAGATTAAGCATTGTGTAATTTTTACCCGCGAACGGCAGGGATAGTCACGGCAGCCGCCGTATTTGTACGCGACGAGACCTGCTTTTATACACTATAGGAAGGCAAACGACAGACGACAAGCTTACATTTCCTGTTTGCGTTATACGCGAAGCTTAATAGAGAGATTAAGTATCGCGTTTCCGGCGTACGGCAAACATTGCACGATCAGTTATTGATTATCTATAAAAATCAATAATAGTCAATAGCAATTAAAGAGTCTGGGTGAGTGAGTATCGATTTTTATTGATTGGTTGAACCAATCAATATCAATCAATGGATTATTATTGATTATTATTGATTGTATTGATTGGCAATCAATGATTGATTTTCATTGATTGGTACCGCCGGGATTCATTTCATAAATTTAACCACCGAGCTATAAAAGCTATTATTAACATTATAACCTGGTCCGATAAAAGGTTTCTATGAACACACATCTACCTTATTATAGGAAATTAACGCTCGTGTTAATTATTATACACTATAGCTTTCAAACCTACATTTAGCCGTTTATCTACTTTACACCTCTTAATTTGCTTTACTTTTTTACCTTTGTGCTTGATTAATTATTAATGTGTATGTTTATTTATTTAGTAGCTGTTTTTAAATCACTTTATGTTTGGTAAATATGACTGTAATTAGTGCAACCCGCCTAGATTAGCTATGCTATAAGCGGGTTTGTAGATATTTAAATTTTATTTCTTTAAATTTAGCTCAATTAATTAATGTAACAGTGTTGAAAACCAATAAACCAACCAATAATAATAATAATAATAATAATAATAATAATAATAATAATAATAAATAAACCATTAATAAACCATATTAACGTATTTGAAATTAACGCGACTTAAATTAACGCGAATTGAAGGGAAAATTACTTCCGAATAAAGGAAATTAACGCGAAAGAGGAGGTAAAATTTCAGAATGAAGGAAATTAACGCGATTAACACAAAGAAATTTGTGGTGACAACAGGAACAAATTTTATTTCAACGCTGACATTATAAAAAACTGAACAAAACAGAACTAGAACCGTCAAATTCTCCCTAAATGTAGGGGTTGAGGGGAGCAATCTGGCCACTTCGAGCGTTTCTAACAACGTCCACGATTCCAGCAGACCTTCAACCAGACAAAATAATTGCTTTTCCTTTTTCGGTTGCCAGCCATTCGTACATTTCCTTCATTAGTTTGCCATGTCGGGGCTTCAAGGTTGACAACTTTAGGTCAATTTCGATCGTTGTAACGTCTTTCTCAGGCCTGTTACGTAGCATTTCATCTGTGATGCAGGATGTAAAGTATTCACTGAACGCACGCTTCTCCATCTTTTTAACAGAGCCATTTGTAGAGAGATCTAGCGGTTGAAGAAGATGTGTCATATGTCGTATTCTGTCGAGCAAGATTATATTGATGACTCGAAAGATATTTTGGCCGAAAGTCGAAAACTACTCTTCTGAAAGCGACTGATGAACTGGTCTGAACTGCAAATAATTGTACTTAGGTACCTTGGCTTTTTTTTATTACGGCTTTTACAGTGTAAAAGATTAAAATACAGTGTGAACTCAAAGAGAAAGCTTTTTTCTTAATTAGGTGTCAAATGTGTCTGGACAGGATCCAGAATTTGGGGGGTATATAATGGAAATTAAGGTCGCGGAAATTAACGCTCCACTTGATTAACGTCGCGGAAATTAACGCTCACAAAAATTAACGCGACTTAAATTAACGCGAATTTGAAAAATTTGCGTTAATTTCATGGAGCGTTAATTTCCTATAATAAGGTAATACATTACCAACACAAACCAGTTGCAAAACGACATTCTAGATGAGCACCCAACAATTCGTCATAAATTTGGGAGAAAAGATTAAACCTAGAAAGTCTACAGCCCCTCAAATGTCCTGCATTTAGGCCACAAGAAATTTTTTGTCAGTTCAAAGCCGTTTAAACTCTCAGAAGGCTGGAAATGCTATTTCAGAGCCCCTATATTAAAAAAAATAGAAACCTGCGCCTTCGGTGCTCGTGATGGGCCCCCAATAATTTTTACCGTGCTACGGCCCTGTCAATGCATGACTTTAGAGGTTGCCATTAGTAACCTGTTAAAGATATACTTTTAATATGCGTTAATTATTAACACAGGATTCAGTGTTAAACTGTGGCTAAGTCACATTTAAATTATTTTCTTCTGAATAGTTTGTAAAACAAAAATTGTAGCCATTTGATAAAGAGAAAAATAAAAAAAAATACAAATAACTGATTTTTATACCTCTTGTGAGGTATCGAATTTCACCCACTTCCGGGCCCAAAATGCAAATTTTGATTGCAGATTCGAATTCTACCATAAAAATTATACAATTACTTCTTCCATGGCATTTTCAACAGAGTTGAACAAATGTTTCAAAATGGGTCGTTTTTGTAAGCTTTTTAGCCAATTGTACCACCTTAAGTGCTGATTACTACAAAACAAGCTCATTTTTACTATTAGTAAATTGTAATTAGTATGTTAAGATACAACATTTTGTTTGATACCATTACTATTGCATCAACTGATAAAGAATGGCATTATTGATACATCAACTATTAGCTAGGAACTATTGCGAGCCAACCTTAAGCAAAAACTCCATTTGAGCCTATACAAAGGAGAGAAAACAATTCATTCTTCAGCTGTAGCAATAGAGTGTTCTCGCCAATTTAGTTAATACCGAGCAACTATTTCCAGGAATATGGGGTCACGTGGTTGCATTATAAGCACAGACCGAAACTTTAACTGGGACACTGTATCTGCAGCTTTCTGGAACTTGACTTTGGAAAGTATCTTAAGCATTGCAGTCTTAATCTCTAGGAGGGCAAACCGAGTACCGGTACACTGGCGGGGACCCATACCAAATGGCATGTAGGAGTATGGATCGTGGGTTGCACTGTTCTCAGGGGAGAACCGGTCAGGATTAAACTTCTCAGGATCGGGCCACAAGGCTGGGTCGCGGTGGAGAACATAGGATGGCATGTATGCAATCGGTTTATTCTCACCGGAGCTGGCGGCCTCTGGCATTTTTCCAGCCAAAATATCCGCGGCCTCTTCCATTAGTGGGGTGACCTCTTTCATCTTCATCGCGCTGAACGTTGGTGACAGCGTTGTGCGAATTCGCTTCCACTTCTCATCCTTAGCAACCAGCAGAAAAGAATTCATCGGTGCCTTTAGCTCAGTAAACGACCTGTTTTGAAACTTGGGAAATTCTTTGATGGTTATCTGTTTGATCATCTCTGGGTCGGTTACCACGATAGTCGGTCGTCTTCCGAAGCCCATCTTGTAAACTCGGCCGTACCTTTGGTAGTACTCCCACAACATGTTATGCATCCCTCCATATTTGATGACGTCTGGAAGACTTCCAATGTAAGGCCACTGACGGGGCCCGGGGATTGGAAGAGCTTTGAGAAGAGAGAAGCTGGCCACACCACGCCAGTAAACAACAAATACATAGAGGCTTATGCAACAGATGCAAGTTGTCCATAATGTCATGTTTTTAAGCTCCTCTAAGATTGTCCACGAGAGCATGATCAATTTAAAACATTTAACGACTGTAAAACGATCGAACCACCCTATCAAGATCCTCCTTAATACGCTTTTCGTTTTGATTTGAAAAGAAATGTTGAATATTCCATGATCTCTTTATTGACTCTTCATACAGCCGCCGACTTTCTTGAAAGAGCAAAGAGAGCAAGCTCGTTCCCAGGGTCTCTCTTCTTCCTGTTCCAGGGAAGCCCGAGGACGGAAAGAAGAGAGATCGCATGTTGTTTAAAATTGAAACCTCTTACGGGTAAAAATATATTTGAGCCACGCACGTGATTCTAGTACCTTTTAGGGTATTTTTCGAAAATTTCTGACACGCGTCCGGCCACGTCATTTTTATGTGGGAGTCCTCCGGGCAACTATCATGCGCTATCATACACTGATGTATGTAAACAAATTGTCAGTCAAACGAAATATTGATTAGGCAACTTAAAAATAGTTATAATTGTGATCATTCACAGCAAAGGGGCCAATATTGGGGGCGGGAAAAGTAGGACGCTGGGAACGAGGTTGCAATATTGACCACATCAAGTCGTCAGAATAGAATATCAAAACCAATAACCGTGATTGCCGCAACATGTTGCAAGTTTTTCAACCACCTTCAAAAACTTGTTACATGTCACCGCAACAAAATATTGCGTTAAAAATCGTCCTCGCGCTGTTCCATGGTATTAACTTTTGTTGCGTTACAGCGGTTACCAAATAACATCGGTAGTGAAGTTGCTGCTCAGAATATCTAATCCAATTGGATCGATACAATAGAACGAGAAACAATAGAAACAAAACAATAGAACAAAAATTGATTTCCAAGCCAGTTTAAACAAAAAGAAAACCTGCCGTTTGCAGAAATCGTATTTTTAAAACAAAACTTTTGAATTTCACTACACCTAATGAATTTTCAACTCAGTGATGCATGATGAATAGTAATTAACTTCAAATACTTTAATATTACGTTTTTACGTTGTTCAATCCACCACATTCAAAGTTACTTTAATATAGGCAAATTAAGAATGGATACGCACACTTGCACCGTCATAAGAATTACGTCACTCGGCTGAAAAGATTATAATATCTCACACGCAACGAGAAGAGAAGCAAAATTTTGATCGTTTTACAATCGTTAAATGTCACTGAACTGATCATGGTCTCGACGAAAATCTTGGATGAGTCTTACAACACGATATTATGGACAACTTGCATAAGCCTCTGTGTATTTGTTATTTACTGGCACGGTGTGGCCAGCTTCTCTCTTCTCAAAGCTCTTCCAATTCCCGGGCCCCGTCAGTGGCCTTATCTCGGGAATCTTCCCGACGTCATCAAATATGGAGGGATGCATAACATGTTGTGGGAATACTACCAAAGGTACGGCCGAGTTTACAAGATGGGCTTCGGAAGACGACCGACTATCGTGGTGACAGACCCAGAGATGATCAAACAGATCACCATTAAAGAATTTCCCAAGTTTCAGAACAGATGGTTTCCTGAAACAAACCCTCCCATGAGTTCTTTCCTGTTTATCGCCAAGGACGACCAGTGGAAGCGAGTTCGCACAACGCTGTCACCAACGTTCAGCGTAATGAAGCTAAAAGAGGTCATTCCGCTTATGGAGGAGGCTGCAAATATTTTGGCTGGAAAAATGACAGAAGCCGCAAACTCCGGTGAGAATAAACGGTTTAATCACATAGAGGTTATGGGCCAGGTTATGGGCCTTTATCACGCAGCGGCCATGTTGACTCCCCCGGAGAATAAAATGCTTTGTTTTGCCCGCTCAGCCTCGCAGTGAAAAAGTTGAAAACGAGATTGGGCGGGCACAGGAGCTTATTACCAAAGCTCCTGGCGGGCAAAAATCTTTTGTTTTTATACAAAATGGCGGGGCGGGATAAAGGCCTATGCTTTTGAGTGATATACATATAATACAACAGCATTTTAGAGTGCTAACACGCACTAACACGAGTGAAAATATGACACGTAGTTAAGCCTCGTCTACACGAGCAATTTTTATGTGGCAACTGTATGTGGCAATTTTTATTTGCCCGTGCAGATGATCGACAAATATTTGTTGTTAATTTGTGTCAGTAACAATTTCGCACAGCGGAGATGCCCATGGAATAAAGGCTAGGGTACAAAGCAAGATGGCGAAAGTCACTAGAAGAAGACGTGCCAGTCGTGTTGCAGGTTGCAGCTTTAGCCGCGTTCGTACTGATGACAATGATATTCCTTCTTTTTCGTAGTACGGTTCTTATAGTTCTCGCTGCGACTATTCCACAAACTTTCCCTAGCTCGCAATGCCTCTAGTAACAAGGAAAGAAGCGCATCTGTCCATCTTTAGGCTGTATTCGTGGAAGCCGCCATGTTGGATGCGCAAATATATTAGAGACTGGGTTCTACAGATGACGTCGATATAACTGTTACATTTTATGTGGCGTCTTGTCCTCACGGACAATTTTTATTTTTATTTGCCACGATAGTCTACGTTCAAGAAAATTAATTTGCAAGACGGATTGGAGCGGTTTTCAATTGAGTGTCGTAAAACCAAAACCGAAGTAATCACTCTGACTAATCAATTTTTTTTTCATTTTAGTATTTAGTATCTACGCTGCGCAGGGAATTTCAATCTTTATCACTCAAGTCTACAAGTGGTCCCTCACAGTTCTCGCGAAGTTTTGCGGAGGCAGAACGCGTGCGCATCTCCCGGATGGATTGGCGCCAAGCCCTGTACTTCAGGCTAACCTTTTCCCCAGGGCCTCTCTTCCCGCTCTTGGGGATAGGAAGAAAGAGAGACCCTAGGGACGAGGTAACACTTCAGGCAAGCCTTGGACCATGCAAATTAGTACTCTAGTCAATAGACCATGTTTGTATTCTCGGTATTGAACTGGAGCTAGCTTGCAATGGAAGCTCATGCGTGGAAATATCATTTAAAATATTTGTATGTAAAAACATTGCCTCGCATGAGCCTCGACTGCAAGCTAGCACCAGTTCAATACCGAGAATAGGAATATGATTTATTTACGTCATGTTCTGATCATTAACATTAGCCTGTGAACAGGCTTCTGTTTGAGGAATTGGGTTAGGTTAAAATCAGCGAGGGAAGCGAGCCGAGCGCGGACTGGGGAAGAGGCCGCTCCCTCTTCTCCAGTCCTCGCTTCGCTCGCCGATTTTAACAAAACCGGATTCCCCAAAAAGAAGCCTGTTCACAGGCTACATTAACATCAACTTCTATTGCAGGAACTAGCACAGACATTAATCCTCTGTTCAGTTTGTTCGCACTGGAGGTGATCTTGTCAGCAGCATTCGGGATGGAAGCTGACATCCAAAGCAACCCAGACTCGGACACAGTAAACAAGGCTAAAACCGTGTTCAGCACGCCGCTATGGGTGCGCGCTTTCTCCATGTTTCCCTTCTCTGATTACCTCAGCAAGAAGTTAAACATCAGTCCTCTTAATCACACCGACTACTTCATAAGGTTGGCTAAAGTGATCTACGATGCAAGAAAGGCGCAAGAAACGCCAAGCCGAAAGGATTTACTGCAACTGATGATAGAAGCTCAGCAACAGGAGATAGAGGGCAGGAGAATGAGCGATGAAGAAGTATCTGCACAATCTGTCATCTTCATGGTAGCGGGATTTGAAACAACAGGAAGCACGCTCGCTTACATGGCGTACGTCCTTGCTACCCACCCAGAAATCCAGGACAAACTCCTCGAGGAACTCGACAAGGCCGTAGAAACCCGCAACGACATGCCTCTATATGACTTTGTCAACAGCCTGGATTACCTCGACCGGGTGTTTTACGAGGTCCTACGGCTTTATATCCCCGGGTTTCTGGTCCACCGGAGATGCAACGAGACGTGTACGATGAACGGTATCACCATCCCACGCGGTGTAGATGTGTTCATGCCACCCTATGTTCTCCACCGGGACCCAGCCTTGTGGCCTGATCCGGAGAAGTTTGACCCCGAACGGTTCTCCCCAGAGAACAGGGAAACTCGCGATCCATACTCCTACATGCCATTTGGTATGGGTCCTCGACAGTGCATTGGTTTTCGATTCGCCTTGCTAGAGATGAAGACCGCGATGCTCAAGATACTCTCCAAAGTAAAATTCCAGAGAGCTGCTGATACAGCCTCCCAGCTGAGATTTCGATCTGTGCTTCTTATGCAACCACGTGACCCCATCTTCCTGGAAATAGTAGCTCGGTAAACTGACGCAGATCGAGTTTTCCCCAAGAAGTGTTTTCAAGTTGCAATCCATTTCTATCTTGGCTATCTGCAGCCTAAAACATTTATTTTTAGAGCACTTGTAGAGAACGTTTAAACAAAACTGGGCTTTGCAAAGCAATTATGAGTAAATGTTGTGACACAGCCCCTTTAAATGTACAGTGTTGTCGATTTTACATTCATATTCAAAGCTTTAATGTTCATGTCAAGAACAACTTAGTCCGGTTAGTCAAGGGGAATAAATGTCGCCATGTTATTCGTAGACTAAAACAGGTAGGCTGCAACCTTGTTCCCAGGGTCCTCCTCTTCCCGCACCCCAGGAACGGGAAGAAGAGAGACCCTGGGGACGAGGTTAGGAAGGCCAACCAGAAACAAGTAAATCAACCTTTTCCCAGCCCAGAACTGACGACGATACGCATGCACGATGCTTTCTCGCACCAGTGTTTCGAAGTGTTGTAAGCGTCTGATACATGTCATGCGCAAATATAATTGCTTGAGAAATAGAATACGATTTTTTAAATTTTACAGTAAAAGAGGGCTCCTTAGTAACCACAGGCGAAATCAATAAGATAAAAATAAAGAATCAATCCATAATCCACAAGTCAATACCGTTTAATTAAAAACTCTTCAGTTAAAATATATAGATAAAATATCAATTTTATCTTCATAAGTGTTATGTACATTTGTTCCAGGCGTCGACATCTATATGAACCCTGCTTTTCTAGCGCCGAAATCAGAGCCGAAATATAGCTTGCAAAACTCCATTGTGAGGAAAACCGTTCGAATTGTGATGGAAATAAAGGAGAAAACAGTTTTGGACAACTTTTCGACTGATTTTCTCTCCCATTCCTTTTCCTCCTTCCCAACCCCCGCGTCTTGGGGTTCGAAACAATAGAGGCGACGGGGAACGAGTCAGTAACCCAAGTCCCGCGCGCGACTCGCGCATAACATGCACTTAAAGTACACTAAAACTCGCACCAAAAGTTCACTAAAAGTACACTGAAACTCGCACTAAACGTAGCACTAAATAAAACACACAAGAAACGAAGCCGTGGGGCACCGTACTTTTTTCCCCTCAAAAAATCTTAAATATTTTAGCAACAGAACAGGAATTTCTGCAGTAATCTTGTTTAATCATGCATCTTGCTTACACTTCAGCCTGTTTAAGACCGTATCAGCTATTGTGGATGTGTAATCATTTGATTTATTTCCGTTTTAGTCAACAGGAACTTGGCAGCGGGACTAAGGCCCTCTTGCTTTAAATTGACAGTTTATTGTGGGATTAAATTTTTTAGATTCCATTAAGTCATGGTCATCGATTTAAATGCAATTCTTTAGAAACAACGAGAGTTTTGTTTTGAAGAAATAGAAGATTAGTTATGTCAAATATTTTTTCTATTTGAAATAATGTCAACCATCCACAGTTGTTTATGTCAAATCTTCTCAAACTCAGATCTATGGTTTGAAAATGGCAATCAAGAAATTTCTGTCGAGTGATTCAGTTTTTGTAGCCGTGATCTCTGCGGAAAACATTTTTGTGAAGAACATTTTTGATCGAATATTATTTTCCAGCAGTTTGTACGTGGAGCGGAAGGCAAACTTGGTCCTGATACATTATTTCCATTCAATATGTTGCATCAACATTGCTCTCTGGTCTATTATTTTGAGGATTGTAAATACAAAATCGCAAAAATTTGAACCGCAATAAAGTCATGCCGGATTTCACTACTGTGTCTGTTATGAGCAAAGAAACACAAGCGTGTATTCACCAAGAGTTTATTCTTCCAGAACTTACAAGACATGTGATCAAACAGATCACGTGAAAACAACAATTCCACAGGATAACCAACTTATCATAATTCTTCAATCATGATCTTAGGCTCGATTTCCGCCGCTTTCTCGCGTTCGGTCTCTAAACGCGGGCTCATTTCCCAAACAGTGGCTGGTAGTCGAGCCTATCATGATCTTTGGCTTGGTAAACTTGGTTGCCATATGCACGTAGTCCTACGAGAATGACATCGGCGGGTACGAGATTATTGAGCTTGTACCCAGCAAACCCAATAGGTTGTTGATTTTAAATTGAGAGGGAAGTGGATGAAAAAGGAAAAAAAAAAGTAATTTACGTCTTCCCAGGTGGAAAGGGTATCTGGAAGCCTATTAACGATAATCCGGTTAATCTGGGATCAAGAGTCAACGTTTAAAACTATTGAAAAGAGTTTTTCTTTTTCACTGGCAACACAGATGATTCTGTAGGTGGTCAAAGTTAAAATGAAGGACCTACACTTTGTGTAGAGGTAGGGGCTATGTAAGTTATCACCCGATATGATGAGCCGAATGGACAAAATTTATCGGCCTAAACATTTGAGATGAGACTTAAATATTCTGTGCATGCATGAAGCTTGTATTGCTAGCAAAACGGCTAAGGAAGATTTAAATCTTTTCTCGATTTGTATTCCTGATAGAGTGGAGGCTATACCAACAAGACACCACCTCAGTTTTCGGTAGGGAAGGGCCGTTGGAGTACATAAAGAGGCAACCGGTCTTTTTGTAAAATGCTGGGTCCTGTTCGAGTACAATAGTTTAGACCTTTTCCCTTAGACCGTCCGCGACTCTAGCCTTGGTGGTGTAAGCCTACGCCTAGCTGAGGCACAGGTTCAATCCTGAGTGGGGATTTTTTACTTTCTTTTTTACAATAAAAATTTATTGAAAATAACATTATAACTGTCGACATTATAAGTGTCCGAAGGATGTCCGAAGGGTGTCCGAGGTGGTGTAGGTAATACCGCGGAGGTTGTGTGGAGACTATCTACGCATACGTCATCAGATTTTGCTGAAGAGCCCCTGGAGGACCTTGGGAACGAGACCATAACTACTTTTTTCGTTTCATGTTGAATGTGGTGGCAAAACTTTTGATATAAAAGTGGTTTACAACAAAGATTTGCCTTACGAACAACAAAATAAAATCCGACAGCCAGACATTAACTTCCTTGGGTATATAATTACTTAATTTCTATTTATCAAATTTTGTTTTACTGTTGCTGTTAACAATAAATACATCATGTGACCAATTTTGCATTCTAGTTTAATTTTTGCCACATAACATGTTAAAAGAGGTCAAGCTCTAAAGCGGTCAGTTGTCTGCTAGTCTGAAATAGCTAATAGACATTTTGCCCTTTTGAATTAATAAAGTGGGAGGTCCAGGTGTGATGTTTGCAATAAAAGAAAGAAAAGCTATATTTTTTGTTCTGAATTTGTCTTGTTTATAATTTCGGTAAATTTTCATGACACGAGGGCTTGGTAGGCAGGAGCGAGAAAAGTAAACACGGATGACGAGTAAATTTGAGTTATCTTAGGAGAATTAACGTATCTTCGACAGCAAACAAAGATTGAATTTGAATTTGAATGGACTTGATAAATTAAAATCAGCCAAAATTGACTTTGTCACTTTGTAAGTCTGTAAACACACTTTTGACACAATGTAGCTTGGGAGTGTGTGTGTTGCCGGGACGGGGGGGGGGGGGGGGGGGGGCTGGGGGGCGGGGAGAGGTACGTCTTTGTTGCGTTCGACGACTGGAGAACGCTTTCTAATCTTGTAAGAGCAGGCCTTTTTGAGATTTTTCGGTCAAAAATTAGCCGCCCCGCACATTTTTCAGGGGCATCTCTCGGCTGGAAACTGGTACCCACTCCAGGCCTCGCTTTCGTTCTCGTGCTCAGACTACCCCGGTATAAGTTACATATACAAAAACAATGAAACTGCAAGGCTGATCTGATCACATAAAAAAGTAAAACTTGCGAGACACCATCACGACAGAAACCGATAAATACGATCTATCTATCTATCTATCTATCTATCTATCTTCTGCAGTTTACTTTTAAGTTACATATGAATGTGCAGCTACAAGACCTACAATAGGTATGGATTTTGAGCCGTTTTATAGCCCGAAAATGGGTATCGATACAAGTCTGAAAATGGGTCTCGAGTTAGAGGTAGGGAAAATTGAGTATTTCGAACGTCTGAAATTGAGTACATATTGAGTAAAGATTTGAAAAAATATTTTAGCCCAATAACCTCTGTCAGGAGTCGTCCCATCAGTACACAGACAATTGTAAGGAATACCTGCGGGGATACCCATGGGATAATGGGAGGTGGAAATGGCTCTGGAGTTTAAAATACATAGTAATATAGTACTAGTAATATCCCCCCCCCCCCCCCCAGAAGCCCACAATGTTGATGGGCTTCTGCCCCACCCCCCCCCCCCAAAAAAAAAAAAAAAATAGCAGGGGCTACTAAAATCGTATCCTCCAACAAAGAAAAAAAGGCTCCGGTGCCCCGCAAATCTTCAGCCTGCTCCACTAAACCCGTGGGGGACTACCATATCAAATTGACTGGGGCAATCATCGGTAATTTTGAAAGCAGTTTTAGCTCACATTAATTTTTACCACTTTTTTTTTGTCAGCATATTTTTCTGGCTTAAGGCGGTAGTACATGTGAATTTGAATGAAATTTTAATCAAGATCGGGTTATTTAGAGCTCCTCTATCCGGGTGACGGTGAGGGTGGGACTCTGCAGAGACTCTGCGCTCAGTAATTCTACCCCAATGAGGGGGGTAGGGGGAAGCAGAGACGGGTTGAAAAATTCCATTAGATCGATTTTAACGTTACATTAAAGACTCCAAATGCGAAATATCTTTAAGCTTGACAAGCTTATTGTTGTTTATATTCGTTTACAACAATTTAGTTATTGTTATCGCTGGATTCACGTTATTCTTGTTACAAAACGCATTCGTAACAAACATTACGTCACTAAGTTTGCAGTTGATGGAAAGAGCTGCGTGGTATCTGAGCGAGTGCTCATTTGCATAACTCTCTGCATTTTTTTTTTGGTTTTTTTCTCTCTTTGCTGTTTATTTTTATTTTTGTTAACCAATCATATTTAATCCTTTCATTTGAATCATTTTATATCTTGTAACCGTTTTACTCCATTTTTACTTAGCTCTTTGTAGCCCCTGATGAAGGTTAGTTTTGCCTAACCGAAATATTGGGCAATAAAATACCCTTTATAGCTGTCCGATCAGCCTTGCATTTAGTTTTATGCTCATTTGCATGTCTGTCTCCGTTACCGATAACCCGTTCATTACGCATGCGCGTATTCACGAGTTAAAAATGAGTTTTGGAACACCAACATTCTCGACCCCAGAGCTCTCGGTCTCGCAAGACAGAAGAGCTCTGGGGTCGAGAATGGAACACCAACAGACAGTTGATATCCACGCAAGAGTACCCCAGGCTGCTAGTGGACTTGCAAAACGTGTCCATTTATCTCAGAGGGGACCACGTTTTACACCTTTTTCTACAAACGAACAACAACGAATACGACACCACCTCTCTTGCTCGTCTACGAATCTCATGCATATGATACAGTGCTGCAGATGCAAAGCAGGCAAAGTACAATACCAGGAGCCCATACATAGGAGAGACGACATCTCAGCGACAGATTTGGTAAACACAGACGCGCAATCGAAAAGCCATAACATCACATTGATCAGCCTACCGCCGTTTGAGATCACTTTACTCTTCCTGGCCATTCAATCAACGACATAGAACTAATTCCCATTCACTGAACTCATTAACTCAAACAGAGACGCCATTCGTATTGAGGCCAGAGAAGCATTTTTAATTTCCAAGGGCAAGACTCTTGAACCCTATGGGATGAACAGGCGCGATGAAACTTAATCTATTTCTATTTTTATAGTAGCCTTTGTAAACGTTTCTGCTGTCTATTTTTGTTAACCAAACGTATTTAATCGTTTTATTTGAATCATTTTATATCTTGTAACCGTTATAGTCCAGTTTTACTTAGCTCCTTGCAGCCCCTGTCCCCTGATGAAGGTTACAGGGACGGATCCAGGATTTTTCTTAGGAGGGGGTGCACCTCTAAGGAATGACGTAACCACGTTTCTTTTCTTTTCTTTGCAGAATACCAGTTGTATTAAAAAGATGCAGGTCATCTCATGGGGGGGAGGGGGAGGGGTGCGCACCCCCTGTACCCCCCTAGATCCGCCCCTGGGTTAGTTTTGCCTAACCGAAATATTGGGCAATAAAATACTCTTCATAGCTGTCCGATCAGCCTTGCATTTAGTTTTAACTTGGTATCCGTCTATTAATTATTAACTACAAATCCTAATTTTAAAATTTCACTAAATCTTCAATATTTCATATTTCTCTTAATTTTACCAATCCTTTGAGACAAACTATTTCCTCCCAAACATACCCAAAAATTACCCAAATATTTACAAAACTGGGCCCATAACATAGATTTGTTTTATGCATAGGGTTTTTGGATTGCTTGAAACATGAACGAGATATTTCCATTAAAGCTAAGTCAAGTGGCGGAAAAATGGCATTCAGGTTTACCACCGTTTTAAATGGTGTCAGAACAACGTACTCTGAAAGTGGCCATTTTCGATTCAAACAACCTTAGTGAAGCTGCAACGATCACCCCCGGCCCTCCCCCCCCCCCCCCACCTCGCATTAAAAAATGTGAGTCCCCCGGCAACAAATTGCAGATATCGCAGTCGAACTGATCTTCGCACCCCCAGCCCCTCCCCCTCCGGGCTCGCTGATTACCCCGTAATATTGTCCAAAATGTGGTGACCACCGACAGTTCTTTGAACTCTGACCTGTCCGTCAATTTCAAATAATTTTTTATTTTGCGTTTATTGTCTTTGTATCGCCGCTGTCGTGTTGAAAGAAATGTCTGTCGCATTTCACATGCACACGATCATACACGGCTGGTCTAGATCTGGTGTGTTATTTACGTTACCGACCTGTTTGTTTTTGATCGGACATAAATGAATTTTTCACTTGTTTGCTTTGAGAAGTGAGGAAGGGGGTATGTGAGCTCGATTCGAACTTTTGATCGCGTTTTTAAGACCGGAGATTCTATTGCGTGCGTGTACCAGTATTACGTTTATCGCCAATACTGCAAATTATGTCAAATATTAAACTTAAGTCGTAGCTGATCATCTGAGGTGGTCGATGCTGCGCCGATGTTAGCTGCGAGTCTTCGTTCACACGTCTGCACTTCTTGTGCGAATCAAGCACAGACAAGCTAAAATCGCTACAACAGTACAAATCGTTTCCAAGTATTTTATCATTTAACTTTTTTACATCGACGTCAGTATAAACCTCTGCCAACGGTGCTTTTCTTATCAAAATTAAGGCTTGTTTTTACGAAAAATGAACAAAAAGCAAATAAAAAGAACCCCCCTTGGACAAATTTGGATACCGGAAACAGGAAAAGATAATATTTACCAGAGTCATACCAAAATTGTAGCGACGAAAGTGTCTTGATAAGGAAGGAAGCGTACTTGACGATAAAGATAAAGGCCGTAACCCCAAGAAGCAAATTATGAAGTGGATTTAAATAAAATTGATTGGTTAATTTCCATGTTTTTTTGGCGTGTAAGAATCTGACCCAACACAGCAGCGGCGCAATCTTTGAAGGACGACCTCTTCGAGAACTAGACACTCATTATCAATCACAAAAATTTCACGAGTAAACTCGAATCAGACGAGAAAAACAAGCAACACCAAAGTGTCACAAAACTCAGCATGGTGTAAATGAAATCAAAAGAAGCCAAGCCAGTAAACAATTTCCGGTGTCGTAAAAATGCCTGTATTTATTTGGCGAGCTGAATTTGCTATCTGAGCAACTTAACTTCTGAATTGAAAGCTAACCTCAAGTATTTGAGACATGTTCCGATCGTGTTATCTTCTCTTCGACACGCATTTGATTCATCGATATCTGAAACAGCAACACACCGGCTTCAAGTCACTCAAGCAGAAAGTTATTCCAATACTTTCATACAACATTGACATCCAAAATGATCGTGCACAACCTTTATGTAGCGGCGGCATGCAATCTTTATCGTGTCATTTGCATAGCACGGGCTAAAACGTTCTTCTGTTTGGGATGTTCATGCAGAGAAAAAACCAAATCATAAACAAAACACGTAGAAAGCTTATCGCAGTTAGCTCGGTAGGAACTAATAGCTTTCAGACTTTAACCCGACGGGAAGCCATTACTCGTGAAAATTTTTTTCTCCCGCGCTTGAGCGGGAATAGACGGAATACGTTCCGCTTCATTGGTCAGTTATAAACCAAATAGACCATACCGATAACAGTGTATTAATGCATAGCTTGCACGCGGGCGAACTTTAAACGTTTTCGTGATGAAAATGAAAGCGATTATCATTTTCCGCAAAGTTGTCTATTCTTGAGAGTATTTGCAGTGACCTCCGCGTGAATCTAGTAAAAAGTTGACAGAACTTGTTTCTGGGGAAACATTTTTCACATTCCAAATACTTAAACTTATTCCCGTGGGATGCTAATACAAACAAAATCAGATCTCAAAAAAATTGTGCGTTCAAGTGTACTTTAAGAAAGAGGCTCTTGCATGTAAAAATGGTACAAAAATTAACATTGACTAAGAAGCTAGGAATTTGTCTTGATAACACATTTTACTGCTGACAGCCCTACCTGAAAATTTTCCTAACACAATTCCACAGTTTCCCAAAAGAAACCGTATACCCCATAACATGTCTCGCATAGTCACAACATTGATTATATGAGCACAAAGATTCTGTAGTATAGCTATGAACTTTATTGGTATTTTAACAACCTCAGAATAGATTCATCTTTAATCTCGATATATCGAGCATTGTCACTCTGGAAATAAATGAAATACAAACATCATTTACAAATGTGGGTTTATAATACAACGGTAATTCTTTTCCCACAACCAAATACAAATCATTTACACCTTTACTCTGCTTCTTATATATTTATAGAACTATTTATAAATTCAAAGACACTTTTACAAGTGATGTATAAACAAATGTGTGAACATTCGCTCACAATATAGATACATACATATATGTGAAAAAAATATTTAAGAAATTAGAAATCTACAGAACATGTGGAAGATTCTCTCTGCCTTTTTCTTGTGGTGCTTTTTCGATGAAGCTGACTCGGTTTTGGCTCGTCCTTCTTTTTTTCTGTCGATGTCGGCGAAGTGACAAGCAAGAATTCCAGATATGGTTGTGATAGGATAATAGCGGCTTGAATCGACAAGACACGTTCCTGATTTTTTAGCGCATCAAATAAATCCCAGTAAACGCTGTGTTCCCACAAATGCTTCGTAAAACAAACTTTACTCTTGTACAATTTTCCTGTAGAAAAAAAAACAACGAAGCCCACAGGCCCGATCAGACAAGTTCTTACTCTGATATTAAACATGTCGAAAATTTTGACAATAAAATAAATTACAGTAAAATAATAAATAATCACTTAAAGCCAAGAAACGATTCGAAATAAAGTCGCACGAGTCCTAAATTTAATCGATACGCGCACACATTTCGGTTTTGGTGGTGGAAACCGGAAAATTTTAACCCAATCAGGACAAAGTTCCGGGAAATTTTGCTCGAAAGCTAAACACGAGGTATCTCACATGACACGAACCGTGAAATTGCCAAAAAATTTCCCTTCGAAATTCGCACAAACCCTCAAGAAACAAGCGCCAAAAAAATTTGTCAGATACATTTATGAAGAATTTAAAAGATACAAAATAACATTTTCTTTCAAACATTTCCTAAAATGCAGGTCTCAACATAAAATCCCTCACACTTTGGCTCATTTGTTTGCCCAGCTAAATAATTACCGCCGCGTAGTAAAATTGTAAAAAATATTCTTAAAATTACAATTTTTACGGAAATGCTACAAATATAACACAGAAATGCTTCAAAACGCGCAAGCTTTTCATCTGGGCTAGAAACGTTTCCTTTGCCTGAGTAACGTGAAAAAAATTGTAAATGTTCGTTCGCGTACTCATGTAAACACAAGAGCGTATTTGAATGAAGATTTCATTTGGCGGCGTCGAATGTGCGATTTACGGCGTTTACGGCCCTGAAATAACCACGCGTTAACTACAAGGAGAGAAAAAAAATATCCTTACCACAAATTGAGCAGTTAATATCGTTGCCTTCGACGGAATCGTACTCTCTTAGAACCTCGATAACGCCTTCGAGTTCTAAAGTTCGCTGGTGTGGTGTGGTTGTGGAACTCCACTGGCTAGGAAATCTAGCTTTTTTCCTCCTTCCACCGACTTCCACAGCCTCCAAAACATCCCTGGCTTCTATTGTAGTCTCAGGCATGTTCTTGCCTCAACAATGTCGAAAAAAAGTGGCTCTTACGCGACGAAATACGGCCGAACTCAGACGTGGTGGGTGGGACGCAACAAAAATTTTTTTCCAGCTTTTCCACGAGGTCTCAAAAAATACGAGCTTATTTGCATTTTGACAACAACAACAGAGTGGTTAACGTTCTGTGATTGGTCGATGCGAGAACAATGAACTGGAGTTGAATGGCAAACAGTCCACATGTGTGGACGTTGATTGGTCAAAATGACGGCACGCGGCACGTGATTCTAGGCCATGAATGGCCTTTCCCGCGAAAAAATACTGAGAAAAAAGGCGCGAATAATGCCGCCATGCATTATGGTAAAACAACAAGGCCAAAAAGACGTGAAAATTCCGCGAATAAAAAAGAGTTTTTATGCACAACTGTAACTACTCCCACAACTTTGCACTCGCGTGAGTAATAATGAAAAATATTTACGTCAACTCGTTCTTTTGGGGAAAGGCCAACTCAAACAAATCTCCTTCAACCAGGATTTATCTACGTTTTAAGTTACCAGTGATATGTTGCTAGTCACGAAAGCCGGTACGTCCCCTCGATTGTGAAATAATCAGTTTAGGACCTGCAACTTTTTTTCCGAATGCATCGCTCCAAAATTATCGGGAAACACCCGGTTTTCGCGCAAACACCTGATAGCTGATCTCCATCTAAGTGGCACGTTTTTTGGTTTTAACGTCGATGGCAATACTTAATTAAAATTTGGAAATAACAAAATGGAAATGAAAACAAAACTCGCAGCAGTCACACAATGTAGAGCGGGTGATTTGCACGTGGTCGCAGGTTGCTCTAAAGAAAATACTCTTTGTTGACCATCGCCAAAAGTAACATTATTTTTATTTTCATGCTGCCGTAGACCGAGCAAGATTATCAGTGTGAAGTTAAATAGAGAATGATCAATCATGACTTATGATGCGCGTAAACCAGTCTGTGTTCTGGCTTATTGCCACCTTTATACAGCACTCGTTACTGTCAGAGTGGAATCAAAGTGTTTATATTCCCATTTAAATGCCAACAAAGGATAAAACATTGTTTCCATACCTTAAAAAAATGTTCGAACAAAGCTAGCAGCGATCATAGGACTAAGACCTTTTTATATTTTTATCCCTAGTGTATAAACATCGTTGATAATCTGGATCTATTCCGAAGCCGGAAACCAGACGCAAAATATATATTTTAAAAAAAGTCGAAGAAACGGATAAGGACAGATCCATTCCTTTATTGATCTTTTCTCGCATATTTTGTCTTGCCTGTTTCGACTTTTAACACGGGTTGTGGACCGAAAATGAATTAACAAAAAACAAATACAGAAAAAATATATTTAAAATGAAAATACTGGTACCACAGTTGGTTCATGAAAAAGAAAAGTGACCTCTTTCGACGGAATAAAACGAAATAATTGCGCTTTGTGTCGGGTTCCTTCATCATCTCTTTTATTTTAAAATCTCTTTATTCAAGATCTTCGGCTCGTCATGAATTATAATTGACATGGGATAACATGATTGTCCGAGTTTAAATGGATTCCTTGGCGATGAACTGGCTTCTCAAATACATGATTGACGCGACGTTTTCAAGTGTCATAAGAAAAATTAATTGTACCTGCATACAAACGAAAAAATAAAAGAATGAAACTGCTGACGGATTTTTATCAGTGCAGCTGGGCTGTTTAAAATTTATCACAATGAAACTCAGATTTCTATAGTTTGTATTGTCTGAGAGTTCGATTTTTCCGGCGGTCGAAGGGCAGCCGACTGTCAAATCATTGGAAACCCTTTTAAGACCACATAAGTAGTTATAAAGGGAAAAGAAGAGTCAGTGTTTTAATTTGTCACAATAAAATCCAGAAAGCTTCAGACTTTTACCGTGTGTTGTCTGTAGAAGGTTGACAACCTACAGAGGCGGTCGAATGAAATGAAATAATTATCAAACCACTGGAAACCTTTTTAAGACTGCGTAAAATAGAAGTGTGACAAAAACTTGTCACAATGTTTCCATTTGTCAACCTCTGGGTACAAGACACGCTCGACAATAAAAAAATGTAAAATTCGTGTTCATATTTTATTACAATGCCCCAAGGAGAAGGATGAGAGAATCAGTGATATTATCAAGCCAGACATGAGCGTCTACAAGCTAATGGGTTTATGCTGTGGTTGGTCAATTATAATGAAATTATGCTTACAAGTTACGATAGGCAGGTGTGCCTGATTAAATTTAAAACTACTTGAGAAAAGAGAGATTTTCCCCAGTTGTAATGTTCATTAGTGTTTCGTCATTGTTCGCACGAGAGTCGGGCAAAAACTAGTTTATAATGTGGTTTGTCACTGTCAAAAAAATATTAAAAATGTCAATATGCGATTTATTTCCTTATTGAAAAAGTGACGTTCCAAACTCGTCGCATTTAAATTGTAGATGAAAAACATTCTATCCGGAGATTTTTTTAAATACACTTCAATTTATTTTTCAATTACCGGGAACCATTATTTGGCCGTGAGGCGACGCACTTCATGTCCATAACCAAACTGACAATAAAGCACCTGAAAATTGAATAATCACAAGCAAACAATGTAAAAAAGAAAGTCTGTTGTCGGCAGAATATTGAAAGGATTTTAAACTAGGAATCACTTTTAATCCTTTCGGCGTCGCAGTCGGAAAATCACTGGTTAGAATGACTAAAAAACATATTTTTCTGATTTTCAGTTTGTTTCGTAACGGCTTAAACTAGTTTCAAGCAGATTTTGATTTGGAAAAAAAAAATTGTTTCATGATTAAAAAAAATCTAGTCTGTTCAGATTTGTAACCAGAGCATTCAGTTGTCTTTTTCTAGGATCAAACGTTATCTGAAAAATGTGAGATAATCTTGCAATGATTAATTAGTATCAATGTTTAAATGCTGGTGGAAATATGAAACAGAGTAAATAAAGTATTCTATATTATTAAAAAATAAAAAATAATAATTAAAAAAAGTGAAACAGAGGAAAAAATTGACATGACTATTTAACCTTTGCTCGAAAAGCGACTGAAAGAGTGAAATATTTATGATTAGATGTCATGACTTCTTAGATTGACTAGGAAAAAATTGTGCACAAGTACAACAAACCGAAGAGTTAAATATTTTTATTACGACTTTTCAGGAATTTGACCTGGAAAAAATTGTGAACACATGGAACAAAGAATGAACAATTTATGATATCTCACTTTCAGACATTGACCTGGAAAAAATTGTGAACATATTGAGTAAAAGTATAAAATAATTATGATGTCACAACAATTTCGACTTTTACCGGAAAACATGGTGGTAATATAAAACAAAGGGTGAAATATTTATGATATCTTGACTTAGTCTTAGAGTTTAACCTGGAAAAAATTGTGCACATGTGAAACCAAACGAAGAGTGAAATATCAATGATATCAAGACTATATAGATTTTGACCTGGCCTGGAAAATATTGTGCACATGTAAAACAAAGGAGTGAAATATTTACGATATCAAGAGTTTAAGACTGTAACCTGGAAACACTGTGGACATATAAAACGAAGAATGGAAAATTACGGCAAAGGAAATTGCATTTTTGAATATTAATTTCCTTTGTAAAACATAGTTTACTGACTGTTTCTTGTTAGTTATCCAGAAATAGTTTTTGTGAAATATTCTGAAGGTCGCCCAATTCATTATATAATATCGATTCGCAACGTGTTCTTTTGACTCGATGCGATAATTTTATGTCAGTTGTTGCTCAACAAACGTTGAACGATGCCACAACTCAGTTGAATGAGTAAAAAAACACAGTTAATATGTCAAAAGGATTGACTGATGTCGTTCAGCAAGTTGTAACTTGTTGAACGGAATAGAGCCTGTCTGTATTTTCGTTGAAAAACGTGTAGCAGCTAGCGTTCAACATGTTGAATGGCCTATTTCAACACGGCACTATGATATATACTGTTCAACATTCGTTGACCAGCCTTTGAACAGCCGTTGCAACTTCCGTTGATCAACAAATGTTGAACCGAGTATCAGGCTTTTAAGGATAGAGACGGTTGCCCGATTACATAGAGGTTTCCCGAATGTACGGAACTCAGTTGAGTTCTGTAATAAAAATAACATGGTTTCCGCAATCCACACTTGCAACAGTTTCTAATTACGCGCTTGATCGCTTTTTAAACTGTTTACTTCGCACTGGGAGTCAAATGACCTCATATGCATCACAGATTTGTTGAGAGAGCAAATATGACATTAGCACCTTTAAAAAAACGTTCTTTACACTTCATTTTGGGTTTAAAAATACAACGCCTCTACATCAACATCAGCTAACGATGACGCCATTTTGCATGGTCCCTTTAACTTTCACAGCTTTCCCGCCATTTCGCGGCTATAAGACACATTTTTTGCCAGATTTCCATACCCTTTTCCAATCTAAACTCTTGAAATCTCTACCCTTTTGTATACCTCTAGCCTGAAAAAGGCACCCCCTTTTTTGGGCGGAGCCTCCCCGTCTAGTCCATCATAGGGCGAATCTCCACCTCTCTCCAGGTTTTAAAATATGAAGATGACCCCTCTCCCCCATATCCAATGTTGAAGACGTCTATACAAAAGACAGTGTAAGTTAAGTATTTGCGTTAACAGCAACTTTGAAAGAGGGGGGACGAGGGGTGAGGGGTGAGGAAAACAAGGAACCTTCCCAACACTTTTGTCTTTGGTTGTAGCTCTGCACTCATAGACAAATAAAAACAAACAAACAAAATTAATTCGGGTACTTTACAAGGTATAAAAACGGATTTCGTGATTTGAGCAAGCCGTTATGTACACTCTTTAACCTGAACAGCTCGTGGTGTTCTGAGGTCAAGCCATTCCGGATGAGCTGCTTCTACCAGTGAAAGCTATTGAGCAGTGCCTTCCTGTGGTACTGTTTATCACACTAACCTCTTGTTTCGGTAGCGTGAGCAAAGAGCGATTAGGAGCATTTATTTTAATATTATTCCCTCCCCCTCCCCTCCCCCTCTCTCTATAATTTGTAACCCAGCAAGTTTAATTTCTGCGTCGTGTGGACCTCTGCATTCAAAGGTTTTTCTTGTGACCCAGTGTTTGCCGGCACAAGGCGTGCATGTCCGAGACAAACACAAGTGTTTTTCACTCCGTTTGTAGACTTTTCTAAAGCGAGGATGCAAATCAGAGGTCTTTTGAATCTTTGAATTGAATAGAATCAATTAAAAAGAAATTTAGCTGTATTTCTAGATTTCTTTTTAAAATGCAGATTCGGCCGCCATAGCTAGTGCACCACAACACGGCAAATGCATACAAAGTTCTCTAATTTTCTAAACATTCTTTTCCCCATAACTCGATTATTGAGATCGCCAGGCTCCAAAGTTTTGCCAAGTGGTTTCATTTGGCGTTCTATACAGCATTATCTCTGGTGTTACTTTCAAAGCCAGAAAAAACAAACCGCTTACGTAGATGAAAAAGATATGTTGTTTCTAACAAGAGTCTGCTATTGGATTAACAAAAGGGTCAGGAAGGAAGACTTCGTGAATCCGGCCTCAGTACTCGAAAAAAAAAAAAGAAACGACCGTCAGAACGGAAAGGGAAGTTCTTCTTCGGGCTATCCTGCTATTTACGCCTAAACAACGCTCCTCCAACTCGCGCTAAGATGCTGTTTATTTTGAATTTAATACCCCCAGGTTGAAATTTCGGGTTTGTTAAATTTGAAATGCGACTCTAATGAGGTCAAAGGGAACTCGGTAAACACGTTTAGTTACGGTTGTACAAGTCATATGACGAGACACAGGCATACACTTGTGCAAGATAAAACAGTGTGTATTGGATAGTATATTTTGATGATCAACAGTGACTGTGTTGTTACCATACCACAAGCTACGTTTAAAGGACCCGAAGGTTGACCTCGGAAGAGAAGTGGCTACCTCCACGAAGGGTTGAGGAGATTAAAAGTAATTTTGTCTATACTCTTGAGCGACGATGGGCTGCTCTTCAAAAACAGGAACCGACCATAATAGCAGAACAACCTTGTAGAGATTTACTGACAACTGAACAACCGACGAAAATATTTTCATTTTTTTGTTATGCCAACAGGAAATTGATAAAATCTACAGCGATCTACTGCGTTACAAAAACTGCTTTCACCCTTCCACTGTCAGTATCAATTAATTCTGGACGAAATCCTATCCTTCCCACGCAGTACTTTCTTAAAGTGTTGTTTTTGAGTAGTTTACAAAACAAAATTTGCTATTTTTTAATTAATGTTAATTTTAGACGCTCTTCGGATTGTCAAGTTTAGAGCGGGCAAAATTCGAGAAGAATTTTCTAATACACTGTAAAACAATAACATTGGAAAGTACTATAAAAGAGATTTCACTCTAACGGCCATACACTGTAAGATTTCATCCAGAGACGTAACAGTTAATACCAGTTACCCGAATGAATGTGTTTACCCGGGGGAGGGGGGTACTCAACAAAGTTTTGTACTGGGATGCTCCGCCCCGAGGTCCAAACCCTTCTTCAAATCTACCCATCCTTGTTCCGTGATGCCTAAGCATCACTTGTTGATGGATTCCTGTATTTGTCTATCTTAGCAAATTATCATTTCGTTTTTTTCCCTAAACTAAAAGACAATTTTTTCCCCTTAATCAACTAAAGTGACAGAATAAAGTTCATCGTTCACCTTTACAAATCTTTTATTATCACCTCTTTGGCGATTTGAAGAAAATTCTGTACATTCATAAAAATGATTACCTTATTAGAGAATGATTTGGCTCCTTTTATACAGCAGTTTTATCTTTATTCCTTACAGAACAATATAAAATTATAAACTTATTTCTAGATTTGTAACGAGTCTTTGTTGTCAATTTTGCATGGATATTTCTTCGAGAAAAAAATAGAAAAAAGAAAAGAAACTCCTATATTTTTTATTTTCCTGTGTAAAAGATAAACTGTCAAAAATTTTCAAGAGCACTTATAGAAGTCAAGCAGGGCTATTTAAACACGCAGCCACCAAAACAAAGATAGCTTGGTCTTCATACAGTAATGTTAATAAACAATATTCATGAATTGTCTAACAAAAGCGATTTTGTGCTTAACGGGCCGAAACCGATAGCTTTTTGTGGCTGCCACTCCTAAGGAGAGTGGCCACTATGTCACGGTGTTGTAACTGAGTAAAGAGTAAGTAGTCCTTATATTCGGATAGAGTTCGGAATTGCACGATCGGGCTTCGATCTTTCGCGTGACTTATCGTCGACTATCGTGATTATCGGCGACATGTTTTGAATTTCCGTGATCTCTCGTCTTGTTGACGACATATTATCGATTACAGTGCTTCGCCGTATTTTTACGTGTTGATGAGCTTTGCGTTGGTTGAAAGTAAGCTTTCACTCTATTATTATAATTTTGTGCTTTTTTGCACCAACAACCAGACACAGCTCTCAAGCAATGTCTCAAGTGTTTTTACCTAAAGGTTTTTCCGGTTTATTCACAGTTTGTGGAGATTTTCCACCGGAATAACGATTTGCGAACCGAAGAGTTTGTTTGCCCTACATGATCATCGAGCGATTTGTGCAACAATCCAGGACCTCCAATGGGTCCATCAGCGCCGTCTGGCGACAAATACTGTCTTTCGAAACTCAAATAATTCCCTAATGTGAATGAAAAATGTCTTTCGTGACACAAGGGAAGTTTAGAACTATAGTAAACTTCATTGTTCTGCGGCATTGGCTCTTTCCCACATAGAATATCTTTGATTTTAAGAATAGAGAAGGGGCCGATGGTTCATAATTATATTTCATTATAAATACAGAAAATCCATTTGCGTCAAATATATTTTAGGAAATGTTCGTGCTTAACCAATCAGAATAGCAGAAGACAATAGCTACTAATTTTGCTTCTTTGATGCAGTTCCCAAAATACAACATCTTTTAAAAATTGCATGTTGTGCAATTGGGTCTCAAAATACTTGAAACCTTAAAAAAATTAGACTTTATGCACCTTGAACCTTAACTTTTTAGCGGTTTTTTAGTCTAGGCCAATGAGATCACTAGTTGTAACAATGAAAATAGTTCACATTCCATCGTAAAAAAGCTGGATACGTGGCTATGCAGTCATTCTTCCCCCACGCTTGTTCTTTTTTCACGTTAAGAACGAGAAATATACATATGGTATGTCTATTCCTATATTCCAGGGGACGGTGGCTACATGGCCACGTGACTACGCGGCTATCTATTTAAAGTAGCCTTGTAGACGCGTAGCCCACACTGTTTCTAGAAGAAGTGTTCTCGAGTGACCGGGTATTCTGCAGTTAAGCCATTTCCGTCAAATGCTGAAATGGATTTTAATACGCGTTTTACCTCATATCTACGTTGAAATGATAAAATTTTATCCTTCTAATCAGTGTAGGTTTTCGTGGCCTAGTGGTGTGGTCCATGTTATGGCAATCGGATAGCAGTCAGACAGCTCAAGTTCAAATCTCGCCGCGAACCTTTTTTTTTGCGTTCTTTAATTTACACTTGAGAGAACACTTGAGAGAAACAACTACCCATGCAACTTAAAGACTAACAGACGGTTGATGAAACAAGAAACCAAGGATGAGATTCTCGAAGTGGCGAGAGTGTCCCGAAGTATACAGCAGTCGACAACAAAAATGCGTTACAACTTATTTCGTTATGCGGGTATAAGTAGAGCGCTGTAATATCTTTTGCACGGAATTTATTACAGTGCACAATAGAGCGGTTTTTAATTGAGTATCGGAAGCAATTTCGCAATTGCTTTGGTTGTGCATTGCTACGCTTTCTGATTGGCTAATAAAATTTCGCGCCACTTTCTCAGCCAATCAGAAGCAAAACTAAAACCGCTTGTTCGCACGCGTTTTCCCGCGCTTGGCGCCGGCTACATGTATTTACTGCGAGTTCTGATTGGTTCATTGGATAGTCCGTGTCTGTTGTGATTGGTTCATTGGATAGTCTGTGTCTGTTCTGATTGGTTCATTGGATTGTCTGTGTCTGTTGTGATTGGTCAGAGCGATTTCTTTGGTTCTGGTTTTACGACACGCAATTCACTACATGGACAAACATACAGGTCATGACAATAACACGAACGATCACAAATAAATTTTCTTTTAAACATTATCTCCTAACGAGCTCAAAGAATTAAACCATAGGATGTGGCGTCTGATTTCTGAGCTGATTAAAACCTCGCTTGAATGAATGATACCAAAAAATATATAATTACAGTTATGGAAATTAATCATAAGCCATGCCTTCTTCCAGTCTATCAATATAAAATATATATACTACTCTGCATTTTCCCGGTGTAAAATTTTTACTCGTGGCTTATATTATGTGGAAATCTGTTGTCAATTTTTATGTTATTTTGAGGTGGCGTTAAGAGGATCATCAAAAATACTTGGTACATCTTCATCGAATATTGATGGCTTCTTTTCCGGTTTCTTCTTTGTCTTTGTAGCTGTCTTCTTTGTTGATTTTTCATCTCCTGAAGGAAAGAAGAAACTTTATTCTATGGGTAACGAGATATGATACTAACGTTTGAGTCTGTGGATTAAAGCTTTAAGTGTGACCATTCAAATGAAAGCTATTGACCAGTACTTTCCTGTGGTGCTGTTTATTGTGCTGTACAAGGTGATTCTGATTTGTGAGTCTGTGGATGAAATCCTGAAGTGTGACCATTCAAATGAAAGCTATTGAGAAGCATTTTCCAGTGGTGCGGTTTGTCTATTTATGCTGCACCAGGTGGTTCTTGCTTTTGAGTTTGTGGATGAAATCCTACAGTGTGTTCATTCAAATGAAAGCTATTGAGCAGTACTTTTCCTTTTCTTTACAATGCTGTACAAGATTGTTCTTACTTTTGAGTCTGTGAATGAAATCCTAAAGTGTGACCATTCAAATGAAAGCTATTGAGCAGTACTTTCCTGTGGTGCTGTTTATTATGCTGTACAAGTTGGTTCTAACTTTTGAGTCTGGATGAAATCCTAAAGTGTGGCCATTCAAATGAAAGCTGCCAAGCAGTACTTTCCTGTGGTGCTGTTTATTATGCTGTACAAGGTAATTCTAACTTTTGAGTCTGTGGATGAAATCCTAAAGTGTGACCATTCAAATGAAAGCTACTGAGTAGTACTTTCCTGTGGTGCTGTTTATTATGCTGTACAGGGTGGTTCTTTAAATTTGAATCAGTGACTTCTTAGTAGTAGTTTAGAACATGCGCATAAGCCACAATAAAAGAAGCACGCAAAGCTACAAAAACAAAAGCAAACCTCCAGCCGCCTCGTCAGCAAATATGTCCTCCTTAGGAGCAGCAGTTGCAGACCTTTTCTTTTTCTTATCCTTGGGTTTACTGGGAATATCACTAAAGATGTCACCCGAATCTCCAAACAAGTCGTCATCTCCAAGCGGTTTATTAACTTTCTTCGGTTTTCTGGGCTCCACTTTTTTCACTGCAAATAAATCGTCGTCATCGTCCTACAAACAGCAAAGTAAAAAGGATAAAATTTAATGCGATAATTTAGTATCAACTGAGTTGTTCAAATAAATTGGCTGTCGTTATTGTTATTGGCGTTATTGTTAGTCCTTTATAGGGGCAAATCAAGGAAGAGGCGAAGAGCGGGGTCGTAGCTGTCCAAACGATGTCTGTGATTGGCGAACGATAAAATTGATATATCACTTGAACAGTGCCCCTATCCCTAATCCCTATCCCAGCGGGACAAATCTATTGTTTTCTAAGCAAATCACAGACATCGTTTGGGAGTACGGGAGCGGGAGGAGCGGAGAGGCGAATTCTGACTCCACTATATGCAAGACATTCAATGTGAAATAGTTCATTAAGGATGAGTCAGTTAGTCATCTGATGAATGTATCAAGTAACACATTCTGTCGATTCTCCCGATCCTCACCCATGTGGCAGCAACATGAAGCTGGGACGACGAATTTCACCTCGTTTTTTAACAACTGTTTTTACGAATTTCCGTCTTTTATTTAAGAAAAAGATCTCAGTCGCACCAACTTTATATAACGTTTTTTTGCTCCCCGAAAGAAGCGACTCCCCAAAAGTAGCGAGCCCTAAAGGCTGCTAATTCCGAAAGTAACACGAGGTACGGTTTGCACTAATACGCCAATTTCGATATAATAAAATTCATTATACATCCCTGGCCCTCAACATGATCTCTTTGTTTTATTCCCCTAAGCCTCGGAGCCAAGTATGAATTTTAATATATGGAAATAGGCCTATTAACATGAGAAAAAAACAAAACTAACAAAACTGAAAGATTCTGGCAGTTGTAGTGATAGCGCCATCATGAAAATTGTCAATTGTGGATAGTGTTGTGGCTTATAAATCGATCAAGGAGGAGACGATTTTGTACAAAATTAATCTTAGTTTTCGTTGTCTGGGATAGAATAAACAATATAAGTGGGTGATAAAAATAATAGGCATTATCATAAGCACTTAGGAACTGCCATGAAAAACGTCAGATCAAATTTAAAAGCTGCGAGACTCGAATTAACATGTTAATACATTTATTTTTAGAATTTTAAACTTCCTGTCCGCATAAATAGTGTAATATTCTTACCACAAAAGCCTAATTCTTAATCGTTTCACAAAATTAACTTTTAATGCTAAGTATTTTTTCGGTCATATAACGAAGGACACAGTTTTTTATTCTTGGCTAAAGGTTCAGTCCCGAGTTTTGTATCCAGTCAAAACCATGGAAACAAAAAATTGTTCGCAAAAAATGCAATATATTTACATCTCCTTTCAACTTCACTCTTACTAATGGGTTTTAACTGACATATCGTGATAACAAAAATAAATCCTTTTAGTTAAACCAAATGGCGCCAAAGAAAATAAATATTCCATCACGATATCACAAGCATCCGCGAGTGACATGAAAGGAGCGTCCGTCGTCAGGACCGATGGGATAACAGAACCGGCGGGAAACGGGTAAGAGCGCGGGAAACGGGTAAGGGGACGCAAGGAGACGAAGGGCTAGCGCTCTAGCGAAGAGCTCTATTCGCTCAATTTACTTTATAACCTCAGTTGATAAAACCAGATTTTCCTGTTCCATCCCCCCTCCGACGCAGCACCACAATAGGCCATTTCCGAGTTACGTTATGCCTCGTTGTCAAAGCGAGGCTAGGAGCACAACCTTTCATATGAAAATGAGTTTCATTTGCATTTGAATAAAAACTCATTTTCATATGAAAGGTTGTGCACTTAGCCTCGCTTTGACAACGAGGCATAACGTAACTCGGAAATGACCAACTTCTTTAGAATTGTGATAAAGATCCTTTTAAAGGCCAGTATCACAAAAAATGCATTGTGCGCCCAATGCCTCGACGATTGAATTTAATGCAGTCGAAAATTCCAGAAGGAGCCAATCACGAGCGAGCTCGTCATTTGAAAACAAAAAAAAACGACCGCAAAGCCGAATGGGTGATACTGGGCCTTTAAGTGTTTTATTTCAATGTTTCAACTAAAACTCGTGAGAATCATGACTTTAAACTGAGACCGAAGCTTGTCCGTACGAACTTTTTAAACGTTCATTTTTAATCGCTATATTTCATACTGGAACGCTATACCATCCACAGTTACGTCTGCGTCCAGCTTAGCTTCTTTTAAAGCAGTTTTTATTAGATAACTTGCGCCAGTAAATTGTATTTTAGGCTTTTTTAAAATGATATTTTAAGGGAGTAATTATAGAATGGGAATTAAGTTTCCCCGTTATTGATGCTCTCGTCATGACTCTTGTCTTATATGACAAAGTGTTATCACACACAAATCATTTATGAAGAAGTTCACTCCAGAAAGTGCCTTTTTTCTTTCCACCGATAAAAAGTACATATTTTAGAGATAAGATGCTGACCAAAGTTTTTGCTTCTAAAGAACTTCCAATCCTAATAAACTCCGTGTCCAAATTAGCCCCCAAAACACAACGCCATTTTGAAACATATTTAGCAGCCTGGCCTTAAAAATGTGCCGTCATTCCGTCCAACTCAAAGTGAGCTGTTTGCTACTCGCCGGATTTGTTTACTATACCAAAATCAACGGCAGTCACCATCTTATCTCATGTACTTTATATTGGTGGAAAGAAATAAGGGGCATTGTCTGGAGTGAACTTCTCCTTCAAACAACAGTACTTACATCAAGAACAGAGGTTGGTTTTGTCGTGGCCTTCTTGCCTGTGGCAGGGCTCGCTGTTTTCTTAGCAGCGCTATCAGCTCCTGACTTCACCTCTTTCTTCACTGGCACACTCACACTAAACAAATCATCGTCTTCACCAAGAGGAGAAGAAAACTTTTTCTCCGAAGTTGGTTTTTCCGTTTCCTTCTTCTCCGGTTTAATTTCATTCTTTGCAGAACTTGAAGAAAATAAGTCTTCATCTGAGATAGGTAACTTATCCTTGGGAGGAACTTTTGCTTCAACTTTAGCGGCAGCTTTTACGGCCTCTGTTGCGTTCACTACGCTTTTATCGTCTTTTCGGACAGACGAGAAAAGATCGTCGTTGTCAAGAGGCGAAGAAATCTTCGACTCCGCTGGTTTGCCAGGCGTTTTCTGCGAGCTTGGTTCAAGTTTTTTCTTCTCGTTAACAGAAGCAAATATATCTTCATTCTTGCGAGCTTTAGAACCAAATAAATCGTCTTCACCTAACGGTTCTGCGATCTTAGTTTTACTCTCCTTCTTTGCATCACCAACAGAAAACGGATCACCATTTCCAGGTCCACTTTCATTTGCGACGAACGCAGGCTCCTTGTTCGTTTTTTCACTCGAAACCGCGGGAAATAAATCTGAATGATCGCTGAACAGCTCATTAGCTTTGGAAACTTTTGGTTTCGAATCAGAAGCGGAGAAAAGTCCTCCCGCTAAAGGATCGTCAATGGAGGGAAGTTTCCATGTTTCTTCTTCTTTATTCGCCTTCAAAGAGCTTGAGCCCGCGAAACCAAAGAAATCATCACTCAAATCAGAGTCTTTAGTATCACTCCTCGGGGGCCGTGACCCAGAATCCACCTCACTCCTTTCCAGTCCTTCTGAAGAGGGCAGTCCACCCGGCCAAGACACTCGCGCGCTTGCGCCTGCTTGGTCACTCGGCGACGTTCCGAACAGTGTGTCATCACTGGCGCTGGCCGTCGCAGCAGCGGCACGCCGCGCCTGGCGTGTTGGAGGACGCCGTTTTACTTGGATTTTGGCGCGATCCTGAGAAAAACCAAGAAACGTTTAACTTGATATAACAGACCTCCCACCTCAGGGTCTTATGGTTGTAACTTTTAATAATTTATATAAACACAAGTTCATAAAAATTCTACTTGGGAACTGATGTGTTTTTATATTGGGACAACCTCATGATTTCCCCCTTCACGAGGTGTTAAGTTATGTTTTATTTTATCTCATGAAAGTGTTCCATGAGAGAGCTTCAACCGCAAATTTGACTCTCTCAGAATCAAACGTTGAGTGATGTCATGTCGTCTAAACACCTAGCCAAACAGGAACGCAAGGCAGTTAAGAAAATAACCATCATGCAGAGAAACTTGCGTTTGCGTGGCCAAACTTGCGCCTACTTGTGGACAGATTTGAGTTCGATTAACCCTTTTACTCCCAGAATCAATTATGGAGACACGTAATGTGATTCTAACTTTTGAGTCTGTTGACGAAATCCTATGGTGTGACCATTCATATGAAATCTCTTCAACAGTACTTTGGCAGGGTACCATTTGTTCTAACTTTTGAGTCTGTTGATGAAATCCTATGGTGTGACCATTCATATGAAACCTCTTCAGCAGTACTTTGGCATGGTACCATTTGTTCTAACTTTTGAGTCTGTTGATGAAATCCTATGGTGTGACCATTCAAATGAAACCTCTTCAGCAGTACTTTGGCATGGTACCATTTGTTTTTCAGTATTTTACGAAATAAAATTTGGGATTTTTGTTGGATTTTGATTTCTGTCACTCTTGGGAGTTGAGGGGTTCAAGTGAGCGCAAGTCATCGCAACTACCTTATTCTTACTAATTTTCGCGCGTACTTAATTTTTTTTTTTTAAATTTTCGCGATTCCAGGAAAAAAGTTAACAAAAGTGTATTTAATTTCGCGATTTTTCCATTTCTTTGATCTCCCAAGCCCTAAAAGAATGTTAAAAATATAGCCATATAAAAATATCAAGAGTTACACGCTTTCTACTTTTACGAGGTGGCTTCGTCAACGTTGAGGTTCCTGAGTTAAAGCGCCGAGATATCCTCAACCTTAATAATTTATGCATTGTTTTCTTATACAGTATATGGTATTAAATTTCGCGAGTATTAATTTTCGCGATTTTTCCAAAACGCGAAAATCGCGAAATTTCAGTACGCGCGAAATTTGTGGAGAATAAGGTACATCAAATCTCGGGGCAAAAAAAAATCACATGTTGCCAACTTGCGACTCCTCCAGGCCAGGGACAAACTTTTTTGTGTCTGTGGATGATTAAAGGGATCTAAGAGCTATCCCGCGAATACGAAACAACGTAAGGTTAACTCCACAGATCGGTTTTAATTTTCCATACTGAGTTTGAAGTCAAAGAATTGAAAAGTAAAGTAGATTAAATTTAAAATCACATCTTAGCGTGACATAAATATGCATTGTGTGAAACGGGACTGTCTAGATGACTGAATGACGTAATACACTGAGGAATTACAAAAAAATTTACATCTGAGTGATTAATCGAGTTGACATTTGCATAATTGTCCCCGTATACTACATCTCGTTCAACGCTTCGCGTGTTCACGAGATAAAAACTCAGTGTTACTGTACCTTGTTGGCACTTTCCAGGGTGGTGACAGTAGCAGGTTTGTCAAATGAAGCCACAGTTACTTCAGGTTCCTTCTTGGGTGGGGCCGCTCCTGGTCTCAACATGGCGGGATTGAACGCAAGTGATTTCTGGCAATAAAAAAATCATAGTAAGGTTCCAGGTAAGTCTTCACAAAACGTTTTTACCATAGCTTGTACCAATCAAATGTAACAGATGAGGATAAGAAAAATGGAAACAAATTTTTAAATAATTTGAATATACCAAGATTATCAGAAGAACAAAAACAATCTTGTGAAGGAGAAATATTTGTTGAAGAAATCACAGCCATTCTTAACAGTTTTGAGAGTAACAAATCTCCTGGTAATGATGGAATACCAATAGAATTTTACAAAAGTTGCTGGGATTTAATTTGTGATCCATTTATGGAATGTGTGAGTGAGAGTTTCAACCACGGCGAAATGTCTAGCTCTCAAAGAAAAGCAATTATAACTCTTATAGAAAAGCAACATAAAGATCGAACTCTCATTGAAAATTGGAGGCCAATCTCTCTTATTAACGTGGATGCAAAAATAATTTCAAAAGTGATTGCTTTAAGATTAAAGGAAGTTCTACCGAATATCATACATCATAATCAAACAGGTTATGTTAAAGATCGCTATATTGGTGAGACTATTCGATCAATTTTCGATATAATGGAATTCACAGACAGTAAGAATATTCCAGGTATCTTGATTTTCATCGACTTTAAAAAAGCTTTCGACTCTTTAGAATGGCATTATCTTTTCAGTTGCCTCGAGGCCTTTAATTTTGGCCCCAATTTTATAAATTGGGTCAAAATGTTTTATAAAAATATTCAAAGCTGTGTAATAAATAATGGAATGGCATCAGACTATTTTACTTTAGAACGTGGTGTGAGGCAGGGTGATCCCTTGTCCCCCTACCTCTTTATCTTAGCTGTTGAAAGCTTGGCAATCTCCATTCGTCAAAATGTTGATATCAAAGGAATTAAAATAGGAAATCATGAAGCCAAGCTATTGCAATACGCAGACGATACCACAGCAACCCTGTCTGATGAAAATTCTGCAAAAGTGTTATTTGAAGAACTAGAAGTATTTAAGAACTTCAGTGGGTTGGAGATAAATAGCTCTAAAACAGAAGGAATGTGGATTGGTTCGCTTAAAAGAAAAGACGAAAAACCTTTTGGTATTAAATGGCCAAGTGAACCCATTAAAGCTTTAGGAACCTTTTTTACATATGACGTATCATTACTTTACGAAAAAAACTTTCAAGAGAAGGTTGACAGCATAAAGCAGCTGACAAATATATGGTCATCTAGAGGACTGTCCATTTATGGTAAAGTAACTATAATCAAATCTCTACTTATTCCAAAATTAGTTTTTATATCTTCGGTTCTTTCACCTCCAAGTAAAATCATCAAACAAGTGAATAGTGTGATGTTCTCCTTTTTATGGAATGGAAAGGATAAAGTAACAAGACTCTCTTCAATAAACAGTTATGAAGACGGTGGCATCAAAATGACAGATATTGAAAGCTTGGTCAAAGCTGTACGATTAGCTTGGCTAAAACGTATTTTCAGCGATAACGAAAGTACGTGGAAATTCTACTTGTTACATCTCCTACGCAATGTTGGTGGTCTTTTGCTTTTTAAATGTAATTATGCAATGGACGATCTTTCAATTAACTCGGTTTTCTACAGAGAACTTTTAGAATGTTGGTTAGAATTTCGAAATCTCTTTTTAGCTAATAAGGAACGGCTCTGTATAATTTGGAATAACAAAGATATAAGAATAGATGGAAAACCAGTTTTTTATAAAACTTATTATGACTCGGGAATACGTATCATTAAAGATCTCTTGTTCAATCTCGACAATATAGAATCCTTTAATGTAATTAATCATATAGTTGAGAGAGCTAATTTTCTTACATGGACAGGCCTTAGGCGCGCAATTCCTTCTTCTTTGAAAATAATAGAGTACACTACCTTTACAGATAATACTTATTTTATAAAAGGAAATGAGATTTTTGACATAGTGGAAAAGAAAACGAAAGACTATTATTCTTTAATAATATCAAATAAAGCACAATTACCTAGTAATGCAAAGAATTTAAAACATGATTTTGGCTTATCTGACGAAGACTTAAAAATTGCTTACAACCTTCCCCACTTAACAGCACAGGAGCCTTACGTTAAATCCTTTCAATATAAAGTTTTAAATTCAATACTTTACACCAATGCAAAACTTTTTAAAATTGGATATTCCCAGCACGACAAATGTACTTTTTGCAAGACTGAACGGGAAACATTATGTCACTTTCTCTTTTACTGTCGGCACTCAAATATGTTGTGGAAAAATGTCGAACAGTATTATTTAACAATAACAAAGGAATTTCACGGGTTGCGTTTACCAGAGGTTATAATTGGAATAACGATGTCAAAATGTCCCTTGTTAAATTATCTGATATTAATTGGTAAATTGTATTTATGGGATTGCAGAAAGAAACAGGTACTTCCAAACATCGAAGGTTTCAAATTTAAAGTAAGAATTAAATACCAAGTTGAAAAATATATTTCTACTAAGAATAATAAATTAGAAACCTTTTATGAAAAATGGCCAAAAGACATTTCTCCTCTTTAATTAAGTTCGGGTGTATGTTTTCGCGTGTATGTTAGTGTGTGTTTTTTTTTTTGTTTTATTTTAGGGTGTACGGTAAATAAGTGTCAAGTTCTCTTTTATCAACATAATTAAGCATTAATTAATTTTTTGTAATATAAGCCTCATTCAGCAATTGCGCGGCTGTTTTTTGGCTGTAATGTATATAATTTGTGAAATCTTGACAATTGTAAGTATGTCTGTTATGGCGGTTGTTTAGAAAATTGTAATTATTTTCTGTTAAAGTAGTTCTTTGTAAGTAGTTGTTTGTAGTTCTTTGTAATTAGTTCTTTGTAATTGAAATGATAATAATAAAGGTACAATAAAAAAAAAAAAAAAAAAAAAAAAAAAAAAAAACAATATCACCAGCTAATTCCTATAATCATTTCCATAACTGCAGATACGTGTGAAGCAATAAAGTGGATAAAATCTTTGTATTTTGTAACTAAAAAAAAAAAAAAAAAAAAAAAAAAAAAAAAAAAAAGTCTTCACAAGCCTAATGGCTTACAACTGCCTGAGCTTAACCCAGTGTTTGTAGCCTGAAGCGACTGAGCGTATTACTACTCCCCCCTGGATGGGATGCTAGTCCATCGCAAGGTGACCTGGTTTATATACTATGAAGTGACTAGGAGTATTACTACTCCCCCCTGGATGGGATGCTAGTCCATCACAGGGTGACCTGGTTTATATACTATGAAGTGACTAGGAGTATTACTTCTCCCCCCTGGATGGGATGCTAGTCCATCGCAAGGTTACCCCCCAGCATTATGTTGCCAGTACCCATTTATAAGTTAACCTCCTTTTCAAACCGAGGCCAAGTGCAAAACCATTCATATGAATATGAGTTCTCTTTCACATGCAAATAATACTTATATCCATATGAATGGTTTTGCACTTGGCCTCGGTTTTAAAAGGAGGCTAAGAGCAACTCATTTATTATGGGCTATTAATTCCAATGTTCGTTAGTTATGGGACGCCCAGGAGGCAAAATCAATATGGCTGCCGTAGTGGTAAAAAGGTCTATTTAGTAAGGATTTCATAAGAGGCGACAGGAACTAAAAAAATGGAACGATTCAATTGTTGATAACAGCTTGGGATTGATATTCTAAATTCCAGAAATTGCGCTGTAGTGTTTTAGACCGAGGATTGAGTCACTGAAAGGGTTTTCTGTTTGTTTAACAAGCTTTATATATCCACAATGATACAACCTTTGATCAACTGCTATACATGGTAAGTCGCTAACTTTATCGTCAATAACAGGATCATCATCATCATCATCATCATCATCATCATCATCATCATCATCATCATCATCAACAACAACAACAACATTAGCATCATCCCCATTATCAGCAACACTCAACGACATCTCAAAACAGCAACAGTAACAACGGCAACAGTAAGCAAACAAAAATACCTGCAGCTTCTCGATTCCAGAAGCAGGTTTCACCGGCGATATCTTGGGACTGACGATTGGGGAGACTGGAGAAGGTTTTGGCACCGGTACGGGAAGTGGGAGTGACGGCTAAAACCAAAGACAAGGAGGCGATCAGTCAATCTTATTGCACAAGATAAGAAGGTGTTTTGGACCCAGAGGAGGATGAGGGGGGTGGGGTGGGGGAAATGCCATTGACTGGGATGATTGTCGGCAATTTTAAAAGGAATCCCTATAAGGTACCAGAAACCCATTTTGTGGGTGAAGCTCATTGATTTTTACCCCTGCTAAGAGGTACCAATCATTTCTGAAAAGTTGCTCCTGTGAGCAGAACTCTGACAATGGTCATTTTTAATTCAAACATCCTTAGTAGTACCAAAGTGAAACCATGAATTTTAACCCCTAAAATGTATGACAATTTAATTTAAGCTGATGGAAATACCGTGTATAAATAAAGTTATCTACACATCTATCTATCTACAATGCCTAGGAGTCTCCCTCTTCCCCCCCCCCCCCCCCCTCCCGGAATCCCCCTTTTGTATGTTTTTAGGCTTGCACAAAAAAAAGAAAAAAAAGGAACATGTTACCTCTGGTTTTGAATCTTCTGTAGCTCTAACTTTAGGTTTCGAAGCAAACAGATCATCTTCATCATCATCATCATCATCGGCTAAAGGATCTAAAATGGCACAAGAAATAGGAAAAACAAAAACATTAAACACAGTATAAATAATATTTAACCCCCAGAGTCAAACCTTGCATCATGTTAGTACAGTTCTCACTCTGGAGTCTGTGGATGAAAGCCATGCTATCTGCATTAACTCTGATAATGAGCTTAGATCTTGGGTAAAAGCTATGGGGGTAGAAGGGAAAACAAAAGGGAAGGAAATCTCCTGATCTTTCTAAATCTGCTTCTCACGCTTTTAATTCTGCTGCTTGTGTAAACCCAACCATTCCTGATCCACAGAGATCACTTATTTGATTTTCTATTGTATTGTATATGTTATTCAGGTGAATTTCCTACAATAGCTGTGCACTACGTATCCATTTTAGCCGAGTCTTCCATAAAATGTACACAAGATTGTCACAGAATGATACACTTACACTTAAACTGTTCAACATTTTGACTGGAATTACACCACTGAATAACAACAGCACAAGCCTGTCTACAATCACCCCAAGGGAGGGGTAGCTGTACACAGGTTAGAAGAGATCTTGTCTAACCTTTTGGTTTGGTTGTTACGCGAGCTTTTGCAGCAGTTGCTGAAGATGGTGGTGATTTGTTGGCACCAAAGAGATCCACACCTCCAAACATGGACACTGCACCAACCGGCTTCTTTGGTTTAACCGGTTCAACAGGCTTAACAGGTTCTGCAGGTTTGGCCTCCACTTCTGTTTTTGAGGTGACTGCAGGTTTGACAGGCTTTGTTGCTGTATTGGGAAATAAGAATGGAAACAAAATATTAAGCCAAAAGGTCTGTTTCTAAATGAAGAAAATTCCTTCTTTAACAAAAACAACTTGGAACCAGCTCCAAATGTTTGTCTTAGAGAGGTGTCTGCCTAATAACTTGTCCATCTTACAGAGAGAAATGTAAATGACTCATCTTTTAGACTGGGTTTAACAAAACTGTGGACTGGTTGAAATTGGTTTAATTTGAAACGGGTCAACCTGAATATGCTGGAGTCATTTATGATGAACCATGTTATGAAGTCTTGTAACCCAATCTATAACACAATAATAATTAGATATCACATAAAAGACTACTTAGATAAAAGCTTATGAGCAATACTTCGTAAAGTAGATATAACTTTAATGGTCTTCTTTCAACTAATCGACCCTTTAAGTCACCTTTAGAGGTGTTCATTTTAGAAGGGTGCCTGCCTTAGAAAAAAAAGCGAAGGACTAAAAATAGCAGGAAAGGAAAGAAAGTGTCCATTGTAGCTGCCCATCCTAGAAATGAGCCTGACAAACTATTTCTATCTCTACTACACAATGGCTAATAACCTTCATACTTGTTCCTGTATGTAAACTAAAATAATGTTGCTTTATTGAACAAAATGACCTTGAGTTTTATCAGTCTCTTACCCATGGGTGGCGGCTTTGCAGGTGTAGAGAACAGATCATCTTCTGTGGAATCTCCAAACAAGTCAGAACTTGGTTTGGCCTTGGATGGAGGTGCTGCAGGTTTTGTTGCCTTTGGTTTTGAAGAGAACAACTCATCTTCTTCTTTTTCATCATCAAAGAAATCTGTTCCTTTCTTTGTTGAAGTTGGTTTAACTGTGTAAATAAAAAACTAAATTTTAACCTTTTAAGCCCCAGAAGTGATCATCAAATTTCTCCTTGTAATATCAATGCTTAATCTAGCAGAGAGGTCATGCGAATTAAGGTTATGATCACCCAAGATGAATTATCTTTATTATTCTAACAATGTCTCCTCACTACTGCTATAAGAAAGGTATAGAAACAAGAAATGAGAATTTGTATTTTGATCCTTGAGGATCCTCAGCCCTTTCACTCCCAGAGTGAATTATGGGACATGTACAGTAGTGTAGTTCTAACTTTTGAGTTTGTTGATGAAATCCTATGGTGTGACCATTCAAATGAAACCTCTTCAGCAGTACTTTTGCATGCAGTACCATTTGTTCTAACTTTTGAGTCTGTGGACGAAATCCTATGGTGTGACCATTCAAATGAAACCTCTTCAGCAGTACTTTTGCATAGTACCATTTGTTCTAACTTTTGAGTCTGTTGATGAAATCCTATGGTGTGACCATTCAAATGAAACCTCTTCAGCAGTACTTTTGCATGGTACCATTTGTTCTAACTTTTGAGTCTGTTGACGAAATCCTATGGTGTGACCATTCAAATGAAACCTCTTCACTAGTACTTTTGCATGGTACCATTTCTTTCTTTAGTTTTGGCACTCTTCAGTTAATTTACGACACATTTCTAACTTTTGAGAGACGTATCATTTTACTCACCTTCTTCCTTTTTGGCAGTCACTGTCTTCTCTGCTTCGTCCTTATCTTCAATAAATGATGGCTTCTTTCCAGCAAACAAATCAACTCCTCCAAACATGGACACTGCTCCAACAGGTTTCCTTGGTTTGGGGCTCTCAGCAATCACTTCCTTCTTCTCGTCAACCTTTGGCTTTTCTTCCACAGATTTACTACCAAACAAGTCCTCTTCTTCATCACTGAACAGACTTGGTTTTGATGCTGCCGTCACTGTTTGTTTGGGTTTTGTTTTGCTGACCACGCCTCCATCTGTTGTTGAATCACCTAGTGGTGCAGCCTGTGATAATACAGCTGACAAAGGTGATATGGACCCAAATGACTTCTGGGGGGACTGAAAACAAAACAATAATACCCTTCAATTATCTTCTTTGTCCCTTTTTAATTGGTCAAGAGACCATCACCATCTAAACAACAAGAATTGATAAAAGAAGCATGCGGGAATCAAATCTCATAACACGAGGGCCGGAGACACCGTTTGTCACGTCTCCTGGCAGAAGATGATTTTCACACACTCTTTCATGCACTAATGCTCAAAACATAAATGGATCCTTTGTTCAAGAGCATGAAAAAAGAAGTTAAAAGATTGAGATGTATACCTGCGGTGGTGAAGCTGCAAATATGTCATCAGCTGCTCCTCCAAACATGCCTTCATCGCCATCATCACCATCATCTCCATCAAAAAGTGACTGGATCTTGGATGAACTCCTTGGCTTTTCCTGCTGATGAAAACAAGACCCTTTCACTCCTAGATTCATATCTTGGTAATGTGATATAGATATAAATTTGTGCCTGTGGATTAAATCCTAATTTTGGATTCCACTCTCTCCCCTGCAGAGAGAGTGGAACTAAAACTCACTGGAATCCTGCTAAAATGGCCCAGAAACCACGTAGGAGACAAGGAAACACATAACAGAAAGTAGGCAATTTTTATTAAAAACTAGTTCATATTTTTAGCCCAAAGAATAAACCATTTTTTTTACCATACAAATCTTTATAATTTTGCTGTTATACAATGGTGTGATACTCAAATTACAATGCTCATAGAACACCGAACAAAGGTCAGATCATATATCCATTGAATACCACACTGTCTTACCTTCTTTCTGACCTCCGTGGGTGTGGCATTAGGAGAGGGGGCAGGTTTAGGTGATGGAGAATTGAACAGATCATCTTCATCATCATCAAAAAGTCCTGAAGGCTTCCCACGCATAGGCTTGGATTCCTAAAGAAAGACATTCAAATCAATGCAAATGACAGTACTTTCCTGTGGTGCTACATACATGTATATTATGCTGTACACAATGGTTCTGATTATTGAGTCTGCGTATGAAATCCTACAGTGTGACAATTTAAATAAACACTAACAAGCTATCCATTTTTGAATAATTATTCTGAAAGCAAAAACATAATTTGGGATTGTCTTAACGTTACAAAATTAATGTTCTAAATCTACGGGGAACAGTAAAATTCTTCAACTCAGCAATTGAAAATTTCTGATAATCCACAAGTGCCCTTGTTATTTGCATTACAAACTTCAAGCTACAAACAAAGAGAGAAAATTAGTAAGTGACAAGTCTTTTACCTTGACTTCTTCTTTGGGTTTGTCTTTGCCTGGTTCTTTCTTGGCTGGCCCGCTGGAAAGTTCAACAGGAGAGATACAATTACAGATAAAAATAAACTGTGGAGGGGGGGAAGGGGGGGGGGGGAAGGGGGGAGGGTAGGGGGAGGGGGGAGGGAAGGGGGAGGGTAGGAGGGGGGAAGGGGGCAGGGGGGAGGGGGGAAGGTGGGGGCACTCCCATATATAAGTGCCGGGGTGCCGGGGTGATAGTCAAACCTTTTAGGGGTTAAAATTTGTGGTTTGGTACCACTAAGGGTCTTGTGGATTGAAAAAGACAATTTTTTTTAAGAGTTGAGCCACACCCATAAAACAGGTTTCTGGTCCCTTTTAGAGGTTCCCTGACAATCACCCCGGCAATTTTATATTCACGAGCAAACAGGACAGGAAATTGTTCAAGAAAGGAGAAGATTGAGTTGGCCATTAGGAACAGGGATGGTGCTGTGGTGAGAGCACATGTTTCCGAACAGTGTGGCCTGAGATTGAATCCTGCACTTGATCTCATATGGGTTGCGTTTGTTGTTGGTTCTTGTCTTTGCTCTGATGCTTTTTTTCCAGATTCTCCCATTTTCATCCCTTTTCAAAAACCAGCAATTCAAGGGCTACAAGTTTGTCAGTTGTAGTTTCCCATGTTAAACTAAGTTGATTTTGATCCAAGAGAAATGATTTCTACTTAAAAAAAGCAAGAGGTTTGCTAATCCTTAAACCCATGAAATACACTAATGTAGTACCCATTTGCTTTTGCAGTCGCTGGAGCAGCGAAGAAATCTTCTTCATGTTCTTGTTCGTCATCATCAAACAAGCTGATTGTTGTCTTTGGTTTTGGTTTTGCCTTTGTTTCAGCTTTAGGCTGTGGCTTAACAGCTGGAGATCCAAACAACCCTCCCCCTTCTTCCTCATCTTCGTCACTGAACAAACCTCCCCCTGACTTTGGCTTGCTTGGCTGTGTGACAGGGGGAGGTTTTGCTTCCACTGGGGTTTTCTTGGGTGGTGCAGTAGCTTTGGGTTTACTCAATAGGCCAGTGTCATCCTCCTGGAAAGATCAGATGAGATGAGATACATGTAGGTTAGATAGCTAGTTTTCAGAGGGCTAGCCATGTAATATAGGGAAAGAATAGTCAAGATAAAAAGTGAGAGGAAAGGGAGGAAGGGAGGAAGAAAGAAAGAAAACTAAGCGAGGAGAGAAAAGGTAGCAAGAGATAGGAGAAGGCATGCAGATGAGGGAAGATAGAAGGGGTAAATATGTAATGGAGGAAAGAGAGGTGAGTGAAAGGAAGGGTGGAAATAACAGTAGATAAGAGATGGGAGAAGAGAGGATAAAAGAGGAAAGGATGGGAAAATTAGAAAAAGGTGAGTGAAAAGAAGGGTATGAAAGGATGGAAGGGAAAGAAGAAAGGAAAAGACAGAAAGGGAAGGTCAAAGAAAAACAGGGAGAAAGACAGAGAAAGACAAGGGTTAATATAACTGTCACCTCATCATCTTCTGTTTTCTTGCCGAACAGTAAAGGTGGCGGTGAACTACCAAACATTGACACAGCTCCAGCAGGCAGCTGAAATGCACAAAAAAGAAACTAATTTAACCTTTTAAGTTACAATGTAGCTCATAATAAACATTAGTCACAAACCTTTTTCTTGGGCGGTGCCTGAACAGGTTCTTTGGCTGGTGGCTTATCAGTGAACAAATCGCCTTCCTCGTCCTCGTCATCACCGTCACCATCAGCAAACAGGTCAACCTTCTTTGTCAATGTCTTCTTCTCTTTTGCGCTGTCTGTTTGTTGGAGAATAAGCTTTTGTCTTAAAAGTCATGGTAAGTATTTCATCCCAAAAACATTAAAATAAGAATTTTTGTTATTTGTACAGTTTATTTTGCTGTAAAAGTCTATAAGTGGCTGTCTTGATCCAAGAAAATACAGAAAAGTTGTGATTTCAATGAATTGCAAATCATAAAACCTCTTATAGCACTTCATGTATGCTAACAGATTGTGTACCACGGAAAAATCCAAAATGGCGGTTGTCCAACCAATTTTGTAAAATGGAAGTTTGAAAGGATACATGTCCTTCTAACTAAGAAAAATCATTTCCAGCACTTCATGTTAACAAACCTTGTGCTACTGGAGCAGTGGACGATTTGGATGTTGTGCCATTAAATAAATCATCTTCATCATCACCATCAAACAGTCCCAGTCCTCCTCCTCCTCCTCTGGACTTAGGTTTGGGTTTTGTCTCAGACACTTCACTTGTTTGGCTTTTAGTCAAACTACTTGATAAGTCCTAAGTGCAATGAAAGAAAATTGGAATAAAAACTGATGTTAAAAGGATAAATAAGCAGAAAGGTAGAAGGCAAAAACATAAGCTTAAGCAAAAATTGGCGCAAAAATTTTGAATCCTTTCCAAAGACAGGGCCGTCACTAATTTTTGAAGTAGCCGAGGAAAGAACAGTGTTGTATTAGGTAGCATTGCCTTGTTTGTCTATAAGAGTAACTGGTGCTCAGAAGTGTAGCAGCCGGGGGAAATTCCAGCCCTCAGCCTTTAATGACAGCCCTACAAAGGTAAATAAAAACACTCCTTACTTCTTTTGTTGGTGATCCAAACAAACCAGAATCTGAAAGAAAAATAATATCTTTATCAGTAACATTCACAACAAAAGAGGAATGTGCATAGTCTGCTGACAATCTATTAGCTTGGGTCATTATTTTCATACACATCAGTTTATATAACAATCATAAAAACAATAATGTGCAAACTTTACTACTATTATAATAATTAAATATTCAAAATAACTTATCTATTTAGTTAAAGCATCAAATTCTATAAGAAAATGATTGTGATCATGAATACGTCACAAGTAAAAAAAAAAAAAACTAAGTCCCTGACAGAAGTTGTACCCATGCCCTCAATTTACTGGTCTGATGCTCAATCCATTGAGCCAATGAGCACTAGCATTCTATCTCTCCCAGGGTAAAACCACTGTGAGTAGAAGTTTTAACAAACCTCCAAATATAGAGACTGCCCCAGCTGGGATTTTTTTGCCGCTGGCTGTACTTCTTGCTCTGGGTTTAATCAACACAGACTCTTCGTCTTCTGTTGGACATGAAAGATACAGGATAAAGGATCAAGATAATGGAAAAACTGGTGTTTTCCAGTGATCAACAGTTTTTAAAAGGATAACTTAATATTGCATCAGTTGAACTCATTTATATTAAAAATTTTAGTTAAAAATGGTTATGGGTGCTTAGTGAGTGACAAGTGAATAGTTATCCTGCAAGCACGGACATCCCTTGGGCTTGTCCTGGAGAAGGAAAGCTTGTGATGAGCCCAAAGGACATCTGTAGCAGGCAAGCTTGTGAATAGTGAATATCCTTAGAGTAAAATCAATTATTTACAAACCTTCTTTTGACTGCTCCTTTTCATTTGTTTCCTCAGGTTTTTCCTCTGCAAATAAGTCATCCTGTAACGGGGGTCAGATTTATTACATTTAAATCCTTCATGAATGAGCGTTATGAATAAACAAAATGTAAAAATTGAAAGTTGTTAATAAGCTTAAATTGTTAGCACCAGTAGCCACTCAGTTATAACAGGTACCTTGTCTCCATTAACATCATCAAACAGATTTCCACCTCCACTGAAAAGGCCTCCCTTCTTCGCAAATGGAGTCCCATCACCTCCAAATAGGCCATCTTCTTGTGGACTTGACTGACCAAACAGATCTGAAAAGACAAGATACAGTGTAAGTTAAACTAAACTAGATATTGGTGAAGTAGCCTGATTCAAAGTCCAAGGTTGCTCAAACTCAACTCCATCCTCTCCCCAACAGATGTCCTTTGCTTGAGGGCTTGTTATTGATGTCATCCGACCGTTGAATATTTCCACCAATCACAGTGGTTGTTATAGATGGTTTTCTCTCCATCAGGAATTTCAAGAATTCGACTGAATGTACTGTGATTGGTGAAAATATTCAACGGTCAGATGATGTCAAGAAGAAGCCCTCAAACAAAGGACATCAGACAGGGAGAGAACAGAGTCAAAGAACATCAGACAGGGAGAGAAGGGAGTCAAAGGACATCAGACAGGGAGAGAAGGGAGTGCGTGCAAGCAAATTCAGACCATTTGAGAATCAGGCTATTGGTGAAGAGGCTATGTTTGCAGGTTCTTACAACAACAAAGCTTCAGAATTTTGACACCTAAATAATTTAAAAGTGATTTATTTATCAATAATATTAATTCCAGGGTAATTTTGGTTGGAAGGTTGGGTGAGGCTTTTACCCACTTTAAAAATCATGGAATAAAAATATGAACACGTAAAGACTTATTCTCACCATCCTCAGCAGGAACAGACTGTCTTGTGTCCACACTGCTGTGACTTGTCTTACTATTGTGCCGTTTTCTATGCTTGTGCTCCCCATGAGACTCAGACCTATCTTTCTTGTGGTGATGATGATGATGAGATTTCTTATCTTTTGTTTTGCTTTCACCACGGCTTCTCTTTGTTTCACTGCGCTCTTTCTCCTGTTCTACAGCAGTTTTTGGTTCTTGATGTTCATCGTCACTCCATTCATCATCAGCTGCTTTTTCATCATTGTTGTCTTCATCGTCTTGCTGCTTGGGAGGTGCAACACCAATTTTGGCTGCTAATTCAGAAGCAAAGTCTAGACCACCCTTAGGCTGCAGACAAACAGAATAAACCTTTACTATTCAAAGATACACTGTACCCACAAAGGGAGTAAACAGAACTAAAAGGGATGTCATGGCTTGTCATACATTGCACCTTTTGCATTCATTTAACCCTTTAAGCCCTAAGAGTGATCAGCATCAAATTTCTCCTTGTAATATCAATACCTTATCAATCAAAAAGGTCATAAGAATAAAGGACATGATCACCCAAGATGAATTCTCTTGGTGTCTAAACAATTTCTCCCCACTACTTCTATAGGAAATGTATAGGGTCAAGAAATGAGAATTTAAATTTTGATTAAAAAATGACCTCTGGCACCTTTAAGGGTTTCTTTTCAAAAAGGTCATAGCCTCAAATTTAAACCCTATCTTATACAATGTGTAGTATAATTATTTGCTGTAAGTCTACATGTCATAGTGTGTGTATTGGAGATGGCAGCCATGTTCGATAGTTTCGATTAAAGTGTTGTGTTCAATCTGTTTGCAACATATGATCACTTCTTTCCAAGCAAAAAAATTCACCATCCTATATGCTTGTCACATAATATTATTATCACTTTCATCTTGCCCATCCTTTATAATAATACTGCCAAAGTCTTTTTAATTCTCACAACCTGCCAGCTTGGTTATGCTTTAAAACAGATAGGAGAATTTAGGGATTCATCACTGCTTTGACTCTCACCTTCTTAGGCAGTTCCTCCTCTTCTTCACTTTCCTCTTGTTCTTCATCTGATTCTTGGGGCTTCTTTTTCTCCCCAAATAAATCCTCGTCATCTTCATCTTCTGACTCAATCTTCTGCTAAAAAGAAATGTGTAGTTCCAGAAAAAATCCATACTCACCCCATGGAAGGTCATTGAAAATTCCTAGGGGGAGGTGGGTCTTAAAACATTTTAGAAGCAAAGTATGAAGCTAAACTGGAATTTGCCAAACAAAAAACCTTCCGTGGGGGAGTATGGATATTTCCTGGAACTGCACAATAATCAAGGTTTCACCTCCAATAGAGCAAAGGGTATAATTTGGAAAAAATCCTAAATGTCAGTTTGCAAAAATAACTATGAGCCTGTCATATACATGTAATAATTTCTACCAAATTTCTAACAATTTTTACCCAAAAAAATAACAACATTACCTTTGCCTTGCGTTTCTGTTTCTTCTCTGTCTCCTTTGGTTTCTCTGTCTCAGATTCACTGCTGCTTGCTTCTGAGCTCTTTATGATAACATATAACACATAATTAATATGTTATTTAAAAAAAAACTTGTCAAATATGTGTATCTCATGTAACTTGATTTCATTTTCATTTTTTTAGCTTGTGAAGTCTAGTTAAGGCTAGTTTTTACTAGCGATGGATTCAGAGTCAAAATCATAATCAGAAATGCATCTTGTGAAAATCAAACAATGGCAGTTGTATGCGCTTATGATTCCATTGCTTATAAGCTAGAGAAAACTAGATTGTCGTAGTCATAAGCAGAAATCTGCACTCAGAGGTTCTGGGAATGGGTATTGTGATTGGTTTATTCTTTAGCTTCTGCGACTTCAACAATCTCAGCCCAGTCAAAATGTTTTTGAGTAGTAGGCAAGATGGCTGGAGTAGTAGGCAGCAGAGGCCACAAGCTTGTTTGGATGCCATCTTGTTTGTAACTGCAAGAGCATTCACTGCTGACCATTCACATGGCTTATTTTCCCACATAATGTTCAAAGCGTTCCAAGGCCCCAGTAACCCTGTCACTCAGCATGCAAGGTTCGTTCATGTGTAGCTCGATTCACAAGAAACTGTATTTATGTTTTGGTTACAATTTAACTAGAAGAGACCTCATATTTGTTGTTAATGAAATTTAGTGTAAAGTAGGCGGCAGATATTTTGTTGTAGGTGGCAAAATCGCCGGCTGCCGGCACATTTTGACTGGGCTGCAATCTTACTTTCACTAGATCATATTAACCCTTTCTCTCCCAGAGTCAATTATGAGGACATGAAATGTAGTTCTAACTTTTGAGTCTGTGGACGAAATCCTATGGTGTGACCCTTTAAATGAAACCTCTTCAGCAGTACTTTTGCATGGTACCATTTGTTCTAACTTTTGAGTCTATGGATGAAATCCTATGGTGTGACCCTTTAAATGAAACCTCTTCAGCAGTACTTTTGCATGGTACCATTTGTTTCTCACTATTTTTCAAACTAAAATTTGGGATTTTTCTTGAATGTTGATTTTTGGCACTCTTGGGAGTTGAAGGGTTAAAGTGATGGAGACATAAGTGCAATCAGAAGAAAAAAATGGAAACCTTCTGATTCTGTGACTCTGATTCCATTGAGTTTACGGTTCTGCTTGCAACTCCACTGTTTGATTTTCATTACATGTAGGTTGTAAGTGGTGTTACGACTCCCATTACAATTCTTGACCAGGTTGCTAGTGAAAAGTAGCTGTTAAAGCTTAGTGTTTAATATGAACTGAAGAAAAGGCAAGAGAATATGCCCCACAAAGTGCACTTTTCTTTCCCTGACTAAAGGACTGCTGGAAAATTGTTGCCTTAACAACGTTTTTCAATGTTGAACTTGCCTCACTGACAGATTCACTGCTTTTTGAGGATGCCGATTCACTTTCACTGCCGCTTGACTCAGATTCCTCGTCATCTTCATCACCTTCATCTTCTGTTTATTTCAAATTAGAAAAGCAAGGAATTCAGGATTGATGGAAAAGTAGGTTAGCAGCGGGGGGGCATGGCTGTAGTCTGAATTTCCAATCTTGTCATTTTGCAATTTGGCGTGGTTCGCATGTCATTGTTGGAAATGAAGATTCATGCACTACCACATTGCAAGTTTGAAATTTCACAGAATCTTCTTGTCGTTTGTCCTCATTTCACTTTGCTAATGTCGCTGTTTCAATGCCATTTGACTTGTCATAATTGACCATAACAGGGCCTCTGTATACTATGGACATTACAGATAAAAGTTAGTCTGATGAACATTGGTCATTTTTGTGATACTTTTACAGGAAATGTAACCAGTTCTGACTGCATCATGTCGACATACCTTCACCAGAAGATGCTGCCAATCCTACAAGTTCATCCCTGAAGAAATCTGATGTGCCAATCAGATGAGGTAATGGACGATTGCCATACACATCCTACAAGGCACATGAGCAGTGAGAAATACATAATAATCAAACTGGTTTGAACAAACAAATTTAAACCACAACAGCTATTAGGGCATACAGTACCCACCTTTGGTTCTAAAATGACTTGAGGTTTAAATCCTGTCTTCACATCTTCGTCCTCTTCCTCTTCATCGTCTGAATCTATTGTTAAAAAAACTTCAAATTTACTTAAGATTTACTTATAAAATTCATTGATAATTAATAAGGAAAATACAAAAAAAATGAAAATTTAATGAAGGTTTGAAAATTCTAATTTACAGTACAGCTATACTCAATCAATCAATCAATCAATTAACTTTATTTAAACATGGTAAAACGACTCAGTAAAACTGTTTTTCAGACATGCCGTGCACTTAAATATACTAAATATATATACTGTATCATTGATACAGAATATTAATACTAATAAGTCTCATCGCTATTGTTCTTTTATAAGTAAGATAAAATTTCTGCAGCTGAACTGTATGGGATTGGATAATTTTAAACGCTTGCCTGTGGATCACCATAGACCTCTTTCATAATGGCGGCCGATTTATTTATTCTTTTATATGCATGTTAATTAGCCTCACTGGCCTCGGTAACATGTGCAAAATTCAAAAGAATTTTTACTCTAAAATGAGGCCAGTGAGGCTAATTAACATACATATAAAAGAATAAATAAATCGGCCACAATTATGAAAGAGGTCTATATAAATATCGATGTTCTGCCTAAGACCATCAACTTTGAAGGCACCAGCCCCACAAGGGAAGTAGCCAGTCATAAAACAAAAAAAGTCTTCCATGCTTGTTGTTTTTTAGTCATTCTCAAACATTGAATAGCCAGTCATCTGTAGTTGCCAACAATACATGTATATATAGTTGGTTGCCAGATATGATGGATGACAGCCCTGTCTGCTGCTCATATTTGATCTATCACTTACGTTCTGTTGTAAGCTCAAGTGTTACAAATGCATTATCCATAACATTGATTCCATGTTTAATAGCTTCACTCAGTCTGGGGATGACTTCAGCTTCCCTTTGTTCTCTTGTTTTTGTCTTTTTACAGGACATAAAAAAAAAAAAAACAGTTGAAACAATTTTCACATTCAATGCCAACTTTTAAAGAGTGTAATGTTTTTCAATGTTGCTACCATTTTTTTACCATAATTGCTGAATATCAAATATTTCTCTCCCTAATTATTTAGGATAATGGTAATCATTAACAGCACTTATCAATCTTATCAATTGACTAACACTTTGTAGAACATTATCATTTACTGCATTTCTCATTTCCAGAAATAAATGTCTAGCTTTCTTTGGTATTATTTTGCAATGTGAAATTACATACAAATAAATACCTTTTCTGGCTCAACAGTTTTCTCTTCTTCCTCAGTCGTTTCATCTTTAACGACATCTTCTTCATAAACACGCTGGATAGAACAAAGGACAGAATTCAATAACAAAATTATAGAATATCACAGTGTTCTTACTACTACATGTATCAAGTTCTACATTTTAACTCTTTAACCCCCAATATCAACATGTAAATTCTCCTTACTGATCTCAATATGATGATTTCTTATAGTACTAGATGGGAGGTAATTAAACATCAAGGTGATTTGTTTAATGATCATTCCCTTCATTCTCAAGATCTGTTCATGTCTGGTCAAAAGAGGCGATGGATTGAAATTACAAGGAGAAATTAGATGATGATCACATATGAAGAGGAAGCACCTTCAAGAAAAGACTACTGCCATAGGGTTAGTGCAGTTGGTAGAATGTTGGTCTTCTGAGCAGAAGGTCTCAGGTTTTATCCCCGGGCAAGGATGGAGGTGCTACTTTTGCTATATATCTGCAAAAGGTTAGACCTTCACATGGCTGGGATGATAATGTAGGAATGGCTGTCCAGTCTCCAGTAGTGTCGTCATAATCAATTAGTACTTTCGTACAAAATACAATGACAATGATTTTATTTTTTTACCATTACCCAATGAACATAACAAACTTACATTTTCAATGAACTGATTATTGGACAACATTAAGAAGTCATTCATTGTATTTTGCACCTTGGAATCCATTCCCTGTCAAAAAAAAGACAAAGTGTAAGGATTATTGTATAATATTATAAATAATAATATTATTATTGTTCAATGACATTTAAAGTCACGCGGATGTGGAGGTTAGGTTTCCATATAGTGCAATTTATTGATACAAAATTCAGTTTTAACGAATAAATGATTGGTTGTCAGAAAGAGTCTTGTTGAACAATTCATAAAACAAAGGGATGCATTAATTACATGCAGGTTTTGTAGGTTTTGTAGGTTTTCTTACTAGGTAAGAATAGACCGACATATTTGTTTTAAAACTTAATTACCTTGGTGCTATTAACTAAACCATCCACCTGGGTTTCAATGTCATGAGTTTGTGAAATCATCTTCTGAGAGAATTCTTGCAGGTAGAGAAGAAGCTGAGTAATGTAACAAACAAAATATAAATCAGAGAAAACCAACATTTTGTTTGTTAACCTGCAATCAGGCTCTGATTTTGTTTCACTTGTAAGACAATATACATGTAAGAGCACTGCCAAAATGGTGCCTGACTGCAGGTTATCTGTTTGTTTACTAGCTTATCTTTTGTCAATCCCAAGAGTAAAATACAAACACAATTCTGGAAAGAAATTCTAAGAAATGAACAGTCATACTTGCGGTTTTTATATACACACTAGTTACTAGTAAAACTCCACTAATGACTCAAAATTTGTTTCTGGAAGTAGAAGAATATTAGTTTCCAGTCAAATCACACACAATGGCATATTAAGAAAGAGATAACTCAACAAGGCTGCTGTTGTTTTATAGATACTAGCTGTTCATGGGCAAGTTGTGAATCACTGCAGAAAGAACATGTTTAAAATTTAACAACTTACAGTGTAAATGTACCTTTTCCTGCCTACTTCCAGGCAAAATACACTGATTCAAAATATTTCCTTCTAAACAGTGGCACGTGTGATGTGGGATATTTCCTTATGTGGTTTCTAAACTAGTTTCCTCGTGTCAAATGATATGACTAGTTTAAATATTTGAAATACAAATAAGTACATGAGGAAATATTTTCAGAGATATTGAATTATTATTAAGTTGATATCAGTGATATATCTTTATCGGTGTATTTTCAGGTTTTTGATATTCAAATCAAATCAAATGGTGTTTATTTCTTATTTGCTTTTCTCTTATTACAGCTTATTAACTGTGTAGCAGAAGCTCTCGACAAACCCTTTTTGGCTTTACTAGGAGAGCACCTGTTAAACATTCTTTAATGTTCTTTACACTGTATATTTACTGTGAGATTGTTTTGGCTTACTCTATTGCATCGGATGATATAACTTTAGAACGTGTGATTTTCTACTTCAATGTAACAATAATTATAATAATTGCAATATATATTGCATGACTTCATTAATGAAGCAAGTGCTAAATATAGAGACGTCCCTATATAATTACAGTATGTTTCCTTGAACATCAGTCACTTGATGGGAGAATAAACGTTTTTGTATTTTAATACGTTATTTAATCAGTTTGTCGTCTAACCGAACCCTACCCTTTAAAGTGGGCAAACTTCCCACTAATGAGGTGCAATAAACACCATATGCACTGTCACACACAGGTATATAAGGCTGACAAGTTTATGATTATGTATTATAGTAAACTTGATATTCAGAGCGAAAATGAAGCCTGGTAACAAAACGTCCCAAAAATCTAGAAACACTCAATTACACTGCGATACAAAATATAAAACAATGAACGAAATGAGCAATAGCATACCCCTGCATCGGCTGCAAGCGTCCAATTTGCAGATCCCGTCCTTAGCTCGCTCACACTCCATGGTCTTTCCCAGATTTTCTCGTCACTTGGCGGAGCGGTACCGGGCTGAGATGTCGTTTGTACAGGTGGAGGTTGTGTAGCCGACATGGAAGGTTCCATCGGAGGCGCTGGAGGGGGAGGAGGAGCGGGGACAGGGTCCTCCATTAGAGGTGGCGGCGGTGGTGGTGGCGGTGGTGGTGGTGGTGGTGGAGGAGGGAGCGCCATCTTGAATCTTAATGTCGTTCTCCAAGAGACACGTGACTTAGAACCTCGATCGTGTGTCGGGTTGTGCGGAAATGTTTCGTTTTTTCAACAGTTTATTTTTCAGCTGAGGGAAAGAGCAAAGTGATAACTGTTGGACGATAAAACGACATAGCTTTATTGATAACTCGTAAAGCTGGATGTTAAGTTGCCATTACACTGGATTATCTTTTTTAAAATATCGTTCTTTCAGGAGATCTGTCAGGCAGGACTTTGCCAATTTAAATACGTCATTGTTACACCTTGCAAAAAAATCAGTATCAGGCCCCGGTTGTTCGAAAGTTGGATAGCGCTTAACGACAGTTTGCGTCTCTCAACTGCGCGGCCTCAATTCTGACTTTCACTTCTACGGAGGTTCGCGCGCACGCAAGAGACAGAACTGTTAAAAAAAAACTTCTATATCATGGGGTATTTTGTAACGAACCAAGATCCACTGACGGAGGGGAAACCCGAAACGTTGGGCTTTTTTATCCAAATTTCCTGGAAAAAGCGAGCGAGCCGAGGGGAAACTGGGAGAGAGGTGGAAAGAGGCGGCTCGTATTACTTTCGCTCGGTCGTTCGTCAAATTTTCCTTTCGTTCGCGGCCGCTGCCATTTTAGCGACACTAACAAAAATTTTTCATCATTTATCGATTCTTTGTTTCTATCAGAAATAGAAAAAATGCAATTAATAACCTATTTAACATCCCTCCTTCATCACTAGGTTGATCCGGCAAACCCAAGAAAATTTTATTATGACCCTATTCCTAAATCTAACTTAATCGCGAATCTAGCTTAGGTCTAATAATCGCTTTACCTGGGTCCAATAGGCCATTTGCAGGATGACGTCATTTGACTACTCCTACCAGAATCCTTCAGTTTTTCGTTTTGTAGTGCAAATTAGGGCTATTGTTATTTAAACCGCACTGGGATTATAAAATTTAAATAAGAAAGGAAAAACGAAATGAATTCTGGTAGTAGTAGTCAAATGACGTCATCGTGCAAATGGCCTATTTTATCCAAATAGCCAACTTTCGTCCCAATCCTGGCATAAACTAGAGAGAAATGGCATCGATCATCATAAAAGAAGTGATTTCTAATGAATGTTAATGATGGTATCGACCGTTCAAGGCTTTTTCACTAACGATAGAGTCGGAGTCGGAGTCGTAATCAGAAGCGCAGAGCGTTACGATCTAGTGAAAATCAAACCGACGGAATGGGAAGAAGATTACGGAGTCATAAGCGGAATCGGAAGAAAATGGAACCGTTCTGATTCTTCCGACTCCGATTCCGTCGAGCTGATGACTCAGCTTACGACTCTGATTTTCGATTTTCACTAGGTCGGAAGCGCTCTTACGACACCGTCGCCGGTGAAAACCAGCCTTTACGAAAGGAAAACCATGCTCACCCTCTCGACTATCCCGAGAGGGACTGCTAGCAGTCTATTGACCAGGCCTGATAATAAATGTTAAACAACACAGACATCCAAACCCTACCGGCATTAGACAGCCAAGTGCTACTTTTATTATTATTTCTGTATTTATTATATATATTGCATTTTATTATTTGTACAATATTTTTTACTGCTAATAGCCAAATGCTTTATATAAAACGCTGAAAAGTACAGTCATGTTTGCTGACAATACGAACAAAAAATATTTAAGCTTTTTAAATAAAATAAACTTATTATATTTTCCTTTGTTGCTTTTGAATACAAGTAAATTCTCTAAAAACAAGTAAATCTGGAAGAGTTCGCGGAGCGCAGATGTTTCATGTACAAAATTTCACTTTACTTTTACAATTAATAAAATTAACACGTAAATATTTTTCAACAATCTGATTCGCGTCAATACAAGAACACCCTTCCAGAACATCAAAATTACATAAAATGAAAATGTTGTTTTAGAAATCTATATATTTTTCTTTAATTCAAAGGCTCACATTACAGCGCTATGAAACATCTCAATAAAGAGAAAACGTAAATTCTACCAAAAATTCGTACATAATTCAGGGACGGATCTAGGGAAGTCAGATAATAGTTTCGTGTTGTGAACGATATACTTATATAAAATTTACGGTATTTAATCCAACAATTCTTGTAAATATTACTTTTATTATTAACAAAAGAAACGTCTTTGACCTCTTTCACGGAAACCTCATTTTTAAACTGAAACAAAACTGAAATTTAATTCTTGCCTGTTGAATACTCGTAAGGCAAAGTTTTGTTATAAATGAAATTATTTAACGCTCTTAACGCAGCGTAACTTCTAGTAATTTTAAAGCAATTCCTTAGTTTCATTCAGTCAAAATCTTCCCCGCTCTAATCAAAGCAACCACACAGATATGACAAATCACAACAAATAACAAATTAACCAATCAGAACTCAAAGCAAAACGTGCAACCGACGCCAAGCGCGGGAAAATAAGCACCCGGTGCCAGGCGCGGGAAAACCTTTACCGCGTGCCAGGCGCGAGGAAGTGGTGGCCAAGTGTGGGTCCATGGAAAACAAAAAAACTAAAGAAACAACAAAATCATTTTGTAAACGGAGGTCGAAGGAGGAAGTCAAGTGCACTGAATGAAACCAGGGAAATATTCCAATCCTACCTAATTATTGTTTTAACTCTTAAACGCACGGCATTAAAGCTCTGGATTGAGGTGTTACTGACTTACAGGGACATGGAACATGTCCTAGCTCCTTTTAACAGCTCTATGTATGCTAATTACAATAGACTCTTCTGTGGATTCGCTGATTTTCATCAATACGTAGGTACTAGGGTCCTATGCCACTGACTGCAAAGAGAGAAAATAAATGTAAATTACTCAAACGCACGAAAGCAGTTTTTACTCGAGTGTCGTCAAAACAAAACCCAAAACCAAAGTAATTACTCTGGCCAATAGAGCAGTTTTCAATTGAGTGTCGTAAAACCAAAACCGAAGTATTTACTCTGACCAATCACAGCAGTCGTAAACAATCCAATGAACCAATCAGAGCTCGAAGCAATTACATGCCAAGCGCGGGAAAACGCGTGCGAGCAGGTCACGATTGGTTTTGGTTTTACTTCTGATTGGTCGAGAAAGTGGGGCGAGATTTTTTAGCCAATCACAAAGCGAAGCGATGCAAAATATGCGTGTTATTACTTTCGACACTCAATTGAAAACTGCTCTAACAACAAAGGCAGATAATCCAATGAACCAATCAGAACTCGAAACAAATACATGTACCAAGTCACGATTGGTTTTGGTTTTACTTGATTGGTTGAGAAAGTGGCACAAGATTTTTTAACGAATCACAAATCGTAGCAATGCAAAACCAAAGCAATTGTAAAATTTGAGAGATGTACTTGGGTTACAAAACGTGCAATCGTATTCTTTCGGAAATTTTCTCTTTTATAGACAAATGAACGGAAAAGTTAAAACACGATTACTCGCTTTGTAGTCCAGGCACATCACTTTAATTGTAACACAAAAATATTTTAGCTAGTATCTTAATTATTTGACATCGAATTCCGTTTTATTCTCATAATTCCCATAGAAACACTCGTGACCTGTTCGTGACCTGTTTGCCCCATTTTCAAAATGGTGGATGTTACTACGAAAAGGTTTACTCATTTTCGTTCTCGTTTTATTCGTGAGGGCTTTTGCTTATAAGATAGTCTGCTGCCTGTCCCTTTTCAGTCAGCCCCCTCGACTCGTGTTACTTTCGCCGCTCGGTCGATCGCCGATCGCGTATTTGCTCGCTCGCTCGACTATCCAGAGAGTGACTGTAATACACAATAACTGAATATAATGCGCGCGCTCTGATTGGTCAATAACTATTGACTAGAGCAGTTTTCAATTTGTGATTGGCTAAAAAAGTCTCGCGCCACTTTCTCGACCAATCAGAAGTAAAACCAAAACCAATCGTGACTTGCTCGCACGCGTTTTCCCGCACTTGGCGCCGCCGACATGTAATTGCTTCGAGCTCTGATTGGTTCAATGGATTGTTTACGACTGCTGTGATTGGTCAGAGTAATTACTTTGGTTCTGGTTTTACCACACTCAATTGAAAACTGCTCTATTATACCGGTAAACCTCATAGATAATGTTGTTATAAAAGCAACAGACAACACATTTCCATGGTTTATCGGTGCAATAAACAACTTGGGATGTTAGAATAACAATGGAAAAGCTTTCTCGCCTTCAGCTCGTGATTTACAAGCCATAAAATAATTCTCGTGTTTTTCCATCATCGCGCGTGCTTTATTGAGCCGATAAACCACAGAAATCTGTGATCTATTATTTGCTTAAGGTAGCAGGAGCGGATTTAACCAGTTCATATTGGAACCAAATAATTCAATTTTTTTCACATTTAACCAGGATCGATTGCCATACAGTAGACTTATAGAACTGATGTTATGTCAGGTGACAATTTTCACACCTTAGGTGACAAATCTCATATAGAGCGTATGCACATGACGTCACGGCGGCCATATTGGTGTGCCAAAACAATAGAACGGCGGCCATGTTGGTGTACCAAAACAATCCTGTGGGATTTGAACGCTTTTCTTATGTTAACACTTTCTTTTGTTCCAATAAATTTGCATAGCTGCTTGCCACGTGAGTGCATACGCTCTATAACACTGGTACTTACCCCTTCCGCATCGGAGTCGTCACGCGCTGAAGGAGCATAAGAACTGCTCTTCACTGTACTTGCTGTACTGGTACTGGCGCTTGATTTACTCGATCCCATGCTGCAGCTGTTATATCCGCCTCCTTTCTCTGTCTCCTGGCTCTGCGGTATTTTCTTTACAATCGCATACTTCTTCTTCAGTGGTTCCCGCGGATCACCTGCGCCAAGCGTTGTTGTTTTCTTCAACGGCTGCACAAGAATTCCCGTGTTTCCTTGCCCCGCGGGTCCCCCTGGTCGGGCGGCCCTATGAAGGGGTCTTCTGGGCTGGGAAGGGACTATCGGTACGGGAGCTCGCATACCGGGTGCATGTCTTATAAGCTCCCCCGGGGCCCCTCTGGGAACTCTCGCAGGTACTGTGTCATTGGGTCCTTTTTCGTTATCGCGTCTTAGTCTGGGACGTACTCGGGCGGGTGGAGTGTATTCAATGTCACCCTCGCTCCCAGTCTCCCATCTCTTTCTGAGAGGGCGCGGACCATACATAGCCGCGGTTCCTACGGTAGCCTCGTTATCATTGGAAAATGAATTACTTCGTTTCCAGCCCGCGGCGTAGGGGGGAGGTATGCCGAGAGAGTCCATAAGTCCGTACGCATCGGTATTAAATCCACCACATTCCGCGGCAACGCGCACGGCGTTAGCAAAGTCCGCGTCCGTAAAGAACGAACCGTCACTACTTATTCCACTTATTCGGCTCGGACTCGAGGCCGACGAGTCATCTTCGGAACCGCTCGTGTTTGTGACGGACTCGGCCCATTGCATGATTATGTCGCTCGTAATGCCTTCGAGATCTATCGGAATAGCCCTGGGCTTGGACCGAGATTTCTTGGATTTTTCTGACTTGCTTGCCATGGATTCGAGTTCTCCTTCGTTAGTCGCAGGGTCTCCCTTTTTATGAGTCCGTCTTGGGGAATTGCTACTGGTTGGCTCTGTCAGTCCACTTCTGCCAGTAAGTCCACTCTGTCCGGTCATTCCACTCATTCCAGTCATTCCTGACATTCCTGTCATACCGCTCATACCAGTCATTCCACTCATGCCGCTCATACCAGTTCTTCCAGTCATCCCTGTCATGGCACTTCGTTCGCTGAACGGGGGAGAGGGGGGTGGGGAGCCCAAGCTGCTGGGCGGTGGCTCCACGGGAGGAGGGGGCAGCATGTCTGCCCAATTGAAAATGGCTAAACGAGGTGGTGGTTTAAGAGCCTTTCTCTTTCTTTGTAACGAACCACAGCTAGTTGACGTTTTACAGCTTCGTTCACTTGCTGGGCTCGAAGGCTTTTCCACGACAGGCGCTTCAGCAGCATCAGGCTTATTTGACTCCTCTGAAACCTCGTCTCTTTTCTTTTCTTCTCGTTCTTTATTTTCTTGCTCAGCACCCATACCACTAGCACCAACCGGGTATTTCTTCATTTCCATTTCTGTCTCTTTCAGCACAGCCTCGTACGTTGGTGGAGGCTCCGAGTGGAACGTACTCGTGGTGTGCAAGTTTCCAGCCATCTCAAAAGACTGGATTTTCAGCTTGGGTTTGTTTTTCTCCGTATCACTCGATTCACTGGGTGTCTGATTCAGATCCCTTCTCCTGGATCCCGAGCTGGACTTGCTTGTGTTTGTGCCATTCTCGGTGTAATCGTAATAGCGGAGTCTCTCTCTGGGTACATTCAATGGAAGAGTGCTTTCAGATGGGCTTCTTGATCCGCTTGGTGGACCATGTACTAAGAACAAGACAAAACCATTTAACAGTATGTTTCAATTTCGTTAGTTTGCAAAAACAGACGCCTTTTCAGGCATCTAAGAAAAAGATGGCACGAAGCCAGGCTATAAATCAAAGTAGTGTGCGCTGTTCCGTTGCCGATTGTCAGACTTTTTTTAAGCAAGTTTTGAATACGTTTACAAAACATTTAGTCTGCAACAGCATCCGCCTTTCAGGTTCTCCGTCTCCGTCTTTCACCAAATCCACCTGCCCGAAAAGACGCTCTCGCATTAGAAAAAAGTTATTCAACAAGTAAATCAAATAATTGTTATCAATTGTCAGAAAGCGGCAGCAGCACTCATAATTTGCAGATTGAGCAATGACGAAGCGAGGATTTGAATACGTCGCAACCTTGTCGCTGGGACGCTGGGACCAAATGAAGTATTTAACTCGTGTCCAGACTATTCCGCGCGCTGTCGCGTCACGTCGCGCTGTCTTTGCTAAATTGACCAAATGATAAACCAGACGACTCTGTGCTACACAGTTCTTATATTCTGATTGGTCAGTTGAAACAGTCGTTAAAAACTTGGCAAACACTCAAGCAAGTGGCACTGATACCACGCATAGCATTGCCAAGTTTTACGAAAAGACGACAAACTGTCAAGATATGAATCTATACTTACAGCTTGCTGGGGAATCTAGAAACTTGTTACTCTTGTTCACGTGCTCGTGGTAACGATTGAGTGAGTTCGGGTAGTTGTTAGTTTTCCCCTGGTCCATATAATGATTTGCTTCTAACCGATTATTGCTTCCTATGAGGACAAAAATAAATAAATAAAAAAAATATGAAGTTCTGGTATCTTCAAGCAACCTTGGAGTGAACAAGTAACTTTTGCAGTGTAACTTAGAATGGAAGCTTTCAAGTTATACTTTCCTGTGGTGCTGTTTATTATGCTGTACAGAGTGGTTTTAACTTTTGTGTCAGTGGATAAAATCCTATTGTGAGACCATTCAAACAAAAAGTACTGAGCAAAACCGGCTTTCTGTGATGAGTAAGCAATTCAAACTGTCGATCTATACTTTTCTGATGCCCTATGGCGCTGTTCATTGTAGAAAAAATGCTAAACTCTCTACCACACAAAGGGTTAAGCTCTCGTTACTATACCTGATAACTGATTCAAAGTGATTTTATTGCCGAAATCGATGCTGCTGTTGGAAGAGCCACCTCTGCCGCAGCAGTTTCCCATTTGTCTTGTACAGTCAGACACAGAACTTTCACTTGATCTGTTATTGGTTAGCTGCAGAGGGATTTCTGAATTACGCTCCTCCATCCACAGGAATTTTGATGTGCGTGTACTGTAAATGTTTACAAGAAACAATTAAAAGACACCTTCAGACCACCTTGAGCAATGAAATGTGATTGTAACTGTTAATGGAAGTATCACGGTTGTTTCATTCTAAACCGTGCTCAAAGAGACACTGTCCTGGCTGATATATTGTGTTTCATGATTATGACCAGGGGCGTGTTTTAAGCTTGTTTATTATCTTTGAAAGCAAAGAAACATTCAGTTAACCAAAGAGACAAAATTACGGCTAAAAAGGTCAAAATTCCACAAGAATGACAAGTCTGATTTCTTGACAGGTGGTCACGAAATCAAATTTGATGAACTGTAATCCACTTCCATCCTTACAATCCTGCACTTTTTTTTTCAAACTTGTAGCTTCTGTTTTGTTCTATAGAATCTTTTTATCCAATTCAGTTGTATATTTGGTGGTGTTTGGTGATATAACATGGAAATTAAGCAAGCAAAATTTTGTTAATTCAGCGAGACAGTGTCCCTTATATGGCAGTATCAGCGAGACAGTGTCCCTTATATGGCAGTATCAGCGAGACAGTGTCCCTTATATGGCAGTATCAGCGGGACAGTGTCCCTTATATGGCAGTATCAGCGGGACAGTGTCCCTTATATGGCAGTATCAGCGGGACAGTGTCTCTTATATGGCAGTATCAGCGAGACAGTGTCCCTTATATGGCAGTATCAGCTGGACAGTGTCCCTTATATGGCAATATCAGCTGGACAGTGTACCTTATATGGCAGTATCAGCAGGACAGTGTCCCTTATATGGCAGTATCAGCAGGACAGTGTACCTTATATGGCAGTATCAGCAAGACAGTGTCCCTTATATGGCAGTATCAGCAGGACAGTGTACCTTATATGGCAGTATCAGCAGGACAGTGTCCCTTATATGGCAGTATCAGCGAGACAGTGTCCCTTATATGGCAGTATCAGCGGGACAGTGTCCCTTATATGGCAGTATCAGCGGGTCAGTGTCCCTTATATGGCAGTATCAGCGGGTCAGTGTCCCTTATATGGCAGTATCAGCGAGACAGTGTCCCTTATATGGCAGTATCAGCAGGACAGTGTCCCTTATATGGCAGTATCAGCGGGTCAGTGTCCCTTATATGGCAGTATCAGCGGGTCAGTGTCCCTTATATGGCAGTATCAGCGAGACAGTGTCCCTTATATGGCAGTATCAGCAGGACAGTGTCTCTTATATGGCAGTATCAGCGGGACAGTGTCCCTTATATGGCAGTATCAGTGGGACAGTGTCCCTTATATGGCAATATCAGCGGGACAGTGTCCCTTATATGGCAATATCAGCGAGACAGTGTGCCTTATATGGCAGTATCAGCGGGACAGTGTTCCTTATATGGCAGTATCAGCGAGACAGTGTCCCTTATATGGCAGTATCAGCAGGACAGTGTCCCTTATATGGCAATATCAGCGGGACAGTGTCCCTTATATGGCAATATCAGCGAGACAGTGTCCCTTATATGGCAGTATCAGCAGGACAGTGTCCCTTATATGGCAGTATCAGCTGGACAGTGTCCCTTATATGGCAGTATCAGCAAGACAGTGTCCCTTATATGACAGTATCACGGTTGTTTCAAACTAAACTGTGGTAAATCAATAAACAGGTTCCTTACATACATCGTTTTTTGTCAAGGATGGATATCGTTTTGCCAAAAAAAATTTGGCTTCAGCACTCTTCACTGTGCTTGCAGCAGTTGTTTTAGCATCTTTGATCTCTTTTGTTAAATCATAACATGATACAGCCCTCTTGAACACACACACACACACACACACACACACACACACACACACACACACACACACACACACACACACACACACACACACACACAAAAAAAAAAAAAAAAAAAAAACGGCAAGACTTACGTGGGACTCCTTGGCCCATTTTCAGCTGGTACACCCACTGTGTAAAGAATAAAAATGAATATTACTTTATTGTACTTATAAATATTTATTGTAAATATCCAAACAGTTTTGCGGCTCATTTTAAAAGAGAGTTGGTTACAACTTCACAGCGGTCATTCACCTGTTGTTGCAGTCTTTGCCTTCTTTTTGTTCCTCCTTTGCCTGTAAAGCAGCCCCACTATAATCAGCAGAATAACCCAAGCTACCGCGCCCATGGTGCCGATGAACCACGGCTGCCGCATAAACAGTTTCATCTTGTACCAAGTGTCTCCTGTTTCGGCTTGTGCCTCAACTACGCTGACCTCTCCATGATTGGTAAATGCTGTATTTTCTGTTGCACTCACGCCTCCTCCTGTTCCTCCTCCTACCACAACAACAGCTGTAGGGAAGGAAAATTGATAGCTTTAGAAGGGCAGTCAATAAGGTCTGAGGGCTGGGGATATCCCCTGTTATTGATTACATTTAGCTACAGGTTTTCGGGTTGCAAACGGCAAACTGCAAACGTCTAGGAGTCACGTGATCAGGCGCTGACTTCATGCACGTATTCGATGGCAGGAGGTAGGTTTTCACGTTTGTGATTTCCCTCATGGTTTCTTTGCTTTTCTGTTCAGTTATCTCACGTATTGACGGTACAAATATGTAACGTAGTTATCTGTCTAGATATAGAGAAGAAATTTAATTCGAAAGAGTGCATGTTGAGCATTTTGTCTTCTCTCAAAAAACAAGCATTTGCACAGGCAACAAATCCAATATGGCAGCGATGAACATCAGGGGAGTTAAAACCTCTTGCTAAACCGGCCATGAAACCTTGAATGCCAAACAGCTAACCTGAAACTGCCGTTTGCGGTTTGCCGTTCACGTGTAAAACCTGTAGCTAAATGTGAGCGCCGGCAACTTTGATGAACAACATAAAATGACAACACAAGAAAACAATTTTCCCCGGCTACTTTCTTCACTTCCCTGCCTTGTTAAAAAGTTTCTGACAGCCTGCTTTTAGTTAACAAATTCACACAATTAAACATCTAAACTTCATTAAATTTCTCCTTGTAATTTCAATATAATTCTCAACTGATAGGTCAAGAGAATTAAGGAAATAATCACCATAGAAAAATTATCTTGATATTTTAACAACTTCTCCCAACGAGTTCTATGAGATGTATGTAAACCAGAAAGGAGAATATATCCCTTGAAATTGGGGTTTAAAGGGTAAACTCCCCAAAGCAGTGAAAGTCGAACTAAGCATATATTTAGATCAACTTATCGTTGTTGTTGTGTGTTGTTTGTTGTTGTTTGTTGTTGTTGTTGTTGTTTTTCACTTACCTTCAGCATGTGTCGTAGCAAACACTGGATCACTGATTGGTACTGAATTGCCGTCACTCATAACTTGGACTTGGATTTCGTAACTAGTGTTGGCTTCAAGTCCTTTTAGGGAATACCAAAATCTTGGCACACTATCTGGTTTATTGTAGTGTTTTTTACTGGAGTCTATTTTCCGCCAGGAAATAACCACACTTGATATGCTGACTGGTCTGGAAAGCTGCAAAAAGAAAAAGGAAAGTCAAAGTTATTACCTTACTGGGCTAACGGAGATTTCTGAACTCTTAAAGATCATTGCAACAGTGTATACTGCTTACAGTAATAACCACTTACTGTCCATGAAATATTGATCTTGTCGGATCCTGTAGGAAATGGTTGAACATCAATCTTCACATTATCACCAGGGTACAGTGATGGAGAGGGATCTAAAAAAAATTGTATAATTTTCATTCAGGGATGCTGCAACACACATCAAATTTCCTTTAGTTTAAACTAACTCCATTCCTGATAAGACTCAGAGTCCTAAAATGTTATTCTGCAGGAGTGTACCAAAGAAAAAAACATGGATTTTGACGCAAAATTTCAAACAATATATTTTTCGCTAGATTATAATCAGGGAGACCGAGATCTATATTTCGCCAAAAAAATGGGGGAAAAGTGTTTTTATTTTTAAAGATAATGGGAAAAAATATTTTTGAATTTTAATAATGCTAATTACGCGTTGACAAGTTTCTGTTACCGCTAATTAAAATTCACCCAAAGCTGTCACGATATGCGAATGCGTAATTTGGGTCTAATATTTAATCACAGAGAGAAATCATGCGCACCATGGAGACCGCTCCATTTCGCTACTCTCTGCAAAATTGAGAAGATTTTTTTCGGCTAATAGCTGAAAAGAAACGCAAGCAAAGCTCTTGCCTGTTTGCATCATCAGAGAAGCCAAAAAAACGAAAATCGATCACAAATAAGCCATTAAACGAAGAACGAGCAAGCACTTTGGCCGAAAGCGATCGTCGATCGCATTTTAACCAAGAAACATGGTTACAAGAACTCCAAAAAAACCCAAACGGACATATTGGGCAAAATATCGGGCAAAATTGTCAGGAAACGGCATTTCCACGCCGCAATGCCGCCAGTCTTCAACATCAATGGTGATGGGGACCATCAATGGATAAAGCTTCACGGCAGGACGATTGTAAGTGGCGACATGGTACAGAACAGTTTACAGCAGTTTAGCGCAAGCTGTCTGCTGTCAATTATGCCACAGTAACGTGGAATTACTAGACAACGTTGGCAATCGAAGAGTTGAGGTCTCGGCGCTACTGGCGTGGAAAATTTGTTGCCAAAAACCCTGAATGCTCCTCGCATTTCTCAACGAGTTCGTTTCTGACCACTGAGAGAGGGCTGCTGGCATTTCCGTGACCATTTTGTACCTTGAATTTATCTTAACAACTTGTATTGTATTATACAACTTGTATTGTCGTCTGCTTGGCTTTTGTTTTAGAATTTCTTGTTCGAGGCATGATCATTCTTAAAATGTTTGAAGAAAATAGTTGCGTGCGAGAACTAATACTAACGTGGGCGACTAAATCTTAAAAAAAAGAAATTTGTAAACAAACCTGTATTAAATTGGATCTGGTATAAAATGTTTCTTCTCGAATCGCGCGGAAAATATCCGTGGCGCGTAAAAGGTTGTCATCTCGCCTTTGTTGTTGTGAGCTGAACCATGCCAACATCTGTCAATGCATCATTAAATCTTGCAACACGAGGGGGTTTTAAACACCTTGATAACAAGCTGGAAAATGCTTTTTCGTCTTTTTCGCGATAAAATAAAGTGCGTATGGAGCGTATAGGGGTGAACATTTTAAGTTCGTTTTCCAGCGGATTGCAACGGAATTGGCTGAAAATTAGCAGGAACGTTCCACGATACCTCCTTTGAAAAATGGTGTCGGGCTTTTTTTAATTTTGCTTCCGTTACAAATTTATGGTCTCTTTTGTAGAAAGATACGTAAACATTGGGAACATCAAACTACCACATCTGAAAAATCGTTGACATGCGGAAACAAAGCGCAATTAAGGTGAAGCAGTGATTTTGGCTCTCTCTTTAATATCTCTGTGGCGTTAAATTTTAAGACATGTTCAAATATATGGTTGTATTCTACAGGTATTAAGCTTTCAGAAAATGAATAGGTTGATGGGGTTTCCTCTTAAAGTGCACTTGTAAAAGCGAGACTTCTAAACACAGTCAATCTGTACAACTTCAAAATAACAGAGGGCGCTTTGTTTTCTAGTGATATTTCAGCCGGTGATAAGTTCTCTTTCAGCTGGTGAAATTAGCCGGTAGCTGGCTCTTAGCTACATCCCTGAATTCTGATAAAAGAACTACTAAGTTTTAACTATCTTAAACAACTTCTCCAAACTAGTATTATAAGAAACGAACAGAGACCAGTAAAGAGCAGTTGTATGTCGCTATTGAAACTGAAGAGTTAACTTACCAATAAGAACCAGAGGCTTCTTGTCTGTCTTCTGGGTCACTTGTTTCATGCCTTGTGTCAGAATAACTCCATTATGATCAACTGCTTTCACATTAAACACATAAGTTGTATCGGGATCCAGGTGGCGCACAGTGTACTTATTGTCCTTGAGTGAATTGATGGCCACTACCCACTGCTGGTTGCTGTCTGTTTTGCGGTGTTCCACGACGTACATGACATTTGATGCATCGGGGAGTGCAACAGAGCTCCACACAAGGAAAACTGAGTTGTGTGTAGCAGCAGTTGCTAGCAGATCCAATGGAGGAAGCGTTGGTTCAGGGGTTGGGGTCGTAGTAGGAGGTGGAGTGGTGGTAATGATGACCTCTGAAAATAATATAATTAATTTATTATTTGGAAATAAATTAACACCGGCATCATAACCACACAAAAGTAATAAATCGATGATTAATGATTATTGGCCAAAAATATAAGTCATGGATTTGCATATGCAGTTGAATCTTGCCTTATAGATACCTGCTAAATACAGACACCCTATTATTTCAAACAGATTTCATATTCCCAGCAAATAGTCTAACACATTTTCTCAAATTAATTATGGACACCAGATTATACAGGTCCACAGTGGATATCTTTTTTCACCCTATCTCATCACTATGGTACCATATTTATCACTACTTTGTTTATAAGGGCAATTTAGCTAATTTTGGCCACTGACAATTTTCTCTCAAATGCACTACAGTTTTGCATAATAGCTTTGCTTGAAAAATTTGACATACATTTCTCCGAAGCTTTGGGTTTATCTAAGAACACAATGAAATGCGTATATTATATCATCTAAGTGAACATGCTTAGCACAGGTCCATGGTCCCTATTGTCAGTGTTAACAGGTTTACTTAGTAGCCATAAAAAAAACTTAATTTCTAATAAGATGCCTTCTTCCAGAAAATATCCATACCCCTCCCATGGAAGGTCTTATGGTTTGGACCCCTCCCCCCTCCCCCCCCCCCCCAGAAATTCCACTGTAACCTTCCATAGGGCAGGTATGGATACAATCTTAAAGCTCATGAGGAGGAGGAATCACATGCACAGGCGAGCCCAGAAAACTGGTGACAACGATCCATGGACTTAATATCATCAACTAAGAAACAAAGTAACAAGTAAACTACGCAAACAAAGACATGATTTCTTCAAAACTCGTCAACAAGAGCACAAAGGAAACCCAAAATGCTTCTGGAAGACCTTAAATATTATTGATGACTCCAATCTGATGCTCTCTTCAATGTAATTTGTTACAAACAGAAATTAATCAGTGGTAGAAACTTACTCTTTACAATTAGTTCAGCTTCTTTTGAGTCTGTTCCAATGTAGCTACTGGCAACACACTTGACTTTTCCTTGATCACTGAGACTAACATTAATGAGACTTAAATGGAATGTTTGCCGCGACTGCGTCATCACAACAGACGAAGTATTCTGCAGTGGGATAATGTCATCATGTTGGAACCAAGAAACAGATGGATCTGGGCTGCCAATCACATCACAGGAGAATTTGACACTGTTCCCTTCATCAACTGACTTGTTAGATGGACCAGAAATGACTGATGGTAGAACATCTGTTGGTCCTAAGGAGACAAGAAGAAAAAAATCACTTCATATTTTGCAAATTATTGAAAAACAAATGGTACCACATAAAAGTACTGCTAGAGAGGTTTCATTTGAATGGGCACACCATAGCATTTTGGCAACAGGCTCAAAAGTTAGAACAAATGGTACCATGCAAAAGTAACAGCTCAAGAGGTTTCATTTGAATGGTCACACCATAGGATTTCATCAATAGACTCAAAAGTAAGAACAAATGATACCATGCAAAAGTACAGCTGAAGAGGTTTCATTTAAATGATCACACCACAGGATTTCATCAACAGACTCAAAAGTTAGAACAAATGGTACCATGCAAAAGTACTGCTGAAGAGGTTTCATTTGAATGGTCACACCATAGGATTTCATCCACAGACTCAAAAGTAAGAACAAATGGTACCATGCAAAAGTACTGCTGAAGAGGTTTCATTTGAATGGTCACACCATGGGATTTCATCCACAGACTCAAAAGTTAGAACAAATGGTACCATGCAAAAGTACAGCTGAAGAGGTTTCATTTGAATGGTCACACCATAGCATTTTGTCAACAGGCTCAAACGTTAGAACTATATTATTGACTCTGGAAGTGAAAGGGTTAAGTGTCAATGCATTTAGCATGAAAGTAATTGAGGACACTGTTTTTACATTCCCTCCTGGAGTTGGGACTGGAGATGGACTAATATGTCACTATTAATATTACAATTATGTGGCTCGATCACAAAAACCTTGCAAAGCAAAATTGGGTTTAACCTTATTAATAGGGGGAAAAAGACCAAGGACAGAGTTTGAACTGTTTCATCACTAGTTGAGGTGGGAAACTGGCACTGCCAGACACCTTAATATCTTCTCCCATGAGATGTATTTAAGTGGTTCATCAGGCGATTACTTTACACAGAAAATATGTTCTTGTTTAAAAAGAAGGGAACTCTTCAGAGGAAATCTAGAATCACTCCCTAGCAGTAAGGGAACAGTTGGGGGGGGGGGGGGGGGTGTTTAAATTTGAACAGTAGGAGGAGGAAGAGTGGATTTGCTACTGCTTTTGAATGATAGCCACCCTTACCAATGACGGTGAATCGTGCTTTAGCTTTTGCATTGCCACTAATACTCAATGCCATACAAGCATAGACTCCTTCATCGTCTCGCTGTACATTAGTAATTTGCAGTTCACCAGATCTTGAAACAAAGAATCGACCATCATAGTTTTGATTAGGAAACATGGGTGGTGTCGACTTTCCCTCCCTTTCCCAGAACACCGTTGCTTGAGGTTTGCCAACAGCAACACATGTGAACTTAGCAGAGCCACCTTCATTAGCAATCGCATCTTTTGGCGCTTGAATAATTTTTGGTTTGGCTGAAAGAAAGAAGAACATAAAGTGTCAGAGTTGCACCAAAAAAAAAAAAGAATTTTAAATAAATGAATAAAATAGATAATTGGAAATCCACAAAGTGTCTCTTACATCCACTGCTTTCGGATTTAATTGGAATTTGGAAATGTTGGTTTTTGTGGAGGGAGCAAAACCAGAGTATCTGGAGGAAACCCTCTTGGAAAGAACGAGAACTAACAACAAACTCAACCCACACGAGGTGTTAGCTGACTCTGGGATTTCAACCAAGGCCACATTGGTGGCAGGTGAATGCTGTCAACATTACACCATCCCTACCCCCTCATTTGTAAGAATTAAAAGACGCCACAAGCGTGATGTCTGCAGGAGGCTCAAAAAGACATGACCAACTATGTACGTGAGTATGAAACATGGCGTGATTTGTCACCAAATTTAAAAGTACATTAATACTTACACTGAACCTCGAGACTAGCTTCAACAGTCAGCTCTCTTGAACCAGTATTTACTTTACAAACATATGTGCCCTCATCTTGAAAATCAATATTTGTTATTGTAAGTTCCCCATTATCAATAAAATGTCGACCACTGGGCAGTGACCCATCCTTCTTCTGCCACGTCACTTTATCTTGATCTCCATCTCTGTAGTGGCATTGAAAAGTTGTGTTATTTCCTGTGAATCCAACTTGTGAAGTTGGTACAACAGTAAGAGGGTTCACATACTCTGAATAAAAAAAAGTACCACATGAGTCATTAAACAAATATTTTTGCAAAATCAACCATTGAGACAATTCACAAAAATACCCCTACGCATACCTCACTTTTTGAGAAACAATTACAAAGAGAAAGAAAGACAAATAAAGTTTCTAGTGCTAAATATACAATGCGTGTGTATTAAGTATTTGGATAGTCTCCCACGTAGCCGTTATTTGTCTCGTCACGCAACGCTCTTCCCCACTAACGGCTGCTGAAACCTGGACCACATTCCTTGCCCAATTTAAGCCAATCACAGTTGCAGTGCCATTTTCGGAACTTGCTCGTGCCAAATTCTCTACGCGTGACTCGTCCAATCATAGCATGTGTTTTATCGTTGACTCAGTTGGATGTTTTCGCAAAGTTATTATAAAAGGTGACATAAATCCGTAGCCTGCGGTTAGCATTACTTGCGAGACAGTGTTTCCTCATCACGGCTAAAAGAGTCTAAGATCCAAGTCTTATGCGATGGTCACAGTCTATATTGGAATAGTGGCATCTTGTGCAATCGTTTTTAGCTCCTCATAGTTTATAGTATATTTATTTTAATTTGACGTGTTTCTCGGAGCTAGGCAGTACCTCCATTATCAGACGTATGGCGTCATTGCATCCGGTTTGAAATATTTGAATCTCCAGCGTAGTAGCTGCTTTGTAATTCTTATGGATGCAAGTCGTTTCTTTTGTACACCGAAAGCGATGGACACGTAAAGCACCTAGAGCTATCTTCTACGACTTTTTTTGAGTTTCATCTGCCATAACACCAAAGAAAATTCAGTACTAAGCTAGGATGTCTGGCACACGTAAACCGGAAACCACAGGCCTTTTTTCGCGCGAAAACTTACGTCATTTCCATTTTGCTGATACCTGATTGGTTTGCTGAATTTATTGCAAACACAATGGGCAAGGAATGTGGTCCAGGTTTCAGCAGCCGTTAGTGGGGGGGAGAAGCGTTGCGTGACGATACAAATAACGGCTGCGTGGGAGACAAGTATTTGGATTACAAGGTCTCAGTTGTTTCCAAAATAACAATGTTTTGAAAGTGGTGGTTGTGGTTTAATTATTTTCTTTTATTTCCCTGGGTCTCAGAAGTATACCATGATCCCAGACAAAGAAAAAAAAACATAATTTTAAAAAAAGGACAACATATGCACAGATTAATACAAAACACTGATGAAGTCCATTGTTGTGGTTCAAATTCTTCTTTGGTTAAAAAATTTTCAAACCAGTTTGGTTTTTGTTTGCCTTTGTCTCAGATTATGATAATGACTATGGGACAAAGAAAAAGAAAAATTTGAATTTGGTTTGAATTTGGTTTGAAAAAAGGAACTTTTCAGTGCTGGATCCTGACTTACTCCCAGCAGGAAGGGGAGGGGGGGGGGAGGGGGGGGGAGGGGGGGGAGGGGTGGATCTGCCACTGCTTCTGAAGGATTGTCATTCTCTTACCAATGATGGTGAATTGAGCTTTAGCTTTGGTTTTGCCATTTTGACTCAATGCCATACAAACATAGACTGCAAAGAAAAATTTGAACCACAACATCTATATACAATTATGTGGTTGCACTTTGTACATTGTACATAGGCAATTATGGTAGGTGAGTTTTCAATGAATTTGTTCAAAACAGGTCATGCACAGGACAGAGTAACACTAGACAAACTGTACCTTTAACAGTGAGCACTGCTTCCTGACTGTCTCGCGTTCCAAGTGGGTGGACTGCTCTACACACATATGATCCTTGATCAGCCTTAGTAACTGATGAAATAGTCAGGTTTCCCTTAATGGAAATAAGTGTTCTACTGCTGTTTGAAATCTCATTACCATCATGTAACCAGGAGACAGAGGCCACAGGGCGCCCTTTTGGAGGCGAACACCGCAGTATCACAGTCTCACCAGTAAAAGTGCTTTGATTTTCGGGTTCAGACCGGAAGGTGTACTTGAATGCTATTTGATAAAATACAAAATGTCAGAACATTTCAAACATATATTTTCTAAATTTAGGTTCTGGTTCCTCTGATATGCTGCATAACAGACTCTTGCAGAAACTGCTAACTATAGAGTTTATTGTTACAAAGAATTGAATATTGCCTAGTGGCAATGGTTTGGTGTTAAAGTCAACTCCTACTATAGCAGACACACTCTGGACCACTACATGTATTTGGTGCCATAATAGCAGGTAATTCATTAGTCCTTATTCCTTGTCCATGATTAGGGGGTGTTCATTACAGCAAGGTGTCTGCAAAGCACAAGTTGTCTGTATTATCTGCTTTACTGCTCATTACACTGTCTTCCAAGACCCAAGAGCATACTTTAGTCACCAATCGCACCCTTACCATTTGAGTTGCCTACTCATGTGTATATTGTGGTTCAAATTTTTCTTTGGTTTAAAATTTTTCAAACCAGTTAAATTTTTATTTTCTTTTGTCTCAGATTCATTATCATATTCTGAGACAAAGGAAAACAAAAATCAAACTGGTTTGAAAAATTTTAAACCAAAGAAAAATTTGAACCACAACATATATTTTTATGTCTTTTTTGTGGTTTGTTTATGTAACTAAGTTTGCCAGCTAAAGTGCCTAATAAGCTGTCAAAGACTTGTTTTTAACCAGAGAACATTTTTTACTGCTTCGAACAAAGTCTATGCATTTAAACACTCACTTCCAACTATCAAAGATGCATTTTTGCTGTAAACTGTGCCAAAAGCGTTAGATGCAACACACTGGTAAATGCCAACATCTGTCCTTTTTTTACTTCTGACTACGCGTAGAAAGTGAAGTGTTCCATCCGGCATAACATTTCTCCGTCCATCATCTTTAACCTTTACTCCATTATGTAACCAAAATATTTCGGCTTTTGAAGGTTCGGAAATAACACACTTAAAATCAGCTGGTGAGTTCTTAGCAACAACAACATCTGAAGGGTGTTGTGTGATAACAGGTGCAAGTCCTACGAGGAAAGAAAGGAGAATCCAAGACATTAGAAATGCCAAACCTGAAGTGCACCTCCTGTTGGAATGTGTTGTTCCAAATAAAAATCCATACCCCTCCCACAGATATTTCTTGGATTTTTATTTTTGCCATTATTGGGAGGTAAAGGGTTAAACCGTGGTCTAAGTAAGGCTTTGTTTCAAAATTGGGCGCTTACTACTGGTGTTTGTACTGTTTAGCTAATTTTCGGATTATGCACCCCAAACTGGGCCAAAATGTGCATCAGAGAATTGCTTTAATTGCTTTGATTGCTTTATAATAATTATTGCTTTGCTTTATAATTTATTGTGCATCAGGTAAAGGTCTGTGAAAAGCCGCAGTTTACCTGAAGGCTGTCATTACCAGCGGGCAACTACAGTAAAGATGACCAGCTTCTCAACATTGAAAATGACTAAACTCCATGCATGGAAGACTTTCTTTGTTTTATAACTAGCTACATGTACTTTCTTTTAGGAGCTGGCGTCTTCAGAGCTTAATAACAGCCCTGTTCATGTCAGGCCACGGTAGTCACTTGCTGTTTGAATGAAATGCCAAGAGATTCACTTTGAGAGAGTTTCAAGGAAGGAAAATCTTCAAGATAGTGTGATGGTCCATGAATTTAATCTACATAGAAATTATTTATTCTTACCTTGACAAGCAGTGAAACTTATCCACGTACAGAATAAACTGAATGCAAAGATGGAAGAGAGTGGTGTTTGTCTATGCCACATTTTTATGAATACTGATAGAACTCTTCAAGCAACACTACACAGATGATAAATAAGGCAGCATTTTTTGAGAAAATTGTGTTGTCTGAAAGAACAAAAAACACATCGACATAAGAAAAATTATTGGAGTGTAACAACACCATCAAAACATGGAATTGTTTGTTATTCATACCTGGGAGATAAGGTGGGCTTGAAGCTCAATGCTCATTATGATAAAATAATAAATAACAATATTGTGCAATAGTCTTGATGGTAATATTGGACATTGTCACATCATCAGCGTAAATACTTTCTTCAAGGTACTATTAATAATGCAGTGATATTTCAATTTATTTTTCACTTTGGACATGAAAGAGTTTTTAAGTAAATTTGGGTCATAAATACATACACCTACATTGTAGCACACTCGGGAATCAATACTACAATGGGTTTTTACAAAACAGCTAAAAACTTGTTTTGTCAAACATAACAAGTAGGAAATATACGCAATAATAATAATAAAAAAAATATCCAATAATAAAAATTACTCAAGAGAATTCGTAGCAAACTGTTCCTTTGAATCATACATGCAAATTCAAGTTTAAATACAGGTTTGTACGTAGGTACGTATGCTAAGATTTATTATCCAGTTTTAAGACATGGCCACTTCCACATTATGTATACAATGTATGCTGTATCTGGGTCCTTGTTTTCAATCAAATTTTTATATTTAATTTTTTAGCAATTTTCAGAAGGAAATAATGTTTGAAGTAACCTGCACCATTTTTCAATCCGATCAAGGTTAAACATTTTTGTTTTTTGGTCATACTATTTGCATTTGCACGGCTGCCTTTAAATTTTCATTTTCCTGAAGTTCCAGTCACTTTTGCTGTCTACCTTTTGTAACTTCACGAACGTGCTAATTTAATGGCAGCCATGCAAATACAAAAAGTACAGCCGAAAGAAATTTTTTTTCCTGTGATCGGATTGAAAAACAGTTTGGGCAGGTATTTCCTTTCGAAAATGCAAAAGAAACAAAATTTATAAATTTGATCAAACTGGCACTTAAATGCATGCTATTTTTATTCTGAAAATGGAACATGTGCTTACACAACCTGACACCAAACATGGGATGATTGAAGTGTCAAACGTTTGTGAACCAAAGCCAAAAAGGAGGGATTAGAAAATAATTTAAAATTCTCACAGAATCCCTTGAATGTTTTAACACATTATATCAGCATATTTGTGTAACAAATGTTACACAAAGACAATGCTCAGGTTTACAACTGCTGTTCTGAAATGGCTATGCAACCAATCTATATAAAACAGTATGCCTTTCATAACAGTATGGTTTCCTTGTGGAGCTCGGGTATTACAGAGCTTATCAACGATGACAACAGTGAGAATGGTACAGCCCAATAGGTTTAGTGAGCAAAAACAATGTCTGTACATGCATTTTATATTTTGGTACATTTCTTTGCCATTCCCTGCAAAACAATAACATCATATATGATCAAATTATAGGTTTCATGGAGAATGTGAGCGCACAACAGTTAATTTCCCTTTCTCTATTTGAACTTGAAAGCCATCCCCATGAATTCAGCTCCTGGACAGATCAGTCACATTAGACAAATTGGAACAATTACAGAGTAGACATTTTGCAAGTGAAGTTTTCCTAAGGGTTGTCATCGTGGTTGCATAAGCTCTCTATCTATAAATTCTATTACAAGGCTATGAAGAGTAGCATAGCCCACTGATTTACAAAAAGTGTAAACAAGATATTAAGCCACACTGGAATTAATACAATATTGATACAAGACTTAACGTGTAAACTACTTGTAAGAGAGACTAGCAAAGAAACAGTGTCTACAACTTGCACTTACAGCGTGTAGGATTTTATCTTTAAGTAGACTGTAACCATCCCCTTGGGAGGCCTCATTTCAATAAGTAAAACAAATGTTTTATACTGTTAAGATAACTAAGGAGAAAAGAATATTTTCCCATAATATATTATGAAACATTTTTTACAAGTCACTTTTCACTATGTACATGTATCAACCAAGTTGTACATGTATATTTAGCTATTTTTATAGACTAATAATTACTGTTTGCTTGCTATTAGAAGGCTATTTGAAAAGAGTAAGAGAAACTTTTTTCACCATATGTATATGTTATTTATTATGTTGTACAAGAAAGTAAAAGTCATAATTTGATTCTTCTTAATACCAGATCTTTGATTTATGGACTAAATAAATGTTGTGGTCCAATTTTATCCTTGGTTCAAATTTCATTTTCCTTTGTTTTTGGCTATGATAATGAGTTTTAAACAAAGGAAAATAAAATTTGAACCAAGGATAAGATTGAACCACAACATAAACATATTTCTATAATAACTACTAGTAATATTCACTGAAGTTAGCTGAAATAAACTATTTTTCTTGACCAACATGTGGAGTCATGCCATTTATAACAGAGGCATGCTTCTATACATCATAAAGAAAATCCCTTTCCTTGGTTCTAGGGTCAAACCACAAGTATCAAGTGTATTGTGGTTGTAAACATTCAAATCTGTCTGTGACTGAAAATAATTCTATTATCTTAATAAAAAGTGTAATGAAGTACTGAACTTTACTTTCCTGTCGTACTGTGTATTATGCTGTACAAGATACAGTGGTTCTAAACTTTTGAGTCCGTGGTTGAGTCCGAAAATGTGACCATTCAAATACCCTGCGATTTTGACTCTGCTCGCAGGGTACCATTCAAATAAAAGGCACCGAACAATCCTATCCTGTGGTGCTGTATATTATGCTGTATGAGGTGGTGCATGTGTACTAGATTTTAGAACCTGTGGATGGAATTCTAACGTGTGGCAATTCAAATGAAAGCAAAGTACAATTCCTTTCCTATCTTTTTATGAACCTTTTGATATTTGACAGCTCTGTATTAACACATGACAGTAAGCCCTGACAACTTAGTCCTACATGTACATGTATATGTATAAAATTTATACCAGGCAAAAAAAAGGAATAAAAAAATAATTGTACAGCATTTTAAGCAGTGTCGAATAGGTTTGAATTCAAGAGGGCAACAAATATGCCTTCTACATTTATGTCGGACACCCACATTGATGAATCGTGATTTTAAATTCAGTACGTGACTTATTTTTTTCGTGATAACAAAACATTCAAGTTAAACGACAGTAACTCAGCATGGTTTTCGTTCAACTTAAATTCTAATTAGCTACCATTTGATTTGAAGCGTAAAAGATAATAAATAAAGCTGTTTTTCGTGTCATAAAATCTTGTTTCCCACGAAATATCACCTTGTGTTTAATATCAGCAAGCGTGCTGATTATATCGCTGAAAGATGGAAGGATCGAATAACACATAAGCTCAAATCACAACAAAAATTTGCTCTCTCTGGCGTTTCATTATTTATCGAACAAGCAACCTTGCTTTGAAAAGCCACTAATTACGCCCAAAGAAAAATAAGTTATCCAATTCCGCCGCAGGAATCATAACTCGAAGTAACATATGTTCTTCCACGCAGCGAAGACAATGAAGGAGTTATCAGTGAAAATTATATGGACAACTGAGGTTGATAAGGAAAAATACTTTGGGTAAATAGCACTTGTAACTAAATTGTCTTTATAAAGGGGGAAAGCAGAAAACGAGGCCATGTTTGCAAAACAGCTAACAAAATTAAAAAGACAAAAAAAGTACAACATGCGAAGATCTTCCATTTTTACACCAATGTACAAGTTGCCTCAGATGATTGATAACCACACTACCAAATTCAAGATGTTTTTTATTATTTCTCGGTTGAAAGGCTATAAAAAGTGGACCTCAAGAACACAATGGTTTACTATCAGTTCATTTGAAGCAATTCAAAGTTCAAATTTAACAAAAGTAGCTCAATTATTCTATCGCCAACATTTCGTACGTCGAATTGAATTTTCGCACGTTTTACAATGCTTTGTGTTACTGCATTTTTAAAATGTAAAAGCCCTCATTATTTAAACTTCGCTTCCAGGTACTAGAGCGCTTTTAACGAGAATGTGAAGGTTAAACTATTTTGTGGTAGACATAGGTAAGCTTAAGCCGGGGCACGATGTTGCTTTTCTGTAAAGTTTTTAATATGTTGATTTTGAGATTTCGTAGCTTGAAGCAAAACGAAAGCTCAACACACAATCCTCTTTATAGCCAAAAGCATACTTAGTGCTTCCGTAACCAAAAATACATGTATAATCCTATAGCCATCGACCTAGCACGTTTTCAAGTTTTAACCGGAGCATACCACAAAAATTAAATTAAGAAGAATGCTGATAAAGGTCTCAAAGGAAAGATATTTAGCTCATGATGAAAAATTACTCTTCACATCTCACGGTTGTATTGTGGCTACAACAGCAGTTGAATTCACGTTCGCTTAGAACAAATTATCGTGAAACTACCACAAACCTTCACTAGATATTAAGCTTACATTAAGAGAAATCACACTACAAATACGAAAAGCTTGACAAACATTGAACGCAAACTAGACACACTTGAAAACTTGACTCACTTGTTCATAGAGATTAGAATACATACCCAAGGATACCCAAAAATTACCGCTTAGGGAGCAATGCCCGACTCTACGAAGGCTCCTCTGTGTTAATTTTTCCGTTACTCCTCTTTTACAGACGACAAAAACAATTCCAATCTCCGCAAACAACTGAAAAACTCATGAAATCATGACCGAACCGCCGACGCAAAAACTGTCCCTGAAATTCAACCCTTCTTTTCGGCGACCTTGTGACACATGTCAATCATAGCGGTATAGTCACAAAAGCGCCATTATATTTTCCGCTCTATTATTCGCATCTTGTAGGTCGCAAAGACAATAGATGTCGGATCTTTTAAATCGATCTGTTTGCTTCCTTAAAGATTTCAACATGACTCTTCTTAGAGCCGTAAAAATATCGCTATAAAAATCAATCATTTGGAGACCTTTTTAGCCACACAGTTGGAACAAAGCTAGAAATAAACTACGCAAACGTAATTTCCGGCGGAAATGATACATTTTGACCACAGCCGTGTCAGAAATTTGATCAAATTATAAATGCGATTTTAAAATGGTTTTTATTGATCCAGTGAAGTATCTGTTTGCTTTAATTTCGACCTTAAGATACCCGGACTTTTGTCAAATGAAAAATCTGCCTACTTTTTCCTGATGGAAGAACCAAATATTTATAAAACAATGTTTTCATTCATACATGGTGCATCCGCCTGTGGTCGGGTGTGGCTTCTAAAAATTCCACATGGGAAGACGGGTATCTGTTATGGTTCCTCTGTCAAAAATTTACAAGGTCTCGATTTTTCAAAACTATTCCTTCAAATACCGCACATCTTTCTGACTTTTTTTGTGCGACTATAAATAATACGACGATGTAACTAAAACATAACAAGCTTTAGACTTCATGAGACGTGCCACAAGTCGACCTTCTTTTTAAATAAGCTTAAAAAGTACTTTCCTTATAGACCAAGATGACATTTGGGAGATCCATCCATTAGCCTGAGGGTTTTGTCAACCATTTACGATCGATCAGACATTTGCAATAGGGGCTTGCGGCATTAATCTCCTTTGTCCGCCCATAAGCCAATTACTCCAACCCGCCAATTTATCGATTTGAAAAGGGCTTTGATGGAAGGAAATCCAGACAGGAGACAAAAATCTTGAGTGGGTCATGGATCTATTTACGATACTTGAAAGGCTATGTTATTTGAAAATAAAAAAAACTGAAAATATTAGATGTCGTTTATTTTATTTTATTTTATTTTTTTTTTCATTTTGTTTTGTAAATTACTTCAACTTTTTTTTCTGGTCAAGTTTCACACAAATGTATTTACCAGTGTTTTCCGAAGGGATCGCATGAGTCCAAAAATGAATGGACAAAAAGGGTCAACAAAGAAAAACAGGAAAGCTCTTGTAAATAATTGATATGCCAGATAGAATGCAAAGACAACAATGAAAAAATTCCTTTTGTATTTGATAACCTTTCAGTCCATTCTAATTCCCAGGCTCTGTCAGGGCACAATGAAAACCTACTTCCGGCACTGTGTCAACACACACTTTGTCTGTGTTAGATCAGATCAAAGAGTTCTTTCATCTTTAATATCTCTCTATATCTCTTGGATTTTCATTGGTGGAAAGTCTGGAAAGAGTCTGTGGACTCACATTCAACACTGTCAATTGGAAACAACCAATCAGAGAGCAAGATACTAATCTAGCCTCACGACGTTTTCAATCAAAATGTCCCATTCTTTGTTATTCTTTGCAAATCGTTGTGTGGGACACTGGGAAGCCTGGGAACGATAATACCCATAATGCTCTGCAAGTTGACCGGAAGTGACGGACAGCACTTGAAAAACAAGATGTCTGCCAACAGCAATCGATCCAGGGAATAATGACCAGGATCTGTGTGCAAGATTTACCATAAGCAATCTAAAGGAGCGCAGTGAAAATGCATACGATCATTTGCTGTGTTGTCTGCGTTTCTTCGTATTTTTTGACGGCTTCAGGGACACTTTTGGTTGGTAAAGGTTCAAGTAGTACCCCGACGAATGGCCTTGAGTACAAGAATGGCTCTATGGGAGTCCAAACAAGTGGAATAGTTTCCCGGGATAGAGAGGAGGTTTGGTTATATAACTATTCCTGGAAGAACAAGGCTAAGGTAAGTTGAATTATCTTACTGACATTTGCACTCTTGTAGGGAACTGCTGTTGAGTTGTTGGCCTGCAGCCAGATGGTGTTGTAGTTGACAAATCTTTTAAGGGGACTTTTTATTCTATCAAATAAATTATCTAAGCTTATATTAAGCTTAACACTTTAGCACATCGAAATGTAAGCTTAGATTTATTTATAAAAACCCTGGCAGCTGAACTATTTTAACAACAAAAAAAGTCTCCAAATTTGTTTTATCATAGTAGTTTCTCCAAACTAAGGGGGCACTGGTTGTGCAAATTAAGTAACATTAAAAATAATATAAATTTTTCATGACCAAACAACAACAAAAAAGAATACGAGAAAAAAGGTTCCCAGGTAGTGGTAATCAGAACAAGGCATCAGACATCAAACAAATAAACATTAGAATTTTTTCACTGCATTGCGCTGTGTTGCCACATTCAACAGAATGTAACCAAATTCAGATATATAAAAGTAGCACCTGGACAGGGGTAAGACCAGGAGCATTCAAAATGATTGCATGGATATTTACCTACTCTGTAAGTAGATTGCTTTGCTTGTGTTCCTAATGCCTGTACAGGAATTCTGCCATAAATGCACACAGGAACGTTTTGATAATGTCTCCGGGCATACAGTGCTTTGATTAAACGTTGTCACTGATCGGTCTTACCCTACGAGACCAGACCGAAAGGGAGTATGGGTGAATTAAAATGCATGATTAATTATTCTCTATCGCGTTTACAACGGAGAACAAAACTCATGTTTGTCTTCGCGTGTTACGCAAAGACAACCAATGTCGCTTCGATAAGGACGTTCCGTATTTTGATAATGTGCAGTTATTGAATGTGAATTGATTTCTCTCCATAATCCTTTTCGGTCTGGTCGCGTAGGGATGAGACCGATCAATGACAACGTTTAATCAAAAGACTGTATGCAAATAATGTTTGCCACCTTCCCATACTTAACTGTCTCTGACTGCAGGTGAAAATTGTTTTTAAATAATAAAGTTAGCAGCCAGTAATGATTATTAGTATCCCCAAACATCAGTTCAGTATTTAACTTGAAATCATCATGTAAAACATTGCCAGTTTTCATAGTCTCTGCTATTATTTCCATTGTTGTTATTATTAATTTTGTTAATATAAAGTGTATTTTGTTCTTGTAGCCATATGCTGTCCGAGTTAGCGTCAAAAGTACAGCCACACAAATTTTTCCTGTGTTATTTGTGGCACGCTTACAGAGAGGAGTTATGTCTTGGTCAATACCAGAAGAAAAGTGAGTAGAATAGGCTACTTTCAATATATTAAAATTCAGTGAGAGTAAGAGGACATAAACAAAAGAAATGAATAAACATGTTTTTTCATTCACTTTGTTTTTGTCCTCCAGGCCTCACCATCAAGTTGAATTTTAATATATTGAAAGTAGCCTATTGGAGGTGTCTAAATGCCCAGGGGGTGGGACTCCCATATAAAAATGACGGGGGTGCTCATTGGAAATTTTTGAAAAACACCCTAAAAGGTACCAGAATGTTGTTTGATGGGTATGCCTCAAATTAATTTTTACCCCTAAGAGGTACCAATTCGAAAACAACACATGTCATATTCTGTCATATTTTTTTGGCACATACACTAAAAGGTACTGCGATAATTCTAACGGTAGTCATTTCAGATTTTAGTATCCTAATCTACAAAATTTGACCCCTAAAAGGTACGATAAGCACCCTGGGATTCCCCACCACCCCCAGGTCTAAATGCAATTGCATTTGAAGGCAAAGACAGGGCCAGAACAGGGCCATACCCTTTATTGAGAATTGAGAACAGAATCCTTACAAAAAAATGAGAAAGTTAGCAGACAATATTTTTTAACGGAAAACAAGAAAAGGGAAGTTGGTACTACATTGTATTAAATATGTAGTTGACACTTCATTTCACTTGTGTAAAATGATCTGTGTTAAGTTAACAAAAAGACTGGGTATGCTCTACAAAGCCACCATTAAAATACAAACTAAAGGTAACTGTAGTTGATTGTTGTTTCTTTGTAGGTTTAATTACAGTCTTGCCAGCCGTACACTGTGTCCTTTTCTTCATAGCTACATAACAATTAATGGATCTGGAATTGAGTCTTTCTCTGTTGATGTCTCCACCTCCTCTCCAGTGCATGTTAATTATACTCTGAAAGCAGAGTTTGCTGATAACTTTGAATTGACGTGAGTAGTCTAATAAACAAATAGCCACAGGCCACACATACAGTGACACTGCATCAAGGGTTATCCATTTAGTAGGGAGATTTGATACAACCAACAATAGTAAATAGTAATTGGACTCATGTATAAGGACAATTTGAAATTATGAGTACTATTATCCCTGAATTGTACAACACAAAGGCCAATTGCTAATTGATCATGTCAATTACAAAATGTTTGATGTTTGATGTTTGATGTTTAAAATCTATGTGAACTTTATTGTTCCAAAAATGTCAAGGATATTTCGTATCAGTTTGAAATCAGAAACAACAAATAAAGAACCCATTTAAGTGGACCTGATTGATGCGCATGCAATGTACAGTTGGTTTGTAAGTGTCTAATGACAAAAAGTTGTAATTGGACACCCATGTGACCACACACCAATTATCTAAGAAAGAGGCATGCAGATGGCCAATCACAATCAAGAATTTTGTTATTGCATGCAATGAATAATATTAGAACTTGATCATTTTAACAGGTTAAATAAGCCCTTAATTGAGACAGTGGATCCAGCACAGCCCATGGTGAGAATCTTGAATAATATAATAATATTTTCTGCGTTATTGCACCTTTCAAACACAAAAACTCTGAAGTTCATATCTCAACTAAGGGCCTGGTCACACTAGGGAAATTTTGATCAAATTTGTGTTTAAGTTAAAATTCTGACATCACATCAAATTTCCTAATGCAACCGGTGTTTCGAAAATTTGAAAAAATTGGCAATTCTGGCTTGAAAAAATCAAGAAAAACAAAAGAAACAGCTTCCAGAGATGTCACTGCTAATCGATTTGACCCAGATATAGAGGTTATTCAGAGAAAAGTTGTGCAATATGGCTGGATATTTTACAAGTCAGTTTTTATTTCTTTGAGGTTTTACAAGAGAAAAAATAAACAATGACGAGTAAAAGTGACTAGCCGTATTTATTATATGATTGACAGAAATCTTCTCCCAAGTCTTTGCTTTTGCAAGTGTTTTCCCTAGTGCTTACTTAGAAGGGTGTAATATTGTGTCATATTTGCACTTGCCTTGGTGCGTATTCGCACTGTAAAATGCTGTGTCCAATAATAATGACCTGTATTCAATATCCAATCGATGGGTACACATGTTTTCGACCCTAAAATGTTCTAAAATTTTTGGAACTTCCGTTTGCAGTTTCAAATTTTTGGAAATTTTTGCACAGGCTAATTTTTGTTTTTGACTGTAGTGCAACCAGGCCCTAAGGTTTACATTTTGGTTCTTTCTGTGTGTACTGGAGCACAGATGACGTAAAACAAAATGAACAAAGAATGACAATAATACAAATGCAAAACAAGACCAAACATACAGTACCTCACAAACAATAGAAGACAATGAGTATTGGTACATGGAGAAAGACCCTACATTTTACGCTGCTGTCAATCATAATTAAGGCAACAAACATTGGACCCCTGAAAACAGAAACTAACAAAATGGATCGAAATTCACCAATCACAGCCCACAAACATGATCATGTGACCATTTTGCGTAAAGCATCATTTTTAATTGAGATGTCCGCTATGATATCTGTGGCAATGAAAAACAAAACTGTTGGTTGTTTTGAACTTCACAGTTCAGGTGTTATTGAAAAGCACAGTTTCTGTAATATATAATGTGTTAAATAAATTTAAAATTTGTTTTAATTCTCTGTTTGTGTATTGTGTGACCACAGTATTTCTTGTGGAGATTCCCGGATGATGTGGATACTGTTGTTGTTAAAGCTGAATCAGAAAACCATAACTTGTGCGCAATTTTGTCAATACAAGGAACTCAGGTATATTATTAAAACCACTAGATTCTCATTCCAAATTACCTTGTTTTCCCTTGTGAAACATGGGAGAATTTGACATTACATCAAAAGTCACTTAGGACCTTATTCCATACACCCCTTCAATTGGCAGTTGGTAGTTTTATTGAAAACAGATCGTCATAAAAATTAGTGATCCTGGCTTGGATAAGCCCTGAACAAGCCACATGCATGCTCATTTATATGAGCAAGTTCCATCTTACATAAGTCGTGACTTATATAAGACGAGCCCCAAAGTCGCAGACTTGAATAAGCCATGGCTAGTGTAAAGTCATGACCACAAACACAAACAGTACATTTAATGTACCGTTAATACAGTGAGATTGTGGCCTGCATAGCTGTGGCTAACACAAGCCCCAGCTTTATACATATATATTCTACATATATTAAATAGCCATTGCTATTGTTTTAGCAAAGAGGAGCTCCAAAAACTTATTTTAATTTTAACAAGTAATAGTAATTGGACTCATGAGTGGAGTAAATTTCAGGGAGTAATCAGGCGAGTAATTTCAAATTGGTCGAGTGTGTAGCACAAGGATGATTTGAAATTATGAGCATGATTACCCCGAATTGTATAACACGAAGTTCAATTACTAATATATTAATCGCATCAATAACAAAATTCGAGATGTAAGATTCTATGTGGATTTTTTGTACTCAAAGCATCAGGGATATTTTCTATCAGTTTTAAAGCAGGAGGAAAGCATGGCAATGTACTGTACATGTAGGTGTCCAATTACAGCTATCCAATTACAAAAAGTTGTAAATGGATAGCCGTAATTAGACACCCACATGAGTGTGTGCCAATTACTTAAGAAATAGGTGTATGGATGACCAATCACAATCAAGAATTTTGTTGTTGATACAATTATAATGTTATTTTCAGTGCCCAGTGTATGACTTAGCAAGGAATGTGGAGTTTACTGGCTACTTTCAGACCATGACAGCTAAAGCAGCCATCACAATGGAGGTAGATTTTCATTTTATAATTTGAAAAAAAAAACTCAATATAATAAATTCTTCAAGGTGCAGTTTAAATTATTTTTATTTTTTACTTTTATCTTCCTTTGCCTCCCTAATTATGGCCAGTGATGAATATGAGACAAAAGAAAACAAATAAAAATTAAAGTGAGAACATAGAAGCCCACATTCTGGTACTTACACATGAAATTATGCATAGTTAATGTGACCTGATTTTAATACATGTAAAAATGTAAGTTCTATGAAGATTATTTATTACAGAAACATGATCATCATTGGGTTTATTTTGTTGGACTATGTTCTTCCTCATGCACCCATTTTGTTCTTTTCTCTCTGATTTTTGGTTTGTATTTCATAGTTTGTATCATTCTTTTCTCTCAGAGATCCACCTTTAGTCAAGGGGAGTTCTATGTTGTTTTTATTGTGAAGTCATCTGATGAAGAGTGCGTCACTGGAGAACGTTTTGCACAGCCTCGCACACAGCAAACTGGGTCCAAAGACTCTCATTATGCAGGTGTGAAGTTAAAGAGACTGGCCTCTGCCCTTTTACATGTATGGCTTGTTTAAAACAAGACACTATTTACGCCACATTATGTAGAAAAGGGTGACATCCTGAACATGAACATGAAGCAACATAATTAGAATTTCAACTCCTCCCCCCCCCCCCCCCTTTCCTGGATGGAATGGTAGTTCTTGGTTGCTGTGTTCAGTTAACTTGATGCATATTAATGTGCTGACATACTTTCTCAGGTCCACTTTCTGAAAGACAGAAGACTATTACAATAACGGTGAAGCCTACTCTATCATGTGAGTCTAGTGATAATTATTACTGTATCCACTTCAGTTGTTCAGCAATTGTGCAGTTTTGAAGTGCAAGTAATAGAGTCTTAAAAAATTACTCAGACCCATAAAGAGGTAGATAGGAATATTGATCAAAGGTTTGTAATATAAGAGGTAAAAATGCATGAGCACCCTCCGCCCTCTTCCCCCATTACATAACCCAGCTTATTTCTTTGTTCATCCTTTTGAGGAAAACAGAGTGGGGCCTCCCTTATGCAAAGTTGCCTGTATTTTTGCATTAAATAAAGAAGAGAAGCAAAGGCCTTTAGTGAGCAGATCTAGGGAAGGGGCTGCCCCTCTCCCTCCTCCCCTCTCCCCCCTCCCCTCTCCTCCTTCCCCCCTCCCCCTCTCTCTTATCTTGAAAAACAAAAAGGCCCAAAAGAGCAAAATTGTTTTCAATCTCTTAAATTTCCACTTCTCCCCCCTCTATTCAATCTGCCCCCCCCCCCCCCCACCTTCATTATGATGGACTCTGAGTCCACTAATTAGCTGTGTTCTCTTTGTTCTCTCAGCAACGGGTTATGTGAAGGCTATAGCTGTTCCAGTCGCTTTCTTTGGATCATTTTATGTCATTGCATTTATTGTTCTTCTTATCACCTGGTGCAGGTCAGTGGTGATAAATCATTTTAACTTGAAATTCTCATAATTCTCTGGTAATAAAGATACAAATAGGTAAAAGTAATAGATAAAATATGAGTGGCAGAACTGTAATAATGGATATAATGGCAAGCTGCAGGCAAGTCATTGTAAATATCGATACAGTTTTGGTGTGAATATTTTATGATTTATAAAAGAACAATAGTCAAGAGTGCTAAAGTGTGACATCACAAAAACTTAAATTTGTGAAATTATGGGATTTGATTAGATATTCAGAAAGAGCATGATGAAAAATGGCCGCTTGCTAAAAATCAGCATCTTACAGATACCACGCAGCTCTTTACAACCTCTAATTTCATTGGACCTGTATATCATGCAGCTCTATTGTTTTTTAGGTCTAGGGTCTATTGTTAGCCATTGTTGTGTTGTTTGTTCTATTGTTTTCTCAGCAAATCAGAGAAGACCTTGTAAGAGCTGCGTACTGCCCCGCATCTTATTGCAATTTGGGGGTGAAATGTTGGCACCGTTATGCCCTGGTGACTCCATACAAACCCTTCTAATTTTTGCCTTATAATGCCCTTTCCAAATATCTAATCAAACCCCATAATTTCACAATTTTCATAATTTCTGTATGGGCGTTTACAATTGCTCGCCTTCGGCTCGCCATTGTGAATGCCCATACAGATTGGACATGAATATTTTATCATACTTATGAAAATAATGAAACAATGAGTAGAGATCTGTACAAGTACTAATTAGCTGAGCAGGTGTTTGTATCAAAAGTTAATTCTATGGTTCATCAACTCAGTTGATTTGTATTGGGGATTACAGAGGTGTACATGTGACTCAAATACCACCTATTGATTTGTCATAACTGTTATGAATTATTAATGAATTTTATTAGTATAAATACAATGTAAAAGCTAAGGCCACATGCCAATTTGACCAGGAATTTGAGGGCCACAGGTTTGTCAGTCATGAGACAATTAAGTGTCACCCTCATTAAACAAAGTCGATTTACCGGTATTTTATTTATTTAAGAAGTAACAGAAAAAAAAAGCATAAAATAAAAACATTATTAAGGATAAGAGTATATTATGACTAAGTAATAGTCAGTAGCAGTGAGTCAGCTGTCAGCATCTTCCATTTCTTATGGTCCTGAGACAGGTTAACAATTTCAGCCACAGATGGTGAGGCATTCTCATTGGTTGATCCATTCCTGGATCTGTGTTGAAAATAACTGTCTTTAGCATTCAGGATGTTGCTTGCCACGGGGTGGGACATACAGAGTATGCTGTCTAAGAGATGTTAGCAGAATTTGCAGGGTCTGATAACAGGATCGCGCTTATTATAATGAATTATTGTGTATTATTTTATCTTCAGACAAAAAGGAGGGCACAGAGAAAGAAGTTTCAGATCCATTCTGATGCCTAAAGAAAGTAATATTCAAGGTATTGAGGGATGTTGTTTTCAATAAAAGTGTAGTACAGTGACACAATGAATCCCTAAAATCATGGCGAGTAAAATAAGTAATTTTCAATGCGTAGGATTACCCAAATGTGGAAAACAAAAAATTCAGACATCTATTCTCCACCCCCTCACCCCCCCCCCACCCCCTACCCCACCACACCTCACCACCACCACCACCACCACCGCCACCACACAAGCACACTGTGCATGTACTAATATTTATTGTTTACTTCAGATGCTCCTGCAAGTGCACCATTAAGGACATCATCCTCCAGGAGAACAAGAGATCATTATGGATCAACCCCACATCAAGGTAAGTACTCATCCTTGCTGTCGACAATAGGCCATGTTTGATGCTAATTGATCCAAAAAATCCTAAAAATTGTCACTAATACTAGGAGGTAGAGAAAAAGACTAACTTTAATCAACCTCTCACCTCTCCCCTCTCCCCAGTAGGAATGGGGACAAATAGGGCTGACAAATCTAACTGTAAAAAATTCATTGTCACAGAACAATGAATTTGATTATAAGGAAGGACCTCTATCAAGGAGGTTTACAACAGAGGTAAAAAAAAATAAACAAAAAAAGTAGTAGGCATAGCTGTCATAGCAGCCAGCAACTGGCTGTTTATGGCTGGCAGCTTCAGTGAAGATGATTGTCAACTCAATTATGGACAACAGCCATGGGAGGCCATCTTGAATTATGACTTGTGTACCTGGCTATACCTCAAAACTTTTTGACAGCCCTATTAAGGCTATGTAATAGTAACTGGACAACAAACAGAAACAAGCTTAAAGGGGCACTGGACCTCCTGCTGAAATAGCAAATTTTCACTTAGCTTATTTCCATGTTATATGCCAAATGCCACAAAATATACAACTTTAATAGTTGGATAAGAAGATTCTATAGGGCAAAACAAAAGCAGTAGTTTGGAGATAAAGTGCAGGATTACAAGGATTGAAGTGAAATTTGATTCATTGACTTGCGGTCAAAAAATCAAACTTGCCATTCTCGTGAGATTTTGACTTTTCTAGCTGTTATTAAGTTCATGAGAATTTAGGATGATTATGATTACCCAAGATGATTTCTCTTGATTTTTAACAACTTCTCTCTACATGTACTTCTATAAGAAATGTATGTGGACAAGAAAGAAGAATTTGTAGTTTGATATTGGTCGGTAAACTACTGTTAGCAAGGAGGTAACTGGGTTGTGGCTGTAACATATTTACACATTTCTTGTTTGTTTCTTATCAGAAAATGAAGTAATATTTGACCATGATAGTGTGGATCACCTGGAAGAGGACCATTCTTTGGTCACGGATGGAACAAAAGAAGCTACATCAAGGGATTTTGAGCACCATTATGACATGCTGCATGATATTGATCAGGAGAAAGATATTTACAGGCTGAGAGTGAGTAATTGAAGATAATAATGGGTGTGTGAAGATATGAAATTTCCTTCAAGTGTTCAACTCATATGAGTGCAGGGAACAATTAAGTGAGATATCGAGTTGAACACAAGTGCATTAGATCATATATAAATGTATCTTGCGCTATATAAACAATAAAGTTATTATTATTATTAACACAAGAAGAGAAATTTCATATCTCCAACAGCTATGGCAGTATTATTTTGTTTGTTATGTAAATGACATGTGTTAACTTAAAAATGTTTTGAAACTGATCTACAAAATGTTAAAATGATCTCATTAAAAAGTTAATTAAGAAACTAAATTTTCGGCAAACTCTCTGTTGCCTTTGTAACAGTGTCACTGCATGCATATATAATAGGTTTTTATTTGCTGCTGGTCTCCAGGGATGCTGCTAAAGGTACAATGACATTATGTAAATTAACCTGTTTGGGATTGTATATATTCGGGTTTCTTATAACATCATTTTTAACAATTTTAACCCGTGAATATGCGCAAGCATAATGAACGGGTTATTGGAGACAGTGGCTAATTCACTCGCTCGCTCACTCACTCACTTGCTCACTCACTCACTCCTTCCATCAGCTGTAAACTTAGTGACGTAATGCTTTATTATGAATGCATTTTGTAACAAGAACAGCGTGAATCCAGCAATAACAATAACTAATTTGTTGTAAACGAATATAAAAAAAAATATAAAAGTCCTTACGTTTAATTTTAAAAAAATATTGATCCGTGTCATTGTGAAAACATCAGCTTACTGCAATATTGCGTTATGTTAGCATTTCTTATTTACGCGTTGACTCTTAGCAGCCTTTGATTAGATCACTTTTCAAAACGTTTTTAAGTTAACATGATAAATACTGATCGCCCAAATAATAAGTGACGCTAATTACAAAGTTTTAAGCAATTTTCTACATGCACAAGCACAGTAGACAAACAAAAAATTAAACAAAATTAAATTTAGGTTATTCAGTGAAAAGTTGTGTAATATGGCTGCTGTATCAGTTACGAGTGAGTTTTTATTTTTTCAATTGCCTTTAGCCGGGCGAGAGAAAAAAAACTGATGAGTAAATGCCCAACTGTATTCATACACAACTTTTGGCTGAATAAATAACAATTAGAGATGTTTTGGTTGTTCGCTATCAGACAAGCTTGATGCTAACAGATCTGGCAAAGAAAGAGAAGAGATATCTGAAGAAGAAATATAGACTATATCACTGGTAAGTAGTGAAACAGTTGTTCATTTACCGGTACTCTTTATTTATTTTTATTGCTCGCTTGCTCCCAACTTGTCCTTTTTTTCTTGCCCCTTCTTTCCCAGTTCCTATACTTAATACACAATTTTTTCCAGGGTTCATACTCCTTGTCAATTTCCTCACTGTAGGAATGCTTAAAAATAATAATAATACTTATGTCTTTTGCTTTGGAATAGATGAAATAACTTTTATTAGAACTTTGACTATTATGTTTTCCTTCTTCTTGCAGGAATCTTTTGATGATAGCTGTATTTTATGCCCTTCCAGTTGTTCAGCTTGTCATCACATATCAGAAGGTATTGATGCAAAATGTAAAATTTCAATTTTTTTATTATTTCTTGTTTGACCTCTCCAAAGAATGTCAGTTTTTTAAATTTTGTATGGTGGGGTTCAGCTTGAGCTAAAAAACCTAACCTGATCATATAGCAAAATTGGTGATTTTTATACCACATTGCACATTTCACCCTATTCAGGCCAAAACCATATTATATTTCAGATGCAAATTTTATTTTCCCAACTTCCCTTCAATGAGCACCTATCTACCACAGCCATGTTTTGTCATCTCAATTTCTGTTCCATTCATCCAAATTCTCTCTCTGTCACCCCTCTACAATGTGGAGCTAGAAAATTCTGTCTTAGGGTAGCTGTTTTTTTTTAGGGTCAATTGTATTGCCTTTTGCCATTTCAAAGTCCAAGTTCTCACAAGAATTTCCTGTATCAGAGCAGTTTTCAAATATTGTCTTAAGACCAAAACCAAAGTAATCACTCTAGCCAATTACAACAGACAGATAGTCCAACTAACCAATCAGAACTCATAGCAAATACATGTACCTGGCACCAAGCGTGGGAAAAAGTGTGCAGGCAAGTCACGATTGGTTTAGGTTTTACTTCTGATTGGTTGAGAAAGTGGCGCAAGATTTTTTAACCTATCACAGAGCGTAGTAATGCAATGCCAACGCAATCGCTAAATTACTTTATTATTTTTTAGGTTCTTAATTCCAGTGGAGATGAAGATATCTGCTACTATAACTTCTTTTGTGCTCATCCTTTAGGAGTATTGAGGTGAAAAATCATCACTGCTGAATATTTAGTAATGGGTCTGCTCTGGTGGTTGCATATTAATATAGATTGAATTGGTGTGGTCCACACTATTTGTAGCCCTGTTCTCCCATTCATACAATTGGCTCAACACCTTATTCAGGGACTATCTCCTTGGTTTTCGGGACACAACCTTTTTAATCAACCCATTTTACTTAGAAAAGGGGATCGTACCGGCCATACGTGTCATAATGGTAATAAGGTACGGGGCTGTATGGGGCATATGGTAATAAGAAATACCTGTACCCGCATTTGCGCGAGTGGGGCCGGAAAGGTTGGGCGGGATATATGAGAGAAGAATTGGCTCTCGGTGATGGCGCACAGACCTCGCTGTGCTTGGTCTGTATGACATGACCTCAAGCCAAATATTTTCTTATCCAGCCCTCCCACTCATTCAATAAGTACATAATATGTGTGTGATCTACCTATGTACCGGGTATGTACTATTCCCTGCCCTCCCCTCCCCTCCCCTCCCAATACTTCCAACCAATCTGTTTCTGTTTTTGTTTCAGTGCTTTTAACAATGTGTGGAGCAATGTTGGATATGTGATGTTAGGATTCCTGTTCTTTCTTCTTGTAATGCGACGGTAAGTGTACTATTAAACAACACTTAATTTTGTTTCACAGGTTTTGTGAAATCAATTTAAATGATGTTATGTCAGTTAATTGAGGTTAGTCACTATTACTAACAACGGCATCTTTGTGCGGAAGCATCAAGCCAACAATCAATAATTAATTTTTACATGAAATCACAACATTTGATCACCAAATCATGAAATTTAAGTGACTTGTAATACAAGCTTTGAGAAAATTTGTGAAAATTAAGTGTCGCGAAATATGCACACTCCCAAATCGCGAAATTCACATGTCACGAAAATTTCATGCAATATAAAAGATACAAAACATTGGAAATGTATACATAGTATAAACATCAAAATTTAATTTCCATTGGAAGAATGTATATCAATTTCCAATCATTTTTATTTTTTGTGTATTTTTTTGTTTTTTGTTTTCAGCGATAGACAACATAAGCAAGATATAACTGACAACAGTGACTTAGAGAAGGTAGTAAAGTATTTTATTAATAAAGTTAAATTACAGTGGAATCCCGATTTTTCGAATACTCGATTTTTCGAACTCCCGATTTTTCGAACCAATTTCCGTTTCCCTTGGAGGTTTGAGAAATCGGGATTCCACTGTATAAAAAACTTACTTGATAAACTGACTGATCGAGAAGGGCAAAACTACTCTTAATGCCTTCCCTACAAGATATGTATCAAGGCAGCAGCACCATCTCAGGGGGGAGGGATGGGTAACACCATTTCAGGGAGGGTGGGGTGGGAAACACTATATCAGGGAGGATGAGGTTGGTAACATCATCTCAGGGAGGGTGGGGTGGGGGACACCATTTCAGGGAGGGTGGGGTGGGTAACACCATTTCGGGGAGGCTGGGGTGGGTAACTTGTTAATGTCCACCTTTTGTCTGTCGTTTGCTTTACAAGAGAACGTTGTCTAATTTTTCTCTCCTTGAACAATGTACAGTGCTGAAATAACAGTCGGTCATCGGACATTGTCCGACCAAAATCCGAAAATGTCCGACCGATTTTAAATTATGTGGCTCGGACATGGTGACGGAGCACAAAAATTACTTAGCTTTTGCCTTGAAAGTCTTGTTAACTCATCGCGTTTGATTCCAAAAACATTGCAATAAGAATTTATGCTGTTTGTACGATTTATTTTGCTGTAAACGGCCCTCTTGATTCGAGAAAATTCAGCAAAACTTCTTATAGCACGTCGTGTATGCTTACCAATTGTTTCTCAGGAAAAATCCAAAATAGCGGATGTCCGACCAATTAAATTTTGTAAAATGTCCGATCAAAAGGGAGGTTTGAAAGGGTACATGTCTTTCTAAGCAAGAAAAATTATTCTCAGCACTGATGTATGAAGTTTTCTTTTCTTTTTTTTTAGTATTATGGAATTCCTCAGCATTATGCTATATTTTATGCCATGGGTAAGTGATACTGATTTGCAATGATAAGCAAAGATCAGCGAAGTACAATCAGCCATTAATAGCAACAAAAGTGGAGCAACATCAAGTAAACATGATGTCTGTATGTTGCAGCGCTTGCTTTGATCATGGAAGGTGTTTTGTCAGGCTGTTATCATGTGTGTCCTAACAACTCTAATTTCCAGTTTGGTAAGTGACTTTTACTACCGTTTAAAGTTTTTCTTGTTGAAGTTTACAGTAAAAAGTTAATCACATAAGCCAAGTTTCTCGTCCTTCCTGTGCTGTTAGCCTCAGCGTGAATCAATTAGAACTAAGACGATCGCCTTCTCGGGATATAAATGCTGTAAATGTCAATCAATTATTGGTTGTTGCCCTGGGTGGAGAGAGGCACCGTGTAGCAAAGTGTCTTGTGTAAGGATCGGCAATACGCGACCAGAGAACAGGGTTAACTATTAACCATACAGACCATGTGTTTTCATTTCATATACTTCAGTCCAGTATATTTCCTATAATAGCCTGTATGCAGCTGAGGGGAGGGGCACAGCTGTACAAAGGCTACCGGTATTTATGATATCTTTAGGGTATGAGCTTCCCAGCTGAACGCTTGTTGTTTCTCTTGCAGATACTTCTTTCATGTACATCATCACCTGTCTTGGAATAGTGAAGCTTTATCAGACGCGGCATCCAGACATTGCTGCTAACGCTCACAGTGTCTACGCTGGATTTGCTTTAATCATCCTCATAGCTGTCATAGGAGTGGTCAGTAAAACTTTTTCTCTCAAGACTGGAAAACTTCTTTTGTTATAGTAGAAAGTAATTTCGTGATTGCTTTAATTGGTTTTGTATTGCTACGCTTTATAATTGGCTAAAAAATCTCGCGCCAGTTTATCAACCAATCAGACGTAAAACGAAAACCAATCGTGACTTACTTGCACGCGTTTTCCCGCGCTTGGCGCCGGCTACATGTATTTGCTTGGTTCATTGGATTGTCTTTGTCTGTTCTGATTGGTTCATTGGATTGTCTGTCTGTTGTGATTGGTCAGAGTGATTACTTTGGTTTTGGTCTTACGATATTCAAGTAAAAACCACTCTATTAAAGTAGTTTTTAATTGAGTGTGGTAGACTAAAACCAAAACCAAAGTAATACTCTAACCAATCACAACAGTCTTAAACGATCCAGTGAACCAATCAGAGCTCGAAGCAATTACATGTCGGCAGCGCCAAGCGAGGGAAAACGCGTGCGAGCAAGTCACGATTGGTTTTGGTTTTACTTCTGATTGGTTGAGAAAGTGGCGCGAGATTTTTTAGCCAATCACAAAACATAGCGATGAAAATCCAAAGCAATTGTGTTTTTAATTAGTTTTCACACTCAATTGAAAACTGCTCTAATCTTTTCATTGCTATTTTATTCAAGGTTTACAGTTCATTTGCTTTCTGGACAACTTTTGCCATTATTCACGTTTTTGGCTGCTTGTACCTCAGTTCTCAAATATACTACATGGGGAGAGTCAAGTTTGGTAAGTACTACTCGTTCGCAGTTTAACGCATTCAAATGAAAGCTATTGAGCAGTTCTTTCTTGTGGTGCTGATTATGCTGTACAAGCCGGGTGGTTCTAACTGGCTATGTACGAAATTATATGGTGTGACCATTCAAATGAAAGCTACTGAGCAGTATTTTTCTATGGTGCTGTTATGGTCTCGTGTAGTTTGCATAACGAAGTTTTGGATTTTGCTCCAATTTTAAACATAAGTACACTTGGCAATAAAACGGAAAGGTGGTGTCTGCATCGTCCACTGCAAACTCTTTCTTTTGAGGCGATATACCTTATATTGAAAGTTACTTTTGAGTGCATGTGTGTTATCTCCAACATACGTATTGTTGTTCTTGGGGTCACCAGATGCTGGGATGTTTTCAAGAGTGTTTATCCTGTTACGATATGATTGCTGTTCATGCCCAGTTTACAAGGTAAGTAAAGTTCACCTCGTACTCGGAGACATTACTTGAATTTTGTTGATGATTAGAATAAAATTTACAAGGTAAAATTTTACAATATAATCTTCATTCCCCTCTTCAAAATGTGGCTTTCAAAGTTATGGCACTTAACTTTGTTGTTCGCGCAGCCTTGTTCCTAGGCCTCAACGCGCTTACAGAGCAAAGAGAGCATTTACACACCACGGCCCTACCACCTAGCCGTGATAAAAAGGTTTAATTTTAGCAGTGTTATTCTTTGCTTTACAGGATCGAATGCTGCTGTTGGTGATTGCCAATATGGTAAACTGGGTCTTGTAAGTAACAGCCTATACTTTCTTATTTAATCACTTGTTCTTTTCGCACACTACCGTATTTAGGCAACGGTTATGGTGTACCGGCCATACAAGGGATGGGTTGAGGTCAAAATTCTTCTAGAAAACTGGCCATCTGACCCCACATTTTACACAGTAAACTTGAGAAGATTTCTAATTACCTCCATCTATTGTCAAGTTCCTTATTGACTCCCGAAATTAAGAATTTATCTGGAAAACTGAACCTTTGTTTTTTGTAAAATAGTATACTGTCGCGTATTAAATTTCGATACTACTTTAATACCATACCCTTTCCTTCTGAAAGTAAAACTTTGAGTATTCGTAAGTAGTTCTTACATTTGTGGATGAAACTCTGAGGTTGGCCATTCAAATCAAATCCATTGAATAACTTGATACGTTCCTGTGATGCCAGAAACGACTTTGATTATGTTAATGTTGAACTTGCGAAACACTCAGGGACCGACTTTCTGTTTCATCTCCAGTGCCATCTATGGTGTTGCAACCACGCCCAGCGATTTTGCAACCTATCTCCTGGCTATCTTGATTGTCAATGGGATTCTTTATTTGGCGTTTTATGTCATAATGAAGGTAATACTATCGACCTTACTAGTCTTTCCTTCTAACAATAACAGACTCCCGCGGGTCAAGTTACGTGCGGCAGGCGATTGCTTCGACTTTCCCATTTACTCCAGTGGTTGCACGTTACTAGTATTGGAGAATTAGGCATCACATTATCGTCTGTTTGCATAGATTGTTAAGTATAAATGGCAACCGTAATTGTTATTATCAATTGAATCCATAAGATCATTATTCTATACTGGGCGCTTATGTTCTGACAATAATGACAATGTTTACACTGACAATAGGGCCATTTATGCGACAGAAAATAAGACGCGTCTTATCTAAGACGCGACTTAAATAAGACGCGAACCGATCGTATAAACAGTACAAAATAAGCATTCGTGTCTTATTTTAGACGCGACTTAAATAAGACGCGTCTTATCTTAGAACAGGGTTTTCAGCTGTTCTTATTTTGTCCGCGTCTTAAATAAGACGTGAACTTCCTCGTATAAATGCTTTCGTGTTCTAAATAAGACGTGAACAACAAGTGCGCCGTACCAAAAATAAGACGCGAACCATTTATACGTGATCTTCGCGTCTTATGTTGGACGCAAACGTATAAATGGTACACTTCGCATCTTATTTAAGTCGCGTCTTAGATAAGACGCGTCTTATTTTCTCCCGTATAAATGGCCCTATTCTGTTCTATGCTTTATTTCTCTTCTCAGTTAAGAAACAAGGAGCGGATTCTTTTCCTTCCCTTACTTGTTCTCGGTTGGACCCTCGCCTGTTGGATAGCTGCTCTCATTTTCTTCTTGAGCAATCTCACATCTTGGCAGGTTAGTTACAATGAACAATAATTTAATTGCTCGTATTTAATAAATAAAGAAAATAAGAACATGGTATATTGGTCGTCATTTGAAAACACGAGAGAAATGTATAGATGGTTTTCACTCACGTGACCTTCAGTCCTGTGGGACTCAAATGACAAGGCCATTGTGGCCATGTTGGTGTACATAACAAGAAGTTCATTAAAATTCTTTTGTAGTTGTACACCAATATCGCCGCCGTGACGTAACGTGATAAAACTGAAGGGGGGGGGGGGGGATCATCGGAAATTTTTAAAGATGCTTGATCTAAGCCTCATTTTTCCGATTTCTTTTGTTTTCAGCACGAACTGCACGTGCTATGATTCAACTTCGCGGCAATTTGCATACGGTGCACATTTGTATGCGAACACACAATGCTACGTCCTAGTGTTCCTACATGTACTCTGAATTCCATTGTGCCATTCTAACGAAGGAAACTTGAATAATTACACCCCGGTGAGGCTGAGCCTGCACATAAAAGAGTATTATGGTATTTTTCGGAGTGGCCAATTCAAAGTCGCGCCACTTTCTCAACGAATCAGATTTAAAACCAAAACCAATCGTGACTTGCTTGCACGCGTTTTCCCGCGCTTGGCGCCGGCTACAATTTGAAACTGCTCCAATGTACAAGAAACCCTTGAGTTTCTGATTATGTAAAGTTATTTTCAACAGTAATATTTTGTTGTTTGTTCTTTGAGACAGTCTTACTGGTTATTCTTGTTTTTCCCTGCAGAAAAGTCCAGCTCAGTCACGGGAAGGAAACAAAGACTGTATTCTCCTTGAATTCTATGATCATCATGATGTCTGGCATTTTCTGTCCGCCTGTGCCTTGTTCTTCTCATTTTTGGTAAGTGGGCTTTTGATTTCATTTATTACAAGAAAGAGTCTCAATAGAGACGACCTTTTGCCCTGATACTAGCTGAGCTATTTACGGTGGTTTTATTTTTTGCATCCCTACACTTTTCGATGGATTAACTAAAATCGCGCCACTTTTTAACCAATCAGAAATAAAACCAACGCCAATCGTGACTTGCTCGCACGCGTTTTCCCGCGCTTTGCGCCGGCTACATATATTTGCTTTGAGTTCTGATTGGTTCCTTGGGTTGCCTACGTCTGTTGTGATTGGTCAGACTAATAGGCCATTTCCGAGTTGCCTTTAGCCTCTCTATCAAAGCGAGGCTAGGTGCGAAACCTTTCATATGAAAATGAGTTTCATTCACATGCAATTAAGTTTTATTTGCATGTGAATGAAACTCATTTTCATATGAAAGGTTTCGCACCTAGCCTCGCTTTGATAGAGAGGCTATAGGCTACTCGGAAATAGCATATTACATTGGTTTTGGTTTTACGATACTCAATTGAAAACCTCCTTATTATGCTAAAGCCTGGTTTTCCTTTTCATATGTCGGGAAAATCGCCGATCATCGCAGAAATCTGGGACGCGTCGGGAAAATAGCCACGCTCCCGATTTTCCAAGGTTTGTCCCCGACCATCATGGATGATCGGGGATGTCTACAATTGAGTGTTTTCATAAGTCGGCCATATCTGGGACGGTCGGGAAACAGCGAAATCCCCGATAGTCTGGGATTTTCCCAACATATGAAAACCAGGCTTGAAGGAAATCCGAAATTGGAATACTTCTCCGTGGCAAAACATTTATATTTTTGTCTTTTAGTTATGAATGATTTCACTTTTGTTATTGCTTACCTCACAGTGAAACATTTCGCTTTTTTTATTGTTATTTCATTGTTTTTAGGGCTTGTTAACGCTGGATGATGACCTCCTCAGAACACCAAGACACAATATCCCTGTATTTTGATTCAACTTATAAACCCTTTCACTCCCAAGAGTGCGGAAAAACATCAGAATTCAAGAAAAATCCCAAATTTCATTTTGTAAAATTTTGAAAAACAAATGAGTACCATGCAAAGGTACTGCTGAGGAGGTTTTATTTGAATGGTCACACCATAGGATTTCATCCACAGACTCAAAAGTTAGAACAAATGGTACCATGCAAAAGTACTGCTGAAGAGGTTTTGTTTGAATGGTCACACCATAGGATTTCAACAACAAACTCAAAAGTTAGAACAAATGGTACCATGTAAAAGTACTGCTGAAGAGGTTTCATTTGAATGGTCACACCATAGGATTCTGTCCACAGACTCAAAAGTTAGAACTACACTACATGTCTACATAACTGACTCTAGGAGTGAAAGGGTTACAAAAGTTAAAAAACGGTTATGATTTTCCATTGGAAATAACTAAATTACTTTTTAGAAGATAATTCAAGTGCTTCGCTTAGAAGTGCGATCTTAAGCAATTTTTGTAATGATAGCATACGAGTGTTAAGAATTGAATAGTTGTGATAAGTTAGCCTGGGAGTTATGCGATGTTTGGTAGCAAAATTGTAAGACGCCAAATTTTTGAAATTTCAGACGTTTCTTGTATAGAAGACGGGCAATGTTGCAGTTGCAAGTCGTACAAATGTCTGTAAAAATGCCCAAATTCGCGATCTCATATCTTCGCTCCTAAACATCGCATGTCCCTAAACATTCGAGGATTTATCTGGCTTTGAGATAATTTTCAAGGAGTATAAACAGGTTTTTTTAGAATTAAAATAAAATCAATGAACAACTTGAAAAACCGTGACAAGAGCAAATTGGTACGTTTTGCCCTTTAGTCTGAAAGACGGTAAAGATTAATTAGTATTGAGAGGCGGGCCTCACACCCGAGGGGGGGGGGGGGGGGGGGGGTACTCTGCAAATTTTTGGGTGCGGGTGTGCCGCTGGGACTCTGAGACCCTTAACCTATACTAGACCATTTAAGTTGCATTTTGCAACCCTATACTAGACTAAACACCGAAAAACCCTACCCTATCCTAGACCTATTCCAGACTCGCTATTTTCCAGAAACTCGTTCTCTATCGCAGTTATTAGTTAACAGGGGTCAGTAAAAATGCCGTACTGCCCTCCGTACCGGTTTTGAAATGCCATTTGCCAGTAAACCTTGTCTAGACTAAATTCTTCACGCAACTGATCAGTTTCGCGGAAAATGATACCCTATTCTAGACCAAAAATCTCTGGATAAATATACCCTATCCCAGACTAAACTACCTAAAAACCATACCCTTTACAGCGGCACATACCTATGTAGCTCATATATGGGAGTACTCCCCCCGGACCCGGGGAGGGGGGGGGGGTGGGTGCACACATCTTCCAGTGCACCCCTCCGCGCTCCGGTTAAGTTGTCGACAGCAAAGTTTCAAGTAATTTTTTGGCTCAAAAAGGAGCGTTTAGATATAAAATGGAAGGATACCAAACAGTACAGAAAATTTTCTTTTGAACAGATGCATTTCGTAATGCGATGTAACTCGAAATAATGATTTGTTGCCCTCGGTAATCCACGGTAGTTAAAAAAAAATGTTCATCGTTTTCCATTTTAAAGGGTCTGTGCCGTATTATTTCGGCAAGTGTTTGTTTTCTAGTAGCGTTTAAAATGATCATTTTGAAATTAATTTTTCTGTCATGAGATCGTTAGTTACTGATTGATTCAATTCTAATCCACAGATAATTTTAGCTTTAGAAATTTTACTCAAATGATAGTTGTATTCAAGTGAAATTTATCGTAGAAAATTTACGTTGTTTCCAAAGGTTTAGACAATTTTGATGGCATATAAACGCACGCTCTGGTTGTTTGCCTAACCGTTTTAAATCATCTATGTAAGAAAGGGTAATTTGTAGGCTTTATGTTTAAAAGAATTGGGAAATGATCCGTTTGTGCCCACATAAACTGATGGTACATTCGAGAGAGTTCAAGACTATTTGAAAGTTCTTACGTATTTAAACCCTTCGGGTCGTGTCCCTCCCCTCTTTATTAACATGAATCTGGGAACACTATAAGTCCTTGGTAATGCCGATTCGAAACTTTTAAGTATGTGGACAATTGTGACCATTCACAAAAAAAATTCTTCAGCAGTCATTACTATGGTATATATGGTATTGTTTGTTTTTCAGTTATTTACAAAACAAAATTTAATTATTTTTCATAATTTTTTTTTATTTTCACTGCTTTCGGCAGATACCACGCAGCTCTTTACAACCTCTAATTTCATTGGACCTGTATATCATGCAGCTCTATTGTTTTTAGGTCTAGGGTCTATTGTTAGCCATTGTTGTTTGTTCTATTGTTTTCTCAGCAAATCAGAGAAGACCTTGTAAGAGCTGCGTATTGCCCTGCTTTCGGCAGTTGAAGGGTTAAATAGAGCACAATGAGAGTGTGCGTTTACTTTAACAAAAATCAGCACAAAGCAAATTAATATTTATGTTGATTAGAGTTAAATATTTTGGTAAAATTTAATATAGTGCTTTTATTTGTTTTATCGAAAGAGGAATAAAAATTTTAGGATTCTGCGTGTTACGAATGCCTTGTATTGAGTGCGAAAAAAATTTACTATTTAGTATCTTTTTAGTAGTAACTTAAAAGAAAAGCCCCGTAGCCACACCCGTGAATTGTGGTGTGCTTAAAATCCTGACTTTTCCCCAGACGTCTCTCAGTCTCCTATTTAATATTAACGAGATAAGCGCGGCCAAGGGGAGCGCGAAAGGTGACGGGAAGAAGGAAAGAAACCTTGGTAAACCTGGTGAAGGGAAAAGGGACAGTTTATCAAATAGAAACACGGAAAAAGCAGGTGACACACTCAAACACCAACCCCGCGGTCTGGCTAGTACCTTACGCATGCGCACAGCCATATCACCTGGGCAGTGGCAGCCATGGACAGCTGTTTCGTCCTCTTAGGACTCATCAGCATAGCATAGCCGTCGGACACCTACACGCTTGCTTTTTTCGTGCTTTACTTAAAATTTACTGACAAACCGATCGGCAAAAATGCTGATCCACCTCCCTATAAGTATGCCGTGGGAGGACGGCTGTGCTGTCCCCAGCCAACAGCTACCACGTGTGGAGCTGGCGCTTCAAGGGATGCTTGCAGCCGCCTTGGCAGTAAAGTGGCGGGTTCGATGATCTTATGTGAGACCCTGCCTGGCTATGCTAGGACGAAACAGCTGTCCATGGCTGCCACTGACTGTGCGCATGGGTAAGGTACTGGCCAGACCGCGGGGTTGGTGTTTGAGTGTGTCACTTTCTTTTTTCGTGTTTCAGTTTATCAACTGCCCGATGACTGCGTTGGTTGAGTACCAGACCATTCTAGTCGCCATAGCCACTGGCTTTCGACGATCACGTGACCAAACGAAACAAATTAAGGCTCTGTCCCTGTAGAGCTCCCCCAAGTCACCCCACCCTAAGGTGTTTTTCTCGGAATAAAAAAACTATTTGTCAAGGACCCCATGTATCCACCCCACCCCTGCTGGGAGAAAGGAAGAAATTTACTACATTGTTTAGAGGGAGGCAAATTATTACATTTGCACTTTAGAGTGAAACGATACGCCGTCAGACTGCCAAAGTGTACTTTGTATATATCGTAGTCTTCCTCATTGACGAATATTTTATCCTTGTCTGGTTTCTGTTTGTTTTTTAGGCATTCATTGACGGCTGCATCTCCAGCATCATATATTCCATGTTTTTCGTTTTCATATGCAAGGAAGTCCTTGTCAGAGTCCACCTCTGAAAAAGAAAAAAGCGAATACTGTTACAGTAAATACACCTTGTGATTGGCTAAAAAATCTCGCGCCACTTTATCAGCCAATCAAAAGTAAAACCAATCGTGTCTTACTCACACGCGTTTTCCCGCGCTTTGCAACGACGACATGTATTTTATTTCAAGTTCTGATTGGTTCATTGGATTGTCTGTATCTGTTGTGATTGGTTCATTGGATTGTCTGTATCTGTTGTGATTGGTTCATTGGATTGCCTGTATCTGTTGTGATTGGTTAGAGTGATCACTTTGGTTTTGGTTGCGGCTCTTAACTGAAAACCGCTCTATGACCACCTCATTATTACAACGGAACCACCCCACCCATGAACAATGCATGGCACTGAGGGTGGTCACAGCCAGGGTTTTGTTACGTCCTCAGTGGTTCTTTTACGCCCCCATCGGAGACGGGACCGCCATTTCTACGTAGTCATCCGAGTCACGTGAAGGTCTAACTATTTTGCAGATGTCATAGCCCAAACATAGGGGCGGCACGGTGGTGTAGTGGTTAGCGCGTCGGACTTTCAACCTGAAGGTCGGTGGTTCGAAGCCTGGTCTCTGCCGTCTTGTTGTTTCCTTAGACAAGAAACTTTACTCCACACTGTCTCTCTCCACCCAGGTGTATAAATGGGTACCGGCGACAAAATGCTGTGGGTAACCCTGCGATGGACTAGCATCCCATCCAGGGGGGAGTAGCAATATTCCTAGTCGCTTCATGCTATAGAAACCGGGTTTAAGCTCCGGCCGTTATGAGCCTTCTGGCTCGGGTGCGCGACTTTTATAGCCCAAACAAAAGTTCATACACTCTTTTTCTCATATGGCCTTAAGGTAATGGGGACGTGGGGCCCGACAGGGAATGGTTTTCAAGGGGTTTTGTCTTGAACGGGGTATCTTTACCCGGCCTTATGTCTGAAACAGGATTTACAGGAACTTAACCGAATTCTAACCAGTATTTTGTTGGCGCTGACTTTCTTTGACCTCAGCATTAATGCCAAGCTTAATTACGCTACAACAAAGACAGTGGGACAAATTGTTAATGTCTTAGACGGGGCCTCAAAAAGTGGAATTCTGTCTTAAATAGGGTGGGGAAATCAGAGGGTAGTATCTTAAACAGGATCAGGCTTTGAGCGAACCGGCCGCACCTCCCTCCCCGTGCGTCTGGGCGTGGTGGGGTCTTAAATATCTTTAAATATGTGATTACCCCGTCGATCACAGTCCAAGGACTGCTTTATCTGTAGCCTGTGGGAAGAGGCGGATGTACACAGGCTACTGAAACACGGACCCGTGCTATAAAAGGGATAGCTCCGCCCCCTCTTTGTCACCATCACTGCTTCAACGGCTAATCAAAGATGGCTGACACTGCGAGCAACACGGAGGAAGACCGTTGCCCCAAAAAATAGGTCTAAATTCTATCTTCACCAGCTCAATCTTGTATAGGATTTATCTTTCACGAAAATAAAACTAAAAACATTATTTGAATTTATGCGCCTTTTAGCATGAATATAATATTTTAGCTTGCCAAATTTGAATTTCGCGCCGGTAACGGTTCTCCGTTCGCGAGCGGATGCACGTGATGTTGACAGTTCGGTGTTAAGTGTGAAATGACTGGCAACTTGGCCAGGCCAAGGTTCCTTTTATAGCGCGGGTCCGTGTTTAATCTGCCCTCGCTAATTACTTTACCTGTTTTGTTGTGATGTTTTCTGTAGTTCTCAATACAAGCCTTATCCTCAGGTGTTATGATCCTGACTTTGGCTGGATACTGCCAGTACGCAGTGAACACAACATCAATAGAATCAGCAGGTCCTGTGTTATTCTCTTCCCCAAGTGATGTTATTATACCTCCTGTAGCCATGAGCCTCTGATATCCGCCATGATCAGGTGCACCCACATGTCTTGTTGCTCGTGATTGTGAGCTGGACTTTTGCTTGCTACTTTTCGTTTTTACTGGTTCTTCTCCTGTAACCTCATGTTCAATGTCAAAGAAGTCCTCTGCAAGGAAATTAATTTTTCATCCCTGAACCTCAATGTGATTGCTTTTGCTTTATTCCTCTTAGCCTCGGGACTCCCATATAAAATTGACGGAGCGATCGTCGGAAATGTTTAAAAGAAACCCTTTGATCATACTTGGTTATCGATATTTTGAAAAAAATATTATGCACTTATTGATTGAGTGGGAGGGCCGCACGGGAAAATATTTGGCTCGAGGTCATGGCGTACGGACCGAGCGCAGCAAGGTCCGTGCGCCATGACCGACAGCCAAATATTTCCCGTCCGGCCCGACCTAACTCGATCAGTCCATAAGTATTTTATAATATGACTAGAAAGTACAAGAATAGTCGTGCAGTGCGAAGTCAATTGAACTGGAGCGGGACAGGATGGCTTTTTCCGGACCGGCTCACGTCAACCCGTCCGGCCCCGCTCACGTCACCTTGTGATTCTATTTTCTGTAGGATTGCGTCAGCGGGGCCGTACGGTCATATTAGAAATATGGGTTTCATTTTTCCTACTTTCAAACTCAGGAATACAAAGGTTAAATTTTGTTGGTCTCACCTGAATAATATATATCCTTTCCAGGGAAGCCCATGTGTTCATTCATCACACGTAGCTTACTGAAGCTCTTAGCATTGTACCTCAACTTACACGTGTCCGCGAAACTCTGCTCATTTGCATGAGTACCTTCTACAAACTCAAATGTTCCACCTTCTCCTTCATGGCCGATGCAGTCTGCTACCCAGTATATGAACAGATCATTGCCGCGTCCCTGCATGCTGACTGACAAAGGTGATGTGTTGGCCATTGATGAAGACTTAACAAAGGGTGTGACTAAGGGCTTGCCTGTTTTACCATCTAGCACTGTCACCTGTCAATTAATTGAATCTCTTGTAAAGGCCCGTTTACACATGCGATTTTTGATGCGATTTTTGTCGCGCTCTCCAATGCAACTTTTGTCGCAAGTGTAAACTAGCGGCGATTTCCTGTGCGATTCAGGTGCGACATTTGCCTTGATTTGCTGCGGTTTCCTAAAAATCGCCGCCAAGTTGCATCAGGTTTCGAATATGTTCGAAACCTCTGCGACATCGCGCGACAAATCGCGCCCAAATCGCACTGAAATCGCCGCCCGTTTACACATGCGATTTGAAGATGCAACTTGCGCGCGACAAAAGTTGTTGAATAAAATAGTGAAGCAGTAGCCATAAGTGAAATCTACGATATTAAATAAACCATAATATATATTGTAGGATATATAGGTAATATATAATCCTTTCAGTCATATTACTAGGAGCTAATGTTAACTTTTGTTCTTATTTTTGACAACCCGCCTCGATTAGCTATGCCAACTGCGGGTTGTCAATGTTGAAAATATTGTTATATTAATAATAAAATAAAATTGTTGTTGTTGTTTTGTTGTTGTTGTATTGACAAGTGCGACAAAAATTGCACAAAAAATCGCCTGTGTAAACGGGCCTTTAAGCGCAGGAAGGGGACTAATTTTAATTCTCGACTATTCTTATTTATTTTTTTAAATTGTAATGATTGATTTAGAAATACAAAAATTAACGCGATACGACGCTTCGATGTATCTAACATCATTATCAAGTGGAAAATGAAAGAAAATAAAAAGGTAAATATAAATAAGTGAGAAACAGATGATTAACATTCTTTTGTTCTAAGTTATGTGAATTGATTAGAAGCATCTCTTGAATGAGGCAATCAATGATTGATTTGATCTGAAAAGCCTCTTGGGGACGATTAAATAAAGTATGTATGTATGTATGTAATTTGTGATAATCGGTATTGACATAAATTAATATTTTGCCGACACGGAGCAGAGAACCGGGGACTAGTGTAGTGCGCAGGGGCTCACGGTTCGTGAGTTTGAAAAGTGTTCGTTGATAGATTTGTGTCATTCTACGGTCAGCCTCGCCGCCTCTAGTACTGTTCAAACAAGTTAACTTTCATCTTGTTTATTGTAATACCTTAAGATTTGTTATCGTGAGTTTTAGCCGCATTTTAGTCGTTTGTTTCTTAGTTAAAAACACCTTAAAACCCCAAAGGTAGCACCACTGCATAGGTCGGGGGTACACGGTCCCTATTTTTTCCAACAGTTGGTTTTTTGGGGTTTACGTGTCCGGCTCTGGTGCGCTTAGAGTTATCGTTATATTATAGTTCTTTGTCAATAACAAAATGTATCGTGGGCCTGGCCGGCCAACCTAGAGTTATGGTAATATTATAGTATAGTATATTATAGTAATATTGTAATACGATAGTCCTTTGTCAATAATAAAATGTATCGTGGGCCTGGCTGACCAACGCGCCCATGCCTCAACCTTTGAGTGTGTTCGGTTGTGTAGTGAAGGCAAAATATGTATGTATGTATGTATGTATGTATGTATGTATGTATGTATGTATGTATGTATGTTTGTACTAATTTAAAGGGATTGATAAAGCGATTAATTGGTTGTTTATGAGAAAATAAGAAAAAAGGGATTTAAGGTGGCTATACATTTTGAGTCTTTTTTTCCGAGTTTTTTAAATAATGCAAACAAACTCACATTAGAAAAGAAATAAACTGGGAACCCTGTGCCTGTATTGTATCTGACGAGGAAGTCAGGGATGTCATCTTTGTTGTAGAAGCCTGCAGCTGGGATTCTAATAACAAAGCAAACAAAGATAAAGTCACACGTGGGCTACAGGCAGCCCACACGAATGAAGCTCGACCTGGATTCTGTGACATATTAAAAGCAACTGGGAGTATTGCTAACCTGTAACGGAGATGGTAGCTAACAGATGCTATTTGTTGGCGGAGAGGGCCTAGGCCTTGGAACAGGGTTGCTTTTTCACCATACGACATGACTCGCGTCAAACACTTTTTTAATTCTTATTCATCACAATTTATTCCAACAAGTACAGTGTCAAAAAGGGAAAACATTATATTATAAGCCTTCGTTTTCTAGGTCTTCGTTTTCTAGGTCTTTTGCTCAGGTCTTCGTTTTTAACCCGTGACTACGCGCAAGCGTAATGAACGGGTTATCGGTAACGGTGGCTAATTCACTCACTCACTCGCTCCTTTCATCAGCTGCAAACTTAGTGACATAATGCTTTATTACGAATGTGAAAACAAGAACAACGTGAATCCATCGATAACAATAACTAATTTGTTACAAACGAATATAAACAACAATAAGCTTAAAGATGTTTCGCATTTGGAGTCTTTAATGCAACATTAAAATCGATCTAACAGGATTTTTCAAACGAGACACGCGTTTTGATGCGTATCTACCTTGAAATAATAAAATTTAGTCTTAAATGAGTATGTATTCCACGATAGTTTAGTGGTTTGAGGTTTTGGCTTAGTGCCGGGAGTGACAGTCGGGAGGCCCGAGTTCAAGTAAAGCTCAGGACCTTTTTTTTTCTTTCTTCGGACTGGACATTATGAAAGTGGTGTACTGTTTATTTATTTATTTTTTTTTTGCGTTCGCCAAAAATCCTTACGTTTAATTAACAAAAATATCGAACCGTGTCAATGTGAAAACATAAGCTTACGCAATATTGCGTTACGCGTTAGCATTTCTTATTCACGGGTTGGCTCTTAGGAGCCTTTGTTCTAGATCTTCGCTTCCAGTTCTTCGTTTGGGTCTTCGTTTTTTAGGTATTTATCTTCGAGACACGCTGATTTGTTCCTCTTTCAAGAATTGGCTGATTTCTTTCCCTTGGTGTTTAACTCGTGAACATGCGATGCGTTGATTGAGTTATGGCAGTGGGACAGAATTTCACTCCATCGGTCGATCGGCTGTTAACATTGAAAGTATAGAGCTTGGCTGATACTACGTAGAACATTTAACGAGCTCTCATCTGTTGCCATCACCACGTGCGATTTGGTAGAGAATTGGCGTTCGCGCTAGTTTTTCTATCTTTTTGCTGCTACACCGTGCTGACGAGACCCAACCAGGTCGAAACAGCTGTTCACGGTTGCATTTTGGCTTTCAGTTTAGGCTCTATCTAACGTTGTCGCGTTAAATGTTCTACGTAGTATCAGCCTTGCTCTATACTTTGATTGTATCTCTATTTTTGGTTGACTAGATCTGCTCCAGATCCTACGTACACCGGCAACATTTTCGTTCGCGTTCCTTTGCTTCTTATTTCCTTGTTAACATTGAGCCCACGATATGTAATGGTCACCTGTCTTACCCATGGGGACGGTGTTTGAGGGTGGGAGTTGGTCGCAGTGGGTAGAGGCTCGGTGAAGCAAAACGTTTAGGAGAGGGGAGGGTGGGAAGTTGGACGCAGGGGGTAGGGGCTCGATGAAGTAAAACATTTAGGAGAGGGGAGGGTGAGGAGTTGGACGCAGGGAGTAGGGGCTCGGTGAAGTAAAACGTTTAGGAGAGGGGAGGGTGGGGAGTTGGACGCAGGGCGTAGGTGGTAGGGGCTCGGTGAAGCAAAACGTTTAGGAGAGGGGAGGGTGGGGAGTTAGACGCAGGGGTGGGGGGTCGGTGACGTGAAACGTTGGGAGGGTGCGAACGTTTTGAATTCACGAGTTGCCTCATAAGAGAATTGATTTACTATTATTTTGTAAATATTAACGAAAGGTACGTAGTAGCATTGTGACAATGACCTTTTAAGCAAAAATATCCATGCATGTGTAAAAAACTTACGAATAACTTTCACTGGATGGAAAATCGAAACCCCATAGTCTCTCATGAGTTTCTCCATCAAAAGCGGCAACCATTGTGTTAAACATTGCCATGACAATGTCAACAGTTCCATCTTTGTTTAAATCCACAAGAACTGGAGGATTTATCACCCCTGCAATAGTAGAATTCACATTTGTCAAGATAAAGATATCTAAACAGAGTGGTAATTGTAGATGCGATACAGTTAGTTGCCATTTTTCTTTATTTATCACCACATATGACGCTCTCGACATAGCTGATCCTAGCAGTATACAGGACGCGTGTCATACATGAACCTGGTACAGTCGAGCCTCCGCTAACGGGCACCTCCCTTAAGCGAAAACTTAGTCGTGGTCCCAGCCACATACTACTACATTTTTAACCTGCTATGAGCGGACAACTCTTAAGCGGACACTTTTTCTGGTCCCGATGGTGTCCATTTATGGGAGGTTCAACTGTATATGGACTAGCTTGCCATGAGTTTCTCTTAGCTCAGTAATTAGAGCACCCAACAAGTGTCGTAGGTTCGATTCCTGTCGCGGTCTCGGATTTTTTTCTTTGTCCCACGCATGGAAATGTTAGATTTGTTAGATGGCAGGAAGTGGAATGTTCTGCTACAACTTAGCTGTTATTTGGATTGTCATGCAATGCTTCTCCGAACTAACAGCTTGTCCATAATACATCTAAACTAAAGGTAAGGCAAATTATAATTGTGCAGCACTGTACCTTTATAGTCATCTTTGTAAATGAGCTTAGAATTCTCAATGAGGCCATGAAACAGATCCTGCAGTGAAACAATCCATAATCCACCGGGATGAGTTTCCCCTCCAGTCCCAAACAGAACAAGTTCAACGCCGTCTTTCTTGTTGTATATCACTGGTGAGAAGTATGTCTCTCTTTCATCCGGGGTCTTCACCCATCTGAGAACCTCTCCGGTTTTACCAGAGAATATTAAAATTCGCCCAACTAAGCGCTGAGGACTGTTAGGTTTACTAGGTAAAAAAGGAGACACGAAGAATTAGTTGCAAATCATTTTTTTTTCTGCAAAGAACACACTCATTTGAAACTACTGGAACTGCCTGGGTCGTAACTTTAGAAGCTCTAAATTAGTTTAGAAAAATTTAAAACCAAAAAAGTCTTAAAAATTTGGCATGTCTATTGCGAAAATAGAAACTATGTTCTAAAATCTATGTTTTTGAAACTGAAATATCCTGAGCAACTAATCGATTCTACTGTTACCAGATTTCACGCTTCTCTAGACCAAAACCAAAACTGCATCTCGCCGACAGACAATTCAGTACGTATCACCTTACCCTTCCTTCAAAGACCAGAAATCTGCTGACATCGTACACAGAGATCTAAGCGACTTGGGAAAGAAAATCGATCGTACGATACAACCGGTTTTCACAAGCAAGAAAATTTAAAATCTGTGATCGGGAAACATCTCAAGGAGAAACACAAGGAAAAGCCAACCAATCTCCAGGAACAATTTGCCATCTTAAAGAAATGCCGCGGAAAGTTTGAGTGCCTCGTCATTTATGAGATGCTTCTCATAAAGAAAAAGAGACCGACTTTGAACACTCAAACGGACTCCATTCAAGCGAAACTTTTCACCTAATTTTGCATATATTTTCTTTTTCTTTTTGTTTCTGTTTCCACGCCTATGTTTATTCTATTTGTATTTTCACATATTCATCTCTCTCTCTTTATATATATATATATATATATATATATATATATATACATATATATATAGTCAGTATCTTGTACATAATCATCATTTGATAATGACGACATGCTATCGTCGAATCGTAATGTTTTGATATCGCTAATTTTTATTCTATAAAAAATTTGGAATTAAATTACGCACAAAACTTACGCGATAGGATCTCCACCATGTGTAACTAAAACTTCCATCACACCATCACTGTTCAGGTCTCTGATAAATTGGCCTGTATACAAATTCATGTTTGTATCTCTGCATTCTTGTGGTCCAAACTCCCAAATCATGTTACCCGTCTTTCCGCTAATAGCTTCAAATACACCTGCTCTTCCAGAAATCAAACAGTCTCGGACCCCGTCTGTATCTAAATCACCATTGCAGTTCACCCCATAAATCTCATGCATGGTATAGTGTCGCCATATCTCCTGGCCAGTTTTACCATCAAGTGCTAACAGACCACCATAGCAAGGGTATGTCCCATTAAAGTATAAATCACAAGAGATTCTAGGTGCATTGTAGCCATCTACACCATTTGAAAAACCAGCCATTAGGTCATCAACACCATCTTCATTGACATCATTAGGCCGCACAGCTGTTTCCGTCATAAGTTTTGGAAATGTTGCATGCCATACCTTTGTTGTGGAAAGTTCATCACAGGGTACGAAATTGCTGTCATCATCCAAAGAGTCTTGCTTCTCCAAAAGAACTTTCTTGACAAAATGAGATTGAGCATTTGATTTTGAATCTACTGAATCAATAGCACGCACGATAAGAAGTACAAGGCCCGCTGCACAAATAGCAAAGAATAGAAGCCAAACGAACAGACAAAGCAGGCTCTAGTTGTACACCACGGTTTCGAATGAACTCTCCTGATTTTAGTGGTTCTGTTAGGGGCCATTAAAGGTTTTTGAACAGTTCTTGTTGGACTGTGCAACCCTTTGCTGTAGCTGTCATCAATTTCATCATCGAGATCTTCAGAATCATCATCATCATCACTTGCGAACAGAGAAAACTTTTTTGTTTCTGGTTTGTAAATATTACTCAATGCCATGATGTCGTAAAATTATTTTGAAACTAAATAAGGCAGAATAGAGGCACACAAATTAGTCGGGATGTTAATTTACCGGGACAAACATAATTGCTATAACCACTGAAACATGATTTTAAAAATACAAGGGAAAAGTTGCGGGGACAAATTCAGACCCTTAATGTCATGTGTTGTTATCGCAACCAACTCCAAGTTGGTGTATGAATTCAGTCATTCAAACTGAACGAAAGTGAAAGTTCAGTTCTTCTATATAAACGTTTGGTAGCTCTTTTCATCAATTCATCTTTACGGTATCGAACTGGCATGGGGTCCTCCCCCGGGGAGGGGGGTATTCAGCTGAAATAGGCATGAGCGGACGTACACGACGTTTTGTACGCCTTATCAACTGATAATTGCGCGATTAGCAACTTTAAAACTTATCTTATCGTCAACTTTCGATCGAAAAGGATCGTTGCATTGAATACAGTATTATTTTGTCAAACGTGACAAAGTAAACATTTTTGCCTTTCATTCCTTTGAAGACAATTTAAAATTTGGGTTTCGTACGCGAGGAATCTAATAAATTGCCGCGGGAATTTCCAAACCAATCACAGCCTTGGGACGTCAATACGACTCAGTTATATTGACGTCTCGAAAGCAGGCACAATAAGCGAGTTCGCAGTTTGAAGAATAGGCCGGTTCAGTGGGCATGCGTTTTATCCCGTGATTATTCTCTTCTTCTGTTATTTAAAATAGTTAAATTTGAATTATATTGTATTTTTTGTTAATGCTTGTTTTTATACCGACGCGCGCACATGTTTTTTAGAACTCCGCATTAGCTTAATAATCCGAGAATCGTCATACTTGAATTCTACCACCCGTTCAAGTTAATAAACAGCAAGTTTTGCTGTCGTTTTGTTAATTTAAATCTCAAAAAAAAAAGAAATAAATAAACTCTGAACGTTGTGATATTCATCATAAAACTGAAATTAACACCTGGTAAACCATTAAGCTTGCTTTAAAAGTTATTTCTAGTAGTTTCCTGAATAAAGAGGAACTTGTTGATCTCGTCATTATTCACAAGTATGCCGAAAAAAATCATTGATAAATACCTGTTATAACGGAAATTCACGTTGAATTCTCTCGACGAACAGTTAATTGGATAGCATGCGCACAGACTTATCCCATTTGCTTTGCTTCACTCGGAAAAAGGACGTCTGCGTATAAACTCCGCTTCGAATCGTGTTCACCTATCCTGCTGTTCTTGAGTTTAATATTGCATAAATTATCATGCATGACCGATTTGCGATGCGAAATGATATTAGTGAACTTTAGATCGGACTACGAGTACGAGATTCAGTACGAGTGCGACTTTTCAAATCTAGTTCGCATTTACCACACAAATTTTTTGACCTAGAGTCTCCTTATCCTCTGTTCAGCAACATATAGTTAGATTAGATTAGTTTCTTTTTATTTTTCTTAATGTAAACCAATTTTAAATTTGTATTTCTTATTTTTTAGGCCTCCTAGTATAGTTTTTACCTGTTTTTAGGAGTTAAAGTCATTAAAGCATTAAGAAAGAACCGACAGCTCTGGGGATGTGACTAGCTTAAAATTCGCAAGTCGTACTCGTACTCAATCTCGTACTCGTACTCAAACCTTAAGTTCGCTATTGACCCCCGAGCTTCACCTTATATATCTCTTACCGGGATCTCTCGCTGTGATAATGTGTTGAGCATCCGTTCCCTAGCTACTTTACCTCGCTGTTTTTTGGCCCAGTGGTATTTAAAGCGTTTAACACTTTAACAGGTTTTTATAAAAAGTTGGTTTGGTCAAATTCTCTTCCCCTGGCCAAAAATGTTATTCAAATGCCACCTCCAAAGCTCATATATGTTACAAGCATATTCTTGGCTTTCACTTACGTCATATCAAAATTCAGAAGCATTAAACGATAGATTTCGAATCCAAAATGTTTATGGAATTGTAGAGAGTTTAAAACTACACATCTTGGCCAAATTTTGAAGCGCCAAAGCATTTCGTTCAAGAGTTATAGGCGAACGAGTATTAGATATTTTTAGTAAGAAATGTATGGAGCGGCCATCTTTGTGCCCCACTCAGGGGCACAAAGATGGCGGACAAAAAATTCAAAGTCTTAATTACACCAAAAATCAAATCAAAACATATTGTATTTGTTATAAGCTCCATTAACTCGGCTTATAAGCACTTATAATGCAAACAATAACTTTCAGCTGATTCAATTTTGTTTATTTTCACAGCTTATCTGTAATAGCGTGACGAATTGCGTGACACATTTAAAACCTTTGTAAATCGGAAGCAAAACATCGTGAAAACCTGAAACTTTCTGTGAAAGATTAATAATACTTGTATCCACATACCATGTTAGAAACAGCATTGTAGGATGTATAGTTTAGATTTTTTAATTTTTATGACGTCATGTGAAAACCAAGAATTAGGCGACCAAATGCCCTTACCACCGGGAAAGAGATTAGATCAACGATCTGAAAGCAATGAATCACCGACACATCTCCGCGGTATGGCCAATATAATAATACCTTACGCATGCACACAGCCATATCACCCTGGCAGTGGCAGCCATGGACAGCTGTTTCGTCCTTGTCAGGACTCATCAGCATGGCATAGGGTTAGCCATGAGATTAAATTTTAAAGAGATTAGCTTCTACAACCCATTTTTTTGATGTTTAATACAACGCGTATTTCTATTTTTCTGGGTAACTCAAACCACAGGCATACCATCCTCCGTTTATGTGGTGTGCTGAAAATATTTGAGCGAGTCGAACCGTTAATTGAAAAATATCGCTTTTGGGAGCCATAAATCACCAAAATAAATACAGAAAAACAAAGTTAAACAACATGGAAGTTATTTTTATTTCATTTACCTCAGTTTAAAGCCCAAATTTTGCCTTTAGGGAGGCTAGTTTTATAAACCGATACGGTCATTACAGATGCACAGGACTCTACACCACATAAACAGGGGATGGTGAGCCTGTGGGGTAAGTCGCGACAATCACGTCAGCAGCCAGTTCGTGCGGAGCTTTTGTAGTCCTTTGCTTGTTAGTCAATTGGTTACAAAAGTCAAGCTATGACCATTAAAAACTTTTAACGTGTCATCTGGATCACATTCCGACATGAATCTGATCGGGAAAACCACCCAACACAAAACGTGAAATTGAGGCGCCTTTAAAAGGTAAACAGCAAACAAAATCAAAGGCTACTACGAGCCAACGCGTCTTTACTTAACAACCTTCGGACCCTCTCCTACGCGTTTTGCTCCACCGGACGTTTTTCGTCATGCCCTTTCCGAATATCTAATCAAATCCCATAATTTCTCACACTTAGTTTTTGTGACGTCATCACTTTAGTACTTTATTTTATTATTTCAAGGTAGATACGTATCAAAACGCGTGTCTCGGTTGAAAATTCCTTTTAGATCGATTTTAATGTTGCATTAAAGACTCCAAATGCGAAACATCTTTAAGCTCATTGTTGTTTATGTTCGTTTACAACAAATTAGTTATTGTTATCGCTGGATTCACGTTGTTCTTATTACGAAACGCATTCGTAACAAAGCATTACGTCGCTAAGTTTACAGCTGATGAAAGGAGCGAGTGAGAGTTTACAGCTGATGAAAGGAGCGAGCGAGTGAGTGAGTGAGTGAGTGAGGGTCTCAATGGGGTTAACCGTCAGCCGTCAAACAGCCTAAAATTTAAACGTCAACCGTCAAAAAAGGGTAATTTTTACCGTCAACCGTCAAAACATTTTTACCGTCAAACGGTTTCAAGCTCTCAGATCTCACTCTTTCAGCTGCTCATCACGGACTTCTGGCTCTCAAAGAACCTTTAAACTGCTAAGCCAGTTTCAATGTTCCCAAATATACTCACTTTATGTTCTTTTCCACCTAATTTGCGCCTAACCGACATCACAACAGGCTTCTATCTGGAAATACTTCCGGTTTCAAAAATTAATGATTTACTACATTGATAACTTGTTTCTGACCACGCCAAGCCGCGCCATTCCTGATCATATCGAGGGTCCCGAAAGCCGTGGTATACGGTAAGCTTTTATCGTAAAGCATAAGAGAAACCAATGGAGAGATGTAAGACGTGAGTTTCCATTGGTGAGGGCCCAAAAAGCATTGGTAGTTTTAAACAAAATTGAATCAATTTTTTCGGTATAAAAGATTAGGCAAACAAATTTGGTCTCGGCTCATTTGAGCTCAAGCTGTGTCGATTGGTAAAATTAAATGGAAAAACTGAAAATTACTGTATAGCAACACAACAACAACTTGACCTGAAGCTGCCATTCTTCGTGACCGGCAACGAAGAGAGCGTCGGGGTAAGGAATTATTTCCGGCATAAACAAGTGTGACTTATCCGTTCAGCGTAGATTTTTGACTGAGGGGGGCATTGGGGCCTATAAGAAACCGGAAAAGCGCTCAAAATTTTCGTGAAAACCGAAAAACCGCAATAAAAATCGATCAAAACCGAAAAACCGCCGAACATAATGATCAAAATAGCAATTTTTTTATACCAAAGCGAAATATAACTACAGTCGAACCTGTACATAACGGCCATCACTCTCTGTAAGCGATTTCTATGAGCTCGTCTTTCTTCTTTCATTTTATAAAAGCTAGCGGGCAAAACTTCTATTGCCTTTTGTAGGCCACTTTCACCGGCAAAGTCACTTGGATGGCGCATCATCTGAACTTTCACGGGTTGATCGAGGTTAAATAAAAAGGTCTGGAAACTCATGGGAAGTGAAAATTGAAAACCGAAAAACTGCCTTTCTTTTTCATAAAAACCGAAAACCGGATGTTTAAGAAGAAAAACCAAAAACCACAACGGATACAAAAACCGAAAAACCGGAAATTTTGAGTGCAAAAACCGATCTAGAAGACTTCCTTATATTACTCACCAAGTACCATTTTCTGTGGACAGGGCACGTTCAATCCAGGTAGATAAAAGAATCGCAAAGATGCTCCTCTCATTTGAGCCTAACATAGCAGTGCGAGAGTCGAGGTGAACACATTGTAAGTCCTATATACGTAATTACACTAGGGTAATATTTACACTTCATCGTATAAATTTAAAATTTTCAAAGTAATTATATATTGTTAGAGGTTTTAGAGTACGTTGGCAAAATTTCATTTCATTTTACAAGTAAAAGACTAAAACAACCTCCAAAACACAATAGTTAATATTCAAAAATACAAAAGACATGTCAAAAGTTAATATTAACTTGAATTCATAGAAGGAATTTCCTCTCGATAACCGTCAACCGTCAAAAGCCCTAAAATTTAACCGTCAACCATCAAAACCGGTAAAATTTAACCGTTAACCGTCAAAGCTACACCCCCATTGAGACCCTCAGTGAGTGAGTGAATCAGTCACCGTTACCGATAACCCGTTCATTGCGCTTGCATTTACGGGTTTAAAACGACGAAATAAGTACTATGTATTGTGAAATATAACCATTTTATTTTTGTAAACCCTTAAAACCCCTCAAATTATAAATTGTCGTCTTCTATTATACTTCTGTAAACATCAAGTTTTACAGTAGAAGGCAATCCATGGAGATAAAAGTTGGGTTGTGATATTTCAATATTTACATGTTTGCATTGTCTCAAAGATATGTTTGATGAGGTCAATTTACATTGAAGTACAATGATATTTGCGGTTACACGTTTCAACTTCACCTACCGGTAGGTAAATTTGAAATAACAATAGCCTCGGCACGATTAAGCGTGTCACGGTTTTTGTTATGTCGAACATAAGCGTGTTGCGGCTATTGTTAGTTCGAATTTACCGAGGTAAAAGCTGCAACTTGTAACCGCGGTCAGTGTAAAACGCAGACTGCAGACCGGGGGTAAAATGCAGACTGAGGGTAAAATGCAGACTGCAGACTGCAGACCAGGGGTAAAATGCAGACTGAGGGTAAAATAAAATATTAATAACCCTAACCCTAACCCCAACCCTAGTCTGCAGTCTGCATTTTACCCCCAGTCTGCAGTCTGCGTTTTACACTGACCGTTTGTAACCGCAGCTAATAAAAATTTCATTAACTCTATTCAGCCTGGGCTTTCTTTGAGTTTCTGAGCCTGGGGGGGTGGGGGAGGGGGCACAATGCGCCCCCCCTTCGTAACTTCAAGAACATTAAGGCTATGACAATGAAAAACCTAGAAGGTACATAGTACGTCCAAAACTGTGTCCTTTGCGGTCGGCACAATGGAACGATGACGTCATATGACGTAGTTATTAAGTAATTAGTTATGCGGCCGCCATCTTGGATCCGCCATCTTGGATTTCTGGATTTTTTAAAAACCTCTTAAAAACCGTCCAAATTCACCCAAAATTAATGAAAACCAATAAATAAACGCTAAATGACGTAAAATATAAAAGTTATACCAATAAACATTGTTTTTCTTCATTCAAAGGTATAAATATGCAAATTTCAAAAAACATGGCTGTCAAAATCTTGTTGCCATGGAAACAGCAAGTCACGTGATCAAAAAATTCTCATATGAAATTGTTGCCAGATAAATTTTAGGAACAGTCACAAAGTTTGATGGCGTTTGAATACATATTAAGGAAGTTATGAATGCTGAAAGTTAGCGCGAGTACTTTGTGCCCCCCCCCCCCCCTCCCCCCAGGCCGACTAAGGTTAAAGAATAGATTTTTGGTTATTTGTCCCAAACAGGAACAAAGTTTATGTAATTTTTCTTTTTCTCTCTGCCCCTGGATTTTTACTTGCTCTGCTTCTCGGCTCTCTAGAGCTACCCCATGTCACCCCACCCTAAGGTGTTTTTCTCGGAATAAAAAAACTATTTGTCAAGGACCCCATGTATCCACCCCACCCCTGCTGGGAGAAAGGCAAAAATTTGCTACATTGTTTAGAAGGGGGCAAATTATTACATTTGCACTTTAGAGTAAAACGATACACTGTTAGACTACCAAAATGTACTTTGTATATAACAAAATCTTTCTGATTAATAAATATTTTATCCTTGTCTGGTTTCCGTTTGTTTTTGAGGCATTCATTCACAGCTGCATCTCTAGCATCATATATTCCATGTTTTTCGTTTTCATATTCAAGAAAGTCCTTGTCAGAGTCCACCTCTTAAAAAGAAATAAAGATTACTTCATGAGAAGTGCATGAGCACGGTAAAATTGATGTATCAGTTTTCCCGCGCTTGGCACCGGTGACATCTGTTTGCTTCGAGAGTTCTAATTGGTTCATTGGATTGTCTGTGTCTGTTGTGATTGGTCAGGGTGATTACTTTGGAAAGTAGTTTTCAAACGAGTGTCAGGAAAGAAGAGCGGGAAAAACTTGTTATCAGTGCCGTCCTGGGCGGGAACACTTGTAACCAGCACAAGGGAGTGCGGGGTGGCGCATAGCCTGTTCCAGGCTCCGAGATAGTGGGGAACGCGCGAAGTAAAAAAAAGGAGGGAAAAATCGCGGGAGAACTGGGAGAGGGAAGTTCCCCCGCGATTTTTTTCTTTTTTTTCACTTCGCGCGTTCCCCACTATCTCGGAGCCTGGAACAGGCTATGTGGCGCAAAGCACGGGAAACATTAAAATACTTGCATACAGAACGGTTTCCGATTGATTGTCATAAAACCAAATTGTCACTCAAAACAAAAGTGTTACACTAGCCAATCAAAACAAAGTAGACCATCCAATGAACCAATCAGAACACAAAGCAAATAAATCTCGCCGGCACCAAGCGCGGGAAAACATGTGCAAACAAGTTACGATTGCTTTTGGTTTTATTTCTGATTGCTGACAGGCATTCTCAAAGCGTGGCAATGCAAAGCCAAAGCAATTGCAAAATTGACTTGAAAACCACTCTAGTTTACCTGTTTTGTTGTGATGTTTTCTGTAGTTCTCAATGCAAGCCTTTTCCTCAGGTGTTATAGTCCCGACTTTGGCTGGATACTGCCAGTACGCAGTGAACACAACATCGATAGAATCAGCAGGTCCTGTGTTATTCTCTTCCCCAAGTGATGTTATTATACCTCCTGTAGCCATGAGCCTCTGATATCCGCCATGATCAGGTGCACCCACATGTCTTGTTGCTCGTGATTGTGAGCTGGACTTTTGCTTGTTACTTTTCGTTTTTTCTGGTTCTTCTCCTGTAACCTCATGTTCAATGTCATAGAAGTCCTCTGCAAATAAATAAAAAACATAATAGGTTTAAAAGGCTACAGTCATAGTTTTGAAAGGTATTGTTCGGCTTACAAACATCTGTTATTTTGAGTTGCAAGAAGAATGTCCAACAGGCCAATTTTGATATACACTAGTAGTAGACTGTGAAAAATCTCTTATTTTTCTGCCCTCATTCCTTGCGGGTTATATTTTAATGGTCTCACCTGAATAATAGATATCCTTTCCAGGGACGCCCATGTGTTTATTCATCACACATAGCTTTCTGAAGCTCTTAGCATTGTACCGCAGCTTACAAGTGTCCGCGCGACTCTGCTCATGAACATTGGTACCTTCCACAAACTCAAATGTTCCACCTTCTCCTTCATGGCCGATGCAGTCTGCTACCCAGTATATGAACAGATCATTGCCGCGTCCCTGCATGCTGACTGACAAGGGTGATGTGTTGGCCATTGATGAGGACTTAACAAAGGGTGTGACTAAGGGCTTGCCTGTTTTACCATCTAGCACTGTCACCTGTCAATCAATTGAATCTCTTGTAAGCAAACAGCACGATCTAAAAGGGGACTTATTCCAGGGCTGTCATTAGTGCCCAGCAGCTAGCTGTTATGGCTTGGAGTTGCAGTGAAGGACAACAACCATAGCTATTTTGAGTTTATGACCACATGTTTCACTTGTGTAGCTGGCAATAAGACTAAATGACTTGACCACCCAGCTAGTAATTTTAAACTTAGGGGTTGTTGTATTGAAAAATAATTAATAAATAAAATTCAAAGGGATCAATAAGGTGATTATTTGTAAAAGATGGTTGTTTGTGAGAAAATAAGAATAATGGCAGTCAAGAGTGTTTGTAATGACTAAGGAATGGCTGTACATTTTGAACTTTTTTAGGAGTTTTTAAATAATGCAAACAAACTCACATTGGAATAGAAATAAACTGGGAACCCTGTGCCTGTATTGTATCTGACGAGGAAGTCAGGGATGTCATCTTTGTTGTAGAAGCCTGCAGCTGGGATTCTAACAAACAAAATAAAGCAAGATAAGGTCACACTTAGGCCAGAGACAGCCTGTACATCAACTGAGTTGATTACGGTAAATTGGCCACCATTAAGAAATTCAAAAACTGATGTTTCATTTGCCAGCCTTGCCCACCTTTTTGGGATGCTAGCCCCACCCCACAGCCCCACCCCACAGCTCCACCCTACGGCCCCACCCCACGGCCGCACCCTACGGCCCCACCCCGCAGCCCCACCCTACGGCCCCACCCCACGGCCCCACCCCACGGCCCAGCCCGCCCCCCCCCCCCCCCCACTTTACATTCATTTTGTAAGGTATTTACTATGAATACTGTCAACCAAACATGCCAAAGAAAGGTTTAACAGCTACAATAAAGTTAGGATGTCATTTTATAGATGCTTCTTTTATGCCTCGTTAAGACAAACCAAACTTGTGATAACAGACATTTGTCAAGGACAACTAAACAACCATTGACTATATTAACCTCTAGACTACTACACATGAACACAGAAGCTAGAAAACTTACGAATAACTTTCACTGGATGGAAAATCAAAACCCCATAATCTCTTATGAGTTTCCCCATCAAAAGCGGCAACCGTTGTGTTAAACATTGCCATGACTATGTCAACAGTTCCATCTTTGTTTAAATCCACAAGAACTGGAGGATTCATCACCCCTGCAATGGTAGAATTCACATTTGTCAAGACACAGACATCTGTTGTGGTTCAAATATAAGCCTGGAGCACAGATGTATGTTGCCGACCATTTGTTCAGAGCCGCACTTACAGCCAAGACGGAAACGCAAGACAACTTTCAAGTTTTTGCTCTAGAAGTGGAAACACTTACTCCCTTTGATTCTATCAAAGTAGCTCCAGAAAGGCTAACACAACTGCAAAAGTGTACAGCACAAGACCTCGTCTTAACAGGTTGGCCAGAGAAGAGAAGAAGCCCCAGTATCAGTTCGAGACTAATGAAATTATCGAGGCGAGATTTCGCTCCACAATGGAATTCTATTCAAGAGTCAGAGAATGATTGTTCCCAAAGCCATGAGGTCAGAGATGTTGTCAAGAATACATTCGAGTCATCAAGGTGTTGCTTCTTGCTTACGAAAGGCTAAGGACATTGTTTTCTGGCCTGGAATGAATGCAGAAGGCAGAAGTCAAAGCTCTAGTCGAGAGATGCTCAGTCTGTGCAGAGTTTCAAGCTAAGAACGCTTGTCAACCGATGCAATCTCATCAAGTCCCAGACAGGTCATAGAGCAAAGTAGCCACAGATTTTGTTCACTGTAAACAGGAAGAACTACATCACAGTTGTTGACTATTACTCAGATTTTGTTGAAGTGAATGAACTTGAGGACACCACCTCACATGGCGTGATACAAGTCCTTAAAGAACAATTCAGTAGACATGGGATCCTGGACACTGTAGTTTCAGACAATGGACCTCAGTTCAGCAGCCAAGAATTTCATGAGTTTTCACTCAGCTGAGAGTTTAAACATGTCACATCTTCGCCACACTACCCTAAGTCTAATGGTAAGGCCGAGTCTTCAGTGAAGAACGTGAAACAGCTGTTCAAGAAAGCTGAACGTGATAGCAAAGACCCCTGGCTAGCTCTATTAGATTACAGGAACACTCCCACCGAAGGTGTAGGAACCAGCCCAGCGCAGAGGCTTATGTCTCGCAGAACGCGAACTCTCTTGCCCACCGCATCAAGTCTCTTGCATCCACAAGTGAGTCCAAATCCTACAGAAAGGCTCGAGTTGAAAAGGCAAAAGGCCAAGTTTTACCATGATCGTCATGTGAAACAGCTACCTGAATTGGAAATTGGACAGGAAGTAAGAGTTGTACCCCTCCAAAAGAATCAAGCATGGAAGCAAGGTACCTGTGTCGATAAGCTTTCCAACAGGTCATACGTAGTCCAAACAGGCGACAAGACATTAAGAAGAAACAGGCAGTTTCTTAAACCTGCAGCAGAACCCTCAGCAAAAAGACAAGCAAAGCACCATTGCTGACTCACTTGATCCTGGATTGGTAAACCATAAGGAAGTACCAAGCAAACCTGTGTTGCCTGCAGAGACTACTACTCCTGCAAAGATTTCCACAAGTGCGATCCCTGCCAAAGAGACAAAGGTCCCAGTGCTAGGAACCCAAAAGACAAGACCCGAAGTGTTCATTTGCCGACAAGATTTAAAGACTTTGAGATGAGGACTTTGAACACTTTAATATTGTTTTCGAGAAGTTAAAGAACAGAGCAGATGTGTCCAGACCATGTTATGTAAAAAAAAAAAAATTTGCCTAAGATTTTGCAAAGTTCTTGTTTGTTCCTTTTAAAGAAAGGGAGATGTTACGTATATGGTTTGTTTTTACCATATCTGTCATTGTACACGTGTATGTACATTTCAAAGTACCTTACATGAAGTATGATTAAACGAGTTGAGTTGAATCAAAATGGTGTCGCGTTGTGTCATCACAAACAGGATGCACTTGTATTGATTATAATTGTGCAGCACTTTACCTTTATAGTCATCTTTGTAAATGAGCTTAGAATTCTCAATGAAGCCATGAAACAGATCCTGCAGGGAAACAATCCATAATCCACCGGCATGAGTTTCCCCTCCAGTCCCAAACAGAACAAGTTCAACGCCGTCCTTCTTAGTGTATATCACTGGTGAGAAATATGTCTCTTTGTCATCTGGGGTATTCACCCATCTGAGAACCTCGCCAGTTTTACCAGAGAATATTAAAATTTTTCCAACTAAGCGATGAGGACTGTTGGGTTCACTAAGTGAAAAATAAAGAGATGAATAATAATTAGTTGCAAATCATTTTAAACTACCCTCAGGCTGGCTTAATTCTAATTTGGGTTAAGAAATAACAGAATATACTGGCTTTAATTTGTAAAATTATGAAAATATAACGCAATGCTGCCGTCACTGAGTAAACTGATGTGTTCTGTTAGTCTTTTTATTCTAAAAAAGGAATTGGCTACCGGTACTTGTAAAATAACAAAAATATTCTAAACTGCAGAAAACAAACCTACATGTAAACAAGACTGAAATATGTATTAATGAAAAAACATTCTAAGCTCTTTACAGTAAATACAGGACTAATGTAAGTACAAAACTATTACACCCCCCCCCCCAAAAAAAAAAAAATTATATAATTTGATGGTTGTTAAATAATAAAGTTTAAAAACAAAAAAATATTTCAGTTACAGTTCTCAATCTCGATAATAATTCTTGAAGAAAATACAAAGAAAAAATATTTAAAGAGTGTTTGGAAATCAAATGAAACACTCCTAATTATTTTTACATCCTTAATTTCTCCTTCCAAAATCATTTTGTTTGAGAAGTACCGGAAGTATCAAACAATCGACACAGTATTTCATCACAAGATCAACCACTTGCGAAGTTCGTCAAAAATACGTACCCCACTGCACGTCATATTTTCAACATTCTTCTCAGTGTTTGATCTTGTGATGAAACACTGTGTCTCATGTTTGATATATTACTTGAAGCTTCTTTAAGTGAACATCCTTGAGAAGCAGAAAAAGTGTCTGTGACTGAGGATGTGACTGGAGCTGGTTGCTTACAGGAATGATTCTTGTAAGAGGAGAATTCTAACAGGGTATTGTCAAGGCAGCTGCATGAAGTGCTGTCCGCCTACAAGAGTGTCTGCTCAGAGAGCATGACTGTACAGTAATTGAAACTCTGTGGTATAAATATTACACAGCTGAAACTTACGCCATAGGATCTCCACCATGTGTAACTAAAACTTCCATCACACCATCACTATTCAGGTCTCTGATAAATTGGCCTGTATACAAATTCATGTTTGTATCTCTGCATTCTTGTGGTCCAAACTCCCAAATCATGTTACCTGTCTTTCCGCTAATAGCTTCAAATACACCTGCTCTTCCAGAAATCAAACAGTCTCGGACCCCGTCTGTATCTAAATCACCATTGCAGTTCACCCCATAAATCTCATGCATGGTATAGTGTCGCCATATCTCCTGGCCAGATTTACCATCAAGTGCTAACAGACCACCATAGCAAGGGTATGTCCCATTAAAGTATAAATCACAAGAGATTCTACGTGCAATGTAGCCATCTACACCAGTTGCAAAACCAACCATTAGGTCGTCAACACCATCTTCATTGACATCATTAGGCCGCACAGCTGTTTCCGTCATAAGTTTTGGAAATGTTGCATGCCATACCTTTGTTGTGGAAAGTTCATCACAGGGAACAAAATTGCTGTCATCATCCAAAAAGTCTCGTTGGTCCAAAAGAACCTTCTTGATAAAATGAGACTGTGAAGCATTTGTTTTTGAATCTACTGAATCAATAGCACGTAGGATAAGAATTACAAGGCCTGCCGCACAGATAGCAAAGAATACAAGCCAAACGAAACAGACAAAGCAGACTCTAGTTGTACACCACGGTTTTGAATGAACTCTCCTGATTTTAGTGGTTCTGTTGGGGGCCATTAATGGTTTTTGAATAGTTCTTGTTGGACTGTGCAGCCCTTTGCCATAGCTTTCATCGATTTCATCATCAAGATCTTCAGAATCATCATCATCATCACTTGCGAGCTGAGAAAACTTCTTTGTTTCTGGCTTGTATATATTACTCAATGCCATGATGTCGTAAATCTTTTGAATCTAAATAGAAGAGAGACACAAATATTGGTAGTCAGCACTTTTATTTACTGGGACAAACAAGATAAAAATAATAAATTAAATACGAGACTATACTAACGTTGTGAGGACGAGTCCCTTCATGTTAACTTCCCATTTTCATAAAAAAATCTTGTTGTTGTAAACAACTCCATGTTGTCCTATGAATTCAGTCATTCAAATGAAAGCAAGGGTTGAGCTCTGGTTTATGAACTCTTGGTAATTCTTGAGCATAATATATTTATATTTTGGAACTAGCATGGGGTCCTTATTGGGAAAATAATTATTGGTCAAGTGCTTTCTTTCATCCTTTTCTTTCATGTCATGCCACCTTCACAAAGGTTTTGCCATAATAATTATAGTTGAAACAATATTCCATGTAATTTCTAAGCCACCCAACTTTGCAGTCCATATAGGAAAATTCTGACTACTTAAAGAACCAGGCAACCAGAATGCATTGTACAAGAAAATATTCATAGCCCTCAAATGGAAGGTTTCTTGGTTTGCTCCCACCCCTCTGGAAATTCCAATAAGAATTTAGCTTCATACTTTTTAAAAACTTTGGCTTTTGACGCAGCCGTCTCCCTCGGAATTTCCAATAACCTTTTATAGGGGAAGGTATGGCAAGGCTGTGCTCTAAGAGGGTCTATTATAGGGGGTCGCACAGTCCGCAGACCGCCATAGTTTGTTCTTCCTAGACCGCAAACCGCTTTGGTTTTTTCCTCAAGACCGAAACCGCCGATATTTCTGGACCGTAAACCGCCAGATAACTGTCTTAAATTCATATTAGACGCGATTTTTGCGCTGTCACAGTGATATGTGTATCCCCGTGATATGTGTACCCCCGTACACATATCACTAGTGATATGTGTATCCCCAGTCGGGATACACATATCACTGATTTCTGTACTGTCAACAGACTGGGGCAAGCAAGGTCATGATTTCAATTAAAATAAGAATTCGTACGTTTTATTGTTTAAAAAATTTTTATTTTAGCGGTGTGAAACAAAATGTTTCTCAAAATAATCACTGATAATAAAGTTATTAGATTGATTTATAACGCGATCTTGCTTCAAAATGCTGGGTGATTTAGATATACATTCAAGTCATGAACGGTCAAACAAGAAGCGAGGGTGCAAACTTGTTTATATACGGTTAGAAGGGGGGCATCGTACAACTTGAGTAGAGCTGTGTGATGATCGTGCGAGAACATTGAGTACCTCCCGAAAAGAGTACAGACGACGTATGAATGATTCGATGTGCATGTGCAATATCCCTCAAGTCCCAAAGCAATATTACAATTCAAAGCACGCTCACCGACTCTCACCGTTATTCACGTGTAATAATCCAGTGAAATGATAAATAAAGACCACAGTCAACACGGTACAGCTAGACAAATTCGTTTGTATTTTCATTATATCACTAAGATGATATAATGATATAATGGTACACATATCTTTCAGAATATGGCTGCCGTGTTTTGTGTATCCCCATCCCTTTGCAGCGAACCACCTAGTGAAGTGACATTGTCACAATAAATTGTGTATCTTTAATTGTGATATGCGTACTCCCCATACACATATAATCATTCATATGTGTATTCCCGGTGGGGATACACATATCACTAGTAATATGTTTACCCCCTTTCAGAATATGGCTGCCGTGTTTTGTGTATCCCTTTGGCTTCCTCTGCAGCGAACTATCTATCGATATCTAGTGAAGTGACGCTGTCAAAATCAGAATATGAGTATTTCCGTGATATGTGTACACTAGTAATAGTGATATGTGTACGGGGATACACATATCACTAGTGATATGTGTATCACCTTACACACTTTATCACTAGTGATATGTGCATCCCCTTCCTGAATTTGGCTGCCGTGTTTTGTGTATTCCTTTCCCTCTTCAGCGAACTATCTTGTGAAGTGAAGTTGCCACGATGATATGTGTATCTCCGTGATATGCGTATCCCAGGTGGGGGTACACATATCACTAGTGATATGTGGATCCCCTTCCTGAATATGGCTGCCGTGTATTGTGTATCCGCATCTCTCTGCAGCAACCTACCTAGTGAAGTGACGTTGTCACAATAATTGGTGTATCCCCGTGATATGTGTATCCCCGTACACATATCACTAGTACTATGTGTACTCCTGGTGGGGATACACATATCACTAGTGATATGTGTACCCCCTTCCAATATATGCCGTGTTTTCTGTATCCCCATCTCTCTGCAGCGAACTACCTAGTGAAGTGACGTTGTCACAATAATTTGTGTATCCCCGTGATATGTGTATCCCCCGTACACATATCACTAGTAATATGTGTATTCCCGGTGGGGATACACATATCACTAATGATATGTGTACCCCCTTTCAGAATATGCCATGTTTTGTGTATCCCCATCCCTTTGCAGCGAACTACCTAGTGAAGTGAAGTTGCCATAATGATATGTGTATCTCCGTGATATGTGTACCCCCGTACACATATCACTAGTGATATGTGTACGGGGATACACATATCACTAGCGATATGTGTATCCCAATCGGGGACACGCATGTTACTAGTGATATGTGTACGGGGGTAGACATATCACGGAAATACAGATATTATGATGACAACGTCACTTCACTAGATAGCTCGCTGCAGAGGTAGAGGGATACACAAAACACGGCAGCCATATGTGTATCCCCTTCCTGAATATGCCGTTTTCTGGTGTATCCTTACCCCTTTGCAGCGAACTACCTAGTAAATTGACGTTTTCACAACAAACTGCGTACCCCGCGTACGCATATCACTAGTAATATGTATATACCGGGTGGGGATACACATATCACTAGTGATATGTGTATCCCCTTCCAGAATATGGCTGCCGTGTTTGTGTATCCCCATCCTTTTGCAGCGAACTACCTAGTAAAGTGAAGTTGTCTCAACAAACTCTGTATCGCCTTGATATGTGTACCTCTGTACACATATCATTAGTGATATGTATATTCCGGGTATATGTATATCCCCGTAAACAGATCACTAGTGATATGTGTACGGGGGTACGCATATCACGGAGATACACATATCATTGCGGCAACTTCACTTCATCGGATAATTCGCTGTGTATCCCAGGTGGGAATAAACATATCACTAGTGATATGCGTATCCCAGGTAGGGATACACATACCACTAGTGATATGTGTATCCCAGGTGAGGATACATATATCACTAGTGATATGTGTATCCCAGGTGGGGATACAGATATCACTAGTGATATGTGTATCACAGGTGGGGATACACATATCACTAGTGATACACCTACCTGGGATACACATATCACAAGTGATATGTGTATCCCAGGTAGGGATACACATACCACTAGTGATATGTGTATCCCAGCTGGGGATACACATATCACTAGTGATATGCGTATCCCAGGTAGGGATACACATACCACTAGTGATATGTGTATCCCAGGTGGGGATACATATATCACTAGTGATATGCGTATTCCAGGTGGGGATACACATATCACTAGCTATAGTGATATGTGTATCCCCACTACCCCTCCCTTTGCAACGAATGTGTATCCCCACCTGGGATACACATATCACTAGTGATATGTGTATCCCAGGTAGGTGTATCACTAGTGATATGTGTATCCACTTGTGATATGTGTATCCCCGCTACCCCTCCCTTTGCAACGAATTAGCCATATTCAGGATAGGAAGGAGATACACATATCACTAGTGATATGTGTATCCCAGGTGGGGATACATATATCACTAGTGATATGTGTATCCCAGGTGGGGATACATATATCAGTGATATGCGTATTCCAGGTGGAGATACACATATCACTAGTGATATGTGTATCCCAGGTGGGATAGTGATATGTATATTCCGGGTATATGTATATCCCCGTAAACAGATCACTAGTGATATGTGTACGGGGGTACGCATATCACGGAGATACACATATCATTGCGGCAACTTCACTTCATCGGATAATTCGCTGTGTATCCCAGGTGGGAATAAACATATCACTAGTGATATGCGTATCCCAGGTAGGGATACACATACCACTAGTGATATGTGTATCCCAGGTGAGGATACATATATCACTAGTGATATGTGTATCCCAGGTGGGGATACAGATATCACTAGTGATATGTGTATCACAGGTGGGGATACACATATCACTAGTGATACACCTACCTGGGATACACATATCACAAGTGATATGTGTATCCCAGGTAGGGATACACATACCACTAGTGATATGTGTATCCCAGCTGGGGATACACATATCACTAGTGATATGCGTATCCCAGGTAGGGATACACATACCACTAGTGATATGTGTATCCCAGGTGGGGATACATATATCACTAGTGATATGCGTATTCCAGGTGGGGATACACATATCACTAGCTATAGTGATATGTGTATCCCCACTACCCCTCCCTTTGCAACGAATGTGTATCCCCACCTGGGATACACATATCACTAGTGATATGTGTATCCCAGGTAGGTGTATCACTAGTGATATGTGTATCCACTTGTGATATGTGTATCCCCGCTACCCCTCCCTTTGCAACGAATTAGCCATATTCAGGATAGGAAGGAGATACACATATCACTAGTGATATGTGTATCCCAGGTGGGGATACATATATCACTAGTGATATGTGTATCCCAGGTGGGGATACATATATCAGTGATATGCGTATTCCAGGTGGAGATACACATATCACTAGTGATATGTGTATCCCAGGTGGAGAAACACATATCACTAGTGATATTAGTGATATGTGTATCCCCACTACCCCTCCCTTTGCGGCGAATTAGTGTAGCTTTAGTGACATTCTGGCATTAATTTTATACACTTTCGGATTCCAGCATCTAGATTAGCCAGGGAATTTGCTTTTAAACCGGGTAATATCATTCCATTTTTAGCAACAATTAAGACTCCAGCAAGTAAGGATTCTTTCCCCTTCGGGAGACTCGAGACTTGACTCGATGAAATACACAACTTTGTTCGTGATCGGGTAACGCAAAATCCTTTCATACTCCTTTAATACGGAACTTATTTTCTATTCACAAAATAAATACCGAAGTACTGCCTTCGCGTATTCATAGCCTCTGCACATTTCGTGAAGAGTTAAGTTAATAGTAAATTTTTTTAGCTGGAATTTTTCGATTTTGTGAAATTTACTGAGAATATAGAACTGCCGGCCATTTAGTGTTTTCAACACCTTGACCGGTTACCGGCCATATAGCCACAGCGATAAAAAATATATATTTTCTATTTGTTTTCACAAGTGTCCACCTCGTACGTTCCTTGCGGACAAAGGTTGCACAAGGGTCAACAGCGATGAGTATCTCAGAACATTTATGAGCATACGCTATACGGTATCCGAATTTATCTAAACTCACGTCCATTCTACACGAGGCGCAAAAAATAATCTGCGTTTGTAAACGGACATTTCTCGAGAATGGAAGGTCTCATAACAAAACCCATTACAACTTTGTCTATTTCCTGTAGTAGTGACGGTCACGATCTTAGTACGTGCATATATTCTTAAACATCCTCGCTTTCTCGTCTTCTTTGATGACAAGTCGCTTGATCGTTGTACCATCCTTTTGGTCCTTTTGCTTGTCCAAATAAAATAGCGACTTTGGGTCTAACTCGAAATTTCAGTGGCAAATGGTCGTAAAATGAATTTCTCTTGTTTGGTAAATTAAGGTGGATACTCATGATTTTTAACATATTCGAAAAGGTTTCTTTATTTTGTGCTATCCATATTTTAAAGGCTTCACGCGAAATTTCACATGTGAATGGGATACACATATCACTAGGGATTTGGGTATCCTGGGAGGGTACCGGGGGATACACAAAACACGGCAGCCATATTGGAAGCATGCACACATATCACTAGTGATATGTGTACGGGGGGGGGGGGGGTACACATATCACGGGGATACACATATCACTGTAACAGCGCTATGCGCTTGTATGCACTAGGAAAAGACTGGACTGACTAGAAAGACAGAAACGGTTTCTGGGTAAAAAAAATGGCGCCCAAGAAGAAGGTCACGGAGCAGCCGCGGAGCAGCAGTCTCATGAAGACGATTTACCATTGTTTCTTTTTAGAAACAGGGCAGCCCCGCGTTGTTTTTGATTTCGTGACAAATCATTCTGTTCACATATCACTTCAACTTGAAATAGATTCGCAATGGCTAAATTTAGCGGCAAAAGAGAAGAGCTGGTTACGCTCTGACCAAATCCATGAAAAGCTCAGTTTATAACCTAAACATTTCGCTGATAATACGGGAAATTAATTTATTAAAAGTTTTGGGGCCGCCGCCACGGTTTCACGGTTTCACGGCAGTTCACAGCGAGGAAGCTCCACGGTATTTCAGTCACTTATTCCAGGCGACATTGATTAACCCTTTGAAGATTTATTATCAACCTAAATAACCAGTAAAAAGTACAGTTTTCCTATGTTTGTACCAAACATCTTTTATGAAAATTCTAAAACCTGCCGAAATCTTTAATTTTTCGTCTTAAAACCCGAAAAATTTGGCGCCATTGCCCACGTTTCATAGTATGACGTGAAAACTTTGATGGGTTTCATATGACAACATGCGGGTTTTTCTCCGATACCCGAAAACTAAAATTACCGAGATAAGCGAGCAGTAGCTTTGCTTTGTTAATGGCTAAAAACATGTATGTAACAATTCAAAGAAAGAGAGATGGATGAAGATCTTGCTGCGTTGTTTCGACTCTTGGACTGCCAGATAAAAGAAAAAAACTAGGGGTATCGAATGGTCTTTGCGAGCATGCGAGCACTGGGTTTTTATTTTTGCAAGCACGAGCAGTCATCAAATTTTTCTTGTGAGTAGCGAGCGCATCGTAAATTTGCAATACTGTATTAGCTTGTATCATTATAGTGACAATTTCATTTCTGAGAGCCACCTCTCCCCTGGGCCTCTCCCACGTTATTCAAATATCAGAATTTATATTCTCCATCCTTTCAATCTGTAGACTCCCTGTGATCTATTGCTTTCTGTAAGTCTTTCGATTGAATAGTGTAACAGCTTCCGGAAAGCTGTGAATCGTTTTTGTGCCCTTTTGATTGACGTTGTCATAACGATAGTACATTAAGTAGACGCGCCTAGACCGCATTTTTAGTTCGTAGCGAAGACCCCTTTGAGAGCAGAGTGAAGCTAGATCAAGAGACGCTAGAGTAAGATTTTCGGCTTTATTAATCAAGACCCGCGAACGTTGGTAAGAGATGATTTACCTTTTCTTTTAGTTGTAATGTTATTGTTTTAGTTTGTTGCCTTTGTGATCGTACAATCGGATATGTAGTACTAGATTTTACTGCTCTTAAAGTGCGCATGCTTGTTGCACACTCTTTAGTTATCTATTAGTCATAAATACAAATTCTTATAAGTTTCATTTATGTAATGATTTCAGTTGACCGCATTGATAAAGTATAAGACGTCCCAAAGCTGATCAAGAATAAATTCAAGTAATTATATTGGTTTTGGTGGCATTCAATGATATCGTGCGCGTACTTCGACCCGGCCCTCACGAACCGGAAATTTTACCTCTAGAGTTCAAAAGGAAACCTTTACAAATAGGATGATACTTGAAGGCATTTGACAGAACATTTATTTCTGCACCAAGAAACCTACAAAGCACGATTTACGAAATTTCGAGCAATCAGCAAATTTTAACAAGAATCCAAGCATGCGAGCAATTGCGAAAATTTTGCGAGCACGAGCAAGCGAGCACTGGTCTAAATTTTGCGAGCAAACCGAGCAAAGGCCACATTTTGCGAGCACTTGAAAATTTTAAGGGACCGTTCGATACCCCTAAAACTGGTAACTCGGAAGACGATCGGTTCAAAGAAAAAGAAAATTAATTTGATCTTTAATCATTAATTAATTTATTAATTAATTGAGAATCGATTAATTAATTGATTAATTAATATTGGTAATTGAACTGAGTGGAGTGCAAATTGGTCTGAAATCATACGCGTGATTTCAAAATCAAACGAGCGCGATAGCGCGAGTTTGATTTGAAATCACAAGTATGATTTCAGACCAAAATTGCACGACACGAAGTTCAATTACCACTTAATTACATCCATTTTGAAATCCCCCCAATATTGCACAAAAAAGTGTAATATTGAAATAAGAGGATCACCAGTGATTTCAAATGGTGCAATTTGGAAATAAATTGCACTATTTTAAAATGATGCGATTTAGAGTCCAAAATGGTGCAATTTGAAAATAAATTGCACCATTTTAAAATGATGCGATTTAGAGTCCAAAATGGTGCAATTTGGAAATAAATTTCACCATTTTGGACCAATCAGATTCCAAGGATCACCAGTGATTTCAAAATGGATTTAATTAATTGATTAATTAATTTGGGCGATCAACTTTGAGGCCTGGGCTCCCCAGCTGGAATGTTTAGGAGCCCGAAGGGCTCCCTGAAATTATCCTTAGAGCACAGCCTTGTATGAATATTTTCTGTAACCGCACAATGCTCCTAATTTTCATTGTGGACCAGCCAGTTAAGTGATATTAACAATTATAATTAGCTTTCAGAATAGTAATAAAGGTATCAAAGACCTTAAAGTGAAAATTATTCAAAAAGAAAAAAAAACATCCTATTTGTTGTTTCAGCTTCTTTTGAAATAATAGCAATAATATTACGTCACGATATATTCATTTTTCATGTAAATTTCAGCTTAAGTAATACTTCCTTTTAGAAGAATTGTTAAACAAATCGTCCTTTTAAATGACACGTCGCAATAAAATTAAGATACTCAAAGATTTTTTCACGCTAATAATTGGGGATAAACTCTACAACCCGTTAATAAAAAACAGCCACTTTTGATGTTGTTTTGTTAATTTCAGTGTAAAAAATAAACTCTGAACGTTGTAATATTCATCATAAAAGTGAAATTAAGCCGCGGTAAACTGTTAAGCTTGCTTAAAAAGTTGCTTCTGGAAGTAGTTTCCTGGTTAACGAGAACTTGTTGATTTTGAAACATCTCGTCTTTTATTAAAGAGAATGCCGAAAAAATCGTTGATAAATACCTGTTATAACGGAAATTCACGTTGAATTCTCTTCACAAGCAGTTAATTAACGGCAGGTAAAAGGATCGTCAGCGAAATATAAAAAGCCAAGAACATCCATGACATTTATCTTCGAAGTTTTGTTTGAAATGGCAGGAGATCCAAGAAGATCTGGTTACTCAGCTGTGTCTAAAGCTAACTTACAGGGGTGGGGTGGGAAAGTAATTACATTAGCATATGGAAAACTTTCGATACATGGAATATTTTTTTCTCTAATGGAAGACATGAAAAGGACAGATGTAAGGACCGACTTATACGTCGAAAAGGAAACCAGAAAAAGGCTGAATTTAATATAATTATGTACAGCTATATCAATAACATCCCATATGAAACTTGTGGTGAAATACTTTGGTTTATAAATTATTCGGTAAATTCGATACAACATGTGATATGGGGACACAAGCTGCATAAGCGACGCAAATCATTTGGAAAAGAAAAAATGGGTCATTGCGAAGCTGAAGAAAGACTGTTTTGGTATTTCGAAAGATATTAAGCAAACGTAACTGTAGCACGATGATTATACCGTCTCATCTGAAAACACAATTTTTTTAATCAAAGTGCGAAATATTTCGTCCTAACTTTTATACGAGAGAATACCGTATTTACAAATTGAAACTTTCTTAAGCATTTATAGTGTTGAAGCTGCTAGCATTTTGCATTTGGTTTGATATTCAAATTGGGGCACGTGAAACTATAAATTAAGACTTCCGTTATGAACTTAACGTTTCGTATGCTAGTCAACATACATTTTCAAAAGTATAACCGTTAAAATATGGGAAGCTATTTATACTGTATCAGTGGGGTCTGGAACCTAGACAGAATAAAAAACATATGCAGTGGAAATTTAAGACGTTCCTAACGGAAACTGTCTGTAAATGAAAAATGAAATAAAAAAACCCAATACTAATAAAGTAACAGCTTTTCGCTGCTGACATTGGCATTCAATGCTGGCTGCAAATCCTGAATAAATAAGGTCTCTTTAACCTTACAATGGTAGTCAGTCTTGCCAGACGCCAAAATGGTTCCATTTTTACAGTATAAATAGCTTCCCATATTTTAACGGTTATACTTTTGAAAATGTATGTTGACTAGCATACGAAACGTTAAGTTCATAAAATGCATGTTTTTTAAATGTTTATCACCGCTGTTTGTTTAACATTTTTAACAAAACGTGAAATTGAGGCGCCTTTAAAAGGTAAACAGCAAACAAAATCAAAGGCTTCTACGAGCCAACGCGTCAATACTTAACAACCTACGGACCCTCTCCTACGCGTTTTGCTCCACCAGACGTTGTACGTCATGCCCTTTCCGAATATCTAATCAAATCCCATAATTTCTCAAATTTAGTTTTTGTGACGTCATCACTTTAGTACTCTATTTTATTATTTCAAGGTAGATACGCATCAAAACGCGCGTGTCTCGGTTGAAAATTCCTTTTAGATCGATTTTAATGTTGCATTTAAGACTCCAAATGCGAAACATTTTAAGCTTATTGTTGTTTATATTCGTTTACAACAAATTAATTATTGTTATCGCTGGATTCACGTTGTTCTTGTTACGAAACGCATTCGTAACAAAGCATTACGTCACTAAGTTTACAGCTGATGGAAGGAGGGAGTGAGTGAGTGAATTAGCCACCGTTACCGATAACCCGTTCATTACGTTTGCGCGTATTCACGGCTTAAAAACGACAAAATAATGAAGTACTATGTGTTGTGAAATATAACAATTTTATTTTTTGTTAACCCTTAAAACCCGCCAAATTATAGATGCTCGTCTTCTATTATACTTCTATGAACATCAAGTACAGTAAAAGGCAATCCATGGAGATAAAAGGTGGATTGTGATATTTCAATATTTACATGTTTGCATTGTCTCAAAGATATGTATGATGAGGTCAATTTACATTGAAGTACAATGATATTTGCGGTTACACGTTTCAACTTCACCTCCCGGTAGATAAATTTGAAATAACGATAGCCTCGGCACGCTTAATTTAAATTAATCGTGCAGCGGCTTTTGTTATTTTTAACTTAAGCGTGCCGCGGCTATTGTTAATTCGAATTTGCAGAGGTAAAAGTTGCAACTTGTAACCGCAGCTAATAAAAATTTTATTAAAGATAGATTTTTGGTTATTTGTCCCAAACAGGAACAAAGTTTATGTAATTTTCCTTATTATCTTAACTCAGAATCCTTCTGTAAACCACTTTGTGATGTAGGCTTCCTCATTAAAGATTAAAGTTATATTAAAATAATTATCATTAAAGCGCATTTTCCTGTACTTGGCGCTGGATTTGAGTTTTGATTGGTTCATCCATGCAGAATCGATTGACGTGATTGGTAGAAAATCAGCTTTATAGAAAATCTTGCTTTTAGCAAAAAAATATATAATATTTGGCCCCAATCTTGCATTTGGGGCAAGTCTTGGAGGAAAAGAGTATCATGCTTTACAAAGTCTGCCTTCTTTTTCTCTCTGTCCCTGGATTTTTACTTGCTTCTCAGCTCTGTAGAGCAACCCCAAGTCACCCCACCCTAAGGTGTTTTTCTCGGAATAAAAAAACTATTTGTCAAGGACCCCATGTATCCACCCCACCCCTGCTGGGAGAAAGGAAGAAATTTGCTACATTGTTTAGAGGGAGGCAAATTATTACATTTGCACTTTAGAGTGAAACGATACACTGTTAGACTACCAAAGTGTACTTTGTATAAATCATAATCTTTCTGATTAATGAATATCTTATCCTTGTCTGGTTTCCGTTTGTTTTTGAGGCATTCATTCACAGCTGCATCTCCAGCATCATATATTCCATGTATTTCGTTTTCATATGCAAGGAAGTCCTTGTCAGAGTCCACCTCTTAAAAAGAAATATAGATTACTTCATGAGAAGTGTAGGAGCACGGTAAAATTGATGTATCAGTTTTCCCGCGCTTGGCGCCGGCTACATGTATTTGCTTCGAGCTCTAATTGGTTCATTGGATTGTCTGTGTCTGTTGTGATTGGCCACTCCCCAAAGTGATTTCTTTGGAAAGTAGTTTTCAAACGAGTGTCAGGAAAGAAGAGCGGGAAAAACTTGTTATCGGTGCCGTTCTGGGCGGGAAAACTTGTACCCAGCGCAAGGCACGGGAAAACTTGTAATTGACGCAAAGCGCGGGAAACGTTAAAATACTTGCATACAGAACGGTTTTTCGATTGATTGTCATAAAACCAAAGTATTACACTAGCCAATCAAAACAAAGGCAGACCATCCAATGAACCAATAAGAACACAAAGCAAACACATCTCGCCGGCGCCAAGCGCGGGAAAACACGTGCAAACAAGTTACGATTGGTTTTGGTTTTATTTGTGATTGCTGACAGGCATTCTCAAAGCGTGGCAATGCAAAGCCAAAGCAATTGCAAAAGTGACTTGAAAACCACTCTACTTTACCTGTTTTGTTGTGATGTTTTCTGTAGTTCTCAATACAAGCCTTATCCCCAGGTGTTATGATCCTGACTTTGGCTGGATACTGCCAGTACGCAGTGAACACAACATCAATAGAATCAGCAGGTCCTGTGTTATTCTCTTCTCCAAGTGATGTTATTATACCTCCTGTAGCCATGAGCCTCTGATATCCGCCATGATCTGGTGCACCCACATGTCTTGTTGTTCGTGACTGTGAGCTGGACTTTTGCTTGTTACTTTTCGTTTTTTCTGGTTCTTCTCCTGTAACCTCATGTTCAATGTCATAGAAGTCCTCTGCAAATAAATTTAAAAAAAAAACATAATAGGTTTAAAATGCTACAGTCATAGTTTTAAAAGGGTATTGTTCGGCTTACAAACATGTTTCCATAGAAACATCTATTATTTTGAGTTGCAAGAAGGATGTCCAATAGGCCAATTTTGATATACACTAGCTGTATACTGAAAAATCTCTTATTTTTCTGCCCCCATTCCTTGCGGGTTATGCGCACCCTCGCTCAACTAACTAAAATAGAAATAAGAGACTTACTTGACTCCGATCTGAGGCTTTGGGAGATAAAACAAAAGAAATTAAATATGGGTATTTTTCAGGAATGCAAAGGTTAAATTTTGTTGGTCTCACCTGAATAATAAATATCCTTTCCAGGGAAGCCCATGTGTTCATTCATCACACGTAGCTTACTGAAGCTCTTAGCATTGTACCGTAGCTTACAAGTGTCCGCGCGACTCTGCTCATGTACATTAGTGCCTTCCACAAACTCAAATGTTCCACCTTCTCCTTCATGGCCAATGCAGTCCGATACCCAGTAAATGAACAGATCATTGCCGCGTCCCTGCATGCTGACTGACAAGGGTGATGTGTTGGCCATTGATGAAGATTTGACAAAGGGTGTAACTAAAGGCTTGCCCGTTTTACCATCTAGCACTGTCACCTGTCAATCAATTGAATCTCTTGTAAGCAAACAGCACCCCTCAGGTCTAAAAGGGGACTTATTCCAGGGCTGTCATTAGTGCCTGGTAGCTAGCTGTTATGGCTTGGAACTGCAGTTAAGGACAACCACCATGGCTACTTTGAGTTTAATACCACATGATTCACTTGTCTAGCCGGCAATAAGACTAACCTGACCGCCCAGCTAATAATTCTCAATTTAGGGGTTGTTGTATTGAAAAAGAATAAATAAATAAAATTCAAAGGGATCAATAAGGTGATTATTTGTAAAAGATGGTTGTTTGTGAGAAAATAAGAATAATGGCAGTCAAGAGTGTTTGTAATGACTAAGGAATGGCTGTACATTTTGAACTGTTTTAGGAGTTTTTAAATAATGCAAACAAACTCACATTAGAAAAGAAATAAACTGGGAACCCTGTGCCTGTATTGTATCTGACGAGGAAGTCAGGGATGTCATCTTTGTTGTAGAAGCCTGCAGCTGGGATTCTAACAAACAAAATAATAAAGCAAATGAACACAAAGATAAGGTGATGTTTCATTTGCCAGCCTTTCCCACGGCCCCACCCCACACTTTACATTCATTTTGTAAAGTATTTACTATTAATACTGTCAACCAAAGAAAGGTTTAAGGTGGCTCCCAACAGTTTCCAGCACTTTTCAAGACTTCCGAGCCACCTTCATGGCTTGTTACCCCACCTACAGCATTTTTTTAAACTTTGCCAAAAGTTGCATCTTATCCTACCGATCAAAATTCGACAATAAAAAATGGGGTTCACCGAGTCATTTTTTAGTTATTAACACTTAAAGCTAAAATTAAGTGTGTTTTTAGCATGTTATACTGTTGTTATAGTAACATATTGTGTCACAAAAATGATAACAACGTGTTCACCAATCATTGGGCATTCGTTTGATATCATGATTGTAGCATCAACTGATAAAGCATGGTTATGATGACCCAGCAAATTCTAAGTCTTGGAAAGTGCTGGAAACTGTTGGGAGCCACCTTAACAGCTACAATCAAGTTACAATGTCATTTTATATATGTTTCTTTTATGCCTCATTAAGACAAACCAAAATTGTGACAACAGGCAACAAAAACAACCTTTGACTATATTAACCCCTAGACCACTACACATGAACACAAAAGCTAGGTTACCAGGAATGAAAACTTACGAATAACTTTCACTGGATGGAAAATCAAAACCCCATAATCTCTTATGAGTTTCCCCATCAAAAGCGGCAACCGTTGTGTTATACATTGCCATAACGATGTCAACAGTTCCATCTTTGTTTAAATCCACAAGAACTGGAGGATTCATCACCCCTGCAATGGTAGAATTCATATTTGTCAAGACACAGACATCTGTTGTAGTTCACATTTTTTGTGACCAATTTTGGAAAATCTAAAGGGAAGGTGGAGGAAGGGGGGGGGGGGGGTTCATAGGAAAAATCCCTTCTGTGGATATTTTCTGGAACTGAGGAGGATGGGGGGGGGGGGGGGGAGAGAAAATGGCATTTGTCAGATGGCAGGAAGCGGGATGCACTTGTATTGATTATAATTGTGCAGCACTTTACCTTTATAGTCATCTTTGTAAATGAGCTTAGAATTCTCAATGAGGCCATGAAACAGATCCTGCAGGGAAACAATCCATAATCCACCGGCATGAGTTTCCCCTCCTGTCCCGAACAGAACAAGTTCAAAGCCGTCCTTCTTGGTGTATATCACTGGTGAGAAATATGTCTCTTTCTCATCTGGGGTATTCACCCATCTGAGAACCTCGCCAGTTTTACCAGAGAATATTAAAATTTTTCCAACTAAGCGATGAGGACTGTTGGGTTCACTAAGTGAAAAATAAAGAGATGAATACTAATTAGTTGCAAATCATTTTAAACTACCCTCAGGCTGGCTTAATTCTAATTTGGGTTAAGAAATAACAGAATATACTGGCTATAATTTGTAAAATTATGAAAATATAACGCAATGCTGCCGTCACTGAGTAAACTGATGTGTTCTGTTAGTCTTTTTATTCTAAAAAAGGAATTGGCTAACTGACCGGTACTTGTAAAATAACAAAAATATTCTAAACTGAAAAAAAAAAACTAAGCAAGAGAATATGTTGATTAATGAAAAAACACTCTTTACAGTAAATACAGGACTACTACAGTTACAAAACTAATACACCCTCCCCCAAAAAAATTTATATAATTTGATGGTTGTTAAATAATAAATATTTAAAGTTTAAAAACGAACAAAAATTTTCAGTTTCAGTTCTCAAACTCATAAATAATTCACTAAATTCATGAAGAAAATACAAAGGAAATTAATGTTTAATGAGTGTTTGGAAATCAGATGAAACACCCCTCATTTTTGCATCCTCAATTTCTCCTTCTAAAATCATTTTGTTTAAGAAGTACCGGTAAATATCAAACATTCGACACAGTATTTCATCACAAGATCAAACACCTCGAAGTTTGTATTTTCAACATTCTTCTCAGCGTTTGATCTTGTGATGAAACCCTGTGTCTCATGTTTGATATATTATTTGAAGCTTCTTTAAGTGGACATCCTTGAGAAGCAGAAAAAGTGTCTGTGACTGGAGCTGGTTGCTTATAGAAATGATTCTTGTAAGAGGAGAATTCTACCAGGGTGTTGTCAAGGCAGCTATATGAAGTGCTGTCCACCTTCAAGAGTGTCCACTCAGAGAGCATGACTGTACAGTAATTGAAACTCTGTGGTATAAATATTACACAGCTGAAACTTACGCCATAGGATCTCCACCATGTGTAACTAAAACTTCCATCACACCATCGCTATTCAGGTCTCTGATAAATTGGCCTGTATACAAATTCATGTTTGTATCTCTGCATTCTTGTGGTCCAAACTCCCAAATCATATTACCTGTCTTTCCGCTAATAGCTTCAAATACGCCTGCTCTTCCAGAAATCAAACAGTCTCGGACCCCGTCCGAATCTAAATCACCATTGCAGTTCACCCCATAAATCTCATGCATGGTATAGTGTCGCCATATCTCCTGGCCAGTTTTGCCATCAAGTGCTAACAGACCACCATAGCAAGGGTATGTCCCATTAAAGTATAAATCACAAGAGATTCTAGGTGCATTGTAGCCATCTACACCAGTTGAAAAACCAACCATTAGGTCATCAACACCATCTTCATTGACATCATTAGGCCGCACAGCTGTTTCCGTCATAAGTTTTGGAAATGTTGCATGCCATACCTTTGTTGTGGAAAGTTCATCACAGGGAACAAAATTGCTGTCATCATCCAAAGAGTCTTGCTTGTCCAAAAGAACTTTCTTGACAAAATGAGACTGTGAAGCATTTGTCCTTGAATCTACTGAATCAATAGCACGCAAGATAAGAAGTACAAGGCCTGCCGCACAAATAGCAAAGAATGCAAGCCAAACGAAACAGACAAAGCAGGCTCTAGTTGTGCACCACGGTTTTGAATGAACTCTCCTGATTTTAGTGGTTCTGTTGGGGGCCATTAATGGTTTTTTAATAGTTCTTGTTGGACTGTGCAGCCCTTTGCCATAGCTGTCATCAATTTCATCATCAAGATCTTCAGAATCATCATCATCATCACTTGCGAGCTGAGAAAACTTGTTTGATTCTGGCTTGTATATATTACTCAATGCCATGATATCATAAATCTTTGAAGTACACAATTTTTAATCTACATATGGCAGAAAAGGGACACAAATATTAGTAGTCAGCACTTTTATTTACTGGGACAAACAATAATAATAATAATAATAATAATAAGATAAAAATAATAAATTAAATACAATGGGTCACTATATTAAAGTTGTGAGGACAAGTCCCTTCATGTTAACTTCCCATTTTCATAAAAAAATCTTGTTGCTGCAAACAACTCCATGTTGTCCTATGAATTCAGTCATACAAACGAAAGCAAGAGTTGAGCTCTGGTTTATGAACTCTTGGTAATTCTTGAGCATAATATATTTATGTTATGGAACTGGCATGGGGTCCTTATTGGGAAAATAATTATTGGTCAAGTGCTTTCTTTCATCCTTTTCTTTCATGTCATGCCACCTTCGCAAAGGGTTTTGCCATCATAATTATAGTTGAAACAGAATTCCATGTAATTTCTAAGCCACCCAAATTTTGCAGTCTATAAAGAGGCCCTGCCAGAGGGGGGGGGGGGGGGGGGGTCCTGTGTCGCTTGTCTGAATTTTAAAATGTCTCGTGTCGGTGTTTTATCAATCTTTCACGTTGCTGTCCGAAATTGAATGAACATTAGTCTCTTGTCGCGATTTCATTTTACGTGCTGTCGCTACTTTTTGGGTCATGTCGCCTGTCGGAATTTACCCTGGCAGGGCCTCTATATAGGAAAATTCTGACTACTCAGAGAACCAATCAGAATGCATTGTACAAGAAAATATTATACCCCCCTCCAATGGAAGGTTTCTTGGTTTGCTCCCACCCTTCTGGGTGAATTTAGCTTCATACTTTTTAAAAACTTTGGCTTTTGACACAGCCGTCTCCCTCGGGAATTTCCAATAACCTTTTATGGGGGAAGGTATGGATATTTTCTGTAACCACACAATGCTCCTAATTTTCATTGTGGACAAGTTAAGTGATATTAACAATATTATAATTAGGTTTCAGAATAGTAATGAAGGTATCAAAGAGTAAAAATTATTCAAAAAGAAAGAACATCATATTTGTTGTTTCAGCTTCTTTTTAAAATAAAAGCAATAATTTCACATCACGATATATTCATTTTCATGTAAATTTCAGCTTAATTAATACTACCTTTTAAAGGAATTTTTTAAAAAATGTCGTTTTACAGTAAGAAGCTTAAATGACACGTCGCAATAAAATTAAAATACTCAAAGATTTTTTCACGCTAATAATTAGGGATAAATTCTACAACCCGTTGTTTTGTCAATTTCAGTGTAAAAAATAAACTCTGAACGTTATGGTATTCATCATAAAAGTGAAATTAAGCCGCGGTAAACTGTTAAGCTTGCTTTAAAAGGTACTTCTAGAAGTTAGTTTCCTGGTTAACGAGAACTTGTTGATTTTGTAACATCTCGTCTTTTATTAAAGAGAATGCCGAAAAAATCGTTGATAAATACCTGTTATAACGGAAATTCACGTTGAATTCTCTTCACAAGCAGTTAATTGGCGGTAGGTAAAAGGATCGTCAGCGAAATATAATAAGCCAAGAACATCCATGACATTTATCTTCGAAGTTTTGTTTGAAATGGCAGGAGATCGAAGAAGATCTGGTTACTCAGCTGTGTCTAAAGCTAACTTACTGGGGTAGGGTGGGAAAATAATTACATTAGCATATGGAATACTTTCGATACATGTAATATTTTCGAATATTTTTTTTTCTCTGATGGAAAGACATGCAAAGGACAGATGTAAGGACCGACTTATACGTCGAAAAGGAAACCAGAAAAAGGCTGAATTTAATATAATTATGTACAGCTATATCAATAACATCCCATATGAAACGTGTGGAGAAATACTTTGGTTTATAAATTGTTCGGTAAATTCGATACTACATGTGATATGGGGACACATATGGCGACGCAAATCATTTGGAAAAGAAAAAATGGGTCATTGCGAAGCTGAAGAAAGACTGTTTTGGTACTGTGAAAGATATATTTTAATAAACGATAAACAAACGTAAATGTAGCACGATGATTATACCGTCTCATCTGAAGACATAATTTTGTAATCAAAGTGCGAAATATTTCGTCCTAATATAACTTTTATACGAGAGAATTCAATACCGTATTTACAAATTGAAACTTTCTTAAGCATTTGTATAGTGTTGAAGCTGCTAGCATTTTGCATTTGGTTTGATATTCAAAGTGGGGCCACCCTGGATCCAGAGGTCCGTTCTCTGAATAGGGCTTAATACACTGTGAATATCATGAGTGAAATTAACCGCATAAACGGTTATGCCTAGCGTTGCGCCTCGTTGTCGCGGCTTCGCCGCTCAAATTCGCCGTTTTCATTAAAAAATAAAAACCTCTGGCACCCATGGTAAAGTGGGGCACGTTATACTATAAATTAAGACTTCCGTAGCAATACCGTTGTCATGCGGGATAAAAAATGTTGTTCCTGTTATACGGAAAGCCTTCATTTAATGACATACACTACTATAAAGTGCAGTGAGTGAAGAAGACTATTGCTAGCACTGTTTACAATTTTTGTTTGTTATTTTTGGAAATTGATTGTGAACAATAGTTACTATTCATGACTATTGGCTGGATGAGCTATTGCTCTGTAATACTGCAAGTTGAAGACTTTTTGGCATCGGAGTAATAGGAGTCTAATAGTGCTATCCAGATAAAAGTTAATCTTTCAGTCGCTTTTTCTATTAAAATCCTACTGAATATCAAGTGAATAACGCGAAAGATTGTTTTAGTTATCGGTCTGAAAAACACAGTGAAAACGAACTTTTGTGCTTTCGAATTTTGACGTTTGTTGAACAATTCTGTACTGAAAGCAAAATCTGTTCTCTCTTTGATTATGAGGGTGGGTTCAAAAGCAGGCTCAAGAGTACGTAATCTGTCAGAACAGTCCGAGTACGGTGGCCGAGAGTGGCCAGCAAAATTCGAAAGTCGATTTGCAAACTCAAAATTCAAACTCAAAAGTCGATTTGCAAACTCAAAATTCAAACTCAAAACTCAAAATTCAAACTCAAAAGTCGATTTGCAAACCAGCAAAATTCGAAAGTGGATTTGCAAAATTCAAAATTCAAACTCAAAAGTGAAAATTGAAAAGTTCAAAATCGAAAATTCGATATTGCAAAGTAGAAAGTCAATTCCGAATTCGCGGTTTCGTAAACTCAGTTCGCAATTCTCAATTTCGACTTTGACCACCCCCCCCCCCCCCTCCCCCTTCCCCTAACTTTTTTTATCGGAGTGGAGGAGAAGACTGGGGCGAATGTGTCGAAGTCTTCGACAGCATGGACCGAAATGTCCGTAATAAGGCCAGAGGTAAATCATTTTTATTTCTTTATTTACCTTATTTAGACTGTCTTAGTGAGAATTAATTTAGACTGTCTTGGCGAGAATTAATTTTCTTCAATCACAGAACTCGTTGATAAATTGGTCCAGCTTAATAAAAGACCTGCTATCATTTTGAAGTATTTGGAAAGGGACCTTGGCATCCGTTGGAGGTTTGTACCCTAAAAGAAATGCTCTTTCTTTCAAGCTTGTTTCATTTAAATACTATGGACAAAACAAGGGAAAGCTAAATTATTCATCATTAACAAAATTATGTGAGATAAACGACAGTACATTATTGTTACTTTAATTCGCTCGTTTTCGTGAAGGTTGCCCTGGGTGAGTTGCTTTGGATTTTTCAGACCCTCGTGACCCTGTAAGCCCAGAGAACATCTGCTCATTCAAAACAAATGAATGAGCAGATGTTCTCTGGGCTTACAGGGTCACGAGGGTCTGAAAAATCCACAGCAACTCACCCAGGGCAACCTCCACGAAAACGAGCGAATTAAAGTAACAATAATGTACTGTCGTTTATCTCATATAATTTTGTTAATGATGAATAATTTCGCTTTCCCTTGTTTTGTCCATAGTATTTAAATGAAACAAGCTTGAAAGAAAGAGCATTTCTTTTAGGGTACAAACCTCCAACGGATGCCAAGGTCCCTTTCCAAATACTTCAAAATGATAGCAGGTCTTTTATTAAGCTGGACCAATTTATCAACGAGTTCTGTGATTGAAGAAAATTAATTCTCGCCAAGACAGTCTAAATTAATTCTCACTAAGACAGTCTAAATAAGGTAAATAAAGAAATAAAAATGATTTACCTCTGGCCTTATTACGGACATTTCGGTCCATGCTGTCGAAGACTTCGACACATTCGCCCCAGTCTTCTCCTCCACTCCGATAAAAAAAGTTAGGGGAGGGGGGAGGGGGGAGGGGGGGGGGTGGTCAAAGTCGAAATTGAGAATTGCGAACTGAGTTTACGAAACCGCGAATTCGGAATTGACTTTCTACTTTGCAATATCGAATTTTCGATTTTGAACTTTTCAATTTTCACTTTTGAGTTTGAATTTTGAATTTTGCAAATCCACTTTCGAATTTTGCTGGTTTGCAAATCGACTTTTGAGTTTGAATTTTGAGTTTTGAGTTTGAATTTTGAGTTTGCAAATCGACTTTTGAGTTTGAATTTTGAGTTTGCAAATCGACTTTCGAATTTTGCTGGCCACTCTCGGCCACCGTAGTCCGAGAGCCAATCGGGGATTATGGCTGCTGATTATGAACATAAAAACTTACCAGCAACTTTGTTAAACCTAGGGGTTGAAGTATTTTCCGGAATGTTTTTATTCCTTATTGTGGTTCGTGAAAAATGACAAGAATCGCAAATCCCCACGCACGGGCCTGCGCAATCTTTTCTTATCCCACCCCTTGGAGACACAGCGTGCTTCTGGAAACTGGGACCTGGGACCTAGACGATTGTATTCCAAGATGGCGGCGAAGTGCAGTTACATTTCTTCTTTGCCTGTTATTCCATTAGCGAATATCTTCTCCTTTTTGGATAAAGAGGACATAGCAAGGTGTAGTCAGGTTTGCTCTCGGTTTAATCAAGTCGCCTGTAGCCTCCCTGCGTGGAAAACATGGTGCAGCGAAGTTTGGTTGGTCGAAGAACGCCCGCAAGGCAAAACTTGGAAACAGTTGTTTTCAGAATGGAAGACGAATTGGGGTCGATACGAGTCGTGCTACGCTTCCATTAAACGGGCTTGGACTATCATTGAAGAGTTCGCCAAGCTTCACTGCCCTAAAATCTACAATTCTATAAATGATGGACTCACAGAAGAGGAAATTGATACGACTGAATTAAAGAAGCTAAATGGTATGTAGATCAGTTTCAAATTAAAATCTTGAATTATAGCTGTGATTATAGGTTAAATGTTAAACCTTTTATTCTTACGATCAGAATATTAATTATCGGTGCTTTAAAATCTTCTGGGGGGAGCGACTGCAGAATACCCGGCCCATTCATTTACATGTGTCGGTTCGCTTTGTAGAACGAGGCAAATAACAATAGGCACTATTCTTATTCAATGAGATGCAAGAAAAATATTTGTTCATTAAATCAGAACCCCTTTTTGGAGAAGTCAGGCGCTAGATCAAAGTACATTAAAACCTAAGGAGAAACCTAAACTTAAACATAATTTTTATCAGAGATTCATTCCCTGTGGAGATGTTTGTCATGCCACAGAATTCTGAAAGTGACCCCCCCCCCCCCCTCTCCCAAACGTAGCGCCTCCCTGAAAGTAATGTTAATTTTTTTACCCTTCTACCTAAAAGTAGTGGCTTATTAAAAAGGAATTAATAACAGAACACATAAAACACAAGATAGGGGTGTTTCTTCATGATTTCCAACACCAAGAAAATATTTGAAATAACAACACATACATGTAACTGTATTTTTTCTTTTTGAACAAAATTCAAGGTCTTAAAAACACTTGCACTCTCTCAAACTGACCTTTGATAAGTTTTTGGTCCTTTTGTCAGTTTATGTTTTCATTCAGGGTTCCAATGTTTGTCACCATAATTATGATTGATAGCAGTATAAAATGTAAACGTTGCCTTGGACTTGAACTTTAGAGTTCAAATGGTATTGAAAGGCCCAGTAACCAGGGTTTCGATGTAATCACTATTGTAACCCTGGTTTAACACTAAGTGCAAATAATAAAAGTTTTGATTCCATAGGTTGTAAGCTCCCAACTGACCTCAGATGCTCACTACGTATCCACAATGGCCAGCGACTTGTCAGTCCTGGTCTAATTGGCTCCATGGCCATATCAAACCACTACCAAAGTGAATCCCTTCTGGAGCTCAGTGTGGCGTCAAGTGGTCTTCAGCGAAGAGATGGACTGCGCAACTGTATTCCAGTTTCATTTTGTGTGAACACTGGGAATGGACAATTCATGGCTCTAACAAACGAAGAAGGGCATACTCCTGGAGAGATCTTTTGGCCAAGCCCTGACCGCAGTGTTGACAATTTTGAGATTTCTCCCATGCGGATGCACCATTTTCTTGGTGGGAATAATTTTGCTAGTTGGCTTTGTTCATACGCTGAACAGCTGTCCAGGAACTGTTACCCTGTTATTGACAATGAAATTTACAAATTTCTGTTTTCTGCCACAACTACAACCAAGGGAATTGCTGTCACCACAACTACTGCTTTTCTTCCAGAATTAAGCAGTGTAAAACCACCACTTTTCTTCTTCACTTATCGCATCTCAATATCAATGGACCCTGAATGTTCTGTGGTGAGTGTTAACATGTTCAGTAATTCGCTGATATGCTTGTTAATTGACGTTGATCTGTGCTGTTTTTTTTTTTTTTAGAAAGTAAACGTAACTCCACATTGCCTCTGCTCCAAATACAAGTGCTGGCAAAATCTTTACTTAGTGATATTGAATTAAATATTTGAGTAACCTTGTTATGGACTAACATCCATACTCCAGTCAGCGACCACCCAAAATGTGCTGTAGTTTAAAATGATCTCAGTTTAAAATGATTTCAAACTAGTTTGATTTGTACTTTTTCTTTGTCTTAGGATAATGCCAATTAATCTGGAACAAAAGAAAATCAAAACTAAACTAGTTTGAAATCATTTTGACCTAAGATTCATTTTGAACTACAACAAATGTAAAGCCAAGGTCGTCTCTTATGGGAGGTAGTCGCTTACCTGAGGTCAGACCACAGGGGATCTCAATTTCAATGTACAAAATACTTACCAATGCAAAATGTTGTATCATTTAGAAGTTTTGATGTTTTTACCAGGGGTTAATTAAAAACAGTAGAAAAACTCGAATCACCAATGTTGACGCCTGTGGCGCCTTCGTAAGCTGACGTCCGATCTCATTCTCATAAGTGTATGTAAAGCGCCATGAAACATGTGTGATATGTGCGTTATATAAGTCTCTGTATTATTGTTATTATTATTATTATTATTATTATTATTATTATAAAGTGGTCATGGTCGCTTATGAGAGGTTTTTATTATAATAATTTCACTGGAAAAAATTTTTTTAAAGTTGATATTTAGGAGAGGTGGTCGCTTACAAGAAGTGCTCACACATGGAGGTCTAGCTGTACTCAGCTTAGTTTCTCCTTAATTGCTACAGAAACTGGAGATGAGCTCTCTGTGACTTTTGCTGGGCATGATAACTGTCTTAGAGAATTGAACCATAGCCATGGAAGAGCACTATGACCAGTAATGTGACGAAGATTGCCTTTGCAATTCAACTTAAACAATAAATAATATCGTAGCATCAAACATACATGTAATCCTTAGGCTTTTGTACCTTTCAGATGAACAAATGTCAACTAACAACTCGCCACTGGTACATTACAGATGCAAATGGAATCAAAGAAGAGGTTCATGGTGATGGTGTTGTGGGTGAATTCCCAGTTATGTACCCAGGGGCTCTTCATGAGTATATCAGTTGCACAACATTTTCTACCCCAACAGGGGTTATGGAGGGGCACTATATATTCCAATATCTCAATAAAGAAGGTAGCTTTCATGTCAAGATTCCACCCCTGAATTTTAAGAGCCTTCCCTTTGTAGTTGCAGAGAAAAGGTTGTCAAACTTGTCTGAGAGCAATATTGAGGAAGACTGTGCCAGTTCTGGGTCGGATGATCGAGAAAGTGTGAATCTATAAAAATAGGAGTGTGACGCTTGACGGCATATGACAGTATAGCTGTACAAAATGTAAATAACTTAAATACCACTAAAGGGCTTGTAAGTGGCTTTTTGTTTATTCTTGCTATGTTTGATTTTCGCTCAAAATCAGCTAGTTTTCACAAACTGTTATTAACATACTTTACAATTCTGTGTATTTGTTTCCTCCCAACACCTATAATTTCAAAGAAATTGCTCTTAGCTGCTACCAAGAGCTTTTGCCAAGCAACTCAAGGAAAGCATTATTAATAATTCAATTAGAACATTTCTTTTGTTAGCTTTTGAACAAAAGAAATTAACCAAGTATTGCTTTGCTCAAGTTTCTACTTATTATGGGCACATTCTTGAAAATAGCACAATTTTTTTTTTACTGCATAGCACTCACGTCGAATGATAATATTGAAATTTAATTAAGATCGAGTGCTGAAAAAACTGTTGCAAAGACAGTCTTTGTAACAGTTTTTTCAGCACTCAATCTTAACTAAATTTCAACATTAACATTCTTGAAAATATAGGTTTTAAATATAAAAAATATAAAAGGGCAACATTGATTGGGATTTTGAATAAAAGTCCAAATCAACAAGAATGTTACTTTTCACCAAAGCCCTTTTTTTCACTGACTTGCCTGATTTGCCTTTTTGGGGTTCAGTTTAGATTATGATTTACTTGTTAGATGAAAGAGCGTGAATCTATAACACAGTCTTCCATATAAATTATACAGTTGAACTTCTCCTTACAGACACCTCTCTATTACTGTGCCTTTCAATAACATGCGGAATTTGAGATTCAAATTTCCACCAACAGTTGCGTTTTACACTGCCGTCAATCATCTTAGCTTACCTCTCAGGAAACAGATCTTCACTTCAATGAGGTCAAAAGGCCACGTCCGTGCATTATGATTGGTAGATTTCGATCCATTTTGTTTGTTTCTTTTTTACATGGTCCGTTGGCTTTTGTATAATTATGATTGACTGCAGGGAATAACGCAACTGTTGGTGGAGATTTGAATTTCAAATTCTGCATGTTATTGAAAGGCGCAGTAATGTATAGTTCTCTTGGTCCAGAAGACACCAAATTCATTCAATCCCAACCTCTATAATATGCAGGACACCTCTACAATATGGACACCTTGGTTTGTCCTTTTAGTGTTTGTATTAAGCAGGTTTGACTGTACACTTACGTTATAATATAAAAAGTAATTTCACAAAACCTATGAAACAAAATTAAACAGTAAAATCAAAGACAGAGTGGTTTCACGTAACCTGTGAAATATAAAGTAGATGCTCACTCCATTGTTTTCCTTTGCCATTTAACTTTTTTTCAAAAACTGTTTAATTTCATTTCATGAGTTTTGTGAAACCACTCTATTGATAAATAGTCAAATGTAAACAAAAGAAAACGATGGAAGTGGTGTCTTATAGTGTATTTTTGCCTTATAATTTCTATTTCATGGGTTATATTATACTAGGGTATATCTTTGTGTTGTGAAAACTATTGTTGGTTAGCTTCTGTGTTGTGGTGTGGGTATTGTGTATCTTTTGTTTTACATCATTTGGTGATAGCTACATCCGCAACACTAAGAAACTGCCATTATGTGAAACCACGCCAACACGCCAACATAGCAGCCTGAAAAACTGTAAATAATTTGTATAGGATTGATTTAGAATAATTAAGACAGTCATATACTATTGATAATGATTTTTAGTCAGTCTAGTTATCATTTATGTCAAGTGAGAGGGCCTGTATTACAGTGGTTTTAACTTGAGTGTCGTAAAACCAAGACCAAAGTAATTACACTGGCCAATCACAACAGAGGCAGTGTTTCCAGTTAATGATCGGAACCCAAAGCAAATACATGTAGCCAGCGGCTTACGTGGGAAAATGTGTGTGAGCAAGTCACGATTGGTTTTGGTTAAAATACTTCTCATTGGCTAAAGATTTTTTTAGCTAATATCACAAAACATGGCAATGCACAACCAAAGAAATCATTTGAAAACTGTCCTAAAGAGATAATATAGAGATTAATTCTAGGAAAGTAGAACAGCCATGTTAAACACCCAGAGTGTTGATACCAAGCCGCAAATTTTAACCCCTGTATGAAGAACCCTGTAGGTGTCTTTTTATTGGCTCCCGACATCACAAGGGAATATTGAGTCTGTAAATTTACTCATGATAGATATTTTGTTTCAGGGGCGGATCCAGGATTTTTCTTAGGAGGGGTGCACCTCTAAGGAATGATGTAACTGAAGGGTGACTTAAACAAATTTTAAAAGCGAACAACTCAGAATAGGTCATCTCGGGGGGGGGGGGAGGTGCACACCCCCTGCACCCTCCCCCTAGAATCGCCCCTGTGTTTAGTGAATGGTTATAATACCTCGTGATAATATAAAATTACTAAAAACCTCGAGATAGTAAGCAGTGTAAGCATATTGTGAGGACCTTTTTTTTTTGGGGGGGGGGGGGGGGAGATGCATGTCTCGTCTAAATTTCAAACCTTATCATCACACAAGGTTCGTGTGTCAGTCTTGAGTTTCACCACGCTGCAAGTTTGCAATTTCACAGAATCTCATCATAATTATGTTATCGTTAATTGCCGATGTTGCTGTTTTAGTGCTATGTTGCTACTAACCCAAATGTCGTCCCTTTGCTGATACACTGACAAACTAATTTCCCACCTCAATAATCCACCTTAACTTCCTGAATGATAGAATATAAATACTTTAGTTGGGCTCAGTATTGTCATAAGGAATCCACACCACTTGTTTATAAACTCGGTGTAATTTACTAGGAAACACTTTGCATAAACAATTTGTAAAGGCTATTGTTTGTTTCACTATCATGTGTACAACTTTCAATTTTAGGAATTATTGTGAATTATTTACCAATATGTGTGAAACATGATGAAGAAAAGGTATGGTCATTTGACAATAAAATAAACAGTACTCTTGGATGGGCGTTAACATACTTTGTGGCTCAACTGGCAAATCTTAGTAATAATTATTAATGAAAAAAAATGGTGCTACCATGGAAAATTTACCTTGGAAAGTCAGTCATGTATACTAGATACATTTTCCTGTGGTACCAAAACAATCTCATTCTCAGAGTCCGCGTTACCCTTGTCCAGCGGAAGAGGTCCCTCGTTGCCCATTCCGCTGGACAAGGGTAACTCAGGTACCACAGACTCTGGGAACAAGATCGGTACAAAGGTAAGTGAACTGCTGGTAATCATGAATCTCCATTTTGACGTCAAGAGGAAACTGCAAACTTTACGCTGGCATGGTGGTGGGGCATCTTTACCCTGGGATGAACTGTTTGATATCATGTTTGGGCATTTTTTGATCAATAAATGCTGAACTGTGGCATTGGCTTAAAAGGTGAACTTGTTTAATGAAAGGTGAGAATACAATTTCCTTTCTTTGACCCCCAAGTCGTAACACGGTGGTAGAAGATAGTGCTGCATTCTGGGTTCACAAACTCAAAAGCCATTCCTGGTATTCCTAGACTACGAGTAGTCCCTCCTTTTTCCTCAGGGATAGTAGAGCGAGCGAAATGCGAGCGCGCGTGAAAATCACTCCACGCGGGAAAGGCGAGGCGCGCAGCGGGGAGAGAGCATCTCGCCTTTCTCGCGTGGGGTGATTTTCACACGCGCTCGCATTTCACTCGCTCTACTATCCCTGAGGAAAAAGGAGGGACTACTCGAGTCTATGGTATTCTCCAGAACCAGTTTTTCAACCTCCAAAGCACAAATTTGTGGCTTAAAATGAAATGAGGGAGGAAAAATTCAATCAGAGACTCCTACAGGGCAACTTGTGAATGAAATAATTATGTTTGAATCCTCCTCCTCCTGGATGTTTTGCTTTACCAACCCCCTCCCCCACATCCTGCATCCAACTCCCCACCCTTCCCTCCCTCTGAAGCTGTCTCCTTGGGTAAGGCAGGTGACTATTACATATGGCAGGCTCAATGTTCACTGACCCTCCCCTCTCCTAGGCATTTTGCACCACCAACATCCCCCCCCAACCCCCATGGATAAGGCAGTTGAGTATTTCCTTATTACACTTTATTTTTGTGATTTGGGGATGGTCATATTTCACGACACTATTTTTGTGATTTTGTTACATTTGTAGAAACTGAGTCACTTTTATTATTTGTATTTCTCTTATGCTCACAATCATGGCACACCAATTACTAAAAACCTGCAAAGTACAATGTCTAAGGCCCAGTTCAAACATCGAACTTCCCATGTGCCGAATCTAATGCAAATGAACAAGAACAATAGATTTTGCTCATTTGAATTAGATTCGGCTCATGTGAAGTTCAACGTTTGGAGCAGGCCTAAGTGTTAAAAAGGAGCAATGTAGAACTGCAACAAACGGTAAAAAAAGAAAAAAAAAATTCAAGTCTTTGGTTTAAATAAGTTATAAGGAGCTCGTAAATGGAAATTTAAATGACTCTACGAGCGAAATACTCAAAGAACTTGGTGCAGAGGAGATTGACTACGAGGATAACAGACATTGAATTAGTGGGCTTCAAACAATTATTAAGGTGATTCCCTGGTTTTGCACTGCGCATCCCTACTGCGCATAAACATTGCGACATCAGATTGAAAAAAATGGAGGCTTTTGTGAGGAAAGCCGGCCTTTCCCACGATAGAAAAGGACTATGTGAGCGCTAGCACAAAATCGAGCACGGTGACCCCCATTTTATACTGCATAAATTCAATCAGGACAGTGTTCCCAACGCAAATTTAAAAAGTGAGCAAAAATCTATGATCAGATTTTGCACAGTTTATAGAAATCCTACGAAGAAAGCCATTTTGGGTAGAGGACCGCACACCAAGCAACCGTCTACTGTTCGAGTGTTCAGTAAATTTGAAGCTTTTTGGACACGTTTTCTATGATACAGACGATTATACATATGTATAAAGTCAACTTATACGCGAAATATCAATATGCAGTGGAAATATTGAGCATATTAGCTTCGCGCGGTTATTGCCTGAAAATGCCTTTAAACACTGTATTCGTCAGCAGTATACCACTAAAACTAGCACGGTGACCCCTCATTTTTGTTGCAATTTTGGAACCTTCATGACTTGTTCAATATTTGTGCCAAGTTTCATTACAAATCTATGACAGATTCTTTTTCCAGGGAATTACCTTAAGGGGCTAATATTCCACTTAAAGCTTATACATGTATGTGTGGTCACTTAATTTTTGCAACTTTCTGAAAATAACAAAATTAAAGTGTCATGACAATAAAGTGTAATAAGGTACATATTGTGGACTCAATTTTAACAGCCGATTGAGCGAGATAAATTTTGCCCCACTGTACAAACTGGTTCAACGCTTTGCACATTCACAAGTTAAACACAAAGTTCTGGTATAAAAGGAGCCTGGCCTGGCCATTCTCACCTCCAGTCATCAATCAACCACTGAAGTATTAACAACTGACACAAACATTCGACATCACTAAGACCATTGCAGACACAATTTGGAAAAACTTTATGAACTTCTATTTCTTTTTTTGCTTAGGTAAAATCTTGGTTTAATAAGATTTTTGAAGCAAATTATATTTAAAGGATGGGTAAGTTAACCACGTTTTGAGACTGAAAGACACCTTAATTTGCATTTCAAACCCAAAAGGTGTGAAATGGGGGAGGAGCTAAGCCTTTTATACCGGAGCTTTGTGTTTAAAAGGGGTGGTGCAGGGATACTTCCCTAGATTCACCAATTGACTCAAGTCGTGAATACAAAACTGTGTACACTTCCTCAAACTTTATTGGCAGCATGTTCTCAGTTACTTAACAATTTAACCTTTTGACTAGTTTTAACTTATTTATAGCATTACAGGTATTTTCTTAAACTCAAAATCCTGTAAAAGCCATATTAAAATGTGTAAATCAACTTTCACAGTTTATATTAAGAAGTACAAAGTAGTTTAAAATCACTGAAAATTGGTTAACATTAAGTTGATTAGTTATTTAATCTAATACACTACTGATTCTTGATAAATTTCCTTTTTGCATGCCAAATAAAGTCATCATATAGTTTAACCCCATGACGAGCTGTTCACCGTTTATACATGTAGGTCTCATGTAATCTTGTAAATCTTGAGTCCTTAGGAGTGACTGCTGGAATGAAAGCTACTTTAAGCAGAACTTTTCCTAACTTTGACATTTCCTACGATAAAACTTAAGAAATCTTGTCATTTAAGGTTCACATAGAATGATGTACAGCTTCATTCCACTATTACATCCTCTAAAGCTCACATAGGGCTAAACAGACTTTATAGTTTGGTTTCTCCGTAATCTAACTATTTAAATTATATGTGAGAAACCAAACCCAAGTGTAAAACATTAACATATTTTCCCCTTTTTATTTTTATGATAAAAAGTAATCTTTCAGTTAAATCTAGAAAATGTTACACAAAAGTGTCATCAAAGTTGATATTCATAACTACTATGCAGAGAACACTGTTCCATTTTGTTTTAGTCTTCAAGACAGACAGGTTTGAAAACAAAAACATGTCAAAATTTGAAAAAATGATTTGGAACTGATTTGAGTGAAAGATTACTTAGTCTAAGCCATTGCACACTGAACAATGTGACAAATCATTAGATTATCAATGGTTTCTATGATGGCAATGAATAGATGTTAGGTGTTGTATTTCATTGTTCTGAGAGCAAGAGCTTAAAGCTGTTAACCCAGCTTAAATTTCAGTACAGCTGAAACAAGAAACAAACACAGCGACAGTAATCATAACAGAGAAATTTGACATTACATTGAAAACAAAACACGGAAAATTTTGAACTTCTAAAGAAAAAGTTGCATGCACACAAAATACACACATTTGATGGTCAAGTCCTGAATCTGTAAATGAAAACCAATTATGTTGGCAGAACATTGTGATAAGAACTTTGTTTGATTCTCATCTTTGAGTAGAGTTGTGTCAACTGGTCTGCAACATCAGATAGTTTACTATCTAAAACATTAATAACCATCAAAATTATTTGTTAGGCCTAGCTACTGAGTCACAATAACAAAACAAAAACTAAAAATACTACGATTTTAAAGTGTTTAACAGAAACTGGCTAAAAATTAAGTTAAGTTCTGGCTATCATTATATTTTTGTAGAACAGAGACATGTGTTCTTCACAAACTAATATAAGAATAATGGACAGAAGTTGTAGCTTGGTGGTCCATTAAGCAAAAAATTAATGCCAGATGAGCCAGTTTCATAAAGAGCATGAAGGCGATACGACTTGAAAGTAAAATTTTTATCACCCATGCATGTAAGAACCCCGTCCACATAAGTGGACCTTGCTGGTAGAAATAATTATGCAGATCTTATTTGCATTTATCACTACAGTGACTGTAGAATTTATGTGTTCATTTCGTACATTAAGGTCTTCCACAGAAATGAATTTGGTGAACATACTCTAGTATATTTTGAACAGCTGAAGCTGGCTAATAGAAGGCAGAGAATTCGGAATGCCTAGAGCTTAAATAGCTGCTTTTGTTATGTCAGCGTTGTAATCACTTTCAATGTTTCTGCATGGAATGTGTGCTGACAGTCAGAGTAAAAATATGGTAATCTTATAAGTACCTCAGTTGTCAGGAAACCCAAATTCTCTATTCACTTGATATAAGCACCCCCCCCCCCCCCACATCCCTTCCCTCCCCTCCCCCCACCAGAAGTTACACATCAGTTCTAATTTCCCAAACCACTTATATCATAAAAGCAGATCAAGAGATTCTGCAAACATTTCCCTTATAAAATGTGATAAAAGAGATTGAAGTTTATGTGAAACAATTTAAGATCAAAATAAGACTAGTGATTTAGAGCATGATATTAATACCATGGCCTTGAAACATGCTGTTCAATTTTTATTTTACTCATGAATTTTTCACTCATTATTTTGATTATTATTACCTTAAAAAGATGTTCAAGGGAAATGTTCACCGTCTCTACTGACAACATCGTAATTACCATTTTGGTTTTTATGCTAACTTGTTTATAGCCATTTGTTGTTAAAATGGTCCAAGGGAAAAATTCCCCGCTTAAAGGAACAAGCCTATTATGCAGCTTTTAAAGTTTTGCTTTCTTGCTTTTGGTCAAATAAAAGTAGTTATACCACCTTTTAAAGTCTCTTAATCCCAGTATGGTCTGCTTCTGTTCTATTGAATGACCTTGAGATAATTTTTTTAAAGACCCACTTATTTACTGCAACTGGTCAAGTTCATTGCAATGCATTCCATAATAGAGGTTTATTATTCAACAGGCCCCGGTTGTTCAAAAGGTGGATAGCACTATCCACCGGATAAATCATTATCCAGTGGACAAGTATTAACAAAATCCATTGTGTTATCCGCTGGATAGTGATTTATCCAGCGGTTAGCGCTATCCACCTTTTGAACAACCGGGCCCTGACGTCCAAAAGAAAATGACACAAGCACTGCTTGACACAGGTCTCATCCGTGTACAGGCTCTTTTGCTAGACACAGAACAAAAAAGCTGCACAATAGTTTGTTCACTTGAATTTGACTATGTGTAATGTCCTAAATTGTGTAAAATCTGATTTTACACAAAGCCAAGTTGTTGATATAAAAATAAAGTTTGCTATTTGCTACCGACTTTATAGCTTTATTTTAAAGAAGCTGTTTCCAGTGGAGAACAAGTCTGTCTGATTGCAGAATCATTAATATTTGGCAACATAATGCCATCTACTTGCATCAGAAACAAATTTTGTATTGTTTACTCCACCCAAAACATCAAGAACTCTGGGAATTTTATTTTCAGCCTTCTACGTACTACACAGAATACTATAGGTTCTAACAATTAATCCTATAAGCCGCAATATCAAAATGCAGATTCTCACCGCAGGTCTCCACATTCGTCATATGGTACCAGTTGGGAGAAGTTGCTTAAACATCAAGATTATTATCTTCTGACATCAAGCCAAGGGAAAGTAAAAGGCTGGAAATAAAACTTGCTACCAGAAAAAAATCTTAATTAGAAAAAACAAACCACAAAGAACAAAACTAATAAGCTTGGGAAAAAACACAACCAAGCCTACACAACAATATAAAAATTGTTCGTGGAATCATGTTACTAGAATTCTGAGTTTGGATACTGAAAATTATAGGGGTTAAATCATATTCTTTTTTGCAATTTAGAATGGCCACTAAACACAAAAAGCCCACTTGCAAAATTAGGCAAATAATAGGCAATATTATTTCCGAGTTATTTAGACTGATTATTCAGTACAAACTTAAATGAGAGAAATCAAGTTTTGATCTTTCCAATCAGCTTTGATTTTGTCCAATTTCACTGCAGTTGGATGTTATACAGTTGTCAACATGTTAGCTTGTCAGATATTTCAGAGAGAAAGGAAGTTTTGTTCAACAGATTCACAACGCCATGCTTCTGCAATGTGAATGGTGGATTTCAATCCACATCATCTGTTTTTGTTTTTCAGGTTGCACTGACTGTTGCTAAAGTACAGCTGACTGCAGCGTAAAAGGGAATGATAAAAACATGATGTGTTTCAAACTTCACAATTTGTGTTTATTGTGATAATGTTGCACTTAAATCATTAATTTAATATCAAGAGGATTTTTTTCATCTGAAGGTCTGATTGGATGCAACACGGTCAAGGAAAACAGTTTGATCCAACATAAAACTTGCAACAAGTTCTGTTTTTTGTGGTTTGGTCGAACTCTTCACAACGCAACTTTCTTAAACTTTCCATTTCAAGTAACCTACTTGACAATCCTCCCTCACTTACCATCCTTCTGAAAATAAATCCTGAAACTCAATTATAATTTTGTATTATATACATATGTACAAGTTTATAACAAATAAATAATCACTTAAACAATACATGGAACATTACAACAAGAAGCTCCAAACTTCTTCATACTACTCTCTACGTACCCTTTTCTAAAAGCATTCTTCAACCATTAAGCTTGGATTAACTTTTAACTCTCCTTACTGGTCCACACCAGCAATTTTTGTAGCAATAGTTTGGAGAATTTCATTATCCGTGCTTCTCAATATCCAAAGAGATCAATTCTAAAATTCTCCTGATCTGTAAGTTTAACTTTATGTTGTGAGTTCAAGGAGAAAATAAGAAGTGGATCATTAAGGTCAGGCTCAACTTTACACTGTCTCTTTAACAGCAACTCCTGGTGACCACTTTGAACTAGCTAAACATTTAAAACAGCTAGTGCAGATTTTCTCAAGGGCCATATAGCTTGCTCATTCTCATCTGTTTCATCAGTAACTTGCCTTTCTTATGTACTATACAAAATAATATTATGGTAGGCAAACAACCTGTCAGAAATGACTAATGTTCATCTGCGCTTGTTATGTCTGTAAAACCGTGAAAACACAGTCTTGCGTAAGTCATTTACTGGCGACTCCATATCTCCACTTCACAAACCCTATAATAACAAACTTTCTAACTGGGACATGCACTGCAACTTTATGAGCAACCTCCAAAGCATAAGTGGAAATTTTATACAGTTGCTTATTCCAAACCCTGTCAATCCAGACTTTTTATAGAGAGTATTCTTCCTGCCTAAACACATGAGCAGCTTTTAAAGCACAAATTCAAATTACCATTCCTTATCCCTCATCAAATCATCATACAAGCTTGGAACTCATCTATTATACACAACATTTCTACTACAGATTACAAATCACATGCTAATCCTACTGGCCATTCACTGTCACCCTGTACAATTACTATTAGGTACAAAACACAAAATATAATAGACAAGTCTACCTCCTCAGAACTGGCAGTAATACCTTTTCAAGAATCAGATAAAACTATCAGAATTGACTGAAATATTGTTTTAACTGAAAAGATAACTGAAAAGATAACTACAATGATAACGATGATAACGAGGATGATGAAAACAAATATGAAATCGTATTCTGTGATCTCTGTGGGAGCTCATGTCAATAGCCCTCAATGCTTTGTAACAACATTCAAATTTAACTTCAGCTTACAGTTAAGTCTTGTTTATTTTTTTAATGACGACAATAACCAGAGTTTTCTCTATCATAACACAAAGCAACTTTTGAATTAACGGACAGTCAATTTGCATCAAAATCATCAAAATGCATTTGTGTTCCCAATTTAATATGTAGTGAGTGTAGCAGTTTTGTAGTAGACAAGTTTTCAATCAAGTTTGTAGCAGGGTGACAGTAAACAAGCATGATCTATACATATAACACAATACATCACAAAAACACACTTATTGTCCTTCTGAATATCAGAAAGGCATAAATACCAAATAACTTTGTCAAGTGCAATAGTTAGAGGACTATTTGTTTGTACAAAGCCTCTAAAACTCTGGTAGGAAAACTAAAGAGGCAATTAAAACACATATTGAAAGCATTGCAACCTTATTTCATTATAGCCAAGGCAAGAAACATGCTACTAATGTATGCAACAAGTATTTCTAATTTGTCAGTTCTTCAACTATTTCCAATTGTAAGTGTTACTTCACATTGATTATCATTAGCAGCTTCACTATCAATAAAAACAAAGCTATTCTCACAGTACCCCAATAGTCTATATACATAGAGCAATTTTCATTTGACCTTGAAATGATAATGCATGAACACAACCAAATCAACAATATAATGAACTGGAAAGAACCAATTTGATGGGTTTGGCAAACAGAGGCAAACAAGAGTGGTGTTTGGTTGGTTTAGCGAATGGATTGCAAGCTAAAAGAGTAGCTTTTCACTCTCTCAATCACAAACTCACTCGCTTTTCAGCATTCTGATAGGTCAATCAAGGCTCTTTCCATATTGGGAAAATGAGTAAACTTGTTTTGATCCTTTCAACCTATGGCAGATAAACACCATTTTTCAAGTTCATATGCAAATTGCTCTATCCACAAGTTATTTGAAACAAGGTTTACTAGCTTTTGCACAGGAATATCCTTGAAATAACCATGCATGTCTTCAAAAATAATGCCGGTTTCTCTCACCTGAGATTGATTAGCAACTTTGTTCCAAACTTCCTGCAGAAATAGATTTCCACTTACTCTACTTCTTGGCACAACCTTGACTACATTTAATAATTGGTTCAAAACAACTCTATCTTGCTTTCTGCATGTGTAAACTTGTTGGACATTTTCCTACCAGAATTTTTCTGCACTTAGTCATCAGCTTCTGGTTGTTGCTGAAACTCTGCCACATAAAGTTTTTTGTCCACAATTGAGGGGAATGGCTTAATCTCTGTCCCCAGTTCCTGTTCTATCTTGTATAAGTCAAATCTGTCATCGTAAGTCACAAGATTTATGGCGAGACCAAGATGTCCAAAGCGTCCCGAGCGACCAATGCGATGCAAATACGTCTCAGAATTTTTGGGAAAGTCAAAGTTGATGACAACGTTGACAGACTGTATGTCAATTCCACGGGTGAATAAATCTGAAGAAAGAAAAAATAAATTGAAAGTAGTGAGCTTTGTCTCAGGTCAAGGAAATAAAAATATTGTTTGGTATTGTATATTATATGTTAAAAACCTTCCCTGTTAATTAAAGAGATCCAGTTTTGGTGCATGTGGAATTAATCTGCACAGGCCAAATGAACAATCTTCCAATGGTTTATGCACCAAACTGATCTGGTCTCAATGTGCGCACCTAGGCAGCTGTTAACCTACTTGTAGTGGAAGTACAAATTAAAAATACTAAACAAAACTGAATTTTAACTAATCTTTGGCTAGTTGGCATATGCTGTTAGAGCATTCAATTGAAGGCTATTGAGGAGCTGTTTCGTTTTGTTATTTTCCAAATGAGATTTGGATGGTATTAATTAAGGCACTCTAATATAATAATGATGTGTTATGATTGAGGTATTCAGCTAACCTGAGCAGACCAGAGTTCTTGTTTCTCCTTGCCTGAAATCATGGAACACCCTGTTGCGGTGACTCTGTTCCATCCGTGCGTGAATGAAAAAACAGGAGTAACCAAGTTCGGTAATCTTTTTTGCCAGCAATTCCACGCGTTGAACTGAGTTGCAAAATATTATTGACTGATTCACTTGGAGCTGAAAACAAAAGATGAAAGTGAAGTAAGATGGTTAGTTCATGGTATAGTTAAAACCTGCTCGAGTATTTGATCACTGAGGAAGCATCAACGACCGATACCTTGGAGAACAATGTGTTCAGGCAGTGCACTTTCTGTCTCTCTTCAAGGAATACATAAAACTGAAAATGAACAAGAGAGAGAATGTTTAATTATTACTTACAAAGGACTACCAATACATGTGTCCAACACTGAAAAGGGGTTGGAGTATAAGTGCTTTGAGGTGGCCGATGTTGTAACACATTCCCTGGTCCTAGCTATTTGAACAACAGACTACATTTGAAGACAAAAATTATTTGGATACAAAACCAATATCACGTAGATGCAATGTTCAGAACTGAAAAAAAAAATGGTATGAAAACATTTTAGATAAAAAAGGCATCAAGTTTACATTTTGCACTGGGATGAACCTCACATATGAACTCAATGTAAAAAAAACCCTAACTCATAACGACTAAACAAAGAGAATTGATAATTTAAAATTAAATACCTGAGTTATTCCTTTTAAAGTCAACTCCTCCATAAGGTTAATTTCATAGGCTTTATCCAAATGTTTGTCCTGCACACAAGAACCATGAAATAATAGTGAACCATGAATAACAATAAATGGACAAAAATTGACTACAACCAATCCAATATCGGAGTGTCAACAACTTTCCTTAAAGTATTATATGTATCTTTTTAAGGCTCAAAAGTGTTTTTTAGCTGCAGGCACAAGGCTTTTATACTTTGAAAATGCAGGGATGTAGCTAAGAGCCAGCTGCCGGCTAAATTCACCAGCTGAAAGAGAAATTATCACCGGCTGATATTTCACTAGAAAACAAAGACTTGGGGTGATTTTGTAGCTGCACAAGCCAGAAAAACTGGCTGCGTATGTTAATGAGCCTGCTAAGTGTTTTCTTAGCTGCACCCCTGAAAATATTAGGAAAAGCTGTTACAGGCTAGGTAGAGTTGTGACTCTACCACAGAAAAAATAAATCTTAAAAGTTAAGCATCTCAGGTAATTTTAGAAGCATTTTTCTCTTTGCCTAGGGGATTTCTATATATTGCCTAGGGGATTTCTATTCAGAACGTGGATGTCCATAGCATGTTCACCAAGACACAATTACAGGCTTAATATGACCTTAATACTATATCTGACCTTGAATTCTTTGACTGAGATTGGAAAAGTAGCAGAGAACAGGAGGATCTGTCGGCTGCCAGGAAGGAAACTAATTATGTCTTCTAACATTCCTTTGAAGTCCATGGATAGCAGCTTATCAGCCTTTAAAGAAAAACATGATTTCTTAGAAATGTATATTAGATATATTACACCTTAACCCTAACTACCAAGTGTGTCAAAAATCAAAATTCAAGTAAAATCCCAAATTTCATTTTACAAAATATTAAAAAACAAATGGTACCATGCAAAAGTACTGCTGAAGAGGTTTCATTTGAATGGTCACACCATAGGATTTCATCAACAGACTCAAAAGTTAGAACAAATGGTACCATGCAAAAGTACTGCTGAAGAGGTTTCATTTGAATGGTCACACCATAGGATTTTGTCCAGACTCAAAAATTAGAACTACACTGCATGTCTCCATAATTGACTCTGGAAGCGAAAGGAAAAGATAAATGCGCAATCTTTACTTATTAACAAGGCTCAAAAAAGTCATGTCTGGTCGTCCGGGACAAGTAGATTTTTGTGTTAGAAAGGAAGAAAGTACTTGTTATCTGTAACATTTTTTTATCTGGTGGTTGCCATTAACTTGATTTTTTAAATAATTAATAATAACAACTGTTAGCTGATCGTCAGAAATTGTATTTAAATGTACATCTGGATAATCTGGGATTATTTTCTATTTTGACCATCTTTCAATCAGGGTGTCGTTTTACATGTTTTCAATAATATTTATGTGTATGTTGTTGTTGAAATTTTCTTTGGTAAGTTTCAAACCAGTTTGATTTTTGTTTTCCTTTATCTCAGATTATGGTAATGAATCTCAGACAATGGAAAATAAAAATTAAACTGGTTTGAAAATAAAGAAAAATTTGAAACACAACATCTACAATGCAGTCATTCCATGGGCCCAGTGTGGCATTTAGTATTTAAAGTAACATTTTTTCACCTTAAAATACCTCTTACCTCATCCATGACTAGAATTTGACAATTGTCCATTTTAGCCACTCCCTTTCTCATTAAGTCTAGTATGCGACCAGGGGTGGCGATAATAATGTGAACTGAAAAGACCACACAGAAATAAAATTAACACAAATCATACACTAACACACAAAACTTCTAGAAATGCCCTTTAAATATTTCATTGTGTCCCAGGGGTGGAAACTGACAAATGATTGTCCTCTCCTTGCAAACAAAAATTGCTTAACGATTTTGAAGAAATCCTGTTACAAGTTTGTCTCTTTGAATTTCAGGTAATGTATCAAATACAAGGAAGAGTGTTTCATCAGGATTTCCAAACACCGAGAAGTGGGCTGAAAAGCAAGGCACAGCCACTTCAGGGTTGTCCCTAACAGCCGGCAGCCGGCAGAATTAACCGGCTACTTGGGTCGTTTGTGCCGGCTACTTTTGTACATATATAAAGACAAATTATTTGTTCCTTTACTGGCGCAGACAAATGAAAATGAAACGTATTTCCCATTGCAGTTTATTGACTTAAAAATAATCTGGTTGGCACAGAGATACACGATTGGTAAAATAAAATGTAACGGCGATCTTGTTATTAATTAATTAATGTTACATGTTGTGACAGTCACTGAAATAAATTTGATTCTAATCCCGGATTGCACGCCAATCATTTCACTCTCTCACTCCTTTGGCTGCACATGCATCATGCGTGACAGAAGACACAAAAATTTGTTTATTGTTTATAATGTCACTGGTGAAGGTGAAGTTTTATTAAAGTTTTGATTAAGTATAGGTCAGGTCAGGTGTAAAATAAATTGATAAAACTCAAATCTACTAAGTGACGTTTTAAGAAATGCCTTAATACATACAAGGTACTCTATTGTCTAACTCTATGTAATGTAAACATTTTAGAGTAGTCAAAACATTGACCTATATTATTAGTTCATTACATTGAGTTCTGGGAATTACAGTCATGTAGAAAACCATTGAAGGCATGAGCTTCTACAAATAAAATCGAAAAGTTAAAATTACTTTTGGAACTGAGATTATTGGAAATTTGTGCTCAGAATCAAGGAAATTCCATTTCTGGGGACTTAAAATGTAAAAATTTCCCCAGAACCCCCTAGGAGGGAGCGCCAGAGGCGCTCAATAATCACTATCCGGCTACTTAGAAATTTTTGCCAGCTACTTGAAAAGTTATGGACAACCCTGCCACTGCCAAGTTTTTTTTAACCCATTTCAAGGTGTTTGGATACCTGATGAAACACTCTTTAAAGTGTTTGATACAGCTTCTCAAACTGATCATTAAATGCGAAGAAAATGAAGGAATAAAATCACTAAAATGTATGCTAATTAAGACCAGGTATCCATCCAGACCTCCTTCACGGTAGTGATTTCCTTTGTGTTCATATTATGAATTAACAATGACTTTTAGAAGTACATTGTACTAGATGTAAAAATGTTCAAAATTGAGCAGTAGAAGAATGTAAACTACAGGTTTATCTTGCTGAGCAATCTGTTATTCCAGTTAATCATGGTCCCTCCAGTAACACCTGTGTTCCTGTATTTGGCTTGAGAGGGGAGTGGAGATTGGGGTAGGGCTTTTGGTACCCTAAAGGAAAAACCCTAAAAAACAATCATGTTAACCACCAAGACTTTGAAGTTCCAGGAACCAGAACAAAAAGCCCTAAGTGCCACTTTTGCCAGAATTAAAAAGTTTAATGACTGTGCATATTATTCTATCAGAATTACCGTCATTATAAAGCCTCATAATGTCATCTTTTAGACTTGTTCCTCCTGTGGTTACCATGACTTGTACTCCAAGGTGCTTGCCCAGTTCTTTGCATATCTGTGATGTCTGAAGAGCTAGCTCACGTGTGGGAACCAGGACAAGTGCTGAGAGAAATAAATCACATTTTGTTAAGTAACTAAGACCAATTTAATACACTATGTGACAATTCAGATTAGTATTGGGAAGTAAATTTTTTTCATTGTGCAAAGAACAACTAATATTCTATTACTCTTCAATTCCGGTATTTTACCAACCTTGAATGTCAGACTTTTTTATGTCACACTTTTCCAGAAGAGGTATCAGATAAGCAGCAGTTTTGCCAGTACCATTTTTTGCTCTGGCTAAAATATGTTTTCCAGCTAAAGCCATGGGGATACTTTCTTCTTGTATGGGTGAAGGCTTTTCATAACCTTTCTCAAAAATGCCCATAAGCAACTCCCTTTTAAGAAGGTAGTCTTCAAACTCGTTTCCTTTGGTTGCTGTAACATCCTGTTGGAAATCACAAAACAGGGGTTTAATTTTAGTTTTATGCACCTTATAAACCCTGCTGTTTTAGTAGAATTGCTGTAAGAAGTGTTACATACACACAGGTTACTGCTAGTCCATATGGATGGAGCTTAACCCCGGTTTCTATAGCATGAAGCAACCAGAAGTATTGCTACCCCTCCCTGGATGGGAGGCAGGCCATCATAGAGTTACCCCCAACATTACGTTGCCAGGACCAATTCATAAACCTGGAAGTACAGGAACAATGTGGAGCATGGTTTCTTGTCAAGTAAAGGCCATCTCCATCTATGTGCTCTTCAAATGTCAGGATTGAAACTGAGGTTTAAATGGAAGCGTTTTTCCCGAACGGAAATTTCCGACCGGAATTTCCCGATTTTTTATGTAAATGGTAAACAACCAAAAAATATCATAGCGGCCAACTGCAGGCATCCTCGCTAAATTCACAAAGAATTGCTGTTTAGTGGCTTTGACCGGCAGCTAATTACGAGTTTCGCTTTGGCCTGACTTTTTGTATTTACTAGAAAAAGACGACGTACAAAACATTGAACAACACAACTTCTGAAATATTATCAAGGCGTTTTCAAAAAACCCAGTTCATCTATAAACTAGAGAAAAGAAACGACAATTTAATGACGGGATGTGGAAAGGAAGCTTACGTACAGTCGTTTGAATGCGTTTATCCTTCGCGGGAGCTTTCAAATTGGCCTTCCATGTATCGGGTCCTTCCCTGACAAAACAGCAATTTAAAGATAAAAATAATCAAATAATGCATTGAATAAGGTACAGAACACGTTTAAATCTAGACATTTGCTAGTTTGAGCACTTACTTGCCCGCATTTCGTAAAGCGGATGGCACTGCTTCCGTTTTCGTTGCTGCCATTGCTGACGAGACGAGAAGTTGAAATTTTTACTTTCTTCTTCCGATATTTGGAAAAAGAACCGGCTCCAAATGTAAACGAATATATGCCTTATATCTTTAAGTACGTACTATTTCTAAACTTGTAACTGTGAATGAGATGAATGAAGATTATTTTCGCGAATCCGACTACCGAAATTCTCCGGTTCTCCTTTCGCTTTCATGAATCTGTGACAAATTCCGTCCCGGTCCCCGCAGATCTCTCGTATATCAGGGAAAGGGCGTGGACGGGCCGTGGATGGTCAACAGCCTCCCTTTGAAAGGGTAGGGTGGGGTGGGTGGATGTCCTAATATAGCTCGTCATAACTCTCCCTCGATTCCTCGAATGACTGAAAGAACCATGATTTTTCGGTTTTAGCTCGAAGAAGCTTTGTTTTCCAAAGCGAAATATTGTGCCGGCTATTATATTTTACTTTTACTTTATTTTCTTCTGTCTCTGATCTGTTTTTCCCCCTTTTTGCCGTACGCGAGGGGTGTACGACAAGGTTGTATTTTAAGTCCACTACTTTTCAACCTTTACATTAACGATTTACCTTTTTCATTTGAAAATATCCTGTCTGATCCTTTTGTTTTACCAAACGGCACAAAATTAAATTCTCTTTTATATGCGGACGATTTAATCATTTTATCACGTTCTAAAACAGGTCTACAAAATTGTCTTAATGCATTATCATCATACTGCAACACGTGGATGTTAAGCATAAATCCAAAAAAAACCAAGATTATGGTTTTCCAAAAACGCCCAAGAAAATGCTCTGAATATAGATTTTATATGAATAATCAAATTATTGATGTTGTACAAGATTATACTTATTTAGGAACTAAAATTTCCTCTTCAGGAAATTTTAAAGTCTCACTTGATCATCTAAAAGAGAAAGCACTTCACGCTCTTTTCAGTCTGAGGCGACACACAGATTTTAGTAAGCTAAATCCGTCCCTTGCCTGTAAAATTTTTGATACAATGATATCCCCAATTTTGCTCTATAATAGTGAAATTTGGGGTGGATATACCAAATCTGATTTTAAGGCTTGGGATAGCTCACAAATTGAAAGAACGCATCTTCAGTTTTGTAAACGCTACCTTCAAGTGAGTAATAAGGCTTCTAATATTGCGTGCAGAGCTGAACTTGGTCGATTTCCTCTAAATATTGCCATTAATCTAAGAATCCTCAACTACTTGTTATACCTTCAAAATAAACCCCAAGACTCTTTTGTTAAACAATCTTTCTTAATATCATTAGATCTTCACTCGAATGGTAAAATTAGCTTTCACTCTAATCTTATGAAGATATCCGAATACTTTAATTTCAGAAATTTTAACCTCGATTTATTAAACACCGCTGAAGTCAAACACTGTACAAATTTAATGAAACAGAAATATATTTCTTATTGGCAACATATACTTCAGCATTCTCAAAAAACTAGAATTTTATAAGACCTTCAAGAACGAATATACCCCCTCAAATTATCTAGGCCTGACCAGACGAGCATCTGATAGGAGGGCATTAACTAAATTACGTATAAGTAATCATAAACTTATAATCGAACTGGGCAGATACAACAAAATTCCAAGAGACAAAAGGCTTTGCCCAGTTTGTGGTTCAAATGAAATCGAAGACGAAATCCATTTTCTTTTCTATTGCTCAAAATACGCAACAATAAGAGATAATTTTTACAATAAAATACAGACTTTTATGCCAAATATTAGCCATTTACCTGTAACTGAATTGATCATAGAATTAATGAATTCTTCCATTTACTTTCTAAATATGCAATTAATTAAATTTATTTCATCTTGTTTTGATTCTCGAGATAAAATTGTCACCAATGTAATTTAATTATTCATTTTTGTTTTTCTTTCTTTTTGTTAGTTAGTTGTAAGCTTTTGCGATATTGTAAAATCTACAGTCATGCAAATAAAGCTAAATGTTGTTGTTGTTGTTGTTGTTGCCGTAAGGTCAGTTTGCTGTTTCGTTTGGGAACCCAGATCCGGCCATTCTCAACGGTTTCGGCTACAGTGGTCATACATTCTATGTGTCGTCGAGCCCAAACTAAAAGCCAAAATGAGACTGTGGACAATTGTTTCGACCTGGTTGGGTCTCGTCAGCACGGTGTAGCAGCAAAAAGATAGAAAAACTAGCGCGAACGCCAATTCTACACCGTGCTGACGAGACCCAACCAGGTCGAAACAGCTGTCCACGGTTGCATTTTGGCTTTCAGTTTGGGCTCTATCATGTCGTTTCGTTGTCGTGTTAAATGTTCTACGTAGTATCAGCTTTGCTCACTTTGTCTGTATTACTATTTTTGGCTGATTAGATCTTCTCTTGATCCTACGTACTGCAGCAGCATTATAGCATTTTCGTTCGCGGTCCTTTGCTCCTTGTTCTGCATATACACAGTCTGTAGCGTATGCACGGCAACCAAATTTAAATCGAGAAAATACGGTTTATTCGGTTTAGCTCTATAGGAAATAGGTAAAGTCCGTCACAGTCTACCCTAAAACTGAGTTATTAATCCTGGCATCTCTAAACTGTTATCCAAAAGGAGGAAATCTGTAACAGCTAAAATCACTAATACACAGCTGAAATCTCTGAAATCTGTATAAATTACACAAACAGACATATTTTGAGCTGATTAGACACAACGTCTGTGTCTCTATATTTATCAGGAGAATATATGGGATCATTTTCTAGGCTATGGGATTAATTAAAAAATTAAATTAAAGAATGAAATGCCAGATTAGCTTGAAAGGTGGCTGCAAAAATATACAGAAATCTATTGGGCTTGCCCATAGACCGTAATTACTTGAGAAGGTCTTCTTCAATCGAAATTCTGGTAATTACTGCAGGATGTCCCGTCGGTGATTCATTTTTCTGTTGAAGAATATTGGCTGCTTTTTATTCACACTGATACGAAGTATGTGACAGCTGATAATGAAAGAGACCTGGTGCGTAGTTTAAGAATTAATTAGAGGATTTTGTACTCAAACACGATTAAAGGCTCGATTATATACCAGCGCAAGCCGCTATTAAGGTCAGATTTCGCCCGGAAATCATTCCTAACACGGTTAACAAAGACCAGGCTCTTGGAAAGACTGAGGGACAGTGTACCCGGGGGGGGGGGGGGGGAGGGTGTACTCCCTATAATGGGCTATAACGGGGATGCTCCGACCGAAAGGGGGACCTTTTTGAGGCTGGAGCAGGAGGCTGGAGCACTCACCACTACCAGAGGAAATCAGACGGATGGCGCAGGATAGGAAACAGTGGGGAAGGATCGTGGCCGACTGCCTTGCAGCCGGCTGAGTAGTAGTAGTAGTAGTAGTAGTAGTAGTAGTAGTAGTAGTAGTAGTAGTAGTAGTAGTAGTAGTAGTAGTAGTAGTAGTAATAGTAGGTATATGAAAGGGTCGGGATTTCACGCGTTGAAGTATATGAAAGGATAGGGATTTCACGAAGAATAGGAAAGGGTAGGGAAAACACGAGTTGAAGCATAAAAAAGGAAGGGAAAACTGCCATTTATAAGTATTTTAAAAAGGGCCTTTCAAAATATATCAAACAGATGCGCATAAAGGCTAGTATGAAAAGGGATACCATTTTCAGTGAAAGGTATATGAAAATGGTACCATTTTCAATCTGAAAGGTATATGAAAAGGGGTACCTTTTCTGCCAAAATCGGTACTGTCAGTTGAACCTCTCTAATACGGACACCGAAAGGACAGAGCAAAGTGTCCGTATTAGAGAGGTGCCCGTATTATAGAGGTCACCACGATGACGTCACTTTTAAGACTCCACTGGCAGTTTTTGTTCAGTAACTAAAAACAGGCCCACACTCGTCTTTTAACTGCATCTAAATTGATTAACATGCAGCATTGAGACACTGTCTATCAGTAGTGTACTACATTGTAAAATTCTCAGCTACATAAGGTATACGAATCACTGTTTTAAAACGAAACGAACTACAACGCAATGCTGCATGTGAAAAAGTAATATAAAGTACAATTCTGAAAACGTCTTGCGATATATGTTTGTAACCACAAACATTAAATCTTGGCAATGTATTTCAGCCCGTTAGTTTTTGTGTTTATTGACAATATATTTTTCAAATCCTCGTACACTTTTTAAATTTGTATCTACGTTGTATCGGTCCTTGCTTCTTTAGTTTATTTCACTTGTTAAACCGATCAGATCACTATTGATGACATTGATCCAACGTATACCAGCAGGACTGTCGTCCACGGTTACGTGCTTGAACTTCTCTTTTTTCGAATAAGCGCCCTTTGTATCAGCCAAACTTTTGAAATAAGCGCCTCCCTTTCGAGTAAACGCCCCCCCTTTTTTTTGAGACAACAAAGGTTGAAGTGAGTACAGTGTTTAATCACTCGTGCGGCATTTTTTACAGTCATTGGTATTATTGTTCACCATGATCATTACAATACAAGAAACCAGTTTCTTTTCTTAGTGCTAAATTGACGCAGTCTGACGAAGAGGATGCCGATGGGATTAGACATGGATGAGCATGAGGATGAAACTGATACTAGTAGAAATTGATACCTAATACGTTACGTTCGCCGAACTATAGTAAACTACCACAGACTATAGTGGCACGAACAGATTTGCCAGTGAGTACATGTACATGTTTCAGTTTGTGAACTACTATAGAAAAATTCATTGCCTGATCGATGACGAGTGAATTCCACGTTAAATTTCACGCGAAAAACCGATATCGCTCCAATCGCGAAGCGATGAGGGACGGATATCGTTTTTTTTTTCCTCGCGCAAAAATACGGACTGTTTTAATTCCAAGGGCGCTCTGGTTTTGAGGCTCTGGATCAGCTGATCAGAAAGTATTAGCATAAATCCGTCTTTGCTTTGTTTGTACCAAAAAGGGTACCGCGAAAGCGAGCAGTTTCCCAAAACCACGACATTCGCCTTTTAGCGGCTCTTGAGTTGCTAAGGCTAGCCAAGAAAAACGTTTTTAAACCTGTAGCTTTAAGCTTGACTTATATAAGCGTATAACTTGTTTTCTGTGGATGAAATCCTACAGCCAGTGTGACTCTTCAAATGAAAACTCTTTTGTGCGGGTGCTTTGGCTGTCGTGCTTTTCATTATACTTTACTGATTTGAGTCTGAATTGTGAATGAATCCTACAGTGTGAACATTTAATTAAATGAAAGCTCGTCAAGTCTTCGTCAGTAGCACATTCCGATGGTATTTTTTTTTTAGTATTTGACAAAACAACAGTTTGTTTTTCATGTCAGGCGGATTTTGAACTCTCATGGGTGTGAGAGAACAGTTGGTTGATGTTTGGATTAGTGTTCAGTGATCGGGGCTTTCAAACTTCTTGGGAGACAGGACTGACAGGAAACATGTCTGTCTTTAAGGATCAAGAAACACTAACAAACTTTAAAACAGAGATGAAATGAAACAAGAAAAAGAACACTTTCGGGGCTTATAACTGATATGAATAGTTATACAACTGTAAAGACGCAAGAGCTTTATAAAAATTCAATTGATCACGAAATGCAACACATACAACACATATGATGTGAATGAAATGACGGTTGCTGTACTTATCTTTTAATGATCTATTTATATTACTTATCAGTGCTACTTTTTATTTAACCTTTTTATCCTGGATTTAAACCTAAGTCGCGTGATGTAGTTCTATGGTTCACGTTTAAGACTGTCGATAATAATAAAGTCCATTCCACAAGCGAAACAATTCAAATGAAACTGCGTGCTTTAGCAATACACTTTGCTGAGGTGTCGTTAGTGTTTCAATGAATACACCGGTTTTGGCAAAACAGAGTTTGTGATTGTCTCTTTCGATTGTGACCTTGGAACCTATTATCACGGTCGAAGGGTTCTTCTATTCCTTTTCTTTTCTCAGCCATAAAGATCAGTATGTCGTCTCAGTGGTCTCTGTCTATTGTCCCTATATCAGAATATTGTCAGCTGTTTTGTTTCACGCTTACGACAGTCAAATCCCTTGGACACCCGGCGAGGAATGTTTGGGAGGAGACTACTGGCGTTCTACTAAGAGGAGATTGTGTGAAAAATAATACAAATTGATCTTTTTTGGATCTTTTAGTTGAATATTTATTTTTTGCCTCCCCTCGCTTCCGTCGACTTTCGCTAAGAACTGTAATAGGGCATCCGATTGCAGGCTACAGGAGCTAATCGACTCCTGCAGGCTATAATTATGGCAGATTTTAGGGAAAGAAATCTATATCCCCCGAATTCACTAACTAGCTGCTTTCTCCTTTCCGAAAATACCAGCCGTACCCCCAAACAAATTTACTAAAGAAACTCTCGTTTTTAGTTTTATGTCATCAGCAGGCGCCGGTTTATTTTTAATTTTTAGGACGAAATTTCGCCGACGCGCGCGAGAGAGGTGTGCCGGCTCTCGCGCGCGTCCTCAAAATGCCCGCAGGACTACGCCCAGTTCGAAATGAAAGCTTTATGTAAACACTTTTTAAAGTAGCTACCAAATGTAGCCAGCAGACTATACCTCTACCTTAACCTCAGATACATGATTTTGAAAGCAGTTTTGCTGACTCATGCTCGTTGTCGCGCGGGTCGCTATAAGCGGGTGATCCCGTAATGCTTTCTTCTTCCCCTATGATCACGTGATCGATTCTCAGTCTCCCGCAGCCGATGTGTTTTTTCCTCGCGATCTCGACGACAAGACGTTCGCTAGTGTCAGTCTCATGTTCGCAAGTGTTTATTCTTCGGGTGTATAAAAAAACTGCTTTCTACCTCTGGGTGCCACTGAAAAAGGTGGGTATACATGTCGTTCTGTTGTGTAGCATGATAAAGTCATAAAGCAGTGCAGCATATTCTTAAAATAGAAAAAACGAGCTCGCTTAACTTCGTTCAATTCAAAGCACAAAACATCGAGCTCTTGTTGTGTACGTGCAATGCCTTCGAATCTATATCTTGATGATGTTTATTTAAACCTTCTCTTTCAACTCCTACCAATAAAATGAAAGTGTTTTCATGGTAAACTCGTTGAATAACAAGTTCCTTTTCTTTTGTTAAATTGGAACAGCTCGTGCAAACATACACCACTTGCTAGGTCTTTCAGATCCGTCTCGATTCCTTGAGCTTTTATAATTGAGCACTTTTAGTGATATTTCATTTTGGTATTGAAATTCAAAGACGTTGCTTGTCAATATCTGGTCTTAATCGATAAGAAAGCTTCTAAAAGTGCTGTTTCGTGTCATATGCCTTGCATTCTTGGTGAAACTATATTAATCTAGTGAAATGATATGATACATTTACATGCTATCTGGATCTTTAATAGTTAAAAATATCGCAAGTCGGTAAGCTTAAGTCTTACGTGTTACTTTTACAATTCTAAAATCAACATACGGACACTGTTTTTCTAACCTGTCAAAACAAGCCCCAGGCATAATTTTGCTATTATGAGGGGTATATTTCGGCGAACTAGTGTCACTAGTTGACAGAGCAAAATGAGAGATACACCGACGTCTTCCCGATAAAAATACAGTAGGTTGGATATCAGTGCTCGAGAATTATGTAATCCTGCGTTTCGATGTTTTCTCATGCACGAACATAGGGAGCCTTCAGTTTTAAAATATTTCCCTGTTTTGGAGGGATAAAATTGCTTTATTGCAATGAAAATGAAACTAGGAAATTGCTGATTGTGCGTGACTAATTATTGTTATATCGTGACTACTATACAGCGCGCTGGCAAACAAAAGCAATTAATGAATTTTGAATATTTAATGTTTTTCTACCCTTATGGTGTGTGCAGCTTGTCTTTTGTCATATTTTTAGCACCTTGAATAATCGGTAGTAATATAGAATTAGAAAAAAGAAAATCCAAATCGTTTGGTATTGAAACTTGTAAACAAAGACTATTCACACAAATTTCTCATTGTCTAAAGAAATTATAGACTCCATCCCCAATCTGTCCAATCTAACAACAAAGAGATTGTTTTTGTTTCCTTAAACCATTCACACCCGAATCAAACCTGAAGTCATGCAATGTGATTCTAACTTTTAATTCAGAGAAATGGGATGTAATTCTAAAATGTGACCACTCAAATGAAAGCTTTTCAGTCGTGCTTTCCTGTGGTATTGTTTATTATGCTGAGCAAGCTGGTTGTAACTTTTGAGCATGTAGATACAGTCCTATATTGAAGTATGTGTAACCATTATTTAAATAAAATGTTTTAAGCGGTTCTTTCTTGAACAAACAACTTTTGTTTAGTTGTGTTACACACAGCTTAGAATTTTGTCCGATTGTGCAATGTTGTAACATGATATGGATGATATAACTGATTTTTTCTATTCACACCTTTGCCAAGTGTTTTTTTTTTTCAAAATATTAAAATATCCAGAAGCCATACTGCCCATTAGACTGATTATTTTACTCAGAACCCCGGAGAAAAAAACCATCTTCGACAGTTTACATTTTAACTCTGTCTCTTATTGATGTGCATGTATGGTTATTGTTGATTTCACCCATTTGTTAGAAATCATAATGCATTCAAGATTTCCTGGGGAAATGGCTCACATTTACCAATATTAATGTGACAGAAAAATCTTTGATCTACAGTGAGTTTACCAAATACCATGAAATGTGCCTAAAAGTAGTCACCCCTTAAATAATCTCCCACTTTTGACTATATATAATATTGGATGAAATACACTACAACCATTTTATTGTAATACTGGAACCATTGACTGTGTAGTAGCACTGCGATATTGGCGTGCTCCCAGTAGCGCACTTCAGTAAAGAGCCATTGTCAATGATAGCTTGAGGCACGTGTGGGCTCGTAACAATTTGTAATACTGTTTGGAGGCTTAAGGAATACAAACAGTGAGGTATAAATCTGGGGAAAATCAGAACTTTGTTAAGATTTTGTCTCGGCTGACCCTGTTAACCTGTAATACCTGTATGTGAGCTGAGATGTTGGCCTTCTGGCCATGTGCCACCTTCTTTCATCTTAACAGTATACAGTGTGAGTCATTTTTTGTTTGTCACATTCATTTTGCCTAAGCAGTTCCAGTGGTTTTTGCTAGCTACTCACTTGTCCCAGTGCACATCAATGTAACTATCATGCAGAAGCCTGTACGCATTATTATGACGTCACATGTAAATAGTCTATTCCTAGAATAAACCCGGAGCACAAGGCACGCTGGAGACATCCCATATTGAACTGGGGCAGTCAAAGTCAAACTTTGGTCAAAATGTAATTTATATGGTTGTAGTGCCTTAATAACTTTATATTCGTGGGAAAATCATGATTTTGCGTGTTAAATTCTATATTTTGTGAAGCTTCAAATTGAAATGTAGTTAATGTAGACAGCAAGTAAGACTATCTTAAATGCTGGAAGGGACACAAAATGCTTTGGCCTGGGCCTTTTCTCTGCATACATAAGTATATAATAGCAGGCTAAAATAGTTTACACAAACAAATGACTCCCAGTAAAAGGATCCACAGGGATACAGAGCAAAAGACACAAACTTTTAACTGGTCCAGCAATGTATTGACATTATCTTTCATATTATTACGTAATGACACAAAGGTACTTGCCAAAAGTTATATAATATGTTAGCATTCATTCATCATTACATAACATTTATGCTAAGTGGAAAATTTCAAAACAAGGGTCGGAGTCTAACCTTTCTATGTAGAATTTTATGCTTTGCTTTGTTTTGTTTTTCTCACTCTGGTTTACCTCATTTTAGGCATGTGACCTACAAGTTAACTGCAAAACATTGTTCAGAATATTTTTATGCTAGTTTTTCCGTCGTTTTAGAGAAATAACGCATGTAAATAAAAAACTAACTAAAATAAACTACCGTACCTGAAACAGCAGAGTTCTGGCCCTCTAGTGCATTGAATGTACAATCCGACTGTAGTTCCTTCCAAAACTGCAGCTAGAAGTTTAACGATGCCATTACTAAAAGCAGATTGGCCGTGAGAAAATGCGACCGCAATACTCGATACTTATCGATGGCGTTCGCCACTTGCGACAACATGGCTGAACAGGGAACAACTCAGTGGTTGAGCGCTGGTTTAAGCCATGTTTAAGGCCCACTCAGCGATGGAAGGACATCATGAAGTCCTGAGAAATCCTTAAGTCTCTAGCACCTCTCAAAGAAAGGAGTCGTGTTTCTTGTCGAACCTTGTGTCTAAAGCGCCTTTTAGCGCTCGTGGTGAAAAATGGGCCTTGGTGGACAAGTATGAGCCGGCGGGAAAATCTGCAATTGTTTCGGATCAAAAATGGACAGCGTTGTGAGTTGTGGCCCATTTGCCATCCCGTACCGTGGTCGAAATGCCCGATATCCGAAGTGCTTCCAGACTTATAATATTTTGCTATAATGTTTTGGGCGGGAACTCCATTTCGGATTTGCCATGGAATTTCCCGACATGCTTTGTGACAGTGGCAGAGAGGCCTGCTATGCGTGTTCAGGCACTTGAAATACAGCTTTGGGCAGCTCGAAGAGAGTTCTTGCAAGGCAGGCAAAGGCTATGAGCCGACAGCGGAGAATCGGGAGCGCTTCCTAGGAGGTCCCAGAGGAGATGGTGCGAAACTAAGTGGCTGACTATTGGTGATAAAATGAAGCGGTTTTGAGGGAATGAACTTTGGTTCGGGATTGTTTTTTTTTCTCGAGCGGGATTTAGCAGCACAGGCCCAAACTTGGCCATCTGAACTTGTGCTTTTTCCATGCTTTTCCAAACACTAACCCTAACCCTAAACCTAACCCTAAGCCAAAACTTAACCCTAACCCTGACTAACTTGCACATTTTTCAAGTGAAACGAACATTAAAAGCAGTGAAAACAACAACTTGTGCTGTTATCAAGTGAAACCAACAACTTGAGCGGTTAAAAAGCAGTGAAAACAGTAATCCCAAGAGGAATTAAGTACACAAAGGCAAAGTGCTGCAGTGTTTGTCCGAGTTTTATTAGCCAGCAGCATTTTTTGGACTGTTTCTTTTTCTAGAAAATTGCATTGATTGTGATTTTTAGATCATTGTCACAGAAGATTTTGCATATGCCCTTCTTTGATGTATGCGACGGGCTATCTGCTTTCAATGAAACACCAGAAGTGATCGAAAACATCAAGACTCAAAAATTGATGATCAAAAATCAATTTGACATTGATTGATCTTGTGGTCATAGGAGTAGCTGTAATGCAACAATGATCAGGATTAGAGAAAGTGTTTTCATCTTGCATGTATGTCTTAAATTGCAAATAAATATGCTTGCTGTTTTGGGGGATGTGGAAGTTAACATTTTGGCTTCAGTCTACAGTACTGTAAACCTTAAGTTAAGGTTATGAATTAAAAATAACATTGAAGGCTTGAAGCCAGGGAAATCTCTGTGAGCAAACACTTTTGTAAGCAACCATTATAGTTTGAGCAATCAACAATCCTCAGGGAATGCTTTGTTTAGACTCCAGTGGTGCCAAATTAAGTTGGATGGAATTTGTTTACCTTCCTCAAATATCAGAGTTACAAGTTTCTTAATAGAACTCTTCTCCTGTTAAGACACCACACCACATTCATGACAAATATGGAAATAAATTATTGTAACTAGTAAGTTTAGAGCAGCAGTTCCTGTGGGCAGATTGTTGGACAACCATTGGTCAACTGTTTGCTGTTTGTTGTTTGCCAACAGGAGGTGTTCTTCACTCTTACCAGAACTCAAGCTATATTTAAACACAATGGTTTCATTGCAAGGTGTCAGTTGTCTGACTTTAGTTTTTATTTCAACTCAAAAAGCTACCAACTCTTCTTAATTTGCCTTGATTTTGACTTAAAAGCTCATCAAAAGTTACCCTATGGCCTCCTACTGTGGTTGTCTCTGACCCCCACACAGCAGTGCATGTCAAAAATGATTGAAAATGCTACTGCTGTATATATATTTTTTTTCACATGATGTGATGTTACAAAACAGTAACTCGAGTTTCACGCTCGGTGGCGATCATCAGACCATGAAACTCAAGTTACTGTTTTGTAATTACATCGCATTGTGTGAAAATATATATTCCTGCTCTACTTTATGTATTGAGCACTCTTTGTCCAAGTGACGACAACCACAAAATATTATATGTATATTTAACTATTACAGCGAGAAAGCGTGCGTGATATCGCCTAATTCTTAGCCGTCGTAGGCCTTGTTGGCTTAATAGTTTTATAATTCAACACATTGATAACAAGGCACAGTTTGCAGGGTTCTCCTTATCAGGTGGTAACCGGTAAAATTTACCGCTTGAAGCAGCACTTATTACCGCCCGTAACCGCTTGCCCCTGGAAAATTTTTAAGACACACAGTTTACCCTTTACCGCTTAGCAAAAATCCCTTACCTGCTGAGCTAAAATTTAGGGAGAACCCTGAGTTTGAAGAAAAAATATCGAGGCCAGTCCGTCATTTTTGCATTCTCTTGTCAAAATGCGAAATTTACATCCATCGTTGGATATACGCCATGTAGACATAGCATATATCGATAACTTTTCACCATATTTGGGCAGTGTATCAATGTGTTGAATTATAAATATATATATATATATATATATATATATATATATATAATATATATATATAGTATTGCCTCAAAGAGTGGTTTTATTAATGCATTTTAAAGTACAAGAAAATTTTGTTTACTGCTTCCAGTTACGTGTAATTCCACCGATTTGATAATGGAACCTTTCTAGAATGGTGATTCCATCGAAAAAGAAGTTGTAATGAAAATTTTCTAAAACTTTGCACAGTTATAGTGCTGTAATATATTTAACAAATTTACACCAGTTTTCCGTGGTGTGGACTCTTATTTACCACGATTTACGTCATCACATGGTCAAAATGTTGTGGACTCACGAGGCGCAGCCGAGTGAGTCAGCAACAAATTTTGACCATGTGATGACGTAAATCGTGGTAAATAAGAGTCCACACCACGGAAAACCGGTGTAAATTTGTTTTTTACAACAATATTTAGAAAAAAACACAAGGAAAAATCGAAGTCTTGTTACAAAACGTGACAGCAAAGAAAGAGCAAGCGTTGTCTATAACTTTCTCGCATTCTGATTGGTGTTTTTCAAGCGCACGTGATGTTAGTGTCAGCACCATTGTCTGGACTCTCATTTACCACTCACGTCGACCAATCAGATTGCGAGTTTAGCGGCAATTGTGGTAAAAAACTAATTTGCTAGCTTGTGACAGCAATATTGGAAATCTTAGCCTTAAGCGAGAGACAACCATTATTTCCTGAAAGTAATTATTAGCAATGAAATATTGGTATTATTGTTATAATAGCAGAACATTGTCTTTGTGAAAAGTCTTAAAGTTACCAAAAAAGAGAAACTAATGAAGTAATAGGGCAATTTCAGCATCTACACGCTCCAAGTAAAATGCTAAAAACTAGATTGTAAAAGTGATTTCATGAGAATATTTCAAAATCTACTAATGAAAAATTCTTCAAATATGGATATGTTGTAGGTTGAAATGAAATTCAGGTTAAAATGATTTCAACCCAGTTTGATTTTGAATTACCTTTGTTTCTGTTTTATGATAATGAATCAAAGACAAAAGAAATTCAAAATCAAACTGGGTTGAAATCATTTTAACCTGAATTTCATTTCAACCTACAACAGATATATAATTAATAGAGAGTAGTATTTTCGTCAAGTACATGGAATAAAGAAGATAGGTCACCATGCTTGTTTAGGAGAAAACAACCACTTATATTTTATTTAGCGAGTTGAATCCTCAAAGGAAACCCACTTGGTTCAGAGTGCGCATGCACAAATGATGCAAGATATTATGCTCAGTAGTGATGCGCAATGCAATGCTAGGGAATCACCTTAAAATGCCCATTGCACTACAAAAACTTCACTTCATAAGAAAAATGAATTGTATAATGTAGTGTTTGTCACTGGCATAGTTTGATTATTTTAGTATTCAATTGTTCTGAAGTCAAACTAGTTTAATTTGTAGCATGTCAAATGGCTTTGGTGAATTTGCTTTCTATATATATCTACATTAATATTTTGTAAAATAAATACAGAGACAGTTACATAAAAGTTATTACAAAATTTGCAGTTTTGGAACATAAACCTCGAGTGCCCAAGTAAACACAGGTTAATTGTTCATTATGAGCATTTTTCTATTTCCTTGCTTAATACATCACTGTCAGTCACATTGATGATAATATTTTAATTGGACAATATAAAAAATCTCTCTGTTTTTAGTTACCTGTGGCGGTGCCGAAAACATTAACTTTGACAGTGATTGATAATTGAAACTAATAGTCATAAGAAATTTATTTAAAGCCGTACATGTAATGTGGCAGCATCATAAAAAACATTATTTTGAGAGCAAGTCTTTAGACTTTACCATACTTTCCAATGTGCTTATCAAAAAACGAATTTTGCACCAAAAGATGAACATCAATGTTTAAAGCACTGCAAACCAGTTCATCCAGTGAAAGCAAAATGTTTTTAGCAAAATCTCTGTTGAAAAAATGTATCATATGCAGTTCTTCCCCAGTTTAAAAATGGTAAAAGCTTATTTTGTTAGCAAACTTCTTCATTTTGCTTTCGGCATTTTTTAAGGTTGTGGTGTAGCATGTACAGTTATCTGTTGAATTTTTGAGGAACCACACTTGTAACCACAGTCCACAGACTCCATTCAGTGACTACATGTATCTTTTACTTCAATCCCATTTGAATTGGTTATCCTTTTGAAATGGTTAAACTTTGAAGTTAGTATTTGGAATACTTTTATCCTTGTACTAACCCAAAAATAATTCAAGAAAAATCCCAAATTTCGTTTTGTAAAATATTGAAAACAAATTGTACCATGTGAAAATACTGCCAAAGAGGTTTCATTTGAATGGTCACACCATAGGATTTCATCAACAGACTCAAAAGTTAGAACAACACTACATGTCTTCATAACTGACTCAGGTAGTGAGAGGATTAAAGATAAGCAGCCACCTTTTTCTGTCTGTCATAAGCATCAGTTAAGTAAATCACGGAGGGGACACTCTGATCTACTGCAAAATTTAGTGATTAGACATTTTGTTTTAATCAGATATTTCCATAATGACCATCAATGTTACAAAAGAAAAGGAATAATTATAATTTGAAAGTTGCATGTTTCTTGGCCTGTTAATTCCCACAGAGTCCTTGATTTGACAAATTTGCTCAATTCCTTGCCACCTATCTCAAAAAATACACAGGAAGGTTTTTTTTAAATATGCTCTTGGAACAGGAATAAAAAACATGCAAATTTTAGCAGTTGGGTTATTGCAATGTTGTCATTTTTCTTAATATTGTTGATATAATATTTTCATAGATTAATCATTATGTACCAGTGGTGTACTCTTTCCATCCTCTATATATCACTGTCAGTTGTACACGCGACATTAGGAGTTATTTTTTTTAGCAAAGATAAAGGATCCCGGATTGTTTTTATTGACAAGCAGGTGCCTAAATCTTGCTTTCGACAGTGATTGATCAGATGTCCGTAGGGAAATTGTCTTATTGCAAAACAATCAAAATGATAGGAAATCCCACGATCATCACCTGTATTGCCTTTGATTGTTCATACTGTTATATTTTTATATCTCGTAGCTAGCTAGCTAGATAGATATAATTTCCATATCAGCTGTTTATGTTTCCATTTTTGTCTGCTGCTGATTCTAAATTAAATGTCCCATCATGAATTTTTCTGAAACCAAGACAACATGTTAATGAAATAAAATTTAGTTTTAGGCAATTTTATTTGTATAAGTTCTTTCAAAATTAGAGAGAAAAAAATTGAAATGTTTACGTTTTCTCTCAATAAGCTTGTCATGCAATGTTCTATTTTATATCGCATTTTTTGAATAGAGCTATTAATAAATGGCTCATGGTTTATCTCTTCATTTCCTGTGATCCTGTTCAAACAAAACATTTTTTCTGAGTTCATTTGGTTAATTTTAATCTGAAAAAAATGTCCCATTGCCTACTTTTATCACATTAATTTTTTCGGTGTAATGTAGTTATGGCTTCGTTGTTTTTCTTCTTAGCTTTGAGGTTAATCAGTGGAAAATGAATACATGAACATCCTTGAAAGAACCACATGTTTCATCCCACCCCTGTTGTCTTCCATTTGTTATGTTTTGAATCGAAGAGCTGACATCCAGCCGAGCAATTGTTCAGGGGTTAAATGTAAACAATCTTGTTCCTTTTAACAGCTTGAATGTGACCAATAGGTCTTGACCATGCCTCTGTTATGGAATAAATTTTAATCCCATACAATCATCTAAGCCCAGTGGGGTTCTAAGAGCCTTTCAGCCGTGGATTTCTGTTGATTTCTCGGTGTGTTTAGGACAGCCTGTACAGGAATAAATAATGCATCACTGACAGCCTTTGGCGGAACGTTGAACTTTGCCTTGGATGAGGAAAGATATGCAGTGTTCTGTTTTGGATCTTGTAAATAAGCGATCGAACCAAAACTTTCTAATAGGAATTAGAAAGAATCATTGTCCTTTATAAATACATACCCTAAGGTAAGAAATTATATTGACATGAATTACATTATTCTCTGTTTTTTGAATGCGATGAGGGATACTGAAAGCATAGTAAAACGAAATAATGTCTCGATCTCGAGGTTTATATCACATGTATGCATGTCCTTAGTGCCTTACATATTTTTTGCTTGCTTTGGTAGCAACTTGACATGTTTGCAGTTCTTTAGTCAACACAAACAAAATGAAATCATTGTGTTCTTACTGCAAAGAATCAAAGCAAATCTTTCAAACAGTTTGCTTTAAATGCTTTCAAACAATTTGCTTTAAATGCAAAAATGTATTTCGTTTAAAGCTGGGTGTGACGATGGAACTCGTGTTTATCGCATCGGAGTAAAGTAAAAAAAAATAACGTTTAGAACTTCAAGGCAGTCCTACTAATCTCATATTTAGCAAATCACAGCTTAATCTATCGTTTTGTGGTGGATATTGAATTTACTGAACAGAATTTATCTACAGATAGTTGTAAGAATAAAATGTAAAATGCATAACTCATATATATTACTGTGTATTTGTAGCAAAGCTTTAAATTAATATGTTGACATGTTTCAATGCCAGATAAAACTAATGGGTTGTACAGTGAATGTACAACTAATTCTTGCTTTTACGTTTGTGTATCAAATTATCCTAACAACAGTACCGTTTCGTGTGGTACTATAGATTTATTATTCTGCACAAGGTTGTTCCAACTTTCGAGTCTGTAGATGAAATCCTAAAGGTGTGACCAATGAAATCAAAGTTCCTTAGCAGTACTTTTCTATTAGTTTTCTGCTTGTTCTTCAGTGTTGAAACCCGAGATTTTATCCAGAATTTTGACTTTTTACGCCATTGGTAGTGAATCAGGGTTAAACATTTCTTGCGTGTATATTAAATTGTGTAATGCATGGCGAATACAACATTCTGCATATATACATGTACATGTGCATGTAATAGGTGTGTGGAGTGATAAGAAGTCGAGAACATGTGTGTTAAGATTGATTCATTGTTTACATTCTATAGTAGTTACCTCGCAACAAAATGAGCACTGTAGCATAATGATATTGTATCAACAGTGTACAGTTATATTTGTGGCCTAATCGTTCGCTGAATCAGTTGTACTTTAAATACGGCTTCTCAGTGCTAAAGAAAGTGACATTTAGTAGCTTAAGTACACGTGTGGTCACGGTAGTACTGTAGGATTTTACCACAGGCTCAAAAGTTAGAATCGCATTTCTTTCTTCATGGTTTGACTTTTGTAATTATCATAAAACAATTCAATTAATCTGTTGTTGCGGAAAACTGTTTCTAGTTTTTAAAAAGATAGTCAACTGTCTGCCACTCCGTGTTCTACAACTCATTAGAGAATTTAGTACCTCGCCAATAATTGATTTAGCAAGAAAGAAAAGCAACTGAATCACCGTTTTTCTTCGAATCAGCGCCCGGGTGCTTAATATCTATAATATTTGGGTAGAGTGGAGGGAGAGAGGAGGGGCGGGTGGGGGGGGGGGGGGGGGGGGGGGAGGAGGGTCTAGCCTGTTCCAGGCGTTCAGATAGTGGGAAAAGCGCGAAAAGTTGGGGAAGGCGCGAAGAAAAGCGAGCGAAAAAAAATGCGCTCGCTTTTCTTCGCGCCTTCCCCAACTATTCGCGCTTTCCCCACTATCTGAACGCCTGGAACAGGCTGGGGGGGGGGGGGGGGGGGGGGGGTCTTATTTGAGGGAGGACGCTTAATCGAGCGGCGCTTAATAAATGTTTCTTTAAACCATCTGCAGCTTTATTTTTATTAGATGTTAGTAGCGAACAAACCCACATCATTCTACAGATAGAAAGCTGGATGTTTTTTATGCAATAAAATTTCTTATTCATGAATTTTCATATTCAAACGGTTGTTTATTAACCATTGCTTCTTGAATAATTATTTAAATAATTACCAACGGAAGAAGTTTTTAGAGAAGCGTACCACATGATGATTGTCTGCATTTGTTATGTCTCTTAACAGTTTTGTCTCTCAGAGTCCATTATGGAGACATGAACTTTCAAGTCTGTTGACGAAATCCTACGGTGTGACCATTCAAATGAAACCTCTTCAGCAGTACCTTGCATGGCACCATTTGTTCTAACTTTTGAGTCTGGACGAAATCCTATAGTGTGACCATTCAAATGAAACCTTTTTGGCGGTACTTTTGCATGGTATCTTGTTTTTCGTAATGTTTACTACATGAGCGGGAGTGTTGTATCGGCCTGTACAATCACGAGGCGCAGCCGAGTGAATGTCTAGTGCCGATACAACACGGACGCGAATGTAGTAAACAACTTGTGAAATTCACATTCCAGATACAACTCACTAGTGGTTGTATCTAATTTACATATCAGATACAACTCACTTGTGGTTGTATCTAATTTACATATCAGGATAACCATGTGATTGGAATGGCTCATTTCTATCTGTTAGTACCCTTATGAGTTATTAATGAATTTTACAAAATATTTGACTTTTTGTACACTTGTGACCACTATTGAAGTTAGCGCCAGGTATAGTTTGGTGTATAATCATGGTTTTTCAGTTAGATCTTTTGAATCTGTGGATGAAATCCTTACCCTGACTGTTAGCGTGATCATTCAAATGAAAACTAATAATCAGTCTTTTTCTGCTGTTAGATTCGTTAAATGTTTAACTTTTTCATTGTTGCCCAACAGCAGTCATCGATCCAGAAGCCGTTTATTAATCATTCTGTTACTCGTAATCCTGAGGTTGGTACGCCGTATTATTAAACTTCAGCATAAAGTGCGTTCATGCACAGCTTACCTTGACTTTAACTATAACAAACAAGAATTTTTGTTTCACTAACTTTTGCCTTTAACATTTGTGTTTGTTGACATAACTGATTTGCATTGTCGGATGGGTGATATTCGTATTTTTCCAGAGAGCTTTCGCGTTTTTTCCGAGGAGTTTCCGAATTCCGTTTTCCAACGGGGTACGGTTTGGATTTTCCGAAAAGTTTTCGATTTGTGTTATCCGAAAAGTTCCGTTTTCGATTATCCGGTTAAAAGTTAAAAAGGGCTCTTTAGAAGATTTGTTCTGGTATTCTTGTAGAAGACAATCCCGCCTTGTTAACGTCGTTGTGAGGACGACTGTAGTTGTTAACTCCATGGGAGACATTGACTTGTTGGCTGCTTTTTGACTCGCACAAAGTCCGTTTGTTCATTCATAGCCAGTTAGATGTTGGATTATTTTTTGCGAAGCATTAAGAGTAACATATTTACCTATTTTGGTTTTAAGCGTGCAGTCGAGGCTCATGCGGGGGAATCTTTTCACATGCAAATATTTTTAATGATATTCCCCCGCATTAGCCTACGTCAATCAGGTGCACTTAAATGGGTTATTCTTTGCTGTTTCCCTCCTGGTTTCAAACTGATAAAAATCACCCGTGATGTTATGAGTAAAAAATGTCCGCATGCACTTGTTAATCTCGCATTTTGTTATTGACGCGACCAATTAGTGCTCGTAATTTCAAATCGTCCTCGCGCTACGCGCTCGGCCGATTTGAAATGACTCGTCCGATTACTCCCTGAATTGTACTCCACTCAGTCCAAAAGTCAATTTCCGAGTTGCCTTTAGCCTCTCTATCAAAGCGAGGCTAGGTGCGAAACCTTTCATATGAAAATGAGTTTTCATTCACATGCAAATAAAACTTATTTGCATGTGAATGAAACTCATTTTCATATGAAAGGTTTCGCACCTAGCCTCGCTTTGATAGAGAGGCTAAAGGCAACTCGGAAATGGCCTATTACTATTTTTTATAATGATAATAATGAATGGCTTATAAAACGCTCATATCACATGTGTTTCATGGCGCTTTTCATTCACTTATGAGAATGAGATGGGTTCAGCGTCAGAAATTTAATTTTAATTTAATTTAAGTTTTGCCTGATCTTTTATAGATTAGACCTTCCTTGGGACAAAAGCCTTTCACTTCCAAAGTCAGATCGTGAGACATGTTATTTGGTACAAAATTTTGAACCTGTGGGTCAAATGTTAAACTGTTGACTCTACATGAAAGCTCTTTAGCAGTACAGGAGCAGTCAATGGAAGCTTTCAAAATGGCTGTCATGTGCCATGTTTAAAAACGCTGACCCCGAACTTTTTTTTATTATTATTATTATTTATTTAGCACTCGCACCTTGTCTCACATTTTAAGTATTAAATGATCCGTATGAGAAGGAAAGTGCTAACGGCAATGCACTATGGAATGTCAACTTTTTTCATTGTTACAACTAGTAATCTCATTGGCCTAGACTCAAAGACCGCGAAAAAGTTTGTTTTACCTTTAACTCCCTCGACTACTGTACTTGGAAATTCTTTAAATCTCCGCTTCTTTGGTTCTTAAATCCGTAAAAACGAACATCTCCCCGCATTGCTAAAACGTATTTCATAATTTGAAAATTCTTGATGTTTTTAGTATATACTCTCTCCAAGTAAGTTCTTTCATGTACCTATATCATAATGATGCTTTACCTATTTCTTTTACACAAATCTTTCAAACTGGAAACCAGATTCATCAATATTCAACAAGATACTCTGACTTTTACCGATCTCATACCTGTAGAACAAATATTAAAAAATTTTCGATCCTGTTTCAAGGACCTAGAATATGGAATTCATTACCGAACGACATCAAAAATGCCCCGTCTTATAGTATATTCAAGCGTATGATCAAACCATTTTTAAGGGTCAGACAGAATGTAACCTAAACAGCTTAACACTTACATCTATATTTTCCTCTAAACACACTTATATACTTAAAAAAACGACTTTTTCTTCTTCTTATTTTCTTAAAATGCCGCCTAGTATTTAAATTGCCCGTGGGGGGAAATCTCTATTCCTCATAAGCTCGGCTTCTTGGAGATTTCCCCGCCACAGTCACTCCTCCCAAGTTATGTACAAATTTTAAATTTAATGTTAATTAACCTATTTATTAATGTTTTTTTTTTCTCCTTGTAATTCATTGTTTGTGGCAAAATAAATAAAATAAAATAAAATAAAGTTCCTCGAAGCAAGATTTTATCCCTGAAAGCTCTTCTTTTTCCACTAAAGCGGCTTCTGAGTATCCCTTAATTAGTATCCCTGTCTTGAGTAGCAAACCGCGAAAAAATGTTGGGTAATAACGACTTTAATTCTCCGCTAAACACAGCAAACTAAAGTGCAACTAAAGTGTTTACCGAGCTGACGGCTGTGTAACCGCGCGAAAAACAAAGCCTCGCTTTACTTTCAAAATTGCTAAGATCCCGGATGTTACGCGACGTCATACACGCATGTTTTGCGACGTCAATTAGCCCTGCGAATTAGCCCTGCCCAACGGACACACATGTACACACGCGCGCCCGCGAAACATTCCGCAAGCCATGACCATGAAAAATGACGGGCTCTGCAGCGAGCCTTCGGCCCGCGGGAGCTCCGCTATAAACCATCAGCTCCTCCCCTATTCTTGAAATCACAGACATTCTATGTGGGAAAGAGCCAGTGCCGCAGATCAATTAAGTTAACTGTAGTTCTTATGTCACATCTGCTGTGATGGGTTATGCCTTTTGCAGATCACACAATTAGAATTAGAATTGGTACTCTCATGTGGTGCTGTTTATTATGCTGTACAAGGTGATTCTAACTTTTGAATCGGTGTTTAATATTCTAAACTTTGACTATTCAAATGAAAGCCGCTGAGGTTAATGAGTCAAACTTTCCAGTAGTACTTCTTTTGCTGTGTAAGGTGGTCAATGAAATCTTAAATTGTGACCCGGCAATCAAATGAAAGCTAATGAGCAGCACTTTGCAGTGGTACTGTTAATTATGCTGCTGTCTGTACAAGGCGGCTGACGAAAGCTGTTTTCTTTTGACTCAATTTTATTTGTCGGTAAAGCTTGATATGTTCCTGTTCATTTCAAGAAATTCGAATTGCACGTCAGTTCTAGATCTTTTCTGAATAAAAACTATTGATCACATATTTCTTTCGCGTGATATTTTTTATTATGCCCTGAAAGGTGTTTTTCTCACGTGTTAAAAAGTGGGTGAAATTCCCAAAGTATAACTTACAAAAACTGTACTTTTTCACTTCAGTTTCAAACGTGCTAGCTCTTAAAAGTAAAAGCTAGGGTTAAAAAGTAAAAGATGTTTACAAGCCTAAATTTCGTGCAAATGTTCGGCCGCAGGTGTTGAAAGCTGTTTTCTTTTAATTGACATTTTAATTGTCAGTAGAAGCTAATATGTTGCTGCTCATTTCAGGGAATTGAGTTTCACGTCAGTTGCCTAAGATACGTGTCAGCTTTACGCTAATTATATGTTTACAATGCTCACATCTTTACTAACTCTTCGTTTGAAATAATCGTTTTCTTTTGTCTTTAACATTTCTCTATCTCCACCCTGTGTAACTGAGTCTAAAATACATTTGATCGTCATCCAAATATCATGTTTGTTGTGAATTCTATTTAATTTCATTTAGCGTATTGAAATTACGTTTGCCATTATAACCGAACTTTTAGAAATGATTAAAACGTAAATGTGCCTATATATTTCAGCCACGTCACTGCTTTTGGCACGCCTCAAAAAAAAAAAAAAAAACATTTACAAGCCAAATATTTTAAACCAGGTCAGTCTTCCCCCGTCTTATCATTCCATCTTTGTTCCTTTATGGTTGTAAAACCTCATTTGTTCTTTTTTCAACCTGAAATTAGCTATTTTGAGTATAACTTTTATTTTAAGATAATTTTCTCGATAAGATAGCGTGACAAAGCTATAAAAGATCTGTATCTTTTGATATTGTGCGTTTTTTGTTGCCAATGCTGAGTATAATTCGACGCATACTTATGAGCTCGGCCCTGTTGACCGTTGCATGGCGTTTACGCACACCCTCGATCGCAACTGTCCTGTATGTTCATATCTGAGCATTACACTGAACTTATCTGCTTCCTTTTCTCAGTTTGATGGAGGGTTCCCGCGATTTGGATTCAAGTTCGAGCGACTTGGCGGACGTTTTTATGGATTTCACCCTAAACAAAACCGAGCCAGATGATCGCGATACAGAAGAGTCCTTCACCTCATGCAAGTTCACGCGAAAATCATCGAGCAGCTCCACGGCGTCCTCGCTAACGGACACGTCAAAGCAACGTTTGTCCGTCGAAAGCGAAGAAAGTGATAGTGGCGTGGGATCGAACCACTCTTCTAGCACTGAATGCGTCGTGTGCAACGATAAAGCCACTGGCTACCATTATGGTGTGTTCACGTGTGAGGGGTGCAAAGGGTTTTTCAAGCGTACGGTTCAAAAGCAGTTGGAATACACTTGTAAAGGAGAAGGCAACTGCGAGGTGAATCAAATCAACAGAAATCGATGCCAGTATTGCCGCTTTCAGAAGTGCGTCGCAAAGGGGATGCTTAAAGAAGGTGCGTGCCGGTTTGTTCTCATCTTGCTCATTTACTGTTACTGTTTAAATTAGCGCGAGAAAACATTTCATTGCGAGCGCGCAGTAAACATCCCACGTGTAACGACTCTCGGACTGGCGGCGCGACAGTAAGAAATCGCAGACAAAAACAGTCGCAAGAAATTCAACGAGTTGAATTTTGCGCGACAAAGTCAGGGCTTGTCGCGTCGCCTTTGCCTGAGTGGGAGCACGTGTAATTTTCACAGTGCACTGGCGATGCGACGTTTTCGGAACATCGCGTCGTCTATGTAGGCAAAAAAAAAAAAAAAAAAAAACTGCTCGTGTAGCGGCGCCTTTAGACTGCCATTTTGAATCGGGGTGAACCAAGCGCGAAACACATCGAGTGTTTGCTTTAATTTCTACGGTCAAGTGAGTCATTTGATTTTAAAATCTACTTTCAAAACCAATGCAACTTTTTACAACAATAGTATAGAGTTTTTTTGAAAAATGGTTGTCATTGCCAGTCTCGGTTGGTTAAGAAGTCGAGGTTTTCTCGTGAACTTGCGAGCATTAAAAATTATATGATCGTGGAAAGTTTGGGTGTGTCTGTTGTCAAGACTGTTTCACCGTGATTTGTATGCAAAAGCTACTCTCCCCTCCCCGGTAAAGCTGTTTTTGCTTATTGTGAGAATTCTCTTGGGGTTGGGACGGTTTGCCCAAAAAAAATTACGTTGAAAAGCAGGTAAAGATATGCTATTCTAGAAAGACTGAGTGTTTTTGTTTTAAAGTTACAAACTAATGGTTTATGATAATTTTGAGAGATTTGTTAGTATGTGAAAACTAATTCTGGCTCTCTACCCTCTGCCGCTTTTGACGAAGAAACGTCTGTCTTCTCGCAGAATGATAATATGGCCCCTAATTTTTATTTTCATTATGACCTCATCGTTAAGTTAATTCGCTCTTGTTTACAAATTCCTATTTTTTCTGATGACAGTCAACGATGGCGTTCATCCACCTCGCGTCACCATCACGTGATTATCACGTGATTTATAGGGGATGCGCAAAAGCGACGCGTCAAGTTTGTAATCAGGTTACAAACTTTTGTTACTTATTTACTAGTATAACGCAAACCTTGCAGACCAACTTTTTGATCTTCCAACTTCGTTGCTTCATAGCTATACGAGAGGATCATACCCCAGGGGGAAGACACCGGCATTGTATAAAACTTAGTCCTTGACGCATCAGCTTTGTTCCTGCTTAGGCGTGGGATAACATCATGTCCTTGGGTTACATCTACCCACCCATACCCATTCTCGCCTCTGAATCACCTTCCTAATCTTGTAGACCAACTCTTTGATCTATCAACTTCGTTGCTTTATAGCTGTACGAGAAGATCGTACTCCAGGGGGGAGACACCGACATCGCTCCCTTCAGGATCACCGCCCTAAAAAGCAACGGTCTCCAGAAGAAGCAACCACAAACGGGACCGCAACAGGTGGGGAGGACTGTATCGAAGGTGCTGTTACCAAACAGCTGGACACTCCCCCCAGTAAGGAGGAAGTGATGGCGTTTATAGAAAAGATTCGAGAGCGTTCGACTTTGATTCCGGACATTCCCGGTCATACGATTAAGAGTGACGATGGTGCTACCCAGGACGTCAATAAATTGATGGAGCTGGCTTACCAAGAGCTCTATCAAATCATTCAGTGGGCCAAAGATGTGCCTGGATTCAAGGAAATCGACCTGGAAGACCAAGTGTGCTTGCTCAAAGCCTGCTTCATGGATCTCCAGTTGTTGCGCTTAGCGTACAGGTCGGTAGCCTGTGATCCTATGTCCATAAGGTTTGGCCAAACTCTCATCTGTGAGAAAAAAGAGGTGACGGCGTTGGGCTGGACAGAGGATCTCGTGGATACCACGCTGGAGTTTACTGACAAGTTGCGCAGTTTGAATCTGGATCCGAACGAGTTTGCGTGTTTGTCTGCGCTAGTTTTGTTTTGTCCAGGTTTGTGGGTTTTCTTAGGTTGCGTTCACATCAATGCTTAAACTTGTTTAAATGCTGTTTAGTTTAACAGGTTTAGAAATATCTCTTAACTTCCCGTTATATTTGGAGTAAAATATTTACCTGTACTTTGTTGATTCCATTCCAGGTAAGCAGTGAATGTGAATCTTAGGCCAAAGTTCAAAACCCAACCCTTCCCCTTTTCCGGGTGTTTCTTGGTGTTGCGGAAGCCATTGTTGGTTAGCTTTTGTGTTGTGGTGTGGGTATTGTTCAGTGTCTTTTGAATCTTTTGTTTTACGTCATTTGGTGATCACACCATCCGCAACACCAAGAAACTACCCCTTTTCCGGACTACTAAAAACATACAGACCCAAATGACCCAAATCTATTCCCAATTTTAGACCAAAATGGGTAAAAAATATACGCTTTAGGGCCGCATAAAGCCACGGTCCAAGACTCATTTTCATCTCTCAAACTGATGTTGGACACATATGATGTTTTCAAAATGTAGTATTCTTTGTCGTTGTATTACTGACGTAGATAAAAAATAGAATCCCTGAGAAAATAGAACTCCGGTTATCCTTTCAAGTGTCCTCCAGAAAACTGATATGAATTAATGGCATTTCCACAGATACACCCGAGCTAAAAAACAAAAAAGTTGTCACGCAGCTACAATCCGAAGTAAACAGCCGCTTGCGTGACTACTCCACATTGCTCTACCCACAGAAAGTAAACCGCCTTGGCAAGTTGTTGCTTTGTCTTCCTACTCTTCGCTTGTTCAGTGAGAAAGCACTGGAAAACTACGTAGCCCTAGAGTTCTTCGGCAAGTTGGATATGCCGCCATTAGTGGCAGAGCTATTGGAGTAAGGTTAGCGTGACAGTGTGACTCAAGAAAGAGTGGTTGGCGTGACAAGAGATTCTCGCAATCTCGACTGGAACGGATATTGTTGTGCTCGTAAAGGAGCTTATAAGCAACATTAAATACTATATCTGATAGGTTTTATTGAGGGATTGCCGAAGGCGCACGATGATAAGGGGTTTGACAGGAAAGACTGTGCTCGTGAAGGTAGTAAATCAGCATCCCTTGAACTCCTAAGAGTGATCAAAGTCAACATTCAAGAAAAATGATAAATTATGTTTTGTAGAATATTGGAAAACAAACAGTGCCATAGGAAAGTACTGCTCAAGAGCTTTCATTTGAATGGTTACACTTTAGGATTTTATCCACAGACTCGAAAGTTAGAACCACCTTGTACAGCATAATCAATCGTCGCAGTGGAATCGCACTACAGGTAACCCAAGCTCATCACTTGAGCTTGGGTTACCTGTGATCACACTACCAAAGGTTACATCCTAGGAGTTAAGAGTCATTTAAAATTCAGTTAAAACAAATTTTCCTTAGGGTTGTTTCGACCAAACAGAAGAAAAAAGAAATTTGATGATTTTCGGAAAGAATGATTTAAAACATGATTGACCAATTACGACCAGAAGCTTATACATCTACAGTAAAGCTCTGTGAACACGAGAAATTAAAATATATGCGAGGAACCTCGTTTAACTAAAAGCAATTTATTTTATATTGTGTAATTTTTAATCAAATCAGTAGTTGTAAAAAGATATCAGTAAAGTGAAGATGATTAGAGATTCGAAAAGATTCCGTTCCGCGTAAATAAGATTTAAAAATGTGTTAAAGACATGCGCAGTAGAAAAGACCTTGCCCCGTAAATTGTGCGTCTTCATGTTTAAAGCTATCCCAAGACTTAGTTGTTACCAAAAAAAAAAAACAGGTTCAAAGCCAGTCAAACTGGAAATTCTGGCTGCCCCGTTGTGGTAGTTTTCTGTAGGTTAAACTCCCCGTATGATCACGGTGTATCTAGCTGTTCAGCAGGTCATGTGACCACAGTGTTTTGACTTAACCCTTTCACTCCCAGAGTCAATTATGGAGACATGTAGTACAGTTCTAACTTACAAGTCTGTGGACACAATCCTATGATGTGACCATTCAAATGAAACCTCTTCAGCAGTCCTTTTGCATGGTACCATTTGTTCTAACTTTTGAGTCTGTGGACACAATCCTATGGTGTGACCATTCATATGAAACCTCTTCAGCAGTACTTTCGCATGGTACCATTTGTTTTTCAATATTTTACAAAATGAAATTTGAGATTTTTCTTGAATTTTGATGTTTGGCACTCTTGGAAGTGAAAGGGTCAAAAGGGAAATTACTCGATCCTGCCCATCAAAAGCGTTTCTTGAGCTGTATGGTGCTGCCCAGGTGCGTCCGTACAACGCTCCAGCTCGTAAGGGTTGTAGGTTTTTTATTTGTTGGCCTTGAATTACCAGGCGTACCCAACGGAATGTTTTGGTGATAAATCTGTTCGGAAGGAATGCCTTATTCATCTTAAAAATTCCTAATTAATTGGACTGAAAACTCAAGTTTTCTTTAGCAAAATGTCATCTTAAAATTTCGTATCATCGGAAAATTTAATACCTTTTGTTTTTCGTCGGAATAAAAATGTCGTTTTAGGTAGAAATAAGGTCGGCTATAGCTATGTTCACACTTGGTACCCCAGCACTAGTCCCTGGGTACCGGCACAAAATGGTGCTGCGTCCAGACACTGGGTACCAAAGATATCAACATGTTCACATTCAGAGTGCACCAAGGAATTGTAGGTACGCAAAGCAGAGGTTTGTGGGTGTAATGCCTCGGAACTAACGCAAAACGTGTGCACACTGGGAACCAGTACCCACTTAAGTGCCCGAGTACAAGATCTCGACCTTGTACTCGGGCATGGTGCCCGTGCTCGAGTACTGGCGTGGGTACTTGAAAAAAAGATGTATTCACATTAGTGCCCAGCGATAATCGTACTCGAGCACCAAGTGTGAACATAGCCTATGATTTTTGGAAAGGAGAATGCAGTTAGTAAATTCATGTGATAAGAGTCCTACAATTACCTGCCGCTGAAATATTCATCGAAAAGAACCGAAAACATCAAACTATATTAGCTTTCAAATGATCAGCATCAAATTTCACCTTGTAATATCAATGCCTTATCAATCAAAAAGGTCATGAGAACGAATTCTCTTGATATCTAAACAATTTCTCCCCACTACTTCTATAGGAAAATGTATAGGGACAAGAAATGAGAATTTAAATTTTGATATTAGGGCTTAAAGGGTTAAAGGCTCTAAAATGATCTGGAAAAAAAGAAAAGTACAACGCCATTCCAAGCGTTTTCCTAAGCAATTTTTGGTGGGTTCCTTGTGCAATCCTTGTTGGGGATCCTGTGCATTCCTTGTTGGTTGCGCCTAAACTATCTGGCCGGAATAGGTGGTCAATTCTTGACACTGGAAAAATGTTCTTTATTTTTAAAGAAGTCCTATAAAAAATCGTTTTGCATTGGACCTCGATAAAGCTAATTAAGTTTCTGAGTTCTCTCTGTTGAGCTATTGTCCTCTACCAAGAGAAAATTCTCTTGCCTCTACAGGAAAAAAATCAGTTACCTTGACTTGTCTTTTAAAAAGTATCGTTTATGGTAAAAATACTTAAACCGTTACCGCATTGGCTCTCGCTAAACCTTTTGATTAAGGCACCATCCACAGCAATGCGTTTTCGTTTGAAAATACAGAAATGTTTGTGCGTTTTGACTTATCTTCAACACTAATTCGGCGTTTACAAACACCGAAAACTGATCTTTTAAAAACGCTCCCTTGAGTGGATAAATGTGAAAACGCCGTCTATGCGTTTTAGTGTGGGTGGAGTAAACGAATCTTTTCTCAAACGCTGACAGTGTCTTCAAAAAGAAAAGTTCTCGCTTGAATTTTTATGCAAATTTATGCTTTTTCAAACGAAAACGCACAAGTATGGAGAGAAAACTGTTGATACGTTTTTGATGCGAAAATGCCTGTTTTAAATTGAAACGGATTAGTGTGTACATAACTTAAGGTGGTAAATTTCTTTTGCTGGTTTCCAAATGTTGGTTTTCCATACTTCTTGGCCAAAGAGCCTACAGCCTGCACGTGCAATTTATGAGTTTGTGTCAAAATCTCAATTCCAAGAAAAATACCAAATTTCATGTTGTAAAATATTGAAAAACAAATGCTACCATGCAAAAGTACTACTGAAGAAGTTTCATTTGAATGGTCACACCATGGGATTTTGTCTACAGACTCAAAACTTAGAACTACCCCACTCGTCTCCATAATTGACTCTGAGAGTGACAGGTAAATAAGTCTCCCAGACTCAAAAAGCGCCGGACAAAGTCCTCAACAAAGTTTTCAATTTTAATACGCTCTGAATGGTTACTAAACAATCAAAACCTTTAGCGAGAGTTCGTTACACAGAAGTTGTAATAAATATATATTGTATCTTATACTTTTGAAATAATTTAAGTCATAGTTTAGAACTACAGTGTTATCTATCCGGCCGCCATGTTGGATTGCGCGAGGTTGTGGGGGGCTGCTTCTTTGTATAAAAACCCGAGTTCTATTTGATTGTTATTATGTTTTTATACGAATACATAGCAACCCCAGCAATAAAGGTCGAGTCACGGTCAACCTCGTTTTCAGGTTCTCTCTTTTTCTCTGAAGATGAAAGTAGAGAGACCCTGGGCGCGAGGTTGATCCACTGTTGTTTGCAAAAACCGTCACTGCACAATGAGCGAATAAGCGTTGCGTGACTACGCTTGACGTGACAACTCCACAAAACGGAGGCTATAATCAATATGGCGGCCGAAAACGTTTGTGAAAGAAGAGAGTCTCCCAAGAAGTTTTATCGTTATTCAACTTATTCTTTTAAAAATGGAATCGTTTATGTATCACTAGGATTACAAAGTTAAAATATAGAAATGTTAGATGGTTATGTTGTGAAGTCCGTTTTTCTGGTATCACAGGGTGTTGGCGCGGAAAGAAGCAGAAAAAGATGAAGAAAGACTAGGTTTATGCCCCATGCATCGATAAAAATATTAAACTAAGACAGAAAGCCGACATATTACTGCGCCTTACAGTAACACGCCAACACAAAGCACAACTAAGGTTTACGTTTTACACTGCCGTCAATAATAATTATAGCGACAAACATTGGACCCCTGAAAACAGAAACTGTCAAAATGGATCGAAATCCACCAATCACAACCCACAAACATGATCATGTGATCCTGAGACGTCCGCAATGATATTTGCAGCAATTCTCTATTTTCGAATTGCCCATAATACACTTTGTTTGCCCCCCAAATTTTGCATAAACTATTGTTTTGAAATGCTCTCCTCCCAAGAGCATTTTAAAACAATAGTTTATGCAAAATTGGGGGGGGGGGGGGGCAAACAAAGTGTATTATGGGCAATTCGAAAATAGAGAATGAAAAACAAAACAGAATTCGCATGTTATTGAAAAGAACGTTAAAAATGGCGACCTGTTTACATTTTTCGGTGTCAAGTTGCCGAGTGTTACGCTCCGAGCTGTCATGGCTGTCGTGCTTACTTCGGATAATTAAGAACTCCCGAAGAGTATCCGAGTGTTATAAACCAATCAGAACATTGCTTAGAGCAGTTGTGGTTACACCCGAAGGGTTTCTGAGTTTTGTGAGCCAATCAGAAACCGTTGTTCAAGCAAAACGAAGACATTTCATTATGTTTTACACGACAAAAACTCCAGGATTTTTGGAGAATTCTCTATTTTCGAATTGCCCATAATACACCTTGTTTGCCCCCCAAATTTTGCATAAACTATTGTTTTGAAATGCTCTTGGGAGGACTTCATATTCCTAAGAGCATTTCAAAACAATAGTTTATGCAAAATTTGGGGGGCAAACAAAGTGTATTATGGGCAATTCGAAAATAGAGAATTCTCAGCAGCCTTGTTCGGTAGTGTAGCAGCTGCTCGGAAGATCTGTCGAGATTGGTTAAAACAAACAATAGTTTTCATTGTCGACTCGTTCAATTAATTGTTTTATTTCTATTGTTTCTCGTTCATTGTATCCATCCAATTGGGTTAGATCTTACGGCAGCTGCTACATGACCTGCCTTGTTCGGTATATAAACTTTATGTCTACCCAAGGGTAGGGGGGGGGGGGGGGGGAGGCTTCGTAAGAAGGTTCATAATTGCTTACCGATGCGGCACACAAGTATCATTAGAAACCAAACCCCTATTCTCTTTATCCATTCAACGACGCGCACCGCGCTCTCTGTTTTCCCGCGCTTTAGGCAGCTTGGGAATATCACCAATTCTTATAATTCTGCTTTTTCCCTGGGACTTTTTTGGCTTGTTTTGGCCTGGAATTTACCTTGACACGTGACTCTCAACCGCCGGAGCCTGAGCACCAGTTGTAACTGGTCCTCGTGCTGAGCCTCTGGCGGCTTAGGGGTCCGGCCACTCTGGAGACGCTAATGGTGATGTAGACTACGAGCAGTCCCTCTTTCCCAGCTTAGTCCGTCGAGCGAGAAACGAAAAAAAACATTGGCGAGCGGAAACCCCCAAGTTTTCGCGCGGCCGTTTTCCACTCGCCAATGTTTTTCGTTTCTCGCCAGTGGTTTCTCGTTAGACGGACTAAGCTGGGAAAGAGGGACTGCTCGTAGTATAATGGTGATGATACAGTGGAACCTCGATTTAACACTTCAATGCCTGTATGAAGCTACAGTACACTGTAAATATAACTATGGCACTGGAAAACTGTAAAGGTTATACCTTTACCCTATAGCACACACTGTTGGTCTGTTCCGCATTTAGCTTTTGTCGCGCGTTGACATTTATTCGTTATATCGGGGAAGATTTTACGTTTGGGCTGCCGGATTGTGTTCGTTATAAGAAGAATTTCGTTATCGAAGTTCTGTTTCATACATTTTACTTGTAATTTTGCCGGGCTGGAGAATATGTTTCGTTATACCGAGGACTTCGTTATATACACCAAATTGAAGAAACGTTGTTGGGTGAAAAGCATAAACCATGAACGATGCGACCCAAAGGTTTACTGGGAAGTTAGAAAATTTAATCTTCGTCTGTGACAGAATATACATTATATTACTGTAACACAAGATGCATATATCATGCTCTTAAATGTCTCAAACAAAGAAAACATCTTGATTATCAAGAAAGTAGAATATTATTAGCTTGCCAATGCTGCCTACCCAGAATCCCTTTCGGTCTCATCGTTCATGGTTTATGCTTTTCACGAGTCAACGTTTCTTCAATTTGGTGTAAATGTTCGTTAAATCGAGGTTCCACTGTAGAACAGGACCTCACGCGGACAAAAAGGTAAAAGATCTTGAGAAAATAGAGTGCATGGTAATTACTAGCGGGAATCAATATTTATTAATATATAAACAGTTTAAACGGATTTATCCACCAGGGATTGACTTAAAACCTTTTTCACAAAACAACTCTAACATCTTCCAAAAGAAATAAAATACACATACAGAGCTCTGAAACAAGTGGATATGCAGTGCCAGACTGGCTATCCGTGCCGAGTGTGTCTCTGAATCTGTATTGGTTCTTTCTTCTTAATGTAAAAAATAAGCACCATTTATATTCAACTATCTAGTAAATAGAACATTATCATACGACTTCATCAGGTTCTGAGACCCTGATCATGTTTAGGACAAAAATAAACGAAAATACATACCCTGTGTAGGACAAAACCCTCTGTTTTAGGACCCTTTCTAGGACACGGCTCGTGCGTGGTTTTTGATGATCTGAGCTTTAAAAAAATGGTAGACGGATACTTTGAAAAGAAAATGACTTCGCCTTCGCATTAATATACTCATCAAGACAAGGGAAGTCACCACAAGCGCTACGTTAACTGGAACCATACCCTGTTTAGAACAGATTCAGATCCTGTTTAGGACAGACTCACGTTAAATTATATACCCTGTTCAGGACAAATAGTCCAAAAACCATACCCTGTCCAGCGGCACGTCCCCGTATAGGTCATATGAGGAAGTATCCCCCCCCCGGGTTCATCAGGTACATTTAACTGACAACTATTCACCGATCGAAGTTGAGGTAATATATCAAACATGAGACACAGTAATCTTTGGATGTTGTCCTTCAGTAGCATTTTAAGAATATAAAAATTTATCGAATGAGGCCTTAAACTACTGTGATAAAACGGTAAAATCCAAGCTTTCGCCGATGAGACACAGTGTTTCATCTGATTTCCAAACACTCATTAAACATTAATTTCCTTTGTATTTGTATATAATGAGTTTGAGAAGTAAACATCCACCACTGGCCACCGACACTGAGGTGAATAGTTGTTTTAGTACATACTAAAACAGTGACATAATATAGCACCAAAATGATGATTTTTAACTCATTTATTTCTGTCAACGATAATAACTGATTTTCGCGAGCAAATTGCTTGGAGACGAATAGCACTTGCTATCCCGAGTTTCAGTAGCCAATCAGAGCGCGCCAACAACGCATCAACTGTTTTAGTATATATACTAAAATACACTATATATGGCCACCCTTTGTCTCTGGCCAAAGTGTGACCATTCGAATGAAAGCTACTGAGCAGTACTTTCCTGTGGTACTGTTTATTATACTGTACAAGGTGGTTCTAACTTTTGAGTCTGTGGATGAAATCCTAAAGTGTGGCCATTCAAATGAAAGCTACTGAGCAGTACTTTCCTGTGGTACTGTTTATTATGCTGTACAAGGTGGTTCTAACGTTTGAGTCTGTGGATGAAATCCTAAAGTGTGACCATTCAAATGAAAGCTACTGAGCAGTACTTTCCTGTGGTGCTGTTTATTATGCTCTAAAAGGTGGTTCAAACGTTTGAGTCTGTGGATGAAATCCTAAAGTGTGACCATTCAAATGAAAACTATTGTGCAGTACTTCTCTGTGGTACTGTTTATTATGCTGTACAACGTGGTTCTAACGTTTGAGTCTGTGGATGAAATCCTAAAGTGTGACCATTCAAATGAAAGCTACTGAGCAGAACTTCCCTGTGGTGTTGTTATTATGTTGTACAAAGTGGTTCTAACTTTTGAGTCTTTGTAAAAAAAAATTAAAATGGGACAATTTAAAAGAAAACTATATTGTGCAGTACTTTCCTAACTTTGATTCTGTAGAGATAATAATCATATAATGTGAAAGGAATACTTTCTTTTGGGTCCGTAAGGAAATATTTAGCACATTTTACTAAAGGTAAAGGTAAACTTAATACAGTGCAGTGTTTTTTGGCAAGATCTTTTTCGCTGACAGCATTTCATAATAAGGCATGCACTCTTCCACAACGGCAGCTACATTCGTCGGAAGATCCTCGACATCGAAAGCAGCGGACGGACGACTCCTATTTTTCTTGACTCTCGCCTTGAATCCGGAGCTCTTCAATGCATCTTCATGCCAGCCGGCCCAGGCATCCCACTCCGGCACAGGTCCTGGCTCCCAGGAGGTCATGTTCTCTTCATACTCCAATCCAACTGCTTCACAGTAGCTTTGCAGGATTTCATTGGGATAATCCAACAAATCGTCTGCGTCCACGATAATGGGGTTCCTATGGATGTGCCTCTCGATGAATTCATATAGCTCTACCATCTGGCGAAATCCCGCTTCCGCGGGATCGAAGTAATCCCATCCAGTGAGCTTCGGGTTCGTAGATGCTTTGTAGAGGGAATAAACCGCTTTTAGCGGATGTCGGATGAGGAATGTGTGCTGAAAGTTCTTGAAACCCTCTTCTGTGAAAATGTGGAACTTGTTTTCCACACAGTACGCCATCTCCTTGGAGAAAAGGAAGTCTTTACCATCGTACTCTTTCTGCAGCAATTTACTTATCGAACGGTATGTTGCTTGGTGGTTTGTTTCCTGAGACGCGTATCTCGGGCTTTGTCTCTCCGGACCGAAATAAAAGGCTGCTGAGTACGGCTCGTGTAAAATTTTTGAGTTCTTGAGAGTCATGATTGATCTCTCAAACGCCGTTGAAACGCAGCGCGGTGCTGTCCAAAGAAGAACGCGACTTTTGGACATCTTGTGAACACCAATCGTACAAACCAATTTGCTGAAAACTTGATAATGTTAATGGGCTGGGAACTCGCTCGTTTGTGAATACTTAACAACCGTATTTTAGTCTGTCAAAACGTTTTGTTGCTACTACTCGCTTTGGCTTTCAATCTCCAGCAGACTACTTGGTTTTCGTATTAATGTTCTTACTAGCGGTTCGTACTGACATGGGCGTTTCCGCGCCGCGGCTTATATAGGATTGTTTTCCCACTGCTTGCATTCACAGTTGACAAAGGTGCGAAATATTCCGATCTCCCCACGCACTGGCAAGTTGACTGGTACACCCCACAAACAGGTGTACGTATGACGAGGGGATTTTCTTTCTTTGAAAAAACAAAACAAAAAACAATGAAGCACAAATCTCTCAAAGACAATCCCAGCGGAAGAATCAAAGTGAAGTACGTTAAAACCATTTAAAATATGCATTTCCAAAGCCCTTACTCGATCGACTAATAATAGCTTGTATACACTTAAAGTTAAATGAGTAATTGAGGCCAATTTTTGCAATTCAAACTCTGCGTCAACGCAGTGAATTGCGGTATTAGAAGTGTATTCATAGCGAGTGTTATCTCTCTTTGTGGACAACAGACCATCTGCCCTTTGACGTCACATATCAATTCCTTCTTTTTTTAGTTTTTTTCCCTTTAAACCGAGAAATACTTCAATACGAATATATTTTCACGATTTTTGACCCAATGATGCCAACAAAACGTACATTTCACAGAAATACTTCCTATACTTTGTTAAATATTGTTTAAACCTTGAAAGTTAGAAATCCGATCATCGCGAACTGATTCTTTTCGTGATATTTTCCGAGATTAAATTGGCCGTGAGAAAACCACCATACGATCTTCAAAAGGCAATTTGTTCATGAATTAAACCTCACAAATGTAAAAGATGACGTATATTATGTTATCGGTGAAAAAATCCTATTCCAACAAGTCCTATGGCGTATGTACATTGTTTTGTTTTCGTAAACTTCACTAAGACAGCAGTAAAATGTAATTGTACAATTTTAACTTTTTGAAATATATTTTTAGCGTTAACAATTTTCTGAATCTCATGCCAATCGGGCTATCACTATCTTGAAAAATGATAAATAAAATAAAAAGTGAAACGAAACAAGAAAATGATAACGAAATTAAAATAAGAATTCGACATTAAATATCATTAGTCCTTACTTTACCAGACGCAGTTTAATTCACATTTACCTCAAGGTTACTGTCACTGATAACGCAAAATTAGGATAAAATGAGGATATCTCCCACCAAAGACATTATAAAATAAATTCCAGGTCGAATTGGAATTTGAAAATGTTGGTTTCTGAGGAGGGAGGAAATGACGAGAACCAACAATGGGCTGTAAAAGCAATAATGCAAGAATTAACGAGATTTCGTTATTGATTTCTTTGAAATAACGCATGCAACCCCGCGATATCGTAGTTGAGCAAGAGACCAATACGTAAAGGACGGTTCATCACGAACAGCTCGTTTGCCTAATGGCGCCCAAGTCAAACTATAATTTCATAAAAAAAGTACTGCTTTGTGACCAAATTCATCCATAGAGTAAGTGGCAGTAAGGCAAAGATTGGAACGACTACAATACATGACCTCTCTCGAAGTTTTAGATTTATTACATCTGGAAGGCTGTTACAAACCATAACTCGCGGCTACAAACTTGTTTATACTAGGGCGAAACATGTTAAGTCTGATCACGAATGAAACATTTTTTTTTCTATGAAAAGTGTTCACATCAGGTGGCACATTGCGCGAATCATGATCGGAACATGTTTATTCTGAGCATGATTGAAACTACCTCACGAGGTAGTTTCGATCTAAGCCCGGCAAACGAAACACGTTAGCGCAAATGTCCTCTCCTTCTTAAACGTTCAATGCCCTTCGTTCCCGAAGGGCTTGACAAGTGAAATTTAACCACAAATCATGCAACAGCAACTTTGAGCTCTATTTTATTTTTGGTTCATGTGTAATTATATAGATTTTATGCAAGCTTTATTATAATGTTTTATTACAGTATGCTTGTTGAAATTAGCAACCAATGTGAACAATGAAATTGCAAATATGTTTACGGGAAACGTGTTTCGTTGAAACATGTTTACTCTAAACGAGGGCTTGTCACCAGTTGCTATCCTTTTTAGCCTGCCGGCAGCCAGCACTTGTCCAAACGATGTCTGATTCGCTAAGAAAACAATAGATTTGTCCCGCTGGGATAGGGATTAGGGATAGGGGCATTGTTCAAGTGATATATCAATTGTATCCTTCGCCAATCACAGACATCCTTTGGACAGCTACGGGTAGATTTTATGGCCATAATTATGCTCGAAGTTACTTATACTTACTTGCTCATATAGAGCCCTTTTCAATTGAGTGTCAAAAGTAATTTCGCGATTGCTTTGGTTTTGCATTGCTACGCTTTGTGATTGGTTAAGAAGTCTTGCGCCACTTTCTCAACCAATCAGAAGTAAGACCAATACCAATCATGACTTATTTGCACGCGTTTTCCCGCGCTTGGCTGCGGCTACATGTATTTGCTTCGAGCTCTGATTGGTTCATTGGATTGTCTGTCTGTTTGGATTGGACAGAGTAATTACTTTGGTTTCGGTTTTACCACACTCAATCGAAAACCGCTCTATATGCAAGTATTTTAACGTTTCCTGCACTTTGCGCCGGTTACAAGTTTTCCCGCCCAGAACGGCACCGATAACAAGTTTTTCCCGCTCTAGGCTCTCAGTTACAGTTTTAGTTTTCCTTTTAGTTTTCACTTTGCGCCGGTTAACAAGTTTTCCCGCCCAGAACAGCACCGATAACAAGTTTTTCCCGCTCTAGGCTCTGTTACAGTTTTAGTTTTCCTTAGAGCGGGTTTCCGTTCGCAATGTTGTAACCTTTGTAGTTTTAGTTTTACGAAAAACACTCCAACTAGGCTTACCAGATCATTCAAATACTAAGAAATCATGAAGGTGCATGTCTAAAGCCGCATGAAAAGAACAGCGTTGTAAGCAGGATGAGTTGCACCGTTTTTAGAATTTTTACATGTTTCTTTAACGATTTCGATGTTTCCTTTATAATTTGTCCTAGGCCGGGTTGTTCAAAGCGCGGTTAAGCTAACCCAGGGTTAGCACCAATTTTGATTCCAGTTAAATACATAATCAGTGGAGATTTTCCAAAGTATTTTTGCCCTTTAGTTTCGTCTCTGACTTGTCTTCGCATGTAACTTATAATTAGCTTTTGAAAACACTTCTAACAAGAGAAATTACATCCTCGGTTAAGTTTTAATCCTGGGTTAGCCTTAACCTGCTTTCGAATAACCGGGCCTTGGTCGATAACAGGAATGCAAATTGTAGACTGCAAAAACGAACTTTCTTGCAGTCGATTTATAGTATCATTGAGTGTCATAGGTTCTTTCATGGTAAAGGCACAGATGTGGCACATTCATAATGTCCCTCGGCATCAAAACTTCCTCTTGTGGAGAGATGAATTGCGTCCAGATGGTATTCACCAAAGCTGAAGTCTTCAAATAACTGCAAACAACAAAATAATTCGATTTGAATTGTATGAAGAATGACACAAAATCGTTCTAACACCGAAAACCCCTACCCTATCCTAGACCTATTCCAGACTCACTATTTTCCAGAAACTCGTTCACTACCACAGTCTAAGATGCCAGGGGTCAGTAAAAATGCCGTACTGCCCACCGTACCGATTTTTAAATGCCATTTGCCAGTAAACCTTGCCTAGACTAAATCCTTCACGCAACTGATCAGTTTCGAGGAAATTGATACCCTATTCTAGACCAAAAATCTCTGAATACTATACCCTATCCCAGACTAAACTGCCTGAAAACCATACCCTTCACAGCGGCACATACCTATATAGCTCATCTATGGGAGTAACCACTCCCCCGGGGATTCAAACCCCCGACCTTCAGGTTGAAAGTCCAATGAAAAGACCACGACACACCTCTTCAGAAACAGAACAATAAATAAAAGAAGGAGCTAGCCCACATCTATCATCGTTATATCTGTTACCACTGTGCTTCCAAAATAAAAACACGTTTTTAGAAAAGACATAATTATGTAACCTCACCGATATTATTTTTCTTGCATCAAATGATAATCTTTTTGTAAATCTGGGGGGCAAATCGGTTCGGCTTTTCTTGGCTGGGGTTTGTTCATCAGAAGTGTTACGCTGTTTCGTGTTCATTACAGTTGCGTGTAGCTTAACTTTATCATACTCCTTTTTCATCAAACCTTTGGATACAAATCTTTCAACCATGGCATCAGACAGCCTTTGGAGCCTAAATTAAGAAATATACAAACAAAAAAATACATGACAAGAGGAAAGTAATTATATGTCATGAGTGTAGTTGCTGACGGCAATTAAACCCATGCCTTCTGATAACCGGTCAAGTGCTCAATCCATTGAGCCAACGAGGACTCAGGGAGTGCTGATGCATTTTACTTGGTTCAAAATATGAACTTCACATTATCACAGTCGTTTTAACTTTTGAGTCTGTCCACGAAATCCTATGGTGTCACCATTCGAATGAAACCTCTTCAGCAGTACTTTTTCATGGTACCATTTGTTCTAACATTTGAGTCTGTGGACGAAATCCTATGGTGTGACCATTCAAATGAAACCTCTTCAGCAGTACTTTTTCATGGTACCATTTGTTTTTCAGTATTTTACAATATGAAATTTGGGATTTATCTTGAATTTTGGTGTTTGGCACTCTTGGAAGTTAAAGGGTTAATAGACACCTCTAGGATGGCAAGACTATCAGGGGTGTGCCATGGGGGGGGGGGGGGGGTGGGGTTCCATCTCATCCACAGTAATTCAAAATGCATGTAAATGTATGTTCAGGAAGAAAGAATTTTCTTGAAGTGAAGTGTTAGCTATGTAACTCAAAGGCTCCTAAGAGCCAACCCGTGAATAAGAAATGCTAACAGGTAACGCAATATTAAACGTAAGGATTTTTGACGAACGTGAGAAAACAAATTAAATCACTTTCATGATGTCCATTGCGAGAAAAAAAAGGGGGGGGGGGTCCTTAGCATGAATTGACTTGGGCCTCCCGACTGTGAATCCCAGCACCAGACCATTGAGGAACACATGCTCAATAAAAACTAAATTTTATTATTTTAAGGTAGATATGCACAAAAACGCATGTCTGGATTGGAAAATCCTTTTAGCTTGATTTTATTGTTGCATTAAAGACTCCAAATGCGAAACATCTTTAAGCTTATTGTTGTTTATACTCATTTTTACAACAAATTAGTTATTGTTATCGCTGGATTCACGTTGTTCTTGTTATGAAACACATTTGTAACAAAGCATTATGCCACTAAGTTTACAGCTGATGGAAGGAGCGAGTGAGTGAGTGAGCGAGGGAGTAAGTGAGTGAATTTAGCCACTGTTACCGATAACCCGTTCATTACGCTTGCACGTATTTATGGGTTGAAAAGCACCAAATTCCCATTTCTCATTTTCACATTGGAACCTTCCCCTGGGTATGTCCCCCTGGGGGGAGGGACGTCCATATAAAAATGACGGGGGGTGCTCATCGGAAATTTTTGAAAAACACCCTAAAAGGTACCAGAATCTCGTTTTATGGGTGTGGCTCAAAATAATTTTTACCCCTAAGAGGTTAAAATAACACATGTCATATTCTGTCATATTTTTTTGGCTCATACCCTAAAATGTCCCGCGATAGTTCTAACGGGGGTCATTTTAGATTTTAGTACCCCAAGCGGTACCAATGTACAAATTTTGACCCCTAACAAGTACGACGAGAACCCCGTCATTTTTATATGAGAGTCCCCCCCCCCCCCCTGGGTATGCCCCTGCCTATCTAAGATGGAGTGATGGTTCTCATCCTGATAGTGGCCATCTTTAAAAGAGTTCACTGTGAACTTTAGGAAAGGTACTATCTGAAGACACAAGAGGCAATTGTGGGTGAAAATTTATTCAACCCACATCAATGTTTTTGATCTGGGATCAATATTAATAGCATGGTAAGGAAAATTTTATTTTATATATTGTTACAAAGTATCACCTGTCTGAGCCATCTTTGGTGAGAACCTTTGCATACAAAACATCCACCTCCGCAGGATCGTCATTCATGTACTCCATGCCTTTAAGTTCTACCACAACTGCAGTGTCCTGCAAGCACTTGCTAAAGACAACAACACGCATTTTATAATAACAAGGTTAGCTGCAATGTCAAAGAGATGTACTCCAAGGTAGCCTGTCCAAGGTTAAAAACAAGCTATGCTTGGCAAAACACCATAAAAAAATGTACATGTAACTCAAGGAGGTTCACAGACTGGATTGCACCCCAATGAAGGAAAACATACCCAAGGATCCTTCTTCACCTAGCAAATATTTCCTCAACAAAAACACAATCATAATCAAAAGCTATCATTACGCCTTACTGACACTAAACTTACCCTAAAGTTCTCTGAAGGCAAATATTGCACACAAACTTCACTCACTTAGTAGACTAGTACTTTGCAATATTTTTAACACTTCAGTCATTGAGTTTCTCAAACTGAAATTGATCTTGTAGAAGCTGAGAACTTGGGGACTTCACAGTGGCAGATATAGAGCCCCACCCCATATTTATAGTAAATTGGCCATGCATTGCCAGAATTATCTTAACTTAGGATGTTCGCGCTAATTGTTTATGCGCATCCTTACTGCACATGCAATCCCTGTAGCAATGCCATGCCATGCAGGAGTATGCACATAAAGGAAGAAATCTAAACACATAGAGGGATGGTAGCCGTTGCAATAACATCGAATCCCACCAACTTGCGACTGTCAGGGTTTGCAAATGCTCATGTTTAAGATTAGGTTTACTTTAAGGGATGTCACAAGTTCATTTTGCAAGTTTTATTTTGCATTTCTGACACAAGTAACTCACTACCTAGCTGCAAAAACTGTTTTACAAAAAAAAAAATCAATGTCAGAAGATTTTTACATGAATATCCTCAAGTTAGTTTGTAGAATTTGATAATTATAGTCATGCCTTTAAGAGCCTCTCCCCTTTGCCCTACCTCTATGTGTATGATTAAAACTTTCAATCCCACAATATTTTATCAGTTACTGGTAGGTTTATATGGAATTTAAGCTGTTAATGAAATAATTAATCGATTTGACTGCTACATAAGCTTACCTGACAAGTTCTTGGTAGCACTCTGACAATAAACCTGCTGCATTTTTCTGCAAAAAATAACTGTTAAGTTGTCACTGTGTGGGAGATCAGATGTGGTTGAATTCAAGCACAAGACAAAATCTTCATTTCTAATTAAAGGATCAATAATTGTTCAATGTCTTACCACGTCTTTGTCACTTAACAAGGTCAGCATACCAATGGTTAAGTGAATTTTGCTTGGAAGCTGGAATATACTAGCATCTATTCCTCGGGACTGAAAATGATAACATTAACATAATTATTTTCTAATTTTAAAATCAATTCCTTAATTTGTTTGGAATATAATAAAACCTTTTTTTACTTAATTTTTTCTTTTTTTAAATAATAATAATTAAAGACATTGAATAGGAATCTAAGTTGGGTTAAAAGCTTACCTCAAAGCAATCCTTAAGCACTCTCACTTTAAATTCATCAACTTTCTTTTCCAGGTTGCTTTTGTACAAAGGAAAACACAAAAAATGTGTGAAAGGAATCTTTTGTTTTGAAGATTCAGTTATCACCTCAATACGGCTTCTTGCCCCAACAACACCTCTCCTTTGGGGTCCTGTTATCACTGCAATAACACAAGTTACTAGGTTAATTTTCAAGTACATGTAGCACGAATTTGGAAGTGTATATAATTTGTCCAAAGTGGGAGGATTTGTTCTCATTAGTCTCATTTTTGTGGACTTTAAGGGTCATGGGTGGTGATTTTGAACAAAGGTCTGGTCTAATCCCTTGCTATTATTTTTGCCTTGTACTGTTTTGCAGTTATAAGTGGCTGTCCCAAGGGGCAGTCCACAGGTAACCCAGGGGCTTCGTTGGGGATTTGTAGCAAAAACATGCTCTAAACTCAGTGGCATTGCAGCACGTTTGCCTTTTTATTAAAACTACCCCATAGACAAATGATAATTCAGGGGTGTCGTTAAATTTTGAAGTAGGTGGCTGATTGAATAGAGTAGGCGGGTGATGATACATGCACTGCTGTGTGCGTATCCAAGCGCTGAAGGCTTGTAGCCGGGGCTCATACTCGTAGTAGCCGGGGGAAATCCCAGGCCCCTGGCTCTTAATGACGTCCCTGATAATTATTACTAACCACACCGACTTCATATATTTGCTGCACATTCTGATTGGCTCATTGGATTGTCTGTGTCTGTTGTGATTGGCCAGAGTAACTACTTTAATTGGTATTGGTTTTATGACATTCAATTTAAAGTGTATTCACGGGAGGAGCCATGCGACCAACAAATAAACATTACTCAAAGGCGTCCATGTGCTCAACTCAACTATATTTATCCCATAATATGCAATTCACTTGCATACGTGATGCGATGTCATGCAATACACTGTACATAATTGAAAACTCCACTACAAGTCTCACCAACATCTCCTTCTTCGCCCTGTTTGGGAATCATGATACGTGTGCCAGTTTCTTTCTCTATTTTTCTCCTTGTTTCTCCTTTCTTTCCAATAATAAATTTATATAACAAACTTGGGATTTCCATGGACAGTCTATATCCTTCTTCGGTCTTTTCAACCAAACCAAATGCATCACAAGCTTCATCTTCCCATGTCAAATCCTCTGCAAAAGATAAGTAATACCAGGCTGTCACTAAGATTTCAAGTTGCTGGGTAAATGTAATTAGTAGGCGGGGAATCAAACAGCTGGGGAGTTCTTTTGGTTCTATTTTCCTTCTATTTTCCTATGAAAGTAGCTGGGGGTTACACTCATAGTAGCCAGGGGAAATCCCGGCCCCCGGCCCTTAGTGACAGCCCTGGTAATAGAGTGGAACCTCCATTAAGGCTACACCGTCAGGACCAGGAGAAGTGTCCCCTTTATAGAGGTGACCCTTTAACCCTTTCACTTCCAAAAGTGCCAGATATCAAAATTCAAGAAGTAACCCAAATTTCATTTTGTAAAATAATGAAAAGCAAATGGTACCATGCAAAAGTACTGCTAAAGAGGTTTCATTTGAATGGTCACAGCATAGGATTTCGTCAACAGACTAAAAAGTTAGAACAAATGGTACCATGCAAAAGTACTACTGAAGAGGTTAAAAGTTACAACTATACTACATAATTGACTCTGGGAGTGAAAGGGTTAATAGAGGTGACCAGGAGAAGTGTCCCCTTAATGGAGGTGTCCCTTTAACAGAGGTGATAATTACAAAGATTATATGAGGGTTTGCTGGTCGGGTACCAGGAGAAGTGTCCCCTTAATAAAAATGTCCCAAACTGGAGGTTCCACTGTAGTAATGTCTCAATGATTTTCACTTATCAAAACATAGAGCTCCTTAGCACCCCTTTTCATCCCATGCCTGTGAAGAATACAGCCAATTTGAAGACTGGAAAGCTATTGCATATTCTGCGGTATGCCATGGTTTTACAGTATTCGATGGTAGCTAGTCTATTGGTGTCATTAATTGAAAGGGATAGAATAGAACGACAAATTTGCATTGTGGGAATGATATTGTAGACCGTGCAAGGCCTGAAACTAAGTATAACATTTGGCGACCATCTTGCTTATTAGGACAGTAGATGTGGTTGGTATCTGGTTGTTCAAATTATGTCTTCGTCGAGGTCTCGTAAAATATATCTTACTGGTACCGTGTGAAGTGCGAAGAATGCGAGATGTAGAAGCTCATTCTCGCATCGTTCACAGTGGTAGAAAAGTAAAATGTCAGCGAGTGCTAGAATCATCACCATGACGAATAAACATGATGTCACGAGTTTCATTTGGGCAAATTAAGTTCACCCCCGCCCCCAACAAAATTTTTCCCGTACGCCAATGACTATACTACTATATGCCAGACGTGTGAGTACAAGCTTAGTAACTACCGTATCCCTGGCTTGATACTTGACTGCCAAGGAAATAGTACATAACAGAACATTTGAACATCTTAAGTACACGATTAACATAGGCTAACATCGAGGTTGTAGATTATATAGATAACGCTTTAATTTGCTTTACATTGGCTGTTTATCTCAAATAAACTTACAAAATGTTCCAATTACCTTCATCATGCGAGTGCAGCTGCTGCTGGCTTGAAACCTGTTCCTGCTGTTCTGGGTGATGTCCAATTTTTTGCTCAAACGGCATCTTTCGGTAACATCGTCCTCCTATGTTTACCAACGTTGGCTTCATAACATCCATGGTTATGAAACAACAATATTAAGTCTATAAAGGCAGAATTTCTTTCGCGGAATGTCTTTGTTCCAAATGGCTTCCTGCTACCGCCATCTTGAATACTACGTGGCCGTGTGCGGAATGGGGCGAACTCCTGGCTCGGCTAAACATTGAACCCGCAATATGTATGGGTCACCTGTCTTACCCATGGAGACCCCTTTGGAGGGAGGAGAGGGTTAGGAGTTGGACGCAGGGGACTGGGGGGCTAAGAGAGGAGAAAACATTAGCCAATTTTTTCAACGATTTGATAAAAAAGCTACAAGACCCTGAAGAAGAAAAGCTGTGCCTTTCGAAATATTGGATATTTTACAAATATAGTCGTTTCCGTACCGTTTATCAGCCTTGTTTTTTTTTATCAAATAGTTTCATTATTTTATAGCTGATTAGATCCTTTACCACAGGATCCGGTGCTTCTATTTCGTTACGGTGGTCCAACAACAACAACAACAACAATTTATTCAACAAGAAACAACAACAACAATGTATTCTTAGTATAATAATGAAAGAGTTGACTGATTTGTTTGCCCTGCAAATAGCTGGAAAGCTAATCGGGGCGGGGCAAAACAAGTACATGAAAAATACAAATATCTACAAAATCAAAAACCTTATACTATTGAAAAGCCTTGCAGATTGCACATAATAATGAATAAAAACACAGAAGTTAAGTGATCTAATTGAATTAAGACAAGGATTCTCTGACTATAGTAAGTGTATCTATGTACTTATACTTTATTAATAATCATGGAGATTTGAATATAGTCATCCTCCTTTTCTAAAATATTGAATAGCAATTTGCGGAGAGCTCTTTTGAAAGCATTCTTAGGAAGATCCGTTATATAGCGTGGTATCTTATTCCACAGCTTTACTCCGAGCCGAGAGAAAGAATTGTTTAATATTTCTAGTCTGGAACATTTAACATAGAGTTTTCCAGATGTAGACGATCGTGTATTGAGTGAATATTAGACGTTTTCTGAAATAAATTGAGCATTGGTCCGTTGCAAATTACAGTTACCGTGTTTACAATTTTTTCAAGTTTGTTCAATGTGTTTTGAAAAATTTGCTAAAAACTGATTATGGTTTATTCTTTCTACAAGAAATTCAAGAATTTACTTGATATCTTGTTCTTGGTGTTCTAAGAGCATTTTGTGTTTGAAGTAAGATGCTCAGTTTTAATTCTAGCACAGTCTGAGACAAAACATAAAAGCCGCCATGACATAGCCCTTCTAACAGCATATCGACATGATATATGGCCAAATGGCAACCTATATTTGTCCCACTAGAAACCATTTATGAAAAGTTTTCAACACATTTATAAGAGAGTACAACATATATACAATGATACAACTTTTATTTCGTCTTTGTAAACTTTTGCCGTGCTTAGCGTTCCAATCAATGCGTACATGCATATGAGCGTTTATGGTATAAATGAATCAGAGGCCGTCATTGGTACGTATTGGTAATAATTTAGCCTCTAGTTCCAATAAATATTAGTCTGTAGAAACATCAGCTTTTGAATCTTTTTACGAAGGCTAACAACTCGTTTTCTTATACTATATCTCGCATCTGGAACCAGTTATGCTCCAGCAACTAAATCATCTACTTCATTGTCGCAATTTCGTAACTTGATGAAATACTCTGACCTAGCTGGCTGCCAATGTAACAAATGCATATGATTACTGGATTTATTCTACCTATGTAAATTTAGTGTTTTAGTACTGATTTTGTTCAAATTTGTATATTTTATATATATTGTATTCAGTGAAGTATTTTGTAGTGTCGATCACTTTTATCATGAGCCCTTGGCTCGGGAGATTGGGCAATCACTCCCGTGAAAACGACGTTAAATTATTATTATTATTATTATTATCAAATTATTTTTTTAAAAAAATTATTATTATTATTATTATTATTATTATTATTATTATTATTATTATTATTATTATTGTCATTAACTCATGACAAGTAATACCAAGTCGGTTTATGTGCTAGAAAAGGTCTAGTTGCATCTTTAATTTTTTACACTTGTCCGTAGAATTTGCCTCACGAACTTGGAAACTGCAGATATGATATAGTAATTCGAGCCAAAAGAAGACTTTTATCGGGGATAAAAGCCTTGCCGTAACTTAATATCTGGTAATGTTCCAAGACAAACACATTTAACATTTTTGGCTTCGGGGCTTGCGGGATTCCCTTTAAATTATTCATCACTTTCGGTTTTGTTTCGTATTGTTGTCTTTATTCAATGAACCATCGGTCATCCATAACAGTATTCTGCTTGAAACAAAAATAAACCGACTAAACCGTCAGCGAAAAAGGAAAACCAAGGCGTCCTCCAGTATAGATATTGAACTGATAAGAACGAATTAACACCAATCATTATAATTTGGTAAAAAGTTCGGTGGCTGCGTGGCACTTGGATTTAGAACATGAAACATTTAAAAATGTTAATGTTAAAGTGCCAAAAATATCTGAAACAGTTCCAAACGTTTCGGGCTTTGCCCTTCTTCAACTTTACCAATCACTATAGCCTCCGTAGTAGCGCATGAAAATAATATGGGCGCTAGAAAGAACGCCCCGTTCTTTCTTGCGCCCGATATTATTGAATGTCAACAAAACTTTTAGCTAGAAAAGTGTTTCAGGGAATATTATCAAAATTGCAGTTGTGTTTCTGTGTTGTTGTTTTTTTTAACTGAATTTTTTCCCCGTTTAACCGTAGACTCGACGTTTAACACTACGCATTTTTCTGGAAAAAGTATTTTTTATACTGAAGCTGAAACTAATTTACAAAATAGCTTTCACAAAAAAAACACCGATAAATAACTGTAGTTCTCTTTATACTAGACATGCAGACTCGGCATCATCTTAATACGGGAAGATACTGTTTATTAAATTTTCCCCACTTGTTAAACTAAGTGTCCAGCACCTAGAAAACGTACGATTTTAAAGTCGATATGATATATAGTGACTTCTAAAGTTCATAATTTTTGTTTTGTGATCCTCGCAAGGACACCATCTTCGGGCATCGGAATAAGAGCAATGAATTTCAGAGGGGCCGTATTACTAAATGAAGCGCGCGTAATATTAATACTGCGGCTTATCTGGGCCTTCGGTGAAATTCCACGCTCGATGTTACAGTGACGGCTTTTCTGTTAACTGCAAAACATTGCGACCACACTTCTTTCACCGCTCTGCGAATATCCGTAATGCGCCAGCAATACACCACGGGATTTAACGAACTGTTGAGAAATACGACAGTAAAGGCACACAGATAAGCTGTCTTGACACTTGTGGTGTAGCCCTCGAATTTGTAAGCGATTCTGACGCACAGTAATGGTATAAAACACGCAATAAAAATTCCTACAATATACACCATTGTCAGCGTGGATTTCCTATAGCGTTTTATTTTTGACATGCGGTGATTATCTGGACAAGAATCCGTGCGAACTGTGTGGCAGTTTTGTTTCTTTATTTGGCACTCGTGCCGACGGATGCATTTTAAAACTTTAGCGTACGCCCAGAAGGAAAAAACCAAGTTGGAAAATATTATTGCAATTGAAATGTTGTTGAAGACGTTATCATTCGCGATCCAAAACCTGGAAACGGCCAGCAAAATGAAAAAAATCCAAATGAACGAAGCAGTAATTAATATGCGTTTCGTGGTAACGATTTCTTTATAGCGCAAATGTAGGTGCAGAGCGAGGTACCTTTCGATAGCAATTCCTGTCATGGTAGCCACAGAGGCGCTTGACGTCACATACCCGAGGGATTCTAAGAGCATTCTTGTCGTGCAGTACATGCTGAAACTGTGGAAAATTTCGCCGATTTTGTGAATGACAAAGCATGGCTGCGCAATTAACCCAACGGTGAAGTCGCTAAACGCCAAGCAGCAAAGAAAAACATTCGATGGCGTTTGAAGGGCTGGTGTCTTCCACACCGCGATAATTACAGCAGCGTTCCCGGCGATGGCCGTGAAAGAGGAAATGGAGTTGACAATCGACGTCAAAATGTGCGCAGTTAAAAGATATTCCGTGGAGTTGAAATTTACGTCCAGATCAAAACAAGCCGGAAAAGATGCGGTGTGATTTGTAGAGTTTTCGTGCGTCATGTTCATAGACATTCTTTCAACAATCGAGCGGAGAAGAGTTTTTAATCTCACACGCAGACATTTTAACTCAAACTGTGGCCTGTGTTATTCACCTGTCTGCCGCTTCGTAAATACGACGCGCCTATAGACCAATATCACGCTAGCATTGCACAAAAATATATTTAGTTTATTGGGGGAAAGAGCCCAGCATCAAATTCAGCATATCGATATTAGTAAAACTACAAAGTTTTGTAAAGATTCCTAGCAAACTGACGAAGATATGAAATTTTGAAACTGAGCATTTTTACAAAGAAATGTATGGTGGACGGGCATGGATTGCCCGTCCAGCCTCGTTTTCTTGTTTTTCCCATACATTTCTTTGTAAAAATTAGGCCAGAGTACTAAATTTCAAAAGTTCATATCTCCGTCAGTGTACGAGCAATCTCTACGAAACTTTACAGTTTTACTAATATTGATGTGCTCAATTTGATACTGGACTCTTTTCCCCATTAAATTAAATATATTTTCATGCCACGCTAGCGTGATATTGGTCTATTACGTCTCAAGTTTTCCCGTTACCATTAACTATACCCGGAGGAGAATCCAAATAATAATGGAAACTTGAGACGAATTTACAAAGCGGTCGACACGATAATATTTGAAACGTGCAAGGTCAACCGCCTTCGTTCTGATTCAAATCGCTTCCAAAACAATTCAAAAAGACACAGAAACACTGGTAAATAACAATATTTTTATCTCCCTTTAATTGCCTTATTTATAAAATGATTATGCTAGAGCTTATACAGCGTTTGGATTCCCTGTGGCCTGTGTTTGGTAAACTGATCTTTTCTTAATGAAATAGACCAATATCACGCTAGCATGGCATGAAAATATATTTAATTTAATGGGGGAAAAGAGTCCAGTATCAAATTCAGCACATCAATTTTAGTAAAAGTGCAAAGTTTCGTAAAGATTGCTCGTACACTGACGGAGGACACGGAGATATGAACTTTTGAAACTTGGTACTCTGGCCTATAAATTTTTACAAAGAAATGTATGGGAAAAAACACTAAAACGAGGCTGGACGGGCACTCTATGTCCGTCCCCATACATTTCTTTGTAAAAATGCTCAGTTTCAAAATTTCATTTCTTCGTCAGTTTGCTAGCAATCTTTACAAAACTTTATAATTTTACTAATATCGATATGCTGAATTTGATGCTGGGCTCTTTTCCGCAATAAACTAAATATATTTTTGTGCCATGCTGGATATTGGTCTAAGAAATGAGCAGGTGTTTTCCGGGGTGTTTTCATTAATGATTCTTGGCTTTGCGCCGGATAACATCATCTTTCGATTTCCATGTAATGTTATGTAATGTAAACCTTTATTTAAATAAACACGATAAGTAGTTGTTTCTAAGCATAGCCTGCGGTTTCGATATCCTCTCAAGCCGGCTATGCGCATTTCCCTTTCGTAAACGGTCGATGCCATTTTAGCGACACTTAGAAAAATTTTCACCAATTTTAGAATTACCGTTTGCTAATAATGGCATCGACCGTTAAAAATGGCATCGACCGTTTACGAAAGGGAAATCAGCGGCGCCAGTACAGAACTCGGCGAGTTTTCGGAGAGAATTCTTGTAGTTCGTTGATTATTCGGTTGTCTTCGGGGTATATACCCAGAACAGGCGATAAACCTGAGACAAGTGAGTAAGATGGTGACCTTTGGACAACGGCCAGGGGGCGGGGGGGGGGGGGGGGGGGGGGGAATACTCTGTAATTTTTTGGTGGGGGTGAGTCGCTGGGACTCTGAGACCTTTAACCTATACTAGACCATTTTAGTTGCATTTTGCAACCGGCCTTACTCTAGACTTAACACCGAAAAACCATACCCTATCCTAGACCTATTCCAGACTCGCTACCTTCCATAAACTCGTTCACAGTCTAAGATGCACACCAAAAATAATATCGCAGTCACGTGTTTGAAAATTGCTCTCAGTTGCCAGTAAACTTTATCTAGACTAAATTCTTCACGCAACTGATCAGTTTCACAGAAAATTATACCCTACTCTAGACCAGAAGACTCTGATTACTATATCCTATGGGACTCTGTAAAACGTGGATCCGGACGGCGGATGCGGACGGCGGACAGGACGGCGGACGGCGGACGCGGAAAATAATCAATCAATAAAAAAAATCAATAAATGTTTAATGTAAAAAATGAAATAAATTAATGAGATAAATTAATAAGAAAAAGTTAAGAAAGAAAAAAATAAAAATAAAATCACTATTAGTCGAGACATTTTCGAATCACTGTCGGAAATCAGTCGGAAAATGATCAGAAACGTTCAAAAATTGTAGAAATCGTATTCTGTGTTGTTAATATATTTCATTCTCCCCGCATTCGTGTACTATTATCTGTACCTGTTTATTCGTGAGCTTATATACGAGTTTATTCTTTGAATGACTTAAGATGAAACTAAGGTCATTTAAGACAATTTCGGAAAATTTTCAGAAATCTTCGAAAAATGCTCGGAAATTTTCGGAATTTGCAGAAATCTTATTTGAGCACTGATGTATTAATGTCTATATCTTTTTTTTTATTTGTGATTTTATACTACAAGGAATGGCTAATTAAGAATTGCTCATGCTTAGCGTGCGTCTATCGAGTCAATGGATGCACGCCTGAAGTTTGGAGAGCACGAGAGAAGCCGAAGCCTGGCTTCCATATGATCGCTACGATAGTTGCGATCGCTGAAGAAAACGATCAGTGCTTGTAGCGAAATGGACTAAGCCACTCTCCAGCGATCGTTGCGATTGTGTTGAAAGTATGGATAGTGGCTTAGTCCATTTCGCTACAAGCGCTGAATGTTTTTTCAGCGATTTTTGCGATCGTAGCGATCCGGAAACCAGGCTTAAGAGTTGCTCGAGGTTGATAGGCGAGGGAAATTTTTGGCGGGAGTGCCAAGATTTCGACGGCGACCCGATCATTTTCCGAAGACTTCCGACTGATTTCCGACAGTGATTCGAAAATGTCTCGACTAATAGTGATTTTATTTTTATTTTTTCTTTCTTAACTTTTTCTTATTAATTTATCTCATTAATTTATTTCATTTTTTACATTAAACATTTATTGATTTATTTTTATTGATTTATTATTTTAAGCGTCCGCCGTCCGCCGTCCGCCGTCCTGATCCGCGTTTTACAGAGTCCCATATCCTATACCAGACTAAACTGCCTGAAAACCATACCCTTCACAGCGGCACATACCGGCTCATATATGGAATTCCCCACTCCCCCCGGTATGGTTGCCGTTTTGTTGCAATATTCAGTACAACCAATTTTATATTCAATAAACCAATTTTATATTCAATAAACCAATTTTATATTCAATAAACCAATTTTATATTCAATAAACCAATTTTATATTCAATAAACCAATTTTATATTCAATAAAACCAATTTTATATTCAATAAAACCAAATTTATATTCAATAAACCAATTTTATATTCAATAAAACCAATTTTATATTCAATAAACCAATTTTATATTCAATAAACCAATTTTATATTCAATAAACCAATTTTATATTCAATAAACTAATTTTATATTCAATAAACCAAATTTATATTCAATAAACCAAATTTATATTCAATAAACCAATTTGTATTCAATAAACCAAATTTATATTCAATAATTTCTGCGATCCAATGCAGTCAGCGGAGTTTTTTTCCGCTTGTTTAACCACGTGGTATTAACCAACATGGCGGCTGAAACATCCACTTGGCGGTGGTTTTTATCACTATGGAATCCCTTTTATCGCAACTCGAAATTCAGTTAAGTGATCAAGATTTGGTTGAGGCGGCTCTTCTGTTGAATAGATTGGAGACTGCTGTTAATGTTTTACGGTCCCTGGTCGACCTTTCCATGACAGATGACACTGATGATCATCATTTGTCAGTGGCGGATCCAGGGGGAGGGTCGGGGGGGGGGGGTCCGGACCCCCCTGTCAAACCTGTGTCTCCCATGTGGTTCATAAAAATAATAGAATAAAATTGACTGATTGTCAAGTTTTTGGCTCAAGTCAAGGTTTTGTCTTTTCGACTCTCAGGAATGCCGGAAATGGCGTTTTAGAGGGTAAAATCGGAAACATTTGCCGGGGGACATACACCCGGACACCCCCCAAAAAAGCCCCCCCCCCCCCTTCAGAAATTCCTGGATCCACCTCTGTTTGTCAATCTTGCGGGAACTATGTAATGTGACATGTTCAACCAAATTCATATTTTTTGGAACCACAAAGTTTTTGGGATATGTCGCAATACCGTAAGTTTACCAGATTTCGCAAGACGGGAAAGAAATCTTACTGGAAACCCAGTACGCTCTTTATTCATATTTCCGCCAGCAGTTATAGAAAACTTGGACGCAAGTGGTTTTTATAGCTGGACAGAGATTGCTCGCATGCTTCACGTGTCGCGATGGACAATTTACAGGAGGGCGAGAGCCCGGGGGGGAGGGGGAGTACTCCCGACAATTTAGGAGACCTTAGGATAGGTGTGTGCCGCCAAGGTTCTCAAACCCTGACCTTATTTAAGGGTATAAAATCGAGATTTGATACCCTATTTCAGGCCCAATTCAGGCGTGTAGTACAGTTTTAACAGACCATATCTTTTTCGTTTTGCGCGTTGGGGTGGATACTGCAATTTAGTGACCCTATCTAAGGAATATCTAAGGATCACAATACCAAAAATACCAAAAAGGATACCCTATTTGAGGACTGAGCACCTAAAAAACCCTACCCTATCCGTCGGGCGGCACATACCTATATAGCGTATATAAGGGAGTAACCCCCCCCCCCGGGGGGGAGGGGGGCGAGAGAGTACGACCTTCAGGATGTTGGGTGATTTTCAGATCTTTCTGACGAGGAACTTGACTCCTTGATGAGAGGATACATTTCACGACACGGTAATACTACTGGAGAGTCGTACGTCATAGGTTACATCAGGTCTCTTAATTTAAAAGTGCAAAGGGGCAGAATAAGGGAAGCTCTATCACAGGTGGATCCTAGAAACACAGCACTGAGGTGGGCGTGTGTCATTACACGTAGGGTATACAGTGTTCCAGGACCTAATTCACTGTAGCACATTGACGGCCATCATTGCATCATTCGTTGGAAATTTGTTGTGCATGGCTGAGTAGATGGCTTTTCCAGACGCATCATGTATCTTTTCGCAGCAGACAACAACTATGCTCAAACAGTTGCTACAGTGTTTCAGTGTGCAGCCCAAGAATTCGGTTGGCCATCCCGTGTTAGCGGGGACCATGGCGGTGAAAATGCTGAAGGGGGGAAGGGAAGGATAACAGAGGCAGTTTCATTGCAGGCTCCTCCACTAGGAATCAACAAATAAAAAGGCTCTGGAGAGAAGTATTTAGATGTAGCCTTTTTCTGTTTTATTGTGTTTTCCATTCACTCGAGGACGGTGGACATCTTGATATAGAAAATGAAGTGCACATGATTGTTTTACACTATGTCTTTTTACCGAGAACTAATTAGAACTAATTAACTAAGAGTTTGCCAGGGCTTTCAACCTGCGCCCCATGTGCACAGAGCGTAATTGGAGTCCAAACAAAATTTGGAGCAATGGGATGATAAATCCAGATAACGCCAGGCAAACAGCACTGAGAGACCCAGCTGTTGATGACGAAGAACCAGACAACCTAGAGTTTTTTGGAGTAGATCGTAACTCATGGGCCAGTAATTCTAGAGCTGAAAACTTCCACTAATTTGGACATTATATCTTCTTCTTTGTCATTGGTCGTCAGATCTACTGTTCAGGTAAACAAGATGTCATCTTTTCCCAAAGCATAGTTAGGAAAAGCGATTGGAATCTTCCCATCCTCATCCACAAAGTCAGTGGGATCTACAGTTTTCAATTCTGGTTGTTTTAGCTTTGCAATTGGCTTAGCATACTGATGGCCAAGTCTTCTACGCTTTGGCTACTGTGAAAGCGAACCACGTACGGCATCTCCAACCGTCAAGGCATTAGCCCGAAGTATAGCCTGCGAGCAAGCTCTCGGGCTCGGGGTTTGAGAGAGCGGAGGGCGAGAGCTTGCAACGATGTCTCAGGAATTTGAATGCCGCCCCCAATACTTCCCGTGGCTTCCCGCTGTCCGAGCTGTCAGAATTTGGCCAATCAGCGCAAACCGGAAACGAGCGTTTATGTCAACAAACATGTAACAGTCCACGTGAAAAAAAAACGGAACCTGCTCGCATTAAAGTGCCTATCACCCCTTGAAAGTTATTTTCAGAATCAACTCTATATACATTGAATAGTTGAAAGGTAAAATATTTCTTGTTTTGAACGTCGCGTTATTAAGTTATTGAGATTTGAATTTACAAAATGCTTATTAGATGACGTCAACCCGGGAGTCATTTATTATACAAATACTTGTTCTCAACTCCAAGTACTATTTTTTACGAATCAGTTGACTATCCACAGTTTATTTTTAGCATTTATCAAATTAATTATCCTCAAGCTGTAAACTGCGCATTGTAAATTGGCGTAGAAATAATGGCAAATTCCCGGGTTGACGTCATCTAATTAGCATTTTGTAAATTCAAATCTCCATAACTGACTAACACGACATTCAAAACAAGAAATATTTTACCATTCAACTATTCAATGTACATAGAGTTGATTCTGAAAATAACTTTCTAGGGGTGATAGGCACTTTAAGTATGGCAAATATAGATCTGTGTAGGGAGAAAACCGAAAGCAGAAGATCCAAACTATTTAATATTGTAGATATTCGCTACGGGGATTCTTAAGGTGTTTCTCTTTTGAATGCGTGTTTATAATTTTGTGAATCGCGAGATGTTTTTTATTGAAAAGGTTTCAAATTACTTTCGAACATATGCAAATTGCGTGGTGAACAAAAATAAATAAACTAAATAGCACCAGCCAAAACACTAGAGCTCTTTCGATAGCTGTTCAAATGGCTGGAAATCTTTCATCTAAACGGGTACTAACATTCGCCGTTCGAAAGGGTGAAGATTTTTTTTAAACGTTTAACAGCCGCCGTTTGAACGGTTGAATATTTTTTCCATTAACTTTCAGCGTGAGAGGTCACAAATGCTGGTCGATAATTTTCTCGGCTGACCCAAACAAAAGATGAAACTTCGCCGATCTTAATTCTTCATTAGATACATCGGCAACAGAAGCCGCAGACATTCCAATACTTCTGGCTTCTGCTACCTGGTCGTCGATGATGCGTTGATGCTGCCTCCTTTCAATTTGCAGCCGCGGCAGCAAACAGTTGAAATATAAAGCTTTTGCCACAGCCCGTCAGCAAAACAGTGGGGACATCACTGCCTTTAAGTAGTTCTTCAACTGCTTGACGTTGCCCCGGTTTTAATTCCGAAGGAAACTTCACATATTTTGAAAAATTCTCGCACGCTTTATGAATACAATCTCCTCCGCCCTCCGTGATTTTGTTTTCTTGATCACGCATGACGCGCGAAGAATGATGACGTTATTATCCAATTAAATCTCAACCAATCAGCATTTTCCGCTAGCTTTTGCAGGTTAAACATTCAAATTTCTGAGACATCGTTGCAAGCTCTCGTTCCTTTCCCTCCCCCACCCCCCCCCCTCCCCCCCCAAAAAAAAGCTCCAAACCCGAACCCGAGAGCTTGCTCGCAGGCTACCCGAAGTAGATCACGACCGCGACCTCGTCCCACAACATCCGACACAACACCGGCGATTCCAGTTGCAATTTAAGTACTGTGATTTGCGCAGGCTGGTGCACGCTTACGTTACCAATTTTGTGTCAAAAGATAAAGCGAAGTGAAAAATTCTTGCCTACTGTTACTATCACTCCTGATGACAGCACAGCATTCCTCTTTCCACCGCTTCTTCTATTTCATTCAATGTTGGAGGCTGGCCCGCCATGTTGGTTAATACCACGTGGTTAAACAAGCGGAAACTCCGCTGACTGCATTGGACCGCAGAAATTATTGAATATAAAATTGGTTTATTGAATATAAAATTGGTTTATTGAATATAAAATTGGTTTATTGAATATAAAATTGGTTTATTGAATATAAATTTGGTTTATTGAATATAAAATGGGTTTATTGAATATAAATTTGGGTTATTGAATATAAATTTGGTTTTATTGAATATAAAATTGGTTTATTGAATATAAAATTGGTTTATTGAATATAAATTTGGTTTATTGAATATAAATTTGGTTGTACTGAATATTGCAACAAAACGGCAACCATACCCCGGGGATTCAAACCCCCGACCTTCAGGTTGAAAGTGCAATGAACAGACCACTACACACCTCTTCAGAAACAGAACAATAAATAAAAGGAGCTAGCCCACATATATCATCGTCATATCTGTTACCACTGTGCTTCCAAAATCCAAAATAAAAATAACCAGGGGACAACGGCATATGTAAGATATGATATTTTGTGCCAAGAAACACCGAATGCAGAAATACCGGAGGCATTGTTTGACATTTTGACGTCCAAGAGCGCCAAAATGCAATTACGCCAAGGGACGTTTGCGGGAAAGCAAATACCGTAGCAGTTTATAAACAAAGAGCTTATGGACTGTGGACTAATAGAAAGGCTTGTCAAACCACGCCAACAATCAAACTGGATTGATTTGTGAAATTTCTGATTTCCAGTCATTTCCTGTGTATTTTTCCGTACTTGATTAACTTCTCCAGTATTTCTTCCGAAGAGAAGGAAGGAAGTGATGAGAGGGAAGAGAAGATCTACTTCAGAATCTCCATTACATTTTGCCACGTCCAACGTTGAATTTGAATGCCGTTGTGATAACTTTAATGGATAAAGTCTTGATAAATACGTTATTAACCACAAAAGCAGAATGCAAGATCTTGCTGGAAGGAGTCCCATTGCTCATTTGTGACATTCACATCCACCGTAGAAGACGAACAAATGATCCCTGGTCCCCAAGGGCCACGTATGCCTTATTGGTGCCTGGTATTGTTGTTGCTGCAGCCGCTGACACACCTTGAGGGCTTGTCATGTGACCTAACTGCAATCCTGCGTCAAATATTCCTATTATCCACAAATATTCCTTATAATTTCACTCGTTCAAAACAAAGGACAAACTGCAGGCACAAGTACCTTTGCGAGTGCTCTCCCACTGTACACCATATAAAAATGAGATGCCGACACCAGCATTCAACAGCCGACTCTTTTATGTTTTACTGCTAGATCACTTGAATCACTGACTAATTTGACCTCATTATCTTGCCCTGTGTCATATTGGTCCATAAGATCTGATCCAATGGAGGATCCGCCCAGTTATAAGAAATCCTGACCACGGCACCTGTTTTCATAATACATTTTCCACAAAATAATTTGGTCGATAATTTATCGCCTTTCATTAGAAGGTACCAATCAAGCTTTTCTCGAAAATCACTTTTAATCGCCAGTCAGATGTGCAACAAAAAAATCTTAACGACGTTCAAATAAGAATGTTTTTACGCGTTTTGCGCGCGGCAATCGCGCGAGATTTCCTTCGACATTTCCCAGAATTCCTAGTAATCTTTGCTTGTTGTTGCTAAGGCAACCCCAAAAGCAATATGGCGGACTGAGAGGATCAAAATGGCAAAATAGAGTTTCTTGTTTTAACCAGTGAAAACAATACGAAAGGGACACAACTGACGAGGTTTAGAAACCAGTTCAGTCAGTTGATAGACAAAGGATCGTTTGAGACAGATTAAGTAGCGAGAAGGACCAAAATTTCGCGAAATAATGCCCGTGGAACGTGTGCCAGTGGTTCACAAATTTGGTATTATCTCTCATACTCAACGCCTGGCATTAGAAGACAGACTTACTAAAAAGTCTCAAGCCACTGAACCTCCGCGTACGTTTTCTAGAACAAGGTGAGAAAATGTTTCTAATTCTTTTCCGACCTTCTGTCAGTATTTCACAATTTTGTACAATGTAAGCATAAATAAAAGTTATGGACTTAAACGATTTGCATTGTTATATTTTGATTAATTTAAGCTTTTTTATATAAAGATCATTGATGATGATGATAATGATGATGGAGTGGCTTTCTTTTTTTGTCCTTTCAGAAGAATACCATATGAAGTCACAGAAGATTTTATTGCTAAGGTAAAAAAAATGTTATTGTATGTTATAATAAATATTAACATGAAAATTAAACCTTTCGTAATTTTCTGATATAATTTAGCTACAGTGCTTGAACTTGTCTTCTAAAGAATTAAATTTATTCATATTGTTTTTAGTTCAATGATAGCAATGAAGAAGACAGAAGGGAACTTGAAGGATTTGCTCTGAAAATGATCTCCAGAGCTAAGGTAAATTAACATTAAAGTAATTTATCCAGTTTCTATACATGCCAGTCTGCATTCCATGTGGGTTACACTCGAAATCTTCAGCATGGGTTTAAAAAGTCTGTGGTGTACTTAATTGCAGTCTTTGGTGTATTCTGGCATATGTAAATTGATCATTGGGTAAAATTGACTAATAGCTCCCCAAAAATCTGTCGGCTGTCTGTTGATAAAGTGTCGGCCAACAGTTTACCGACAGTCAGCCGGCAGCCTATCGACAGATTACCCACAGATCTTGTTAACAGACCAAACTCAAACAATGCTGTAACCAGGCTTTATTGAAGAATAGACATATCATTAAATACCACTAAACACACGACACTTGTCTTACCTTGTTAAGTTTGAACTCATACAATCGTTGGCATAGATTTTAAAAGCCTGATTGGTGTTAATCTTCAGCATAAGATTCACATGGAGTGCACTCTTGTATCTAAGACATACAAAACCATGAAGACAACTTTCATGTTTGTGAAATTAATCCAAGTTTTACTGATGCCTGCAGTAAAAAAGAACAACGGTCAAATATTTCTTTTTACAGAGAAGAGCTGGTATTCTGGCAGGAGGTAAAGGGGATCATGTTGACCTAGGTAAATCATGGACAGAACTTGGATTGTTGGCTCAATGTACAAGCAGAGTAATACAAGAAGGTCAGAGACATAAAAAATATTTTAAAGTTTACTTGGTGACGAGTTCTTATAAGCAACTCAAAGTATTTGAAGTTTGAATGAAGCCTTGCTTAACTGTGTCCAAGATAAATTTCAATGATATAAAATTCAACAAATATTAAATTAACATAATTTATTTCATTACAGATGCTCTGGAGTTGCTTGTCACCTCCTTAGGACATGCTCCTCCTGCGGTTGATCAACTCCCCAGGTAAGTTACCAGTAGCAGATCTAGGGTGGGGGTGGGGTGGGGGCAGGGGAGCCTGGCTCCTCTCCCCCTTATCTTGCAATAAAACTATGGCCTGAAGAGGCAAAAACTTTGTTCAGTCTCTAATATTTTCATTTTCTCATTTTTTTTTTGCAGTTTGCTTTATCTTGCAAAGAGTTGTCTTCATTGGTTGAGAAAGTGTCTGATGACTCCTTCTTGTCTCCGAACAGCAGAACTAAAACTAGTCAAGGTATATTCATATACACTGTATTCAAAGAGGTCCATTGGAGCAGCAAGGAAGAAAATTCCAATTTGACAGTGCTTAGTTATTTTTGTAGTAAACTGAACAAAAGTAATAAAATAATAAAACAGAAATCATAAAGAAAGACAAATTGGAGAGAGACAAATTGTGGAGTATTAAGTTTCTTGTCTAAGGAAACAGCACGACAGCAGAGACCAGGCCTAATGAACCACTGATCTTCAGATCTGAAGTCCAGTGTACTAACTACTGCACCAACATGCCTGCCAATTCCTAATGTGTTTGCTCTTTTTGATATCTTTAGATGGGTTACTTGACATTTTCAAGATTGTATTACCACAACATGACACAAGACCTCAAGGTATACACCAATTTTTTTTCATTTACTTCATGCAATGTCATATATGCTGACATCCAATCTCACTTTTCTGGTCCTCTGCAATTCACCTACTCGCTGCAATATGGAGGAAGTAGCACCAATCATTTTTTTTAAGGTTAAAATTGGCCATCATAACTAAGGCTGAGAGATTAATTTAAAATCTGATGTTTCAAGTGCTTAGCCCTCAGATTCACTCTGATGAAAGGCTATAGTGCTTAAAACATCAGCTTTTGAATGTCTCAGTTATGGTGGCCAATTTACCTAATAGGCCTTTATCACACCCTGCCGTTTTGTATAAAAACAAAAGATTTACGCCACCCAGCCTTGCAGTGAAAAAGTTGAAAACGAGGTTGTGCGGGCAAAAACAAAGCATTTTATTCTCCGGGGAGTCAACATGGCCGCCGCGTGATAAAGGCCCATTATATCAATTCAAATGATAAAACCAAAATGTTCATATTGCACTCCCCCCCCCCCCCCCCCCTGATGCATTGACTCCTTTATTAACAGGTAAATTAGCCTAATCATCTTCAGTTGTTGGTGAATTTTGGACCAACATGTCTCTCGCTTACTAAAATAATACGGTAAATCTCTTCATATATGCTATCCCAAGAATGAAAATTGCTAAGCAAATTAGGATTTAAATGGAGCCTTTTTTAACCTCTTAATTTAATTTGTTCAGTTATATAATTTGTTATGTCCACTGTTTTTGATTTGTTAGGGTTATCAAGAGGAAAAGCGGTCTCTGCTGAAGTACCTTTCTAACCTTCCTGATCAACAGGAAGAAGCTTATAAATCATTTCCAGGGGTTTTATTGGCATTTAGATACATTAAAGAAGTGGTGAGTAGAATGAAACATAGCAAAAACAACTTACAACATCAAAACTAGGTTCCTTGGTGTAAAAAATAATTAACCTGATGAGTGATGTAAAACAATTGTATTAAGAAAACAAAACATTTAAAACAGTAGAGTGCAAGAGAACAATTCAGGAAGTAAACCCAAAAGCTTTTAAACAATAACTTGGGATTTGTGCAGCTTGGTGCAGCTGCTATGTGGTTTCTTGCAAAAAGAGATACATATATGTACCTCTTTCCTGCATTTATAACAGTGAGTTATGCAGTTGTTAACATGTTTACTTTTGGATTCAAACAATTTCTCTGGTATGTTGTTGAAGAGTTTTTAAGGAATCAAATATTTTGAATTTTTTGTTTGTAATTGAAGAGTGTTATCTAGGGGTGTGGTGGGGGTGGGGGTGTGGGTAGGGGTGGCAGTGGTTATTAGGCACTAGTAAAGCTACAATGACACATGGTCATTTTGAACCTCATTTTCTTCGGGACGAGACACATTTCAGCCCCAACCCCCTTATTTTCAACCAGCACCCCCCAGACAATGTTGTGTATTAGTCACGTCTGTTGCTACAATCCTACAACATTGGATGGGGGGACGGGATTTATACGGCAGAGTGTAGTAAATGGTGATACATATGGCATGAAACCCATTTCTGGTATACGATGTGTCAACTATTTTTGTCACGTATGGTAGGCTCCATTAATATTTTTCATATTTACTTGACTGTACTATTGATCACTTTATCTCTCCTGCTTTCTTCCTCAAACATAGCAACATATGATGTAACTTATAAAATCCTTTGAAAAAAATGTCACTAGCAGTAATATTTATTTGTTGTCTTTGCCTGTTTTCAGGGCCATCTTATTTGCACTGGTTGTGGTGAATCAAGCCAGAAAGGCTCTTCAGTCATAGAGCCTGCACCCGAGGGAGCCACTGCTGAACAGGAAACAGAGCCTGCAGTCCAAGAAAGACCTGCAGTAGAAGCACCAGTCATGCAGGCTGCTGAGGGAGGGAGGGTGGGGCTACCACTGTTGCTTGAAGAAGAGGAGGAAGAGGAGCCTTGTCAAGGCAGTGGAGATATGGTATATTTATTGCAGTAATGGCTCTAATTTGTCTCCTTTTCAAACTGAGGCCAAGTGCAAAACCATTCATATGAAAATGAGTTTTCTTTCACATGCAATTATAAAACTTATATCCATATGAATGGTTTTGCACCTGGCCTCGGTTTGAAAAGAAGGCTAAGAGCAACACGGAAATGGATTTTTGCTGTAGGTTACATTGCAGGCTGTAACGTAACATGATTTTGTTGTTTTTCTAGGGTTTCAATGAAGTTATGGGCCTGAGCTTTTCTCGCAGTCCAGCAGCGGCCAGCAGCATTCATGACTTGTCACCAACTCTCTGGCATGCTCTGGATGTGTGGAGGAGTGTAATGCACAGGGGGACTGGGCTGAGACAAGCCTTGGAGGGACTGAGCATGTGCGGGACAGGCTTGACTGCAGAGTTTTGGTAAGAAAATAAAAGCAGAGTAGATAAGCATGCATCGTAGATAGGCATGCATCGTAGAAGCTAAATAATAAAAGTCTATTTCCCTCTTATCTGCATGTAAGGGTCAACAGTGTTCTTATTGAACCCATAACCTAAATATCAGGGATGTAGCTTAGAGCCAGCGCTACCAGCTAATATCACCAGCTGAAAGAGAACTTATTACCGGCTGAAATTTCACAAGAAAACAAAGACTTGGAGTGATTTTAAAGGTACACAAGCGAGAAAAACCGGCTGGGCTTGTTTATGCGCCTGCTAAGTTTTTTCTTAGCTACACCCATGAAATATGCCATATTTCCTACCCATTTTCAGAAGCTTAATGCCTATACCAGGAGTCTATGGGCTCCTGTCGATACCAAGACCAAAATTGGCAAAATTGTCACATTTTATACCCATTTTTAGACAAAACGGTTTGAAAACCAAACCTATATAGCTTATATTGTGCTCCCCCCGCCCCCGCCCCCTTCTGGCGGGGGTTTCCCCAGGGAATCAAGTTTCTGCCGTGTACACCTCCTTTTGCCTCTTCCCCTCTTTATTACATACATTCTTTTACCCACCCTCTTCCTCTCTTGTCACAGGTTAGACGTGTGTTGTGCTTTTCAAGTACTGACAGAAGTATCTAAGCATGACATCACCGTTCTTCGGACCTTTCAAGCTCTAGCCGCTGGTCTTTTTTCAAGGCCAGCGGAGATGTCAGACGCTCATGCGCGTCACATCCACCTATGCAATAACTGCCTGTCATCTATAACTTTACACCACCAGGCCAAAGGCTTCACCGATGATGACTTGAACTTTAACATGGACAAAACTCAAACAGCCTCAGGTTTTATATCGGTGGGTCAGACGCCTAGCTTTGTTCGAGGATTGCGTGACTTCGCTGGCCTTGATGACAGGTCAGTTAAACACTCGGAGGCTGAGGATGACGCAGACAGCGTCACGTCACGGAGTGACGCATCTTCTGAAGCAAGCTTTGCTGATGTGAGTAGCGTGGAAAGCGGGCATCGCGGAAGATTTGGTCACGCGAACGAGAAATCCGCGAGCAACATGTCAAAAACGTATAAGAAAACGAGAAAAACAGTCGTCGATAAAGGCCAAATGTCTTCCGACTCGGAAGATGAAGTAGTGGAAAAGCCACGAAAATCGCAAACACAATCACCAAAACAAACAAGTGTTCCGAAGAAGGAGACCGAAAGCTCTGTTCGCGTCCGCGGTGGAACAGCAGTGCGTTTTAACGTTCAAGACACCGAGGATGTAAATACTGAGGGTGGGGTCGCCAAGGCACAGATGGAAAGATCTCTGACAAAGGACAGTCTATTCAGTGCGCATACACGGAGTTCAGTGAGCATCCCACTAGCAGAAGAAGGTGAGTAGTCTAGCATGAGCCACATGGTCCCCACACGGCTGGAGCATGAGCCACAGGTGACCCACACGGCCGGAGCTTAACCCGGTTTCTGTAGCATGAAGTAACTAGGAGTATGGTTGGGATGCTAGTCCATCGCAGAGTTACCCCCAGCATTTTGTCGCCGGCACCCATTTATACACCTGGGCGTAAAGAGACAATGTGAAGTAAAGTTTCTTGTCTAAGGAAACAACACGACGGAAGAGGCCAGGCCTCAAACCACAGACCTTCAAATCTGAAGTCCGACGCGTAACCACTACACCACCAATATTGAATGACAGTCAATTCACCTCCATAAAAACTCGCTATAAACGGCGACAAACACAGAAACGCTTTAAAATAGATTGTTTTATACACGTTGTATCATGTTGGCGAGTTTGTCGCTGGCGAATGTGGGAGCAAAGTAATAGGTTCTAAACCATTCAGACAAGGCAGATCACTCCATTTGCGTCGACTGTCTTTTTTGTCTGCAGTAGCTAAATATTAATAGAATACGATAGTAAAATACGATAGTACAACTGTAGTAAAGGAATACAGAACCCCGTTTACTGTATTTTAAACATCACTCTTTGTAGATGACAAGAGCAGCGTTGGAACAGGGACTTCGCAGTTCTCTGATGCAGCCGGGCTGACCGGGTGGCGCTGGGAACTAGCGTACATCTACACGGACTGTATGACGTCAGTGTGCATGAACGGACAGAGTTCCGCCATTCAGAAAACTGCTCTGCTTGGGAGTGAGGCTAACCGGAAAGTTACCGTATATGGCAAAAGAAACGTCATGTCAACCGAAGGACTGGGAGTACTGGATTTACTGAAAATCAAGTTTCCGGTTGGAGAAGGTGTGAGCAGGTTGTGCCTAAATCATACCGTCCAGAAGGACGTCGGACACCTTATTGAGACTTATATAACGTAATGTCGTCACTTGGAATTTTATTTTCAATAAATTTTTAAGTGTAAAAAAGAAAATCTAAAATCCCCACTCATTGACCTTAGGCTTAGGCTTACATAGCCTACCGTACCACTGTACCACCTAGCTTCTCGGGTTGCTTAGTCCTAAATTTAACTATATAAACTGCTACTTCCAACCTCAACTGAAAGCTAACCAGTTACTCCGTTATATAAGTCTCAATAAAGTGTCCGACGTCCGTGGACGGTATGATTTGGGCTTGACCGTGTGAGCAACGGTCAAACCCGTTTCCACGGAGAGCCTTCTCTTGGTTCAAAATGGCGGGCGGAGTATGTGAAACACCTGGACAATTCTGCTAAAATACTTAAAAAATCATGGAGTTTTTTGCCGCGTAAAATATGATGAAATGTCTTCGTTTTGTTTGAACGACGGATTCAGTTTATCAGAAAACAAATACGGCTTCTAATCGCTGGAAACAAACTCCAAAAATGGGGCGACCCGTAGCTGTCCAAACGATGTCTGTGATTGGCAAACGATACAATTGATATATCACTTGAACAATGCCCCTATCCCTGATCCCTATCCCAGCGGGACAAATCTATTGTTTTCTTAGCGAATCACAGACATCGTTTGAACAAGTGCTGGACTACCCGGAAAAATGCGATTTCATCATGTGTCACGTGACAAAACACTCCATGATTCTTGGAGTATCATGATTCGTGGAGTATTTTGTCACGTGACAAAATACTTCATGATTCGTGGAGTATTTTGTCACGTGACAAAACACTGAATGATTCGTGGAGTATTTTGTCACGTGACAAAATACTTCATGATTCGTGGAGTATTTTGCCACGTGACAAAACACTCCACGATTCTTGAAGTATTTTGGCAGTCTTGGGGCAACAGTCATCTTCGCTTCAATTTCACTGGTTTTAATAGAGAGCTTAAGCAACCACAACGGTGATGGCAGCGAGAACGGCACAAAACAACAGGTTTAATGAGCGAAAACAATGCTTATGCACGTGTTGCACGTGCGTTTTACATTTTGGTACACTTCGTTGCCGTTCTCTGCAAAACAACAACGTCAAATGATCAAATTATAAGTTTGTGGAGACCGTGAACACGCGACGGTTAACTTTCCTTTCTCCATTTGAACTGGTAATCCATTCCTTCAAATTTAGCTCCTGAACAATCCAGACACATGAGACAAACTAAACAAATTGGAACAACTGCAAAGTAGTTTAAAAAAGCGCGAATCCTTTTTTAAGTGACGTTTTTCATGGCGTTGCCGTCGTCGTTGCTAAAGCTCTCTATTGATAACTTTTGACGGACGTGTCGTCTTTTCGCTTTACAGGAAAAGAACATAAAGATTGGAGTTGGAGAGTCAGGTTTGCCGCCGTGCAAGGCCTGGTGCGAATTTGTCGTCACTGCAGTGGCGATAACACGAGAGATGGAATGTGTGGAGTGGCCTGGACACAACTCATGAGGCATCACTCGCTGGAGACAGATGTCCGTGTCTTAGAGGCCTGGAAACTAGCTCAGGTTGGTTAAATGGAGACCTAAAGCGCTTCTGAGTGTCATAAAACCGAGGCCACAGTAATTACTTTGAGCAATTGCAATGATAACAGACGCAGGCTATCCAATAAACCTAATCGTTTCATCTCAAAACAAATACATGCAGCCGGCGCCAAGCGCGGGAAAACGCGTACGAGCAAGTCACAATTAGTTATAATTTTACTTTCGGTTGAGAACGTGGCGAGAATTTTTTAAGCAATCACAAAGTACAGAAATTCAAAACCAAAGGAAACACGAGTTGCTTTCGACACTCAAATGAAAATCGCTCAATATCCGAGAGGCTAAATATTGTAAGAACCGTCTTGTGAAGTGTTACGTTGTCATGTTTTGATTTCTATGCGGTATTATCAATTTTGGTAAGGAAAGCTTATGCTGTAAAGTATAATTGTGAAGATTTGTATATACGATATCTTGTTATCTTGTTGATACTGTTTACGTTTCCGTCAATACGTTTTCAAAAATGAATAAATCTCACGTTCGTACCAAAATAAACAGGCATTTTAAACTGGAAATAATAAGCGCGAAAATTCGTGTTCCCACAGGAATGATCATCTTGTTGATCTCGATGCTAATTCTCTTTCTCTTTTTTTATCCTTCAGATTGACTCAGATCTCGATAACAAACTCCCATTGCTCGATATCGCGAACTCATTTCCTTCATGGGCGGCAAGCAGGTTGTCAGCGGTATTACTTCCTCCTCTTCCTCCTGTTGTACCGCAAAGTAGTCGTTCCAGGTCTCGCGCACGTGCAACGCTGCTGTCCAAACCTGCGCCCGTCGTCAAGAAGGGACCTAAGCGTCCTTCTTTAAGGTTTGTTCTGGAACTCTAAATTTATGTCGACAAGAATCAATGTACAGTCAAACCTCTATTAAGCGACCCTCTATTAAGCGGTCACCCTTTATTAAGCGGTCACTTAGAAATCCCCGGAATTAAATCGCTCCCCATATTTACTGTAAACTTGACCTCTTTTAAGCAGTCACCTCTATTAAGCGGTTAGTTGGTTATTCCCTGAAGTTTGAACGCTTAATCGGAAACTCTCGAAAACTTGGAATCCAGTAACTAGACATTTTCGTTAACTCTAACCAAATACATTTTACCCCACTAAGACCGTGACTTTTCCCTCCTCTGTCTGAACTTGAACGCCGGACGTTCCTACAAATTCAGCTCTTGAAAAGTTCAGCTCTCTATTACTAGTCGCTAATCGAAACCGGGAATAATGATTGTCCCTGAGTCGAGACAGTCCCGACCTTTACACTTTTAACCATTTTGTATGAATGTCCCTTGTAGGCAAGAGATTCTTCTAGCCACAGCTGCCCGAGAACCTCAACCCGACTACCGCAGCCGCAGAAACCAGGACCTGATGCTGGTGATAGAGGATCAGTGGAGGAAACAGCTCCATGAAGAACAGGAGCAGGAGGAAGCGGATAGGAGGATGGCGGAAGCCAGCAAGATAAAAGGCATAGTGGTGAAGGAGGGGAGAAGGAGTAGACAGGGGAGGGAGGCAGATGGGAGAGGGAAGGAGGCAGGGGTGGAGGTAGGGGTGGAGAGGGAAAGAAGTAGAAGTAGCCAGGAACTAATGGAAGATGTTTAAGGAAAAGAGGTAGAGATGTTGTTGGAGGAGAGGCAGTGGCATTGTTATTTCAATTAAGTTCATGAACAGAAAGAGAGGGGAAAAGACGTCAAAGGTTGGTAGAGTAGAAAGTGGGAAAAATAAGATAAATTAGAAGGTGGGCAACGTTGCGAAGATGGAAGGATGGAAACAAGATACACTGAAGGCAAACAAAGGAGACAGAGTTTTTAGAAACTTGATGTATATATTAGAGAAACGTTTCAATTTAAATTAGACAGAAAAACTAAATAAGAGAACAACTCAATGTACAGAATCGCTAAATTTATTTTCTTTGTAAATTGTAAATGGAGGTGAAAGTGTGCTTAGTTTTTGTACATAATAATTTATTGAAAATCTTTTTAATAAATATTTTTGTACGTTCAATTTACTGGAAAACATTGGATCTTTGTTTAATGCTCTAGTTTGCAACTTAAAAATAACCCCAATTTACGACGTTGGTCTATTGGGAACTACGAAGATGTGCCGAAGATTAACAGAGATGAAACACGAAAATTTACCGAGATAAATACCTTGCAAAAGATCCCCTTTGATAATTTTGGGGTTATATGACATGTACTGCAGTAACAAGGCCAAGTATACATTTTGTGCAGCCAGCGAGCAGATTTAAACTATTTTTTCCCTCATCGGATGAAGAAAGCCGAAATGGAAAATAGAGACGTCTTCGCACAGGCTTTATTGTGTATTCATTGTTGTGCTCCATTTATAAAAGGTAAAATTAAACTGAAGATTCTAATCGCATTCTAATTGGTTGATAGGAATTTTAATACCATAACTCTGGATGGCAAAAACTAACATGGTAACACGATAAAAACTCGCTTCCCATACCTTTCTTTAATTGGATGCCGGAAGCTGCCTTTCGCAGGCACCCGCTTGAAAATCCTCTAATATCGCGTTCTACTAACGCTTACACGAGATAAAAAAACAAGGTATTGATGTTTAAATGCACAGACTCCCATTCCAATAGATATCTTCGAGGGTGAAAGCTTGTGTTTCCATGGTAATTGGTCGTTGCTAGGCAGTACTGGCACAGGCGAAAAAGAAAACCCGACCTGTTGACAAGGCTATCGCACGCACTAAAACGAAGCAGAATAATGAACGACAACTAAGCGAATTAAAAGACTAAGATCCGTCGACTTTTTTAATCGTTTTTTTGTCTCTTCAATCCCTGGTCAAAGTTTACCGCTTGATTAAAATCTTAATGTGTACGTTACATCAACCGCTGTCACGTTTGTTAATCTGCTTCTGTTATCGTTACTAATCCTCCAGTAAACATGCAGTTTGAAACTTAAATGAATTAAGGGGCTCGTTTCTAAAAAACTGAGGTGCTGCATCGGTGAGGGAGTGCAACACAAAAATTTGTTTTCATCAACTCCGAGTTGATAAAACCAAATTTTGAAACCTTAGTTTCGTTTCTTTTTAGTGACTGTACTGTCTTTTCTACAGAAATAAATTTTACAGTTGTTACTTAAAAAGGTCTTCGAACCACTCGGAATTGTAGTGTAAAGCATTAAGAAATGAAAATGAAATCCTAAAGTGTGACCATAATGCTGTCTTGTGGAGTAATTTGTTTTTCCGAATTCTCCTAAGTACAAATTAAAAAACATTACTTTGGTTCTGTTTTTAAAGAAGTTAAAAAATCTGCCATGGGGGGTCCAAACTGTGTTGGGTTATTGGTCTGTCTCAAGGTACTTTATCGTTATGCAAATAATTGGTCGAAACTGTAAATCCAACATAATTAGTTTTCGCTTTTATGAAGTTTATCTGCCATTCGATTGGATCGGCCACGCTCTAATTATTTTCAATAGTCCCTTTGTTGTGTTTTTCTTTGGAGCTTCTAATCTCTCATGCCGGGATAGATGTAAAGCAATTTGCGCCCAGACGCTGAAGAAGGAAGCTAATTTTGGTAATCATACGAAAACGAACGTTTTGAAAGCTAAATAATGTTTATAACCGTTCGTTTTGGAGGTAAGTCATACATGAGTTGTATGTGGTTAAAAGTATTTGTTGTCAGTAAAAGTTTGAGAAGTTTGTTATGAATAAGTCTATGATCGATCAAATTGAATTGAATTTAGAGTGTTTTGTCTCGTAGACGGCGAAGAATCGATATTTAACCCAAACTGTCGCACAGACATTTTACTGGACGATATCAAGAGACGATGTAACTGCAACAAAGATGGTAAACACTTTAGTAAAAAGTCTACAACAGCTACAAGTGAATTTTCTTCAACTTTACTTTCAATTGTCAGTGCAGTGTCACCTTAAATCAATATCTGTTTATATTTTCAGCTACTGTAGATTTATCCGATGAATCTGGAAACCTTAAATATCTAGTCAATCATCCTCTGCGGTACGCCACAGAACTTCTGAAAGAGCGAGAGTCATTTGTGTTAATAAGAGTTGAAAGTAAGTTTATTTATGCGGTTCGCAGCAATGTTATTATATTCCCTCCTGTTGTTTCGACTGAGTTGTTTACCCTGGGGTTGAAAATTTGTAAGAATCTAAACGCGCTGTCATCCGGCTAAATTCTGAACTTGTTGTTTTGAAAACAAATTTCCACGATGTTTCGTGGTTAATATCGCTGAGTATTTTGCTGAAGTTTCTGTACGTTTCTGTGTTGTTCAACTTAATTCGCCCGCTTTTCATCTCTTGTTTTCTTCCAATTAAATTTAAAATAGGCATTAAATACTTAGATCTATATTTGTAACGATTCGAACACGACACTTTGCCTCATTTCTCTGACGAAAAAAGCTAAAATTGTGCGACACAAGATTTCTTTATTCTCCAGCTGTATGAAGGCTCAGTGAATCAGCACGAGAACTCTACGGGTCGATTTTTTTTTAAACGGGGTCTAAATGTTAGCCAGTAGTCAATTTGTTTGGAAACAATACACTTTGGCTAAGTTTTTTTAAGTGTATTCTTCGAGAAACTCGTTGAACAAGTAGCTGTTGTTAAGTACGTATACACAAATGTTAATTATAAATTTTCTTTTCTGACGGAAACTGCTATCAATTATTTACTAAGAGTTACTTGGTGAAAAGCGTTGGTATTGTGTAACAACAGGAGCGTAGTGAAATTGTTAAATACAAAAGCGAGAACATAGAATCACAGCAAGCTACTGTGTTAATTATTTAGTATCGCAAAACACTTGTTTCCCCAGTAAAGTACTAGCTTCTTTGATTTCTTTAGCTTTCGTTTTTCACTTTTTCTCAGTATATTTTAATTTGATAGCTTTAATCGTTAACTTTAGTCCAATTAGGTATCCCTTCGCATAAAATAAAAATGCCAATATCCACCAGTAATAAGGAGCAAGATACATTTTAACATGGCTGACTCATTTTTCCCGCGCCTGGCAGCAGTTGCATATGCTTCCACGCCTTGGCGCTATGCTAAGCACTGCTTGCATGTTTTTGCCAGGCCCCTAGCCAGTCGCTATTTATTTGATTTGGGGCGAGAGGAGATTGGTTTTACTAGTGAATTGAAGTGCCCGGAGTGTCATACATAACGTGACAACTACTGGTCCAAACCAACAATAATTTAACTATTATTTATTCGTTTCCATATCACAGAGAAAGGTGAAACCGAAGGCGATAGCTATACGCCGATGCTAAATGATATTGTTACTGTAAATCCAGCATTTTTAGGTAAGAAAAGTAGACTAATGAATTCAACACATAACGGTAATGAAACTTCCGCCACGTATTCCCCCCCCCCCCCCCCCCTTTGATTGTCCGGCAGGGATAGACGAGTGGCATGGGTACCTTAAGTAACAGAGACTTTTCTACGCACTCTCACATATTTCATACTGACACCCTTCTGCTTATGTCTTATAATTCTCGAAACGAAACGCACCAATCATTGACTTGAGTCTCAACAGCCAATGAAATCATGACTAAACTGACTAATGACAGAAACAATTGAAATGAACCAGACGTAAATACCATCAACGAACGGTTACAATTCCACCGCAGTCCGAGGCGTTTTTCGTTTTATTTAGTGGGATTTTATTTAATATTAAATGGAAATATGGGAAAAAAATGTATAAAATGAAATTAGTTGACGTTACCATCTTTTAATTTTTCTCAAAATGATGAGAATTTTCCGTAGAAAACTGACCAAAACTCTTTGCTCCTGATCAAAATTATATTGGCAAACGGCGCCGACAATTGGCCACAGAATAGACTATAATGGGGTACGGGCTCTGAGAGGCCAGCGGCACATACCCAGCAAAAGTTGACCCAAGTACCCCCCCCCCCCCCCCCCCGGGTACCATAGACTGATTGACACAAACCTATCCAAATGTATGTGTTTCTGATCCAAACTTAAGTTATTTAGGCTTTATTGTTTTATTTACAGAGCGTCTCTCTAGATGCGAGAGCGACAGTTTGAACGCCAAACACTCCGCCATGAAACCTCTTCGAGTAAACAGTGGTTCGTTACAAAGAAAACAGACTGGGCTTAAAGCGAAGACTTCCGGTTCGATATCGAGCTCTTCAGCCAGAAATAAAACTTCCAGAGAGAAAACACCAGGACAGAAACGAAATAGAGAAAGTAGATGATTACCGGGATAAAAGCGGGAGAATATTTTTTATTAGTAGATTTACATATATCAGTTCACAAAATTAGAAAAACGACAACATGTTTTAGAGCCACCAAGCTGTTGTGGTCCTGTACTTGAGACTGATTCAAGGGTCAAGGGTCAAGGGTCAAGCCGGTCAAGGGTACACAAGGTTTTACATCACATCATGCCGCAGAACGACATCCAGATAAATAACTTTCGAACGAAGGGATAAAAGCGGAATTACTGCCACTTATTGACGCTGCGGCATTGGAATATTTTTCACCCGTCCGCCATGAACACACTGTGCGACGAAAATGATTGGTCAAAGTTGGCACGTGACTGGTGTCCAACCTCCTCTGGGTCAAGTTACTGGTCAGCCAGGGGTATTACCATACGGATTAACCGAGGTTCTTCCTGGCACTTTAGTTTTTACCTTTCCCAAACAATGCTGAAAACCATGATCATTAATACTCCTAAATAGTTCAATGGTAGAGATGGTGTGGAGCAAAGTGTCTTGTCTAAGGAACAATATAGTCACAGTGTACCCATTTAATTTCCAATACAGCAACCGTTCGATTGAAGATTATGTTCTCAAAGGGCTGTCGGGCTGGTTTACATAAGCTCCGAAATCAGGCTCCTAAAATGCCAGTGGGTTGCTTGCGGCCCTAACAAAAATGCTTTCTAGGATTCTATTCCAATAGCCAAAAGTTCTAGGGTGGAATGTCAGCGACTATGCGATTCAGTATTGGAACTGATAGACATGAATATGAGTGCAGCTTTGTGTTTTTACTTTGCCTTGACGGCTTCTGTAGAGCCTTGACGGCTTCTGTACAGCTTGGTGGATTCCGATTCCGATTCCGATTCCGTCGTGCCTCCGATTTCGATTGCAACTCCGTTTTTGGGAGGTTAAGGCTCGTTACGCTTCCGACTCCGACTCCTCTTCCGATTACGTCGCTTGTGGGAACCAGCCCTTAGAACTACAAGCGAACTACATGATTATATTAATTACGATTAATGAGTATAATATAATTAATCACGTTGCTAAAAAGACTATCCAGTAACAGATGTTAAATATTAAATAAGTAACGGGAAATACGATTCTTGCATATTTATCTACAGCATTGACGCCTTCGTCTCTAAAATTATTTACAAAATCTCCGTCTTCGTCATCTGGTAGCCGATGAAACTGTTTTCTCCCTCGAGGATACGAATGTCCACTGTCGCTATCCATGCTATTTTCCGGCTGTGAGTTCTCATAATTACTGTTTGTTTCTCCATTTCTATTCCTAGTGAGCTTTCGAAGATCAGAAATATCCTCCTAGGAAATTAAAATAAAAAAAACAATATATTTTTAGTTGATCACTGAACTGCTTCACGAGTTTTAATTTCATCATTAAGTCAATCTGGATAGTCACTATACTGGCGTGGTTTTAATGTAACATATCAAACACGAGGAAAAGTGATGCATCAGCATTCAGACCATGCACCTCTTCGGAACCTCTAAGTTCATTAGACCAAGGTGTCACGCAGATGTATTGATTTTAGGGCTAGGGTCCATTGTTCTGTTGTTTGTTCTATTGTTTTCTTAGCCAATCCTGTGAGGCGTTTTAAGACGTACATGCCACCCTCTTAGCATTTTCAAACACCGAGAAGTGGGTTGAAAATGAGGTGCAGCCGAGTTTTTTTAAACCAACTTCCAGTTGTTTGGACACCTGATGAAACAATTTCACCAGTTTTTGATACAGCTTCTCAAACTTTTTTCAGTCACCGGGACCCCTATCGTGTAAGCAGGTCTAAGTTCTCCAATGTTTATCACTCACCCGTGGTTTATCTGTGCTGCCATATCGGGTCCCTGAAAGTGGAAAATCTTCAGGGTCATCCTTCAGACCTTTTACCTTTCGTAGAATGTTTGTCCCCTTTCGTGTCAGCTTCTTCGCTTGCGACTTGACAAAAGTAGAACTTGGGTACTCCACCAAGGCGGCAAACACGTAAAGAAAGGAAACACACAGAAACCAGTCAATGGCCTTTACATAACTGACCTTCGGCATCTGCGATTGAATTCCGAAGATCAGAGTCGTTAGAGCCAGAACTGTCGTGATTCCGAGCGCAACCCGAGCGGGTGGTGAGCTTCGTGGAATCCAAAAGGACACCCAGCTGAGAATGGTAATAAGAATTGTAGGAATGTATATCGAAACGACGTAGTAGAATTTCTTTCGTCTGATAAAGAAGGTTATTTTCAGCATGGAGAACGACCCTGAAAGAAGGAGAGTGTATTGAGCCGTTAATATCCCTTACTTTACACATTTGAGTATTAAGGTTATGTTACACAGGATGATTCACAACGACGATTTTTAGCGCAACAATGTTGCGTTAAAAGTTGATGCCGTGTAACATGGGCGCTTAACCGCGGTCAAACGAGAGAAATTTGAAAAAGTTAAGCAGTTAAAGTTAAGTACTTAAAAGTTAAGATTGTCATTTTCACTGTTTAAAGTTTAATATATTGCCTATACACTGTCAATTTACCAAACGTTTTGAAAGTTTACCAAAAACGTTCTAAGCGTTTAAAAACTGTGAACTGCAGAATTTCGGCGCCATTTTCCAACATAATTTTGATCAGGCGCAAATAGTTTTGATCAGTTTTCAACGGAAGAAAGCTCATCATTTTGCGAAAAATTAAAAGATAGTAACGTCAACTAATTTTTTTCACACATCCTTGCCCATATTTCCATTTAATATGAAATAAAATCCCACTAAATAAAACGAAAAACGCCTCGGATGTTTGACCGCGGTGGACATGGGCGCAAGGACGATTTTCTTCGCTATTTTTGCGTTGCGAGTTTTTTTAATTAGCTTCAAAAACTTGCAAAATGCTGCCGCCACAAAATATTGCGTTAAAAGTCGTCCGCGCGCTGTTACACGGTGTCAATTTTTAAAAATCGTCTCGTGAAACATCACCTTTGGCAAACTAAGCTAAATTCAGAAGTGTGATAAACTAAGAGCGTTTTATTTCCCATGATGCCTTGCGCCTCACGCTCGGGTCCAGTCGCTCACGGTTAGCGCTCATTCAAAGGTGAACGGTCTATGGAGCAAACAGAGGTAAATCCCTTTTATGTATGAATGGAAAAAATGAAGCTTTTACCTAAGGCAGTACCTGTAGTATAGTCAGCGGCTGTTTCCTGTACAGTATAGTCGTCCACTGCGAACTGTGACATAATGAGCTCATCTCCTATCGCCACAGCTGACTTATGATTCCCGGTATCTTTATCATCCCACTTGAAGTAGAGATCGTTAGTAGTCAACCCATCTGAAACAATCGTCGATAATATTAAAATATTTAAGGTAAAGCGCACACGAGTCACAGGAAGCCCACACGGCTGGAGCTTTACCCGGTTTCTGTAGCAAGAAGCAACTGGGAATATTGCTACTCCCCCCTGGATGGGATGCTAGTCCATTACAGGATGACCTGGTTTATATACTATGAAGTGACTAGGAGTATTACTACTCCCCCCTGGATGGGATGCTAGTCCATCACAGGGTGACCTGGTTTATATACTATGAAGTGACTAGGAGTATTGCTACTCCCCCCTGGATGGTATGCTAGTCCATCACAGGGTGACCTGGTTTATATACTATGAAGTGACTAGGAGTATTACTACTCCCCCTGGATGGGATGCTAGTCCATCACAGGTGACCTGGTTTATATACTATGAAGTGACTAGGAGTATTACTACTCCCCCTGGATGGGATGCTAGTCCACTGCAGGGTTACCCCCAGTATTTTGTGACTGGTACCCATTAATACACCTGGGCCGAGTTGTTCGAAGGACGATTAGCGCTAATCCAGGGTTAATTACCATGACAACTCATATAGGCTTTGAACAACTCGGCCCTGGGTGGAGAAAGACAATGTGGAGTAATGTTTCTTGTCCAAGGAAACAACACGACGGCAGAGACCAGGCTCGAACCACCGACCTTCAGGTTGACAGTCAGACGCGATAACCACTATACCACCGCGCTTCCACTGTCGATAAATCTTTATTACAGTAAAAGCCCCCGTATAAGAATCTAGTAATAAAGAACCTATAGGTTAAATGTTTGTCGTATAAACCCCATTATATAAGAACCTGTTGAGTCTAGAAATTGAGGCAGGTTCTTATTTGGAATATCAGAAGAAAAAAATGAAAACATATTTTGAGCGTCGACGTCACCGAAACAGGCTCACTCCTGCCCCAGGTTTCGCGCGGACAATGGGATAATTACTTCAGGCTTTGCACGTAAACAAACGTCTTCATTACTTAAATTCTTTGTATGTTAAATAACTGATTAATTATGTTTGAAATTACAATATCGATTATGTCCTTTAACATCGCTTTTTCACTTCGATCTTTGTGTGCTTCAGTGTAGTGATGGAACAGAGTTATAATGTATGACTAATGCTGTTTCATGCCGTGTAAACAAGTCGAACTGTATTTGCAAAGACCACGTTAACGGAATAGAAGGACCGGATCCTGCAAAAGGATCTTATCAGCCATAAAATAACAAAACGATTTGAGAAAAAATACAAAGCTGATTCATGGCATATAGGGAAACTATATTTGTTAATCCAATATTTCGAAAGGCACAACATTTCTTCTTCAGGGTCTTACAGATTAAGACTCTGAAGAAGAAAGACTGTGCCTTTCAAAATGGTTGGATTAACAAATATAGTTTTACTACCGCGAATCAGCTTTGCTTTTTTTATCAAATCGTTTCATGTGTGACGCATTTTTTCATTTATGCGATCTACTTACAGCTCTCAAAAAGCAGGCTACAGTTCTGTTTATCCATAGGATAGTTTCGTAGATCCATTTTGCAAGCGGCGATCACAGTCATTCTACAAGGACACAAAAATGAATCTCAGTTAATCTGCAACACACTTTCCAACACAAGATACGGAAGAACAAGATTGTGGGAAGTTGGGACGGTGGTAAAGGTCAGTCAGTTAGTTTAATTCCTAATAAAAGCGAACAGTATTTTTAGATTTTTTAAGTTCACGTACTCATCTCCAAAAACGTACCTCCACTGTTAACCGTACAGCAAAAAGTAATGTGGCGTAGAACGACTGAGAAAGAAAGCGATGAATTTGGCTGGAAGAGTTGAGCTAAAATGCTAAAACAACCGCAAAAACAGACAAGCGTAAGAATGGGGAACTTTTTTTCCCACCCGTACCCTAGCCGACATTAAGCGCAGAAATTAGGACAGATGACTATAAAAACGTAACTCCAGAGAGAGGAGTTTATATAAATAGCTCTTTGAATATTACTTTGTCGTGTTTTAGATCCTGGTCAAGCGCCAACCAGCTCTTGTGCAGCCTCGTTCCCAGAAATTTTCAATCTTTCAAAATGGCGTCGTTTATGGAGGCCACAGCATTCCTTATAATTCTCCACCCGACCCTTGACAGCAACCTAGAAGGTTTATAAGTTTTGAGCAGATTACCGTTGACTGTACATAATCTTGCCGTCTGGAGATATTGTGAGAAGAAACTCCTTCTTTGGCATCGTTTTGGATTTTTCGTTGTTCACGTAAGTGTCCGGTATCCAGATTTGTTGCACGATGTCTCCATTCAGCGTCAGATTTCTCGTGGTGTAAAATTCTTTAAACCGAAGACGTGAATCGTACCACATCTGCCTCAGGAAGAACGTGCTTTCAAATTGCTTTATTGCAATAAAACAGAAAAACGCAATCTTAGCACAAAACGCAATAAAGGATGGCAGCTATTATATCATACCGATCTACGACATGAGATGAAGGTGGAAGCGAATTGCTACATGAACGTTTTTTTTTTGTTATTCTTATAACAAGGAGCACAAAGAAAAGACCCATTGCATTTAGCTTCTAGAGTCACACCCTGAGTTATAAAGTATGTTTCTATCTATCTGTGGATGAAACTCTCCAAGTGTGATCAGTTCAAACGAAATCTATTGAGCAGTACTTTCCTGTGGTACTGTTTATTATGCTGTACAGGGCGGTTCTAACTTTTGAGTCTGTAAAATCCTACGAAGCGGTTCTCTCTTGTGGCGCTAATTATTACACTGTACAATGTGGTTTTAACTTTTGATTGTGTGGATGAAACGCTGAAGTGTGACCATTCAAATGGAAGTTACTGAGCAAAACTTTCCTGTGGTCCTGTTAAATTCAGCATGCTGTGCAAGGTGGTTATAACTTTTGAGTTCGTGGATGAAAGGCTAAAGTGTGACCATTCAAATGAAAGCTTTCCTGTGGTCCTGTTTATTATGCTGTTCAATGTGGTTCAAACTTTTTGGGTCATGTAAAGAGATGAGATGGAAAGCAAAGTCATTCTCTTCTTACCATTTCTCTCTCATCGAGTCCGCCCAGCGAAGTGACAAACAAGGTGACTAGAACTTTGACAGGATCCCCTGTTGAAAACAAAATGAATGCGGTCGCTGAAACACTTAACACGTTTAATGCTCTTATTTACTCAACGGATAAAATTTTGTTTGTGTTCTAGATATATGTTAGAATGCGAATCGTCTCTTTTGTTTCTTTTAGTTAGTCGACCGAGCATGCGCGCGCGAGCGGCGAAGCCGCAAGGCGATTGGATCGAGGCGTCAGCACCGTCCTCGATCCACGCGCCTCGCGCGCTCGTACTCACTCGACTAACTAAAAGAAAACTAAGGGACGGCTCGCAGTCTAGGTATATGTTTATTTTACCAGTCTCTAAACGATCTGTTAGTGATTAATGAGAGTAAAACTTTACTGATTACAATTGGACTGTGAAGTACCTTTCTGGATGGTCCATTGGACTTGTATTGGGCCTTCTCTCGTTTGAGTTATAAGCTCGCCCGCTCAACTAACAAAAAGGGACTGAATGCTAGTAGTCTACTGGATATTTACAATATTGTTCTGTGCTAACTCAATAACTATTAAGGCCTGACTAAACTAGGAAACATTTTTTTGCGGCATAGCCGCGCTAGGAACATATCTTCTCGACGTACATCTGGCTTTCTGGACGCAAGAAAATGCTGTGGAATCAAGTCAAAAGCTTTCTTGCTTTCCGGATGCAAATTTCGCTTCGAAGAAAGCCTTTCCCAGTTAAGCCACATTAGAAGAAACAATGTTCCCTCAACTTTAGCCAGGTCCTTAATACCTTCATATTCAGGCCTGAGACGTTTGTCATAGTGCTTAGTATCAAGGAGCATGCGTAGTACTTGCGACGCGTTCTGTCCGCTCCAGTATTGGGATGAACTTTGGAGAACAACAGAAATAAAAACAAAGTACATTGTTTTAATAAAAAAAAAAGCAATAGAGCCCAGACTTCGATCAAGGCTGGGTTGTTCAATGCGTGATTTAGCTATTTTAGGATTTATAGTGTTAACTTTGCCTTTCAGCATTTGAAAACATTTTTAACGAGAGAAATGTAACCCATGGTTAATTTGTAATCGGTTTTTAGAAAACCCCTGAGCGGTGTCATCATCACGCAACCTCATGTTTATTCTACAAAATACTGCAGGATTTTTGGAACATTTTTTCAGCTTTGTCCAATTGTGCGTTTCTCAAAATTCGCGAAGACTTTTCAGGTCCGTAAAGCTATTTTATGTGCAGGCTGTTTACCAACAGAGATTCAATTTCCGTTCGTTTTGAAAGCTAAGCAATAAAATCTTAAGTCGACGAGAAAATTCGCACTGTTTTCGGGCTAAAAATTTCACCGCCACTTGAAATTGATTAAATTTCAAAAAATCGCTTTCGGGCACGAAAAGTCTTCGGGTGTTTTGAGAAATGCACGGCCCGCCATTTTGAACGCGGAGAAGGCCCTGGGGACGAGTGTGCTGACAGGATCACCTGAACAAAGCACTTTGCACGGGGTACCTGAGAAAACCTTTGAATGCAGAGGTCCACAGGACGCAGAAATTAAACTTGCTGGTAGTTGCCGGATCTTCCTTGTGAAAGATCTCGTGCCAGGCGTCACTTGAATGTGAAAATACAAAACTGAATGCAAGGCTGGCACTACTGCAAAGGGTAGATTTATTAAATGGCCAATATTTCGACTAATAGAACTAGTTTTCGTCAGGGCCAGGGCTATACTGAAAGAAAACACTGTAACGGCTTCTAAAATTTGAAAAATACATGGTTATAAATGATTGGCTAATACACCACATGTAGACAGCGCACTTGTAAACATAAGATAAAAATAATATATAGTGTATGATACAAAACTGAGTTCAGCGTTCGTTCCTTCGGTTAATGCCTTCTGGTGATAGTGTTCCCGCTATGAATTAAAAAGGCCTCTCGTGCGTTTCGACAGGAAGCATTGATGGTAGGCTGCAGTTCAAGCGGGATGAGTCTCATGTCCGCGGAAGAGTGGCCTGGTAAGCCGAAATGTGTAGGGACCGCTGCTGTGGAGTTGGCGTGATGTGGGTTGTTTGTCCCTTGTCTGTGTTCTGTGAAGCGTTCACGAATCGTGCGTTTGGTTTCCCCTATATACTGTTTTTTACATTTTTTTACATTCGATCATATATGTGAGGTTACTAGAATTACAGATTAAATGTTGTTTTATTTGTCTAATTTCCCCGGTGTTGCTAATAGTATACGAAGTTCTACCATTGTCAAAGTAAGGGCAGGTGAGACATCCATGAGTGGAGTTGCAGCGGATTCAAGTGCCAGAGGTGGGTTTTGGTACCTGAGAAACTTTTAGGAAACGAATCGTATCCCCCGAATTTACTATTGCTTTCTTTTTCGAAAATTCTAGCTAACCTTATTTCGTACCCAAAACGACACCAAAAGGCGTTAAGGTGGCTCCCAACAGTTTCCAGCACTTTCCAAGACTTAGATTTTGATGGGTCATTAAAACCACTCTTTATCAGTTGATGCTACAATCATGACATCAAACAAATGCCCAATGATTGGTGAACACGTTGTTATCATTTTTGTGACACAATATGTTACTATAGCAACAGTATAACGTGCTAAAACACCCTCAATTTTAGCTTTAAGTGTTAATAACTCAAAAATGACTCGGTGAACCCCATTTTTTATTGTCGAATTTTGATCAGTAGGATAAGATGCAACTTTTGGCAAAGTTTAAAAAAATTCTGTAGATGGGGTGCAGAGCCATTTTCCGATGTTGCGAAACTTTGTGGAGAAATTTTACCACAGAAAACTCTGGTGATAACCTAATTTATTACGAATTATAGATGACTGATGCCTTTCAAACAGCTTTCCACCAAAACGATTCAAATGGTGCTTCTGTATAGCGCGGAAGATTTACCCGAAAGAAAAAGCGACAACTTTGCAGTCGTTGTTTAGAGATTCTGGTTTTAATGACTTCCTATACGACATGAAAACAACCAGAAAATTTGTAATATATTCACGTTGTTAAAAACAGGTCAGTTTTCAACAAAATCGTGACATGTTAGATAATATAAAGACTGCAAAACATAAGTAATTGATCTTTCAAATCAACTACATTCTTCTTATAAATTACATCATTTTATAGTAATGTCTTCCATTTTATACAAACATGATATTTATTACGTTTTTCAGTTACAGGTGCATCTGAAAATTAGTATTAGCCCGAATATTTCCTTTCTCCGGGAAAACTTAAGACATCGTTTGTCAGCCGCTGATAAACCCATTTGGAAGATTTTATACAGACAAGCATGTACAAATATCTCATGATTTGTCACAAGAAAATCTTGACAGCTGCACTACATCCGTTTATTTTGACGGCTTGATAGCATTCATGTGGATCAGTATAAATGATCGCAATTTAAGGTTCAAGCCTCGAGGTTTAAGAGGTTTAAGAATCACGTATTTATAGTATTTAAATGTTATACATTTCTCCTGACTTTTATCAGATTCAAATATATATAAAGCATAAAAAACGTTATCTACTGTAATTATATAAGTTTGTAGCGAGTGCTTATGAATGGAAAAAAATACAATAGATAATTTCTTACAAACCTTGGTCGTGGGTCGTCAAATTGAGACGAAACGGATACAGATAGTATCGCGAAGAAGATTGAAAAATAGATTTGTGGCATCATTTACGGAGAGCTCAATGGAAGACACGCGATCGTTTTATGATATCGGCTTCGCGATACAATAAAATCCTGAAAAACAAAACGAAAACAACGGATTAAAACATCGATTTATCGGCAATTGAAATACCTAGTAAGAATTGATAATAACAAAAAGTTACATCACCTTTTTAGTATACTTTCATAAAACGACGCAGCTGAAAGTACGTCGAAAATTCCCTTTACATCCGATTTTTTACCGTTTTTGTCGAATTTCATGTACCAATTTGTTTGCAAATTTAAAACAGGTGTTGTTTTTCCGGAGAAAACAACGCCTATTGAAAGTCCTTAGTCGAGGCCACGTTTATAATTTACAAATTAAAGTGACAAAAATCCCGCCTTTTTCTCTTTTAAGACTATAACTGCGTTGTCATTAGCTTATAATTTATGTTCTTAAATTGCAACCGTAGAGTCGCGCTACTTTTTATGGAAATCCCATCTGATAGAAGGTCACCCGGGTAAAAAATGAATAAGAGCCCTTCTTAGAAACAATAAACCGGTTTTATTGCTAGCCACGCGGCCAAAATATTCATCAAGTCATAAGAAAAGAAAAACGGTCATTTTGCATTGCAAATTTGTAGTGTATTTATCTTGCTGTTTGTTAACAATGCATTGCTATTAGTCCCTGTAAATGTGACAGCTTCCTTGATAGGGTGGATTTAATTCTATAAAAAAAATCAATTGTTGGCCAATATTCGAATAATGAGCGTAAGGGTTGTTTTCATCATTTCAGTCTTAATGACGGCGAAATTTAAAAATAAAAAGCATGAAAGTCTGAAAAGTCATTTTGCAAAAATAAAACTAATGAGATAGCTAGTAAAAAAAATATATTGATCATAACAAAGGGAAGTTCTGTTTAGTAGCTTCCTTTTGAATTTCCCACTCGGCTGCGTTTTATCGGATTCCACCTGCTCAGTTAGGACGGCAAAGCACGACTTTCAAGGTTCCTCTTTATTCTTTTCAACGGAGAGCCAGGCGCCAAACTTACAGTAGGAAGGCTGCTGAAATCAGTATGAGTTCTTTCTGATCATAAATGAAAACGCTTTTCGATTCTTAAAAGACTGACTTTATTTTGTCTGTCCGAAAAAAATGAAGTTCTGTTCAGCTGCGCACACAAAATTGAAGGCAACATGAAGGAATTGACTTGGCTGAGATTGTATACTGACGTCCAATCAGTCATCCGACTTATTTTAGTGGATTGTAAAACTCATTTGAACATGTACATGAATATTGGGCTATATAATGCATTTTCGAATCACATCAGTATTACCTCTTTTTGTGGGAAGGGATGGCTTCCCACGTCTGATTATTTATATATAATTTTTTTATTCTTTTGCGCAAAACCGCTTTCGTTAAATGATCGCGTATTACTTTTTAAATAACTTTGCAATCTAAAAATTGATATTGCAATCATATAAAGCACACATATAAAGCACACAGGCGGGATTGTGGTAATACTAGCAAAGTTAATAACCACTTGCGATATATTTCTATACACCCGTCTGTCGGCCATTTTAATTTATTTGTAATATTCTTTTTGCCATATTCAGTCTAATTTACACTGATATATCTTTATGATCGCTCCCGACATGTTTTAATTGCTAAGAAGGCGTTGCATTTAAGATGTTTCTATATTAATTTTTTCTTAGTTAATGTTCTTGCTCAATTTTCGAACATGCCTAAAGACAAGCGAATTGACTGATTTTTAAATGCGCCATTTGTTCGTTTGCGAAAAAAACTGGAACGACAAAATAAAAACAACCAAACTCAGATTCAAATTCAGCTTCAAAATAGACTCAGCTTACGTGGGGCGCCGCAAAACCGCCGAGCTTCATCACAGTTGTCAGTTTGGTTGGTGTCAAAACCGTTTGACAGGAATGCCATCAGCCAAATCTTTAGGCTGCAGAAAACTGGTCCGTTGTCCTTTACCAAGCCACTCACTTGATTTATATCTAAGGATATTATTGCCTATCAGTGGGAAAATAAGCTTATCATACCCCATCCTTTCCTCGAGGCTCCCAAATAGACAAAACAAATACATGACGCTTTCACTTGGCTATTGATTAGAATTGAAAAACCAAGTTGCATGTATTATTAACAGGGTCGCTTTATGTGTGTACACCTTACTCTCATTGCGGTTTTGTAAAAAAGCGAAATGGGTTTAAAGTTACCATTAATCCTACCATTCATTTATTTTTAGTTTCCAGCAGGTACGAATGCTTACTTTTTAAATTATTTTAACACCTTCTCGGCGAAGAATCTCAGTTTTCACAAACTTCCAGTCGGCGTTCATCAAAGAAATTGTATGGTGCATTGCAAAATCCATGCATCGGAAGGAACCTTTTTCACTTGACCAGGAGACAAAGGATTTATGAGAATTCCATTTAATGTTTGTGTTGTACATTCTGTTTGTTATTACAAAATATAAATATTTAATCAAAATTAAACTTCAGAGACTCCAAATTTGATCTATAAGCAAGAAAAAGCAATATGTTATTGACGTGGCGCGTGCGGAGCTTGCATATCAATTCCTCCAGTGGTATGCAAAAATTGGCATCAATGATTTACTGAAGTTGAAAAAGATTCACGGATCAGATGTAATGTCGTTCCTAAAGTTAAAAACATTAAACTTTGATATTTCTGTACTCAGGTTTATTATGTTGTACAGGGTGGCACTATCTTTTTATTGTTAAAACAAATCCTTACATTTACTGACTATGCAATGAAAAGACTGAAAACTATTTAAAAATATTGAGGGAACGTTCGTGTGGCATGGTCTATAACCATTTGGGTCTGTTGATGAAGCTCCGAAGTGTTGCCGTTCAAGAGACAGTTATTTATTTGTACTTTCTTCTCAGACTGTCTGGTAGTTTAGTTGCTGTTTATTATGCTGCGATCTAAACTTTTGATCCTGTGTCATTGAATTTTTGATCCTGTGTCAGTGAGTCTGTGGACTTGAAATCCTAAAGTGCTACCATTCAAATAAAAGCTATTGACCAGTACTTCAGTGATACTGTTTGTTATACTGTACAAGGTGGTTCTAACTTTTAGTGGAGTCTATGTGACAATGCAAATGAAAGCTACTGAGCAATACTTTCCTGTGGTACCATGTTTATTGAGCTTTACAAGGTGGTTTTTACTCAGTTGATGTCTGTGGATACAATCCTAAAGTGTGATTATTTACATATGGCAACAGTGTTATGCTATATGACTCGGAAAGCTTGCTTCATTCACGAACGGATGTCTTCTGTTAATTGCAGTTGGGGGCCTCGCGTTTTAAACTCTTGATTCTTATACTAATTGTCAAAATTCCTTAGATTTCGCCTTGTATATACATCCTTCTTAGTTTTTTTTTACTATTAAAAAGAATTCAACAACAATCTCTAAAAATGTACATAATGGATTGGAAACTTACAAGAACACCGAGACTGTTGCGATGGACCCAGAAAATAAAACCAACGTTAATTCCGTTGAATTGAATCGTACACGAGTAGCTAAGTAGAAAACGAAATCTTGTTTCATCCCGCAGATTTCGGGATATGAGTTGCACTACCATTTTAAAAACAAAACATCATTGAAATGTCTCACCTTGCCTGCCTATGACCTCAAGCGTACAATTGTGTTTTTTTCTTTTGCATTGTGCTTTTCAACTAAAATCGTGACACCTCTTATAAATTTTTTATGTTTTGAATACTGATTATATATATGGTCATATATGAGACCTTTAAAATATCTCATTAATTTGTATTTGACACCGTTCTAATTGTTGTTTTTCTTTTTTCTGAATAATAAGAGAACTTTTGACGCTTTTTAAAATATTAATTCACACCAGTCCGATGCCGATCCTATTAAAGACTGCCTCCCATACATGTAAGTTCCGCATTTGCATTTTGCCGCGAGCTATGGCATAAAAGAACACCGAATTTTCAAAATTTTCAATATAGTTACATGTAATTAAAACAAACAAGATCATTGAACCGTGGAAAAAGTCAACAGTTCAGTCTGCTTTGGCAAAGCACAGGAACTGTGGAAGCAGAAACGATTCAACGTTGACTTTCGTTGAGTTTTTTTATAAAGTTATTTTATTTTCAACTCAGTGCCAATCTATGTCATCAGTCTTACGTATTTCCGTTATTACGCAAGCTATTTCTCTATATAATCACGTATACCAATGTAAATTTTCTCATCGGACCTGGCTTGAATGCTGTCACATATTCTGGCCCGAGAACATTGGCTTGGTATTTAGGTATAGTGATGAAGAGACTGTCGATAACTTTCTTTTATCACTTTTTAGAAACGATTTTATGCTGCCTGAAGTTGCCTTCAGTCAACTTAAGGCGCCTTAAGTCGCCTTTTTAGGCGACTTAAGGCGATTTAAAAATGATGGCTGGTTTGGCCAGTCGAAATATAGTACTTAAAAAACTCAAAAAATCTACGTTTCATCAGTCTTTGCTTCTACACTATCACTAATTTAGATCATTAATTTGATCCAACATACACCAGAAGGATTGTCGTCCACGCGGTTGCCTGCTTGAAATTTAAAGTGGACCAGCACTTGTCCAAACGATGTCTGTGATTCGCTAACTTGAAGCAATAGATTTGTCCCGCTGGGATAGGGATGAGGGATGGGGCATTGTTCAAGTGATATATCAATTGTATCGTTCGCTAATCACAGACATCGTTTGGACAGCTACGGGGCCGCCCAAATTTTATCACAATTTTGGTGCACTGCAACATAACGGGGAAAAAATCGGCCAAAAAACAAGAGTCAAATCGCGAACAAGGACGTCGTGGGATGGTCACGGTTCAGTAACCATTATCGTCAGGCGAAGTCAACCTCGTCACCGGAGCCTTCTCTGTTTTCAAAATGGCGTGATGCGTGTGGTATATTCCCGATGCCTTGCACTTGAGTAAATTATCGACTGTTTATTCTTAGGTTTTAACCCAGGAGTATCAGTAGTCTGTTTTAGTTTGTTCATCTTATAAAATTATATGTGATGCCAAAAACTCATACAGTGGGAATAGCCGAAGACTGTCTGTATCGTACAACTTCAACTTTGTCCCCAGGATTCGGCGCCGACTCCGGCAACGTCAGTGGTCCGCAATGCATGCAAAATTTCGTGCACTGTGCTTGCAGTCTATAGTTTAAAAAAAATGATGTGCTTTTACCCTGTATTCAAACGTCGATCAGTGCTTAAGCTTAAGGTTACAGGGCTACACATTTGGCCACAAAAAGGCCATGTGAGTTGTGAGTTAAGGACATGTCGAGGACTGTGTTTTATTGTTGAGTTTAGAAGTCTTAAGAGTTAAGTGTTAGACTTGTTATCTTACAACAGGATGTGTTTGCATTTACCGTGATTAGTTATGCCGTGAGTCTCGACGACATCCTGGTTTCAGTTTACGATTTTTGGCGCCAGGAACCAATTAAATGCAACTTTCTTCCCTTTTAGTTTCAATTCTTCTATTAACATAAACGGTTGCCCAGCAACGTGTTAAAAAGTAATAACAAGGGATGATTGTCTTGTTTGTGTCGGCTTTTATTCCTTGAACGACAAATGTAAGTAAGTTGATTTTAATTCAAGTTTCGTATTCCATTTAATTGTTTCACCAAATCATAGTTTTGTTTATTTAAATGCTGTCAGATCCGGAAATCTTTATAAGTTCAATAATAAGAAGCTTAACACTAAAGGATAATTTCGATCGATGTTTTCACACGACATGTTGTTGTTATTTGGCGCATAAAGAAGCGATGAAACATCTGGGAGCGACAAGTTAACTTGCTCAACAGCAAGACTGACGGGCCTAAATATTGTTCTTAACTGAACAACTGACACAAAAGGTGGAAATTAGTACTATGACTTCTCGCTCGGTATTCATTTCATGTATGCTTTAATTTTGTTAAAAATGATGAAATCACTGTCTTAAGCTCTATGGATAGACACTGGCGATCATAAATTATAAATGTAAACTGACTTTAATTTTTCACTCGTGAATTATCAGTCAGTTTTCTCTCGCTCAGAGTTCAAATCTTTCAGTGAATTCGCGGCTTATCCCTAAAGGACCTAAAGCCTTCTTTTTGCCATGGAACAGCCAGGAGTAACTCTCTGTTTCATTTAAAAAAATTAATTTATACAATCATCTGAAGAAAAACAAAGTTTCAATCCACAAGGAAGGTTGTCGAAATCATCTTTGCGCTGACCATCAGGGGTCAGTAATCAAGAAATATATCTATTTTTTGTTGACTTTGTACTACTGAACAAAAAGATCTGTTAGTGAATGGGAGCTATCAACAGAGGTTTATGAAATATTTATTAAAATGAACATCTTTAATTTTTAACAAGCTATTTTACCGCTTCTATAGCTAAAGACGGTTAGTCAGTTTTTGCAGCTAAGTTCTGCCGAACCAAAAACTAAACTGATTTTCGCGCGCAATGCTTCTGTTTAAAAAATGTTCGTAGATTTAGTATAAATTCTTCTTTAACTTCCCTACCTTTTTATTTTCCCAGTCGGTGGAACAGAAATGTCATGACCAATTCCGCCGAATTACTCCCAGCCTTAGACGATGAGTAGAAAAAACCTGACGCTGAGCTTCAACCCCAAGTATAGATTTACCGCTGCGTGCGAGGCTAAGCTAAGATAATGCTTGTAATAAGAAAAGCGTGGGCAGCTATATCCTACGAGTGACAACCTGAGTGATGAATGACATGAATGTGATATGACACTGTCGGGTTCAATATAGCTTAGCAACGCAAAAGAATCAAAAGCATTCCTTTCTGGATGGTAAAAATAACAACAATGGGAATGCGAAAATTTTGTTTTATCAACGTAAACCAGTCCCACCGTAAATAGATTGAAAAGCTGCTGTTTCGAGCGCTAGCCTTTCGTCAAATAGCCTTTCGTCAAAGCTTTAACGAAGTTCTAGCCTGAAATTTACCAATTTACGTTACAAATTGAAGGGTATCGAATCTGACTCGTCCCCAGTCGTCTCTCAATTCACGAGAGGAGCGCGGTCGAGGGGAGCGCGAGGTGTGATGGGAAGAAGGAAAGAGGGGAGACGACTGGGATCCATTTCCTCCTTCCCATCACCCCCTTCGGTCGCGCTTCTCTCGTTCCGCGTCTATCCCCCACGCGCGTCAAACGCGTCTTATCAAGTGCTCGCAAAATGTGGCCTTTGCTCGATTTGCTCGCAAAATTTAGACCAGTGCTCACTTGCCCGTGCTCGCAAAATTTTCGCAACTGCTCGCATGCTCGGATTCTCGTTAACTTGCTGATTGCTCGAAATTTCGTAAATCGTGCTTTGTAGGTTTCTTGGTGCAGAAATAATGTTCTGTCAAACCCCATCAAATATACAATTCAATCGGAAGACTTATAGAGAGCAATAGATCACAGGGCGTCTACGTATTGAAAGGACGTCAAAGGACGAGACATCATAAATTCTGATTTGAAAAACGCGCGAGAGGTAGCTCTCAGAAATGAAATTTGTCATTATAATAATAAAAGCTAATACAGTATTGAAAATTTACGAAGTGCTCGCTGCTCGCAAGAGAAATGTGATGATTGCTCGTGCTCGCAAAAAAAAAAAAAACACAGTGCTCGCATGCTCGCAACTGCTCGCAAATACCTTCGATACCCCTAACTGAGTTGGTAAAACCAACGTTGCACTCCCCCATCGCCTTCTACTGCAGCTGTGGTGATGCGAGTTTCCCTAAAAAAGAAACCCTTAGGTTTTTCAGTCGAAAATCAGTACATTTACAATATTGAATGAAACATTTTGTTTATTTATACGTTGATTAGATGTCTTTCGGTAGTTACTGTCATAACTCTTTGATAATTGCTCCCCTATTTTTTTCATAACAAAAGAGTAAGCTGCCTCACGGCTCCGTACGACTATCATGCATATAAATTTGGTATCCTAGTTTCAATCCTAGTTAAACTGATTAGTTAATATATGTGAACCTCTAGGCTTAACTCCTGAATGTAAATCCCGACCCTGTTTCATGCCCATATTCCTGGGCCGATTAATTGCATGATCATTTTTCTGGCGAGTAACAAGCAGCTTAATTTGTTGGCTTTTACATGCAGTTTTTCAATTACCGTTTTCGTTTTATATATCTGGGCGAATTAATGTCAGTGTTTAGCACTTATTTAACAGTAGTGCAAGGACTAACTCTGGTTCAATTTGCTGTATTAGAAAACAGTCGCATTTTATTATACAGACATGTTCTTTTGGCTACTGTAACAGTGAAAGGACCACTTGAACAAATAATTAGATAGTAGCAAAATGAAGCTGGATCTTTGTGCAGATCAATATTGCAATTAACTCATAATAAAATAACTTTAAAATGCAAGGCTGATCAAACAAATAAATTTGTTTGTTTGTTAACCTTTTCTTGTCAATTAGCCTATCATGTGTCAACACTTTATCTTAGTCCATTTAAAATGTTGTAACCGTTTGTTTCCATCTTCACTAAGCTTTCTTTATAGGCACCGATGAAGGTTAGTTTTGTCTTAACGAAATATTGGGCAATATGTCCTGTGCCGACAGTTATTATAATTAGTGATTGCGCGTTAGCACGTGCAAATGCCTTGCGTGGCATGTGTGTATATATTAAGCTGTCCATTAATTTATGCGGTTCAGTTTTGTTACTTTGGTTCTCAGTACTGTCAACATGTTTGTTTCACGTTCTACAGCATCTTGATTAAAGTACAATCGTTACATGGTGTCAGGAGTGGGATACAATCGATGGCTTTCCTTCACTCGTTGCCGGCACCGCACTCTCTGGACATCAATGACTCAAATGTGGCTGAAAAATGGAGCGAATGGAAAGAGATGTGGGAGCACTACAGCGTCGCTTCGAAAGTCAACAAAGAAGAAGGTGACGTTCAAGTGGCTGCCCTCTTAACTGCAATCGGTCCTGAAGCAAGAAAAGTTTTCAAAACGTGGAACCTATCGGCTACCCAGAAAAAGGATATAAAAGGTGTCATCGAGCGATTTGACAGTTACTGCAACCCGAGAAAGAATGTTCCTTTCGAACGCTATCGTTTTAATTCATGACAACAAGAGCCTGGTGAATCGTTTGATCGTTATGTGACTGCGCTTCGACAAATTGCTGATAAGTGCGCTTTTGATACTATTACACCCGATGACATTCTAAGAGATAGGATTATTTTTGGCATTGCTGGCAACAAAGTTAGGGAAAGGCTTCTTCGTGAACCCGAACTTGACCTTGTGAAGACACTAGATATTTGCCGCGCTTCGGAGATGTCTCAAGCGCAGGTAAAGGCGGTGAGCGAACTCAACCCATCCAACGTTCATCTACTCAAGGAAAGCAAGAACTCCTTAGAAGATAAACCGTCTGATAAGCCGCCGTCTTCTGCAAATCAACTTCGTTATCCTTGCCGATTCTGTGGTAGAAAACATGAGGGTAAACGTGAGGCCTGTCCTGCGTGGGGAAAGAAGTGCATCAAGTGCGGCAAGGAGAACCATTTTGCAAGGAAATGCCCCGTTTCTGCCAGCGTCAATAGAGTTTCGATGCTCGAGGAAGAGGATGAGTTGCCTGTTTTCCAAGTTTTCAAAGTTGTTTCTTACCAGAGTGCGGATTCGAATCTTGTGACGTTGAAAGTACCAAGTGGGAATTTCATACGATTCGAGATTGATACCGGGGCGCGTTGCAATGTTTTGCCTGTGCATATTTACAAGAAGGCAACTGGTGATTTTGAGCTAAAGCAGGTGTCCCCAACAAAGTCGTCCATTGTATCCTATGATGGTGGAAATATCCCAGTGTTAGGAACTGTGAAACTCCAAGTTTGGAGAGGATCATTCACTTGTCTGTTGCTGTGTCGTCTCGTTGAAAGCAAGCGCTGTCGTCCTATTTTGGGAAAATCAGCTTGCGAAGGAATGGGTGTGGTTGAAATTAAGGATTCTGACGCTATCCATAAGCCTGATACGAGTGGGGGTCGAGTGTTTTCTGTCCAGGATGCGATATCTAGTTCCAATCCTCTCTCCAAGGAGCAGATTAAAGAGATGTTTCCCACTGTGTTCGACGAAGGCCTTGGTTTACTAGAGGGCGAGTACCATATCCAAATCAACGACTCAGCTAAGCCAATTCAACACGCTCCCCGGCGAGGTCAAGTCGCACTTCGCGGTAAGATCAAAGAAAGCCTAGAAGAATTACATAGCTCAGGGGTCATTGAACCAGTCTCAAGGCCAACGCCCTGGATCTCATCTATGTTAGCTGTCCCGAAGAAGAATGGGAACATCAGAATATGTCTGGACCCGAAGGATCTAAATAAAGCGATTCTCAGGGAGAACTATCCTATGCCTACCATCGAGGACATTGCAACTCGCCTCCATGGTGCCAAAGTGTTTTCCGTCCTGGATGCAAAGAATGGTTTTTGGCATGTTAAATTAGACGAGGAATCATCGTACCTGACAACTTTTCACACGCCCTTTGGGCGCTATCGCTGGTGTAGGATGCCATTTGGAATTAGCTCGGCCCCTGAAGTCTTCCAGCGACGCATGCATGAGCTAATTGAAGGTCTTGACGGTACTGAGGTTGTTGCGGATGATTTTATAGTTGCCGGTTTCGGAGACACTTTCGAGGAAGCTGTTCGTGGCCATAACAGAAACCTTGTCGCATTTCTTCAACGATGTTCTGAACGTGGTGTCAAGCTTTCGGTGGAAAAGCTTCAGCTGTGCTTGGAAGAAGTCCCTCTGATTGGTCACTACGCCACACAGTCTGGCCTGAAAATCCATCCTGAGAAGGAGCGAGCTGTACTTGAAATGCCACGCCCAACCGACGTAAAGAGTTTACTGCGTTTTAATGGAACTGTCCAGTACTTGGCTAAATTCTTGTCTCGCCTCTCTGACATGGCCCATCCACTTCGTCAGCTGACTCGCAAAAACGCTGAGTGGATCTGGTCTGAAACCCAAGAGAAAGCATGGAATGATATTAAGACTGCCATCACACAAGCTCCCGTTCTGCGCTTTTACAGCCTTCAAGATGAGGTTACCCTTCAGTGCGATGCTTCTGAGACAGGGTTAGGAGCCACTTTGCTTCAGCTTGAGCAGCCAGTGAGTTTTGCATCCAGAGCCCTTACCCAAACAGAGACCAGGTACGCGCAAATAGAAAAGGAGCTCCTGGCCATCGTGTTTGCATGCGAGAAGTTCGACAAGTACATCTTTGGGCGTGATGTGGTCCATGTAGAAACTGATCACAAGCCTCTGGAAGAAATCTTTAAAAAGAGCCTTTGTGATGCACCGGCAAGACTTCAGCGCATGCTCTTGCGTCTTCAGCGCTACAACCTCGACGTCAGATACAAGAGAGGCCCCCTCATGCTCATCGCGGATACGCTAAGCCGCGCGTATCTTAAGGAAACTTTGACTTCGAAAGAAGTGAAATCGCTAGAGCTCGTTGACCACACGGAGAACCTGCGCGTTTCGCCGTCTCGGTTGGCGCGAATTGAGCAAGAATCAGCCCGAGATCCTGTGTGTACTAATCTTCGGCAAGCCATTCTCCAAGGTTGGCCTAATGATGTTCACAAGTGTGATGTTGCCTTGCGCCCTTTCTTCCAGTTTCGCGATGAGCTGATTGTTCAAGGAAATCTGGTCTTCCGCGGGTCTCGCCTGTATGTCCCCAGTGCACTTAGAAAGGAGTTTATGTCCCTTGCTCACTCGACTCACATTGGCTTAGGGGGGTGTCTTCGCCGGCTTCGTGAGTGTATGTTCTGGCCCGGAATGAGCGCCCAAATGAAGGATTTAGTCAGCCAGTGTGACGTTTGCCTTACGCATCGCGACTCACAAGTACAAGAACCATTACTTCAGCATGAAGTCCCACTTCGTCCTTGGGCAAAGGTTGCTGCGGACATCTGTTTTCACTCTGGCCGGAGTCTGCTGGTCGTCAGTGACTATTTTAGTAACTTTATAGAGGTTGATTCCCTCTCATCTGAAACCTCTAAGTCAGTGATTAGAAGTCTCATGGCAATTTTTAGCCGATTTGGAGTGCCAGATACCTTGGTTACAGATAATGGACCTTGTTTTGCTTCGTCTGAGTTCGCCAAATTCGCAGACCAGTGGAACTTTCAGCATGTTACCTCGAGCCCACGTTATCCTCAGAGTAATGGTAAGGCGGAGAATGCAGTACGCACTGTTGAGCGTCTCTTCACGAAATGTCGAGCAGCTGGTATCAGTGAATTTCAAGCTCTCCTGGACTGGCGTAATACTCCGAGTGAGGGCATGGATACGAGTCCCGCCCAGCGTCTTTTGGGTCGCCGATGTAAGACTTTACTGCCGACAACCGAAACACTCCTAATGCCTGGATTCAGCCTCGCCAACGATGCTAACAAGCTGCGAGCGCGGAAAGAGCTTCAGCGCAAGTACTACAACCGTGGCAAGCGTACCCTTTCTCCTGTGAAGCCTGGCGAAACTATTCGCGTTCGTTCACCTGCTGGAACATGGAAGCGAGCTGAGTGTCTCAAAGAAGTTGCTCCTAGATCGTATGAGGTCTTAATTGATGGACAAGTTCGCCGTCGGAATCGCAAAGACATATGGCGTACTGGCGAACCTCAGTCCGCGCAGGTTTTTGATGAATGTGAACCAGTTGCACAGCCTGATATTGTTATTCCAGCCCCGTTGGTCAGCCCTCCGACCTCGCCCGCTGAAGTTGAGTCCACAGTGCCGTCTCCTGTTGCTGAATCGTCGACCCCATGCCCTGTAACTGAATCCACAGTGCCATCTTCTGAGGCTGAGGTTGTTGTCGTGCCGAGTAGGAGATCCACTAGACAAAGAAGACTTCCTGAACGTTACAAGGATTTTGTTATGTCGTGAGTGATTCGCATAAGGACTTTGAGGACTTTGTTTACTTTGAAGACTTGGTCTTGTGACCGTAAAGGACTCTGGCGCCGTGAAATATCAGTGACTTTAAGAAATATTATTATTATTATTTATTTATTTATTTATTGTTTGTCGGTTTTTGTTTTGTTGTCAAGGGAAGATGCGTCGTTATTCTTTTCATATTAGTTTATTTATCTTTTGTCAAGGGAAGATGTGCCGACAGTTATTATAATTAGTGATTGCGCGTTAGCACGTGCAAATGCCTTGCGTGGCATGTGTGTATATATTAAGCTGTCCATTAATTTATGCGGTTCAGTTTTGTTACTTTGGTTCTCAGTACTGTCAACATGTTTGTTTCACGTTCTACAGCATCTTGATTAAAGTACAATCGTTACATGTCCAATATCAAAAGATACGAAAAAATTCAGCTGTTTGATCAGCGTTATGTGCAATCTCGTCCCCAGAGCCCGCACGTTTCAGGTCAGCGGAGACCGAACGTTCACGGACTCTGGGACAATCCATAACCGGAAGCACGATTTTGTGCTTCCGGTCATGGTGCGCATGCGTGTACGCATGCGTGTGCGCGTGCGTGCATGCGCTGAGCATGCGCAGAGGCTGTATTCGTGACATAAAGGGCGCGAAAAGTCATTGTCGCCGGCGTTTTTTCGCGCCTCCGCTTTCATTTTTTCTCGCATTTTTTCTTAAGATTACACTTAATATACCTAAACCCAGATATCAAATTAAAGCTTATAGAGCTGGCTATCTAAATATGGAAACCATTTCGTAATAAAATGAATTGTCGAATTTTTTACGACGTCTAAATTCGAACGTCCAAATCAGCTTTAAAACGCTATAACTCAAAGCGATTATTATATTTTGCTAATTTGATTTGTTCTCGGGTTTCCGGACACGAAGCGCTAAAAAAACGTGTCGGCGATTTCCCATATTCAATTGCAGTAAAAAGTTACAGAATATTTTCGAAAAGGGGAGAAAAAAAATTGGAATGATCGCACGGAAATGGCTCTTGACGAAAAAGTTTTCGGAAATAAGAAATTCGCCGACACGTTTTTGTTGATTATATGTTAGCCTAGCTTCAGTCCAAATTTAAGGAAAATCGAACAAATTTCCTTTGAGTTGTAGCTCTTTAAAGTGTCCCCAACAAGCGAAAAATTAACTTTGAGAAAACGGCGCTTAAAAAAACATATCGCTTAATAAACAAACTCCGCCCACAAAAGTTATACCGTCATTTCTCCGTCAATTTTCACTATTTTTCGATATTTTTTTTTTGGATGAAAGTTCGTCCCGTAAACTTTATTTTAACGCCAAAAAAAAATTTTCAATAAATTTTCGATCTGAAGGTACACTGTAACCTTAATAATTCATTACGAAAATCAGTTGAAACACTCCTTATTTTGCATCCTTAATTTCTCCTTCTAAAATCATTTTGTTTGAGAAGTAATATCAAACAATCGACACAGTATTTCATCAGATTTCCAAACACCTTGAAGTGGGTTGAAAAAAACTCGGCTGCGCTTCGTTTTTCAACCCACTTCACGGTGTTTGGAAATAGTGCATAGTCTTTTGTTTTGTTTTCCAGGGCCCTTATTGATAACCGCACTTTTATGTCGATGAGGTCACCCTGGTAAAATAACATTATTTGTTTATTTATTTATTTATTTATTTATTTATTTATTTATTTGATATTCAGTAAAAGAGGAGTTGGGATTCAAGTTTTGGTTTTGAATATTAAGAAAGCTCTACTTCGGACAGCCATCTTCGTTTATTTTGCAACCGCGTGGCCGTTTCGGTGTATGATAGAAATACTTTAATTATCTCAGTACAGTATGCTTTTTTTCATAAACTTCTTTGTTTGATTTTTCTCAACGCCTAGAGTTCTTAAAAGCGTTTCTAAAGTGTCCAGCACATGATTTAATAAGCCTTGTCTGCGATATTAAAAAAACACTATACATTCTGTTTTATTACCGCAAAAATTTACTGAATAAGAAGAGAAGAAAAAAATATAGGTGTATAGTGGCACAATATATATGAGAATAAAGTCATTCTTTTACGAAGTGTTATAATTTTGATACTTTTGACAACTTAGGAAAGAATTATCGCCGTTCGCGTCGAAATTAATTTGACAACAAAACTATTTCCACGGCGGTCCGCATGTTATGTAATTTTCCGGTAATTTGCGAACTACCAACTGTCTGACTTTCACATCTTGTTTGAAACGCTATCAGAAAAATCCTATTAAACAAACAACTGGACAGTCCTAAAGTGTCAAAAGCTGATTTGAAAATCACTTAAAATATTATCTGCTTCAGGCAAAGAAAACATAAACTTTATATCAAATGCACGGAACGGAATATCTGCACTGTCCTTTGTTGTGGATTTGATAACCAGGGTAATACTTGTCTTCACTTCTATCTCCTCATTTCCAGATTGAAAATTTGTTTTGCGCAAAATCTCAATACGAATTAAAGGTAGCGACCATGTCAGCTCCCTCATCTTTTTCTTGCTCTAAAAATTTTGGTAACATCCGAGGCGGGCTTGTTGTTGGCTGCTTTGTGACAGTCACAGCCGTCGAAGCAGAGGCTATGAAAGCGGTGAATTTTACATGTAGCAAATCAGCAGTCGGTGCAATTCGTCTGAACTTGAAAATGAAGCAGCTTTCTCGTCCTTTTGGTTGCGACATATACCATCATCTTCTTCTTTGTGAGCGGCAAGATCGACCGATTCGGATTTGTTTCTTGAAAGCCTCTTTTAGTTTTACATGAAGAAGTTGAACGTTTCTTGAGATGACTGACACATCACTTTCAGTTCCATAATTTTCTTCTTGATATGCAGCACTTTTTTTTACACAAATTGTGCAGAGGTATGCATTGGTCGATCTTCAGATGATTTTTTACCGTCCAGGAGAACGCAGAAAGAACTAGCTTCTTATGCTACAACAACGGCATGACTTTGCAGCTCTTTCAGTGTTAAAGTTATAAAGGCTTGTTTCCATCATTTGCAACACTTTACGAAGACATTTTCATGTTTTTGACGCGAGCAACTCGCTTTATTTATATTCGTAAACATCTTGTTTCAATGGCACTTCCGGTAAAATGTAGTAGCCAATCAGACCTGTTATTTGACCGGAACTTGATATGGATTATCCCAGAGGTCCGCAACCTTGGTGCTGACCAAAAGGAACGCGGACTCTGGGAACGAGATTGCGTTATGTGGAACCTGCGGAGGAGAGAGGCCTGGAACCGAGAACCCCTCGCATGCGCGTTTGGAACAGTTAGGCACGTGGAAATATGGCGGACGCTGGTGAGTGTGTGGAAAGTTTGAATTTTGGGCATTCTCTATTACGAAATAAACGTTTTTTCTCGGTGTTTTCTGATCTTTTTACTATTTTGTTTGCAGAGGTTACGCCGCGTAAGAAGCACAAGAAGGACAAGCATAAGTCAAGAGACGAAACCCCAGGTAATGTTTGTTGTCCGCGCTTGCAAATCGATCTGAAAACAAATAGGCTGCGAAGATGCAGCGGTGTGGAGTACAATTTCTTCTTGTGGAAGGGAAGAGTTGTGTTTATCGCGTTTTAACTGACGATCGTTTCATGTCGGTCGTGCAGGTTCGTCAAAGAAAGAAAAGAAGTTCAAAAGCGAGACGGCTGATCTCGACTCTTCAAACCATGTGGGGGTAAGTTGATGATCATTGCCTCCTTCCTCGCACAGACAGAGCTGAAATACGTGCAAATCTAATTTATAATTCGCAAGGAGTGCACAATTATAGTGCCAACTGGCGTTATTTTTATAATTATTTGGTGTAAAAATCGGCTTTCACCCACACGTGTGTGGATTGTTTATTTATTTATTTATGTATTTGTGGTCATTTGTTGTTGCATTTCGTTATTGGTAAGTCCCCGCCGGGGGGGGGGGGGGTACTCCCATATAATATATATAGTTAGGCTTAGCCTAACAGCGTTGCCCTCTGAAGACCCTCTGAACAAGCTTAACTAAGATGAAACTTAACTTAGGTGAAAGGTCGAAATTAAGATTGACGACCGGGCTATTTTTCAATTTTAGCAATTCTCAAAGGTTATTAACCTGTAATAATAAACAATTAATGACTGGTTCCGAGGACAACAGTGAGTTTTGTTTCCTAAGAATCTTAAAGGGAAACATCAAGATTCTAGGGAAACAAAATTCACTGTTCCACAAGGGATCAGTTATTAAGTGATTTGTTATATAGCAACACAAAAAATACAACACAACACAGTTTGAAAAACGTGCTGAGCACTCGAAGTAAACATCAATTGCATCATAATCATGCCACCTTTTGTTATGGTCTGATTATGTACACTAGTGAGCAACAGTGTGCTGTTACCCTCTGATAACAAGCACCATTTTGTAACTGTAATGTGATGTAATTCTCCGTGGAACAATAAGATAAAATGAAAAAAACCTCCATATCAATGGCTTACAGACTGAGAAAGTTTTACAATACAAAAATGTAAAATGCAGTTAATGGAGCGTGATGCTCTGAGGTCCTGTGGGGCATGTATTTTTGTAATTGTACTTTGACTCACAACTTAAGTGTATAAATGTACCTTGTATCCCTCTTGGGTTTTTCATCTATAGCCCTATTGTAGTATGATGAACCTCATCTGGTTATAGCTTAGTTCACATTCTCTAAATGCCCGGATTTGTTAATGTTCCATTCATGTCATAATTCTCTATCATGTGAAGTCTAGCATTTGTATGTTCCAGCCTCGGCCATTGGCCTTTTAGAAGCATTGTACACTGTCTAGCTATAAAAGGCACTGTACAAGGTTCAAAGGCACATTTGTCTTCAGTTGGGTTACTCGCTGTTATTGGGTTTAGCAATCTATCGGAACAGTGACATTAAGGTAATTAGTAAAGTTGTCTGAATGCTTAAAGATCCTTGTCTTTGTTACTTTCATCAAACTTAAAAAAAACATTTAATATTATTATTAGCTTAAGTTGCAAAGTTTGTGTAAAAGGCTGTCAAATTACTATGTGATGATTAATTTTGATATACTGGTTTGAAACCAAATTAGGTCGTGTTTTCATGACGTGTAAGTTGCCTTTAATATATATATTTTTTGATAATTTATTTTTCTCACAGGAGACCCAACATGAGGAAGATTTTCATTTAAAGCCAACATCTAAGACTGATGTATTGGACACTTCAAAATGGCCTCTTCTGTTGAAGGTGAATCATAGTTACAATAAATGTAGTAGAAATCAGGGTTGACTTTAAGCATTGAGGTATCTGGCTAAACAAGGAAAGTAGGCGCTCCAGTCATAAACTCAAGATAATCGCCTATGGCTATTGTTCTTTAGACCTTTTCAAACCTTGAGTTGCTGGAAAGTTTCACTGGCTATTAAAGACAGCCCTGGTAATGCTGTATTGTTGGTCTACTTGTGTGCATTTTTAGTTGCAGCTGACTTTTACATGTACATGTAGATCGTGTTCATACGTGTATTTTATCTTTTTAGCAGAAAATGGCAATTTTAAGCCAATAATGCCATTTTCTGACGGCTGTGGAGGCAAATTGCCAACAAACTGTCCAAAATAATAAGCTTGACTTTTCTCTTTCTTTGTTTTACTCCCTGTTCTTTTTTTTTTCTTATTCCATTCCTCCCTCCCCCCTAGTTGTTGGTCTTTCGCTAGACTTTATTTATATAGTAAAAGTTTCTTGGAAAACGCTGAAGACAGTGAAATTTTTTAACAAGAAGTGGCAAGTGGTAGGAAGACCAGATTTTCCTTCGATTGTGCCAGTCAAATCTGACCAGTTTCTCGCTTGTAACTCTGGCCCAAGTCACAAGATCTCTCTCAGTCGGGCACTTTTTGAAGGATTTATTCCTTCTGCATGAGTTAGTTGTAAAAGACATCTTTTGTCATAACAAGGGATGACGTCACAAATGGAACAGATTTAGAAGGACTGTGGCCCGTCACAGGCAGTTTTGGGCGTTTGAGGTGTCATTGGGTTAAACATATGTGGAGAATTTATGTACATGACATTTTATATATAACTCAGCTAACTTATTCACTTAGTCCTCTTTGTGATAAACACATAAGGCCATATAACCCAACTAAATCATACTATAAATAAAATAAAATAAAAATCTATTTTATATACTGTATATATTCTGTGCACACGGAAAATAACTTGATGGTGATGAATGGTACTTTTTAACTTCTCTTAATTTGCTATTGTTATTCAACAGAACTATGACAAGTTGAATGTTAGAACTGGTCACTTCACACCTCTTCCTAATGGATGTTCACCTCTAAAAAGGGAACTCAAGGATTACATTTCGTGAGTACATTGTAATTAAATGCATTGTATATTTCGTCAACTGTTGCAGGGTTAGCTCAGCTGGTAGAGTGCTGGTCTGTTGATTGAGAGGTCATGGGTTTGATCCCTAGGCAGACCAACACGATGGCGCCACACTGTACCTTTGCTGTGACATCTGCAAATTATGGTTAGACCCTTGCGTGGCTCGCATGATCACATGAAAATGGCGGTCCCGTCTCCAGTAGGGAATGTAAAAACAGTGTCCTCAATAATTAGTACTTTTGTGCTGAATACATTGACACTTAAATAAAGTGATTATTTTGTCAACAAAGATGTAAACCTCTTGTGAGAAATTCAAATGACAGCAGCTCACTTAAAGCAAACTATTTTTTATTGTAGGAGTGGATTTATAAATCTTGACAAGCCAGCAAATCCTTCATCTCATGAGGTATGTCTCTAGTTTTAAAATCTCAACACTTTTCTACATAAAGATGCAAGGTAAAATCATTCACAATACAGTCAAAGATACAATCAGACCAACATACCTTGAGTTTAAAGGGGCTATGTCATGGCGGTTTTTATGTTTTTGTCTCAAATTGTGCTAGAATTAAAACTGAGCATCTCACTTCAAACACAAAAATTAATGCTCTTAGAACACCGAGAACAAGTAAATTCTTGAGAAAGAATAAACCATAATCAGTTTTTAGCAAATTTCTAAAACACATTGAACAAACTTGAAAAAAATTTCCACTGATATAAATATGTCTTTTAGCTTCTTTAAATAACACTAAAAATTGTGACGCTCCTTTTACCTGCTTGTTGCACAGGGATGTAGATTCAGTTTTTAACTGGCGGGAATATAGAACTGACAAACGGGTAAAAAATAGAAAAATGTAGTCCTTTTAAAGCTGCACTAGGCTTCAACAGCCGGAAAAATGAAGTTCACGGCTGGGTAATTTCCCCAGCTCCCGGCTATTATCTACATCCCTGTTGCAGCATGAATGAACTTGGGTAGGATAGGATGATGGTCCATCGCAGGGTTGTGTTCTTACGTACTCATTTACACACATACACCTAAGTGGAGAGAGACAATGTGGATGCTGATCACTCTTTCAAATTGTCTAATAAACAGGTGGTAGCATGGATCAGGAGGATTCTTCGAGTAGAGAAGACTGGCCACAGTGGGACTCTTGACCCCAAGGTGACGGGCTGCTTGATTGTGTGTATTGAAAGAGCGACAAGACTTGTTAAGTCACAACAGGGTGCAGGTAACTGTAGTTTAATTCTTCTTTATTACATCCATTTTGAAATCACTGGTGATCTTTGCAATCTGATTGGCTCTCAGCAGTGCGATTTATTCCCGAATCGCACTATGTTTTGCTCCAAATCGCATCTTTTTCTCAGCAGTGCAATTTATTCCCGAATCGCACTGTTTTTTTGCTCTAAATCGCATCTTTTTCTCAGCAGTGCGATTTATTCCTGAATCGCACTCTTTTTGCTCTGAATTGCATCTATAAGTCGCATCAATATTGGTACTGACTAAAATCCTGTATTTGGGCAATTAAATTGTGCGATTTCAAAATGGATGTAATAGTGGTAATAATAATTTATTGAATTTTGCGTCGTGCAATTTTGGTCCAAAATCATACTTGTGATTTCAAATCGAACTCGTTCGATTTTGAAATCACGCATATGATTTCAGACCAAATTGCACTCCACTCAGTTCAATTACCATTATAAATCACACATAACAACCTTCAGCTTCTTAATATGGACAGCAAAGTGATACAGTACACCCAACTGTAGAGTTTACATTTTTTTGTCTTTGGCAACAAGTAAATGAGGATTCCATTATTGAGGTACCCACAAAGGGAGGTTTGACTGCAAAGTATATTTGTATCTTCATTTTGTTTCTTTTCCTTTTGTTCATCCCGTGCAATAAATAATGTCAGTTAAGTGTAGAAAATCCTCTAAATTTTGTTACATGTAAGTCTCGTACCTTTTTGTGCTCCAGTCTGAATATAGGAGTTGTTCACTGGTGGCAAAAGTAAGTCATATCCTAAAATAAATAATCAAGGCTGGCACCCCTTCAGGATAATTATTAAAATTTTATTAACAAGCATGTGTTCTAGGTTGGTACAAATAAGCCGTTTAATGTTTGTCATTGTAGGAAAAGAGTATGTCTGTATTGTGAGACTCCATGAAGCCATTGAAAAGGTTGCTGATTTAGCAAAGGTCAGTACAACATTTGAAGAAAAACTCTTAAAACTCTAAAATTCGTCAATACATTCTTGCATGACTTTGCGGAAGCATTATAATAATGTACAATGTAAAGTGCTTTGTTCAATTTTGCAGACAATAGAAATGCTCACAGGAGCATTGTTCCAAAGACCTCCACTGATCTCTGCAGTAAAAAGACAACTTAGGATAAGGACAATTTATGAAAGCAAGCTGATTGAGTATGATGATGAGCGACATCTTGGTATGTACTGTACACTATAGTTGTTCACAATATAACATGGAAATTACATGTAGGTTAGACAAATTTCTTTAATTTGGCAAGACACTGTCCCTTCAACAAGTTTAAGCAATAACAATGTTAACTTCCAGTGTTCTCACCAGGATTTTGCCTTGAGGAGTCGCAGGGCCCCCTCTGCTGAAAAATAGGGGCCCTGTATGAAATTAGAGGGACAAAGTCACTCCAAAAGGTCTGTTACATGAAGTACCTACGTGATCCAACATGGCGGACAAGATGTTTACGATTTGATAGCGATGCTTATGCAAACCTTCACCACGTACGTGCAACCAACGAGGGTAGAGGCAATAAAATTAAAGGCTTTAAATTTTTTGATAAATTTTTTTATTCATTTGAACAAGCAAAATGCTGGGGTGTTCGATTGACCATTAAACTACTCTTAAACATTCTAAAGTCCATTTGACTCGAAGCTTGCTCCTGCGCCCTAACGGGCGCATCTTCTTGGCTTGTGGTGCGCCATCTCAATTTTTTTGCAGGAATCCCGCAAAGCCGCGACCTAGTGAGAACACTGAACTTCATGTATGTACATGCCAATAAAGAAGGATGGTGAATGTTAAGCTCGGTAATGAAATGAGAAAGATGTTATGTTCATCATGTCACAAGCATGGGACAAAGAAAAAACACAGAGTCCCTGACAGGAATTGAACCTACATGTACTTCTATGACCCCCCACAATACCAGTTGGATGTTATTACCACAGAGCTATGGGAGACTTGTGGTGTGCTAGGCCATATGCTAGGTTCACACACTGGTCAGATGCTCTAACCACTGAGCCACAAGAGACTTGTGGTGTGCTAGGCCATATGCTAGGTTCACACACTGGTCAGATGCTCTAACCACTGAGCTACAAGAGACTTGTGGTGAGCTAAGCATATTTTACTAGGTTCAATCCCATGCTTGTATCATGATATACATCTTTCTTGACAACTATGTATTATTTTTACAAATTTAACAGACAACCATTGTTTTGATATTTCAGGTGTTTTTTGGGTGAGTTGTGAGGCAGGAACTTACATCAGAACCCTCTGTGTCCATATTGGTTTGTTAATGGGGATTGGTGCACACATGCAAGAACTCAGGAGAGTCCGCTCAGGAATTCAATCTGAAAATGTAAGTCAGGGAGTGCAACAGTCTTTTTCTGAGTTAGAGGTTAATTTCATGGTAATTTTTATGTTTTGAGGTCAAGACTGCTAAAATTAAAGCTTACAGCATAGTACCTTTTCACATACAAAATGATCCTTGGCTAGAACACCAGGAGGAAGATATCAACTGAATTCTTGAAGGGACCAGGGTTCTCACTCAGTTTTAGAGTAGACGGTTGAGATATAATAGTAGACGGCTTCATTCAGGTTTGTTTAACACATATTAAAGGCCCACCTTCACCCAAAAGATGTTGTGATCGTTTGTTTTTGTTTTGAAATGCTCCATTGTTCATACAGTGGGTGTACGTGTGATCTGATTGGTTGCACGCATTCAATCGTGAATTTCGTGTTACACGAAATTCAGCACAGAAAGTGATCACAGCGCACATAGCATTTTGGGTGAAGGTGGGCCTTTAAGCCTTTTCACTGAAAAGCGGGCAGCTCAAAATTTGAAGTAGCCGGTTGCCGGCACTTAATGAAAACCCTGATGGGACCATAAGCCACGATATCTTTTATAATTTTAGCGATCAGTTTTCAAGACACAAGGAAAGAACTTATTATATAAAATTATAAATAATTGGACCATTTTCTTAAAGTTGCAATCCTTTTCCATCCTGGCCATTCAAAGCCAAAGAAATTTATTCCGGATTACAGTGTGCATCAGTGGAGTAATTTTTTAGCAAATCTGATAAAACATGTCCTTTGTCTAGTACCTAAAAATTAATGTAGGTGATATTACATTGTACAATAGGTGACAAAAATAGTTGACACACTGTACACCAATAACAGTTTTCATGGCATATTTATCGCTATCTATTTCCATTCACTACACTCTGCCACATAAACCCCATCCCTCCATCCAATGTTGTAGGATTACAGTGACAGACCTGACTAAACGATACACAACATTGTCTGTGGGTTGGGGTTGGGAATAAAAGGGGGTGTGGCTGAAATGTGTTTTGCACGAAAGAAAATGGGGTTCAAAATGACTGTGTGTCAACAATATTAAACACTTAATGACTGGTCCTGAGGGAAACAGTGAATTTTGTTTCCTGAGAATCAAGATGTTTCATTGAATTGCACTGTTACATGTACCCTGTCTGACGTAAAAAATGTTGCCCGCTTTCGCAAATGTTGCCCGCTCATGGATGTTTGGCAGGAAACAGTTTGTTTGTTAGATGTCATGTGACCATGAATCAACCAATGATTGGCGTGTTGTATTTAGAAAAACTCCAGCTATAAAACAATGTCGCCTGTTGTAGCCCCTGACAGTGACTGCTACATGTATAACAATTATTATTATAATGCTTTTGATTTTCTCTTCCAGGATAACATGTCCACTATGCATGATGTTCTTGATGCCCAGTGGATGTACGACAATTACAAAGATGGTAATTAATTTCCCACTGTGTATTAATATTATTGTTAAGTCATTAAACAGAACTTACCAGAATCATATTATTCATATCATCTAGTGGACACATTGCAGAACAAACTCTATTGTTCTGACAATCAGGGTACATGTAAGCTGTCCAGAATGATTAGCTTAGTGTGTTAAAAGGATATGTTACAAATAGTGCATTTTTAACATTTCTGTAGAATCTTATCTCCGTCGCTGTATCAAGCCTCTGGAAGCATTGTTAACATCTCACAAGCGTTTAGTTGTAAAAGATAGTGCTGTAAGTATTAGAATGGTTTTTCTTATCATAGCATACTTCAAGTACTTGCCTTTCTGTTCTTTGTGCTGCTAGTTTAAAGTTATACAGCTAAAAGCAATACCCTTTGTCAGTGATGGCCAAGCTCAGCTTTTGAATCTCTTTACGGTGGCCAATTAACCTTATCAGTCAGTTGATAAAGCCAAATGTTTGTGTTTCCCTCTCCCACCGATGCAACTTGTAGCTTATACGATACATTGATACAATACTATATAGATTACTTCATGGGTAGTGTGGGTGTACGGTATTTACGCACAAGTTGGTTCGTATCAGAAATCGAAGGAGCGAGGCTTTGTGAGCGAGTGCGTAAATACCGTTCAAAGCACTGCACATGCTGTAATTTGTTTATTATTTTTGTACATACTGAGATTTGTGATTGGACAAAATGCTTTTTTCATGTGTGAGAAAGTCGTTTCGCCATTCTGATTGGCTGCGAACCCCGAACGGGATTTTCACATGCCAAATTTCAATAGAAAATCTCAATAAGTATGAAATAAACAAAGATATTGATGAAAAAAGATATTGATAAACATTTTTAAAAAAGATATTGATAAACAAAGATAGTGCACATATCACATGTCTCATGGCACTTTACATACACTTATGAGAATGACATTTGATGTCAGCTCATGCTATCGGTCCATTGTCGATCTCTGCGGCCCCACCCATGAACAATGTATAGCACTGAGGGTAGCCACAGCCAGGGATTTGTTACCTCAACTTGTGGTTCTTTTAGGTCCCCATTGGAGATGGGACCACCATTTCTATTTGGTCATCCAAGCCATGCGAAGGTCGAACCATTTGCATATGTCATAGGAAAGGCAGCACCTCATGCTCAGTTATTTTAAGACCCTGAGTGTTGATCTGGACAAGATTCGAACCCACAACCCCTACTCTGCACATTGGCATTCTACCAACTGAGCTAGCCAGATGCAGTGCTGGAAATAACAGTTGGTCATCGGACATTGTCCCACCAATTTTGAATTATGCTCGGACATGGTGACTGAGCACAATTAGCTTTTGCCTTGAAAGTCTTGTTAACTCATCACGTTTGATTCCAAAAACATTATAATAAGAATTTATGTTGTTTGTACCATTTATTTTAATGTAAACAGCTCTCTTGATTCGAGAAAATTCACAAAAGGCCGTGTCATTTGAAATCGCCCTACAAAGCATTGCAAAACTGCTTATAGCATGTTGTGTTTGCTTACCGCTTGTGTCTCAGGAAAAATCCAAAATAGCGGATGTCTGACCGATTTTGTAAAATGTCCAATCCACAGATGGCAGTACTATTGTACTAATGAATTGTCCTATTAAAATATTCCTATTATTGTTATTATTATTATTATTATTATTATTATTATTATTATTATTATTATTTATGTTATTAAACTAAACAGAAGATTTCCTTGTGATTTATATCTAATGGTCATTATTTGTGGTTCAGGTGAATGCGATTTGTTATGGAGCTAAACTGATGATCCCAGGACTGTTGAGATATGAGTCTGGAATAGAAATGAATGAAGAAATAGTTATCATGACAACAAAGGGAGAAGCTATTGCTCTGGGTTAGTGTCAATCAATCAATCAATCAATCAATCAGTTAGTCAAATAATGAATTAATTAGACATTCCGTCAGTCAGTCAGTTCATCAATTAATCAGACAGCAAGGCCCCTTCACTTAACAAACTTAAGTTGGCATACGTAAATATGACATCAACAGTTGGCAAACGTTTGGCGACAAAGAACTTGTTTCTATTTTTGACAACTCATTTACCAAGTTTAATTTTTTGGTGAAAACGTTTGTGAAGGTTTGCTGCTACTTTAGTAATAAATGTGCAATCTCGTTTCTCAATGTCCTCACTCTTCCCCTCTCGAGAAGAAAGTTGAGGTGCGTAGAAGTTTGCTCGTGAAAACAGGAGATTGCCAACATTTTATTCTCTGATCTGTGCTTGAAAATGGTACATTGTGTAAAAATGTATCACCTTTTGTTTCTTTGTCAGGCATTGCTCTTATGACGACTGCAGTTATGGCAGCCTGTGATCATGGTGTGGTTGCAAAGATCAAAAGAGTTATAATGGAACGAGATACATATCCCAGAAAGTGGGGTCTTGGACCCAAGGTAAGATTCTCTGGTTATGATGGGTAATTGAGAATTTTTTTTTTTGCATTTTTCAAGGATTTATAGGCATGTTTTTGCTTGTCTTTTCTTATACACCTTAGTCCAACATGGCAGCCATTTTATTATTCTTTTATATCCTTGTAAGTCAGCCCTCTTTGCCTTGTCAGCATGTACAAAATCATCATCATCATCATCATTGGTCGGCTGAAGAATTTTCAAGCGAAAATGAGGCAAATAGGGCTAATTAACATGCATACATGTATGAAAGAATAATAAATTGGCTGCCATTTTGGAATAAGGTGGTTCAAATTTTTCTTTGGTTTGAAAATTTTCAAACCAGTTTAATTTTTATTTTCCTTTGTCTCAGATTCATTATCATAACCTGAGACAGAGAAAAATAAAACATAAACTAGTTTGAAAAATTCCAACCACAACATATAGAGCGTATGCACATGACGTCACGGCGGCCATATTGGTGTACCAAAACAATAGAACGGCGGCCATGTTGGTGTACCAAAACAATCCTGTGGGATTTGAACGCTTTTCTTATGTTAACACTTTCTTTTGTTCCAATAAATTTGCATAGCTGCTTGCCACGTGAGTGCATACGCTCTATACTTTAAAAACTCAAGATTTGTCATTTCATTTTCATTATTACAGTATTTTAATTCAAACAGCATTCAGAGTTAAGAAGCATTTTTTTCTTTTTCTTGAATTTTCTCTTATCCCCTGCTTTCCGTTGTGTACAGTGTACAATGTAGTTTATCTCCAGTGTTTTGTTTTGTTATTTAGGCTCTACAGAAGAAACAGTTAATTGCCTCTGGCAAACTGGACAAACGTGGCCGACCAAATGATAACACACCCAAGGAATGGATTGAAGGCCATCCAGATCTCAGGTTTGTGTTTGATTTAATGCAGCAGGGATGGAAAGAAGGGAAAACAGATTGATAGGTGATTTTTTGCGTGGGTGTAAATAATCATGGTGAAAATGGATGAATTTGAGGAGAAACTGAATTTTGAGACATTGACTGTGCATTTTTCCATTTACAACAGCTCTTTTAAGAGCCACAACACCCATAAAAGCTTTGTCCAATGTCCAGATAAGATTTTATTTGATTCTTGTGAAATTTTATTATTTTTATTTCATTTTTGGCTGGCAAATTTGATTGGTAATTACCGATCACCGGCCGTTATTTCCATCCCTGTGCAGATTTTGTTTACTCAGTGTTTGAAATTTAATTTTGATTGCGATCACAGACTGAACATTAGAACCACATAACAAATGTACATGACTTCATAATAAAATTGTCTCTGGGAGTGAAAGTGTTCAGCAAAAATCACCATCAATTTGATTTTCTCTGTGATAGGTTACTTTGTAATATGGGAAATGCAACAACTGATCATTAACATTTCTATGTTTCATGTAGTGCCCAGAAATCCCCAAAGGAAGAAACTAGTAAGCCTGTTGAAGTGACAGATGAACCAGTTCCTGGTGCACCTGTGACACCCAAAGAAGCCGAGGAAGGAAGAAAGGTGCAGTGCTATAAATAGAATGGGACTTTACATAAACTTTTGCTGATTTAGAATGTGATTTGGATTTGAAAAAAGATTAATGAAAACATGATAACACCATGAGAAAGTATAGCCATCTTCTTTCATTTGATTGGTCACACTTAAGGGTTTCTTCCACAGACTGAAAAGTTAGAACCACCTTGTACATGTACAGAATAATAAACACTACCACAGGAAAGTAGTGCTCGGTAGCTTTCATTTGAATGGTCACACTTCAGGATTCATCCACAGACTCAAAAGATAGAACCACCTTGTATAAAATAATAACGATATCTCATGAAAGTCCGTTTGGTCACACTGGAGGATTTTGTTCACGGACTAAAAAGTTAGGTGCGGTTTTGTTAAAGTGCATTGTGAACCTTTTGCGATTTTAACTACTTTCACGGTAGTCATGATAATTTTTTTAATACAGTACCATGAAATGTTTTAAAAGCATAACATTGTGTTTTCATTGTTATTATGACAATAATCGTACAGCATGCATGCTCCTTTACACTTGTTTTGATTTTCGTTGAACAGAGAAAACGAGATGCAGAAGGAAGTGATGAAGACAAGGAAACACCCAGCAAACACGATAAGAAGAAATCTAAAAAAGACAAAAAGAAATCCAAAGAAAAAGAAAAAGTAAGCTCGGATGAGGTAAGTATATTCAGTTACCCTGCAATCTAATTCACAATAATTTTAACTTCAAGATCAGCGTCAAATTTCTCCTTGTTATATTAATGTCTTATCAATCAAAAAGGTCATGAGAATTAAGGGCATGATCACACAAGATGAGTTCTGTTGATATCCAAACAATTTCTCCCCACTACTTATATAAGAAATGTATTAGTATGGGGACAAGAAAGGAGAATTTAATGTCTTATCAATCAAAAAGGTCACAAGAATTAAGGGCATGATCACACAAGATGAGTTCTGTTGATATCCAAACAATTTCTCCCCACTACTTATATAAGAAATGTATTAGCATAGGGACAAGAAAGGAGAATTTAATGTCTTATCAATCAAAAAGGTCACAAGAATTAAGGGCATGATCACACAAGATGAGTTCTGTTGATATCCAAACAATTTCTCCCCACTACTTATATAAGAAATGTATTAGTATAGGGACAAGAAAGGAGAATTTAAATTCAGATATTAGCCAGGGCTTAAAGGGTTAAGCGCACATGCAGACCAAAAGAAATAGGAAATGTCTGTGCACGGGCTGTTTTTTTTTTTTTTTTTTTTTTTTTGGTTGCACTAATCGGGTCATTTGAGGTGCAAAACAATCACTTTGGATCTGAATGTAGGACCACACACATGCACGCATTGTAGACTTACAGTACATTGGAATCTTAACAAAATTGAATAGCTTGGACCAAGAGCAATTTACTTTGTTATACTCTGACACTGTTATTTAATCCCTATAACTTGACCTTGTATAAAGTCAGAACAGTTTGGTGTTTACCCGAGAGTGATTGCTTTAAGGTATGGGGATTCCCCTTTGACCTATCAGGATTCATCTGTTACTGTATTTTACAGTGGTGTCGACTCATATTAATCTCATTTTATTTCACAGGAAAAGAAAGAAAGGAAAAAGAAGAAAAAGAAGAAAGAAAAAGAAAAAGTTAAGGGATCTGATTCAGACTCGTCAGACTAAGTGTACAATCAAGGAATTGTGATTAAAACGCCCCAAGAAACTCCCTGGATACCCCCCCCCCCCCCCCCCCACCCCCCGCCTCAGACTTGCACCAAGTCGCTTGATCCACAGATTCAGTTTGCATCGCGCGTGTCACTCGTGTTCTTTCGCCCCTGCCCCGTGAGAAAGAAAAAAAAAATCAAAGGCTCCTTTGAGTCATCTCCATGGGTAAAGCAGGTGACCATTACATATCGCGGGCTCAATGTTAACAGCATATTGACCGATCAAGTGAATTTTGTCCCCCAGCTATAACTAGTTTAACGTTTCATCAGTTAAAAGCAAGCGACTTGGAGCAAGTCTAATAGCCCCCAAACTTGACACATAATGCCCCCAACTTAAGACCAGTTGCTTTACTGATACCTTTAGATAGGGGGCTTTTTACCCAGGGTAAATTGTGTATGGGGCATTTTGTCCTATCATATCAAATGTTGTACATGTACATCGGTGCAGTGAAAAGAACAAGTTGCGCGTGGTAGCAATGTGATTTAAATAGAGCGATTTTCAATTCAGTGTCGTAAAACCAAAACCAAACTAATCACTTTGGCCAATCAGAACTCGAAGCAAAAACAGGTAACATGTGCCAAGCGCAGGAAAACGTGTGCAAGTAAGTCACAATTGGTTTTGCTTTTTCTTCTGATTGGTTGAGAAAGTTGCACGAAGTGTTTTAGCCAACCATTAAGCATATCAATGCAAAACCAAAGCAATTGCAGTTACTTTCAATACTCAATTGAAAACTGTACAAGTGTCATTGCCATGTAATGGTTATTATAAATGAGAAAGCTCAAAGTAAAAATGGCGCCCAGGCTAGGTAGACATATGTAACGTATTTCTACTCCTTTGCAAGCTGCTTTTACAGAGGGTGTTGATACAAAGATTGTAATTTGGGTATTTATCCGAATTTTAATCATAGTGCTGCCATGCATAGTCCGAAGTACATGTATCAGCCGCTCTCTTGCCCAGTGCCCACAGGGGTTAGGGCAATAAAGCAGCTGACACTTCAAACTACCATTGTAATATATTCTCATTCTTTTTTTTTATCTTCATATTTCTTATGTAAGATTGTTATCTTCAATAAAATCTCAAACAAGCAACTAGAACCACTGTGATGATTGTTGGTCATAGTAACAGAAATGACAGTGAGCCGAGCCTCACTATTGGGACCACTGTTACTTTAATTCAAGATTAACCTAAACTTTAAATTCAGAATTTAATCTCAGTGAAGTTGTGTGGAAAGCAGGTTTTGCCCTTCATTTGTGTTGATCGTTTTATCCGAAAAACTGGAACAATGGTTTGGATTCAAGGTGATTTTACACGATATTTACACGAGACAATAACTTAATGTATTTTGAGAAACAAAAACATTTATCCTGGATATGAAGTGGCTGCAAGCACAAATCAATCCTGCGCTTTGTAATGGGAACCCTCTGGGCTTCCAATCTATGCTGATCATTCTTGTTGGCTAGTCTTGATAGGGCCCCCAAGTCCATTGGTAGTGGACTAGGTGGATCTGGACAGGGAATCTTTTATGGCCAAGCTTTAGTCAGTCATTTTGTACTTTTGGGGTTCTTTGGAGTGCAAAAGAAGTTGCTTTGTGTGCAGTGTAAATAGTGTCTTGAACTGTGTTTTCTGCAGCTTCTATGTTTTTCTTTGTGCCATATTTCTATACGAGAATAAAATAGATAGAATAGATAACTTTATTTACACACGGTATATCCATCAGCTTGAACTCAAACCTCATTGGCTCCAACTGCACTGAAGATGTCTGTGTTTTGTCCAAAGGTGAACTGATTGAGGGGGTGCCCATTCATTTGAACGTTTTGCCACTCCAGAAAGTTCCGGAAGACTGCATCAGCTTTCGGCACCAGGTTTTATGGGATCCATGGTTTCCAAGGGCAACCATTAACCAATCATAATTCGTGTTGGTTATTCAAACGATCCCAGAAATCTTAGTGCCAAAAGCTGGTGCGCAGTCTCCCACAGTTTTTGGAGTGGCAAATAAAATAACTTGCTGTAGTAGACTAAGAGTTTGTATATTAATTCTCGCGATTCTGATCACCTATAACACTGTGTTAGAGCAGTTTTCAATTGAGTGTGGTAAAACCAAAACCAAAGTAATTACTCTAACCAATCACAGCAGTCGTAAACAATCCAATGAACCAATCAGAGCTCAAAGCAATTACATGTCGGCGGCGCCAAGTGCGGGAAAATGCATGCAAGGAAGTCACGATTGGTTTTGGTTTTACTTCTGATTGGTCGAGAAAGTTGTGCGCGAGTTTTTAAGCCAATCACAAAGCATAGCAATGAAAAACCAAAGCAATTGTGTAATTACTTTTCACACTCAATTGAAAACTGTTCTAAAAGGAATATATTGTTTGAAAGAATGATTGCTCAGTCTTGACTAGCCACATTGTAAATGTTTCAACTGGAATAACATTCATTTGTGTTGGGTCTTCTCACTGATTGCTTTCAATTTCTTAAGACAAGACAGTGAAGTTCATATCTTTAAAAAGCAGCGTGGTCAATTTGTTGTGTTCCTGTATAGCAAGCGTAAACATCCTGGTATTTTCTTTAACCAGAGTAAACAAAGACTCGAGCGTATTCAAAACTTCATCTTGGGTCTTCTCACAAATTGCTTTCAATTTTAAAGACAAGCCAGTGAAGTCCATACATGTATCATTAAAGAGCAGTGTAGTCACTTTCAATCTGTTGTGTTCCTTAAAGTCAAACATTATGGCGATTTCTTTAAGTGGAGTAAATAAAGGCTCGAGCGAGTAAGCATTCGTAGTTACCATCTCCAGAAGAACGTTGCTTTTCCTTGAAATCTTAGTGACGAAATGGCATGTGTTTCTTAACTTTTCTTGGACGTCGAGCAAGGTTTGCACTTTTGCCTTAAGCACTTCGAGTTTCTTCTCCGTCTCTTGTCTCTCTGCATTTTCTAGGGCCAGCTCCTGTTGAAGATCACCTCGTATCTTTTTGTTGTACGACAAGACGTCCGACAACGTTTCACATGACCTGAAGTGTTCTTTAGCAGAATCTACTTTGTCCCGTGATGCTTTGATGGCGTCTTCCCTCGCTGTTAAACTTACCATGGTTGGTCCTGCAATGCAACCAACAATTGGAATCGGCGTGATTCCAATCCCTATTCCAGCCACAATCGCTTGATCTCGTTCTCTCTTCTCCAGCTCGTCTCGTTGCTCTTTTAGCCTTTTACTGGCTCTGTTTAAAGAGCTTCTGGCCTCGTCTGGTTGTTTTTCGTTGCTCTCGATTTGTTCGCTGAGCGACTCTAATGTTTTCTTCAACATTTCAACGCAGACTACCTTCACGGAAATGTCGGTCTTCATCGAGCCGATATCTCTAACCTTTCTCTCGATTAATTCAGACAGCCTGTCATTCGCATGTTCCCAAAGCCGTAATGATTTTGTCAAGTATCCATGTGCTTGGCGAATTGGCAAAGGTAACTTCTTTGCAGTTTTCATTACCTCGGCTACGGGCGTCGAATCATTCACGTCTGTTTCCTTCAAAATAGCCACTACTTTGCCGAGTGATTGTAGTCCACTGACAAAGTCTTTCTGAGCACTGTTAACAAGTTCTCCCCCGAGTTCTGCTTTCACTATTTCCATTGTTCAGATTATTTATCTTCAAAATCGCGTCTCTTCTTCACGTTGTTGGACAACTTCAGTTTATAAAACTCCGATGTATACCGAATTCTCAGAAACAGAAATCGATAATAATAGTTAATGCGCCAACGTACGTACCAGATGACGTACCTGCCGCTCATTGGCTTCAAGTGTCACGAAAAAATGCTCTATGTGTCCTTCGTTGTTTTATTAATATGCCATCATGACCATATCTTTTCGTTTAACTGGTTGTTATGGCACTGTAATTATCTAAGACAATTTTGTAGGAACCCTAACCAAAGATGAATCACAATACCAAAAAGTGTACATTATTTAAGGACTGAGCAGCTCAAAAACAAACCATACCACCTAGCTAATAGATATAATTTACATACGGGAGTATGTAAAATACGGGGGGGGGGGGGGGGGGGGGGGTATTTCCCTAAATAAACCGCTATAATGCGTATTTATATTTCTCGGTAAAACCCAGGTCATGGGGCTTTACCAAGAAAGCAAATTCAAGTTCTAATCGGGTTGTATGTTTGTTGGTTTAGAAATCCACCTCTATTTAAACTCGAAATGAGGAAGAGTTCTTGTCATGTTGAATCTTACCAGTTGTCTTACGGCTAAGGAAGTTTGTTCACGTCTAAACGGAAAACAGAAAATATTCAGGTTAGTGAGCCACTCGGGGTTTAGTTTAGTCTCGACATACATAGCTTTCGATATTGGCTGGTGCCTTTTCCTTGCAGAAGACGCTATTATTGATTTGCATTCCCCACATGTTGCGATATGCCTAACATTGGTGTATATTTTTGGGTGGTTGTGTACTGTTGGGACTCTGAAACTCCTTACGCTAACAAGACCCCAGGGGGGTACTCCCCGAAAATTTGGGTGGGAGTGGGCGGCACGCTTCTTAAAACCGTTACCCTATTTCAGACCAAAATATGCGATTTTCCCTACCCAATTTCAGACCTGACCCAAAATTTGATACCCTATTTCAGACCAGACCCTTAAATCGATACCCTATTTCAAATGTTAATCAAATAACATTTCTCAAGGGAGGAAAAAAAGTAGCTTCCTCTAAAAACCATACCCAATTCGAGACCAGAGTGTTCAAACCATACCCTACTTCAGACCAAAATGGTCAAAATCTATACCCTATTTCAGACCAAAATGGTCAAAATCTATACCCTATTTCAGACCAAAATGGTCAAAATCTATACCCTATTTCAGACCAAAATGGTCAAAATCTATACCCTATTTCAGACCAAAACGGCTTGAAAACCATACCCTTTAGAGCCGCACGTACCTATATAGCTTATATGAGGGAGTCCCCCCCCGACCAGATCATGTTCGGCTGCCTTTTGGAGCCCTGTTCTAGACTTGACACCAAAAACAGGCTCATACCACTTGTACTGACCCGTTTCCCGGTAAATGATACCCTATTCCAGATCAAAACTCTCTGATTTCGCCCTACAAATGTATCCCAGACTACACTGCTTAAAAGCTTATCATACTCCCCTCCCCTTCCCTATTCCCGGAGTCTCCGTCCTCGAAACTACCGATCATTCCATCATCATGTTTCATTCTTCGTTTCTGATATTCAGAAAATAACAGATTTTATTTCAAGAAAGCGAGCAAGCTTAAAACTGTTGAAAAGTTTGCAAGATCGCAGAATGCCCGCTCACTATTGGCGGTTTCCGCTTTTAGATGGTGTTCAACAGTGTGGAATTCAAAATAGACCGGCTGATAACTTCGAGTCGCTTTAAATTTCTACCTGACCATAATCAGTCATACATTGTATCTGGTCAGAAATACCCTCATTGAGTGAGGCACTTGCAAAGCGCAGTTTCTATAAAGTATAAGGGGTGGACCATTAGAAATCCTGGGAGGGGGGTCAAAAATTTGTCAGTGTATGAATTTTTTTTTCGGCCTGAGTTTCCTGCAGGATTTTTTTTTCTGGGAGGTGCAAGCCTGCAGGTTTTTTTTTTCTGAGATCTTCTTTATAAATGCGTGCAAGCTCCAATTTTTTTTATACTTGGCCCAATCCATTTTTGTTATTAAACGCTGGACAGTCGATTTAAGTCAGACTGTCGAACCTTTGCATAAAAAATCGAGAGAAATAAGAATTGAGATGGAGTGGTCGAGCGCCGAAGGCGCGAGCCGCTAGGGGGGTCTGGGGGCATGCCCCACCAGAAAATTTTGAAAACTTGATGCTCTGAAACTCCATTTCTAGTGTTCTGAGACAACAATTTCTGTCAAAAATGTTTGGCAAATTGATGTGGCTTCGCGTCGCTTTGCGTCTCTTTGTGTGGCTCCACATACAAGTACTCGATTTCATTTTATATTTCTTGCTGTTTCTTTAGTTTATCTGGATATCAGAGTTAAGTATACGCAATTTCGTCTTTTTGTATAGTAAGTATTATGAGAATTTGACGAAAATTACAGAACCGGATGTCAAAATCTGGATTTTTCCTATGCCGATCACATTGGTCGGGATTCGGGATTTTCAAGCAAAATCGGGGTAATCTCGACGAAATCGGGACGGTTGGACAATCTGTAAACTAATGTTTTTAAAAAAATACTTGCGTGTAGTAGAGCAGGTTACATATTTTATGATGTTTACATAAACAAGGTTTTGGTTATATTAAGATATTGGTACATGTTCCAGATCAGGGGCGGATCTAGGGGAGGGGTGCAGGGGGTACGCACACTCCCCCCCCCACTGAGATGACCTATGCGTTGTTCGCTTTTAAAATTTGTTTACGTCACCCTTCAGTTACGTCATTCCTTAGAGGTGCACCCCCTCCTAAGAAATGCACCCCCTCCAAAGAAAAATCCTGGATCCGCCCCTGCAGATAGACCTTTGAGGCAGGTAATTTTTGATAGCATTTGACTCAACCTGAAGTTGCTTTTTGATGAATTTTACTAACAGAGAGCATGTCATACTCTCATATGTTCCAGTGTAAAATAAATAAATAAATATATGTATATATAGCCAGTTAGCTTGCAGGATTTTATTTTTTTATGGTCAACTGCTTGCAGGAATTTTCTTTGAGACAATTTTCCTTTGCAGGATTTTTTTTTTGGTAATTGTCACCCCCCCTCCCAAGATTTCTAATGGTCCGCCCCTAAGGTATATTGGACCCAATATATTGTTGGCGTGATGTTCAAACGACTTCTGTAACAATGCAAGAACCACTCCCCCCCGGGGACCACTTAAACAAACAATGGCAAAATGTAGCTGGATCTTAATTTGTGCAGATCGGGATCAGCAATGAACTAAATAAAAAAACTTTAACTGATCAACCAGTTGAATTTGTTCGGTTTCTTTTAATATTGATGTTCTAAACCTTCAGAAATGGAGAGCGAAAGTTAAAATTGCGCAAGCAAAGCGTTATATGATCTTCTCATTTGACATACTCCTCCAGACAAACTTCCCGTCCTATGACTAAAATTCAAAACACTTTAAAATGTCAACCTACGTATTGCTCGAAGTTCTAAGACTGTGCATGGTTTAATAATAATTTTCAAGAACATCCCGTCATATTTTCTTTACAAACAGAATCACATACTCTGATTAAAACAAACATATAACTTTTGCTCAATGTCCAACTCAGGTCGGTAATTCTCAGAAATCCCTTTTGTTGTGAAGGCGTGACCTAATCTGGCTCACGCTATTAAAGTCACGTTATTTTGAGTGGTGCGTTCAAAATTCACGCTATTAGTGGCTTTCATCCGTGAATGCAATCGAAAGTAAAACACAGACGAAATTATAGGAAGGCGTAAGGGAATGTAGACGGAATAAAATGTATAAGTATAGCTTAAATAATAACTTGATCCGGCGCCGTATTTGTAAGAAGAAAGCTAAGGCAAGCGGATCATGTGTTTTACTACAGTGAAATCTCCATGTGCAACCTCTTGTAAGCGACCACCTCTTGAAAGCGACCAATTTTTCAAAATACCAAATTTCTTCCAGTCAAATCACTACATTGTCGAAACCTCTCGTAATCGACCATCTCTCCAAGGCGACCGCGACCACTTTTAACCCTGGCCCCGGTTGTTCAAAAAGGTGGATAGCGCTATCCACCGGATAAATCACTATCCGGGGGATAACACAATCGATTTCGGCTAATGCCTATCCACTGGATAGTGATTTATCCGATGTATACCGCTATCCACCGTTTGAACAACCGGGAGCTGGTGATTTGAATTTTTTTCTATTGTTTGTAACCTCTGGTAAGCGACCACTCGCCCATGTTTCCATGTCCGTTTGAAATGCAAATTGAATCATGTGTTGCGGTACAAGTCCAATAAAACGAAAATTTTGTCCTTTGCATCAAAACTGATATGACACAACCCAGTACAAGAAATTGCTATAGGTTCATATAATTCAGACAGGTTCAAGTATAAAGACTCCCTATGGTCAGACCTCTTGTAATTAAGCGACCACCTGCTCTAAGCGACCACCTTGGCTTTGCATTTTGGGTGGTCACCTTCTGTAAGCGACCACCTTTGCTTTGCATTTTGGGTATCTCTTACGGGAGGTTCAACTGTTTAACCATGGCTGCTTCACTAAGAAACAAAAGGATAGTAGAAGATGATTTTAATTTCATAAGGAACACCAGGAGCTATTTTTTGGCTCAGATAGTGAATAAAACTAAGCATCTTATTTCAAACACGAAATGCTTTCAAGACGGGGTCCACATGAATGCCATTTTTCCGCCACTTGATATAGCTTTAATGGTAATATCTCGTTCACGTTTCAAGCAATCTGAAAAGTCTATACTTATCTCATGAATCTATGTTATGTGGTGTTTTGTAAATTTTTATGTATGTTTGGGAGGAAATAGTTTTTCTCAAAGGATTTGTAAAATTAAAAGAAATAAGAAATATTGAAGATTTAGTGAAGTTTTAAAATTAGAATTTGTAGTTAATAATTAATAGACGGACACCACGTTAGTCCACGAGTCACCTGGGGTGCTCTTTTGTGGATATCAAACTGTATATTAAAAGATTGGTGTTCCAAAAATCATTTTCTTTCTTCTATCCCTTCTTTAAACCTCTTAAAATTTCATTCGCATTCATGTACACCCCCGCCTTAAATGATAAAAAAGAGGATATTACGTGAATGTTTGAAGGAAGAAGAGGCCATAACTAGCACATTTTCTAAAATTAAAACACAAGGAGCGAACTTGAAAAAATGGCCCAATTTTTTCAAGCTGCAATGCATTAACATCCTGGCCATCTGTAGTCAGAGACACTTGTCTTGAGATGCAAATAGGCCTTTTGTCTTTTCCCAGTGACACTAAAGATTCATTTGGTAACATAGCCCCCTTAACGGAATAGTATATGCGACGTTTTTTTAGTTGTCTACGGTTTCAAAAACATACGTTATCTTTTTTTTAGTTTATAGGTCTTCGTGAGCTTAAAAATGGCATCGAGCATACAAAATATCAATAAAGCCATTGCCAGCATCAACAAAGGACCCGAAAAGAAAGAAAAGATGAGGATGATGATGGCCCCTTACGCGAACTGGGATCAATTCCTCGCCCCAGCTCCCATGACCATCGCGCTCCTGGGACAGTTAATCCTTGTCTCCGCTGATACAGACTTCAGCTTGCAGGACAAGAACAACGAAATCAGGTTTAAGCTACTGAAATACCCGGATTCCTTCCGTGCGTGTCTGGTGCAGCTCAGTAACAAATACTGGCGGGCTTTTAACAAAGCACACACAAACATGGATCAGATACGCCTGTTTTCGGGCAATGTTGACGGTCATGTGAGGACAGCCGTGAAATTCCTCCTCACAGGGCATCCTCAGGAGATCGAACTGGTGCTCCCAAATGCTTTACGAAGCATGGAAAACATTGCTGACGAGTGTGTAGAGCTGGCTAGCTCGGCGGAGAATGAGTTTGTGTACGTGATGGAGTTCGTCGCCGAACTCCTCGATGGGTGCATGAGAGCAAAAGGTCAGTATGAGGAGGACCTGAAAGAGATGGAAATCGCCATCAAAGTGGCCAATCAGAATAGAGAGAGTATAGAGAAAGCAAAACAGGTGGCTGAAAGGAAACGGGAAGAAATGATGAAGCAAATGAATAAGTATAAAGAAGCTATGGAGTCAGTACCCTCGACAGGAGACCTATTAGGACTGGCGGCAACTGGGGTGCTTCTTGGTGTAGGCAATGCCTTCTCTGGCGCTAAACAGAATGTTACCAGGGCAATGTACGAAAAATCTTGTCAGGACGTGGATGAAAGGATGCATCGAATGGGAGAAGTTTTGGCTGAGTTGGCAGGCCTCCAGCCCAAGAAGATCGATCTGGAGACCATCAGGAAAACGTTGATCAAAGGGATCCATGCTCTAGCCGAAGTGTGTGAGCAATGGGGGAAGCTTGGGAAATTCTTCCAAATGCTGTCGAATTTGGTCAAGTGTTGCCTCCAGTCTTCCCTGAAAGAGTTCGTCGCCACTTCAAGCATGCAAATGAAGCTGACGGACCGTGGCATAGCCATGTCTGACACAATGCGTGATGACCTCTTCATAGCCAATCAGATTGCGTATGTAGTCAACAGCATTTCCAGTGTTTATGTGGAAGTATCCGATAAGCATTTGATGGATCGAATCACGTGTCTGGTAAAACTCATCGCCCTGGACCCTGATCAAGACAGGCAAGAAATTATGTCGAAGAGAGAAGAGCTGAACCAGGGCTGCGAGGAAGCACAAGAAGCCATCAAACGAATTGCCAACCAAAAGAAAAAGGAGATTACAGAAGCGTTCGATAAAAGAATTGGAAGAATTGAGCATGAAGTGGAAGCCATAATGGCAGAAGCCGAGATCAAAGAAATTCAAGAACAGGTAAAAACTGCCATAACCATCAGTAAAGCTGCAATTGAAGAAGAACTCGATGATTTGGTCTAAGCCAAAAGCTACGTTAGTGTTCTTTTTACTTCGGCATGAAGAACGTTTTGCTGTTATCTAAAGTAACAGCATGCATGGTTATTGTTGAATTGATTTAGGACCTAGTGAAACTTTAAGTACCATATGATTTTGTGGAAGAGTTAGTTGTTCTAAATCAAGAACACCAAACGAATAGTAAAAAGTAAAAAACTAAATAAAAATTCGTAACAAACTAGATTAAGTATAATTTCGCCTCAAACTCTCGTAACATCGGAAGTTTTAACGACTTTTGCTTTTTGAGGGATAATAAATGTCGTTTGGGGTACAAAATAAGGTCAGCTAGGATTTTTGGAAACGATAAAGCAGCTAGAAAATTCGGGAGATAAGAGTCCTTTTCCTAAAATTTTCTGTCGCTGAAATATTCAGCTAAGCAAGCCGAAATGTTCAAACTGCATTAGTTTTCACACAGTTTCCCTTAAAGGCACTAAAATGATATGGAAAACAGTACAACGCCATTATCAGCGTTTTCCTAAACATTCCTTATTGGGTTTCCTGTGCATTTCTTATCGGTTCCTGTGTATTTCTTATTGGGTACCCTGTGCATTCCTTATTGGGTGCCCCTGCTAAATTAATTTGTGCCATGGTGTTTCTTTTAATGAACTTTGGTGACAAAGATACGTTATGCGGATTTTGACGTCTTTGGGTCAAAGCTGCCCCAAATTAAAACTAACTACCTTTGTACGCCATACAAATTGAAATGTTTATAGAGCGGTTTCCAATTTAGTGTCGAAAGTATAATTAAGCGATTTTGCATTGCTACGCCTTGTGATAGTCTAAAAAATCTCGTGCCACTTTAACAACCAATCAGAAACCAAAACCTAAATCAATCATGACTTTCCTGCGCGCGTTTTCCCGCGCTTGGCGCCGGCTACATGTATTTGCTTCGAGTTCTGATTGGTTCATTGGATTGATTGCGTCTGCTGTGATTGGCGAGAGTGAGTACTTTGGTTTTGGTTTTTAAATACAACACTCAAAAACCGCTCTATAACACTAAAAGGAAAATATCAAGTGAATTTTAGAAGACATAAACCAAAATCAGAGCTTTAGCGAATTTTCCAAGACACACGGCGATAAACTTGAAACATTCAGTGTACAATCGATCCATTTCCATCCTGGCCATCTGCAGCTCAAGACACTTATTTTTATTCTTGGAGCACTAGTAGAGAACAAAACTGGATCATTATGTCTGTTAATCAAGTGAGAGAATCTTTTTTTAATGTTGCTTAACAATTTAGCACGACTTATATCGAGTTTGATTATTTCAAGATTATATAAACATAGATGCATTTTGATTTCGATATTACCAATTAGAATTTAATAAGATTGTAGATATATCTACCTGATTTTTTGCAAACATGCTTGATAGCATTTGTACTACAACTACACTAAGACTAGGGTTTTATGACTCTTGGAGCATTGTAGAGAACAAAACAGGATCATTATGGATGTCAATCAAGTGAGAGAAACTTTTTTTATTTCTGCTTAACAATTTAGCGCGACCTAAGTTTGACTTCAAGATTATAAACATAGATGCATTTTGATTTCGATATTACTAATTAGAATGATATAAAATTATAGATATATCTACCTGAATTTTTGCAAACATGCTTGATGACAATTGCAGCATTTGTATTACAACTACGCTACGACAAGGGTTTTATGACTCAATTCAGCCTGAAAATCACTCAAAAGGGAAAGGAAAAGAGCGGAGGAGGAAAAAGACTAGCAATGCCCATCATTTTTTATGTTGTAGAGTTTAGAGAAAAACAAAGTACAACACACACTCTCGGACACATCAACAAAGCAGCAAAAATCCAGGTATTTATGATACTATATTAAAAAAAAATTGTATGGATCCAATGTTTAAAAAGGTTGAAAACTGCGGAATATAGATATAGATAGTTATAATAATAATAATAATAATAATAATCAGTTTAATTACTCTTTTCGTAGCTTCTCAGCTAAATTACAAGAGTGGTCAAAGTACTAATCATATACATACATTAACATGAAACTTTTACTAGGAATATCTATATATAATAAATTTGTCAAGACGGTTAGTAGAGGCCATGGCGGGGTCCTCTCTGATGGTGCCTGAACGTAGATTATATCCATAGTTTAACGCGTCGTCTCAGATTTTTTTATGCATCATCTGGGCCGGGTTGTTCAAAGCACGATTAAGCTAACCCAGTATCAACATAAATTTTAAATCCAAGTATATAACTAACCAATGGAAATTTTTTGAAATGTTTTCCTGACCTTTAGTTTGGAAACTTATATTTGTCTTTACTTCTAGCTAAAATAAGCTTTTGAGAACATTTTGAAACGAAGGAAATGAAATTCTCGTTTACCCTTAATCCTGAGTTAGCGTTAATCGGATTTCTAACAATCGGGCCCTGGAGACTTTTAAAAATTTTCTGTTTGCCCGCGTGTGATATGCTACTAGCACAAGGAAAGCCAATTAACCTTCCCATTTTGTAGTTTACTAGAGCCCGGGAGCACTCCACTACGAAAGGTACGGGGACGGGGAAGTTCGTCGGAAATCTTAAATTAAACCTATAAAGGAGACCAATCTGGGCGTGGCTCAAGCTTTATTTGACTCCTAAAAGATACCATTACCATTCTTGAAAGACAGCCAAACCAGAGTCACGGTGATTTGACTCCTAAAAGATACAATTGTATTTCTTGAAAGACAGCCAAACCAGAGTCACAGTGATTTGACTCCTAAAAGATACTATTGTATTTCTTGAAAGACAGCCAAACCAGAGTCATGGTGATTTGACTCCTAAAAGATACCATTCTTGAAAGACAGCCAAACAAGAGTCAATGGTGATTTTAATAACGATAAAGACTTTGTCATCGAATGCTTTCCTCTATTTGTTAGATATTAAAAGCATTGTTGTATATGTTTGCTTATTCTTCGCGTGCCACCCTAAACTATTCCTTGATGGCAAAAAAAAATATCATTGTTCCTTTCGGAACACCTAAGCGTAATAAATATGTAATTTACATCCTTAAACGAGACGACGAACATCCCCGTACCTTTTATATATGGGAGTCCCCCCACCGCCGGGAACATCCCCGTACCTTTTATATATGGGAGTCCCCCCACCCCCGAGAACATCCCCGTCCCTTTTATATATGGGAGTCTCCCCGGGTACTGGAGTTTGTTGGATGAAACGGTGTTATTGCGCCTAAGGTTTCGCGCAGACTACGAATGAAATATTGCGGTATTTTACTGTGTAACTTAGTAAATAAATGTAGTATTCTCGCGGAGTTCTGAACTATCATTGATTGAATTGGTCATAAGTGACCATCTTTTAAATACGAAGGACTAATAAAGCAAGGCTGACTTAAATACTGGGATTAAAAGTATGTTCTTTCCAATATTTCGTCAGGCACTGCCTGACTTCTTCATTTTATTCCCTGAAGAAGTCAGGCCGTGCCTGACGAAATATTGGAAAGAATATAGTTAATCGTAGTTGTACAGTCAGCCTTGCTTTATTAGTTCCATTGTATTTAATATATAAAATTTGATGACTAACTCCACCAGGATCCGACGCTTTTGCATTGTCAGTTGGCTCTTGCAGATATTTCCAAAGTGTTCATCTTTTTAACAAGAGAGGGGGTCACTTACCAAAGATTGGTCGCTGATGAGAGATTCCTTATACAGTGTTTGTCAGGAGCGCATTCTGATCGGGCATTTTAAAAAGTGCGCGGGAATTTGAGTGCTCCGCAAAGTTCTTAAAATTGAAAGATACGTTAAAGGGTTACCTCATAGGGTTTGTATGGGAGATGAAGCCCCGTGCCGTGAATCCCGCGTGAATAGGCTCCTAAGTGGTGTTTCGTAAAAACTTTTGTTCTTGGGCCATCGTAGCTTGACGAGAAATAGAATACAAACCGCGGTGATAGACATATTGACGAGCAGAATGAAAATGCTCTACCGTATTTATTCGATTTAACGCTGCGGCGTTTATTAAATTTTTAGCGTTTCCGATGCGGCGTTTATTCAAGGGCGGCGTTTATTCGACGGCGGCGTTTATTTCAAAATCATATTTGTTAAATGACTAGTAAGTAATCACTGACAACAGTTAACTAAATGTAAATCATTTGTAAATATTATGTAAACAGAAATATGTTTAAAGTTACTATGTCTCGCTCTTTTTGTACCGTACTTGTCATTTTTGTCTTATAATCCTCGAATAAACGCCGCATTCTTCTGATTGGGTGCAGCGTTTATTCGAGGGCGGCGTTTAATCGAGTAAATACGGTATTTGTTACGAAATCAAAGTGTGTTGTGATGAAAACATTAGAAATCAAACAAATTTGAGAAAATGAGTGTTTGATATTTAATATAATGTATTTTTTAGCTATAAAAGGGTCAACTAAGAATATTTAAGGTTCACAGTTAATTATTTAACTGACAGCTAACAAATGGCCCAAAAATTTACTGATGACCGACATATGGAAAAAATTATAACTGATAACTGACATTTGCACCCCCATCCAGACCCTGTGATCTGACCCTCGCCGATCATTCTTGTTGGCTAGCCTTGATAAGGGCCCCCAAGTTACCCATTTGTAGTAGACTGGGTGGATCTGGGCAGAGAATCCTTTATGGCCAAGCTTTAATCAGTTATTTTGTACTTATCGGGAATCTTTGGAATGCAAAAGAAGTTGCTTTGTGTCCAGTTTCTCTATGTTTTTGCGCCATATTTCTATACTTAAACCTCACTGGCTCTACCCTGGGTGCCAGAGGATTTTATTTTTTAAACCCTGGGGACCAATGCGAATTGTTTTGGTCCAGCCAATCGAAGTTGCTGTTGCATCATTAACTCCCGGTAGAGTCTGGAAACAAGTAGGAGTAACCAATCAGCGACCTAATTCAGATTCTGAACTAGATCCTCGCATGGAAATGAGGTGCGGTTAATTTCACTCATGAAATTCAGAGAACGGACCTCTGGATCCAGGGTGCACTGGCTCCAAACTGCACTGAAGATGTTAGTATTTTGTCCAAAGGTGAACTAATACATACATTATTTCGCCACTCCAGAAACATCGGGGAGACTGCATCAGCTTTAGGCACTAAGCTTTCTGGGATCCTTTGGGTAACCAGTTAGTTACGATAGTTTGATGGTTTCCAAGGGCAACCATTAACCAATCATAACTCATATTGGTTACCCAAACGATCCCAGAAATCTTAGTGCCAAAAGCTTGTGCTTAGGCTCAAGCGAGAAAGCATTTGAAGTTTCCATTTTAAAAACGTTGCTTTTCCCTGAAATCTTTGTGATGAAATGGCGTGTGTTTCTTAACTTATTTTGGACTTCAAACGGACATTTCTGTTCTTTTCGTGAACGTCGCATTTCTAAGCAAAGGGAAATTCCATTTAATTTGTTTGATAGTATTTCAGTTAAAAGAAAGGAACTGAAGCATTTTGGAATCACCCTCGATGATAACTGAACAGAATGTAATAAGCCAGATTCAATATAACGCAGCTATGTCAAGAAATATCTCAATATCTCAAGAAAACTTTGATTTTGAAAAACACATTTCTAAATTAAGTGAAGAAGAAGAATTTTCGAACATTTTGACCCTTGAGTCCTTTAAAAAATCGATGTATCTGTGTTTTGGTTGCCTGTTGTTGTTGTTGTTGTTTGTTATTTATTTATTTTTTTTTTTAAATTGGTCTCCCCCTTGTACCACTGTTTGTAAGTATTAAAATAGACGTTTGATTACATGTAAGAAATAAAAGTAAAGCCATTGAATCAATAAAACCAGACATAAAACAATAAAACAATAAAACAAGGAAATAAATCTTTCATCTTGCGTCTTCTCACGAATTGCTTTCAATTTTAAAGACAAGCCAGTGTAGTCCATGTCATTGAAAAGCAGTGTAGTCACTTTCAATCTGTTGTGTTCCTTAAAGTCAAACATCATGGCGATTTCTTTAAGTGGAGTAAATAAAGGCTCAAGCGAGTAAGCATTCGTAGTTTCCGTTTTAAGAACGTAGCTTTTCCCAGAAATCTTTGAGATGAAATGGCATGTGTTTCTTAACTTTTCTTGGACGTCGAGCGAGCTCTTCTGTTCTTCTCGTAAACGTTGCACTTCTGCCTCAAGCATTTCGAGTTTCTTCTCCGTCTCCTGTTTCTTTGCATTTTTCTGGGCCAGCTTCTGTTGAAGATCATCTCGTTTCTTTTTCTTGTCCGATAACAGATTTTCACATGACCTGACGTCTCCTCTAGTGGAATCTACGTTGTCCTGTGATGCTTTGATGGCGTCTTCCATCGCTGTCAAACTAACCACAACCATGGTTGGTCCTGCAATCCAACCAACAAATGGAATCCATGAGATTCCAGCCCCTACTCCGGCCACAATCTTTTGATCTCGTTCTCTCTTCTCCAGCTCGTCTCGTTGCTCTTTCAGCCTTTCATTGGCTCTGTTTAAAGAGCTTCTGGCCTCGTCTAGTTGTTTTTCGTTGCTTTCGATTTGTTCGCTGAGCGACTCTAATGTTTTCTTCAACTCTGCAATTTTGGCTACCTTCTTGGAAATGTTGGTCTTCATCGAGCTGATATCTCCAACCTTTCTCTCGATTAATTCAGACAGCTGGTCGTTCGCATCTTCCCAAAGCCCTAATGATTTTGTCAAGTATTCATGTGCTTGGCGAATGGGCAAAGATAACTTCTTTGCAGTTTTCATTACCTCGGCTACGGGCGTCGAATCATTCACGTCTGTTTCCTTCAAAATAGCCACTACTTTGCCGAGTGATAGTAGTCCACTGACAAAGTCTTTCTGAGCATTGTCAACAAGTTCTCCCCCGAGTTCTGCTTTAACTAGTTCCATTGCTGTTCATTTACTTCTGAAACGCCGATATCAGTATGCTGAATTCGAAAAAATAAGGTCATGATATTTAAATACTTATTTCAGTAGGGGGTTTCCAAGTACATATGTCTAAAACGATTGTGCAAGCAAAGCAGACTTCCCATCACGTGACTAACAGGCGGTCATCAAAACACTTTAAAGGTCAACTGGGTGTTGTTTGAAGTTCTAAGAATTTTATGCCTTTTAAAAATATCTTTTAACATGGCATCCTGTCATGTCTTTTTGTTTTCACTGATTTGTTTTCATATAATTGCCTATCAGCTCTTATCTGGTCTCCCACATTGATACACCGAAAAAAAATAACTTTTTCTGTGTTGTTGTCGCCTAAAACCAAGTTTAGCTCAATTTCTTTGTTCCGGGGGATTCTCAGAAATCCCTTTTGTTATGAAGGCGTTACAAAAATTAATCTAGCTGACGTCAACAAGTCAGGTATCTGTATTGAGGTAATCCCCAATATTATAGGTTATATTAGTGTTAGTCTTTCGATTCAAGATAATTTATACATGAACTAAGTTTCAATATTCCCTTGACAAACAATTTATTTGCGTGTATTTATTTGCCGATACTCGTAGAGATAGTGCTTGAAAAATCTGTTGAAGCGTCGTCAAAGTTCTCTAAAGAGTAAGTTTTTTAGGTAAACAGGAGTCTTTGCCCTAAAATTATAAAAGTTCAAATTTCTTGGTAAAATCTCTCAAAGTGTGCATTTCTGGATAAACCACCTATCAAGTGTCACGCCGAAAAAATGCTCTTATGTGTAACTTATATTCCTATGTACAGGATCTTATCCCTTAGGTGTGGTGTTGGTGGGGGGGGGGGGGGGGGGGGGGCGACCCGCGTTAATTCAGGATTTGTGCCTTTAACCATGATTATATTTAAGTGTTGAAAATCGAAAATTGACACCGTTTGCTGAAGAACTATAACCCAGAATTGTGTGAACAGGTCGTTTTTTATTTCTTTTCAGTACATGGAATGAAAGCTCAGTATCAAACATACAATAACAGACTGAGCCTTGTTTTATTAATATGCCATCATGACCATATCTTTTTCGTTTAACTGGTTGTTATGGCACTGTAATTATCTAAGACAATTTTATAGGAATCCTAACAAAAGATGAATCCGTACCAAAAAGTGTACATTATTTAGGCCCCGTCCACACGTATCCGGATATTTTTGAATCCGGATTCAAAAATATCCGGATACGTGTGGACGGGGCCTTAAAGACTGAGCAGCTCAAAAACAAACCATACCCTATTCCGCGGCACATAGCTAATAGATATAGTTTACATATGGTGGTATACCCCTCCGCCCCTCCCTCCCGGGGGGCTTTTCCTTAAATAAACCGCTATAATGCGTATTTATATTTCTCGGTATTAAAACCCAGGTCATGGGGTTTTACCAAGAAGGCAAATTCAAGTTCTAACCGGTTAGAATCAGGTTGTATGTTTGTTGGTTTCGAAATCCACCTCTATTTAAACTCGAAACAGAAAGATCTGTTATCATATTTCATCTTTCGGCTAAGGAAGCTTGTCGCGTCTAAAGGGAGAACAGAAAATATACAGGTCAGTGAGCCACTTGGGGTTTAGTTTAGTCTCGACATACATAGTGTTCGATATTCGTTCCTTGTAGAAGACGCTATTTTTGATTTGCATTCCTACGCGTTGCGATATGCCTAAGATTGGTTAGCCTGCCAGCCCTTTACTTTACCTCCTTTAATTTTTTTTTTATTTAAACATTTATTTTATTTAATCTCTAACAGTACTTACACTACTAAATTTACATTACATTGCTTAAATTATAATATCTACAGATGTACATCACATTTGCATTAATTACATCATTTTGCTCAAATTACAGTTCTATGATGGAAATTACTTACAACTCATTACAATAAATTAAGCCTGGTTCAAACTAGCGACATAACGACATAACGGCGAGGTCACGCAAATTCAAAACACGACGTATATCGATGTTTTATGTCACCAGTGTGAACAACACAATATAACGACATAATAGAAACATAATAGCATGGACATAATGACATAAGGAGAAAACTAATCTTTTCTTTATGTCATTATGCCCATGTTCTTATGTCGTTATGTCGCTAGTGTGAACCAGTTCTATGATGGAAATTACTTACAACTCATTACAATAAATTACAGTACATTACATGACACTTATGCTACATAATACAAGCTACAATAAGATACAAATATAAATTTTGAGTTTAAGGTTACTAATTAAATCGATATTGTCAGTAAACAAACTTCTTGTCAATTAAAGGTTCCCATTTATTACAGTAATATTGAGGTGAATTAGTACTAATTTGTCTTTCGATCTCAGGTTTGTTTACCACTATTGCTCGATAGACACTTAACGACATTTGCACTACAGTAGTATGTATAGTATTTCGCAAGTAATAAGAGATGAACTTATTGAGGTGATCGTTACCAATAATACCAAAAAGATTTTAACAGTCGACAATTCTAGCTGTTTGATAGGTGAGTCTCATACCAGTAAAAGTCTAGAAAAGCTTCCTAGAATTCCGAGACGACCTGACTTGAGACTAACATGTGCTTCAGATCATGTTTAGTTTCTAAGCATAGATAACATAGATCGCGGTTTGCGAGTTTAGCTTTGAACAATTCGCGTTTACTGAAAACTATATCATGTAAACTCTTGTATTGGGACATAGTTAACCTTGTCTCTTTGATGATAGGAAAGGCTAATACCCCATTAACACCAACGCTTAATTAAACATGTTTAAATGTTGTTTAGTTTAAAACAGGTTTAGAAAAATACCTCCTAACCTCCCGTAATATTTGGAGTGAAATCTTTACCAAAAGAAACTTTATTGACTTTATTACCATTCCAGGTAGTTTGAGTCATATACATTTCAAAACGTTCAAGATAGAGGGGCAGTACGCAGCTCTTATAAGGTCTTCTCTGATTTGCTGAGAAAACAATAGAACAAACAACACAACAATGGCTAACAATAGACCCTAGACCTAAAAACAATAGAGCTGCATGGTCCAATGAAATTAGAGGTTGTAAAGAGCTGCGTGGTATCTGCAGATAGAGGCTAAAACGTAGTTAATAAACTAAACAACATTTAAACATGTTTAACCGTTGGTGTGAATGGGGCATAAGTTAAAGTAATTGTTTATTTGGTACGGTGTTCCGATCCGTTTATAGATTTTTTATATTCATTTGGAATAGCGTTTAGTACTCTGTAATAACTGCGATCACAATATTCGTTTTTAACTGGTATCGGAATTTGAATTCTTCATAAGTGAGGAAATCAAGATTATTCAAAGGGGACAGACCGCAAATAAATGTGGCTACTAAATATATCTGAATTTCGTAACTGTTCATCAGTAGGATGCCCAAAATGCGTGCAATTCCACAATTGGTTTCGGCTCCATTAAATCCTATACCAATTGCAGAACATTTTAGGAGGAGCCACCCACAGTGTGAGCACAGTTACTGACAAGACATATCAGTTAGGAAAACAACGCAAAATAAATGTAGTACGTTAAATAACGAACTAAGCACACACGTCAACTAAACAAGCTAAGCACGCGTACGACTCAAGGAAAACCGCGCGCGCGCGCACTAGCATTGACCTGAATAGAAGCAATATAGAAATTAAATAGGGGCGCTAGAATAATATAAAGGATCTGAAATAACAAAGGATACGGCGGTGTTTCTCAATTTTGGATTGCTAGTTTAATTTCTCGTAGTGTAGTGCCATATTTCTCAATGACAGCACTATGGCGTTTGAAGAATTTAGTAAATGATTTTCGAAGGAGTGAAGATTTGAACCCTTGGTGAAGGAGACGTGATGAAAGTCGGCGAAGTGTATGCATAAAATCCAACTTCGACGTGCAAATTCTAGCATATCTTACCAATTGAGATATATAAACACCATAAGCCGGATTGGCTGGAATGTTGCTGTCCATATGAGGGAAATTGACAATCCGAAATGAGAAGTCATCCCTCTTGTCGTAGACACTGAGATGGAAAGGTGTGTTGTTGTCACCATTCTTGATTCTCGTGTCCAGATAACACACCTCATTCGATGTTAAGGTAGTGTTCTTTAGTTCCAGGTCCGACGGATAAATGTCGCTGATGTGATTTCCAAAATTTTCATTGTTAACGCTCAATAAATCGTCGATATAACGAAAGGTGTTGCTAAATTGGACAGCTATGGTCATATCTTGCTTCATTGTTCTTAGCATGAAGTCATACTCGAAGGTGTGGAGGAACAGATCAGCCAACAAAGGTGCGCTGTTAGTGCCCATAGGTATGCCAATAATTTGCCGAAAAACTGTGTTTCCGAAGCGGACGTAGATATTGTCGATAAGAAAGTCAATAGCGAGGCACAGTTCCCTACAGGAGAAGTAAGTGTACTTCGTAGATTTCCTATCATTAGCCCAGAATGTGTGGAAATTATTGGTTGCTATGAATTTTTTTCCTCTGGTGTTAAAAACCCTTTCAAGTAGATCATGGAGTTGATGTTTAAGTTTAGCGTGTGGAAGGCTAGTATAAAGAGTGGAAAAGTCCCAAGTACTCACATGATTAAGCGAAAGTTGTTTGTCCTGCAATGTGTGAATAACATCCAACGAATTGTTGATGACCCACATGCAATTAACTCCTGTTCGTTCTAAAATAGTCTTGCAGTATGAAGTACAGTGACTCTTGACCAGTTTAAGGCACTCAGTTATCAATTTAGAGATCTTAGTAGTAGTGCAGGAACTTGAACCTGCAATAAAACGTGCTTTGTATGGTGTCTTGTGAAGTTTTGGTATCCAATATATTTTGGGCAAATTTTTCTCCTTCTGTTGCAAGGTGATGTGGAATGCATTTTCTAAGGTCGTGTTGTGGGTCCGTTTAATCTCATCAGCTGTAACATCTTGTTTTTCATATGTAGAATTAATAGTACTGCCGGAGTTAATGCCAAGTTCTTCCATCAGGGTATGTATGTAGTAATACTTGCAAACAAAAATGATGTTATTGCCAGCTTTGTCCGCAGGCACTAGTACGTACTTTTCTTGTAGTTCTTTCAAGTGTGCCATGACATGTTTGTCTTCTAAGGGTTTATGACTGGGTCTAAAATTACGACGCTGTAGGTTGTTGATTCTATTCTGGATGATCAGCTTTACTGTCTCCGACCATTCTTCCAGTGCTGACACATGGCAACCTTCACGTTTACTCCAGTTCTTGGTGTAATCATCTACAGCCTTCGTCAATATCTTCTTGTTTAGATTCCAATCGACGGTATTCTGCTCCCTATACTTCGGACCTTTCTCCAATAGACGTCTTAGTTTTCTATTCCTAACAATGCGTAGATCTCCAGTAATGACATGGCCATGAGGCTCATAACGAAAGGTGGAAGACGCGCAGTCACAAGATGAAGATGTATTACTATAATCATTGATATTAACGTTATTGAGGGTTTGATTATAATTAAAGATGCTCCTAGAAATGGTGTTCGTGTATGGTGATCGAGAAGGTTTTCTAAAGTGGAACTCCTTTATCAAACCATGTTCGAAAGAAAATCATTTTATTATATATCAATTTTAATATCCCTGTTGTTCCATATAACCGTTTTCTTTGTGCATGGAGTGATTATTCTGCACATCTTTCAACTCAAACCAGTATTGCAGTGTTCTTGCGTAAAAGAGTGACAAATAACTTGCTATAGACTATTAAACGAGTAAATAATTGCACATTAATTCTCGCTATTCTGATCACCTATAACCCTTGATTTAAAGGAATATATCTTTAAAAAGAATGGTTACTTTTAGTCGTAGACCAGCCACATCGTACATGATTCAACTTCAATAAAATTAGTTTGTGTTGGGTCTTCGCGCTGATTGCTTTCAATTTTAGAGACAGGCCAGTATAGTTCATATCATTGAAAAGCAGCGTAGTCAATTTGATGTGTTCTTGTAACGTAAACATAAACATCCTGGTATTTTCTTTTACCAGAGTAAACAATGACTGTATTCCGCAAAGTTTCATCTTGGGTCTTCTGGCACAAATTGCTTTCAATGTTAAAGATAAGCCAATGAAAATTAGTCCATATCATTGAAAAGCAGTGTAGTCAATTTCACTCTGTTGTGTTCCTCAAAGTTAAACATCATGGCGACTTCTTTAAGCAGAGTAAACAAAGGCTGCAGCGAGTAAGCATTCGTAGTCTCGATTTTAAGAACGTTGCTTTTCCCAGAAATCTTTGTCATGAAATGGCATGTGTTTCTTAACTTATTTTGGACTTCGAGCGAACATTTCTGTTCTTTTCGTAAATGTCGCACTTCCAAACTAAGGCAATTTCTAGTTTAATTTGTTTAATAGTATTTTAGTTAAAAGAAAGGAACTGAAGCATTTTGGAATCACCCTCGATGATGACTGAACAGAACGTAATAAGGCAGATTCAATAGAACGCAGCTATCTCAAGAAATATCTTAATATCTCAAAAACACTTTGATTTTAAAAATCGTATTTCTAAATTCGAAACATTTTGACCCTCGAGTCCTTTAAGAAATCAATTTATCTGCATTCTGGCTGCCTGTTCTGGTTGCTTTTTTACTATACTGAATTAATTAATTAATTATTTATTTACTTTTTAAATTGGAGTCTCCCCCTTGTACCATTCACTATTTGTAAGTATTAGTATTAATCAGTTTGTAAAATATGAATTTAATAAAAGTAAAGCCATGTAATTGATAAAACAAAACATAAAAAAATAAAACAATAAAACAATAAACCAATAAATGTTCCATTTTGGGTCTTCTCACGAATTGCTTTCAATTTTAACAACACGCCAGTGAAGTCCATACTATTGAAAAGCAGTGTAGTCAGTTTCAATTTGTTGCATTCCTCAAACTTAAACATCATGGCGATTTCTTCAAGCGAAGTAAACAAAGGTGAGTTCAATTTCTTCTTCCTCCTCCTCCTCCGCATCGGAGACAATGAATTCCTCGTCAGATGTTGTTGGGGTTTCATCTTCGCTTCGCTCAGCTTCGCTCAGCTTCGCTCATTGTTTCTTCCGCTGAGCAAGTGGAACAATCTTCGCTTCGCTCAGCTTCATGATCGCTTTCATCGGCATCCATTTTGAGGCCCAAGATTTCTTTTTCTCAAAATGTTTGAGAAATATCTTTCGTCGTTGAAAAACTAACCGGTGATGACCGGTTTGTTCTTTTTTCTCTCCTGGGTGATGTGATGGAAAGATTTCGGGAAGGTGGCTCGTCGGAAGATCTTGAAAATGAATTCAATGAGAGAGCGAAACCATTTCTCATTTCAACTGGAATGTGGGAAGCGGAGCGAAGCGAGCGAAGCGAAGATGAAGATGAAGAGAAAGAAAATAAAATTCAGCTTGAGACATATTCAACAAATTCGATTAAAAACTCATATTGCCGAATCAATCATTTCGCTGATTGCGTGAAAAAATATCAGGGGAAAAACAAAATCAACATGAGACAAGACGAGCTTGAAAAGTTGATTGCCGAAATCCTCCGTTATTTCAGGAAAGAACTGAGAAATCACGAAGAAACACATTGTCGATTTTGCTGAGACATTTGCAGTCAAATCGGCGAAAGGAAATGAAAATGCGTTGGTGGTTTTGATCACGGGAAAATATGTTGATGACATCAGTCATTTGGAAACGCAGCTGCTCGAAGATTTCAAGATATGATTTGATTGCTGGAGGGAGAAAGAAATTTCTTCATTCCCAGTTTGTTTTGTTTCATTTGCTGAAACGCCCGGGGCATAATGTGAAGGAGGAAAACTTTCTTTCGATCAAGACGGAAGATAGAAAAAAGGAACATGAGGAAATCTGCGAAAAGATTTTTTTGAGATTGGGGTGGGAATTTTCTACTTGATTCATTCGAGTGAGACAGCCGGTTCTGAGAGGACCCGGGGTGACCTTTTTCAGGGATATATTAATTCTCAGCCAAAACACATTTTCAGTAGATATATTATGATGTTTCCCAGCCAAAACATAATTTATCACACTCCCCAAGCGTGAGAAATCTAAAAAAAAAAATTATAAAAAATAAACTCAAAACATGCTAATTCAAAAAATGCTTGAAATGAAACCTCGTAAATTTCTTTAATGCTTGTGCTAAGTGAATTTGGTTAGCGGTTGATTAGACTCTAAATCAAAATTCAAGGGATATCAAATAAAATCGCAGAATATTTGGGAAATTTATTTCTCAAAGTGGTTTTGTTTATTTTGAGCTTATTGCTTTTTGAGATTTCTCACGCTTGGGGGAGCGTGATAAATGATGTTTTGTCTGGGAAACATCATAATATATCTACTGACAGCGCCCTATTCTAGTTGAACATAATCGTGAAAATCATCTAAACCATAGAATAAATATAAAAACCAAAGTTTCCTGCACTTACTGAAAAGTTCAAATTTTTGCCTTCGCGACTGCGTGGCCGCCATTTTGATTCGTATCTTCCGGTAAGTGTATCTTTCATTTCATTTTGTGTCCTTGTCAGAGTTTGACAAAGAAATGAACAATTCAGTTTGCGAATTTTTCTCACTAGATTTTGTGTTCTCGAGATCTCGGCGTGGTAGACAATTTCAGTTTATGGTAGACCATTTTTGAAAATCGAGTATCTGCACAAATTACATGGAATTATCCAATCTGCATTTTACCAGTTCGTATTTCGATTGTTATAGTTTAAGTTTTATTCGCATTTACTCGTGAACAATACTGGGAAATATTAGGCTTTCAGCACTAGTCAGCACCAGCTATCGAAGCTTTCGAGGAAAGCTTCAATTCAAAGCTTGGATGTCATGAGGTATAACCCTATGTAACAGCATAGACCTGCATGTATTACAGATAAACGAATAACCTGTACTTTTTTTCATTTTTACTATGGTACTAAACAGTATTGACAGAGAACAAGTCTTACGACTTGATTTTAGAGCAATCCCTTTGCATCTTATGTTGCTTTTCATCCTGTATATCACGAAAGTGATGGCTGATCACCGTATGTTTTTCTATATGTCTCGGTTCCAATGATTAATTATTAAACTATATTGACTGCGGCAGGGTCAGATTATCATGACTGAAAAATTTTCTCTTCATGTTTCTCTGTCTGACAATACTGACAAAAGCTAGCACAAGACGTGCTTACTTCCGTGTTTTATTTGCCGATATTCATAGGGTGTTACAATATGTAAGGTTATTTTTTTGCAACAACGGGATACGCTCGAGTTAAATATTTACATTAAATAACTAACCTATTTTCCATATCGTCGAGGTTGAAACACGGATGAGTGTTTTTTCAAATGTACCTCTCACATGCCAAAAAAAATGAATACCATTGAACGACTACAATTCTCAAGATTCTGATCACCTATAATACTTGATAAAATGGAATTTAGTGTTTGAAAGAATGTTTGCTCAGTTTTACACTAGCATATCAACTGTTTCATCCAGTGGCGTCTTCTCACAAATTGCTTTCAATTTTAAAGACAAGCCAGTGAAGTCCATATCATTGAAAAGCAGTGTAGTCACTTTCAATCTGTTGTGTTCCTTAAAGTCAAACATCATGGCGATTTCTTTAAGTGGAGTAAATAAAGGCTCAAGCGAGTAAGCATTCGTAGTTTCCTTTTTAAGAACGTTGCTTTTTCCTGAAATCTTTGTGATGAAATGGCACGTGTTTCTTAACTTTTCTTGGACGTCGAGCGAGCTCTTCTGTTCTTCTCGTAAACGTTGCACTTCTGCCTCAAGCACTTCGAGTTTCTTCTCCGTTTCTTGTTTCTTTGCATTTTCCTGGGCCAGCTTCTGTTGAAGATCATCTCGTTTCTTTTTCTTGTCCGACAACCGGTTTTCACATGACCAGACGTCTCCTTCAGCGGATCTTACGTTGTCCTGTGATGCTTTGATGGCCTCTTCCATCGCTTTCAAACTTACCGCAACCATGAATGGTCCTACACTCGAACCAACAAATGGAATCCGTGAGATTCCAGCTCCTACTTCAGCCACAGTCTTTTGATCTCGTCTTCTCTTCTCCAGCTCGTCTCGTTGCTCTTTCAGCCTTTCATTGGCTCTGTTTAAAGAGCTTCTGGTCAGGTCTAGTTGATTCTCATTGCTCTCGATTTGTTCGCTGAGCGACTCTAATGTTTTCTTCAACCCTTCAATTTCGGCTACCTTCTTGGAAATGTTGGTCTTCATCGAGCTGATATCTCTAACCTTTCTCTCCATTAATTCAGACAGCTTGTGGTTCGCACCTTCCCAAAGCCCTAATGATTTTGTCAAGTATTCATATGCTTGGCAAATGGTCAAATATAACGTCTTTGCAGTTTTCATTACCTCGGCTACAGGCGTCGAATCATTCACGTCTGTTTTCTTCAAAATAGCGATTACTTTGCCGAGTGATTGTAGTCCACTGACAAAGTCTTTCTGAGCATTGTCGACAAGTTCTCCCCCAAGTTCTGCTTTCACTATTTCCATTATTCGGATAATTTATCTTCAAAATCGCGCCTCTGCTTCACGTTGTTGGACAACTGATGAAACCCCGATGTATACTGAATTCTCAGAAATATAAAGTGATATTAATGTGCCTTGCGGCTTATTGGCTGGCTGCGGCTTATTGGCTGCTGGAACAACACAGTGTGTTTTTTTTATGGCTGGTGCATGTCCAATCTGAATAATGTTGGTAAACAGGAAATACAGTGTCGCTTTACTGAATTCGAAGAATATGGACGTGATATTTTTAAAACACCTATATCAGTAGGGGTCGAGTTATTGCCCAAACATATTTTCTTCAGGTTTTATTAGCAGTGCAGAATATGCGCAATAAGGTATACACGTGATGTAACGAAACCACTGTTCTCAGAGAAAATTCGAAAAAATCACAAACATATTCACTGGAAAAAAATATATTGCGCTATTTCCATTTGCTACCTTTGTCTTACACATCCGGGAACTTAAGTTTTGTTTTTCAAGAGGAAAGTGTCAATGAGCAACGTGGCGAAGTCATTTGTAATAAAAGTTGTCATCCGAAAAGTTCAAATTTTTGCCTTCGCGACTGCGTGGCCGCCATTTTGATTCGTATCTTCCGGTAAGTCTATCTTTCTTTTCATTTTGTGTCCTTCTCAGAGTTTGACAAAGAAATGAACAATTCAGTTTGCGAATTTTTCTCACTAGATTTTGTGTTCTCGAGATCTCGGCGTGGTAGACAATTTCAGTTTATGGTAGACCATTTTTGAAAATCGAGTATCTGCACAAATTACATGGAATTATCCAATCTGCATTTTACCAGTTCGTATTTCGATTGTTATAGTTTAAGTTTTATTCGCATTTACTCGTGAACAGTACTGGGAAATATTAGGCATTCAGCACCAGTCAGCACCAACTATTGATACTTTCGAGGAAAGCTTCAATTCAAAGCTTGGATGTCATGAGGTATAACCCTATGTAACAGCATAGACCTGCATGTATTACTGATAAACGAATAACCTGTACTTTTTTTCATTTTTACTATGGTACTAAACATTATTGACAGAGAACAAGTCTTACGACTTGATTTTAGAGCAATCCTTTTGCATCTTATGTTGCTTTTCATCCTGTATATCACGAAAGTGATGGCTGATCACCGTATGTTTTTCTATATGTCTAGGTTCCAATGATTAATTATTAAATTATATTGACTGCGGCAGGGTCAGAAAGAATGTTTGCTCAGTTTTACACTAGCATATCAACTGTTTCATCCAGTTGCGTCTTCTCACAAATCGCTTTCAATTTTAAAGACAAGCCAGTGAAGTCCATATCATTGAAAAGCAGTGTAGTCACTTTCAATTTGTTGTGTTCCTTAAAGTCAAACATCATGGCGATTTCTTTAAGTGGAGTAAATAAAGGCTCAAGCGAGTAAGCATTCGTAGTTTCCGTTTTAAGAACGTAGCTTTTCCCAGAAATCTTTGAGAGGAAATGGCATGTGTTTCTTAACTTTTCTTGGACGTCGAGCGAGCTCTTCTGTTCTTCTCGTAAACGTTGCACTTCTGCCTCAAGCACTTCGAGTTTCTTCTCCTTCTCTTGTTTCTTTGCATTTTTCTGGGCCAGCTTCTGTTGAAGATCATCTCGTTTCTTTTTCCTGTCCGACAACCGGTTTTCACATGACCTGACGTCTCCTCTAGCGGAATCTACGTTGTCCTGTGATGCTTTGATGGCGTCTTTCATCGCTGTTAAACTTACTGCAACCATAGTTGGTCCTGCAATCCAACCAACAATTGGAATCGGCGTGATTCCAATCCCTATTCCAGCCACAATCGCTTGATCTCGTTCTCTCTTCTCCAGCTCGTCTCGTTGCTCTTTCAGCCTTTCATTGGCTCTGTTTAAAGAGCTTCTGGCCTCGTCTAGTTGTTTTTCGTTGCTTTCGATTTGTTCGCTGAGCGACTCTAATGTTTTCTTCAACTCTTCAATTTTGGCTACCTTCTTGGAAATGTTGGTCTTCATCAAGCTAATATCTCCAACCTTTCTCTCGATTAATTCAGACAGCCTGTCGTTCGCATCTTCCCAAAGCCCTAATGATTTTGTCAAGTATTCATGTGCTTGGCGAATGGGCAAAGATAACTTCTTTGCAGTTTTCATTACCTCGGCTACAGACGTCGAATAATTCACGTCTGTTTCCTTCAAAATAGCCACTACTTTGCCGAGTGATAGTAGTCCACAGACAAAGTCTTTCTGAGCATTGTCAACAAGTTCTCCCCCGAGTTCTGCTTTAACTAGTTCCATTGCTGTTCATTTACTTCTGAAACGCCGATGTCAGTATACTGAATTCGAAAAAAATAAGGACATGATATTTAAATACTTATTTCAGTAGGGGGTTTCCAAGTACATATGTCTAAAAAGATTGTGCAAGCAAAGCACACTTCCCATCATGTGACTAACTGAGGCGGCCATCAAAACACTTTAAAGGTCAACTGGGTGTTGTTTGAAGTTCTAAGAATTTTATGCCTTTTAAAAATATCTTTTAACATGGCATCCTGTCATGTCTTTTTGTTTTCACTGACTTGTTTTCATATAATTGCCTATCAGCTCTTATCTGGTCTCCCACATTGATACACCGAAAAAAAATAACTTTTTCTGTGTTGTTGTCGCCTAAAACCAAGTTTAGCTCAATTTCTATGTTCCGGGGATTCTCAGAAATCCCTTTTGTTATGAAGGCGTTACAAAAATTAATCTAGCTGACGCCAACAAGTCAGGTATCTGTATTCAGGTATTCCCCAATATTATAGGTTATATTAGTGTTAGTCTTTCGATTCAAGATAATTTATACATGAACTAAGTTTCAATATTCCCTTGACAAACAATTTATTTTCGTGTATTTATTTGCCGATACTCGTAGAGATAGTGCTTGAAAAATCTGTTGAAGCGTCGTCAAAGTTCTCTAAAGAGTAAGTTTTTTAGGTAAACGGGAGTCTTTGCCCTAAAATTATAAAAGTTCAAATTTCTTGGTAAAATCTCTCAAAGTGTGCATTTCTGGGTAAACCACCTATCAAGTGTCACGCCGAAAAAATGCTCTTATGTGTAATTTAAATTTCTATGTGCAGGATCTTATCCCTTAGGGGTGGTGGTGTGGGGGGGACTCGCGTGATTATATTTAAGGGTTGAAAATCGAAAATTGACACTTTGCTGAAGAACTATAACCCAGAATTGTGTGAACGGGTGGTTTTTTATTTCTTTTCAGTACATGGAATGAAAGCTCAGTATCAAACATACAATAACAGACTGAGCCTTGTTTTATTAATGTGCCATCATGACCATATCTTTTTCGTTTAACTGGTTGTTACGGCACTGTAATTAGCTAAGACAATTTTATAGGAATCCTAACAAAAGATGAATCCGTACCAAAAAGTGTACATTATTTAGGCCCCGTCCACACGTATCCGGATATTTTTGAATCCGGATTCAAAAATATCCGGATACGTGTGGACGGGGCCTTAAAGACTGAGCAGCTCAAAAACAAACCATACCCTATTCCGCGGCACATAGCTAATAGATATAGTTTACATATGGTGGTATACCCCTCCCCCCCTTCCCTCCCGGGGGGGTTTTCCTTAAATAAACCGCTATAATGCGTATTTATATTTCTCGGTATTAAAACCCAGGTCATGGGGTTTTACCAAGAAGGCAAATTCAAGTTCTAACCGGTTAGAATCAGGTTGTATGTTTGTTGGTTTCGAAATCCACCTCTATTTAAACTCGAAACAGAAAGATCTGTTATCATATTTCATCTTTCGGCTAAGGAAGCTTGTCGCGTCTAAAGGGAGAACCGAAAATATACAGGTCAGTGAGCCACTTGGGGTTTAGTTTAGTCTCGACATACATAGTGTTCGATATTCGTTCCTTGTAGAAGACGCTATTTTTGATTTGCATTCCTACGCGTTGCGATATGCAAAAATTTGGTTAGCCTGCCCTTTACTTTACCTCCTTTAATTTTTTTTTATTTAAACATTTATTTTATTTAATCTCTAACAGTACTTACACTACTAAATTTACATTACATTGCTTAAATTATAATACCTACAGATGTACATCACATTTGCATTAATTACATCATTTTGCTCAAATTACAGTTCTATGATGGAAATTACTTACAACTCATTACAATAAATTAAGCCTGGTTCACACTAGCGACATAACGACATAACGGCGAGGTCACGCAAATTCAAAACACGACGTATATCGATGTTTTATGTCACCAGTGTGAACAACACAATATAACGACATAATAGAAACATAATAACATGGACATAATGACATAAGGAGAAAACTAATCTTTTCTTAATGTCATTATGCCCATGTTCTTATGTCGATATGTCGCTAGTGTGAACCAGTTCTATGATGGAAATTACTTACAACTCATTACAATAAATTACAGTACATTACATGACACTTATGCTACATAATACAAGCTACAATAAGATACAAATCTAAATTTTGAGTATAAGGTTACTATTTAAATCGATATTGTCAGTAAACAAACTTCTTGTCAATTAAAGGTTCCCATTTATTACAGTAATATTCAGGTGAATTAGTACTAATTTGTCTTTCGATCTCAGCTTTGTTTACCACTATTGCTTGATAGACACTTAATGACATTTGCACTACAGTAGTATATACAGTAGTATATACAGTATTTCGCAAGTAATAAGAGATGAACTTATTGAGGTGATCGTTACCAATAATACCAAACAAGATTTTAACAGTCGACAATTCTAGCTGTTTGATAGGTGAGTCTCATACCAGTAAAAATCTAGAAAAGCTTCCTAGAATTCCGAGACGACCTGACGTGAGACTAACATGTGCTTCAGATCATGTTTTGTTTCTAAGCATAGATAACATAGATCGCGGTTTGCGAGTTTAGCTTTGAACAATTCGCGTTTACTGAAAACTATGTCATGTTAACTCTTGTATTGGGACATAGTTAAAGTTGTCTCTTTGATGATAGGAAAGGCTAATACCCCATTAACACCAACGCTTAATTAAACATGTTTAAATGTTGTTTAGTTTAAAACAGGTTTAGAAAAATACCTCCTAACCTCCCGTAATATTTGGAGTAAAATCTTTACCAAAAGAAACTTTATTGACTTTATTACCATTCCAGGTAGTTTGAGTCATATACATTTCAAAACGTTCAAGATAGATTTATAGAGGCTAAAACGTAGTTAATAAACTAAACAACATTTAAACATGTTTAACCGTTGGTGTGAATGGGGCACAAGTTAAAGTAATTGTTTATTTGGTACGGTGTTCCGATCCGTTTATAGATTTTTTATATTCATTTGGAATAGCGTTTAATACTCTGTAATAACTGCGATGACAATATTCGTTTTTAACTGGTATCGGAATTTGAATTCTTCATAAGTGAGGAAATCAAGATTATGATCGAGAAGGTTTTCTAAAGTGGAACTCCTTTATCAAACCATGTTCGAAAGAAAATCATTTTATTATATATCAATTTTAATATCCCTGTTGTTCCATATAACCGTTTTCTTTGTGCATGGAGTGATTATTCTGCACATCTTTCAACTCAAACCAGTATTGCTGTGTTCTTGCGTAAAAGAGTGACAAATAACTTGCTATAGACTATTAAACGAGTAAATAATTGCATATTAATTCTCGCGATTCTGATCACCTATAACCCTTGATTTAAAGGAATATATCTTTTAAAAGAATGGTTACTTTTAGTCGTAGACCAGCCACATCGTACATGTTTCAACTTCAATAAAATTAGTTTGTGTTGGGTCTTCTCGCTGATTGCTTTCAATTTTAGAGACAGGCCAGTATAGTTCATATCATTGAAAAGCAGCGTAGTCAATTTGATGTGTTCTTGTAAAGTAAACATAAACATCCTGGTTTTTTCTTTTACCAGAGTAAACAATGACTGTATTTCGCAAAGTTTCATCTTGGGTCTTCTGGCACAAATTGTTTTCAATGTTAAAGATAAGCCAATGAAAATTAGTCCATACCATTGAAAAGCAGTGTAGTCAATTTCACTCTGTTGTGTTCCTCAAAGTTAAACATCATGGCGACTTCTTTAAGCAGAGTAAACAAAGGCTGCAGCGAGTAAGCATTCGTAGTCTCCATTTTAAGAACGTTGCTTTTCCCAGATGAAATGGCATCTGTTTCTTAACTTATTTTGGACTTCGAGCGAACATTTCTGTTCTTTTCGTAAATGTCGCACTTCTAAACTAAGGCAATTTCCAATTTAATTTGTTTTGTTTAATAGTATTTTAGTTAAAAGAAAGGAACTGAAGCATCTTGGAATCACCCTCGATGATGACTGAACAGAATGTAATAAGCCAGATTTAATAGAACACAGCTATCTCAAGAAATATCTCAATATCTCAAAAACACTTTGATTTTAAAAATCGTATTTCTAAATTCGAAACATTTTGACCCTCGAGTCCTTTAAAAAAATCAATGTATCTGCGTTCTGGTTGCCTGTTCTGGTTGCTTTTTTACTATACTGAATTAATTATTTATTTACTTTTTAAATTGGAGTCTCCCCCTTGTACCATTCACTATTTGTAAGTATTAGTATTAATCAGTTTGTAAAATATGAATTTAATAAAAGTAAAGCCATGTAATCGATAAAACAAAACATAAAAAAATAAAACAATAAAACAATAAACCAATAAATATTCCATTTTGGGTCTTCTCGCGAATTGTTTTCAATTTTAACAACACGCCAGTGAAGTCCATACCATTGAAAAGCAGTGTGGTCAGTTTCAATTTGTTGCATTCCTCAAACTTAAACATCATGGCGATTTCTTCAAGCGAAGTAAACAAAGGCTCAAGCGAGTAAGCATTCAAACTTTCCATTTTAAGAACGTTACTTTTCCCTGAAATCTTTGTCATGAAATGGCACGTATTTCTTAACTTTTCTTGAACGTCGAGCGAACATTTCTGTTCTTCTCGTAAACGTCGCACTTCTGCCTCAAGTACTTCGAGTTTCCACTTCGTTTTTATTGCCCAAACATTTCTTCTTTAGGTTTCATTGGCAGTTCAGAATATGCCCAAATAAGGGTATACGCGTGATGTAACGAAACCACTGTTCTCAAAGAAAATTCGAAAAAATCACAAACATATTGACTGAAAAAATATTATGTACTTATTGACTAAGTGGGAGGGCCGGATGGGAAAATATTTGGCTCGAGGTCATGGCGTACGGACCGAGCGCAGCGAGGTCCGTACGCCATGACCGAGAGCCAAATATTTTCCCATCCGGCCCGACCTAACTTAGTCAATAAGCATTTTATCATATGACCAATTTGGAGACAAAATTACTTGAAATTTGAACGCGCGAGTCCGTCCGCTTTTGTAGTAGGGCCGTACGCCTTTTTCCGGCCCGCTCGCGCAAATGCGTACGGCCCTCATACGGGACTTTCGTCAATGGTTTTGCAAAGAAAAGGTTCGCAGGGCCGTACGGGTCATATGATAAATCGAATTATTTCCTGTCTATTTGCGTCATTTGCGACCTTTGTCTTACACATCCGGGAACTTAACTTTTGTTTTTCAAGAGGAAAGTATCGATGAGCAAACGTGGCCAAGTTTATTGGCGATAAAAGTTGCCATCCAAAGAGTTGGAGTTTTTGCCTTCAGTCGCGACTGCGTGGCCGCCATTTCGATTCGTATCATCCGGTAAGTATAACTTTCAATTCAATTTGTGTCCTTCTCAGACTTTGACAAAGAAATAAACAATTTTTGCGAAGTCTTCTGACTATATTTCGTGTTCTCGAGATCTCGGCGTGGAAGACAATTTCAGGTTATGGTAGACCATTTTTGAAAATCGAGTAACTGCACAAATTACATGAAATTATCCAATCCGCATTTAACCAGTTCGTATATTTCGATTGTAATAAGTTAAAGTTTTATTCGCATTTACTCGTGGTCAGTTCTGGGAACCAGTAATAGGCATTCAGCACCAGTTAAAACCAGCTATCGAGGCCTTCGAGGAAAGCTTCAATTCAAAGCTTGGATGTCACGAGTCCTGGTCACGAGGTATAACCCTATGTAACAGTATAGACATGCATTGCTGATAAACGAATAACCTGTACTTTTTTTCATTTTTACTATGGTACTAAACAGTATTGACAGAGAACAAGTCTTACTACTTGATTTTAGAGCAATCCCTTTGCATCTTATAATAATACAATATTATAATCTTACAATAATACAATATTATAATCTTATGTTGCTTTTCTTATGTTCCTTTTCATCCTGTATATCACGAAAGTGATGGCTGATCACCGTATGTTTTTCTATATGTCTAGGTTCCAATGATTAATTATTAAATTATATTGACTGCGGCAGGGTCCGTCAGATTATCATGACTGAAAAATTTTCTCTTCATGTTTCTCTGTCTGACAATACTGACAAAAGCTAGCACAAGACGTGCTTATTTCCGTGTTTTATTTGCCGATATTCATAGGGTGTTACAATATGTAAGGTTATTTTTTTGCATCGACGGGATACGCCCGAGTTGAATAATCACATTAAATAATTGACATATTTTCCTTATCGGCGAGGTTGAAACACGGAGAAAATTCGAAAAAATCACAAACATATTCACTGAAAAAAAAAATATATTGGGCTATTTCCAGTCTATTTGCTACCTTTGTCTTACACATCCGGGAACTTAAGTTTTGTTTTTCAAGAGGAAAGTGTCGATGAGCAACGTGGCGAAGTCATTTGTGATAAAAGTTGTCATCCAAAAAGTTCGAATTTTTGCCTTCGCGACTGCGTGGCCGCCATTTCGATTCGTATCTTCCGGTAAGTCTATCTTTCTTTTCATTTTGTGTCCTTCTCAGAGTTTGACAAAGAAATGAACAATTCAGTTTGCGAATTTTTCTCACTAGATTTTGTGTTCTCGAGATCTCGGCGTGGTAGACAATTTCAGTTTATGGTAGACCATTTTTGAAAATCGAGTATCTGCACAAATTACATGGAATTATCCAATCTGCATTTTACCAGTTCGTATTTCGATTGTTATAGTTTAAATTTTACTCACATTTACTCGTGAACAGTACTGGGAAATATTAGGCATTCAGCACCAGTCAGCACCAGCTATCGAAGCTTTCGAGGAAAGCTTCAATTCAAAGCTTGGATGTCATGAGGTATAACCCTATGTAACAGCATAGACCTGCATGTATTACTGATAAACGAATAACCTGTACTTTTTTTCATTTTTACTATAGTAAACAGTATTGATAGAGAAGAAGTGACTTGCTACTTGATTTTAGAGCAATCCTTTTGCATCTTATGTTGCTTTTCATCCTGTATATCACGAAAGTGAAAAAATTCTATTTATTGCGGTAGGGTCACCTTATCATGAAACATTTTCTCTTCATGTTTCTCTGTCTGGCAATACTGACAAAAGCTAGGACAAGACGTGCTTATTTGCGTGTTTTATTTGCCGATATTCAAAGGGGTGTTACGATATGAATATTGTGAGGTTATTTTTTTTTTGCAACGACGGGATACGCCCGAGTTGAATAATCACATTAAATAACTAACCTATTTTCCATATCGGCGAGGTTGAAACACGGATGGGTGTTTTTTCAAATGTACCTCTCACATGCCAAAAAAATGAATACCATTGAATGACTACAATTCTCAAGATTCTGATCACCTATAATACTTGATAAAGTGGAATTTAGTGTTTGAAAGAATGTTTGCTCAGTTTTACACTAGCATATCAACTGTTTCATCCAGTTGCGTCTTCTCACAAATCGCTTTCAATTTTAAAGACAAGCCAGTGAAGTCCATATCATTGAAAAGCAGTGTAGTCACTTTCAATCTGTTGTGTTCCTTAAAGTCAAACATCATGGCGATTTCTTTAAGTGGAGTAAATAAAGGCTCAAGCGAGTAAGCATTCGTAGTTTCCGTTTTAAGAACGTAGCTTTTCCCAGAAATCTTTGAGATGAAATGGCATGTGTTTCTTAACTTTTCTTGGACGTCGAGCGAGCTCTTCTGTTCTTCTCGTAAACGTTGCACTTCTGCCTCAAGCACTTCGAGTTTCTTCTCCTTCTCTTGTTTCTTTGCATTTTTCTGGGCCAGCTTCTGTTGAAGATCATCTCGTTTCTTTTTCCTGTCCGACAACCGGTTTTCACATGACCTGACGTCTCCTCTAGCGGAATCTACGTTGTCCTGTGATGCTTTGATGGCGTCTTTCATCGCTGTTAAACTTACTGCAACCATAGTTGGTCCTGCAATCCAACCAACAATTGGAATCGGCGTGATTCCAATCCCTACTCCAGCCACAATCGCTTGATCTCGTTCTCTCTTCTCCAGCTCGTCTCGTTGCTCTTTCAGCCTTTCATTGGCTCTGTTTAAAGAGCTTCTGGCCTCGTCTAGTTGTTTTTCGTTGCTTTCGATTTGTTCGCTGAGCGACTCTAATGTTTTCTTCAACTCTTCAATTTTGGCTACGTTCTTGGAAATGTTGGTCTTCATCGAGCTGATATCTCCAACCTTTCTCTCGATTAATTCAGACAGCCTGTCGTTCGCATTTTCCCAAAGCCCTAATGATTTTGTCAAGTATTCATGTGCTTGGCCAATGGGCAAATCTAACTTCCTTGTAATTTTCATTACCTCGGCTACAGGCGTCGAATAATTCACGTCTGTTTCCTTTAAAATAGCCACTACTTTGCCGAGTGATTGTAGTCCACTGACAAAGTCTTTCTGAGCATTGTCAACAAGTTCTCCCCCGAGTTCTGCTTTAACTAGTTCCATTGCTGTTCATTTACTTCTGAAACGCCGATGTCAGTATACTGAATTCGAAAAAAATAAGGACATGATATTTAAATACTTATTTCAGTAGGGGGTTTCCAAGTACATATGTCTAAAACGATTGTGCAAGCAAAGCAGACTTCCCATCACGTGACTAACAGATGGCCATCAAAACACTTTAAAGGTCAACTGGGTGTTGTTTGAAGTTCTAAGAATTTTATGCCTTTTAATAATATCCTTCAACGTGACATCCTGTCATTTCTTTTTGTTTTCAGTTAATATCTTCTGTACAAAAAGGATCGCACGCTCTGAACTGTTTTCAAATACTTGCCTATCAGCTCTTATCTGGTCTCCCACATTGATATACCGAAAAAAACATAACTTTTAATTTTTCTGTGTTGTGTCGCCTGAAACTTAATTTCTATTAAGTTCCGGGAATTCTCAGAAATCCCTTTTGTTATGAAGGCGTTACATAAATTAACAAGTCAGGTATCTGTATTCAGGTATTCCCCAATATTATAGGTTATATTAGTGTTAGTCTTTCGATTCACGATTATTCATACATGAACGAAGTTTCAATATTACCTTGACAAATTACCTTGACAAGTTTATTTGCGTGTATTTATTTGCCAATACCAGTGCTTCACCGGGTGCTTGAAAAATCTGTTGAAACATCGCCAAAGTTCTCTAAAAGGTAAACGGGAGTCTTTGCCCTAAAATTATAAAAGTCCAAATTTCTTGGTAAAATCCCTCAAAGTGTGACCAAGTGTGTATTGCTTGGTAAACCACCTATCAAGTGTAACGAAAAAATGCTCTTATGTGTAGTTCAAATTTCTAAGTATACAGGATCTTATCCCTGAGGTGGGGGAGGGGAGGGGGGAACTCGCGTTAATTCAGGATATGTGTGTTTAACCATGACTATATTTAAGAGTTGGAGATTGAAAATTGACACTTCGTGTTGAAGAACTATAACCCAGAATTGTGTGAACGGGTGGTTTTTTATTTCTTTTCAGTACATGGAATGAAAGCTCAGTATCAAACATAGAATAAGAGAGTGAGACTTGTTTTATTAATATGCCATCATGACCATATCTTTTTCTTGGTCACGGTTACGGTACTGTAATTATGTAAGACAATTTTATAGGAACCCTAACAAAAGATGAATCACAGCACCAAAATGTGTACATTATTTAAGGACTGAGCAGCTCAAAAACAAACCATACCCTATTCCGCGGCACATATAGTTTACATATGGGAGTGTACCCCCCGCCCGGGGGGGTCTTTGGGGGGGGGGGGGGGGGGGGTCTTCCCTAAATAAACCGCTATAATGCGTATTTATATTTCTCGGTAAAACCCAGGTCATGGGGTTTTACCAAGAAAGCAAATTCAAGTTCTTACTGGTTAGAATCAGGTTGTATGTTTCTTGGTTTAGAGATCCACTCTATTTAAACTCGAAACAGGAAGAGCTCTTGTCATATTGAATCTTACGGCTAAGGAAGTTTGTTCGCGTCTACACGGAAAACAGAAACTATACAGGTTAGTGGGCCACTCGGGGTTTAGTTTAATTTCGACATACATAGCTTTCGATATTGGCTGGTGCCTTTTCCTTGCAGAAGACGCTATTATTGATTTGCATTCCCCACGTTGCGATATGCCTAACCGTTGGTGTATATTTTTGGGTGGTTGTGTACTGTTGGGACTCTGAAACTCCTTACGCTAACAAGACCCCCCGGGGGATACTCCCCGAAAATTTGGGTGGGGGTGTGCGGCACGCTTCTTAAAACCCTTACCCTATTTCAGACCAAAATATGCGATTTTCCCTACCCTATTTCAGACCTGACCCAAAATTTGATACCCTATTTCAGACCAGACCCTTAAATCGATACCCTATTTCAGATGTTAATCAAATAACATTTCTCAAGGGAGGAAAAAAGTAGCTTCTTCTAAAGACCATACCCAATTCCATACCAGAGTGTTCAAATCATACCCTACTTCAGACCAAAACGGTCAAACTCTATACCCTATTTCAGACCAAAACGGCTTGAAAACCATACCCTTTAGGGCCGCAAATACCCATATAGCTTATATGAGAGCGTACCCCCCCCCCCCCCCCCCCGACCAGATCATGTTCGGCTGCCTTTTGGAGCCCTATTCTGGACTTGACACCAAAAACAGGCTCATACCACTTGTACTGACCCGTTTCCCGGTAAATGATACCCTATTCCAGACCAAAACTCTGTGATTTCTATACCCTACAAATGTATCCCAGACTAAACTGCTTTTAAAAAGCTTATCATACTCTCCTCCCCTCCCCTATTCCCGGAGTCTCCATCCTTGAAACTACCGATCATTCCATCATCATGTTTCATTATCTTCGTTTCTGAAATTCAGAAAATATCAGATGTTATTCCAAGAAAGCGCGCTAGCTAAAAACTGTTGAAAAGATCTGCAAGATTGCAGAATGCCCACCCACTAGTGATTACCATGTTCACGGTCCAGCGCATTTTAAATCAAATGGTAAATAATTAATTGTACAAGCGCGTTTTCCAACATTTTGACTATAACTTATTCAATTTTATTGTAACTAGCTATATATTTTATAAAAAATGTAAAAATTGCTTGAACGCAAAATGGAAAAACTATATTGACAAATTAAATGTCAAATAATTGTGGGCAAAAGTGAAAAAGTGAAAAAGGGTTTCCTTGAATTTGTAGAAACAAAATATCAAATAAAATTGTAAATCATGTTATTTCTTTGTGATTACCATATTCACAGTCTGGTGCATTTAATGAATTGTAATATCATGAGTGCGTGGCATCTCAGAAAAACAGGAAGTCGATAACGTAATTGTTATGAATCACATGATGATCATATGATTTTTTTAAACCAATCACAAATTACCAGCTGATGTTTTTTTGGTAAAAACATAAATTTTCGGGTAAAAATTGATCGAACGCAAAATGGAAACATAAAAATGGCAAATAAAATGGAAAGCTATATATTGACAAGATAAATGTCAAACTAATTGCCAAAAGTGAAAAAAGGGTTTCCTTGAATTTTACAAATATATATCAATATCTTGTTTTTAAAAGTAAAGTTTGTCAGTAACGTTTGTAATAAAGTTTGTAGTAAAATTTGCAGTAAAGTTTTCAGTAAAATTTGTTAGCAAGTTTGTCAGTCAAGTTTGTCCTTAATTATTGAAATAATTATTAAAAAATAAGGACATGATATTTAAATACTGATTTCAGTAGGGGGTTTCCAAGTACATATGTCTAAACAGATTGTGCAAGCAAAGCAGACTTCCCATCACGTGACTAACAGATGGCCATCAAAACACTTTAAAGGTCAACTGGGTGTTGTTTGAAGTTCTAAGAATTTTCCATCTTTTAATAATATCCTTCAACATGACATCCTGTCATTTCTTTTTGTTTTCAGTTAATATCTTCTTTACAAAAAGGATCGCACGCTCTGAACTGTTTTCAAATACTTGCCTATCAGCTCTTATAACCCTATGTAACAGCATAGACCTGCATGTATTACTGATAAACGAATAACCTGTACTTTTTTTCATTTTTACTATAGTAAACAGTATTGATAGAGAAGAAGTGACTTGCTACTTGATTTTAGAGCAATCCTTTTGCATCTTATGTTGCTTTTCATCCTGTATATCACGAAAGTGAAAAAATTCTATTTATTGCGGTAGGGTCACCTTATCATGAAACATTTTCTCTTCATGTTTCTCTGTCTGGCAATACTGACAAAAGCTAGGACAAGACGTGCTTATTTGCGTGTTTTATTTGCCGATATTCAAAGGGGTGTTACGATATGAATATTGTGAGGTTATTTTTTTTTTGCAACGACGGGATACGCCCGAGTTGAATAATCACATTAAATAACTAACCTATTTTCCATATCGGCGAGGTTGAAACACGGATGGGTGTTTTTTCAAATGTACCTCTCACATGCCAAAAAAATGAATACCATTGAATGACTACAATTCTCAAGATTCTGATCACCTATAATACTTGATAAAGTGGAATTTAGTGTTTGAAAGAATGTTTGCTCAGTTTTACACTAGCATATCAACTGTTTCATCCAGTTGCGTCTTCTCACAAATCGCTTTCAATTTTAAAGACAAGCCAGTGAAGTCCATATCATTGAAAAGCAGTGTAGTCACTTTCAATCTGTTGTGTTCCTTAAAGTCAAACATCATGGCGATTTCTTTAAGTGGAGTAAATAAAGGCTCAAGCGAGTAAGCATTCGTAGTTTCCGTTTTAAGAACGTAGCTTTTCCCAGAAATCTTTGAGATGAAATGGCATGTGTTTCTTAACTTTTCTTGGACGTCGAGCGAGCTCTTCTGTTCTTCTCGTAAACGTTGCACTTCTGCCTCAAGCACTTCGAGTTTCTTCTCCTTCTCTTGTTTCTTTGCATTTTTCTGGGCCAGCTTCTGTTGAAGATCATCTCGTTTCTTTTTCCTGTCCGACAACCGGTTTTCACATGACCTGACGTCTCCTCTAGCGGAATCTACGTTGTCCTGTGATGCTTTGATGGCGTCTTTCATCGCTGTTAAACTTACTGCAACCATAGTTGGTCCTGCAATCCAACCAACAATTGGAATCGGCGTGATTCCAATCCCTACTCCAGCCACAATCGCTTGATCTCGTTCTCTCTTCTCCAGCTCGTCTCGTTGCTCTTTCAGCCTTTCATTGGCTCTGTTTAAAGAGCTTCTGGCCTCGTCTAGTTGTTTTTCGTTGCTTTCGATTTGTTCGCTGAGCGACTCTAATGTTTTCTTCAACTCTTCAATTTTGGCTACGTTCTTGGAAATGTTGGTCTTCATCGAGCTGATATCTCCAACCTTTCTCTCGATTAATTCAGACAGCCTGTCGTTCGCATTTTCCCAAAGCCCTAATGATTTTGTCAAGTATTCATGTGCTTGGCCAATGGGCAAATCTAACTTCCTTGTAATTTTCATTACCTCGGCTACAGGCGTCGAATAATTCACGTCTGTTTCCTTTAAAATAGCCACTACTTTGCCGAGTGATTGTAGTCCACTGACAAAGTCTTTCTGGGCATTGTCAACAAGTTCTCTTCCGAGTTCTGCTTTAACTAGTTCCATTGCTGTTCATTTACTTCTGAAACGCCGATGTCAGTATGCTGAATTCGAAAAAAATAAGGACATGACATTTAAATACTTATTTCAGTAGGAGGTTTCCAAGTACATATGTCTAAAACGATTGTGCAAGCAAAGCAGACTTCCCATCACGTGACTAACAGATGGCCATCAAAACACTTTAAAGGTCAACTGGGTGTTGTTTGAAGTTCTAAGAATTTTATGCCTTTTAATAATATCCTTCAACGTGACATCCTGTCATTTCTTTTTGTTTTCAGTTAATATCTTCTGTACAAAAAGGATCGCACGCTCTGAACTGTTTTCAAATACTTGCCTATCAGCTCTTATCTGGTCTCCCACATTGATATACCGAAAAAAACATAACTTTTAATTTTTCTGTGTTGTGTCGCCTGAAACTTAATTTCTATTAAGTTCCGGGAATTCTCAGAAATCCCTTTTGTTATGAAGGCGTTACATAAATTAACAAGTCAGGTATCTGTATTCAGGTATTCCCCAATATTATAGGTTATATTAGTGTTAGTCTTTCGATTCACGATTATTCATACATGAACGAAGTTTCAATATTACCTTGACAAATTACCTTGACAAGTTTATTTGCGTGTATTTATTTGCCAATACCAGTGCTTCACCGGGTGCTTGAAAAATCTGTTGAAACATCGCCAAAGTTCTCTAAAAGGTAAACGGGAGTCTTTGCCCTAAAATTATAAAAGTCCAAATTTCTTGGTAAAATCCCTCAAAGTGTGACCAAGTGTGTATTGCTTGGTAAACCACCTATCAAGTGTAACGAAAAAATGCTCTTATGTGTAGTTCAAATTTCTAAGTATACAGGATCTTATCCCTGAGGTGGGGGAGGGGAGGGGGGAACTCGCGTTAATTCAGGATATGTGTGTTTAACCATGACTATATTTAAGAGTTGGAGATTGAAAATTGACACTTCGTGTTGAAGAACTATAACCCAGAATTGTGTGAACGGGTGGTTTTTTATTTCTTTTCAGTACATGGAATGAAAGCTCAGTATCAAACATAGAATAAGAGAGTGAGACTTGTTTTATTAATATGCCATCATGACCATATCTTTTTCTTGGTCACGGTTACGGTACTGTAATTATGTAAGACAATTTTATAGGAACCCTAACAAAAGATGAATCACAGCACCAAAATGTGTACATTATTTAAGGACTGAGCAGCTCAAAAACAAACCATACCCTATTCCGCGGCACATATAGTTTACATATGGGAGTGTACCCCCCGCCCGGGGGGGTCTTTGGGGGGGGGGGGGGGGGTCTTCCCTAAATAAACCGCTATAATGCGTATTTATATTTCTCGGTAAAACCCAGGTCATGGGGTTTTACCAAGAAAGCAAATTCAAGTTCTTACTGGTTAGAATCAGGTTGTATGTTTCTTGGTTTAGAGATCCACTCTATTTAAACTCGAAACAGGAAGAGCTCTTGTCATATTGAATCTTACGGCTAAGGAAGTTTGTTCGCGTCTACACGGAAAACAGAAACTATACAGGTTAGTGGGCCACTCGGGGTTTAGTTTAATTTCGACATACATAGCTTTCGATATTGGCTGGTGCCTTTTCCTTGCAGAAGACGCTATTATTGATTTGCATTCCCCACGTTGCGATATGCCTAACCGTTGGTGTATATTTTTGGGTGGTTGTGTACTGTTGGGACTCTGAAACTCCTTACGCTAACAAGACCCCCCGGGGGATACTCCCCGAAAATTTGGGTGGGGGTGTGCGGCACGCTTCTTAAAACCCTTACCCTATTTCAGACCAAAATATGCGATTTTCCCTACCCTATTTCAGACCTGACCCAAAATTTGATACCCTATTTCAGACCAGACCCTTAAATCGATACCCTATTTCAGATGTTAATCAAATAACATTTCTCAAGGGAGGAAAAAAGTAGCTTCTTCTAAAGACCATACCCAATTCCATACCAGAGTGTTCAAATCATACCCTACTTCAGACCAAAACGGTCAAACTCTATACCCTATTTCAGACCAAAACGGCTTGAAAACCATACCCTTTAGGGCCGCAAATACCCATATAGCTTATATGAGAGCGTACCCCCCCCCCCCCCCCGACCAGATCATGTTCGGCTGCCTTTTGGAGCCCTATTCTGGACTTGACACCAAAAACAGGCTCATACCACTTGTACTGACCCGTTTCCCGGTAAATGATACCCTATTCCAGACCAAAACTCTGTGATTTCTATACCCTACAAATGTATCCCAGACTAAACTGCTTTTAAAAAGCTTATCATACTCTCCTCCCCTCCCCTATTCCCGGAGTCTCCATCCTTGAAACTACCGATCATTCCATCATCATGTTTCATTATCTTCGTTTCTGAAATTCAGAAAATATCAGATGTTATTCCAAGAAAGCGCGCTAGCTAAAAACTGTTGAAAAGATCTGCAAGATTGCAGAATGCCCACCCACTAGTGATTACCATGTTCACGGTCCAGCGCATTTTAAATCAAATGGTAAATAATTAATTGTACAAGCGCGTTTTCCAACATTTTGACTATAACTTATTCAATTTTATTGTAACTAGCTATATATTTTATAAAAAATGTAAAAATTGCTTGAACGCAAAATGGAAAAACTATATTGACAAATTAAATGTCAAATAATTGTGGGCAAAAGTGAAAAAGTGAAAAAGGGTTTCCTTGAATTTGTAGAAACAAAATATCAAATAAAATTGTAAATCATGTTATTTCTTTGTGATTACCATATTCACAGTCTGGTGCATTTAATGAATTGTAATATCATGAGTGCGTGGCATCTCAGAAAAACAGGAAGTCGATAACGTAATTGTTATGAATCACATGATGATCATATGATTTTTTTAAACCAATCACAAATTACCAGCTGATGTTTTTTTGGTAAAAACATAAATTTTCGGGTAAAAATTGATCGAACGCAAAATGGAAACATAAAAATGGCAAATAAAATGGAAAGCTATATATTGACAAGATAAATGTCAAACTAATTGCCAAAAGTGAAAAAAGGGTTTCCTTGAATTTTACAAATATATATCAATATCTTGTTTTTAAAAGTAAAGTTTGTCAGTAACGTTTGTAATAAAGTTTGTAGTAAAATTTGCAGTAAAGTTTTCAGTAAAATTTGTTAGCAAGTTTGTCAGTCAAGTTTGTCCTTAATTATTGAAATAATTATTAAAAAATAAGGACATGATATTTAAATACTGATTTCAGTAGGGGGTTTCCAAGTACATATGTCTAAACAGATTGTGCAAGCAAAGCAGACTTCCCATCACGTGACTAACAGATGGCCATCAAAACACTTTAAAGGTCAACTGGGTGTTGTTTGAAGTTCTAAGAATTTTCCATCTTTTAATAATATCCTTCAACATGACATCCTGTCATTTCTTTTTGTTTTCAGTTAATATCTTCTTTACAAAAAGGATCGCACGCTCTGAACTGTTTTCAAATACTTGCCTATCAGCTCTTATCTGGTCTCCCACATTGATATACCGAAAAAAAGATAACTTTTAATTTTTCTGTGTTGTGTCGCCTGAAACTTAATTTCTATTAAGTTCCGGGAATTCTCAGAAATCCCTTTTGTTATGAAGGCGTTACATAAATTAACAAGTCAGGTATCTGTATTCAGGTATTCCCCAATATTATAGGTTATACTAGTGTTAGTCTTTCGATTCACGATTATTCATACATGAACGAAGTTTCAATATTACCTTGACAAATAGTTTATTTGCGTGTATTTATTTGCCGATACCAGTGCTTCACCGGGTGCTTGAAAAATATGTTGAAACATCGCCAAAGTTCTCTAAAAGGTAAACGGGAGTCTTTGCCCTAAAATTATAAAAGTCCAAATTTCTTGGTAAAATCCCTCAAAGTGTGACCAAGTGTGTATTGCTTGGTAAACCACCTATAATTATTGAAATAATTATTATCTTAATAATATATATATATATAGAATGTGTGACAAAACTATTCAGACTGAATAGTACTGATGCGACTGTTTTTCAGTTGTCTGTTTCAAAAAATATGTTATCTTTTTTTTAGTTTATAGGTCTTGGTGAGCTTGAAAATGGCATCGAGCATACAAAAAATCGATAAAGCCATTGCCAGCATCAACAAAGGGCCTGACAAGAAAGAAGAGATGAGGATGATGATGGCCCCTTACGCGAACTGGGATCAATTCCTCGCCCCAGCTCCCATGACCATCGCGCTCCTGGGACAGCTAATCCTTGTCTCCGCTGATACAGACTTCAGCTTGCAGGACAAGAACAACGAAATCAGGTTTAAGCTACTGAAATACCCGGATTCCTTCCGTGCGTGTCTGGTGCAGGTCAGTAACAAAGGCTGGGGGGCTTTTAACAAAGCACACACAAACATGGATCAGATACGCCTGTTTTCGGGCAACGTTGACGGTCATGTGAGGACAGCCGTGAAATTTCTCCTCACAGGGAATCCTCAGGAGATCGAACTGATGCTCCCAAATGCTTTACGAAGCATTGAAAACATTGCTGACGAGTGTGTAGTTCTGGCTAGCTCGGTGGAGAAGGAGTTTGTGGACGTGATGGAGTTGGTCGCCGAACTCCTCGAAGCGTGCACGAGAGCAAAAGGTCAGTATGAGGAGGACCTGAAAGAGATGGAAATCGCCATCAAAGTGGCCAACCAGAACAGAGAGAGTATCGAGAAAGAAAAACAGGAGGCTGAAAAGAAACGGAAAGAAATGATGAAGCAAATGAAAGAGGCAGAACATGAGTATAAAGAAGCTATGGAGTCAGTGCCCTCGACAGGAGACCTAATAGGACTGGCGGCTACTGAGATGCTTCTTGGCGTGGCTAAAAGTGTAGGCGATGCCTTCTCTGGAGGCATAGCCAAAGTCTTCTTGGGCGGCAAAGAAAAGAGCAGCCAGGTAAAAGGAAAATCTAAACCTCAATCAGCTTCTTCCGATTCGGATACGTTGACACACCATGAGGCCATACAGAAAGCTTCCATGCTAGTGGGTAAAATTAAGATCGAGACCGCGAAGATTGAGAAGCTGGCTTCCGGCAAGAAAAGTAACGGGAGAAAAGAACCCGCATGGAACGACATCGGAGAGGAAGACGGAGCCCAAATGATAAAAATGAAGCTTGGAAATTTCATAAAGGACATCCCCAAAAGTGGACTCCCCATTAACGAAAACGTGGAAAAACTTTGCACGGAAGGAATGGAGATCTGTAAGACGCTATTGAAACTTAGAAAAGCCATGCAAAAAGATGAACAAGACATAGAAGAAGTCGTGTCCCGCGCAGAAAAGCTGTCAAAAGACGTAGAGACTGTTAGCGTTGGTCTGAGTTATGCGCTTGGTGGAAACTCCTTGCCGAATAAATCCCCATGTCAAGCTAAGCAGGAGATACCCCAAAGCCAGGACGACGGCGGTTTAGTTAAGTCAGCGATGCAAAATGCCCGATTCAAAACAGAAAGCGCTAAACAGAATTTGAAGGATACCAGAGCAATGTACGAAAAGTCTTGTCAGGACGTGGATGAAAGGATGCAACGAATGGGACAAGTTTTGGCTGAGTTGGCAGGCCTCCAGCCCAAGAAGATCGATATGGAGACCATTAGGAAAACGTTGATCAAAGGGATCCATGCTCTAGCCGAACTGCGTGAGCAATGGGGGAAGCTTGTGAAATTCTTCCAAATGCTGTCGAATTTGGTCAAGTGTTGCCTCCAGTCTTCCCTGAAAGAGTTCGTCGCTACTTCAAGCATGCAAATGAAGCTGACGGACCGTGGCATGGCCATGTCTGACACAATGCGTGATGTCCTCTTCGAGCAAGCCTTCAAAGCCAACCAGATCGCGTATGTAGTCAACAGCATTTCCAGTGTTTATGTGGAAGTATCCGATAAGCATTTGATGGATCGAATCACGTGCTTGGGAAAACTCATCGCTCTGGACCCTGATCAAGACAGGCAAGAAATTATGTCGAAGAGAGAAGAGCTGAACCAGGGCTGCGAGGAAGCACAAGAAGCCATCAAACGAATTGCCAACCAAAAGAAAAAGGAGATTACAGAAGCGTTCGATAAAAGAATTGGAAGAATTGAGCATGAAGTGGAAGCCATAATGCCTCCGATGGCAGAAGCCGAGATCAAAGAAATTCAAGAACAGGCAAAAACTGCCATAACCATCAGTAAAGCTGCAATTGAAGAAGAACTCGATGATTTGGTCTAAGCCAAAAGCTACGTTAGTGTTCTTTTTACTTCGGCATGAAGAACGTTTTGCTGTTATCTAAAGTAACAGCATGCATGGTTATTATTGAATTGATTTAGGACCTAGTGAAACTTTAAGTACTATATGATTTTGTGGAAGAGTTAGTTGTCCTAAATCAAAAACACCCAACGAATAGTAAAAAGTAAAAAATAAATAAAAATTCGTAACAAACTAGATTAAGTATAATTTGGCCTCAAACTCTCGTGACATCGGAAGTTTTAACGACTTTTGCTTTTTTGAGGGATAATAAATGTCGTTTGGGGTACAAAATAAGGTCAGCTAGGATTTTTGGAAACGATAAAGCAGCTAGAAAATTCGGGAGATAAGAGTCCTTTTCCTAAAATGTTCTGCCGCTGAAATATTCAGCTAAGCAAGCCGAAATGTTCAAACTGCATTAGTTTTCACACAGTTTCCTTTAAAGGCACTAAAATGATATGGAAAACAGTACAACGCCATTATCAGCGTTTTCCTAAACATATTGGGTTCCCTGTGCATTCCTTACTGGGTTTCCTGTGCATTCCTTATTGTTCATCTTAATGAACTTTGGTGACAGAAATATATAATGGGGATTTTCAAGTTTTGGGGTCAAAACTAGGCCTTGGCGGATTGTGCTAGCATAATTTTTGGCATAATTGGAGCAAAAAAGCATAATTTTTTAAACGAGCACTGCGGCCACTGCCACGGCATAATTAGCAAATATTAGCACTTTTTGGAGCATAAATTCTATAAATTTAGTAAATATGGTGTATTTTCTACAGAAATTAATTAAATTTAGGTAGTATGTTCTTGCAATGCGTGTTTTAGCTACGCTAATAGTAGTATTGACTTTGTTCTGACAAGCTTAGTTACTAGGCCTCTTTTGGCGAATTCTGCGTGCGCGGATAACCTTTTGGAGGAGTCTGGTACTCTGGTTTCCCATATTCTTTTGGTTCAGTCAGAGTATATACAAGTGTGATCGTTAAGTCGTCGAAGGCATTTCAGAAACGGTTCAGAGATACGACCAGCTCATTTGGACAGCTGAGCGCCGAGACAAACTGCCATAAAACACAAATAAATTTACAATGACAGCTTATTTGAAAAACATCATAATTTGGCGTCGTTATTGCGCGCCTATATGTACAGAATCTACGTCATTTTGTGAGCATAATTTCGGAAACCAGGATCATAATTTGGGTATTCTGGCATTATTTTGGCATAATTTGGCAAAATTTCGAGCACTGCTAGTAGCATAATATGCCACTTTTAGGAGCACAATCCGCCAAGGCCTAGTCAAAACTGCCTCAAATTAAAACTAACTACCTTTGTCATACAAATTTAAATGCTCAAATAACACTGAGAGGAAGATATGACCATAATCAGAACTTTAGCGAATTTTCCAAGACACATGGCGATAAACTTGAAAAATTGAAGTTGCAATCGATCCATTTCCATCCTGGCCATCTGCAGCCCAAGACACTTATTTTTACTCTTGAAGCACTAGTGGAGAACAAAACTGGATCATTATGTCAATCAAGTGAGAGAAACTTTTTTTTATTGCTGTTTAACAATTTAGCACGACTTATATCGAGATCGATTTCAAGATTATAAACATAGATGCATTTTGATTTCGGCATTACTAATTAGAATTAGATTAGATTATAAATATATCTACCTGATTTTTTTGCAAACATGCTTGATGACAATTGCAGCATTTGTACTACAACTACGCATAGACAAGGGTTTTATGACTCAAGTCAGGCTGAAAATCATCCAAAAGGGAAAGGAAAAGAGCGGAGGAGAAAAAGCACTAGCAATGCTCTTCATTTTTTATGTTGTAGAGTTAGAAAAACAAAGTACAACCCGCACTCTCAGACACATCAACAAAGCAGCATGGTTTAAAAAAATCCAGGTATATATAATACTGTATTAGAAAAATTGCATGGATCAAATGATTAAAAAAGGTTGTAAACTGCGGAATACAGATATAGATAGTTTAATGTGTCGTCTCAGATTTTTTTTTATGCAGATATTCATCTGGGTCGGATTGTTCAAAGCACGATTAAGCTAACCCAGTATCAACATCAATTCTGCCAATTAAATAACTAATCAGTTTGGACGGCCTATATTTGTCTTTACTTCTAGCTAAAATAAGCTTTTGAGAACATTTTGAAACGAGGAAAATGAAATTCTCGTTTACCCTTAATCCTGGGTCTGCGTTAATCCCGGCTTTCGAACAACCGGGCACTGGAGGCTTTTTAAATTTTATTTTTAAACTGCTGATATGTTTGCCCGCGCGTGATATGCTACTGGCACAATGAAAGCCAATTAACTTTCCCATTTTGTTGGCCGCACACATTGTGCTTGTTGTTTACTAGAGCAGGGGACTCCAATATACGAAAGGTACGGAGAGGTTCGTCGGAAATCTTGAAGTAATCCCCTAAAGGAGACCAATGTTGGCGTAGCTCAAGATTTATTTGACTCCTAAAAGATACCATTCTTGAAAGATAGCCAAACAAGAGTCATGGTGATTTTAATAACGATAAAGACTTTGTCATCGAATGCGCTCTTTCATCTATTAATAGATTTGGAAAGAATCGTCATTAATCTTTGATTATTCTTTGCGTACCACCCTTAACAATTCCTTGATGGCAAACAAATATCACCGTTCCTTTGTAAACACCTAAGCGATACCGAACTACGTAATTTACATCCCTAAACGAGACGACGAACATCCCCGTACCTTTTATACATAGGAGTCCCCCCTTCCAAGTACTAAAGTTTGTTGGATGAAACGGTGTTATTGAGCCTAAAGTTTCGCGCAGACTACGAATGAAATATTTCAGTATTTTATGTGTAACTTAAAATAGTAAATAAAGATAGTATTCTCGCGGAGTTATTAACTATCGTTGATCGAATTAATCATAAGTGACCATCTTCGAAAACAAGAGAGGGGGTCACTTACCGCGGGATGGGTCGCTGATGATAGATTCCTTATACAGTGTTTGTCAGGAGTGCATTCTGATCGGGCAGTTTAAAAAAAAAGTGCGCGGGAATTTGAGAGCTCCGCAAAGTCCTTAAAATTTAAAGATACGTGAAAGGGTTGACTCAGAGGGTTTGTATAGGAGATGAAGCCCTGCGTGTAATAGGCTCCTGAGTGGTGTTTGTACAGTGAGAAAATGATCTACTTCATTTTCTCTTGGTACTATACGAACAAAACTATTGCGCATTCAACGAATTCCTAATAATTTTCTAATAAGTCTTTTGTTTTGTTTTTCGAAGTTATGTATGGATTGTGATTTGGAACACGCCTGTTTGCAAATGTATACCGTAAAATGCCGATTAGAAGCCCCGCCCCAATTAGCCTACCCCACTACTAATAAAACAATACAACATTTTATTACCACATATGAAAGTGACTAGATACAAAGTTTAGAAACTGCTGCGTAATAACTTGACTATGTGGTATAGCGTATAAACTACGACTTCAAAAAGCAATCAAGCAATCCAAAAGTGAACTCTATGCTCATCTCATGAATCTATGTCCGGGGATATTTTGTAAATTTCTGGGTAATTGTTGGGTATGTTTGGAGAAATAAGAAATATTAAAGCTTTAAAATTAGAATTTGTAGTAAAAAACTCAGTAATAGACGGACACCAAGTAAGTCCACTAGCAACCTGGGATACTCTTGTGTTACTCAACTGTCTGTTGGTGTTTACATGTAATACTTGATACGTACTACTTGTATAGGTAATACCATGTATTTATATGGGAATACCGAAATACATTGTTGTTGTTGTTGTGTTCCAAAAATCATTTTCTTTCTTCTATCCTTTCTTTAAACCTCTTCAAATTTCATTCAAATTTAGATTGAGTCCCGCCCTGAGCAATCCCTTCAGAAAGACGCGAGATCCTATGCGAGGAGTGGTCGCGGTTTGTGCTTGTGAAATATTCCTCTTTACCGGCAGCAATAGTAAATCCCTGCGCGAAACTTCCACGACCCATACGAGTTGCGATCTCGGAGACATTTTGATTGAGCGCTAAGCTCTTTTTGCCTACGAACGCGAACCCTTTGCGCGAGAAGCGAGACAATCACGTTCCACGCTCGCAAAGAGTCTCGCTTGGCAGTTTACCAGTAAAGGTAAAAAATAGAAGCTTACTTTGTTTCGCTGAACCCTTGCTGTGTCCATGTTGTTTGAATCACAAAGGCCGCCACGGATTGCTTCATGGTGCCAAACTTTTGATCTATGATTTTTGTGAGTTGAGGTCACGTGATAGCGAGTTTGAATATTTAACAGCAGATATTTCCTTAAATATTGCACGAAAAAAGCTTAAAATTGCATAAATTACTAAGTTGAACAAGCTCTTTCAACTTTCGAAGTCAATTCGTATTTAGCACGGTGCCTTCTCTACGTAAATTCGTATGCTAATGAAGCAAAATGTAAACAATGACGTCAGCAAAGATCGCCCTATATAGTTGTTTCTTGGTAAAATTAGTTACAAATAAATTCATTAATTAATCATTCAAGGAACAAAAGGGAAGCATCTCACGCGAGACGAGGTGTGAGTTATCACCATAACTTAGATGGATGAGATATCTTGCCGTAATTACAGAAGTGAGACTTTTTTCTAACGATGAAATCTAAAACAAAGGCTTTGAAATTGATTTTCAATCAGTGTGGCTAAAATATTATAGTCTGTCCACAGACCGATTTATTTTTAGCGGAGCTCTGCGGGCCGAAGGTTCGGCCCGCGCAGAGCACCATACTCATAGAACCAGAGAACCATAGAACCCATGCCCGTCATTTTTCATGGTCATGGCTAGCGGAATGTTTCGCGGGCGCGTTGTGTGCCCGCCGCCGCCGCCGCCGTCGCTTAGGGTTAACTCGCGGGCGCGTAGACCGTTGCAAAACATGCACGTATGACGTCACACAACAACCGGGAACCTGGGAAAACACTGTCACGTCACCTGGGAAAACACTGTTGTGTTTAGCGGAGCCGAAAACCGTTTAAATTAAAGTCGTTATTCTCTTGCATTTTTTCGCGGTTTGCTACTCAAGACAGAGATACTAATTAAGGGATACTCAGAAGCCGCTATAGTGGAAATAGTGGAAATAGAACAGCTTTCAGAGATAAAATCTTGCTTCGAGGATGGGAGCAATGCGGGAAGATGTTTGTCACTTCGGGTTTCAGAACTGAAGAAGCGGAGATTTAAACAATTTCCAAGCAGTGGAGCGACTCAAAGGTAAAACAAAAAACATTTTTCGATGGGAATTTATGTTGATATCAATCTGTGATTGACTTTTTCTTTGTTCTCGCTAGTTTTGGAGAATTGTTTATTTTTTATTTCTTTTATCGGAGACATCTCGGCCTCGATGAGCTCTTAATGGTTCGCGTTTTGCTTTTAAACATAAACTTATGGAGATTTGAATAAAATTTTTCGAAAGACGATTGTGTTGTCCATTTTTATGTGTTTGTTCATTAATTACATAGGTTGAAAAGCGATTTTATGTAAACAAAACAAAACAAGACTTGGATTTTATAGTTCTAAACTTCACTCGTGTGGTCTTAATTATGCAAATATGTTTGTGTATGTTTGTGTATTTTTTTTATATAAGCAATTTTTTATAAGCAGCAGGTGTATTTTATTTGGAAATTAGTCGAACTAGTTATTCTAGACGGAGAAAAAGTTGTTTTTGTGATTTTTTGTACGGTCAAATGTACTGTGCAAACGGCCGCGTAAGTCTGTTTTTGAGAATTGCTAAAATTAAAAGATAGCCCGGTCGTCAATTTTATTCTTGTGCTTTCGACCTTTCACCTCAGTTAAGTTTATCATCGGCTTTCTGTTCAAGGAGCGACGCTGTTAGGCTCAGGCTATCTATATATATTAGCCCAGCGTGAGCGAAGCGAATGCGTGCGAGTGCGAGCGCGTACGTAGGGTGGGCTCGTTCTCGCGCTCCGCGCTCGGCTCAAAAGGAAAAGTCTGTGAACAGACTAAAAATATTACGACTTTGCTCATCGGCTTGTTATAGCATGCTCCAGTCCGGGAGCAGCTGAAAAACCGGCGCGCGAACGAGCTATGGAAAACGAGGGGAGACTGGGGCTCTCTTTCGTGCCTATTCCTCTCCATCAGCACTCGCAATATCTGTCCTTCGTTGGAACAGGCTACCCAATATCTGAACGTCTGGAACAAGCCATGTTATTTTTACTGTAAAGATTTGTTTTTGAAAACATCGTTCTTATTTTATAGAAGCTTGATGTTATCTGTTGGGATTTAAATCGTGGTTTAACTGAAAGACAGTGTTAAGGCCCGTTTACACATGTATGTGTTGCAGTTATTTTTTTATTTCAGGTAATTTTTGTTTTTCCTTTATTTAAAATTCATTAGCATATATTACCATACCCAAAAACAATGGAAAAATAAAAATTACCTGAGATAAAAAATTAACTACAACATATGCAACTTTCGTCGCAAGTATAAACTAGCGGCAATCTCTGTACGATTCGGGTACCGATATTTGCTGCGATTTGCTGTGATTTCCCAAAAATCAAGAACAAGAATATGTTCGAAACCTCTGCGACTTCACGCGACAAATCGTGCCCAAATCGCGCCCAAATCGTGCCTAAATCGTACTAAAATCGCCGATAGTTCGCACACGTGATTTGAAGATGCAACTTGCGCGCGACAGAAATTGCATCGCAAAGTGCGACAAAAATTGCACAAATAATCACTTTTGTAAACGGGCCTTTAGAATTGCAAGTTCAACGATTTGGTTTTTGGCCAATCCTTAATCAATAAGGATTTATCTACTCGATAATTTTATCCCGTAGCTTAATCGTTATTGATTATTACTAATTAAATGAAGAATCTTTTTTTAAACTGAATAACATAACGCGAAGCCCGCGCGCAATTGAAAATGTATAAATTCTCACGCAGATAATTGGTTTAAACAGGAGCCATAATCGATTATGGCTCCTGGTTTAAGCTAATGAGCGTTGTTGATAACACCTATTTTCAAACGAAAAAAAATTAGCGTCAACGGTTAAGAGAATTATACCTTATTATAAACATAGATAAGTGCTGAGAGAGAGCGAACGAGTAACAAACACCCCGACATAACTCGAGGTGCTACGTGCGTGTTCCTCGTGAGGAGAACGTGTTCGGGTGAGATAGAGGGATTCATTGCAGTTTGCTATGAAATTAGCCTGTTGCTACAAAGACTGTGTACACAAAATCAGTGAAAGGCAATATGTATTATTATATTATTAATAAAATTCGAAGTCTAAAAAAAAATCATTTTAACTGGAGTGAATTGAGAAGTCACTCTTAACGATATCATTAGCAGAAACCTGAAAACATTATTTCTTTCAGGCGGTGAAACCTCTCGTGCGAGGGAGGTGCGAGAAATATGCCACGCGAGACGAGGTGCGAGTTTTTGGCGTAATCAGAGAGGTGAGACTTTTCGCAAACAGTAAAATGTGAAACAAAGCCGCAAAGTTGGTTATCAATTAGTCGCTAAAGCATTCAGACTTTGTTCACGAAATGACAATAGACTGTTTTTGTTCATTTTCTTGTAAAAGGTGAATTCAAAAGTGGTTTGCCTCCGAAACATGGTTCACGCGATCACGAGCGACGCAGACGCAAGCAAACACAGGTGTGAACCATCGAAACACATTCAAGCGCAAACGCCGACACAGATCTATCACGATTTGAAGCATATGTGAACTGCAAAATCTGTTGCCTGTTGGTGAGACACATAATTCAAGTTCGAATTCGCTTTTCCTTTTCTCCCCATGATCTGAACCGTACTAGGCCTAGCTGGGTAGTGATCAGCATCAATTTTCTCTTTGTGATATCAAAGCTTAATCCATCGGAGACGTTATGAGAATTAAGGATATGATCACCTAGGATGAACTCTCTTGATACTTTTACAACTTCTTCCCACTACCACTACAAGAATGTATAGGGACAAGAAAGAAGAATTTCTATTTTGATCATCTCATATGATTCTAGTTTAATTTTTTATTCTGTGCTCTTCAAGTCTTGATTACACAGCTTGCAATTTGTTATTTATTTAATTTAGAAAAAAACATGAAATAACTTATCAGGAATTCTGCTACGGAGTATTCTCTTATTAAATAGTACAATTTGATTTTAAAATATATATTTTTATCTATGGTTGAGAGTCATTTCAGGGTATGTAATATTAAACCCTTTCACTCCCAGAGTTAATTATGGAGACATGTAGTGTAGTTCTAACTTTTGAGTCTGTGGATGAAATAATATGGTGTGACCATTCAAATGAAACCTCTTTAGCAGTACTATTGCATGGCACCGTTTGTTCTAACTTTTGAGTCTGTTAACGAAATCCTATGGTGTGACCATTCAAATGAAACCTCTTCAGCAGTACTTTTGCATGGTACCATTTGTTCTAATTTTTGAGTCTGTGGATGAAATCCTATGATGTGACCATTCAAATGAAACCTCTTCAGCAGTACGTTTGCATGGTACCATTTGTTTTAACTTTTGAGTCTGTTGATGAAATCCTATGGTGTGACCATTCAAATGAAACCTCTTCAGGAGTGCTTTTGCATGGTACCATTTGTTCTAACTTTTGAGTCTGTTGATGAAATCCTATGATGTGACCATTCAAATGAAACCTCTTTAGCAGTACTATTGTATGGCACCGTTTGTTCTAACTTTTGAGTCTGTTGATAAAATCCTATGGTGTGACCATTCAAATGAAACCTCTTTAGCAGTACTATTGCATGGCACCGTTTGTTCTAACTTTTGAGTCTGTTGATGAAATCCAATGATGTGACCATTCAAATGAAACCTCTTTAGCAGTACTTTTGCATGGCACCGTTTGTTCTAACTTTTGAGTCTGTTGATGAAATCCAATGATGTGACCATTCAAATGAAACCTCTTTAGCAGTACTATTTCATGGCACCGTTTGTTCTAACTTTTGAGTCTGTTGATGAAATCTTATGGTGTGACCATTCAAATGAAACCTCTTTAGCGGTACTTTTGCATGGCACCGTTTGTTATTCATTATTCTACAAAATGAAATTTGGAATTTTCCATGAATTTTGATATTTGACGCTCTTGGGAGTTGAAGGGTTAAACTACTTTGTTATTTATTGGATTTTCTGCGTTGCTTTGCTCCAAACATTCACAATAACCTCTAAGTACGTGTCCCAGTAATTGATCTCTATCTGAGCAGAAAACGCAAATTTAATACTCCCTGCTTGAACGATCATTTCAAAAGGAAGCTTCCTCGAAAATCTTAAGTTCTCAAACTCAGCCGAAATTTCTAACGTAAAATTTTCATCAGGACAAGTGTTCGCGACTTCAAACGCTAGACTTTGGCCTAAACTGTGATTTCGTTTGACCAGAAACAAGCATTCGATGTTACCAATGTTTCGGATTTTGGCGCCTTTTAAAAGAAATGTAGTGTAATCTGCCCATGGAGCTTTATCAAGTTTAGTTATTCTCCACTCCTGGTTTCTTCTTTCCGAGCAAATGCAAAGCTTGAGTTGTACACCATGATCTGCGCATGCGCTGTATTTTCCGAACAAAGTCAGTCTATCGAAATGAATGAGTTCCATTTCCAGTGAATAGTGATCGGCCGTCTTTTTAGATTTCACTTCCACGTGAAATATATCTTCTTCGTGCTTCACGACGCTTCCAGCCTGAAAATAAATATCAAAACTTGTGATCAGAGCTCCGCCAGATTTGGAGCTGCGTTCGCGAACATTTTCAAACCGCAAAGGATGTAGTCTTTGACAAGCGCGTAAAACGGGGTATTCATTTGTTCTGCTGTTTGTATATTTCGTAAACTGCGCTAGCATCAAGTTGTTAAGTTCGCCCACTGCAAACTCTACAGTTGAGATCTTCGAGGAATCGTTTGTCGTTGGGCTGTCCCATCCTTCACATACGCATAAATTAGGTGTCCTCAGCTCAACATCGTTACATGTCCGATTGGGTGATATAAGAGAAAATAACCCCGTTGGTTTGACAAAATTCGATAGTGGCCCGGCTAGTGCCACCAGAGAATGGTGCAAGTCGATCATGGTCACTAGTCTTCGCTGGTTTACTTCCAGCGCGGTCATAGCCTCCCTGCCCAAGAGACTTGCAACTTTGTTCGGTACAATCACGAATAGGCTTGGGTGGAACATTTCAAAGCGCCCTTCTAAGGTGGCAGTAGTGTACTCGGTGTATGTGTTACCATGGTCTGCTAAAATGATCGTCACCGTATTTTGATCGGTAGCCATGGTAGCAACATAACGCGCGAGATCAGAGTCCAGGGATTGTATTCTCCGCCCTATGTCATCGTGCCCAACATTGAGAGTTGTGTAAGAGAGCAGCGGGCGGGACGTCCGCGAAGCGCTGATTGTCATCAGCACGTCTTCTGTATACTGGAGGAAGTAGTTGTGTTGTAACTTGCCGTTGTAGCAGATTTGATCGCCATCAGGTCCGTTGAACGGAGAATCGATATCAAACGACCCTAGCACTTCACAGCTTGAATGCGTTAAACCTAAAAAAACAGTGAAAGGAGATATTTTTATTATCCTTGGAAAAGCAGTGAAAAAGCAAGACTTGGCCTGCAGTTCAGGCGTCCTTTGGAGGCGATCGAGTGCTTAGTTCTTCACGTAATGTCTGGGCGCCATCATCTTGGAATATTCAATTAGAGGAAGATCGGGGAGATGGCGGACGAACTTACGAGCAAATTCAAAAAGCATTCGCTGCCATAAAACGCGCGCACTGCAGGCTAAGAAAGACTTTGCTGTAATGCTGTTCGTTAAGCTGTACGATTTCGTTCTAACATTTGAGTTTGTGAATGAAATCTATAATTTGTAGTGTCAGCATTTACTGAAATAGAAGCTTTTTACCGGAGCAGCATATTTTCTGGCGTGTAGTTTATTTCCATTGCTGTACAAAGTGTTTCTAACGTTGAGCCTGTGGATGGAGTCCTAAAGGGATAAGTAATTAAATGAAAGCTGTTGAGCAGTACGGATTTGTGGTACTATCTAAGTAAATGTGACCATTTAAATGAAACGGCTACTGAGCAGTACTTTCCTTTGGTGCTGTTCATTATGTTGTAAAAGGTGGTTCTAACATTTGAGTCTGTAGATGAAATCCTAAAGTGTGACCATTCAAATGGAGGCTGCTGAGTAGTACTTTCCTGTGATGCTGTTTATTATGCTGTACAAGGTGGTTCAAACTTGTTAGCCTATTGGATGAAATCCTAAAGTGTGACCATTGAAATGAAAGCTACTGAGCAGTACTTTCCTGTGGTACTGTTTATTATGTTGTACAAGGTGGTTATAACTTTTTAGACTGTGGATAAAATCAATTTCCAGCGGTACTGTTACGTTGTAAAAGGTGGTTGATAAAATCATACAGCGTGCCCCCGATACGTATTGAGCTCAGCAGTACTTTCCGGTGGTGTGTTTTTTATACTGTGATGAGGTTTTTAATTTTGATGTGAATGAAATCCTAAAATGTGGCCATAATGCATTCAAGCCTTGAAAGCTACTGAGTGGTTGTTTCCTGTGGTGCTGTTCGTTTTCCGGCGGTAATGTATAAAAGGAAGCTTGAGTTTTTTTGTTTTGTTTTGATGATTTTAATTGAACACAGGCGCCATTGTTTGACATACGAAAGTGTCAGTAATCACCTGTGTGGTCCACAAAGCTTTCTTTGAGTGTGGTCTGCAACTCCTCCCAGTCCTTCGCGGCCAAGTCAGTGATAAGTCCCCAACCCGCCGTCCAACACAGATCCTCCTGCCACATGGTCTGGTACCCAGCTCTCCTGAATTGCCCAAAAAGCACTTCCGATTTCACTGAAGGAGGATCCTCCTCTGGGTCTAAAGGAGGCAGCAGCTGACCAGTGAATAGCGCATGCTCGTTATGCGTGGTGTGTCCATGAACAGCTTGGAACAACTCGAAGTCGAATACTCTTGCGGTGGAGTTATTTGATGTCTCAGCCAGTTTCTTGAAAGTCTGGATTGTTTTGGGGAGAGAGCGATAAAAATGCGGTCTGGAGACGGAATCCAGTAGTACCATGTTTACGTTGATGGTATTTTTAGCTCTTTGTTTTGGTCCTTCTTCAGTCGTGATAACCGGTGGGACAGAGATAAGTTGCGATAACAAAGTCTGGTTATTATCATCGAAGCATTTAATAAATACAAAGTTGAACTTGTTTCTCGCGGTAAGAAACGCTATCCGCGGCAGTTGTATCTCTAGTTCCGAAACTTTTGAAAAGTTTGCTTCAGACTTCAGATAACCATCCTCGGGGTCTATAGTGTAAACACCAAACGTCAGTGAAATTCTCTCGAATTTGCTACCCTTGTTTACAAATCTTTTGCAGACACGTTTGTCGCATTTAGCTTTAAGCACTGCTCTCTTCTGAACGGCTTCAGTGCCTAATATACAGATTTCGCTGTCTTTGACTTTGTTTCTCTTGCATTCTGATAACGATGGGTCATAATGATACAGAGTGTCCGCCAGCTTACAAGCGTCAGCGGTTGGTTTATGCGGCTCACAAGTCCCATAAGTTTGCTTGTTCACACGCGTAAGGAAATAATCCTTGCAGAAATGCTGACTTCCTTTTTTAGTCGTTGTATTTATCGTAGACACTGAGTCCGGTAAACTTTTCCCTTGATTCTCTGTCCTCGCTACATCATCATCGGTTTGCAAACCTAGATGTGGTCTTGAAATTTTCTCTCTCTCGTTTCGGCTTTCTTGATCTTTTTCGCCACCTCGGCGACTAATTAAGTTCTTTTCCTCAGGTTGATTGTCAGGATTGTAACCCTCGAGTACAAAACTTCGTCCTCGTAAACTGAATTGAAAGTTTGTATCTAAATCTCTAAAATCTACAGCTGGTATATATAGAGTTTTACCATCCTCGCGCGAAATTATTCGATCGTGCAGGAAACTTTCACTGTTGATGAAGTATAAATTGAAAAGTGTCACTGCAATCAATCCTGAAATGAGAAAGCTCGTTCTTCGAAGTCTTCTTGGTCCAAGAAACAACCGCCTGAAAATGTTCATTCGAAGACACTCCATTGTCACTCATGTCCGTATAAAACAGTGTTTATTATGTCGCGAAGATTTGCATAAATTTTGATGACCTTGACGGTCCTTGACTGTCACTCAAGTGTTTGCTTGATCTACAAACTTTGAGAGTTGAGCCTAAAATAAACAATGCAGTAAGATTAATATCAACAGATTAGCTCTTTCACAACCACTAAAAATGTCCAAGTTCAAAGTTGGAAAAAATCCCAAATTCTATGCAAAGTACTGTGAAAAAAGTAGCACTACAGGACAGTACTGCTCGATATCTTTCATTTGGATGATTACACTTAAAGATTTTATCCTGCATAGACTCAAAAGATATAACCACTTTATATGGCGGCTAGAGGTTTTTAACACTCCCAGAGATGCAATGTAGTTCTAACTTTTTAGTCTTTTGACGAAATCCTATGGTGTGACCATTCAAATGAAACCTCTTTCGTCAGTACTTTTGCATGGTACCATTTGTTTTTCCATATTTTACAAAATGGAATTTGGAATTTTTCTTTAATCTTGTTTTGATTTTTGGCACTCGGGAGTTAACAGGTGAAGACTTAACTAGTGACAGGATTCGTCTGATTAAAACGGGAAACTGAAAGTAAAGTTCCGGTACATTTGTTTTGATATCTCCAAAGGCACTAAAGCTAACCTCAGCACATGTCTGAAGCTAAGGTTCTATTCATATTAAAATTAGTAGCCGTGTAATTACTTTGTAATTAACAAAATGGTTGATAAAATTTTTATGTATATCCGTATGTATACGAAACATTAATTGTGGTTTTTCACCAATCAGAGCCTGGCTTTTTTATAACTATAAATTTAGGCACTGACACGAAACATAAGAAGCCTAAAACGCAATATATTAAGGATCTTATAATATTCCGGAATATTTCTTTCAAAGACACGAGACGAATGATAAGTGTACTCTTGAAATAGTCTTCTATGATTCGCTTATTTGGACATCTCGCAAGGCGTTTTTGCGTCCTTAACATTAATTGCGTTTTTCGCGATTTTAAAATTTACTGACCCGAAAAAAAAATTGTTTATTTTAAATAAGGTCATATATATCTATCTATTTCTCCAAATTCGCGAGAATATTATCCTTTTATATCGCGAAACTGAAAGAATTACTTCAAACGTTCCGTAGACCTGACGCATCTCAATTTTTTCAGCGGGGTCAAACTTTTAAGTAAGTAGGGTAAAATGATTCAAACTTTTGAGTCTGTGGACGAAATTCTGAGACGTAACCGGCATTAAAATGATTCATGGTGATGAACATTACTGGTTCGTCTCCTGTGATACTGTTCAGTTATTCTCATTTTAAGCGCTTTTTAATACACGTGGCAGTGATGTAAATAATAAAAAGAAGCTAAAATTTAATGTGTTAAAGGGACACCCAGTCCCAAAATATCGAAGTTTCGCTTTCATAATTTCAAATGTTATATTGCCAAATTCCTTCAAAGATACAACAACATTATATATAAAAAGATTCTACACAGCAAGAAGGCCGGATTACGAGGATTGAAGAGGATTCAGTTGAAGTTCGTTGAAGTTCTAGACGTTTCTTCAGTTGTCTCTTTAGTTTATATTTCTCTGCTTTTACCGTTTTGGGGAGGTTTTTCTTCCTGTTACAAGATAATAAAACAATCCGGCTTTAACCAAGCTCCGACCAGTCCCGGGTGATTTGTCGTGTTTTCCTGAGTATCATGGTGTCGCTTTAGATCGAATATACAACGATACCGTTTTTGGACGATTGCCTATGAAAACAACATATGATACGCCAACGCCAAGACGTACCATTAGACTTGAGCCTTCAAATTGTTAGAGCTTATCTCAATCAAAACATTAACCATACTTCTTTTAAGTTTATTTAACTGAACCTAAGTCATTTTAAAATGTGCTACAGTTCAACGTAGCAACCGAATACAACAAACCCCATTTCTAAGCTTGAGCCCGGCGTCAAATCGTTAGAGTTTATCTCAAGCAAAACATTAACCATATACTTGTTAGTTTATTTAATTGAATCCAAGTCATTTTTAAATGCTCTACAGTTCAAAGTATTAAATTCCAACCAACTGAATACAACAAACCTACGTTCAACCTTACGAAATCAGCCATTTCTAAGCTAAGTCGAGCCCTGCGTCGTGACAACTGTGTATGAAATCCTACAGCGTGAGGTCCCGTGCAAATAAAACTGAGCTCTTCAACACTGTTGTGGCGTAGATTTAAACTAAAATATATTTAATTTTAGTTTTTATCGATTTTCGGCGCCACAAAACCAATAAGCGATATTAAATCCATACCTACTAACTGACTGCTCTTCAGTCGCCTTTCCGTCACGGTGTTTCTACCTCTATTAGATCAACGTTAATTCGCTTCGCTAAGTTTTTCACAGCTCCCAAATCCGCCTCTGCTTCTAGTTAATCTGGTTAATTAGCTATTCTTCCTCCTAACCAATAGAATGCAATAACGCTTGTTAAATTATTACTTTAGGGTCGAGTGAACTAGTGAAAATTTACTAGCAGAATAAAGGAGTCATGGTTGCTCACTGTGAATGCTGTTTACCGACGAAGTTCTCGATTATTGTCTGGGCATTCTCGCGTAGCAAGCGGGTCGCTAACTAATATTTCCTTTAACCACCAAGAGTGCCAAACATCAAAATTCAAGAAAAATCCCAAATTTAATTTTGTAAAATATTAAAAATCAAATGAAACCATGCAAAAGTACTTCCGAAGAGGTTTCGTTTGAATAGTCATGCGATACCATAAGGTTTCGTCAACAGACTCAAAAATTAGAACTACACAGCATGTCTCAGCCATTATCGACTTCAGATGAGTGAAAGAAAGGAGAAAGTCTCGTGCCAACACATGCAGCCCAAGCTCAGCATGTGACGGTTCTTGGGCTGCCTGTGGTAGACGGTCTTCCAAATTGCCGCCCCTATTGGTTTTTTTCAGGGGCTCATTTCCGCCAGCAATTCCTTCGAACGCGTCTCCATGATCTGTGATTACTGCTAGTTCTATATATATGCGGTTTCTTTTGATTATTTTGCCTAGGTACTTGGTGTATCCCTGGTGATAATGTATGGTACTTCATGTATCCCTTATTAGGGACTTTCATACCGGGAAGTCTGGGTACTAATTTAGCGGCTTGTAGGGACAAAATTTCGCGGGAAAATTCAATAACATGGCGGTCCTTCGGAAGGTGATATAGTTTTACAAACATTTTCATTTGAAATTCAGATGAAAATGTTTGTAATACCATGCCACCATGCGAACGTTAAGAAAAGACACGCTTTCAAGTTCAGGGGGCCGTTTCTCGAAAGACCCGGTAATTATCGGTAATTACCGGTAATTACATTTCATTAGGGACTTTCATACACAACCCATCGCCTTCAAAAGAGGTGGATAAAGATGAGATTTGGTGGAAGTCAATCAAAGAAAAGCTCCTCCTGATTAAACTGAATTGTGACAAGATTTGAAAGTAACAAGCTTAAGCCCAGTAACTGTGAAAAAAAACTTATCTCTTAATTTTAACGGGCTTGGACGTCAATTTAATAATATTTTTTACCTTCTTTTAGCGGGTAAAGTTTTCGATGATCTTCTGCCTCTGTTGTCTTGTAGTCCTGTCACAATTCAAAATATTTTCAAAGGCTTTTCTTTGATTGACATATATTATGAAATTTGTATGCCAGAAGTGCTGAAAACTGTATTATGTATTTTTAATAGGTCTGAAAATGAATGGGTTGGATATTGAATGTGCGTTTCAACAACCGGGCCACACATCCCTACTAAAATATTTTAGGAAATTCCCTGGTGTGAAAAGTCCACAACTTCGAAATTGTTTCCTTTACCGTGGCTAGAAAGCAAACGTTATAAAGCCAGTTAGCACAGTAGCTCATCACATTATACCGGCATTAAATTCTGGTGTTTAATACCATAAAATGGCTAGCTCTACAATTGCCTATTTCCCTTAATTTAGTTAGGACTAGCAAGTAGCAAAGCGAGTTCTACTGTACAAAGATGTGAAACGAATTAAATATTGTATGGACTCGCTTAAGATTATCTATAATACATAGATATCGCCTTCAAAATAACAACACAAAAAGGACTTGTTGACTTTAAAATTCGCCGATTATTTTGAAAAAAAACGGCTAAGCTCGACAAGGCAGTGTAAGTAGTAGATAAAATATGAGCGGGAGCCGAAGGCGAGTCATTGTAAAGCCCATACAGATCGGACGCGAATATTTTATTGTACTTGTGAAATGAAACAATGGGCGCTTTCCATTCGGCAGAAATTTCCGGTTCGAGTTTTCGGAATTTTCGGTGGTCGAATGGAACGGACAGAACGGGTTTTATAGAACACTTGGAAATCGCGTGCTCTATTCCAAGGGCATACCGGGCCAAAGTGACATTAAAATGGCGAACTTTTTAAACGTTTTCGCGGCTTTAGAACAAGATGATTTCGAAACACTGCTTGTATAAGCAGGCAATTCTGCTTCTATACTAGTCGTTGCTATAGACAAGTCTGGAGATTGCATGAACTTTTTTTCCTTGCTTGGGTGGCTGCAGGGAATTTTTTTTAAATCCTCTAACCCCCCCCCCCCCCCCCCCCCCCGCTCAAAAATCAAATGGTTCGCCGCTTATTGTACTGATCCGGGTCTACAGTTGGAAGATCCGGCACCACTCGACGGTTTGTCGCTGTGGTCTTGCTGATATTTTATTTTTAAGAAAGTCGCTAGCTGCCCTCCATTTGGCTGTGGCTGGTGGAATATCCACGGAATCAAGACTACAAGGAAAAACATAGACTTTTTCTGACTTGTTTTGAGTTTCTGGACTAGTCTTGGATACCTTGATAATCGATTTATCCTGATTGTTAGTTCTTGTCTTGAACCAGATGTAGAGGCTACGATATCTGTCAGCCATTTTACGCAATCTTCCTTGTTAAATTCTACACCTTTCTCCATATTTCTTGAATTTCTTTCTCACCAGGGGCCCGTTTCTCGAAACTCCCGGTAACTTTTCGGGCCCGAAGCCAAATATTGAAATCAAAATCTAAAGAATAAAAGCGCAGGTCCTAGCGAACAAACCAGTCCATTTTGTTTTGCTAACTGATAGTTTTATCGTATTATCTGCAAAACTTTAGATGCGAGGCATTTCCTCAAATGTTATTTATATTTAGTTATTCGTCCTATTGTTTTAGTAATTTTAGTTTAGCTAGATATACATTTTCTTGTAACAAAAATGTCATGAAAATGTGAAAATAAAGTATTGTATTGTATTTGAAACCTCGATCTTCAATGAAAATAAAACAGCTTTCCGGGCCCGGTAATTACCGGGTCTTTCGAGAAACGGCCCCCTGAACTTGAAAGCGTGCATTTTCTTAACTTTCACATGGTGGCATGGTGTTACAAACATTTTCATCTGAATTTCAGATGAAAATGTTTGTAAAACTATGTCACCTTCCGAAGGACCGCCAAGTTATTGAATTTTCCCGCGAATGTCCCTACAAGCCGCTAAACTAGTACCCAGACTTCCCGGTATGAAAGTCCCTAATTATAATGTATTTAGCTATATTGCAGTGTAATTTAGGGTCGGATTACAGTATCTACAGGGTTGAATAACTGATTTTAGTATTTAGGGTTAAGAACTGATTCCAGTATTTCCAGTGTATCGAAAGGGTTAGTTCTTATATATGGTCTGGGCTAGCAGCATATTATCTTATATCCCTTAAAAAATACAATTTCCGGCAGCTAGTCCTCGGTGGTGTAGTGGATAGTGTGCATGGAGTAGACTGGTTCGATTCCCTATTCTGCTGTTTTTATCTTCTTTTTCTACTGAAATAAAATCTAAGTGTTTAAATACAAAATAATAAGGGATACACCAAGTACATACCATAATTTCGGCATTTTAGATGCCATACAGAGCGAGACAAGTCAGACAAGGTATGTTTTGCTTATTCAGTTTTGAAAAGGTGACCTAGGAGTGATTTAAAGTATATATTTATCTTTGCTGCATTGCGGCATTTGCAACAAATTTCGATCAAGAAATGTATTTTTTGGCTATCGAGAGAAGTTTAATTAAAAGCCTAAAGCTCATTTAGCTCAAATGTTTACAGATGTTATTGTCTTCCGACTGTTGGGAAAGCCTAATTTATGTGGAATTTCGCGTAAAATATTTGTCCTTTAGTTTTGTTTAGTGGGGTCTGCGGAGGGATAAAAACTACGGCGAATAAAAACTAATCTTGGCGAGAACATTCTGAAATTCACTCGCCCGCCTGGCGTCGAGTGAAAATGAAGTTGTCAACTTTGCAACTGATTGCAAGAGAAAAGGGTTTTATGTTAAAGATAGGCAGACTGAAGTAAAATCACAAATGTATCCATGCAAAGAAAACGGGTTAGAAGTGTTTGTGATAGTTAGTAGTAAACGTTCTGAATAACTGCAGCAGCTGCGGTACAACAGTATCTAATGGAAGCCATGTTTCTTTTCGAGATAGTAAGAGGTCCGAGATATCAGGTAGTCGAGATAATGTGGGGACTGTCTATAATATATCCCTATATCATGTTTTGCAGCATTCAGAGCATTAAAAGATAACGAGGGATAAAAAAGTCACGCGAAATTGAAATAAAGTATATGATCGGCAGAATTAAAGAATGCAGTTGTACAAGTGTAAGCACGCGATGCCGCAGATGTGTGCGAGAACTTGCTAGTTTTGTTAAAATTTATTTCAAGGAATTTACAGAAAGATTTCAACAATCGTACCTAGAATTCATGACAATTGTAGCTCAGCCAACGATTAACATCAATCGTTTTAGCAATACTGATTCAAACGAAAGTTTTACGCTAGACAAGTACTACTCCTACGGTGTTGTTAATTATTATATACTTCTTAAAGTTTGGTTTGCGTAGGTGAAATCCTAAAGAACTGATGACAATTCAAATGAAAGGTACTGTTTAGTACTTTTCATTATTGAGTAAAACTTTCCTGTGGTACCAAATTTAAATGTACAAGCTTATAAGGCGGTTCCAACTTTCGACTCTCAGTGGATCGATGAAATCCTCAAGTGTGACCATTAAAATTAAGGCTTTTGAGCATTCTCGTGTGATCAGTACTGTTTATTAAGGGTTCTTAAGTTTTAGTTTTGAGTCTGTGGATAAAATCCTAACGTGTGACCAAGCCAAGCTACATTGAGCAGTACTTTCCTGCATGTGATACTGATAAAAGCTGGCTGTATTCCGGGAAAAGTGATTCTATAACCTGAAAGTTTTCAAAGTCTGTGAAGGAAATCCTAAAGTACAGTGTGCTGGACTATTTAACTTCTACTCAGAGCACAGAGAGCAGTACTTTCCTATGATGCTGTTTAATTTATTAAGGCTGTATAAGATGGTTCTAACTAATCTTAATTGTGACCAATCAAATGAAATTAGCTATTGAGCAGTTACTGTATTTTCCTGTGGCCTGACAAGGTTGTTCTAACTTTCGAGTAGCTCTGCCGATCGATGAAATCCTCAAGATTTAAGCTTTTGAGCATTCTCGGTGACATCGGTACTACCATGTACTGAGCTTCAGAAAACGGGTGGTTCACGGCCTCACTTTTGACTTCGTGGATGAAATCCTACCGACTAACAGTCAGTGTGACCATTCAAATGAAAGCTACTATTGAGCAGCTTTTTCCTGTGGTACGCTGTTTAATATGCTGTACAAGGTGGTTCTAACTTTCGAGTCTGTGGATGAAATCCTTAAATGTAACCATGCACATGAAAGCTACTGAGCACGGTACTTTACTTTGGTGCTGTTTAAGGTGATTCTAAAAGTCTGTGGATGAAATTCTTAAGTGTGATCATCAGTCACTTATATGAAAGCCATTGAGCAGTACTTTCCTGTGATGCGTTTAATAAGCTGTATGAAAAGGCGGTTCTAACTTTTGAGTCCGTGTTAGGAGGACATTCAAAGGAAAGCTATTTAGTAGCATTTCCCGTACTGCCTTTTTTTTTTTTTGGTTTTCAATATTTCTAATATCATGAGTTTCTACATTTTTTCCTGAATTTGCACTCTGGGTCTCTTGGGTTCTTCATCTTTTTTTGGACCGAAGTTTCTTCTTAAGCTGAGCTGGGTTTTCAGTACCCATCATGTTTACGATGTAAAGTTTAATATAAAGAGACTAAATAACTGTGAATAACCTGGAGGTGTAAACGATCTCGACTCATCAGTTTTAGTTTTTAATGGCGCACTGAGACTCGCAGTCGAAGTTTGCTTATAAACATTACAATCAAGTTGACTGCGTAACGAACAAACCTTGTCAAGAACTATGTCGACTTTTCTGAATTCATTGGCACGACATCGTTTATAAATAAAAAATTACTAACGAACCCTTATTTATTAAACAATTAGTTCCAGCCATAGCGGAGCGAATTTCAATCAGTTCAGTTCCAAACTTGCTTAATTCTTAAAGTATTGTAAATTCATGTCAGTTTGAATATAAACTGTTAAAACGTGAACGCTTACCTTCAATGAAAGACAGCTTTTCAACATGCCCCACCAGACTCAGCAACCTAATGAGCTGAAAGCAATGCAAAGATATCAATTTTGTGCTCTTGAATGCTTAGTCGAGAGGTCGAGACCGCGATCGCCGGCCATGATTTCCCCCGCGGAAAGTTTATTTTGGCGCGGTTTCGCGCACGGGGCCGGAGATTACAATTTTTCGCGGTCTACACCGACTTTCAGTGCAGAAAAAGTAACCAAGTTATTTACAGAAGATTCTACCTACCTTTAATTCTGCAATTCCGTGACGAATTGTGTAATGTTCGTGTGCAAGGATGACATGTTTTAATCCACTTGAAAGATAAGAAACTCTACACCACCACATGAGTATTGCGGAAACATCTCAAAGCTTACTTTAAATTCTAAAGGCTATTATTACCTTTTATTTTCTTCAGTGTTTGACTGTTTTTGTGATACACTTCTCAAGAGGCTCCTTTCGTAGTCATAACAGTTTACAGTTTCTTTGTTTTTTGGTGCCGTTGAAATTCCAGCTATGCGGCACTTTGTGACCCTAATCAGATCGTTAAGAAAATCAAATCAATTTGTCTGCGGCTCTCGTGACGATAATCCTGTCATAAGTAGAATTAAAACGGATTTGAATTTGACAAGTTCAATATTAATACTTTTGAGCTGGGTAATGGTCGAATAATAACAAGATTAGCTCACGTTTTTTCCATGTAACTTAGATGCAGTATTCCCCTTTCATTCGATCCCAACAATTAAGGCACTGTTCCAAAAACTAAGAAGAAAACACGTTTTACAACAATATATATGTAGCTGGAAGTTTGAAAATCAGGCTGCTTTGTTGATGTGTCTGAAAGTGTGTGCTTCATTTTTTGTCATTCAAAAACTGTCTAAAGTGCGCAATTGAATATAAAAAAGAGATAGCTAGTAATTTTTCCTCCTCTGCTCACTTCCTTTTCTTTTCTCGGCTCTGGTGTGATTTTCAGGCTGATCGTGATCGGGGTCATAAAACCCTTGTTTCAAGCGTCATTGTAGTGAAAATGTTCAGTGTAATTTTCATCAACCTTGTTTTAAAAAAAATCAGCTATATAAAAACATGTTATTATTTCACCATTTGCATTTCAATTAGTGTTACTGTACTTATTTTGTAACTGACAACGGCAGTTGAAACCGCCGAAAAATGTCTTGGAAATTAAAAAGTGTTGTGACATGTGATTCCTTATAATTCTAACATATATTTAAAAAGTTTAAAAAGTACAAATGTATTGTACCACGTAAAATTACTGCTGAACAGCTTTCGTTTAAATGGTCACAATTACGAATATCATCTAGAGATCAATTACTCAAAAGTTCGACTCGCATTTCATGAAAACTAATCAATTATTTCCGATAACGCTTATATCCTGTAATAAAATTCTTCAAGTTAATTGTTCGATTTTATGACTTCCCGTTGGTGGTTGAATCATTTTTCACCGAACTAAATGCATTTTCCTGTTGCAGATGTAAAATTATACTCGCCGACATTGATAAATACATGGTAATATAGTTTTGCGAAGTGCCGACAATCTAGTAATTTCATTTTTGCGATTCCAGCTGACCAACAAGATATGAAGAAACAGCTTAATTTAGGAAGTAAACCATTATTCTGAGGGGGGTGGGGTCGGTGATCTTGTCTATGATAAATATTTTTCCCTTTAGCTGTGTTACTGCAGCGCAAGAATATTTGAACGAAAAAAAAAACGTCAAAGTTTGCAGGATATTTTCTTTAAATCATCCCCTTCCCCATCCCCCTCAGAAGTAAAATGGTCCGGACTTCTACAGTGTGACCTCTAGGGTCATTTATAGGCGGGCAGAAATCGTATTATTTACAACAGAAACAGAGAAATTAATGTTAAATCCATGTTTAAGACGTTGAAATGCTGAGGTGTACATTGATTGGGTGAAAAAAAACAACAACAAAGGAATTCTTTCTTTATGTTGTATAGTGATTCGTTTTCATTCGGGGGGGGGGGGGGGGGGGGGGGGGTCGGCCAAACCGCCCACCAGCCACAATGAAATCTGTTTTAATGACTCTGTAATGACCTGTGAAACAACAGTTATTAAGTCACGAAGCGGGTTTAGGAAAGTATTCGTTAAAATTCCTTGTAAGCGTTGCTAATGACCAGGAGCGGCTCCTGCTCAAACTGAACCTATGGGGAAAGTCAGTCGCCACCAAGATTCCGTAACGGCAGAAGCATTTGTACATGCATCAATGAATTGTTGTTAAGTTCCCAACATTCTTGCTTGATGATCATGTGGTGATTATCCGACATTCCTGTGCTCATTACTCAGTTTGAAAAATGGCAAGAGAATCCCAAAATTCACATGTCGGAAAACAAAGCTTACTTCAAGAAACTACTGTTTTTAGCTTTTATTTGAATGGATGATCACACCGTAGTGTAGTATTTCACACACAGCCGCCTTGTACAGACGACTGTAGGTCTACTACCGTAATATTCCGAAAGTAATCAGTCTAGCACAGTTTTTAATTTTGATAACCTCTCACGATTATCGCCTGGAATTCTCGGTATATACCGCAAACACAACCGAATAATTAACGAACAAGGCGAATTTTCTCCGAAAACTCGCCGAGTTCTGTACTGGCACTACGGTTGTGACGTCATGGGGCTGGAATTGGTGTTATTTCCAAATAAATGTTTTTGTGACAGAAAACGAAAATATAATCACAAATAGCAACACATGAACGTACTGCCCAGAAGCTTTCATTTGAATAGTCATACTTAACTTCGGGTTTAGCCTAAAAAATTTTCATCGATTATCTTAACAACATTCACCTTACCATTAAATTCACCAGCTCACACTCCTATACTAACGTACCTTTCCTTGACTTTATGTCTCCTCACACAACGGTAACATTTGTAGAGACCTTTTCACAAAACCTACAGACAAACACCAACATCTCCTTTTTTCATCTTGTCATTCCTTACATACTAAAAAAGCCATTTCTCTCAGTCTAGCCCTCCGTTTACGACGTATCTGTTCTACCGACGAAACATTCAAAGCTCGTTCTACTGAGTTAACTACATACCTGCTTAAACGAGGTTACAACCGCAACTTCCTTAACAGACAAATACAGCGCGCTGCTGACATTCCCCGCAGACAGCCAAAGACACCAACAAACCCAAACGTATACCTTTTATTATGACTTTCAGTCCTTCACTTCCTCGCATCTCTAACATAATTAAAAAACACTATAATTTACTACTCTCTTCTGAACGTTGTAAAAAAGCTTTTAAACATTTGCCTCTTGTAGACGCTGCCCTAACCCCCGTGACATACATCCTTTCAAACTCTACTAACCCCCATCCCCAACTCCCTTAAAGACTTACTATATACTTTCTTTTCTACCGGTGAAACAGGCGACCCAAGCTCACTATCAGATAACCGGGACGTGACCAGTTTTTTTTTTTGTGAGCGGTATTGTGTTACAAAGATTCGATTAATGCAACGGTTTTGTTTTAAAACTTAAAAATTCGAATGTTTTGTGAATAAAATTGACTTACCCTGTTGCTGTGTTGTATTCTTTATTGTTTAACTGCTTCTCGGGGCGATTTAACGCGATTTCGGCGAGTTATCCGTTATTTGGATGTTCCACTAGTTAACGGATGTTTTACCTTCAAACTTTAATGACTACTTCCTAAAAAACGAGAATTTGCATAATTACAATACGCGAACTTCTTCTAAATTACATGTTAACTGGTCTTAACTATCAAAGAACTAAATATGGAAAATTCTCCATAAAGTACAAGGGGTGCAAATATGGAATAATTTGCCAGAACGTTTAAGAAGCATAAAATCTTATTATTCATTTAAAAAATCTCTTAGGACTTATATACAAAATGATTTAGACTAGTATTGTAAATACTAGTATTGTAAATACTAAATACTTAACCGTGTATAAATAAAGATTTTGATTGATTGATACAAAACATTGTTGAGTTTTCACAATACAATGCTCTCGTGATTATTTAGCGGTCGGGAATCCTTATGCGATATAAGGCCAGATTGCGTGTGCTGAACTGATTGCGAACGGGACTTTGAGCGAGATGCTCAACGAGTTTGCCAGATATCAGGAGGTCTCCGAAGAGTCGCTTGGCAGCGACGAAACAACAGTTGTCAGACTAGCCATTTCAATTTTTACAAGTTGGATTTACAGCACACACAAGTTATTCACAATTTACACAAGTTATTCACAAGTTTTCACAATACAAATAAAAAATACAGTGACTTTTTACGTGCAACCCTAAACGAGACCTTGACGGCTAAACATAATGGCGTTTTGTCCAGAACACCCTAATTGAGACCAAAACCTGAAATTTACACCCCTAAGCGAGACGACGAGCATCCCCGCCCCTTTCATATAGGAGCCCCCCCCCCCCCCCCCCCGGGGGGGTGTGGTGTGCTGTGCATCTTTTAAAACTAGCTTTACAAAAGGCGAAATTTAGGGCTTTTAAAACTGATAACAATGAAATAAAAACGCTCATAATTACTGTCATGTCATTTAACTTTGTTTTTCTGTGTTTAATTTGGAGATCTGCATCCCGGGGTGACTCCCGCATAAAAATGACGGGAGTGCTCGTCGCACCTTTTAGGGGTCAAAATTTGTAGATTGGTACCACTAAGGTTACTAAAATCTAAAATGACCACCGTTAGAATTATCGGGGTACCTTTTAGGATATTGAGCCGAAAAAATATGACAGAATATGACATGTATTGTTTTAGAATTGGTACCTCTTAGGTAAAAATTATTTTGAGCCACGCCCATCAAACGAGATTCTGGTACCTTTTAGGGTGTTTTTTTGAAAATTTCCGACGAGGACCCCCGTCATTTTTATATGTGAGTCCCTCCACCTGGGATTTGCATGTGGCTCGCGAAAGCGGTATTTTCAAAATAGAAAACGGCAAACTGATCCTTACGGCAAGGCGATGAAAGAGTAAACAAAAGAATAAAACAAAATATATATGAAAATACAAAACTGAATGCAAGGCTGGCACTACGGCAAAGGGCAGATTTATTAATGGCCAATATTTCGACTAATTGTACTAGTCTTCCTCAGGGCCAGGGCTATACTGAAAGAAAATATTGTAACGGCTCCTCAAATTTGAAAATTACATGGTTATAAATGATTGGCTAATACATGACATGTAGACAGCGCACTTGTAAACATAAGATAAAAATAATATATGACATATATAGTGTATGATACAAAACTGTGTTCAGCGTTCGTTCCTTCGGTTAATGCCTTCTGGTGACAAAGTGTTCCCTCTATGAATTAAAAGGGCCTCGCGTGCTTTTCGACGGGAAGCATTGATGGTAGGCTGCAGTTCAAGCGGGATGAGTCTCGTGTCCGCGGAAGAGTGGCCTGGTTTTAAAATATATATATATATATATATTATATACTCAATATATTTATTTTGTTTTATTTTTTTGTTTACTCCTTCATCGCCTTGCCGTAAGGATCAGTTTGCCGTTTTCTGATTTTCTACAAGTAACTATTGTACTGACCACCACTCAACGGTTTGTCGCTGTGGTTTTGCTGATATTTTATATTTTCAAAATAGCCGGCCGACAAATCACTAAAATAAACACAGGAAAACAAAGTTAAACAACATAGTAGTGATTTTCAGAGTTTATATTTCATTTTTATCAGTTTTAAGAGCACTTAATTTCGCCTTTAGTAAGGCTTGTTTTATAAACCGATACCGCCATTGAAGATGCAAAGTATACACCACACAAACAGTGGGTGTAAATTGCAACAAATACAGCCATTTTCAAGAGTTTCTTAACGCATTTCTACGTGTCCTGCTTACTGTTGGGTGATAAACAAGGAAAGTGATTTATTTTCTCCCTCAATTACTGGCTCTTTTCACAATAGAAGACAGCCAAATCGTCTGGACGGACAAGTCGTCCGACAATTTGTTCTTCTAATGTGAATTCTAGACGGACGACTCACCTTGTGTCGCTCATCGTAAATTAATTCACATCTGGACGGACAGACAATTTTGGAAGGGGCCTGGCACTAACGACAACAACGATTTATTTTTCAAATTATAAAACAAAATATAGTAGCAACCCGCAAATAACTAGAGTTAATCGTGGCGGGTTGCTACGCACTAAACAGTTACAGAAGCTCGCTATAAAATAGATGACTGATAACAATTGATAAGAAAATAAGGAATGGATAATTTATGATTAGTTACAACAACAAATAAATAAATTAATAATAGAAATAAATACTAATAGGCTTGCTTACCTTGCTGGTAGATAAAAATGGCTGCCGTCAAATTCATATCATTATCATTATCATCATTATCATTATCATTATCATCATCATCATCATCATCATCATCATCATCATCATCATCATCATCATCATCATCATCATCATCATTATCATTATCATTATAATATGGAGTAGGCTTCATTAAACGGAAGAAAACGTCAAACCAGCGAAGATTTCAGTTTCGTTCCAGAGACCTTGACATCATTGAAGTACCTACTCTTAGACCGAAGCTTCGCGAAGTAATTCATTACACTAATTAATCAATAATAATATAAAGGCTGACCAGTTGCCATAAAGGTTACAGTTTGAATCTGAAGTAACCACATTTTTATTGGTTATTATAACCAGATAATCATTGGTTAATTAACCATTCTTTTTTCAATTAAAACAAAATTATTTAATGGTTGTAACCAAATAATATGGTTGTTTCAGACCTAATCATACTCGCCTTTTTAACCATTGGCAATTTTTTTAGGCTGAAATGACTTTTTAAATCAGGTTATTTAATCCATCTGATTTGGTTAAAACAACCATTTTATGGCAGATCCACGAGATCCATTCAGTCAGTAAGTGAATTCAACCCGTAGTGTTAAACGCGATGAAAATCGGAAATCCAATTGATTAATAGATAACAATCGATAGCATTAATTAATTGATATCGATCGATATTGGCCAATCGATAATCACAAGAAATGTTCCTTAAATTATCGATTATTCATCGATTTTCATTCATTGATGCGTGTTTTCTCAGAGCCCGTGTAACAAAATCGCGAACAAAATGTGTGGTCAAGGCACGCCGCATCGTGTCAGCGGGAAGTTACCCTTGTGATATGCGCAATGCGATATCCGGCCGCAACAAACTCTTGGGCTCTGGTAGCACAGTCTGTCCACTGCAACTGCGAGCTCCACAGAAATGATCGAGAAATGATTCATCTTTATTATGACGAGAGAGAAAAGAACAACCACTTCACCTTCTACTGCACCTTTTGTTCCTCTTGGAATTAACTGACAAATATCTGGATGTCTTTGTCCATTTGTTTTTACGAACTATTTGCTGGCGAGCGTTAGCGAGGCAGCAGCCTATTCTTGACATTTAGCGAATAAAATCAAAATTTGTGGGATGTAAGATCGGAAGCATGCGCAGTCGATTGTGGTTTTATCATCCGGGGTATTGACACCCGTGATGACGTCACGTTGCACGTGGAGAGGAATCTTACAGCCTCACCACAGCGTTTGCGTCGAGTGTGACTCGTCCCCAGTCGTCTCTCAATTAACGAGAGGAGCGCGAGGTGTGATGGGAAGGAGGAAAGAGGGGAGACGACTGGGCCTTGGGAGATCCTGTTCTAAGCTGACCGCTCACAAATATAATAAACTTGATCCCGCCGCTCGTGGGGATGTCAATAATTGTTTAAAACATGATATCTCTGGTTCTACAGGGCACCCGAAAGTGCTTAAAACGGCAAAACGTTGTTTCGATGAAGGTCCAAATCGTAATAGCATTTATTTCGAAGCGTCAACTATTTTAAAATTATTTTTTGACGGGCGAAACTTTAAAGATTTCAGCGACGCGTCAGCTGACGCGTAATGTCACCTAGTGGGGCGAAAGTAACCTGATCTCGCTGCTTGTTCAAGACGTAAGACTTATATCTCTGGTTCTACATGGCGCAAGAAGATGTTCTTTCGATGAACAGTCCAACTTACTGTGGTATTTATTTGGACGTGCCAACTATTTTAAGATTATTTTCTGGCGAGCGTAAGCGCTTACGACGTACGGGAACAGTATTGTGTTAATGGACTCAGTAAGCTTATACTTTTTCTTTGCCTCCACAAAGGAAAAAAAAACAATTTAACTCAGAACCAGTATTTTACCTCAACAAGGAAGGAAAATTTTGACTTGGCGGTCGAATATTTTGCCGCAACGAAAGTCAGCTGTCTACCCCTTATGTACTTTTATTTCTCGTGAGGTTATGGCCCATATAATTTCATTCTGTTCATTTTATATCTTATTTATCTTATTACCAATAATTTGTTCCAGTTCCAACGCCAGCACTCACTTTACATTGAAACTCCTAGTCAAGAGACTATTTGCATGACAATGTTTTTGCTTCAAGCCGTTTATTCAGTTGTTGTTCCGAGCACAGCTTTTCAAATTGATAGTGTAGCTTTTCTGTTTGCTCGCGTAAATCTTGCCTCGTGTTTGAATGATGGCGATCAGCACGTCGTTCCTGTTGTTTAATTTCATTAACAACCGTTAATTCTGTTATCGATTGGAAATAAAATCATTTCATTGCTGACTTGAGCGTCAAATAATGACAATCGATCATGGCAATCGATATAATCGATCTCAATTAATCGATTGATATTGGAAATCGATGGTCAATCGAATTATTACAAAAACATTCATCATCGATTGATCATCGATAACCTCGTTCCCAGGGTCTTCTCAGTTTTCAATATGGCGGCTGTCCGCCATTTTGAAAACCGAGAAGCCCCTGGGAACGAGGTTGTGCCATCGACTTCTGATATCAATCGATTAATTGATATCGAATGATATCGATTGATATCGATGATCGATTTTATTGATTTAACAAGCCGGGTTTCAACCATCAACTTCATGTCCGTAAGTATTGAACATTTTTTTTTCCTGTGGTATAGTACTGCTTATTATGCTGTACGAGGTGGTTGTAACTTTTGAATCTGTGGATAAAATCCTTCAGTGTGACCACTCAAATGAAAGCTATTGAGCAGTTCTTTCCTGTGGTACTGTTTATTATGCTGTACAAGGTGGTTATATCTTTCGAAATCGTACAGTGTGACCAATCAAATGAAAGCTGACAAGACCAGGTGAAATGAAAGTTATATAGCAGTATTTTATTTTTGGTAGGATACTATTTTTATTTATTTACTATTTTTTGTGGTACTGTATTTTGTTTTTAAGGCTCTAAGTTTTAAGCTCGTATGTGAAATCTTCAAGTGTGAGTACTCGAATTAAACCTATTCACATGCTTTCGTGTGATGTGGTTCGTTTGTTGTTTTTCCTGAGTACAAATTTTAGAAAATAAAATTAATTATCTGCTAAGTTCTGATGGCTTTTTTTATTTTTTGTTTGTTCGAGCTCGGCACAACAAATTTAAATGAGTGACCCATAGTTTTAAATCAATAGAACAGGTGACCAAACACTACTTTTGTTTTTAATTTCAACTCAGTTTCCAACCACTACGGAACAATATATCAGCTCACAGAAATCCTGATTTTTTAAATATACACTATGTAGCTCACGATTTTAGTTGTTGTTTTTTTTCGTGTTATTCTTAACATATAAAAAATAAAAACAGCAAAACTATTTATGTGTAAAGGAGTTAGTTTCTGAAGAAACTGTGGTGCTGCGTGGATGGGGAGGTGAAACGTGAAAGTTTTTTTTTTTATTTCTTAACCGAGGGAAACTGGCTAACACATGCAGGTGTATAAACACACAGGCACCTCTTTTTTGATAATTTTGAACACATTTTTAAAAACTTCTCGTGCTATGCTTTACTCTGATTTTTTTTTCTGATTGTTGGTTGTTCATTTTTGTCGTTGTAGCTTCTAAAACATATTAATATCAATTTCTTGAGCTGGTTCTTCTAAATCCACCGAGTAAAGTTATATGACTGAGTACTTTTGCATATATAATCCTCTGTGAACTAACCGGATAAAAGAAAAATTAAAACGCCCCCCAAATATTGACATTGTGGACTATATTCAATTGTTTTAATTTCCGAACTTACAAACGATCCTCTAGGTTACCCGTTTGTTAACTGAATTTGCTCTTTGATGACTCAGTTTCTCGGCGGCAATTAGAAATTTAAATTTCTTGCAATTATTGCATTATTGTCGTCCTGAGGTAGCAGTTTTTGTATCGCGAAAGTTTGGTCATTTTCTCACGGGTGTCACACCGGATTTTTGTTGGGTCCTTTTGTAATTGCAGAAAGGTAAGTTCTAACTCTTTGTTTTCCTATTCCTGTAAAATAGGATATATTGACTCCGACATGGTCGCATGTTTTTCGGTATATTTATTTTAAAGTACGGTTAATAATAATAATAATTTGACCTATTACATGTACATACATGTGCGGTTAAATCTTCTGAAGAGACCGCTATCGTTTGCGATCATCTCCCTATAACTGCCTATTTCGTTATGTTTTCAGTCCCTGTAAGTGACGACCTTCATAAAATCCTTCTTAAATCAGTTCTCAGCCAAATTAACACTGTATTTAGAATCTCTTGTAGTGTCTTGTAAGTGACCATGCACCTTCAAGAAATTCCTAATCAGTTCTCGCCAGACCTGTATTTAAGGTCGCGGGGGATACCTGTCCAATTCATAAGGCAAAATAAGGCAATTCATAAGGCAAAATTTTGGCAGGGGTGTGACTTTGAAAAACGTTATATCGTAAACGTTTGAAAGCCAATTTCGCTAAAATTTAACAGAGATATTGGCGAATAATGAAAGTACGTAAGGATTGTTTTTTATTGAAGGGATCGCGCTTTGCAGCAATGCTGTAAGTCACTAAAGTTTTTTTTAAAACGTGGTTTTGTGTCCAAGTTTGCTCCTCGCCAAGAAGAACACAAAGCAAGTCGATTTCACCACTCACTGATCCGCCAAAACGTCTATTGTGTCATATCTGACTCCGAATTTTTTATTTCAACTTTAATTAAAAGTTATTTGCTTTTAAAGGAGTAAAATTGTCCATGTTAGAATTTGAAGCCTCATATCTCATATCGCCTAATTTTAAGCCCATTTTACACTGCAGAAAATTTTAGGCACGGCTCGGATAAAAGTGGTACGCGCACCCAAAAAAATAGTACTGATTAGTGGGTGGTGGAGAGAGACAGCGTGGAGTAAAGTTTCTTGTCTAAGGAAACAACACGACGGCAGAGACCAGGCTCGAACCACCGACCTTCAGGTTGAAAGTCGCTAACCACTAGACCACCGTGCCGCCTCCATGTAATGCCAAGTAATGAGTCATGAAGATATCCAGAGGAAAGCACATCTCAGCGAGTACACACTGCCTACTCTTCATATTTTGAATTCGAATTTATTTGTTTTCTAACTAGACCACCAACATGGCCGCCAACCTTTAAAATATTGACCAGTTCTTCTTGCTTCGCAGCTGTTTTCAAATCAATTTTACATTCACTCGTTTCTATTTCAAATGACTTGATAAATGCGTTCCGATTACTTTTATTACTTGTTTCGGTCTCAAGGCGGTAATTAAAGAAACCTCAGGGTTTTTCTTTTGTTTTTAAAAAAATAAATACATGTGAGCATAACATCTAAATTATGAAAACGTTAAAAATTAACTTGTTTGTGGGATCCCGTATAGTTACTAATATTTTAATACAAACAAGACGCAGGTGAATTGTTCACGATAGACATTCCTGCAAGAAAATTAGCATTTCCGTTACATGCATGCGAACAAACTGATCAATTTTTGTTAGACCAGAATTTCGTTTTAGGAAACGTGTCGAAGCAAATTAAACAGGTAAGTCTTTTCCAAGCAAGCCAAACTGTGTCTGCCATCTCAGAGTTTGTGCATTTGCCTACATGCAAGCATTCTCTCTCACAACAGCGCACTAGAATCAAGGTTAGAATATATACACCGACGGTAATTAATTGCTGCGGTTGTATTAGAGAATTAACACTGGTGTTTACATCAAATTCGAGTGTTTTGAATCCTTATATGGGAATGATAAGCACTCAGTAAAAACACGAGCAACAGAACAATAAAAGTTGATGCAAACAGCGGCGTTAACTCTCTGGAATACGTCCGTAGCCAATTACTAAGGTAACCTGTGATCGTTTCTTTGCAGGTCAAGTTTAACCGCCAAGTCGACAATGACTTCCTTTCTTCCTGCTTGGTTTTCGCCTAAACGTTTACGCGGCAAATTTCTTCAAACAGTTATTCTGCTGGTGATTTCATGGCTGATAATTAACTGGTATTTTCTTGGCAAAGGGAAATTTAGGAATAACAAAGTCATGCTAGACACTGAAGACATACAGATGATTGATTCATTTTACAGATTTCCGCTCGCATCGCACATTCAAAATAACAGAACATTGACCATTAAAGGGCTGCTCAAGAAATATTTGTCAGCAACAGGAACACCATCAAGCATTCCTTCTCGTTCCGAAGAAGAAACCGAAGAAAATCCGACAACCGAGTTACCCCGACGATGCCCGAACTTGTCTCTTCAACATCGTACGAATAATGCCGAGTATGGGCTATGTACGCCCCACAAGCCAAGCGAATATTCATGTGAATTTGCTCAAAAAATGTACTTCGTGCGTTCTGAATTATCAAAATGTAAGAAGAAACAAATAGGAGATATCTGCAAAATGGAAGTCAATAAAACAAGTGAGGGGAAGGCGATTAATTTTATATGCAGCACGACACTTTGCAAGCAAGGAAAAAGCGATTCGTTTAAAGTTCACAGTGTTAACCCGACAACTGGGTTAACCCACATTGTTAAGAAATTCACCACGATAAAGGAACTTGAAAGAGGACTACCAGCTATTTCATGGAGAAACAAACAAGACAAGTTTAACTTTGTTTTTATTGAATGCACGAATCACGAAGGAAAAAAAGTCTCGCAGTTTATTCCACTTGAGCCACGGTTCACCATAGAAGAAACAAATAAGATTAGAAATAAAAATTTCATCAATATAAACGTTTTGCTCGTCGACTCGCTTTCCAGAGCTCATTTTTATCGCTCTTTGCCTAGAACTGTCGCCACGTTCAAAAATTGGCGGGAAAATCCACGCGCGGTTCAAGCCAAAGTCTTCGACTTCGAGTTGTTCCAGGCCGTGCATGGCCACACTGCTGTTAACATGCACGCTTTCTACACAGGAGAGTTGTTTCCAGTTGAATTGAAAGATAAGACTCCTCCAGTGAATATATCGGCGCTGTTTGGGCGATACAAGAGAGCTGGGTTCCAAACAGTCTGGCAAGAAGACTTGTGCTGGCAAGGGTACTGGGGATTAATGACAGATCTAGGCGTGGGAGACTGGGGCAGCCTTCAGACGGAGACGAAATCAAATTTCATTGATCACACAGGTACGTTTATATATAGACTAGTGATTCCATATTGGAAGTGAAGTGCTGCCACATTTGAAAGCCTTAAACCATTCACTCCTGCGCGATTTCTCACTTTTTAACCAAATCAACGTGAATCGAGGAATAAACTGAGCAATGCGCAAAATAATAAGAGCGAACACAGACTTGAAAAAAACAAAAGTTCCCCAGTCTATAATAATTAGTGTGAATGATTTTCGAATAAAAAAACATCAGTTGCGTATAAAAAAGATAGCTTAAAAAACTAACTTTTAATTCAAAACATCAAAAATTACGCAGACATTTTGGATTTTGCGATGCGAGAGAAATTAGAGCTGCGAAATGCAAACTTAGTTTTGTTTTCAAAAGATCGCTTTCCAGACCAATTCTTGAAATAACAAATACGGGAAAAAGGACAGCAAAATCTCTCAGTTGAAAGTTTTATTCAAATATCTATTAGATTACTCTTAAAGGCAGGGGGTGCGAAGGGGTCTATATAAGGGCCTAGGGCGAGGAAATTGTCCACGCAAACAAATTTGATTAGCACCTGGCGAGTTTCTTGTACAATTGCTCGACCGAATGAGGCCGAGTTTTCTAAATATTTCTCAAAAATTACTGATAACACAAAGAAATAGTCAGTGAAATGTTTCTTAAAAAGTAAATCCACGTTCAAAAATGTTATTTTCTTTACCGTAGTTTTCCAGGAATGCTTGAAAATTCTTAGTAAAGTCTACCGCTTAGAGTGTGAATTCTGAATGAAAACGTGATCTCACTTTGCGATAAATGGATGATGATCCTCAAAGAACGATGTCACCCATTTAGCTCTCTTACCACCACTTTAAAGGCATACTAATCTTCTTAAGGACTCTTCTTTCCATTTCTCGTTAATCCAGCACAGCATCGTGCTTCACAACAAACGCAGAGGGGTGCTTCACATCAACAATAGAAATACCATCCTCCAACAATAGGCCATTTCCGAGTTACCTTTAGCCTCTCTATCAAAGCGAGGCTAGGTGCGAAACCTTTCATATGAAAATGAGTTTTCATTTGCATGTGAATGAAAACTCATTTTCATATAAAAAGGTTGTGCACCTAGCCTCGCTTTGGCAACGAGGCATAACGTAACTCGGAAATGACCTATTACATTCACGTGGAGGAGACTGGGTACTGCTAACAAACATCCACCTTACCACAGGCCAGGGGCCGGATTCACAAAGCCCTCCTAAGTTAAGACATATCCTAAGTATTGTTTCTTAACAATAGTCTATTGTTGGAATGACAATAGACTATTGTTAAGAAACAATACTAGGATATGTCTTAACTTATGAGGGCTTCGTGAATCCGGCCCCAGAAACAATCTAAGATCGAGTCTCAGAACAGAATTAGAATGGCTACCCTGTGAGGAAAGCAATAAAGTTTAGAATAATGCTTCCAAATGACCTTCTTCTGGGATAAAAATACATAGACACGAGTTCAAAATGGGAAATTAAGAGTTAAAGTATTAGATAACTATGTGACACATTTAATAATACATGTCCGTATTAACGGGGTTCCACTGTATATGATCAGGATTACAACTAGAAAAATTCAATCATTTTTGTCAAGCAAGACTGATTTGTTTTTCGTTTTTAAGGTCTCACGCATTCCAGTTGTAAGATACTTAAGTCACTTGGAATTGACAGTCCATTTAACGGACCAGATGGCAACCAAATCTGCTACAATGGAAAGTTCCAACATGCTTATTTTCTTCGTTACATCACAGACACTCTTCAAGCCATAAGTGCGTCACGCAACGCTCGACCGATTTTGTTGTATACAGTTCTTAACGTGGCTCATGATCACAAAAGTGTAAGAACGCAAACTTTGGATGTTGATCTTCAAAGCTATGTGACAAGCTTGGCCAATGACGAGAATACTTTAACAATCATTCTTGCGGATCATGGAAACACGTATACCTCGTACACGTCTGAAGTGCTTGAGGGACGCTTTGAAATGTTTCATCCAAGCCTTTTTGTTATCGTGCCGAACAGAGTAGCGTCGCTTTTGGGAAAGAACGCCATGTCCGCGTTGGAAATAAACCAGCGAAGACTTGTTACCATGGTCGACCTGCACCATTCTCTAATGGCTTTGGCCTCCCCTCTTCGTGGTGTAAAGCCAGTAGGGGTGTTCACACCCATTTCCAAGAAACGCACATGCGATGATTTAGAACTAAGGACTCCGAATTTGTGCGTTTGTGAGGGCTGGGATATCTCTACAGCTAATGATACAGGGCGCATCCATATCACTGAGTTTGCGATTGGGGAGCTGAATAACCGTCTCCAAGAACACTACAACAAAATGTTCTCGCTACGACAGAACACTCAAGATGACGCCGAGATGATTAAACGATCTTGCAAACGATTGGAGCCATTATGGTTTGAAAATGTTCGTGAGAGAAACTCCAAAACTGACGGGTCACTGATAACCTCCATGGATATTCGCGTCAAAGCAGGAGACGTAGTTTCCCAGCATCAAGATATATTTCATGTTGAAGTGAAAACAAGTGAAATATCAGGACAAAGGTCCTTAGATATGACGTTGTTAACATATGACCGCCTAACGTTATTCGGAAAATACAAAATGTGCGCGGATGACGGTGTGGAATTGAAATTGTGCGTTTGCTCGCGCAATGCGTCTAAAATTAGTTTGGCATTCGAGTCACCTGAGCGCTGGGAGCATTTTGGCCAACGCCCTGTTCTTAAAAAGATAAGTAACAAACCGTGTTTATGGCTGATGATAAGGCGTTATTCTGAAGCGAACTCATATGAAGTAGCGAATTTTTGTCCAGATCAATCATTTCGCGTCAAAGTTGACGCCGAAGCATCAAACATGAAGTTTTCCCGTCAACTCCCTCTCACGTTAGATGTCAAGCCTGGTGGAATCATCTTTGCCTTTTCAGTTGGGAAACATCTTAGTTACTGGGAAGCTGAAATCTCAGTTACAGCAACTGTTGAAAATGAAAGCGGTTATGAAACAGCATAATTTAGGTAACCACATCTGGCTGAACACAACTAACTAAAATTAGGTAATGGTCGATGCCATTTTTGCTCTAGTTTATGCCTGAATTAGAACGAAAGTAGGCTATCATTATTAGATAAATTGAGCCTAGGTAAAGCGATTATTAGACCTAAGCTAGATTCACGCTAAGCTTTGATATAGAGTGTTTTCACTCACGTGACGGGCGGCCATATTGGAGTGCTAAAACAATAGGAAATGTTTGAATAAGAATATAGCTAAAGTTCCATGGGATTCGTTTAGGACACCAATATGGCCACCATTTCATTGTTTTGGGACACCAATATGGCCGCCGTGACGTCACGTACAAACGCTCTATAGGGATAGGGTCATCCATTATGGTCGTGACTAGAATGGATACTCCAAAATCAGGTTGGATCACCTCGGACACTTATTGAGAATTATATAACGTAATGTCGACACTTAGAATTTATTTTCAATAAATGTTTATGTGTAAAAAAGAAAATTTAAAATCCCCACTCAGGATTGAACCTGTGACCTCAGCAAGGCTTAGGCTTACATAGCCTACCGTACCACTGTACCACCTATCTTCTCGGGTTGCTTAGTCCTAAATTTAACTATATAAACTGCTGCCCCTAACCCCAACTGAATGCTAACCAGTTACTCCGTTATATAAGTCTCAATAAGGTGTCCAACCTGATTTTGGAGTATCCATTCTAGTCACCACCCATCCATTATAGATGTATCATTAAGAAAAGCACCTTATGTAATTATATTTGTCTTCGGTATCCCGGATCAACGCAGTGGTGTGGTGGTCAGTTAGGGAGGATTGTTAGGATGCAATAGTTTCTGGGTTCGATTCTTCGCTAGTAGTTACAGTGGAACCTCTATATAACGAAGTCCTCGGTATAACGAACGATATTGTTCAGCCGGCAGCCCAAACGTAAAATCTACCCCGATATAACGAATAAATATAATGTCAACGCGCGACAAAGGATGAATGCGAAACAGACCAACATTGTGTGCTATAGTGCAATGGTATAACCTGTACAGTTTAACAGTACCGGTAGTTATACTACACTGTACTGTAGCTTCATACAGGCGTTAAAGTGTAAATGTCATTTGTTCAGATCCGGAAATACGTAACACCGTTACAAAACAATTATTAACTATACCTCAATATAACGAACATTTTGGTTGTTTCAGCGCATAATTCATTATATCGAGGTTTTCGATATAACAAACCCTCGATAGTAACGAACCAATTTTCCCAGCAAGTCCCTTGGCACTTCGTTAAATCGAGGTTTCACTGTAATTATATTTTTCCTTTTCTGATAGAAACAAATATTCGATGACTATTGAAAAATATTCTAAGTGCGCGAAAATGGCATCAGCCATTTCGATAGGAAAATTGGAGAAGCGAAACCATGAGTTACGAACCGGGAGTAAACCCTCCCCATTCCCCTCGCCGGTATACTTCGCTCAGGTTAGTGAGTGACGACTCTGCCGCTCACATTCGACACTCGCGCAATGCAAAACCCCAAAGAATAGATCAGAGACAATAGACAATAGACAATTTATTTAACGTGGTCCTTACACTTAGCTATGGTATCGGTGCGTCCTGCAGGGCACACCAGCTAATTTACAGAATAGTAGGATAATATTAACTTTAATTGTGTCGAGAAAGTGTAGCCGAAGGAGTACTCCCCTCCTTCTACTAATACGAGACACCCACTACAATAAAAACACGATGTTGAAAAAGTACAAATTGTTATAAATTTATTAATCGTATCAATAACAAAATTCTCGATTGTGATTGGTCATTCGCGCGCCTATTTCTTACGTAATTGGCGCGTGGTCACGTGGGTATCCAATTTCGACCTTTTGTAATTGGATAGCTGTAATTGGACACCTACGTTGCGCGCGCGTCAATCAGGTGCGACTTAAATGGTTTTTTTTTTCTCGCTGTTTCTTCCTGCTTTCAAACTGACAGAAAATAACCTTGAGGTTTTGAAAACAAAAACTCCACATAGACTTTTTAATCTCGAATTTTGTTATTGATTCGATTAATTAATAACTGAACTTCGTGTCGTACAATTCAGGGGTAATCGTGCTCGTAATTTCAAATCGTCCTCGCGCGATTACTCCCTGAATTGTACTCCACTCACTACAATTACCCGTATTAACGGGTGTCCGTATTAAGCGGGTTCTTATGAATGACATAATTTAAGCGTTCTATTGTTCTTACGGAAAACTGCAGTAAATTATCAGATCTAACCGCACCAAGACATTAAATAATTATGACTAGAAAAAAGCATATGTTTTGCTGTATATTAAATATATGCTTCCGCATTTGAGAAAATTTTAACCCTTAGAATTAGCCAATTTGTCCGTATTGACGAGGCCCGCCCCCGGGTAACGAGGTTAACTTTATATGAGATTGTTTTAGTTTCGACAACAAAAACTGGTGGCGGGACTCAACCTAAATTTGAATAAAATTTAAAGAAGGAAGAGAAGAAAGAAAATGATTTTTGGAACACCAACAGACAGTTGATACCCACGCAAAAGCACCCCAGGTTGAGAGTGGACTATTTTGGTGTCCATCTATTAATTATTAACTACAAATTCTAATTTGAAACTTCATTAAATCTTCACAAGAGATCTTGATCTTCAATATTTCTTATCTATCTAAGTTTTACAAATCCTTTGAGAAAAACTATTTTCTCCCAAACATACCAAAAAATCACCCACAAATTTACAAAACACCCCATAACAGATTCATGACATCAGCATAGAGTTTTTGTATTGCTTGAAACGTGAACGAGATATTTCCATTGAAGCCATGTTAAATGACAGAAAAATGGCATTTAGGTGGAGTCACGCCTTAAGCACGTAAATTTTAGAGAAAATGTACAGTTGGTAAATGCGCTATATTAAAAATGACTTGGTAATAGTACGAAAAAGATAGTACTAGAATGAATCGAACTCCGTTCGATCCGCACTGTGTATGTTTATGGCCAAGAGCAAGAGAACGATTTTAGTGAACCAGTTATAGCTAATAAGCTTTGAACAACCCAGCAGACCCCCGTGTAACGAATATAAGCATACAAAGAGAAATTAAAAGAGTACATACATGCAGAAAGTATTTACTAAACAGGCCGTTGTGTGGCCTGGTTATGGTCCGCCAAGTCAGGTCATGTCATAATAACATTGTTTGACTTGTTCGCCCAGTTTCCCTTCATTTGTCTCATTTTGAAAATCAAAACAATTACCAAAAAGACAGAAACAACAAACAAAACCCATCCGATGATAAGAAATATCAGGAAGATTGTGCTTTTTTTCCACTCATCTTGCTCGTGTGATGCTGAGGTTTCGTCTGACTTTTGTTTATCAGCAAACATCTGGGGAGTCACATCTCCACATACGGGGATGTCGGACGAAGGTGCTGGTATCTTATCCGGGGATTCAATGAAAATCACTTGCATACCCATGACGAAATGCCACGTGATGTGGCAGTGGAACGGCCATACGCCAGGATTGTCAGCCTTGAAGCGTACCACCACCCAACCACAACCACCTGCGCGAAAGTAAAGAGTATGGCATGATCTTTTTAGATCGAGCGGTATTCAATTGTAATGAGTTTTTAAAGTAATTTTCAGCTATACTGCTTTGAAAATTCATTGTTGTGAAACTTCACAAGTTTGCAATATTCCAACACGAGGCTTGGGGATAAAATTAGCAGTCTGAAGTAAACATATACAAGGGTATTACTCCCGGGACGGACTTCCATTTAAAAATGATGGGGCTGCTCGTCGGAATTTTTCGAAAACCACCCTAAAAGGTAACAAAATCTCATTTGATGGGCGTTGCTCAAATGATTTTAACCTTAAAGAGCTATGTTGCCATTTTTAGTGTTACTTTAAAAAGCCAAAAGACATCTTTATATCAGTGAAAACCCAAACATAATGGTCCAGTTTTGTTTCAAATTATTCTACTAGTGCACAGACTAACCAACATTAATAGTCTTTATATCAGTGAAAACCCAAACATAATGGTCCAGTTTTGTTTCAAATTATTCTACTAGTGCACAGACTAACCAACATTAATAGTCTTTATATCAGTGAAAACCCAAAAATAATGGTCCAGTTTTGTTTCAAATTATTCTACTAGTGCACAGACTAACCAACATTAATAGTCTTTATATCAGTGAAAACCCAAAAATAATGGTCCAGTTTTGTTTCAAATTATTCTACTAGTGCACAGACTAACCAACATTAATAGTCTTTATATCAGTGAAAACCCAAACATAATGGTCCAGTTTTGTTTCAAATTATTCTATTAGTGCACAGACTAACCAACATTAATAGTCTTTATGTCAGTGAAAACCCAAAAATAATGGTCCAGTTTTGTTTCAAATTATTCTACTAGTGCACAGACTAACCAACATTAATAGCCTTTATATCAGTGAAAACCCAAAAATAATGGTCCAGTTTTGTTTCAAATTATTCTACTAGTGCACAGACTAACCAACATTAATAGTCTTTATATCAGTGGAAACTCACAAATGATGGTCCAGTTTTGTTTCAAATTATTTTACTAGTGCTCTAAGAGTGAAAATAAGTGTCTTGGGCTGCAGATGGCGAGGATGGAAATGGATTGCATCTTGAAAAAATTTGGCTAAAGTTTATCGCTTGTGTCTTGGAAAACTGACTAAAACTCTGATTATGGTTTATTTTCTCTTTTAAAATTCACTTAATATCTTCCTCTTAGTGTTCTACAAGCATTTCGTGTACGACAAAGGTGCTTAGTTTTAATTTGGGGCAGTTTGACCCAAAAAACACAAAATCAGATCATCATAATATGGCTCCTTTAAAGGTACCAATTCTAAAACAACGCATGTCGTATTCTGACATATATTTTTGGCTCAATACCCTAAAAAGTACCGCGACAATTCTAACGGTTTAGCTTTTAGTACCGTAAGCGGTACCAATCTACAAATTTTGACCCCGCTAAAAGGTACTACGAGCACCACCGTCATTTTTTTTATAGGCGTCCCCTCCGGCTATTACTATTATTTTGAGTTTTCGGTCATCACTCTTAAATCTCCTACCTTGTTTGTGCTGGCTTTCGAAAGGTTTGACTGCGTCTGGGAGTACTGTTACCGTGTCTCGTTTTACGGCGTTCTCATGATCCAGAGAGGCAATCTGCTCCTCAGATCCATCCCAATTCCCAAGTCCCATGCCCACTACCCAGAACTTGTGACCATGAAGATGCCAAGGATGTTGTTCACACACCTAAACAGAAGAGTAACCAGTCAAAATGAAACCTGATATCTCGCATTTATTGTTGTGTGGGTGGTCTGTGGTGTAACTGGATTGCCTAAATGGAACGCTACCTCGAATAATGATGAGCATGATTGGGACGATTGTTGAGTGGGTGGACTGTGGTGTAACTGGATTGTGTAAAAGAATCGCTACCTTTATGGGCTATAGGAAAAGTGTATCAGTTTTGACTAAATAAAGTTTTATTTATATGAAATAAACTTAAATTACTCACATTTCAATGGTCCTGTGTCTTTTCTGATCGTTTCTACCCGGGAAGCAATGCATTCGATTCATAAATAGCGCCAGCATTCGTAAAGTCGTGGTAACCGAGCGTTTTTTTTTTTCGAACATAACCGACAAACTGCAAGGCTGATCTGACTACGTAAAAAGGTAGATTTTGCGAGGCGAACTCGTGGAAAGGGCGCTAAGCAATTGATGTTGACTCTGCAATGAAACCCACTGGGTAGGAAACAAATCCGAACCGTCGTACGAAGCTCGTAAGACGCATCTGTGCCCATCTCCATATATGGAAGCAAAAAGTGGATAGTCTGGGGGTCTAAATTGAAACTAAGTTGGCCCAAAAAACCTGGAAACCAAGTTGCTAACGGGTTTTGACGGTTTTGATTTTGAAAAAATATATATATTAGGGAGTCTAAGCAACGACGACAGCGGCACCAAGGAAAACTTCACTTCAAAAAATAATTCGCTGCGTTCCAATTAATTGTTCCAATTTATTTTGTTTGTCTGTTATGTGACTTGATTGTCCATGCAGGAGCTGAGTTTGTACGGATGTATTTTAACTTCAAATAGAGGAAGGAAAATTAACCGTCATATGTTCACTTTCTCCACAAAACCTATAATTTTAATCAGTCATTTGACGTTGTTGTTTTGCAGGGAACAGCAAAGAAATGTACCAAATGTAAAACGCACGTACAGAGGCATTGTTTTCGCTCATTAAACCTATTGTTTTGTGCCATTCTCGCTGTCGTCGCGGTCGTGGTTGCTTTCAGTTCTAGTTTGTTTGTTTGTTTGTTTGTTTGTAAAGGGAACTTAAACAAGAACTACGCGAAAACTGAAACGAAAAGTCCATTACTCTATGGAGAAGTTGGATAATTTGCTTTCATTTGTTGTATTGTAACTTGAGCGAAAACTGCAAAGTCCGTTGTCAAGCGCATTTATACTTTTGAACAGTGATCGTGCGATTTTGACGAAATATTTTAGCGTGGATGAAAGAGCCGAAAAGCAACAAGGCGACAAAGAAAACGAGACAACAGGCCTAAATGCAGAAGAAGTCCGGCGGATTTTTATTTCTGTCCCGCCTTTAAAAACAGGGAAGAAACATCTTCCGGTGACATTTTCGTCACAATCATCCCAGTGAGGAGAGTTATCTTTTTGTTTTATCACTAGCAATACTAACAGGGGACTGGACATGACTTTTTGCTCTTACCAGCTGAAAACGAATTTCAAACTGAGCAATTGCCATTGTCTTTTCTGCCCAACGATTGGTCAATAGCCCAGATCTCTTAGCAACTGCCAAACCTTTTCCCGCCCAGTCATTTTATGAGTTCACACCGAGCGCTTAGCGCCCGCATCTTGGATTCGATAAAAACGCTTGGTTACCAAGACTTTACGAATGCTGGCACTACTTCTGAATCGAATGCAGTTTTTTGAAAGCTTTGCCTACAAAATATATGGAGAGAAACGACCGGCAAAAAACACGCAGGACTACTTTATCTGAGCAGTGTATGTTTTTTGGGATAAATTAAACTTTATTAAGTCGAAATGCACTTTTCCTATAGCCCATGCTACCTCGAATAATGATGATAATAATCGGGAAAATTGTTGAGTGGACTGTGGTGTGATTGTGTGACGTCACTTCCATTGGTCAGTTTTGTCGCCATTGTACCTCAGTTAAACTCGAGGTAAAATTTCACCTCCGAGTCGTGTGCAAGTTCTAACTTAATATGCTTCAGTATCGTGTCCAAGTATTGAGTTTCTTAACTCAACCTCGTCAGGAAAAGACCTTGGGAACGAGGTTGATTCTTGGCTGTCTTCTGAGCCTCGTTTACGTATCCCTTTTTACGTACGAAGACCCCCTTTTTGTGCAATAACCGCTAACTCAAAACTGAGGTGACCCCACGGTCACAATAAACGTATTTCTGCGGTGCTGAGTGAACCTCTTGTTGATTTCGTTTTCATTTATTCGTTCATTTACGAAATCGCACTCAGAATGTTTTCGTTTGAGCAAACATGTTGGAACGGATCCGTGTGTCATACCTTATTGCATGCCGGGTAGTTCTGGACAACAATATCAATGACGTCACCACTGTTAATTGTATAGTATCCCCTCTTCTCGGTCATAGTATCTTGTCGTACGTCGTAGTATACCATATGCACTACAGGTGTGTTCTCCCATTTGTAGCTCACGCGGTTCACGGCCCAGCGTAGATTTCTTCCTGTACTATTACAATAATCCTCTGGTGGCATTTTAGGATCATTGTACTGGACACCAGCTCGCCATTCATATCGCTCTTGTGTACCGAGCATCACAATCCTTCGCGTCACTTGGTTGTTTGGGGGTGCCGAATCCTTGCCGCGAAACTTACTCTGTTGTGCATAAGATGCATTGCTGTTGTCCCATACAGGCTGTGTTGCCTTGACAACATCAACAGCAGTGTCAGGCTTGTCCTTATCGGCTCCTATGTACTTCAAGATCGCCTGGCCAGTCACCACGCCTTCTCTGTGACGAGTCATAACGCTGATCCAGTAGGTATCCACAGCTTGATCAGCTGTAAACAGAGCTGAGTATCTCTGACCCGAGTTGATATCTAAGGACGTGACATTCATCGGTTCCACAGGCTGCCCATCCGCTTCCACCACCGTCAAGCTGTGGTTTTCGACAGCAATATTCATAAAAGATAGTTCAGCGATATTTCCCAGTCGCAACCTGTAGGTCTTGCCTTTCTCCACCTCTATCACTTCTAGTCCCGGACACTTTGACATATGACAGTAAACTGTCTGGCCCGGCTTCCAGTAAGGATATGGTGTGCCTTCAGACACTCCTTTGTCTGAACAGTTGAAGTAGCCCTTACCGTTCAACAAAACTGACTCTGGATCACCTAGTACATATAAAGATATTTTCTTCGTAAGCTCGACGTGTAATGCATCGAATAACTGAAGAAGCACTTACCGCTGAACAGAAATGACTGAAAATCACCTAGTACAAATGAAGGTGTTTCTGATTCGGAGCCCGTGTAATGCGCAGAACAATTTATTGCAGATCACTAGGCAAGTAAAGACCTTTCCTAAAGTCGTGTTAAATGTGCTGAAAAACTGTAGTAGCCATTCCCTTAAACATAATTGAGTGCGGAGCGCCTACAGAAAAATATGAGAAACTTGTAATGTTCATCTTGTCACGAGCGTGGGACAAAGAAAGAAATCTGAGTCCCCGACAAGAAATCGAACCTATGCCCTTCCACACAGCGGTCGGATGCTTCCGTACACCGGTCGGATGATTCCGTACACCGGTCGGATGTAATGTTCATCATGTCACGAGCGTGGGACAAAGTCCCCGACAAGAAATCGAACCTAGGACCTCCCCCCCCCGGGGGGGTACTCCCATATATGAGCTATATAGGTATGTGTTGCTGTGAAGGGTATGGTTTTTAGGCAATTTAGTCTGGGATAGGGTATAGTAATCAGAGATTTTTGGTCTGGAATAGGGTATCATTTTCCGCGAAACTGGTCAGTTGCGTGAAGAAATTAAGTCTAGACAAGGTTTACTGGCAAATGGCATTTAAAAATCGGTACGGCGGGCAGTACGGCATTTTCACTGACCCCTGTTAACTAATAACTGTGATAGTGAACGAGTTTCTGGAAAATAAAGAGTCTGGAATAGGTCTAGGATAGGGCAGGGTTGTTTGGTGTTTAGTCTAGAATAGGGTTACAAAATGCAGCTAAAATGGTCTAGTATAGGCTAAGGGTCTTAAAGTCCCAGCGGCACACCCACACCCAAAAATTTACAGAGTACTCCATCCCCCCCTTCCCCCCTTCCCCCCCTTCCCCCTTTCCCCCCTTCCCCCCCTTCCCCCCCCTTCCCCCCCTTCCCCCCCTTCCCCCCCTTCCCCCCCTTCCCCCCCTTCCCCCCCAGGCCTTCCGCACACCGGTCGGATTCTCTATTAAACCACTGAGCTACGAGAGACTCGTGGCGAGCTAGGCCATATACCGAGGTTCATGTATGACATAGAATAAATATAGTGAAGCAAAAAACGTTTTGCAAAGCGAAATATTGGGCACTATTATATTCCACTTTTATTTTATTTTATTTGCTTCTGCTTCTGCTTCTGTTTTCCTGCCGTAAGGATCAGTTTGCCGTTTTTTGCTTCACTTCAAGTATTAATACTGATCTAGGTCTGGAAACCAGATCCGGCCATTCTCATCGGTTTGTTGCAGTGATCGTGCATTCTATGTTTCTTTTTATACGAATAAATATAGATAAATAGAGCGTATGCACATGACGTCACGGCGGCCATATTGGTGTACCAAAACAATAGAACGGCGGCCATGTTGGTGTACCAAAACAATCCTGTGGGGTTTGAACGCTTTTCTTATGTTAACACTTTCTTGTGTTCCAATAAATTTGCATAGCTGCTTGCCACGTGAGTGCATACGCTCTATAGTACGTTTCCTACGTAAAGTGTAATGCACTATAAAAGCATAAAACGAAGGGAACTCGATATTTTATGAAAGCTGGACAGAGGTAACACTTAATTCATGATGAACAAAGAGTCTGTTGAATGTTAATATATGAAATAAATCATATATATAAACTTCCCGGGGTGGAGGGGAGGGGTACTCCGGATTTAAAGTGACGGAGATGTGCGAAGGATTTTTTGAGTTTGAAATTTTCGACTCCAGGAGTTTTTTTAAGAACACTTTGGCAAGTATTTTTGGGGTGGATTTTTCTGAGATTCGTGGTAAAGTATTGTTGCCGTGCGTAGTGCCCACGTAGTGCTACGAATGTAATGCAACCTAACTTGTTATATCGTTTATTCTCTTCTGAGTATTTTTAAGGTTCAAAAATTCAGCATGGGATTTTTTTTGGTTTAAGTTTAGTTCGGGGGGGGGGGTTGTCGAGTTTTGCTGGACGTCTGGACGGATTTTTTGGGGGTACTGATTTTTGCCCCCATGCACACATCCCCGTCACTTTAAATCCGGAGTACTCCCTGGGGTAAACTGCAGATGAAACATATGATTGATTTACGTGATCCTGGCAGTGATCATGGGTTTATGTTTACATCCGGGTACTTTACTATTGACATTGTGGTTAATTGATTTGTCTGTAACTTCCTGACAAAAATAAAAAAACTTAATATAACTCGTAAATTAGCCGAGCTGAGCCCTTGTACCTGTCCAGCGGAACTCCTCCTCCAAGAGTCCAATTGTCAGCTCGTGTTGAATTGAATGATACCAGTCGCTTAGCAACAACGTGTGTTCGCCATCATAATTCCACTGTTCAGATGTTCCAGATACAGGATCTATAATGATCATCCCATACAAACCGGCGGCTCGAATCCCTCCAAGATGGCCGTGATAAAAGTAGGTTCCAGGCTCACTGTTCACACGGAAGATGTAAGTGAAGGAGGTCTTGGGCGGAATGGGACAGTTTGAAATCATCCCTATATGCAGAGGGGACAATATTATGATTTTTTTAAAAGAATATTCAGTTGCCTTTTTGTATATGTAATCGCATGGGTCCTAGCATGATACAGGATTAATTTTGAGGGCACATACAAGGGAAAATTAATTATTTATTGTACGAGGGCCTGTGCGATTACGTGTTTATAACATGAATTGTTGGAAAATTTTGAGGCATTTCAAGGCACTTAGCCTCGAACTTACACGAAAAGCTATTCAATCGAGTGTTTTTGCATTTTTATTATCAATGAAAGACAGACTATTGTCTACATCTAAAAAAAAGAAGCATAATTTAGGTGATTATTCGTCTTATTCCAAAGTTGTCGCCTCAATTTCTCAACCTCTGCGTCAATTTGTGGTGAATTTTATTTACGCTGAGCCGAATAAAATATGTCCTGTGTGCCACCATCTTAAAAGCTATTTTAGCTATTTTAGCCATTTTGGCTATGTTCGGATGACTCTCAAAGAGAAATGGTGTGCCTGCTTTGGTTTTGTCAGTTTTGCTTCGTATTCCAGCAGCATTTTCGTTCGCGGTCCTTTGCTCCTTGTTCTGCTTTTTTTTATATTCAGCACACAGTCAAGTTTGTCACCATCCATAACCAGCTTCCCATATACTGAGACCAGCTGAGAATGTTAAAGAGCTGTGTGGACCCATCTAAGAGCCGGGGGAGGGGTACGCTATGTAGGTATGTGCGACCCAAATGGGAGTGGTTTTAGAGCCGTTTTGGTCTGAAAATGGGTAATAAATAAATATTAAATAAATAACTTTATTTTACGAAGGTGACACTTTACAGTTAACTAACAACTAAACTAACAAACCTATGCCCCCCTCTCCCCCCCCCCCCCCCTAAATCATAAAAACTAATTTACAAAATAACCATTATAATAATATCCCCCATGTATATGAAAGAATCTTCGGGCCCGTCCCTCTCCACCACTTAACCGCGGTCAAACGAGAGAAATTTGCAAAAGTAAAGCAAAATACTTAAAAGTTAAGGTTGTCACTTTCACTGTTTAAAGTCTAATATATTGCCAATACACTGTCAATTTACCAAACGTTTTGAAATTTTACTAAAAAAGTTCTAAGCGTTTAAAAACTGTGAAGTGCAAAATTTTCGGCGCCATTTACCAACATAATTTTGATCAGGCGCAAAGAGTTTTGGTGAGTTTTCAACGGAAAAAAGCTCATCATTTTGAGAAAAATTAAAAGATAGTAACGTCAACTAATTTTTTTATATATCCTTGCCCATATTCCCATTTAATATGAAATAAAATCCCACTAAATAAAACGAAAAAAGCCTCGGATGTTTCTGACCGCGGTGCACTCCACCACCCACCCCAGCCTTTGTGTCCAACTCCCCACTCGCCCTCCCTCCAACGCCGACCCCATGTGTTACGCAGATAACCATTATACCTATCGCATTTTGAACGGGGCAAAATATATACAAAAGCTGTATGCACTGGTAAGTAAGGGTTATTGACCAGGAGCGAGGGGATATGTGGTATATTCCCCTCGTGGCGTACCCGAGGGCGTAGCCCGAGGGAACGCCACGAGTGGAATATATCACGTATCCCCGAGGGACTGGTCAATAACATGCTTATTTTCCACCTTGTGAGGTTTTCTAAAACAAAGAAACTATTAACTTTTCGGAGAGTAACATTCCGTTCAATTCAAATGCAAAACAGCATGATTCCGCAAGGCCGCATTGGGATCACGGCACATTACGAAGCGAGACGGTAAACATGTTTTGCTTTTGCCAAATTTGCATTGAGCACGTTGCTTCGTTATGAGTAGAAGGAGAGAGAGAGAGAAGAAAATGTATGAACAGTACTCGTGGTCTCGCCATGGCCCAACTGCCCGCCTTCATCTTTCGAAGATCAATGGAGTGGTTGCGGTGTGTTTTCCAAGGGAAAGCGGCAGAAACATATTCAGGTTCAAGCGTAAAACGAGGCGTCATACATTATTGAAGACCCGAAACCTGAATCGAGGTACGATACCATCGAATAATGTTATTAACATTTCGCTTCAGTTTTGGTCGCGACCGGCAAGTTAATTACGTAGGAATATGATTGATGAAGTTGTCTTTTTTTGTAAACAAAAAATATTGACCGATGCTAGAGCGTTTTCCTTGTTACGCCCTATTTTGTCTTCCCGTTTGTGTTATTCTATTATGAGGGGAATAAGACGAGGGGACTAAGGCGAGGGGAATATGTCGAGGGGAATATGTTGGGGGGAATATGTTGAGGGGAATATGTTGAGGGGAATATATAATCCTTTGTTTTGCTATTGTTATCAGCTATTGTTTTCAGCCCCGCCTCTCCCCTGTTACGATCAAAGCCGCACCCAGCTTTTCAGACACTGTAATGAACGGGGTTATGTGATATATTCCCCTGAAAAGAACAAAGAAAACCGAGCTAGGTGGAAAATAAGCGGAATTACCAAGAAATGTTTACAGCTGAGTGATGAAAGGAAGGAAGGAGTGGCAATTTGCTATAACTCGTTCAACGCTTCGTGTATTCACGAGATAAAAACGCTCTAACTATGTTCACCTATCCCGTCATTCCACACATTGTTGAACTGCCGCTGACCATGCCAGTGAATGGTAATGGCGTCCGAGGCAAGATTGTTGGAAACTTTTACCCGAACTTCTTCTCCCGCCTTGACGCGGATAGTGGGACCAGGAAATTCCCGGTTAATTGTAATAGTAGGACGTTCGACGCAGTCGGGACTGCGGTATGACCACTCCACGTCAAATTCATAATCCTTGCTCTCCGTTGCTCTAAGCAGTGCACAAAGAATGATGGGAAGCATCGACGCTCGATTCATTTCTGAAAAAAAAATTGTTGATGAATTTAATTGTACGGTAAGAAACTTTTAAGTTCATTAATATTTTGTGCATGAATCATGAAAAAGCACAGATTTGACCAAAAAACAGGCAAATCCTGATCTTCGTCTTTGAGTGTGGCATTCCAGTCGAATTATAAATGAAATTACAAGGCGACAGGCGTAGTGGCCTTTTATACTTACTGTGTGGCATGAAATTTTCGCGGGAGTTTAATTTCGCGGATTGCCGATTTTTTTGCGTTTCGCAGTAATAAATTTTCGTGAATTCGGATTTCAGACTTCACCGCTGGGAACAAATTTTCGTGGATTTCGGTTTTTCACGTAAGGTACTTGTATATAACAACAAGGAAATATAATGGTTTTTTTTCCTTTAAATTTTCTATACTAGTGTCGTATTGCAGTTCAACGGCTACGGTAAGGTGTGATTTCGTTCGCCATCTGGGCGGAGCAAAGAACAACAACAAATAAAACAAAATATATTAGCAACCCGCAAATAACTAAAGTTAATCGTGACGGGTTGCTGGACACTAAACAATTACAGAAGCTTACTATAAAGTAAATGACTGATAACATTAGATACGAAAAAAAGGAATGAATAATTTATGATTAGTTACAACAACAAATAAATTATGCAAAATACTAGTATTAATTGAAATTCATTGTTCTAAATAAACGGAGTAAATTTTCGCGGATTAATTTTTCGCTTGGCGTTTATTTTCGTGGGATCTTATTTTCGTGGATCATTGGAAAACCCGCCAAATTCGCGAAAATTAGATCCCACGAAAATTTCATGCCACACAGTAGTTTACCAAGACATGGCAGCTCAGTCATTTACGAAAAAGAGCTGCTGTTACGACCATAACCAACAACGTCGCCTTTTAGTCCAATCATTTTGTAGAAAAATATGTCAATCCGCACTTTATAGCAACAAAATTCAGACTGAGAAATGCATCCTTAAACAACCACCCGCAACCAGTGTTCCTTCGATGTTCTTTGCGCGCCTCTGTTGTTGTTGTTATCCGGGAAATCCGAGCGTCCGGTCAGCTCACATGTCGTGGTGTCAAAAACACGTGCGGAAAGCTAAGTAGACAAGATGGACGAAAGTTTTTTAGATATTTCAGCAGAGAATGATGCAGATTTTAAAGAATAGCCGGTTTATAGCTATGGCTCATTATCAAAAGTCCCAGAAAATCCCAGAGGGAAGTTGCTAAAAAAAAGGGGTGATTTATTAGGAGACTCTGCTGCACGGACTATGTCATGGCGGTTATTTTTTTGGCCCTGATTGTGCTATATAAAATTAAACCTGATCATGTTATTTCAAACAAGAAATGCTCTTAGAACACCAAGAACAAGATAACAATTCTAAGAATAAACCATATTCAGTTTTTAGCAAATTTTCTAAAACACATTTATTATTGAACGAACTTCAAAAAATTGCCCCAATTGGCCACTTCTAAAAATACCATAATAATCTTTTATGTGCAGGCTCAGCCTCATCGGGGTGTAATTATTCAAGTCTCCTTTGTTAGAATGGCACAATGCCAGACTTAGCCAATAAAAACACTAATGCCATGCGCGCATTCAATACTCATGAGATACAAAAACATGTTTTAAGACGAGCACGAAAAATTTCAGATACCACGCAGCTCTTTAGAACCTCTAATTTCATTGGACCTGGATATCACGCAGCTCTATTGTTTTCAGGGCTAGGGTTCATTGTTGTGTTGGTTGCTCTATTGTTTTCAGGGCTAGGGTCTATTGTTGTGTTGTTTGTTCTATTGTTTTCTCAGCCAATCAGAGAAGACCTTGTAATTGCTGCGTACTGCCCAAAAAAATTAACAACAAGTGAGCATAGTGTTACACTGAATGAAGTTAAAATAAAACTTGACTTGATAAAAAAAATATTTTTATTATCGACTTAGCGTTTTATGCATATCGTACTTTCGTCATGTAACTTTGTTTCGAGTCACGCTAATCAACTACATACCAACTTGTGCTCGCAAGTAATTTGCATCTAAACACGCACGCTGTGCGCAGTCATGCCGGAAAATCTATTGTCTCGTCTTGCCAAAGTAGACCTCAAGTCCACTACAAGCGCACTTTGGTCCCTAGTGTGAACCGGCCTATTGTTTCAGCTTTTATTTCAGTTTTAAGAACGGTATGCATAACTAATGTACGGGCTAAAACGGAAATTTTACCGACATATAATACAGGGCCTTAGTTAAAGAAATATATAGAGCAGTTTTCAATTGAGTGTCGTAAAACCAAAACCAAAGTAATTACTCTGACCAATCAGAGCAGTCGTAAACAATCCCATGAACCAATCAGAGCTCGAAGCAATTGCATGTCGGCGGCGCCAAGCGCGGGAAAACGCGTGCGTGCAAGTCACGATTGGTTTTGGTTTTACTTCTGATTGGTCGAGAAAGTGGCGCGAGATTTTTTAGCCAATCACAAAGCGTAGCAATGCAAAATCAAAGCAATTGTGTAATTACTTTCGACACTCAAATGAAAACTGCTCTATAAAAAATAATGATACAAAGTCTTATGCAGTTTTAGATATCATAGCCATGTTCATGTAAAGCATCTATTTGCAAAAAGCCCTAACGGGTTTGCTGAGAGCTGCTGCCTAAGCATATTAATCTATCATGTAACTCCTAAAGCCTATGCGAACAATAGTACCGAAAAGAACGCGATTTGTTCTGAAAAAAGGAAAATAAACGATTCATTAAGAACAGAAGCTCATAACAGATTCTACGTGATAAGCTTCTGTTCAATCAAATCAAATCAAAGACTTTGTTTAATAGATCTTTGGTGGACACCTGCGAGCTTCGGCGACGATCTCGTCGCAGTTTTGACCATCGCAATGTTGTGTCATATCCACTTAGCATGACTTAGGCCCGGGTCAAATGCCGTACTTTACATGAGCCGAACTCAATTAATGGACCATTTAGACACATTGTTGAATTATACAATCTACATAATGCCATCAGCAACAAAAGATGTGATATCAAACTAAACCATCACGTCCATAATGCTATACTACGTAATGCTTCAATTCTCGCGACCAACAGTAATTTCTATCACCTCTAGCCTGTTTCTTGGAATCCCTTTATATTAAAACTGTCTCCAAGGTGTGGGATTGCAGAAAATTGGAAGATACTAATTTGCATCACGTTGAATAAGAATAGAGCTCATTGTCTCAATGCCTCGTTCTAAAAAGAATTGAAAAGAACAGAACCAATTTTCCGCAATCCCACCTCACTCAAAACTGTCAACTCCCTGCCTGAACACCGGGGATCAAAGCCACTAAGGAATTGAATTGGCATTGTTTGCATAGAACATTGTTATGACTCTTCGGTTTGTTTATTTCATTCCTTACAAAATTATGCGTGTGATTTTTGAAATTCTTGCAATTTATATAAGCTACGCTTTTTTGTAAATTTGTTCATCGTTTGAAAATGGTTTTGAATTAAACCGAGATATTACCTTTCCGATCAATCTATCTCGTTGTCGACTCAAATATTGAGTACTGCAGAATGTTCTTAGGAGTTATTTTCATACTTTACGAACTCAATTAATTGAGTAAGTTCGGCGTTTGACGTAGTTAAGTTCGACTGACTGTATCTGGATCGGCTAGCCGCGAAGAACGGCTGAGGTTGAGTTCGGCTGAATTAAGTTCCACGTTTAACTCGGGTCAGACGCCGTACTTGAGCTGAGGGTAAGATTTCCGTATAACCCACGTTAACCCCATACATTAATTATACATGTATGTGCTATTGTTTGTCTTTAAGCGTTTTATCGAGCTAAGAACTTTATTGTTGTTGTTAAACACGGTAGCTACATTCATATAAGCTCTTGAAGAAACCAGAGAAGCTACTTGCTCATTTCGCTTTCCAAAAAAATAAAACTTTTAGAGACACGACTACAAAACGGAAACTTGTAAACAAACGGAAAATTCGACGGCTGAAAATGGAACAAATACTTGTCATACTTGCGATTGCCTGCTACGTTTTTGAAAAGCTGCAGTGAGCCTTACATGGCTCGTTCGCTCGCGCTTGCTTTCGTGATTTAGGCCCGGTTCAGACGCCGAACTTTTCATGAGCCGAACTTAATTCGAATTTGGACCGACCCAAATTAACAAAAGTACGCCTGTTGATACAGACGCCGAACTTAATTAGCCGAACTTAATTCAGTTTGAAGAGAAACAAATCGAAAGGTCAGCGATTTTCAGGCAAAGATGTCAGAACATGCACCAGTCGTTACAATAACTTATGCATTAGGTTCGGCTCATGAAAAGTTCGGCGTCTGAATCAAAGCCGTTCCAAAGCCGAAATTCCCGGCTGAGCCAGGCGGAAAGAACGGCTGAGCCGTTCCAATTTCAAATAGCTGTTCTTAACTGATTCAGACGCCGAACTTTTCATGTACTTAATTCAAGGTATTAGGTTCGGCTCATGAAAAGTTCGGCGTCTGAACCGGGCCTTAGCTCGCCCGCTCATAGATCAACTGACTGAATTATAATTACTTTCGCTCGCTCGTTCGCTCGCGCGACGAGCCCAAAGGGGGTTCGGCGTATCTTGGTTTTGCTCGCCGGTTCGACTGATCCAGGAAAGGGACTTCTAGCATTGTACTGAGAAGACTGAGAAGCACAATTTTTTAAAAGCTTTTTCTTTCTCGGTTTGTTGATGCGGTGCTTAGAAAATACAGAAACTTACCTTGCCTTTTTTTTAAATTTCAGCTCAGTTGAAACGCAGCTCACTCAGTACGGACACAGCGCTCCCAGATCAGCCGACACACTGTCGATACAACATACATAATTACATGCAACTGATGACATCCAATTTGACGACCTCCAATTTGATCTATATCGCCTTTCAAACCAATTAAGCGCATCCAATGGGATTCCTTCTCTCATTGAGCTGTTATTGCTCTTGTCATCGGTAAACGGCGAGGGATATTTTTTATAAGTAAAAGAAAACCCAGATACTAATTTCTTCGCGGCTGTTTCACGCGGAGAACTTTATGGCCGGGGGGAAGGGGGGGGGGGGGGGGTACTCCGCAATGTTTTAGATGGGGGTGTTTCGCTGGGACCTAAGGCCCGGTTCAAACGTCGAACTTTACATGTGCCGAACCTAATAATTAGGTTCGGCACATGTAAAGTTCGACGTATGAATCAATTAGGAACGGCACTTTTGTATTTGGGTCGACTCTGCCGTTCTATTCGACTGAGCTTGTCGAATGGAACGGCAAAAGATCGACTTCGATTCATACGTCGAACTTCACATGTGCCGAACCTAATGCATAATTTATGTTAACGTATTTTTCAATATAACCGCGCTTCTGATTGGCTATTTAGTGGGTTTTCGCGCCTTTGCAGACAGAACTCACAGAAGCGTAACGACGGTTACCAGCATTCACGTTGTAGATTTTTAGACTGAAACTGGACAGCTTAAATCGGTCTTCTAAAAAGTTGCTTTTCCTTATATCCATAAAGAAATCGTAATGTATTTTAAAATTTATGGCGTTACTTTATTTTGTCCAAATATCACGACACGATCTCCTCAGCTGTCTCCTTGCAATAACAGAACACAAAGCACACTAAAATCCAAACAAGAATTTCCAGGCTTGGTGAATTTTACTTTTTTCGGTTTATTTCCCTATTTTAAGCAGTAGGGATGATATTTCTTTTCGCCACGAATTAGGTTCGGCACATGTAAAGTTCGACCGTCTGAATCAGCAGTCGAACTTAATAGTTTGGGTCGACCTAAACAGGTATTAGGTTCGGCACATGTAAAGTTCGACGTTTGAACCGGGCCTAAGAACCCTTACCCCATCTCAGACCTAAAATTTCTATTTTCACTACCCCATCTCAGACCAAACAGTTAAATTTGGTACCCAATCACAGACCGAAGCATAATTTAATTTTTTTATTAATTATCAGTTTTTCTACATATTTACTTCATGATCTTTTATCATATATTTACATTTCATAGCCATGGAATTAACATGAGCAGGTACGATTTAAGTAATACTTCACTTAAGAACTATAGTAAACTTCATTGTTCTGCGGCATTGGCTCTTTCCCACATAGAATATCTTTGATTTCAAGAATAGAGGAGGGGCTGATGGTTCATAATTATATTTCATTATAAAAATACAGAAAATCCATTTGCGTCAAATATATTTTAGGAAATGTTCGTGCTTCATGCTTAACCAATCAGAATAGCAGAAGACAATAGCTACTAATTTTGCTTCTTTGATGAAGTTTCCCAAATACAATATCTTTTAAAAATTGCATGTTGTGCGATTGGGTCTCAAAATACTTGAAACCTTAAAAAATTAGCTTAAGGCACCTTGAACCTTAACTTTTTGGCGGTTTTTGAGTCTAGGCCGGGCCAATGAGATCACTAGTTGTAACAATGAAAAAAGGTGACATTCCATTGTGCATTGCCGTTCAGCACTATCCTTCTTATGCGGATCATTACTTAAAACATCGGGCAAAGAAACGTTTGGTTTAATTACATTGAGACATCCACTTACATATATGAAGCCTTTTGATTTACACTAGACCATGAAGCTCCTTGAGACCTTGACCGGGGACCTTGATTATCCGTTCACTTACAATGGGGTCACTTCAAGTTAACCTGGGCCATTAGCAAAAGGCTCTTTATACAAAAAAGGGATTTGTTTACACAAATTGACAGAATTAGGCGTCAAACCCATACACGCTCATTGAATCGAGTGAAACTTCCACAGGCACGGTTCCAGATGAAAAATGTACCGGAAAAAAAAATGACAAAACACTTAATTCGAAAATTGAACGGAAAAAGTATACCCCATCTCAGACTTAGCGGGCGAAACTGAGACCACCTCTCAGACCTAGAAGGTCAAAAACCCGACCCCATCCAGCGGCACATAACCATATAGCTTATATATGGGAGTACCCCCCCCCCCCCCCGGGCTTTATGGATTGCTGAAACGCCGAAACAATTTGTTAGAAGGCCTCCAAATAAGCCAAGTTGCAATGACTTTTGTCGTGTTTGTGGTTGCAATTTTTTAAAATACTTAAACGAAGAGTATCAACAGAGAATCCCTTTCAGATCACTGAACGAGCGGGCGTTGAGAAAAGTCGCTTGGCTGAACTGTTGTGCGAACTGACGACTCAGAGACAGATTTAACGAACACAGACGGTCAGTTGACAAGACCAACATCAAATCTAAGGGAAGGTACGTTTTTTCTTGGGGGGGGGGAGGGGAGGGCTGGGGCCTCAGAGGGGAGGGTCATCAGTGAAAGTGAGCACCAAAAGGGGAGGGCCATACCTCATGTGAGCTATTCAAGGGAGGGTCACACATCTTTTCCAGAATTTTTTAATGAGAATTTTTGTGATGTTGCTTCCCATTTTTCTTACAGATTAAGTTTTTCTTTTCATCTACTTTGATTTAATTTTGTGCTTTATAATAGGTACTAGGTTACATTTCTACATGTATATTATGCCATGGCACATAGCTTTCTCTGAGGACCCGTATCCTTTTCCGTCCGTAACGAGAAGTTCTTGACACAGGTATCGTTTCTTCAGCTTCTTGCTGTTGGCTATCTACTGCCTGATCTCCTGAGTCGTTTAGTTCTGACGAGGTACTGGTAGATCCAACAACGCGCTCTACCCTGTCACTGTCACTGTCAGACTCTGAATTTGATTCAGAGGTTGGCTGAATGTTGTTCTGACTGTCCTGCACAATAGAAGTCAAAATCTTACTGCCAATATGTGCCTTCACCACCCTCACTTTCTCATCTTTCTTTCCTTTAAATGCAATATTGTGGTGATTAATGTGAAGTTCAAGTTCACCTACTCTAAGTGATGACAACTGGTTTCTGTGATAGAGATCTTCCCAGTCAATGTCATTGTATTCCTGTTTCTTTCTTTGTGCACGCTTCCTGTCGTTATCTGTTCGCCGCTTATCTTTTCTCATTTCAGTGTCAGTTAGATGCTCAATATAATCTGCAACCAGCTTTTCTGAAACAATGCATTTTTCATAAAACTGTTTGATTGCCTTTTTATCCCCTGCTTTGAGCTTACCCTCTTGAAACATCTGTTTTATTTGATCTCGGGGCTGGTAATCATTATTATTATTATTATTATAATTAATTATTGTTAAGGTGGGGGATCAGGAGTTTTTTGTTAAAACGAAAGGGAGGGCCAACACTTTTTTGGAAAAAAATACCAAAATTCCCTAGCCCCCCCCCCCCCACACCCCCCCCCCCACCCCAAGAAAAAACATACATTCCCTAAACCTACTACTGCTGCAGAACATTTTATTTCTAATCCTAACCATTCTAACTCCGACATGCAACTAATTCCTTTAGAAACTATTCAAACTTCCCGTGACTCGATACGTAAAGCTAGGGAATCATATCTTATATATGAAGGTAATACTTTAGAGCCACACGGCATGAACAAACGTGATGAAATGTAATACTTTTTCGTTTTTATTTCCGATTTCGTCACATCCTGTATTACTTAATTCTTCTATATTGCGAAATTCTCCCCGTATATAACATCGTATAACATATTGTTTATTTAGCAACATATTGTACCTGAAGAAGGCTGGTCTGGCCAGCTGAAATATTGTACTCAACAAAATATACGCTGTTTTCAGCTTTGCTGTAAAGTTTTATATTCAATTATTTTTGGCTGAAGCAGATCCTCAAGGATCCGGCGTACAAGCAGCGGGATTTTCGTGTACGGTTTCTTGCCATTTAACCAGTTATTTAAATGAATCTACTTGTGTACTTACCTCAAAAACTTTTCGAATGACCCTTGTAAGCTCAGGAACAAAAGAGGCCGAAATCTAAACAGCGAGGTCTTAAAATACCAGTAAACCGATACGCACGGCCTGACTATCGCGTGTATCTATTGTTGTCTGCGATGGCGCCGCATAAACCAGTTACATAATCTTTGTTATTTACTGGAAATGCTTGGTAATGCTTGGTAACTGACTCGTCCCCAGTCGTCTCTCAATTAACGAGAGGAGCGCGGCCGAGGGGAGCACGAGGTGTGATGGGAAGGAAGAAAGGGGGGAGACCTTTCTCTTTCCTTTTCCTCCTTCCCATCACCCCCTTCGGTCACGCTTCTCTCGTTCCGCGTGTATCCCGCCCCACGCGCGTCTCCCGCGTCTTGCCTAGAAAGACGACTGCGGACGAATCAGGCTTGGTAACGCTTGCACGCACTGCTTGCATCACGACTCAGTTTTTGTGTCTACTGCGCTTGCGCGTGTAGAAAATCAAAGGTTCAAAAAAAAAAAAGAAAACCAAAAAGAAATCAGAGGTATAATCATGAATACAGTCTATGCTCTGATCGGTTATGTTTATGTTTATCGGTTGTAACAAATCAAAAATTACCTCCCTAATCCAGGTGTTTATTTACAAACTATAACGAATAATTTACTAGTACTTTTTTTAGTTATGAGAGTTTCAGTTCTTTCAGGTTTTTTAGAGTAAGATGACGGGTAGAAAATCAAAGGTTAAATCAAGAATACAGTCTATGCTTTGGTCTCGATTGTTGACGTTCAGCTGAACGTTTTATTTATCCGTTGAAACCAATCAAAAATCATCTCTCAAATCCAAGTTTTTATTTACTTTACGCTTAAGCGTCAGACTCCAGGAGTTATTGAGGGTGCCAGACGCAACAACTCATATGGGATCACTCCTCTTTGCAATTGTTCTCTTTCGTATAATGTCCAAGCGAACAATCGTTGCTAGGAGTGACTATTGAAAAGTTGGTTTTATTAGTTAAGCCAAATCAGCGTCTTTCAACAAAAACGGTCTGTTTAGGTTTTAATTTATCACATAGCTGTAGCAGCAGGTTAAGCACCTAGCAAATAGATGTTCTTATTAGCGCCGCTACGAATCTTCCAAAAGGTCGCCGTAGCTCGTGGCTCGAGACCGAAATGATGGGTCAACACTGCTAAGAGAAGCCCGCATTGAAAGATGTCGCGACAATCACGCGTATCGCGCGTGGAATCTTTGGAAGAAATGAGCTTTTCCAATTCTATTGAGCGGTCGGTTGGTGCTGCAGACGCCACATTACAACATCTTGCCACCGCAAAAGAAACGTTTGGTGATCTGGAAGCTGCTTATCGAACCTTCAAACAAGATCTGGAAATAGTCAAAACCGAACATGCGACTCAGGTACGATCACGACCGTTTTCACTATTTGAAGAGTCTGGTCTATTCACAAATCTCAAAGTGTTCCCCGGCGTTATAATAATAGCTATTCCTATGTTTAATATGTTATACAAGGCGGTTCAAACTTTTGAGCTCATAGATTAAATTAAGATTCCTACCCTGACGCTATAAGAAATCATTAAATGTGACCATTGCTATTCATAAGTATGTTAATTAACCTATATCACCTGAAGGCGGTTCAAACGTTTGAATTTATTCATTTGTGAATTCTAAAATGAAAGCTTTTGAGCAGAACTAAGAGTAAGAAACTAAAACCTAAGTTATTGAGCATTAACCTTCCTATGTGTATTGAATATCTGACATGATGAAAGCATCGAAATGATAGCTACTGAGAAATACTTTTTCGCGTGTATTTTGCTGTACAAAGTAGTTTTAACTTTACAGTCTGTAAATGAAATCCTAAAGTGTGACCTTCAAATGAAAGATACTGAGCAGTACTTTCTTTTGGTGCTGTTTATTGTGCTGCAAAAAGTGGTTATAACTTTGGAATCTGTGGATGAATACCTTCAGTATAAATATTCAAATGAAAGCTACTGAGCAGTAATTTCCTTTGGTCATGTTTATTATTATAACTCTTGAGTCTGTGAATAAAATATTAGCACGTTTCGGACCATTGAAAAGAAAACGCATTTCAGACTGTACATATATACACTTTCTAAAGTGTTCAATATTTTCAAACGGAACTGATGTGCAATTTGTTTTATTCCAATTTTAAATTGGCTAATATTCAAACTGAAAGGATTCATGCAGCTTAATTAATGAGCCTATAGTCTGGTATAGTCTGAACTAAGCCGGGGGACTAAGGGCCAAGTCGCACTACAGTCACATACAAAAATTAGCCCGTGCAAAATGACATAAAAACAAAAACATTCTACAAAAAGCGTTTCCCACCGGAGTGGTTTCTTTTGTTTTCCTCGATTTTTGCACGGGCGGATTTTTGTTTTTGACTGTAGTGCGACCAAGCCCTAAGTAACTTAATAAAAATATGCAGCGGAATCGCACTTGTGTTTTCGGGATCGTTACGTATCATACCTTTTAATACCGAAGGATTACCCTGGATTATAAATTATTTCTTTCTTCTGGATAGTTTCTTTTCTCTTACTGATCATACAATAGAACTACTGAACTATTGACAATTATAATGTATGGAACAACTTATGAATTATAAAGTTATTGTCCAATTCATCACTCTTTCTCTATTGTCCTTGTCTAATTCGTTAAAACCCGGGATTGAAATGAAATCAACCGATGTTGACTTCCACCGCGCTCCGCGCTCACGAAAATTTTCTCTCGATTAAACATGTACAGTGTTTAGTTATAAATTAATGGCAATAGACCTCTTTAGCTTGTATGTTTTGTTTTCCCATTGTAGATCATGTGATGTTACCCAATAGACCTCTTTAGCCTGTATGTTTTGTTTTCCCAATGTAGATCACGTGATGTTACCCAAGAGAACTGTTCCTTTTAAATTTTTTGTCTTCACGTGCATATGTTATGCATAATTTATGAAAAAGACATAGGACAAACGCCCTTGAGAACATCACTTGGCCTACATTGGGTAAACAAAACATACAAGCTAACGAGGTATATATATTTCAGTACAATTAATTCGCATAGTAGGTCTCAGTCCGACTTTTCCTGGATCGAACTGGTGTGGTAAGATCACAAAATTCAATTTTACAAACAATATCACCACTAATTGTTGAAGTCGTTTGATTTGATTCATTTGAATTCTCACATATCATCCACGGAAGCAAAATTAGGACCAGTACTGAACGTATAAAACAATACTAAACACAAACAGTATTACTAAAAAGTACAACGGGAAAGTAGTTCTCAGTAGCTTTCATTTGAATGGGCACAACTTGGGATTTCATCCACAAACTCAAAAGTTAAAAACAGCATTATAAAAAGTACCACAGCAAAGTTCTGCTCGACATATTTTACTTGTCGACACTTGAATGGTCACACTGCTCTGCTTCTGTTAAAAAAACGACAAGAGTTCTAGATAATTGTTAAAAACTGATCTCTCCCACACGCCACACGAAATAGCTCAATAGCTTTTAGACTGCAAAACAGTTGTATATTTTGCGTTACCATACGAATGCGCGCGGTCTTTAAACGAAAGGTCTGGAGCGAGTGTGAATATGAAGAGTGGGACTGGAGAGAGACGCTAAAAAATACGACTGTCGCCTTTCCATACAACGAATTTGTTCAAATTTCTCTTTTCTCCAGAAAAGAGAAATTCACATTGGTTTCTCGCCTCACACGCCCGTGTGAGGCTCGCGCGCTTCGCGCGCGGGTGTCCACGCTTCAGACGCTTTTGGCACTTCGCGCCTTTGCGAGCGAGCCAGCGAAAAAAAAACGACTGTTTTGGAGTCTAAATAGCTTTCAGTTGATCTGAATAGTCACACTTGAACTGTTTTGCGTGAACGGCGTTTTTAGTAGAATGAAGAACTTTCTCTGAACATTCCTAAAGAAGATTTAAAGTTGTCTCCACCTTATCCATAATCAATTTCTCGCTAAAGTAGCTGATAAGACACATTTGTTTGGACAAATTAAAATGTCACGGCGCTTTATTAGTACCATAATATCAGAACTGGTCGGCCAGACCAGTTAGTTCGTAATCAGTCATATTAAGCTTGGCGCTTGATATGACATTGGAGCGGCCAATTCATAAGCTGACCTACCTTTTAAATGCGCTGAACCTAATGCATAAATTACTATAATGTATTTTCCGATATAACTGTACTCGTCATTGATAAAAGGTTTCGTGATGTAGGTAGTCAAGCATGGCGTACACGCACGCAAAAAAGGTCGCCGAACTCTAGTGACACAAGCATTCTGTTTTAATCTGCAATCGGCTTCATTGCTGCGCCAAAGTCGAACTTACACTTATAAGAACGTGTATTTCTTTTCTCTTGAGGATGAACTCGGACTGTACGATCTTATTTTTTGGCGCCTTGAGCCTGAAAACGTTCCTACGATGTTCTTAAGGCGGGACTCAACCTAAATGTGAATGAAATTTGAAGAGGTTTTAAGAAGGGATAGAAGAAAGAAAATGATTTTTGGGACACCAACAGACAGTTGATACCCACGCAAGAGCACCCCAGGTTGCTAGTGGACTAACTTGGTGTCCGTCTATTAATTATTAACTACAAATTCTAATTTTAAAACTTCACTAAATCTTCAATATTTCTTATTTCTCTTAATTTTACCAATCCTTCTAGAAAAACTATCTCCTCCCAAACATACCCAAAAATCACCCAAAAATTCACAAAACACCCCATAACATAGATTTATGTTTTAAGCATAGAGTTTTTGGATTGCTTGAAACGTGAACGAGATATTTCCATTAAAGCCATGTCAAGTAGCGGAAAAATGGCGTTTAGGTTGAGTCCCTCCTTAAGATAAACTATATATTATTTCAATAAATTATAAATCTGAATAAATAGAAATAGAAATGGGCCAAGTTCTGCAAATTTTCGAATTGTTATATACGTGTTTGCAATTTTAAAATGAAAATGACTTGCAATGTCGAAATTTCTCTGACCAAATTATTACATTTTATTTTATTCTTAGTTAGCTAATTGCAAAAGTAAGACTGAGGACACAACAAAGACGTTTTTAACAAAACCTCAACCTGGCATGTCCTTAGCATGTTGGCCATTCCCAGCTTCAACGTCTTCTTATAAAAAAAGGGTTCTGATAAAAGAAAAAGAGTTTGTTACGATGATGAACACTGCGAGCGTTAATGAATCAGGACTAATAAATTAAAATTAATTATGACAATAATTATGCTCAGGTTAACCAGCTTCAGACCAGAATAGAGAATCTCCAGAAGGCAAAAGGAACGTTAGATGAACAGCTAAGCAAATCAAGGACCGAATGCAAAAACTACCAGGAAGAACTGGTGTCGAATAAACGCATCTTGGCAGAAAAAGACTGGGAAAAAGAAAATCTGGAACGGGAAGTGAAGTCAAGTAAAAATATCATCAGTGTTCTACAAAGAGAGAAAAAGGAACTGGAAAAGGAATTTGCGAACATGCAGATGGAACTGGCCTCCAGCTCAACAGCGGTAGTTCCTGGAAGAGGTGATGACAGCGAGCAACTGCTTTCGGCGAAGCAAGAAGCCGCGCGTTGGGAGGAGAGTTACAACTTTGCTGTACGAGAAAAGGAAGATATGCAGAACGAATTGCTGGAGTTGCAAAATAAACTGGCGGGAATACAAGCAGAAAGTGAAAAATTACAGAAGGAGATCTTGAACTGCAATAAAAATAATAATATTAAGGTGAGTGTACCTGGGATTGTTCAGGAGCCAATCAGGGAAAGGTTGACTTATCAAATATGGGAGATAAAGTCTCGTGTTATCCATGCCATAGAGCGGATTTCAGTTGAGTTTAGTGAAACCAAAACCAAAGTAATAACTCTGACGAACCAAAATATACACAGACAATCCTATGCGTTTTTCTGGGACTCTTCAGGAGCCAATAAGAAAGGTTGACTAAAGCCCCGTCCACACGTATCTATTTTCGTTTGAAAACGCAAAAGTTTTTTCCGTTTTCGCTTCCCGTCCACACGTATCCGATAAAAACGGTCACCGAAAACGGAAACTTTTGAAAACGCTTTCCAAAGTGGAAACTTTTGAAAACGGTGTTTTCGCGTTTTCGTGTGGACACCTGAAAACGGAACTTTTCGAAAACGATGACGTCCAGAGGTCGAATTCAGTCCACTGCGCATGCGTTTACTTCAGTCAGCTGCTCCACCGCTGGACAAGGGTAACGAGGACTCAGTGGTGCGCATGCTCTTTAGAGGCATTTGAAGCGTTTTCAGTCGTTTTTGCGTATACATGTGGACAGGCAAAAACGATTCGAAAACGCTACGTGTGGACGGAGAGATTTTGAGAAACGGAAAGAAACTTTTGCGTTTTCAAACGAAAACGGGTACGTGTGGATGGGGCCTAAGAGGATAAGTATGCATGGGAGATCAAGTCTCGTGTTATCCCATAGAGCGGTTTTCAATTGAATGTAGTCAAACCAAAAAGCAAAGTAATCACTCTGACCAATCACAACAGACACAGACAATCCAATGAACCAATCACAACAGACCAGACAATCCAATGAACCAATCACAACAGACACAGACAATCCAATGAACCAATCACAACAGACACAGACAATCCAATGAACCAATCACAACAGACCAGACAATCCAATGAACCAATCACAACAGACACAAACAATCCAATGAACCAATCAGAACTCAAAGCAAATACTGTCGCCGGCGCCAAGCGCGGGAAAACGCGTGCAGGCAAGTCACGATTGGTGTTGGCTTTACCTCTGATTGATTGATTAAGTGGCGCGAGATTTTTAAGCCAATCACAAAGTGTAGTAATTTAAAACCAAAGCAATCGCGAAATTACTTTTGACACTCAACTGAAAACCGCTCTATATGTTCCTGTATAATTCAACACGTTGATTCACTGCCCAAATATGGTCTACATGATGTATATCTGGCGATGGTGTTAAATTTTGCATTTTGAATGGAAAATGAAAATGACCGCTACTTGCAATTTCGTATCTTTGGGAGAACAAATGCGTGAATGATTAGGTAAAAAAAAGGGAAAAGAAAAACGTTTATTGCCGGTGTCCTTACACTGTGAATTTTTGAAAGACTTACTGTTTTCAGACGTTTCGCCGCTCTTTTCAGGTAGCCGTTTGTTCGTTCAATTTGTTTTGATTCTGAACTGAACGTTTGAGACACGAAATATTTGTCACTATAAAGGAATTATCCTGGTGGGGGGGGGGGGGGGGATTGTACGGGGATGCTCCGCCCCAAGGTCCAAACCCTTACCCTTTCATATACCGTTTTTGACAGTAAAGGTACCCCTTTCATAAACCTTTCATTGAAAATGGTACCCCTTTCATATAACCTTTACGCGTGTCTGTTTGATATAGTTTGAAAGGCGCTTTTTATGATACTCAAATGGCAGTTCTCCCTACCCTTTTTTATACTTCAACTCGTGTTTTCCCTACCCTTTCCTATACTTCGTGAAATCCCTATACTTCGTGAAATATCTGTCATGTTACTGAGTTTTAATTCATGTGGTGACAACTCTGTCCCGTTCTTTACGTAGACAAAATCTCTCCGCATAAAACTCTAAATATGGGTAAGCTAAATTATATAATTAATTTTTGCTTGGTAAATTTTTTATTCACTGCTTATAGTTATGTCAGAAATGGCGCGGGGTACTAGTAAGCCTTTTAACTTAACAAAAGGTTGCTTATCTCAATTAATTTTTCTCGAAACTGTGACTTGTTATTAATGTGTTGGACTATTAAACAGTTAAAGTGCTCAAGCTTGCGCAATATCTCCTGATTTTAGCCAGCTCAGTCTTAGGCCTCATCGGCTAATTATCCATCGATATTGCGCTCGCTTTCGCACTATAACTGTTAAGTATTCGTTATATAACAACGGTTTTGTTGTCATTGTAATGCTGAATAAAGCTGAGTACCGGTATATCATTTCAGGTTTTGATTTTGATTTTGCTCAGCGTAATCATTGATTTAGTTAGTTAGTTCTCTCCGCGCCATGAGGCGCATAAGGCTGCAACTTTCGTTTTCCAACCAGCCCTGTCTTTTGCTGCGGTCCTGGCTTCAGCCCAGCTGGTCCACCTTTCTTGTCTGCACTCTCTTTCCACTGTTCTTCTCCACGTGGTTTTAGGTCGGCCCACTTTCCTCTTCCCCTCGGGTTGCCACCGCATTGCCACCATACAATCATCGTTCCCGTCCTTTCTAAGCACATGGCCAATCCAGTTCCATCTTCTCCTTCGTATTTCGTCACTTATCTTTCCCACGCCTGTTATTTGTGAAATTGTGTCGTTTCGCATGCGTTCTGACCACCATTAAAAAACTCTTACATTTTTTTTTTAAGTAACCAATAATAGTAAACGTGTGCATGTTTGGATGAATCAGGAGTAATGACTGCTTATGGTTGTGACAGTGGTTGTATGTTTTTGCTCCACATTGTCTCCATCAAGGCGAATAAATCCCGGGGGGGGGGATTCCCACATAAAAATGACGAGGTCAACATTTGTTGACTGAATGTACCGCTTAGTGTACGAAAATCTAAAACGACCACCGTTACAATTATCGCGGTGTCTTTTAGGGTATTGAGCTAAAAAATATGACAGAAATATGACATGTGTTGTTTTCAATTGGTACCTCTTAGGGGTAAAAATTATTTTGAGCCACACCCATCAAACGAGATTCTGGTACCTTTTAGGGTGTTTTTCGAAAATTTCCGACGAGCACCTCTGTCGTGTTTATATGTGATTTACCCCGGGGGGGGAGATAAATGTGTATCGGAGAACAGAATGTGGGCTAACTATATACGTGACAGGGAGAGGGTATAATATTGCAAGGTTCTGGGAAAATAGCAATATTACTAGTTGCTTTATTGTTACTTGCGTTTCTTCTATTAATTTTTTTTTATTTCTTCGCATTATTGAAAGACGCAGTAATACAGATGCATGACAAATCTGTCTGATTTTTAGCGTTTGCATCTCTGTCTTTTTTATTTTATGATTGCAGGTTTCTAAAATAGAGATGCAGCTGCAAAATACAACTAAACAAAAAGAGAACTTTAAGATACAACTCGATGAAACTCGCGAAGAAATGCGGAAGAACAAAGAAATTCATTCTTTGATCCAGAAAGAGGTTTTCGAACTGCAGAGACAGGCGGACAACTCTAAACAAGAAATTTCGATCAAAACTCGCCAAGTTGAAAAGTTAGAAAATGCCAATAATGATCTTGTTTCCAAAGTGGAAGATTTAAAACAACAGCTGTCGAAACAGAGGATGTCGACGGAATTGTACGCGAACCAAAGCAAAGCAGTTGAAACAGAAATGAGTTTATCACAAACTAAACTTTCTGACTTGGACACCAGCCTACAAGCAGCAAAAAATGAAAGAGATGACCTTCAAAGAGAGCTGTTCGCCGTTTCAAGCAAACTAGAGACGGTTGAAGAGGCTAACATGAAAAGCTTGGAGAGAGTCACGCAATTGCAAGTGGAAAATTCTAGATTGCGTGACAACATTGCTGGACTCGAGTCGGAAGTGTTTGTACAAGGGAGGCGATTCTCGCAATTAGAGCCGGCCTACACCCATGCTAAAGAGGAAATTGAAGTGCTTACCTCACAACTCGAAGAAACGTCAATGAAGATAACTCAGCTGGAAGCCAAGTATGAAACAGTAACTCGTGAGAGAGATGAACTAAAAGAGGAATTCGTATTATCCGAGCGCAGGATTGGAGAAACCAAGATTTTACTACAGAAAACCGAAGAAGCCAGCAACGAAGTGGAACAAAAGATGGCAGTGATGAAAAGTCAACTACTAAAGTACGAAGGCAAGATGGAGAGTGCCTCTAAACAAAAGTCAAACATGAAAGCTGAGCTAGAAGAGGAAAGATTGAAAGTTGCAAAGCTGAAGAAGGATCTTGCAAATGCGCAAAGGCGGTGTGACGAGTCCCAGAGGAATGCAGACTGGACCAAAAAAGAATTTGACAACAAAGATAAAACCATTGACGAACTTAGAGTATCTGTGACCACCTTTGAGCGTAAGACGGAGTCGTTGTTCGGTGAAGTTAGCAAGCTTCAAGCCCAATTGGAGGTAGCAGAGGAAGAGAAAAAAGAACTGCAAGAAGAGACATTGGATGCGCAGAAGAGGGTTCGTGACGCAGTGGCTGATAATAAACTAATGTCGGAAGAAAACGAGAAACTTAATCTCGAGATTCAGTCATTTTACAGACGGTTGTCAGAATTGCAAGCTTCTTACAACGCGTGCGAGCACGAGAAATACGATTTTCAACACCAGACGATGGCTCTGCAGCAAAAGGTTACAAAGCTAGCGGCTGAGTTTGACGAGGCCATAAATCAACGCACTGCTTGTGAGCTAAAAGTGCAGGAATTCGCTGCCACTTGTGGTGCAGTAAGTCAAGATGCTGCTTCGCTTAAAAATCAACTTCTTGAGGAACAGCGCGTTACAGATGATTTTCGCAAAGAGATCGCAGAAAAAGACGTATTAACAAAGCAACTTCAAGAAAAACTAGACGCCCTAAAAGTTGAGTTTGAAGCTTCTCTCGAAGAACTTAAAATTGCAAGGGAGATGCGTGAATTGAGTGAAAAAGAGAAGAACATTGTACAAAACCAGCTCATAATCAAACAAGAGGAATATACCAGAGCGCAGAGCATGTACGAAACAACGTTAAAACGTAAAGAACAATTTGAAACCGAACTCAATGTGGCTAAAAAGCGTATGGCTAACATAGAGTCGAATCTGAAGAGGTCTGTTGTTGCTGGCAACACTAGAGAATTGAATAACGAACGTTCAAAATCGACAGAACTGGCTAAGGAACTGGCGTCATACAAGAGCAAAGTATATTCACTAGAATCGCTGTCGGCACTCACAAAGAATGACATTCAAGGTGTTCTTGATGAATTAGAAGAAACAGAGAACAAAATGTCGATTTTGAAGCAGGAACTAGAAGAAACAGTTTTGGATAAAGAAGAACGAGGACAGAAACTAAGCATTCTTGAGAAAAGAAACTCAGAACTTGAACAAGAGATCTCGAGTTGCAGGCAGATTAAGGAGAAAGCTGAAGAAGAGATTCATATAATGCGCACTCGAATGGCCAAATATGAATCACAGATTGAGACCATTCAAAATCAGAGAACACAACTTAAGGAACAGCTTGATGCGATTAACGCCAAACACATTTGTGATAAAGAGCAGATAATGCGCTTAGAAAGCAAAGTTATGGAAGAGAAGAAGATTAATGAAACTATAAACAAAGCGATCATTAGGAAAGATCAACTTGTGGAAGAGCTACAGGTGAATGTCAAATCTACAGAAGCTGAGCTAGAGAGGGCAAAAGGCGAGTTGATGTCTTTCAAGGTGGCAAATGAAGGGCTGAGAGCGGAGGAAAGCGAATACGAAGGGAGGCTGGCTTTATACAGAGAGAAACTTGTGAAAAACGAGGAGGAAGTGTTTGCACTTAGAGAATCAGCCATGACGCTGGAAAAGGAGATAAGCGCAACCAAATTCAAGAATGCCAGTCTGGAAGCTCAGTTAACAAACCTTCAACACGATAAAGAAGACTTCAAAAAAGAACTGGAAAGCTCTCAAGGCAATGTCACCAAGATGAAAAAAGAATTAAAGGTGGTGCAAAATCAAGTTCAAGAAATAAATCGAACTTGCGAAAATCTGCGCATGGAGTTACATGTAAAGGAAAACGCATTGGAAAAGGCAAGAGAGGATAAGGTTGCCTTGGAAACGGAAAAGTTAGCTTTAGTGCAAGATTGCAATTCGTTGAAACTTGATTATGAGTTGAGTCAGTCCAGAGCAAAGGAACTCGAGGACAGCTTGGATGAGGCAAATGTTAGTATCTCAAGACTGGAGTCAAGCAGCTTCCGCGAAGAAAATGAGGAGTTCGAGAAGTCATGGGATGCCAAGGTTTGGGAATCAGAGGCCCTCTTCAAGCAAAGTGAAGACAGAGAAAGAGTTCTACGACAAAAACTCGATGATCAAAAGAGCAAAATCAAAAGGTTGGAGGCAGAGAAGAAGAGTGCACAACACGAAAATCTGGAGTATAATCGTGAAAATGGCATACTCCAGAGGAGGTTACAAGAGTGTGAACTATCAATTGAGAAGTACGACCAAGAAAAAAGAGACCATAAAGATGAAATAATATCCTTACACGGTAAACTGACAGAATTTGAAGTGAAATATGATTATGAGAGCCGCGAGAAGGAATCTTTCAAACGGCAACTTGAAGACGCTCTTCAAAGAATAACGAGCAGCCGTGAGGAGTTTTTAGAGAACGATAAGCAACTTATTGAGCAGAGACTTGCAGCCGATGTTATGAAGAAAGAGATGGACGAAAAAGAGTTACTGACTGATCAGTTGAAGGCAAGCAAACTTTACTTGGAGGAAAGCATCGAGACACTTAAACACACTCTAGCGGCTTCTCGTGAAGACTGCGAGAGAACAAAGCTCGAAAAAGGGCGCTTACAGCAAGAAATCTTAACAATGACATTATCTAATACAGAGTATGAGACCCGGATACAAATGACCGCGAGTGATAGAGAACGAATTCAATTTGAGAACCAGGCTTCTCTTGCAAAAGTATCGTCGTTAGAGCAGCAGATTATTGAACACAACCGCGAGAAAGAAGCGGTACATGGGAAAATGGAAGAATGGAAGAGCAACTCCTTAATGCATCAAGAAAGCCTCGTAACAGCTGATAAGCACATTGCAGATCTGGAAGGCATGGTCGATGCTTTAAAGACAGACGCGATAACGAAAGATGGAGAAATTAAAGATCTTTGTACTCGGAACTCCAACTTAGAGAGAGAAGCGGATGCTTTGAAGATAAGGGCACACAAGCTAGAAGCGGACTACAAGGAGTTGGTTGAGCAGAACAGAAACCTTGGCACGCACAATGAATCCCTTTCACGTCTTAAAACTGTTGAAAAGTCTTCAGCTAGTTTACAAGAGAAAGCTCAAGACCTGGAAAGAGAGGTTTTAACGCAAAAAAGAAATGTTCTTGAGTTAGAAGCTAATAACCGAGCGATGTTCGAAAAGCAAATGGAACTGCAAGACGATCTTGTTGCCGCCAGAACTGAGGCGTCAAACTGGGAATCTAAACATGACATGGCACAAATACGAAAGAACGAAATGGAACACGAGATGCTAGCGCTGCAAAGAGAATTCGCCCCTCTGAAAGATGAACATCGCCATTCTGTATTCCAGCTGGAAAGTGCTCAAGAAGAAATGCAAGAGGCTCGTAATAAGATACTAAAATTAGAAATGGAGATTAACAAATCAGATAATCTTCGAATACAACTCGAACAGCAGGTGCAAGAATACAAAGCAACGCTCAAGATTAAAGATGAAGAACTGCTGAGTTTACAGCGGAATCTACAGGAGTCTCGCTTGCTGTTAGAACACAAGGGCTTATCAACCGGTGAAAAAGAGATTCCGACTGAGAGTTTGGCAAAGGAAAATCAAATCCTGGAAAAAGAGTTATTTATGCTACGTCAAGAGTTGAATAGCACACAAGGCTTATTAACAGCGGCTACGAGAGAAAGGGATGATGCAGATAAAGGGGTATTTACCCTTAAGAGAAACATGGTAGAAATGCAAGCAAAACTAAATGCATCTCAGCGACAGATTCAAGAGCTACAAAACAGTATCAGCGCTTGTCAAAGAAAGATGACAACATCTGAGGAAGGACAGCAAAAGGCAATTATTGAGCAAGTTACCCTCAGGTCACGGTTGGAAGAGGCTGACAAGAATGCGGTTTACAGCAAGGAAGAATTCTTCGAAACGCAAAGAGAGTTGTTCAGTCTCCGAGCCTTGGTCGAGAATTATAAAAAGGAGGTTGCGAAGAATGATGCTTTAATGAAAGAACAACGTACAAGAATCCGAGTTTTAGAAGACGAACTGAGATCCATGAAGCTGCGTATTGCACGTGAAAGCGATGAATACGAGAGTATACATAATGAAGTAGCGAAACTGAAATCACAACTTGAAGAGAAAGACCGTTGCATTTCAGTGACAGAAGACAATGTAAATAAACTACTTCAAGAAAACAGCAAGTTACGTTTTGAACTGTCGGACAGTCAAGCTCATGAATCGAGACAAAAACAAAACTTGGATGATTCAAAACATAGGGCGGACTTTCTTCATGAAGAACTTCTCTCCTTGCGTCAAAAAATATCCTACTTGGAAGCTCAAACCTCCGCTAAAGAAGATGAGCTTCAAGAAAACAGAAAGGAATTACTGGCTCTAAAAAGAACTAACTTTGGATTCAAGTCGAAATACGAGTCGCTTCAGTGTCAGAAACGAGAATTACAAACGGAACTCTCCAAAGCTAAAGTTAGTTCCATTGTCCATACACATGATGAAACTAAAGCAGGTTTGTACACCTCATTTGCCGAAAAGACATTAACAGAAGCAGTGATGGATGAGTCTGTTGCAAGACAGGATTCGTTTTTGATTACGAAAAACGAAGAACACGCGCAAGAGATTTCAAAATTGGATAAGAAAGTCCTTGATCTACAATCCAAGCTTGCTGCAGAAAGCGGTCAGAAAGAAAAGTTAGAATGCGAGGTGCTGTGGAGAACAAGAAGGATCGAGGATCTAGAAGAAAGGATTCTAAAAGATAACAAACATGATACAGACGCTAATGGTTTGCAGATAAAGATAGCGGCTCTTGAACAAGAACTCTTTGCATCCAAGGAAACAGTCTCACGGCTTAAAAAAGACCGCGATTCTTTTGAGGCGAAGATAAAGGCTACCGAAGAAAAGTTACACTTAGCTGAACAAAAGGCATCTCAGATGGAATCGGCTTACCTGGCGAGTCAAAATAGATGCGACGCACAACATAATAAATGTCTCGAGGCCCAAAGGAAACTATCTGTAATACAAGCATCTCCTCACACTCACAATGATTCACTAAGCTCGAGATCGCTTCAAGTAGAATTCCAAAGCCAGTTAAGTGAAGAAGAACAACTAAAGAGATTAATAGATGATGCAAAAAAAAGGAATGATAACTTGAGGAATGAACTTACCAGAAGTGAAAGAGAAAGAAGGGAATCTGAAGCTAGGTTAAGAGTAAATACAGGAAGGCAATCCATGGCAGCATCACTTCAGATTGAGACTGACGTATTCAAGAAGGAACTCGAGCAATATAAAGAAGACAACCACCGTCTTTGTACTGAGAAAGAAGACCTCGGCTCCCAGCTTCATAAACTCCAGCTTCGGATTACAGCGTGGGAGACGAATAACAGTGATATTAAGCAAGAGAGAGACGATTTGCGTTTCCAGCTAAGCAGTTTACAGAAGAGTTACTCCCAATTAAGAGGCGCCTCCGATTTTATGACACAGGACACCCACTCTTTCAACATCAGTAATGGCGAATCGCTTATCCCGGGACAACACAGCGAAGTCGAGATTCAACTGCTGAAAGAAGAAAGAGACAAGCTAAGTGGAGAGGTAGCTTCTTACAAACTGCTGCTTTCATCTCACAAAGAGAAAGTCGATTTACTTCTCTGGGAGAAAGTGAAGTTGAACAATAAAATCGAAGCATCTGAAAGAACGGTGTTTAGCCTAGAAGAAGCCAACAAGAAACTCCTTGCGGACAAAAGCCGACTTGAACAGCAGAAGTTTACTGTCATGGATAAGTCAAGCACCGATCATTTGCACGAATTTATCAGAGAGAAAGAAAGTGGAAAGATGTTCGAGTTGCGAATTGACTTGGAAAAGATGACAAGACAGAGGGATCAGCTACAACACTTGTTAGACCTGGTCAGGTCACGTGACGATTATGATAAGTGCATGCAGCTAGAGAGAGCCCACGGTCAGAAAATGGCGGAAAAGGACAGCGTCATCGATGAGCTTAGAAAGGACACTACAATACTGCAGTTTGAGCTTAGCAGACTGCGTCAAGAACAAGGCCTAAGCCAGACTGAAAATGAAAATTTGAGACGGAAATATATGGAGATATTGAGCGAGCGGGATCATCTGCAAAAGCAGTGTATCGAGTATAGGCTAAAGAGTGAAAATAATACATCGTTTGACAATGAGAGTCATATTGATGGCTACTGGCAAGAGCAAAGTGAGAAGAATGTTACCATTGGCAACCTCCGCACAGAGACATTTAAAATGCAAGCTGAAATTGATTCTACGAGAAAAGAGCTTTTGGAGAAAACGTTTCTGTCAGAGAGGAACAACATCGAAGCTGAGCGCTTGAGAGAGGAAACAAATTCGTTACGGAATACTCTTGCTAACAGCGTCAGAGAGAATGAAACTTTGAAGTTAAAACTGGACGATATTTGCAAGGAGAGAGATTTTCTCTTAAAAAACAAATGTTCGTTACAGTACGACTTGTCAGTCTCGCAGAGGAAAATGCCTGAAGCCATCATGACAGGAATTTCGAAAAAAGCGGAGCAAGAACTGTCCCTTGTTCAAAGTAAATTCGCCAAACTGGAAAACGATTATAAAGTAGTGAAGCAAGAAAATGATACGATAAAGTTAGAAATGGAACTAAAAATTAAAACAGAGGTATGGAGCAAGCAGGAGTCTATCTACGAACTCGAGAAAGAAATGCGCAAACTCAAAGCAGAAAATGAGTACTATCAGGAAATTATAGATGAGAAAAACGCAAACCTGGGCAAACTGCGCATGCAAATTTTGTCGTGGCAGAAGGAGGCGGAAAAATTAGAGAGGGAACTTTACGTGTCTCAGAAAGCTTATGAAAAATGCGACCGGCGGTTGAGAGAAATTTTCAACTCTGAGCATGAACTTTTGACCGTTGAAGATCTCCGTAGTTTGGTCAGCGCTTCTCCAGTCTTGAGCACGCGCAGTGTGTCAATGTGTGAAAATAGCGTCACAGGTAAAAGGCTGATCGGAGACAATAGCTTAAGTTTGAGCAGCATTCGTTACAGTTTTTGTCAGAAGTAAAATAAAACGGACAACCAGGGTGTATTCTTTTGGACTATTACAGAAAACAAATTACAAAGAAGGTCCTTTATACCTTGGCTAAAAAACGTATACCTTTGTCACATATTCTGTTAACTGAATACAAGAGGAATAGAATCAATGCTGTCTTTTGGAAATTTTAGCCGCAAATCTGAGACCGTTGCGGATACGTTAAAACATTTCTTATCTATTGGCTGACTTAATTTATATGGACTGTATCGTACTACGACATGCATGCACAACTCTTTCCATTGCTTGACTAAAGTCATTAAGTAATGCACTCGATTATCGTTCTTGTACTTCATTTTGACGTTATTTGTGATCTCTTACTTTCTACTACTGAACAGATGCACGGAAAAATGAAATCTTCTTGTTAAATAGAACTGGATAATAAATGACAGGAAACTTACACAAAAATCATGCTGCTTGTACGTTGGGTCCTTGAGGGTGCAAAATAAATTAGATTTTGAAAAAGTGGCCTTATTATATAAGTAGTTGAAGAAGCTCTTGTTTTCTGTGCCTACTTTGAAAGTAAGATGCGTTCATTTTCCTTTTTCAGCTTTGTACAATAGTGATCGAGGACCAATTTCTTCTTAGGCCCTATTAGCATGGAAAGGGGATGATCCTAGCAGATCCTAGTGTTAAGATCATTCTAGCCCCAGGGTTATCTTCGCTCTTGTTATTGTCGCCCGCCTTCTTGCTTTGCAACCGCGCCAAACTCAAAGGTACTGTGGCCATCCTGCCGAATTTTTCTAGAAAACCAAATGAAAAATTGATCTTGGAAGTCGCATTTATGCATGTAAACCAAATGGTAGTTTCTTGGTGTTGCGGATGGTGTGATCACCAAATGACGTAAAACAAAAGATTCAAAAGACACTGAACAATACCCACAACACAACACAAAAGCTAACCAACAATAGCTTCCGCAACACCAAGAAACACCCAACCAAATGAACCTTTTAGGATCATTCCAGCACTAGGATCATCCTCTTTCCATATATCAATGTGTTATCAATGTATTATCAAGTGATTAAGTGCTACAAATAAAGACAATTGTCAAACTAAAACTATGGTCTTGATTTACCATCAATTCTCAGACTGAGATCAGGGTGACCCAATCAACGAGAGATGTTTAAAGGGAACCTCCATTGTGATAACAAGTTGGCGTTAAATTATTGGAAATAAAGTCTAAATTTCGATTCGAATAGGAAGGAAATTTCAGTATACAAAAAAAATGGATATGAATATTTAACAATTGGTTCATGCTTTAGCGTGCACTATCGAGTTATGGCGGCACGTGGGAAGTTTGGAGAGCACGAAAGAAGCGTAACCGTCTAGCTTCTTGAGTGCTCTCCAAACTTCCCACGTGCTCCATAACTCGATAGTGCACAGCTAAAAGCATGAACCAATTGTTTTATATCATAGCCGGTGGAATTGTGCATCAAGTCCGACGCGAAAAACGGACAACAATATCAGAAGTGATTGTTCGCGGTAAGCGAAATATTAAGCAAAATAGGAATTGGTTTTATTTCAAATTTTCTGTTGAAAGCTCGAGTTTTATTTTACTGCAGTTTAAATACAAAATTCTTTATTTTTAAAAAAGAAATCACGGTCAAGAATGGCACTTTTATTTATCAGCGTGCACTATCGGGATTTTGAGCACGCTTAAGTATACTGAAAGAAACATAGAATGCACGATCACTACAACAAACCGTTGAGAATGGCCGGATCTGGGTTTCCAGACCTAGATCAGTATTAATACTTGAAGTGAAACACTATTATATTCCACTTTTATTTTATTACTCATGCGCGAAGCGGCATGAGGTAAGGTTTCGGCTCCGTTTTTCTTGTTATTTTTATTTTTTGTGTCACGATTTTGCATGCAAATTTAGTCGTAATACTGTTTTTGAGAATTGCTAAAATTAAAAAATATCCCAGTCGTCAATCTTAATTCTTGTGCTTCCGACCTTTTACCTTAGTTAAGCTTCTCATCAGCTTTCTGTTCAGAGAGCTCCGCTGTTAGGCTAAGCTACTGTTACTCCTAAGAGTTCAGTTCTAAAGGTAAAAATACCGAGGGACTTCCATACTCGCTCGCGGGGACTCGCTTTTCATTATTTTTATAGAAAAAGCGAAATATAAGAAATAAAAATATATGTACGGGGATGCTCGTCGGCAATTTTAAATAAAACCCCTAAACAAAAGCAAACTGGGCGTGGCTCAAGCAGTATTTGACGAATAAGAGTTATAGTGACTTTAATGGCTATATAAAGAATAGAGCTTTTCCGTCTTAATTCCTTAGAGATGCAAATTAACACGTCATGATCGTAGGCATGCAAATGAGAGGTTCTTGTTTCCTTTTCTTTTGCCCGGATTACAAGCTTGTACAAAAAGTGCCGCAATTTTGAATGTCATTCGATTTCTTTTTGCATCAGTTTGGCGGGCTGCAATTAAATAGAAACAAGGACCTCTCATTTGCATGCCTACGATCACGACGTGTTAATTTGCATCTCTAAGGAATTAAGACGGAAAAGCTCTATGTGTCCACATCTGATGCTTTCATATATCAATAGAATTTAAATGCATAGGCCTTTATCACGCGGCGGCCATGTTGACTCCCTGGAGAATAAAATGCTTCGTTTTTACCCGCCCAACCTCGTTTTCAACTTTTTCACTGCGAGGCGTGATAAAGAACTATTGTCATAAATCTTTAGTTATTCATTCATTGGCTCTTTGGTACTCTTTTGAAATAGGAATCTAGACTGTTGAAACCCTAAATGATACATTGATGGCTAAACATATCGGTGTTCGTTTTTGAACACCCTTAGTGATACCAAAATCTGTAATTTACACCTGAGACGAGACTACGAGTATCCCCGTACGTTTTACATGGGCCTCTACCTCCACCCCCATCCCCCGCCCCACCCCACCCCGCCCCTCCCCGCCCCAGATAAAATAATACCCAATTTCATATCATTTGACACTCAAAAGCGTGGAAAAGTCGGCTCCCGCGCAGGAAATCCTCGTGCGCCAGGAATGGTGGCACCATGCGACCGTTTTGCGCGAACTTGCTTTTTGTGTTTCCTGCGAACGCAACAAATCTGTTACAAACTAGCCTCTAGGAATTGGTTCTTTCGGAAAAGGGCGCGACGGCGAAGTGCATGCGACGGTTGGGAAGAGAGAAGCTATCTGGTGAGGTCACGAATTCGTTTTTGAGAGCGGAATGGTCAAGTCAAGCCTTCTTATTGGGAAACGGGCCGAAATTGTTTTACAGTCTCCAACATTTTCACTCCCCCATGCCACGGCGTATTCAGTCGGGGCCCCTCCCTTATGATGGATTCTGGACCCGCCACTTGAATACTTGAAGGGCAGTTCTCCTGGTCTCTTCGATGTCCGCATCAACGGGATTTGACTGTAACGAATTCAGGTGTCACGAAGCTTTTTAGAACCTCTAACTTTGTTTGCCCTGGGTATCACGAAACTGTATTGTTTTAGAGCTAGGGTCCATACTTGGTGCCCGCCCAACTAATCACTGGTTCTCTTTGCTTGCTTGTTCCTTATTTTCTATAGTTTCTTTTAAACTGCTTTCCGAGGAAAATTAAACAATTTTACATCAGTATGACAGGATGAATTATAACGACATACATCAATTGGCCTTCAGTTACCAGAGACAGACAGTTTCCCCAGAGACAGACATTGAATTATGTCGTGTGGCTCAAGCTTTGTGTCTATGGACCACATCTCATGGTGTGACAATTGAATTGAAAGCTATTAAGCAATTTGTTTTCCATATTGAACAACACAAGATTTGAAATTTTTCTTGAATTTTAGTTTTGAGCTCTTTTGGGGTTGAAAGGGTTGAAGTACCCTGTCCCCCCCCCCCCCCCCCCCCCGGGCCCTGTACAAACGTGAAAGAGAACATTGACAAGAGTTCTATAATTCGAGGTGAAATAAAAGCGACAGTTTGTCAGCTCTCGTTCCCATTTTAACATTTTACTGTAAATACGACGCCATTGCTGGATGAAGAAAAACGTTTATTAATATATGAGCAAAAAATAAAAGGTCCACTCTATTTATTCTAATTTGCCTGTATAACAGCTTAACTCCGTTTGATTACATTTTAAAGGAGTCATTGACAAAAATGCATTGCCGGTTAATTTTAGTAACAGACATTGACTACATAAACACTAAATATGCAATTTTGCAACAATCCACAAAAAGAATTATGAGCATTTATTGCACATTCATGTTTTAATGTGCTTTACTAGCTCCTTGTTGTCACGTGTATAAATAAAGTATTGATTGATTATTGATTGATTGATTGATTAGATATGTATTGAATTTGCTTAGAACATTTTTTTGAAATTTTGTAACAAGAAATAACAAAAAACCCTAATTGTTTTTATGATATGAGAGTCCAACTCGGAATGCTTCAATTCTATATTAAATCTTGCCTGTTGTGTTCTGACACTCTGTATTTACCAATAAAAGCTGCGTCAAAAATATAAACTATTGCATGACTTTATATGAATACTTTTAATTAAATGCTATGAGGTGGATTCAAATTGCTAGTGAATTATTTACCAGTTGTCAGTTTTGCTAAACTTATTGGATCCAAAAAATTAACTTTCTTCATAACTAATCGGGCGCCTAATATTTCTGGCATCCCAGCAAATTGTGTATCAGTTCTCAGTTATAAGGCGAAATAATTCCACATTAAACGTTCCCTATGACTGCTACATGCACCTAACTTTGTTTGTATTCAGTTCTGCATGTTTACTTATATTTATACAATGAACTGAATACTACGCGCTCTGATTGGTCGTTGCCTATGATCTATCAGAGTATAGACGCACGTCTGACGTCAGAGAAATTGTTTGCTTTGTTTTGACCAACATAGCGCACTGTTTTGAAAATGTTTAAGAGATTATTCTGGATTGAGCAAGTGAAAGGCTCGAAAAATGTTTAGCAGGAGCTGTTTACGAGCAAGAAAAAGAGGAAACCAAGACGAAAAGTGTTCTTGGCGATTTGAAAAATACCTAAACTGGAACAAATCTTCGAACAGTCGAGCGCTACGAGGCAAGTTCGTAATTTTACTGTTTTACTTTTCTGTTCATTGTATAAAACAAATAGATTCCATTTTGCCGTGTGTCTGTTCAGTTATAGATTACAGAAGACGTCAAAATGTGCTAAGAGTGCAGTCAGACACTCGCCTGCGGCTCGTTTGCCACTTTTGTTCTTACCACATTTTGACGTCATCTGTGATCTATAACTGAACAGACACACGGCCAAACGGAATCTATTGGTTAAATAGATTCTAATGCTAAAAAAGGTTCAAATGTCCAGCAAATTGTTTATCAGATCTCAGTTTTTTTTATCACTGTGTTGGGCATCACTGTGATGGGCATGCAGCTCTGTCATGCTCCTTTCCACCGTCTTTATCTGACGATTGTCGTCGCTCTTGGTCACGATCACGATCCCGAGCCCAATCTCGATCCCTGGTGCTGTAGTAGCTCCTGTCTCTGTAGCTACTTCCTCTGTCCCTGTCACGGGTGCTCTCCTGGTCTCTTCCTGCTCCATAGCGGCTACTTCCCGACTCTCTTTTTCCACTCTTTTTGTCTTCCTCGTCTACCGGTGTGCTGCTTCGTGGTTTCAACAGAGAGGCATAGTCCGGCTCGGACTCTATGGGTTTGCTTTCAACCACATCTATCTTCTCGCCAACGTGGTCTTTTGGTTCGCTGGTCCTCTTCCTTCGGCCATGAGAAAGGTCTTTACTGAGGATTTCTCCCAATTGAGAGTGCTCCAAGTCGCTAGGTCTGGAGACGTCGTCATTATGTAGACTGTTTTCGCTTGTGGAGCGGTATATTCCGGGCCTGTTCATCAGTCCCTCCTGATAAGACAACATCAGTTTGTGTTCCCGCCGAGTTGGCTTGCGTTCCACGATTAGGGTGGTAGAGGCCTGATCACTGGGTACAGATGTGGCCAACTGCTCCCGGAGCTGATGTAGCTGCTTTTCGTACTTTTTGACGAGATCATCTTTGTCTTTAATCTTGCTCTTTAGAATATCTTGTTCAGCTTCCAGCTCAGCTGTTTTGACCTTGTTGTAGTTCATCTCCTCCATCAGCTTGTTATCTAGCTTGGTGTTGTCGTCTTTCAGGGTCTTGTTGTCTTTCTGTATCTCGTCATTTCTCTTCTGAAGATCGGTAAGGCTGGATTTGGCTGCGTCGCATTCTTCTCTCAAACGTTCTAACTCCATTGCTATTTCCATCTTTTCCCGTTGCAACATTTCAATTTTGCCATCTTTCTCCTCGATTTCTTTCTTGTAAACTTCGCTTTGACCTCCGTAAAGTGCTGTAATCTGCACGGCTAACTGCTTGTTATTATAATCGAACCTACTGTTGTACTCATCCAGTTGCCTCTTCAGATCATTCTTATCTTGCTTAGCTTGGTCCAGATTTTTCTGAAGCTTGTTGTTCCTGTCGTTTAGGGTATCGATCTCCCTCATCAGTTGTTTTTCTTTCTCTGGATCCGTTCCATCCTTTCCGCTTCCCACCATATCTTGCAGGTATTCGTTCTCCTTTTCAAGATCTTTATTCTCCTTTTCTTTGAGCTTGTAGTCATTTTCCAGCTTGGTTAATTTAACATGAAGTTCTTTGTTGTCCTCTCTAAGGTTTTTGCTCTTGTCGTGCAATTCTTCATTTTCGTCTTTCAGTGATGACATCAGACTCCCACCTTTCTGAATTTCTCGTTCTAGTTCTGCGACTTTTTCTCCCAATTCTCTTATCTTCCTTTCCTTCTCATTATGAAGATCTCGCGAGGGTCTTCTCTTCACGATGGATGCGTCACCGGCTCTCTTCAATTCTCTTTCCAAATCTGCTTTCTCCTTCTTGAGCTTTTGCAACTGTTGCTCCAGATTCTTGTTTTCGTCTTTTAAATCGCCGTTCTCTGCCTGAACTTTAACTTTTGACTCCTCAAGATTTTCCATATCGTTTCGTAAGTCATCATTGTTCTGATTTGCCAGCGTTAACTCGTGGCGAAGATCTTCAAACTCTTTGTCCAGCCTGTTGTTTTCTGCCTCGCCTTCTTGAAGTCTTTTCTTTACATCATTCAATTCATCTTGAAGTCTGTCGTTAGCGATTTGCATGTCTTTAAGCTCGTTCTGCAGCCGTTTAGCCTCATCTTCCGCAGCTTCTAACTCGATTTGCAGTTTGTCTTTATCTCTCTTTATTCCATCTACATCATCATCGAAAAACATCGTTGGAGCACTTTCGACTTCAACGACCGACTGTACCTGAATCATGTCATTCTGGTTGTTCAGGCTGTCCTTTAGAGCATCATTCTCGTTCTGAAACTTCAATAGATCGTTTCGGATCTTCTCGTTGTCATCTTTGGCTAACTTGTGTCCCATTTCCAGCTGTTGCAGTTTGACTTCTAGCTGTTGCTGGTCTAGCGTTAACTCCTTGTTCGCCATCATCAATTTTCGATTTTCACCATTCACCTCGTTGAGCTCCTTACGGAGTTCTTCCAAGTCCTTGTCCAATTCATCCTTGTCCTCTTTCAGTATGTTCACTTGGTAGATGAGCTCTCTGTTCTCTTGTAGGAGCTTGTTATCAGGACCTTGCTGACCTTTCTTCAGCTGTCGCAACTCTTCTTTGAGGTTGTCGTTCATTTTGTTCACTTCGCGTACCATCGTCTCCTGTTGATCTAATTTCGTCTTATAGATGTCTGTATCGTGTTTCAGAGTCTCTACTTGGCCCATAAGTCTTTGAAGTTCTTTCATTGCATCAGCCTTTTCGTCCAGGGCGTTTTGAAGTGCCTGCGAGTCTCCTCTGATGTCGATGTTAACAGAGTCAAGTGGACCAGCATCGGTGTCATCCTGATCAAGTTCGTCCATCAACTCGGCAATTCTCTTATCACGATCAGCAAGATCATCTTTCAAATCGTCTATTTCCTCTTCCTTAGTTGCATTGGATTTCTCGAGTATCTTGATCTGTCCTTTGGCTTTCTGAAGTTCCTGTTCCAGGGGGGCATAATTATTTTTACGCCATTCTAGCGCCTTGTTTTTGTCTTCCTTGTGTTTGTCTCGCGAAGTTTGGAGGTTTTTCTTCAGCTCAGCTTCACCGTTTCTCAAGCGATTTACTTCGTCCTCCAAACGATCCTTTTCTCTCTTCTGCTCGTTCACTTCCGCTTCTAGTCTTGCCATCTTGGTGCGATAAGCGGCCATGTCGCTTTTAGCCTTTTCTTTCTCGCGAAGCGCGTCCTGGCAACTTGCTTCCAATTCTTGATATTTCTTTCTGCTCACAACATCTTGGTTCTGCTTGGGAATGTCCACCGCATTCAGCTGGTTTTGCAGAGCCTGGAACTTCTTTTTCAGCAATGAAAGATCATTTTCTGCCTTGTTTTTCGCATACTTGAGTTTCTCGTACTCGACCTTCAGATCGGAGTTCTTCTTCTCCAAGTTTGCATAGTCTTTCTTCAGTTTATCTTTCTCATTCTCCAATTTTCGGATTTTGTCTTCCAAACGCTGAATCTCACTCTCTTTAGACACTAAACCGCGTTGGAGTTCTTCAATATCTCTTTGAGCTTTCTGTGAGTTTCTCTTAGTTTCCTTATTGGTTGCTTGCAAATTAATAATTTCGTCTTTCAGGCGATCTCGCTCTTCGCGGAATGATTCAGACGGACCAGACACTTGTGAAATTTTCACATCTTTCTCTCGAAGTTTCAGCTCAAGTTCCATCTTTTCGTTGCTGACATCCTGGTATTTTTGTCGGTATTCCGCGAGCTTATTTCTCAGGTCGTTTAGATATTCATCGCTCACTCCAGACTTTATAGAAACCACAGTGCTTTTGGCTCCCAATTCCTTTCGTAGCTGCTCAATAATCTTCTGAAGCTCAGCAATTCGCGCTTCCAGGATCTTCTTCTCGTCATTTGCAGCCTTCAAGTTTACATTAGCGTTCTTAAGCTGACTGCGAAGGGCGTCGATTTCTTTCTTGGCTGCCTTTAGCTTGTCTCTGGCGTCATCTACTTGACTTTGAGCTTCTTCCAAAGCGCGATCCCGCATTTCAATTTCTACGTTCAATCCATCGACCTTCATCTTGTATTCCTCTCGCTCATGAACGGTATCATGGTACTTCGCTTCCATATCGTCCATATCTGCTTGGAGTTTAGCAATGTTGTTTTCAGCAAGGCGAAGTTCTCTTAGCAGCTTAGTGTTCTCTCTGTCTTTACTGTCGACATCTTCTCTCAACTCTTCAATAACTTGTTTCAAGCGGTCAGAGTCTTTGTCGCCACTCTCCAGAATGGCGTAGAGCTCGTTGATTTTACGTTGTTTTTCGATAACATCGTCGTTCTTGTCCAACAGATCCTGCTGTGCAGCTTCCAGTTGTTGCTGCAACAACTTCATTTTGGCCAATGCAGCATCTTTCTCGGCATCTGCGTTACTTAACTCGTTATGGGCATCTTGCAACTCGTCCTTTAAAAGCTCAAGTTCGCGTTCTGCGGACTGATACTTATCATTCATTTGATTAAGCTCGTCTATGGCCTCTGGCAACTTCTTTTCCAGCTCGTTGATGCGGTGTTCAGCATCTTTGAGATTGGTTTCGAGACGATGGTTTTTACCCTCCGAGTCTCCCAGCTTGTTTTTATAGTCGCTCAGTTGCCCGCGCAAAATGTCGTTTTCCATTTCTTCCCTCTTCATCTTCTCTTTGAGGTCCATGTTTTCGTCTTCAAGTTGACTCAGAGCGTCTGGATCTGCACCGAAATCAAACCCTGGTGCCGCTGCATACTGTGTGTCTACAGTCGCGACATTCATGGGCGAAATTTCGATGACGTCGTGTTTCTCTGCGAGTTTAACTTGAAGGTCTGCGATTTCATCCTCAAGTCTGTTCTTAGTTTCCCTCAACTCATCAATGTCCTTCTCGTCCCGCTGGAGTTCCAAGTTTAATACTTCGATCTTCTCCTCTCGATCCAAGATCGTTTTGCGGTTTGGCTCGATTTCGTGCTCTACTAAATGTCTTATCTTAGCTTCTAAATCATCGTTGTCCTTTTCCACTTCTTCCCTTTTCGCTTGAGCATCTGCCAACTGATTCTCGAGATCTTCTGCATTCGCATTAACTGCCTTGAGGTCTTCCAGAGCACGATCTCTCTCTCCCTGCATGCGAGTGAGATTTCGTCTCAGTTCAACGAGAGTTATACGTTCAAGGTCGTTCAGCTGTTTCACAAACTGTGCCTTTTCTTCCTTCAATTTGCCGCAGTTGTCTTGAGTTGATTTCAATCTGGACTCCAATAATTCCACCCTCGTTTCTAAATCGGTCTTCTTGCCTTGTAATCTACCAACCGCTGCATGACGATCTTCCTTTTCTTTTTCAACCTTATCTAAGTCCAACCTAAGATGTACGTGTTCCTCATCAATGGCAAGTAGCTTGTCTTGCGTTTCCTTCAGGCGCCGTTCGGTTTGCGCTAACAGGGTCTCGAGAGAAATAATTTTATTCGTGTCCTCTTCGGCCTTGGTTAGCAATATTGTTTTGTCCGTTCGAGCTTCCTTCGCCTCCTTCTTAGCGTCCTCTTTTTCGCGGTTGCATCTTTCCAACGATTTTAAAGTTTCTTCCAGTTTTCTCTGTGTATGCACGTTGGGTTGATCCTCGATGGCTTTGTGTCGAGCTTTCTTCGCGTCTGCATCTGCTTGACGAAGGCGGTTTTCGGAGTGCAGTAACTGTTCCCTAAGTTGATCCTCGCGAGCCTCGCTCTTCTTCAGCAGCGTCTCCAAGTCGTGGACTCTTTCGTCAGGATTACTGCGGAGCCTTTCATCCCTGAAGCTTACTGGTGGTGCGGACTGAACCACGGACACGTTTGCTACAGTCTGCATGTTGTTGCCCATCTCCTTAAGCTGGGTTTGAAGCTCTTTTACGCGATTGCGATTAATTTCATTTGCACTCTTATGGGACTCTATCTCTTTCCTGGAGGAGGTAACAGTATCTTCTAGAGTAATGATTTTTCGTTTGGCTGCGTTAAGCTGTGAATCTTTTTCTTTCAATTCTGACTCCAGACGACCAATGATGCGGTCTTTTTCTTTAAGCTTGTTACGAGCCAGTTCCAGCTCTGGCTTGAGCTTCCTTAATTTGGTATTTAGCTCATCGATTTCATTTATTAAATCTTTTTTTTGCTTGGTAAGGACCTTGTTGGTGTTGTCAGCGGCATCTAATTTGTAATCCTTCGAGTCCAATTCGAGCTGCAGCTTTTCGTTTTCTTCTTCTTCCTCTCGCACTTTCTCCTTCAGCTCATCGATTTCGCGTTTGTGATCCTTGTTACGATAATCCAACTTTTTGTTTTCATCTTCCAGCGTCTCGTTTTTGGCTAAAGCTACCTTCAGTTGCGGCCGTAAGTTTTCTAGTTCCTCCTCCAGTTCTTTGCATTTTTGAGTCAGTGATTCCACGGTAGCTACGTGTTTCTGGACTGTCTTTCCAAGAGTGGAGTTAACTTTGACCTGTTCTGAGAAATCGAGATCTTTGTTGCTGTAATCTTCTTTGCTCTGCGTGAGTTTCGCGTTGGAATCTAAAAGGCATTCCTTGTACTTGTCCCTCTCAAGTGTCAGTATGTCCACCTTCTTCTGCAACTTTTCGATCTGAGGTTTTAAATATTCCAGTTCGTCTTCCAAGTCTTTTTTAGCATCCATCAGATCCTCTTCTTGCTTCTCGAGATCATTGATTTGTTTTTTCATTTGCGCCGCCCTTTTTTCCCAATCTTCGTTTTCTGCATTGACACGATGTAAATCTCTCTGCAAACTTGCGTTCTTGTCTTCACCATTCTTTAGGTCGCTTTGGAGATGTTCTTCGACATTGATCAGCCTGTTGTTCTCATTTTCAAGTTCGTAGATCTTCTGACGGAACGGTGCTAAATCTGTTTCGAAGTCAAGTGTGGGCGCACTGTACGAGTAGGACACATCAACTGGTTGTATTGCATCGCTGCTTCGTTTTGGTTCCATGTGGTGGATTTTTTCGAGGAGACTGGCCACTTGCACCTCAGCATTCTCTTTTTCTTTCTTAATCTTCTCGAGTTGAGCTTCCAGATAACTGATATCCTTCTTTTTCTTGTCCAGATCATCATCCAAGCTCTTTATCTCGCCATCTTTGAAGTCGCAAAGTCCTGTAGCACTTAAGAGATCTGACTGACTCGTTTCGTAGTTTGATTCGAGATGTGACAATTTATTGTTGAGCTCGTCAATCTTGTTGTTCTTCTCCGCCAACTCGTTCTTGTATTGTTCGGCTTCTTCCTGGGCTTGCGCCAGCTTCTTTTTCATATTTTCGGACATCTTGCGTTGCTTAATTGTCTTATCCGCCCAATCTTGCACTTGATTCTGGAACACTGTCTTGTCCTTGTTAGTGGTATCAAAGTCGTCTTCCAACCGCAACAGCTTCTGATTGAGATCAGCGTTCACCTTCACTTGGTGGTCTATTTGTTGTTCGGATTCTTTCAATTTGCTCTCCATCTTCTCCATCTTCCGAATCAATTCGTCAAAATCTTTCTGCACGGACTCTTTCTCCTTAACACTGACTTTGTAATCACTATCCAGGTCACCATACCTCTTCAAATATTTCATGTTGGTCTCACGTAAACCAGCCATATCTTCATTGACCTCTTCCAACTTCGATTCAAGTTTGGCAATGGTGTCTTCGTGAACGTCGATCTGTTCATCCAACTGCAAAATTTTCGTCTTCAACTTATCTATGGTCGTGTCCCTCCTCTCTATCTCTTTCTTGTCGTTCTCGATCGTCCTTTCAGCCTTATGCAGATGGCTCTTGATGTCGTTGTAGTCGTTCTTAAGCCGGTCATAGTTTCCTTTCTCGTTTTCAAGCTCAGCTGCCTTCTTTATGCTCTCCTTCTTCTCATCTTCATACTTGTTTTTCCACTTGGTGATTTCTTTATTGGCCGCATCGAGTTTCCCCTTCAATTCATAGTTGTCATCTATCACAACAACAGCAACAAAAAGAGTTTATTTCAGCGTAATACCATACATGTAGCATAAACAAATCCTGGCTTATTGCTATTAACATTATTTAGCAAATTACGAAATTAATAAAAACATTTTCCGTCGCTAATATTTTAACTCCCCTTCCGCTAGCCCTAGCCTGAGCAGTACTATCCTGTGGTACTGCATGTTTATTGTGTTTTACAAGGTGGTTCTAACTTTTGAGTCTGTGGATGAAATCCTAAAGTGTGACCATTTAAATGAAAGATACTGGGCAGTACTTTCCTGTGATGCTGTTAATTATGCTGTACAAGGTGGTTCTAACTTTTGAGTCTGGTTGAAACCCTAAAGTGTGACCATTCAAATGAAAGCTATTGAGCAGTACTTTCCTGCGGTACTGTTTATTATGCTGAACAAGGTGGTTCTAACTTTTCATGTAGTCTGTGAATGAGACCATTCAAATGAAAGCCTCAGCAGTAAACTCCTGTGGTGTTGTTCATTATGCATGCTATACAAGGTATTTCAAACTTTTCATGCAGTCTGTGGATGAGACCATTCAAATGACAGCTTCTGAGCAGTACTTTCCTGTGTTGCTGTTTATTATGCTGTACAAGGTGGTTCTAACTTTGAGTATGGATGGAATCCTAAAGTGTGACCATTCAAATGACAGCTAATGAGCAGCACTTTCCTGTGGTGCTTTTTATTATGCTGTACAAGGTGGGTCTAACTTTTGAGTCTGGATAAAATCCTCAATGTGGCCATTGAAATGAAAGCCTCAGCAGTACACTCCTGTGGTACTGTTCATTATGCTGTACAAGGTGGTTCTAACTTTTCATGCAGTCTGTGAATGAGACCATTCAAAATGGCAGCTACTGAGCAGTACTTTCCTGTGGTGCTGTTTATTATGATGTACAAGGTGGTTCTAACTTTGAGTGTGGATGAAATCCTAAAGTGTGACCATTCAAATGCCAGGATTAAATCCTACAGTGTGACCATTCAAATGAAAGTCTTAGCAGTAAACTCCTGTGGTATTGTTCATTATGCTATACAAGGTATTTCAAACTTTTCATGCAGTCTGTTGATAAGACCATTCAATGACAGCTATTGAGCAGTACTTTTCTGTGTTGCTGTTTATTATGCTGTACAAGGTGGTTCTAACTTTTGACTCTGTGGGTGAAATCCTAAAGCGTGGCCATTCAAATAAATGCTACTGAGCTTTCCTGTGTAACTGTTTTTTATGCTGTACAAGACTGTTCTAACTTTGTTGGAGTCTGTGGATGGAATCCTCACGTGTGACCATTCGAATAAAAGCTTTTCGCCAGCACTGTTATGCGCTGTTGTTGGTTTTGACGATATTTATCAAAAATAATTTTGATAAATAAAGTTCACTTAGCATAAAATAGGATTGACAGGATTAACTCCTTATTGACCCAGTCTTCTCACCTTCAAGTATCTTCACTCTATCGTTCAGCTCCAGCACTTTCTTTCTCAGGATCTCGTTCTCGTTACTAAGCCCGTCGTCCACTCCAAACGAAAACCCAGGTGGCGCAGACTCAACCACAGGCGCACTTTCCACAACATTGACGTTATAAGTCTTCAACTCCGGTTCGGCCATTCGCCTGTTGAGATCATCTTCCAGCTCTCTAATTCTCTCTTGCGCGGAACGCAGATCCGAGTCTAACTTGTCGTTTTTATCACGCATTGTTTTCTCCGTGTTATACAAGGAAGAGATCTGCTGTTGAGCTTTCTCGAGGTCATCTTCAGCTTTCTTTGCATTGCGCTCGGCTGTAGCTTTCATCTCTAAGACTATTTCCTTCTCCTTGCGCAGCTTCTCCTTCTCTTCTTCGTCCTTGTCATGTTGCTCTTCAGCACGGCGAAGTTCCTGGTCAAGCTGGGCGCTCCGTTTTTCGAACACCTCCTTATTAGTTTCGGACTTGTTAAGCTTCTGCTTCAATTCGAGAATCACCTAATTAATGAAACATGAAAATTCCCAAATTCATTTTGTAAAAAGTTAAGCAAACAGCACCAAAAGAAAGTACTATTGGGAACTGTCAATTGAATGTCACACTGTAACCGCTCAATAGTTAGAGCCACATTATACGACGGGTGAGGTGACATTATATCAGTTTATTAGTGAATTATATCAGTACCAGGGTTGTGTGGTCAAGGATCGCCCGGAGACTTCCGAGAACGTCCGAAGATTAAACGACGATTTCCGAAAATTTCTGACCGAAAACTGAGAATAACAACTGTTTGATTCGGTGAAATGAAATTATATCACTTTTTTCACTTCTGATCGGTTGAGTAAGTGGCGCGACCCCGATTCGCATAGTTTAACCCTTTTAGCCTTGAGGCGAATCCGGTCCCTTTATTATAAACTGGTAGCTAAAAACTCTATGTCCATGTATGATATACCATTTGAAAGGTCTTGATGAGAGTACAACTCATAATTTATGCCGTTTTAAATAGAGAAAGTTATGGTTTTGATAGAAATGGGTTTAAAACATAAAAATAGAAACGTTTAGCAAAGTCCTTATCTTCATACATGCTAGGAATACCTCCAAACTATACCTCATTTGCAGCTCCCGGTGAGTAAAATAACATGAATTCTCTCTTAGAGCACATAAACATTAACAAAAAGACATTGAAGGGGTAGTCAATCACATCACATAAAGTAGGGGTATGATTTTATGTGTTCAAAGCATAGATCTTTCCAAGACCATTTTGGTGGCCAAAATCCATTAAAATTGACCAATTGATATTGAACAAGTCATGTGATTATAAACAATTATTGGATGAGGTTTTTGTGATATCCTGAATAATCAAGGTCAAGGTTTTGTTATCAGCCGAAACCGAAGGTTGAGGCTGATAACACTTACCGAGGTCTTGATTATTCTGGATATCACAAAAACCGAATCTAATAATTGTTTTATTATAATTATTTTGTTTTAAAGATAATAACAACAAACAAAAAATTTTTCAACGTTTGTGCTAGTTCCTTTTTGTTACCCGGCTCCTGAATGTTTTTCTCCTTAAGGTATTCGTGGAACAGTTCCTTCGCAACTTTTGTCGATCTTTTTGTGTTTTACTTGGCTGCCGTGTGTAAAGCCGCCACTCACCACCTGTGAACTTGGCATTGCTCTTGGAAATAATGCATTGCGCGCGCACCCTTCAGATTATTCACTGATAAATGAATAATCTGTAGGGCGAGCTGGTTTCCAGAATTAACTGTAGGCCAATGAGAAGACAGATAGTGACTGCATTGAATAATAATGCACAATGTGACACTCAGGGCATTAAGGGTTAAATCCAAACCTTGTTCTGAAGCTCGCTAATGAGAATTTCCAACTTCTCGATTTTGCTGCGACTAGACAGGACCTCCTCCTTGCGCGCATCTGCCTTCTTCTGTGCTTCAACCAACACCCTCTGCAAGTCTCCGATCTTGACAAAAGGATAAACAAATGAGAAAATAATAAGTTAAATTATTGTTTATATGACACCGGTGCTTGCTTTCCTTTCAAAACTACAGTTGTAATCTTTTGAGATCGTCCAAAAACGAGGAAACACTTATAAGCCATTGTAAATTCAGTGTTTGACTAAGAATGTTTTCAAATGGTATTTTAAGGTGATTCCCTAGTATTGCATTGCGCATCACTACTGCGCATAATATCTTGCGTCATTTGCGCGTTCACGAGCGCGCACGCACTCCGAAGCAATAGGGTATCCTTTGAGGATTTAGTTCCCTAAGTAAATAAGCGGTTGTTTTCTTAGCTTAGCTTGGTGACCTATCTTTTTTATTGCATAATTTCATTCTTTTAGTCCTTCTCTTTGTGCTGTAATTTAAAAAAAAAATCATGTCAGAAAAAAAAGTTATCGCGAAAAAAGCATACGTAGCCATCGCTCGTGGACACAACATTCTATCCTCGAGATCACGCACCCGTCGAATATTTTTAGTTAATACCTTTTCAGGACGTGTGCCTGTGCCATAAAACAAACATCAAATTGTTCCTTTTGATCAATACATTACATCTATTTTGTTATTTCAAGAATTACTTTAAAGCTGTGCTTCCTGTCCCTGCGAAACGTAGTGTGAGCTGATGGAATAAACGTGCGCTTGATAAGTGCAATTGCAAGGATTTAAAGGGTAACTCGAGACAATTGTGTCTCCCAAACAAGCTTGGTGACCTATATTTTTTATTGCAGATTTCGGATCACTATATTGTGGAAAATAATCTGGAAAAGTTTAAAGAAATTCTTATGTCAACTTTTATTTGCAGGGAATCACCTTAAAGGCCCACCTTCACCCAAAAGACGTTGCGGTCGTTTGTTTTTGTTTTTCAAAAATGTTCCATTGTTTATACGCGTGATCTGATTGGTTGTACGCATTCAAGCGTGAGTTTCGTGTTACACGAAATTCAGTACAGAAAGTGATCACGGCGCGCACAGCATTCTGGGTGAAGGTGAGCCTTTAAACGGACACTGTCCCGCCGACATTTATAACAAAATAACGCTTACCTTATTTCCATGTTAAATCGCTAAATTCCATCAAATATATTGGATAAAAAGAACAGAAGCAGTAGTTTGGAGATAAAGTGCAGGATTACAAGGGTGGAAGTGGATTGCACTTCATCAAATTTGATTTCGTAACAGGCGGTCAAGAAATTAAAAATGCCATTCATGTGGAATTTTTACTTCTTAGGCGTTATCTTGTCTCTTCAGTTAAGATTTTTAAAATAATAAAGTAAGCTGGCCATAATCATGAAAACACGATATATCAGCCGGGAAAGCGTCGCGTCTTTTAAGTCTATCTATACCTTTCCGCTCTTTTCGCGAAGTTCCTTGTGCAGCCTCTCGTTCTGAGCGTTTAGATCGTCCTTCTGCTTCACCAGACCGCCTTTCTCTCGAGTAAACTTCTCCGAATTCAACTCCATGTGTCTCGTGACTTTCACCTTTTCTTTCTGCGTTTCTTGGTACTTGACCTCCACTTCTTCATAGTTTTCTTTCAAACGCTGATATTCTAAGAGCAGCTTCTGGTATTCATCCACCAATTCTTGGTTGGTCTCCTGTAAGAAGGCAATACCTCCTTCCTCGTCCTTGATCACCGTTGAGGTGCGACGGTCTCCAGGTTCAGGAAGAGTCCTTCCGGAACCTTTCCTCCGAGAGAACATGACAGCAGCCTTACTTCACTTCCTCGATGTGTCGCCGAAGTGATACACCTTCTTTGGTTGAATTGAAATTAAACACTCGTCAGATACACTGAAATTTCAAGTATTATAAAACTATTGTTAGAACGTACACTCGACGCAATCCAACTCTCTGTATTGGGTTTTAACTTTGCGCTTGAAATTTTAGTTTAGTTTATTAATTTTGTCACTAAAACGAAATAATAAATACATAATATTACATTATAAACAAAAACAAAACAAAAAAAAGCAAAAACGTGTGACAGGAAACAGTAACAGCACGAAGACCCAATTGTCAACTGCTCCCATAGGTTAATGGCAAACAGTACACACAGGGTTTGTTTGTTTCTAGCCTGTTGTTGTCTACTTTACAAATGGTGAAGAGCAAGTCGTGGGTCGACGGAAGGGGTGGGGGAGAGGAGAGACGGTGGAATTCAATTCAACTGAATACAAGGCTGTGGCAATGGGCTGCCCATTGTTAAAATGCCAGCCTTACATATACCATGCGCGATTTAGGGGTAACGCATGGAAGGAAAAAAAGCGCTGTTGTGCAGGCTACTGGGTGAAGACTAAAAACTCGAGTGCGCACGAATATTGCCTTGGCGTAGCGCTGTACATCATAATCTCCGCGAAGCTCTTCGCAAATTCTATTGTCTATCGTTGAAGTCTTGTATCTGAGCGTCCTTTTATAATCTGTTCAAAGGTTTAGGTGCATCGCGCAGTGATTCAGCTCATTAAACAATAAATGCATAGTTTTCGCTCTTCTTCATAACTTACTTTTCAAGTAATGCTGTGATCTGTTATACAAAAACAAATACAAAATAAATTGATATTTCAGCGTTTCATTTCCCTTACATTAACCCTTTACCTCCTAAGAGTGCTAGAAATCAAAATTCAAGAAAAATACGAAATTTAATTTTCGGTAAAATGTTAAAAAAAAAAAAGAAATTGTATCAAGCGAAACTACTGCCAAAGAGGTTTGAATGTCACAGGCAATCGTCAGTTCGCCCCACAAATTCGGCGCACATGACCTTATCTTGACTTATTTTGGTGGGGCGAAATGACTACAAAGCAAAGTGACTGTAATTTCAAAAATTCATTCGGCGCGGGCAAAATTCCATTCATTTGCCCTTATTGCAAATTGTTATAGTAACTATAAATTCGAGACGCAAAAGGTAGCATTTTACATTTGAAGTCTCCAGACATTTCTCGCATTTTTATAAAAAATGCTTTGAATATGCCATTCGAATCTTGTATATGTAAAGTTGATTTGCATGGTAGTTGTTTGTCAAAATCATAATACACCAGAAAGATAAATTTACCATCAAGCGTTTTCAAAACATGATGCATCTTTTCTCACTCGGTAAAACTGTAAACATATTAAACATAGAAATAGTTTTAAGCTCGAATGATTACTATTCTAGAACAAGTATATTTGGTGTATTGTTATTCGAATTGCTAGAAGAACATTCAAGAACACACTGCATCGGGCAAACTATCCAAATGGCAATTCACGTTACAAAGCGAAAATGGCAAGAATCAGTGTTTAAGGGATTACATCATAAAAGATTAAAGGACTTGTCATGATTATCTAAAGTGAATTCATTCTTTACTATTAATCCTAGAATATATAGCGTACGTAGTAGGAAAACAAATTGCAAAACCGTCGGCAGTACGGCTTTTAAAAATAATGAATTGTGCTACTAACAAAACTCACACAAGTTCCAGAAAGACCTCAAGGACATGTTCAAAAGTTTAAAGAGAGCTTGGGTTACTGCAAACACATGCTATAATTAACATGACAATGTACATAGCGGTTTAAATCGTATATATCTGCATACGTTAATTAGGCTCACAAACCATATATCTGCAAAGTCAATTGTACTGAGAAAAACGAAAACAAAAAACTCTTGATACTACATGCAATTCGACAGGGTAACTAAACAAGAAAAAACTAGCAAACATTTGTTGTAGAAGGCGCCCCGGTTGTAGAATAAATTTTCTTTCTTGCGCGCATCCGACAAAGCAAAATTAACTAGACCAATCGCGATCCCTTCAGCTTGGCTGCACAAGATCACATAAACAACTGCACCCATTATTTATATTAGGGCTCGAGAATCTATGTGTTTTGCTTTCTTTCCTTTTTAATTTTGGACTCGACGTAAAAGATGAAGTTTCCAGTTGCAATAAGTATTACTGTAAAATTATTAAGTTGAAATTCTAAGCGAAATGAGTATGTTGGTGTTATTTAAACAATTGACACTACATGTATTCAAATAAAGACATAATAGCTTGCTACCTTCTGAAAAAGCTATTTTAAAGTCTGACACTAAGGATAATATACGGGCTGGCTAATACCACAGATCTCTCGCACAGATTTTAACTCCATGAGTTTTTCGCTCGTTTTTAAGCTTTAATTCCTTAAAACAATAGCGATAAATCATGCTTCGATGATCACAAAATACGATCCTTCGAGAATTTTTTCGACTTGCTGAACTGCGCTCAAATGGCTTTTAAATTTCACATGTTGAACATTTTACCCAAATTTGACAGAGCAAGCAAACTTTGAAAGATTATCTTTGAATTTCAATATCGTTTTTCAGGTATGTATATTGAAACCCTTCTACCTTTAAGTTTGTGTATTTTTTATGAGGGCCGAGTATCTGATCAAATAAAACAAATTAACTTGTATTGTGACAAAGTAAAGAATGCGAAGTCAAATACCGCAAATATCACACTATCAGTTCTATGAAACCGAAGAACTTAATTCATTTCCACCAGCTTAAAAAGAGAGCATTACGGTAAGACGTTAGGAATCTTGGACTTATAATAGTTAGTTCCAGCTCTAAATGATAATTCCTGCTATGTGGAATGCAAGATCACTAAAACACTTCGTGCTCTGCAGTAAATCTATATTGTGAAACCCTAGCTCGATTAAATGAGTAATTGCACTTCCAACTGCATTAGAACATGGCACAAAATTTTCCTTTGCAAAGTATTTAAGCAACGCGTATTGAAGTATTCGGTCGAACAAATAAACTAAAATATCACCGTTAATACAGAACCACCGCCCCACTTTTCATTTCCTAAGTTGCTACAAAAAAAGTTAAATACGGAACAGACAGGCGCAAGCTGAACCACTCACCCAAAAGCTAGAATCCTTGTCGAAGGAGCAGTGAGAAATCGGTGCGATTTGCTGGTTAAAATCTGGTCACCGCAGAGTCGGACTTAGTTGAGCTGCCTTCAGGCCTGCAGAACATCCAAGACTGGCTGCGACTCGAAAACATCTCGAAACACTCTTGATTTGAATATGTTAGTGTGTTCCGCGTCGTAGAGTTTGGACAAAGAGGTCCCAGATCACAAAAGATCTTCTAGAAGGATTGCGTTTAAAAACCCAATCAAAGTCCTCAGAATGGAGGCTTCCAAGGACACGAAATATGTTAAGAATGTTTCTTTCCTTAGAGTTTTTTGTGTCGAAGAGTGTTCAATAGACAGTAATTTTGGTAGTTTCTTGGTGCTGCGGATGGTGTGATCACCAAATAACGTAAAACAAAAGATTCCAAAGACACTGAACAATATCCACACCACAACACAAAAGCTAACCAACATATGGCTTCCGCAACACCAAGAAACACCCGTAATTTTCAATAGACAGTGATTTAATAGAGCTATTTATGAACAATGCTCGCTAATAAAATAGGGTATAGAAATGACTTTAGTCCTATTATTACCATGGTAACAACACCCGAAGTTACTTTAAAAGCTAGTTTCTCGATAACAGACTTTCAACTTCACTAAACGCTTGCCTAAACTGCAGAATACCCCGCAACGTATTAGCATCTCGTTGAATGACAAAAGTGCTTAATGTGTTGTGTCTCTTTCGTGTGTTCGGTCCACTGAAAAGTTTTCCTGCTGTTATGCAAATTTGTAAATAAATTTCTCAATGTGGACAGTGACAACTTAATGAGTCCTATTTGAATTAACGACTGCAGAGAAAGTGTAATAACTAATGCTTTGCCGACAACATTCCAAACAAAACTCCTTCACAACAGAGATGCACGTACGCTCTGGTACCCAGGGAACGATATACGTGAATTGTTCCTCTGTTTAAATAGCTATTAAAGAAATTTGGATTTAATTATGTGATCTAATCTTCCTTTATCTTCGAGAGACATTGCGCAATTCAAAAAACCAAATAGAACTTTCAGACAGGTTCTGTTTCTTCATGCGTCTAGTTCGAAATCGTTATTGTACCAAACACTAGCAACAAGAAACGAGCCCAAACGTTTACCTTTGTAGCTTGGTCCAGATTCTCCAGCGCGTCACCCCAGGCGCGTCACAAAGTTGGGGGTGAACCATTAGATTTCTGACGGGGGTGGGGTTGGGTGATTTTGTCTGTGCTCGTTTTTTTCCTTTAGCTGTGTTGTTGCAGGAATTTTTTTGGCTGAAAAAAAATTTTCAAATCAGTATTTCGCAACTGCAGGATTTTTTCCCCAGGACGTTCAGATCAAGTTTGCTCGCAACATAGAGCTTTTTTGTGAGCAAAATCAGCATGAGGCTTTTCCAATGCAACACGCTGGTAAAACGCTGTACTCTGTCTCAAGGCTACGTTCTGTGTTATCGCGAAAATGATTTAAAGAGGCAATGCCATGGGGATTTTCTCGGTCAAAATTGTACGAAATACTTATAGCTACTTATCTAAGTACCTTTGCTCATGATGCTCTAAAAACACTTAGTGAAAAATATCTAGTGATTTCTCGCAAGACGCAAGGAAAGACAAGAATGAACTTGAAAAAATTGGCCAATGTTTTCAAGCTGCAATCCATTTCCATCCTGTCCATCCGCGGTCAAAGACAGAATAATAGTTTCGCTGCACTGATATAGTAATTATTAACAATACTGTACCATTATTTCACGGTTTTCATTTGATACAAATATGTTAGAGGCTTTATTATTATTAAAGTGCTTCTAAAAATAACTGACATTACCCATTTAAACTGACAAGAATTCAACAAATGCACCGCACGTGACTGGCCTACAGGAGTTAGAATTGACCCCCTCACTCCCAGAATGACATGTAATGTGATTCTAACTTTTAAGTCTGTGGATGAAATCCTATGGTGTGACCATTCAAATGAGACTTCTTCAGCAGTATTTTTGCATGGTAGCATTCGTTTTTCAATATTTTACAAAATGAAATTTGGGATTTTGTTTGAATTTCGATTTTTGGCATTCTTGGGAGTTAATTAAATGGTTAAAACAAAAGATAACACAGCCCTGAACGCAACAGGAGTTGTTTTAAAAATGCAAAACGCGACTGATGATTGAAATCAAATGCATCAAATATTATCTTCTATAATAAAAACAAAAATTATCATACGGCAGTATACACAGTATTATATAATTTGTACAAAGACAAGTGGATGCGGTTCGATGCGGTTAGTCTGTTATTCAAGCTGAGATAGGCATCACAATAAACTATATCACATTAATGTTATTAAAGTTAAAGTTTCTTTTGTGGCGAAAAATGCGATTTTATGGACAAGTTGCGCTTGAGGAAAGATAAATCGATCCAGCAGTGAGAAATAAAAAGTTACGGTTCATGCGATCGTTCGCGCCACATGATGCAAGCCACAGACTTATCACTTATCGCGCGCTCAATAGATTTTTATTCCGTTTTAATTTCCTGTTATTAGATTTGTAGCTTTGTATTCATTTGTTTCAGTAAATAAAGAATTACGTGAGCACAGTTCGAAACTTTAACATCAATTCAATCTTGCCACAATCCGCCTACATGTTTAGAGCTAAGCTGGGGATTATTAAAAGTCTCAACTGACCAATGAGAATCGCGGATTGTTTTTGCCCTTAAAAGGAAGCACGCGCGGTGCTAAAATCGGCAAGAAAGGCTTGAAGAAAACATATTATGGAGTTTCTATGGACAGCCAAGAGAAAATGCTTACATTTAAAAGAATATGCACCCAAAATAATATTCTTAAACACAACTTTTAACTGTTTGTACATAGTTTTTCATCAAACTAACCTGAAGTCAACCATCAATTGATGGTCACGCAATATCACTGTATCTGGGAAGCGTTTAGATCCCTGAAAATTCGTCAAGATGGTAAAATGTTGATGTTCCGTAGATTAAATGAAGACAAAACACTTATGCTTTGAAGGAAATAACCCGATTTCTGTTGACATAATGTTTATCTAAAACCTTTACATTCCAAATATCTCAAATTCTTCAAACAAAGAAGCCTTTGTCTCCACCCCCCATCAAGCAATGCTAGACTCACTTTTAAGATGAAATTAATCCTCCAACAATAACCTTGTATGAGTGACTGCTTTATAATGGAAAGGGGTCGTCTTGTCATTTTTGTTGACTTCTCGCAACAATTTGTTACAAGATGTTGTCAGGTCTAGGTGGGAAGGTTATTGGATTAAACATGAGACGAATTCATTCAGAGTAAGTCTTTTACAGTATATGCGAAGGTAAACGCGCCTTAAATAGAGGTAAACCGCAAGACAATACTAATAAACGCAAAAGAAATGCTCAGAAACAGCAGGGGATAGGAAGAAGAGAGACCCTGGGAACGAGATTGAGTACGGATGTACAAACCGGACAGGATGGAAACGCAGTGTGTGTCTCGCGCCCGGGAGGGCGGGGGAGGGGGAGGAGGGGAGGGGGGTGAGGTACATCCGTTACGAAAGGTGTACCGCGAAGGTTCTTGAACCCTGACTCTATTATGGGTAAAAAATCGAAAATTGATAACTCAGAGGAAAACGATAACTCAGAATTGTGTCAACCGGTGGTTTTTATTTCTTTTCTGTTCATGGAAAGTTAAGTATCAGGCTTTGATTACAAGACGAGTTGTTTCATTGATACGCCATTACTACCGTATCTTTTTCGTTTAGCTGGATGTTTAGGTACTGTAATTTAGCTAATACAATTTAAAGGAACTCTAATCAAGGATCACAATACCAAAAAGGATACCCTATTTAAGGACTGAGCACCTCAAAAACCATGCCCTATCCCGCGGCACATACTTACATAGCTTCATGTTGTTATGCGAGTTTGTGTCGTGTCCCAGAATGGTCCCAAGAACAATGGGAATTAATTTTGTACTTTTTAAAATAAAAATTAATTTTTAACTTTTTAAAACAATGGAAATTAATTTTTAAGATTTCCGTTAACCGTAACGAGAAGAAACTAACCGTTAGCCGTAAAAAGACCTAAATTTTAACCGTTAACCATAAAAGCCACCACCCTATTGAAACCCTCCGTTAAGCTAAGATACAGTGAAGAGAAACTGGCGGCGGTCCTTAACTGTTCTTTATGGATCTCTTGTCAATTATAATTTCCATGCAATTTGTTTTCGATGGTTCCAGTTCTCATTTCGCAAAATGAGCTCTTGTATTGTTTGTGTGTATGCGGAGTTACGAAAAATGTACTCATTTTGTCACCGAGAATATTGACTGTCAGTCACAATTTTCGGTGGTAAATTAATTAAACAACCGGACAGTAAGTTATGCCCTCCTAGTCTATTATACAATACAGGTTCCGCAGTTTCTGAGGTATTTTGCATCAGTTTAATCGCATACATCGTTAAGTTAATAACGTCAAACTTTTATTGTCTGAGCTTCGAAATTGGTGCTATTTAAAACTTGCCTGCATACATATTTGTGGGAAACCTGATACAAATCAAACGTTTTGAAGTGCTTTTGTCAGTTGCTCTGATATTGTTTACGAAGCGAAACAAACAAGAGAGCATTTCTCACGGGAACTGCCAGACTGGAACCGTTTAATTAATCAGTTAAATTAAACCGTTCCTTACTCCCAGAGACAAATCTTGGTTCATGTTCGGGGGTACACTCCTCACAAACGCGACCTTCAAAACAAGAAATATTTTACCATTCAACTATTCAATGTACATAGAGTCGATTCTGAAAATAATTTTCTAGGGGTGATAGGCATTTTAAGGGTGGAAATTTCATTGATTCTGTCATCCAACATGGCAGCCGTGCAAACCACCAATAGACAGCAAGCATCACAGTACACGACATCCGCGGGAATGGCCAGTTTGGGGCGCACCTTCATACGCTCGCCGAAGACTGTTTTACAGTCCCTCGCCAACAGCTCTCACACGTCTTTGTGGAGCTGGGGCTTAAAGCCCTTGGATTTGATCTGGAGTAAAGGAAACTGAAAAGGGACATGGACGGAACATACGTACAGCCGCGCATGGCTGCAACTCAGAAGAGGGTTCCAAAACTCCGAGAGCTTTTAGGGGGGTTCGGAGCATCCGCCTCCGGGAAATTTTGAAAAATTAGGTTGTCCGAGACTGCATCTCGCGCATTTTGAAGTCAGTTTGACATGAAATAAGGCGGCTTGCTGACAGATAGGATATCAGAAAGGTGCCGCGGTTGCTTCCCTGCAAAGATGTCGATTGTTGCACTAATGTCATTTGCCTACTGTAATGTATGTTCATTAGAGCAAGTCCAGACTCTCGCTCGCTGGTCATGGCCGCCTTCAAGTTTGTCTTTAGCCGGCGCAATGGACTGAAAGATCGCGAACATTCTGATGATGTAATTGGCAACGTGCATACAATTTGCAGCAATTTGTGTACATTTGGATAGAATTCACGGTCACAATCTGCCAAGGCCTGAACTGGACTGCCATTTCCTCCATTTTCGCCGCCAACGGACGATGGCAACCTGGACTGAAGGAAAGTCATCATCTGCATATAGTGCTGCAAAGCAGCTTGCACAGGGTTTCCCTCTCGAAAAACTAGACAAAGGCACTGAATCCCACTTCGCAGGCTCGTATACACAGGAGTCCCATATTACGCATCCTTTTATCATGAACCCCCAATATAACATGCGATGCCTTTTTAACTTAATTTTCTTTTCTTAAGAAGCGAAGATCTGATCCGGGTGAAAGCCGGGTTCCAGTCATGTTTTTTTCTTGGGGGGTCCAGAACCCCTGGAACCCTCCCCTGGCTACGCCCATGCAACTCCTGTGGTATTATGGCTGTGAGCATGCGTGTGGTACCTAGCTGCCTCTCGCAGTTTATCATCTCCCTTTGCATTAGTAGCCACCACTTGTTATTTCGTCACCGATTACGACTGGCGTTTGAGTGAAGAGAGACGCAAACACGAGTTCAAGCAAGCATAAAGTTCTCAGTTAGTTGTCTATTGAAAACAGCACCAACGTAACCATAAGCGTGCGCAAGAACAAACTCAATCGTTCTTCTCACTTCTAATCGCTGCGGTGCAAGTAGAATACGAGTAATCCCTCATTTTTCTCAAGGAATGCCAAGCTGGTGATCACGTTTTCTACTGGCGGATCAAGGGGAGGGGCCCGATTGCCCCCCCCCCCCCCCCCCCCCCCTTCATCTTGCAAAATAAATAAGGTCCAACGGACCGAAATGTTTTAGTCTCTTACATTTTCACTCCCCCACCCCCCTTTATTTAATTCCGCCTCTCTCTAAACCTGGACTGGGTCCACCAGTGGTTCCTATACTAGTCCGCGCGTCGCGTTGCGTCGCGCTCCTCGAGATGGGCGATTTTAGCGCGTGTTCGTGTGTTTCGCTCGTAAGACTACCCCGGCCCTCGGATTAAATAAAGAGACTCCTCGAAGTCTAAAGTGGAAACACAAAAACGTTCATGCTTGTTACGTTGACATACAAACACGTAAGTGCCGTTATCCTAACTCTTATGCTCACTTTCGTTTATTTTCTATCAGGGGCGGATCTATGGGGGTGCAGGGGGTCTGCCCCCCCCCCCCCCCGACATGTCCTGCATCTTTCTAATATAACTGGTATTCAGCAAAGAAAAGAAAAAATACGTGGTTACGTCATTCCTTAGAGGTGCACCCTCTCCTAAGAAATATCCTGGATCCGCCCCTGTTCTATGAAACGAAAGTAAGGCCCTTTCTCACCACTAACCAGCCCCAGGGATAATTTTTTGTCAATTAACGTGCCTCGGGCACTGCGCTCGGTCGGAGACTGTTCATAGTCCTCTGTTGTCCCTTGTGTTTCTTCAGTTCGATCGTTGTGTTCCTTAAGCTGCCATCTTGAATGTCACAGTGCCGGCTAAACACTGGAGAGAGTAGAAAAACTGCTCAAGGGGTGGGTGAAAGTGGAGTTTTTGTACTCTCTCCAGTTTTAAGCACACCATGACTTTCAAGGATCGGTCTCACGAACACACGGCAAAATAGGGGACTGTGGACAGTCAACCGCGCTCGTTGCTACAGTTATGGCCGCTTCAGCTGGGCTTTGCAGAGACAGACGGAAAATTATGTAAATTAAATGTAGTTTCTGTCTTCTTAAATATTTCGACGGATTTTAAGCCTTTTCAACCAGAGTCGTGAGACTTGGTTCTAACTTTAGAGTCTGTGGGTAAAATCCTAGTGTGACCATACAAATGAAGCTATTGAGCAATTCATTATGCTGTACAAGGTGGTTCTAACTTTTGACTCTATTGATGAACCCTAAAGCGTAACCATTCAAATGAAAGCTATTGAGCAGTACTTTCCTGTGGCACTGTTTATTATGCTGTGCAAGGTGGTTCTAACTTTTGAGTCTGTAGATGAAATCCTAAAGTGTGACCATTCAAATGAAAGCCACTGAGCAGTACTTTTCTGTGGTACTGTTTATTATGCTGTGCAAGGTGGTTCTAGCTTTTGAGTCTGTGAACGGAATCCTAAAGTCTGATGGCGCTTCGTTCTTCACATCTTGCAAAATGAATTTTTGTTTTTCCTTGTTTCAATCATGGCCATCTTTGGAAGTAAACGTCTAGTGTAACAGCAACAGTTGGCAACATTTATTTTTCTTTTCTAATGCGGTTGGCTCAATGACGACTGCAAAATACTCCGATTAGTTTATGGTACTTAATTATACAATCAGTCTGAATCTTTTGACCATTTATGTCAATATACTATCTGAAGGTACAAGATTAACAGTGAAAACAATAAATACCTAAGTGTGCTTAAAATAACGTTACTTTTTGCTAAAATGACTTATTTAGAACATGTCGCCAATTTATACACGTTTTTAACAAATACAAAACCAAATTTCACACTCAAATAACTCAGTGTATTATCCTTATCCGGGATCAGTGCCAACTTTGAATTTAACTTTCTTGATATTTTGCCGTTCATATATGAACTGACAATTTGAACGGAACTTAAATTAAGCAGACCCAGTTAATGTTTAACCCGGACCCTAAACTATATGTTCAACAAAGTATGTAGTGCAATATGTGGTTCCCAATAATTTGAAGTTTCTATCCATCGACGTGCTCAAGCCAAATAATGAAATTAAAGGGGTGCCGTCAAGGAGATTTGGTGTCAATTCCTAAGACTCCCAATTTGAGCTAATTTTTTTTTGTATTACAGTGCGACACGCCTTATCGTGAACAGCCATCAAACGTTTTTACAAGTTTCCACGATATCACCAACTAACTCTTATAATCATTTTTGTAACTGCGGATACGTGTGAGCAACAAAATGAATAAAATTTTCGTATTTTACAACTAACTGTACACTCCTGTGATAAACACAAAGCGACAAGATTACATTTGATCGTGCTCAACTTTGCGAAGAGGCGTGACGTCAATTGAATTCACGCTCTCTGATTCGCTAACTTGTAAAAACGTTTGTTAGGTGCTTGCGGTTAAGCGCGTCGCACTGCAACAGAAACTGAACAATAATGGTTTGGATTAGAAGTAACTTACCACCCTAGTCTACCACAACTATTGATGAGTGTCTCTAGTCATAGCTTGCCATCCTAGTCTACCACAACTTTTAATGAGTGTCTCTAGTCATAGCTTGCCACCCTAGTCTACCACAACTTTTAATGAGTGTCTCTAGTCATAGCTTGCCATCCTAGTCTACCACAACTTTTGACGAGTGTCTCTAGTCATAGCTTGCCACCCTAGTCTACCACAACTATTGATGAGTGTCTCTAGTCATAGCTTGCCACCCTAGTCTACCACAACTTTTAATGAGTGTCTTTAGTCATAGCTTGCCACCCTAGTCTACCACAACTTTTGATGAGTGTCTCTAGTCATAGCTTGCCACCCTAGTCTACCACAACTTTTAATGAGTGTCTTTAGTCATAGCTTGCCACCCTAGTCTACCACAACTTTTAATGAGTGTCTCTAGTCATAGCTTGCCTGAGTTTGAATAAATTGCAACTTGAGAAAGTTAGCCTAACGATTTCAAGGTCTTTCTCCGGGTACTCCGGTTTTCCCCTCTCCTCAAAAACCAACACTTCCAAATTCCAATTAGATCTGGAAAGTGTCCACAATTAGTACCCGCGTACTAAATACTGTACTTTGACACTTAAATAAATTGATTTGATTTTTTTGTCTCTTTAGTGCTCTTTTGAAATAGACATCTAGACTGCTGAAACCCTAAATGATACATTGATGGCTAAAAATATCGGGTTCCTTCCTGAACGCTAGTCTAAATGCTATCAGAAGGAGGTCGGACACCTTAATGAGAATATATAATGTAAGAACCAGATTAACTACCCATAACCCTAAGCCTGATTGGTTAGCTTTTAATAAGGGTTAGGGTTAGCAGGTAATATAGTTCAATTTAAACAGGCATTATGTCAAGTGATTTATGATTTATTTCATATATATCACTTCACATTATGTCAAGTGTCGACATTACGTCATATAACTCAAAATAAGGTGTCCGACCTCCTCCTGAGCTATGGCAGGTAGACTCAGACCCTCCTGAACACCCAAAGCGACAGCAAAATCTGTCATTTACACCCCTAAACAAGACGACGGGTCTCTACCCCCCACCCCCCACCCCCCACTCCCCCCGTAATTCAGTCCCTTGTGATGGATTCTGGATCCAATAAAATACAGACTTTTATACCAAATATTAGCCATTTACCTGTAACTGAATTTATCATAGAATTCATAAATTCTTCCATATACTTTACAAACATGCAATTAATTAAATTTATTTCATCTTATTTTGATTCTCGAGATAAAATTGTTATCAATTGTACATCAATTGACCTTTAGTTAACCAGTCACCCTTTCCTCGCCCACATTGATACACTGCCCAAATATGGCCAAAAAGTTATCGATACACGTTATGTCTGCCAGCGATGGCGGTAAATTTCGCATTTTGAAGGAAAGTGAAAATGATCGCTGCCTGCAGTTTCGAGTTTTTGGGAGAAAAATGCGTGAACTATTAGATAAAAAAAAGGAAAGGAACGAAAAACAGAGAAGAAATGAAAAGATAAAAATTATTGATCACATGATTGGACAAAAAGGGCGCGAAATTTTCGCGTTGTCGCGGTCGCAGTGCAGTGTTTTTTGGCGAAGGTGAATGAAAGCTGATTCAAAGTCAACCGCTCCACAAGAAGTGAATGAGGGAGCGCAATTTTCGGAAAATGCCTTTAGTAATCACTTCTGGAATATGATTAGACTTAGACGCCACTACGGCTGTAGGAACTAAAACGAACAAGTTTCTAAACAACAGCATTTTACTCTGCTCGTACTTCGATGTTTGAAAATTTAGTGCGCTGATGGAAGGGACTAAAAACGGGGGGTGACAACTCTAAGAAGGTCTGTTTCGGGAGAAAAACAAAATTCTTCCGGGAATCTGAAGATTTTGCCGGGAATCGGGAGACTCGAAAAATTTTCGGGGAAACATGAGACAATGTTGTCAAAATTTCCGGAAGTTTGAAATTTTTTCGTGAATGTCTCCGAAAAAATCGGGAAAATATTCCAAATTTTCGGGACAACTTTCAGTTCCACACAGTATTGCTCAAAAAGCGTTTGTTAGAGTTATCACCCCCCGTAATGGATCACAAAGAGCATTCATCAAGGTTACGAACGATTTAGTGACATTTCACGGAGAAGGCAATATTTTTATAATGTTTTCAGCGTTGTTACGTGCTCAGAGTTTGCCGATTGAACAATGGATCACAAAGAGCATATATCAAGGTCACGAACGATTTAGTGACATTTCACGGGGAAGGCAATGTTCTTTTATAATGTTTTCAGCGTTGTTACGTGCTCAGAGTTTGCCGATTGAACAATGGATCACAAAGAACTACTTATGATGGTACGTAATTCGATTGCAATTTTGAAGGCAAGGACCAACGTAACAAAACAGAAGCACCGGATCCAAATTTGAGGATCTAATCAGCTATAAATAACAGCAATCATTCTTGCTCTTTTTTGTTTATGTAATCGAAAATGATGGTAACTGACCCAATAAATAAATTTATCATATGACCCGTACGGCCCTGCGAACCTTTTTTTTTTTGCAAAACCATTGATGAAAGTCCCGTTAAAAAGTTCGTTAATTTAGCACACGTGCCGGCCCAATTACATTATCACGCACGTGGTAGTGCGCGCTGGCCCGCGAGTGGGAAAAAAAGTAAATTCACGTAAAACTAAAACCTTGATTCAGACCACTCGGGGCTTTGGTTCTTTGCCTGAAAATGAAACGCATTTTATGGTTTCTTGCGATATTCCTGGTTGGCTAGGCCCGCCTTCAGTGCAGCGACTTTCAAATCCTGCAGTGAGTGATTTAGGTTGGTTAAAATGCGCAGGTACAGGAGGGTCATTTCTGCCGTTGATTACATCCCTGCGAACTAGAGTTAAGACTTTAATAGTTGTTAATTACTATCACAACCAAGACCTGGCTGGGCTATATAAAGATTTATTGCAAAGTGCAAAACCACTGCTACTGAGCAACCTAGAAACCGGGAGTGGTGGGTGGGTTGACTCACTTACAAGTCGAGGATAAGATCGATAAACTTGAGTGAATTAATTATCGATAATTGTCCAAACTGTTTTTTATGTAGTAATTAGATGTCTTAGCAAATAATATTGTATTTTTATCTAGATTTTGTATACTTATTAATTATTATATAGGTAATATAACTAAGATTTTGATTATTTGTATTAGGATAGATTACTTAGGTGTCCCAATTAGCAAACTGTACTACAGTAAGCTAGAATGTTTTGACACAATAATGAAGTTCTTCTTATTATTATTATGACAAGTGGCGAACTGTTAACTACAGGATATTACTAACAGTTCTTCAACTTAATGTCCACGCTGACGTAGCAGATAAGGAAAATTCCTTTGGCTAGGGTTACAGATACTAATTAATACTTTTAACGTCAATCACTAAAACCCTCCAGTTTAATACTGCTACAATCCAGTAATATGTTTAACGATGGGTTAAAACTTTGAGTAATGTTGTGTACAATTATGGCAGTACCAAATAAAGAAATTAAAATTATAAGAGGGTCTCAATGGGGGTGTAGCTTTGACGGTTAACGGTTAAATTTTTCCGATTTTGATGGTTGACCGTTAAATTTTAGGGCTTTTGACGGTTGACGGTTATCGAGAGGAAATTCCTTCTATGAATTCAAGTTAATATTAACTTTTGACATGTCTTTTGTATTTTTGAATATTAACTATTGTGTTTTGGAGGTTGTTTTGGTCTTTTACTTGTAAAATGAAATGAAATTTTGCCAACGTACTCTAAAACCTCTAACAATATATAATTACTTTGAAAATTTTAAATTTATACGATGAAGTGTAAATATTACCCTAGTGTAATTACGTATATAGGACTTACAATGTGTTCACCTCGACTCTCGCACTGCTATGTTAGGCTCAAATGAGAGGAGCATCTTTGCGATTCTTTTATCTACCTGGATTGAACGTGCCCTGTCCACAGAAAATGGTACTTGGTAAGTGATATAAGGAAGTCTTCTAGATCGGTTTTTGCACTCAAAATTTCCGGTTTTTCGGTTTTTGTATCCGTTGTGGTTTTTGGTTTTTCTTCTTAAACATCCGGTTTTCGGTTTTTATGAAAAAGAAAGGCAGTTTTTCGGTTTTCAATTTTCACTTCCCATGAGTTTCCAGACCTTTTTATTTAACCTCGATCAACCCGTGAAAGTTCAGATGATGCGCCATCCAAGTGACTTTGCCGGTGAAAGTGGCCTACAAAAGGCAATAGAAGTTTTGCCCGCTAGCTTTTATAAAATGAAAGAAGAAAGACGAGCTCATAGAAATCGCTTACAGAGAGTGATGGCCGTTATGTACAGGTTCGACTGTAGTTATATTTCGCTTTGGTATAAAAAAAAAAAATGCTATTTTGATCATTATGTTCGGCGGTTTTTCGGTTTTGATCGATTTTTATTGCGGTTTTTCGGTTTTCACGAAAATTTTGAGCGCTTTTCCGGTTTCTTATAGGCCCCAATGCCCCCCTCAGTCAAGAATCTACGCTGAACGGATAAGTCACACTTGTTTATGGAAATAATTCCTTACCCCGACGCTCTCTTCGTTGCCGGTCACGAAGAATGGCAGCTTCAGGTCAAGTTGTTGTTGTGTTGCTATACAGTAATTTTCAGTTTTTCCATTTAATTTTACCAATCGACACAGCTTGAGCTCAAATGAGCCGAGACCAAATTTGTTTGCCTAATCTTTTATACCGAAAAAATTGATTCAATTTTGTTTAAAACTACCAATGCTTTTTGGGCCCTCACCAATGGAAACTCACGTCTTACATCTCTCCATTGGTTTCTCTTCTGCTTTACGATAAAAGCTTACCGTATACCACGGCTTTCGGGACCCTCGATATGATCAGGAATGGCGCGGCTTGGCGTGGTCAGAAACAAGTTATCAATGTAGTAAATCATTAATTTTTGAAACCGGAAGTATTTCCAGATAGAAGCCTGTTGTGATGTCGGTTAGGCGCAAATTAGGTGGAAAAGAACATAAAGTGAGTATATTTGGGAACATTGAAACTGGTTTAGCAGTTTAAAGGTTCTTTGAGAGCCAGAAGTCCGTGATGAGCAGCTGAAAGAGTGAGATCTGAGAGCTTGAAACCGTTTGACGGTAAAAATTTTTTGACGATTGACGGTAAAAATTACCCTTTTTTGACGGTTGACGGTTAAATTTTAGGCTGTTTGACGGCTGACGGTTAACCCCATTGAGACCCTCTTATAAATTATGCACCAAGACTGCACCAAAACACTGTGCAAGGTTGGCTCTCAGAAGAATCATAGAGAGCCCAAAGGCTCCCAACCATAAAATCTGGGGTGCCCCACTCTTATTGGTACACTGTAGTTATGTTTTCTCTTTTTTTATTTAAGACATCGTCTGTTCCCCAGGACCCCTCCTTTTGCAGTGGCTAAAATTTCAGGTCCCCCCATTTTCTCACCCATCCCCCCCCCCCCCCTCCCATAAATAATGAACGGTCCCTAACGTACAAAAGATAAGCAGGTAATTCCCAAGGGAAACTTAGAAATATATGCATGAATATGAATTTGCAAAATAGGCCATTTCCGAGTTGCTTTTTGTCTCGTTATCAAAGCGAGGCTTGGTGCACAACCTTTCATATGAAAATTAGTTTTCATTTACATGTAAATAAAACTAATTTTCACATGAAAGGTTGTGCACCAAGCCTCGCTCTGATAACGAGATAAAAAGCAACTCGAAAATGGCCTATTGAATTTATTATGACTGAACAAGTTCAATGAAACGACAATTTTGTCCCTTCAATTTGCGCCAAGAGAATTGTAATTACTACACTGATTCATTTGATTCAAAGTTAAGACCCTTGTGGTCTGAACTCTCAAAGCAACCACCTTGGCTTCGCATTTTGAATGATCGGGAACTTCTACTGTATGTCAAGAACAAGTTATAGTCAAGGTGTTGTCACCAGCCCTACATACCGCGGGCTCAAGCAGCTGCTGGAAACTGGAACGGGCACAGCTCGCATTGAATGTTGGTATTCCAATGGCGGACAAAAATATTACTTTGTCGTTATCGACGTCGTTATCGTGAAAACTGAAGCTCTTCTAGCGAAATCTTTGCAGTATGGGAAAAGAAAAGGAAGGACCGTTAACTCCAAAAGCCATAGCAAACAGGATAAAGGCTAAAGGATCGCAGAAGTTAAGATGGTATTGTCAAATGTGCCAGAAACTGTGCCGTGACGAGGTACCAAACATAAGCTTAGCTTACGTAGCTTAAATTAAAGAAGTTATGAGTTAGACGAAAATATTGTAGACCCTAAATGATGATACACAGTTCATAAGACGTTTCGTATCCAACATGTGTCAATCTATTGTGTGACTTAGTGAATAATTGTCTTTATTACACGACTAAGTCAGTCAGAGGGCCAATAACTAAAATCAACCAATCAGAATGCTTGATTGCCGGTCCAATATTCTCTAAGTATTATGATCCTGTGCAATCCTCCTGCCAGCAGGAGTCGTGTAATAAATCTCTTATTAACCAAGCTTGCTCGGGACCGTACTGGGAGAATATTGGCCCTTGGTCTTTTCTATACAGACCTTGCTGCGCTCGGTCCGTCCTGTCAAGACCTCGGGCCAATATTCTCCCAGTACGGCCCTCGCTCTTGGTCAATAAGATATATGTCCGGAGCAACTACAGAATGCAGAGCCAATTTTCTAGGACTATCACTGAAGTGGCTCTGTCAGTGAAACAGGAAACGTAAGAGTTTAAAGAACGAGAAATGTGTATTACAGAGTGGCTTGATGGCTCGCCAGTCAACTTGAGTGTTTAAAGAACAAGAACGATCATGGAGTGGCTCAATAGCTTGATGGCTCGCCAGTTGACTTGAGTGTTTAAAGAACGAGGAAGGTACATGTATATTACAGAGTGGTTCTGTGGCTCACCAGTGGACAGGTGAGCCACTGAGCCACCTCAACAAATCTACCAAGGAAATTGGCCCTGTAGTTATTCTGTAGTTATGTGTTGTCTTATAGAAGGTAAGTAGGGTAAACATGATGCAATGTACAGTGTTTGTATGGAAAGCCATTGGTGAATATTTTACCCTTTTCAATATTCACAACTGTGTAATGTTTAAAAAAAATGTTCACTTGGTTTACAAACAACATTTGTGACCTCTCACACGCGAAAACGATACTGACGGCTATCTGTTCAAGCCTTTCACTTGCCTTTCACAAACGGCAGGAGGCTGTTCGAACAGCTGTGATTTTGTGATTAGCCATTCAAAAAAATTATTCAGCCGTTCAAAAAAAATCTTCAGCCGTTTGAACGGCTAGGGCTATCCGTTCGGAAAAAATATTCAGCCATTCGAATGGCTAATCCGTTAGTATCCATTTAGACAAAAACTAACGGCTACGCTTATCCATTGACAAACAATTAAAAACATTTCTAGCCATTTTTACGGCTATCGGAAGAGCTCGATACTTTTGGCCATTGACTTAAATTAATAGTTGATTTATTTTTGTTTTCGTTTGCCCACCTCGCAATTTGCATATGTCAAAAGTAATTTGAAACCTTTTGGATATAGTTATTTTTATTATTACTGTAAACATCTCGCTATTCAAAAAGAGAAACACCTTCAGAGTATATAGTCATTCTATTGCCCAAATGATACTTGGAAATGAAAGAAGGGAGTTTGGAAAAGCTTAGTCTTAATTTTGTCCAGCAAAACTACAAAGAAAACAGAGAATTCTTAGAAGCGGGTGGACAAATGGTGTGTTGCGTTACCAACACTGTCTTGTATGCAAATTTTAGCAAAACGCAGCTGAGTTATGCTTTGGTTTAATAGTGTGCAGTGCTCGAACAGTATTAATCTGATGGTTTTATTGTTCTTAATAAAGTGTTCAGTAAATGTAAACATTGACCCAAACAAAAATAGTTTTGGTTTTGCACGCTTGTTGTCAGAAAACTCTGATCTTCAACCTGTTTTCAACCGCTTTCGTTTGGGCATTTGGCACACTAGGTCACACTAGCTATTGTATTGTATAACCATTTGTCTTTTTTAAAAATTAGGATAATTTTTTTTTCATGGGCATATTACACATGTACAACTTGCTGATATTGACATCTTATCATTTTAAGATCACTTTTGCAGCTGTCGATCAAATTTCTTTGGAACTGTATAGCCCTTTGTGTTTTTGATTGTTGGCTCACAATTTTTCGATAGCCATTTTAGCCGTTTACAACCAGCCATTTGAAATTTTTCTTCTGTCGTTTAGCCGTTCAGCGTGAGCCATTCAAATAATTTTTTAGTCATTCAGCTGTTCACAGCCAGCCGTTCAGAATAATGATTTTGCTGTTCAGCTGTTCATTGTGACTGTTCAAAAATTTTCTTCTGCTGTTCAGTCGTTCAACTTCATCCATTCGAAACTTTTCTTCTGCCGTTCAGCCATTCAACTTCATCCATTCAAAATTGCTCCTCAGCGGTTCGTCCGTTCATGGTAACCGTTTTAAATGGCTTGGCCATCCGTTTTTTCATCCGTTCAGTAGCCATGCATTTTGCCGTTCGTATCGTTTTTGCATGAAAGGTCACTATTATCGTTTGTTTTGTTTCGTGATTGTCAAAACAATTCACCTATGTATGATAAGTTTACTTTGTGCCTTGCTTATGATTTTTCAGTGAATTTCCTTACCCTCCAGACAAATTTTTCATGTGGACACCCCCCAACCCCTCAGAAATTTCTGCCTATTCTGCCATACGTCACATAGAAAATACTGAACAGTACAGCTGGAGACATGTAGTGTGGTTCTACATGTAACTTTTGAGTCAGTTGTTGAAATCCTATGGTGTGACCATTTAAATGAAACCTCTTCAGCAGAACTTTTGCATGGTACCATTTGTTGTAACTTTTGAGTCTGTTGACGAAATCCTATGATGTGACCATTGAAATGAAGCCTCTTCAGCAGTACTTTTGCATGGTATCATTTGTTTGTCAGTATTTAACAAAATGAATTTTTTTTTCTTGAATTTTGATGTCTGTAAATCTTAAATTGAATTTACCCTTACTGTAATTTGTAGTATTAATGCTAAATATCCCTTGAAACCATTGTTTAGTATAAACACGTATTAAATTTAATGATATAAATTTTACAGTTGTTGTATAAAAAGTTAAAATTGGTTTTTCATTTTTTTTTTCATTTATTTATTTCTCCAAACCTTAACAGATGATAATACAGAATTGAATATAAGGTGAAAAAAGGAAAGTAATTAAAAAAGTATAAAATTTTAAGGAAAGAAAACATACAGTACAAAATTACACCACTTAAATTAAATCACATGTATATAGGAAGGAGAGGAGAGGGGCACGTCTAGATAAACTAATATTGTGCCCCTTAAGTTATGTCAGTATAACAAAAAACTTGTAATTTTTTAGTAAAAAAGTAAAGGAAAGCTTAAAAAAGCTCAAAAAAGGTAATGAAAAAAGGTGATGTTTCATTTATTTAGTATTGAGCAAGGTACCAGCGTAAAAGTGCTTTTCTAAACATCTTTTTAGATGGTTTGTCTCTGATTAATTGTGGAATATCGTTCCAAAAAAGTCTTCCAGTAACGCTCGGGCAGAATCTCCTGAGGTTAGTTCGAAATGAGGGTATAACTACTTGATTAGACGATGCACTGTGGGTATTGTAGTTACATTGCTCAAGTACTAGTGAAACAGGTATATTAGGAAACTTTTCATTGTGGAAATAATCATAAAAATTAAATTTAAAATCGATGTTATTTTGTTGTTACATGTATCAGTAACCTTTGCGATGCCGGCCAGTAAAAAGAAAGAACCTGTGTTAGGACCAAGTGGGTGAGTACAGAACAATGTAACTATTATATTTAAAATCTGCTGTATTTTTAATTCCTTTCCTCTAGTGAGGTACTGTGGTTTTGTGGTTAGTACATCATCTTTCACTTTCATCTAACTGTTGAGTCTGTTGATGAAATCCTATGGTGTGATCATTCAAATGAAACCTCTTCAGCAGTACTTTTGCATGGTAGCATTTGTTCTAACTTTTGAGTCTGCTGTTGAAATCCTATGGTGTGACCATTCAAATGAAACCTCTTCAGCAGTACTTTTGCATGGTACCATTTGTTCTAACTTTTGAGTCTATGGATGAAATCCTATGGTGTGACTATTCAAATGAAACCTCTTCAGCAGTACTTTTGCATGGTAGCATTTGTTCTAACTTTTGAGTCTGCTGTTGAAATCCTATGGTGTGACCATTCAAATGAAACCTCTTCAGCAGTACTTTTGCATGGTACCATTTGTTCTAACTTTTGAGTCTATGGATGAAATCCTATGGTGTGACCATTCAAATGAAACCTCTTCAGCAGTACTTTTGCATGGTAGCATTTGTTCTAACTTTTGAGTCTGCTGTTGAAATCCTATGGTGTGATCATTCAAATGAAACCTCTTCAGCAGTTATACTTTTACATGGTACCATTTGTTCTAACTTTTGAGTCTGTTAATGAAATCTTATGGTGTGACCATTCAAATGAAACCTCTTCATCAGTACTTTTACATGGTACCATTTGTTCTAACTTTTGACACTCTAGATGAAATCCTATGGTATGACTCACCATTCAAATAAAACCTCTTCAGCAGTACTTTCACATGCTCCAAATTGTCTCTCTCTATCCAGGTATATAAATGGGTTCCGGTGACATATTGCTAAAGGGTAACCTTGTGATGGATTAGTAATACTGTCAGTCACTTCCTAATGTTGAATGACCAAATTGAATATTTCATGGAAAAGGGGAACAAACCATCCTTGCTGCCAGTAATTTGTCTTGCAAAAAGTGGGGCTGTTCCTCTGGACTCTAATTGATTTTTATGATTTTTTTTTATGTTAAATAGTTTTATGATTCTTTTATTTTTTGTGCAGTTTAAACAAAAATCAGCTTCACACGGGCCAGGTGGCTCAAGAATTTGGCAGATACAGAGATCTCACTTTTGAATTTCCTGCCATTTTGTTACTATTTTTAGAAACAATAGGAACTTTTAAAACGCTATAACTTTTTAACCAATCGTGGTTTTTCGATCATTTTTTCACACTTGAATTTGTCTTAACATGTTCTTTAAAAATCACTGACTAATTTTGCCATAACGAGAAAAAAATAATTTTGGTATTACCCTTGTGACATCATTTTCCCGCCAAAAACGGTTAAATTGAAAAAACAAAAAACATACGATTGTTTGGGATTCAAATGTCTGTCGTCTTGCAAAGTTTAAGCTCCATCACTTAAGGCATTCAAAAGTTGTTCCTGGGCTGCCGAATTCTTGAGCTCCGAATTCTTGAGGTCCGAATTTTTTGCATTTATGTGTTGGCTTGATAGTAGGAGCCTTTGTTTAATTTCTCTTAACCTAGTCCTCAAAAAATATTGTGATGATGTACGACACGCACTAAGGAGTATTTGGATTTTCATCCTTAGGTAAGACTGTGTTGGTTGTAAATGGTGTCCAAAGAGGGTCAACAGCTTCGCTTGGATCTTTGGATGAAAAGAGTTTTTCATTCACATTGGATCTTAAAGATGTAAGTCAGCTATACTTTTTGCGAGACTAAAGCCCCCCCTCCACCCCCCTCCAACTATCTTCACTTTCACCCACACCTTGAACAGTTTTTGTACTCTTCCCAGTTTTTAGTGCACCATGAAACTAAAGATAGCAGCTAATCATCGATCAACTGGATAAACACATGAGAAAAAAACGGAACTGTGAACAGTCCATGTACATGCGGGTGAAGTTAAGAATGCGATGCACAATACCTGCAGTTCTGTACGCATTACATGCCTACATTATTTTTCTGTTTCTCCAGGGTCCTCGCAGAGGGAAGAGAATCGATAGAATCCCCTATAAAGACATCTGCAGACTGGACACCTGACACTAAGGGGCAAAGTCCATTCAAGAACCCAGGTGCATTTCAGTCAATATCAAAAATGGATGCTCTGTAGTTACATGGCTGTGTTTGGCATCAACAAAGATCAGCAAAGAAAACTCGATACTGTATTTTCTAGTTTAATGCTGTATCGTATGCCTTTCTACTCTAACTTGTATATATGTACAGAAGACAAAAAACTGGAAAACTGTACTGAAATACAATGACAATAAAAAGAAGCCAGGGAAATGCTTCCTCTTTCAAGTCAACCTTCTCATGTTAATTGTATTACTATTAAATATTGGGTGGAGGGCATAGGAAGAGTGTTATACTTCCTCTCCCCTCCCCTTTCAATTTTTTTTCTTTTGCTTATTTTCACGCCGAGGCCATGCTTTCATGACCCACCCATGCCAGCTCTCGCAAACTGGGGAAAGTACTCTCATATATATATATATATTTATATATATATATATATATATATATATATATATATATATATATATATATATATATATATTTATATATATATATATATATATATATAAACAGAGAAACAACATAAATAGTGTTTCACGCAGTCGTAGGAGTGCTCGATGCAAATACATGCAGAGCGAAATATATATATATATATATATATATATATATATATATATATATATATATAATTTATATGGGTATGTGCCGTTGTGAGGTGTATGATTTTCAAGCAGAGTTATTTTGGGATAAGGTGTAGCAATCAGAGAGTTTTGGTCTAGAATAGGGTATCATTTGCCAGGAAACTGATCAGTCGTAAGAAGCATGAAGTCTGGAATAGGGTAAAGGTTTCGGAGTTCCAGCGGCACACACCCCCCCCCCCCCCCCCCTTGGGCAAACGACACTACAAAGGCTGCCGCAGATACCAAATGTGCAAATCTTCTTACTTCTCCGGGATGCCTCACTCCTCGTCAAGTTTCAGAACTGGACGAAGCAGGACAAATTAATTCAAAACGTGAAACTCGGCAAACGTCTAAAAAAAACTGTGGTCTTGAAAGTTGCACAAAATGATCACATACTCTCACTCTTTCTAACGCGTATCAATTTAGGACGTAAATGAAAGAATGATCACGTACTCACACTCTTTCAAACGCGCATAAAATTAGGACGCAAATCCCAAGGGAACCTTGGCAATTAACACATGAATATTAAAACAAAAGAAAACGGTTAATGAACAAAACTTAGTCCTCTTCCATTTCTTAACAAAATGGCTCATTTTTGCTCATTAACAAATTTCTATTGTTTCAATATTCAGAGGGGATTTGCTCCGTTTCTACAAGAGCTGTGGACTTGAAAGTTGCACAGAATGGTCACGTGCTCACACTCTTTCTAACGCGCATATAATTAGGATACAACTTCCAAAGGAACCTTGGCAATTAACGCATGAATATTTAAACAATAGAAAATGGTAAATGAGCAAAACTTAGTCCTTTTCGATCTTAAAAAAATAGTTCATTTTTGCTCATTAACAATTTTCTATTGTCTCAATATTCAGAGGGGATTTGCTCCGTTTCTGCAAGACCTGTGGCCTTCATAGTTGCACAGAATGATCACGTGCTCATACTCGTTCTAACGCGCATAAAATTAACATGCAAATCCCATGGGAACCTTGGGAAGAAACGCATGAATATTTAAAGAATAGAAACTGCCCGCTAATTAGTCAAAGACTTGTCAAAGATAACTCAAAGAAAAGATTCCCTTGGGATTTGCCCACTAATTTTGTGGGAGTTAGTGTTAGTGTATAATAGCAGACGTTGTTTCGGGTCCGTGTTTCATTCGAAAAGAGATTTAAGAAACGTATTTTCTAGTAGGCAACAAAGTATATGTTGCAGGTAAATTTAATTTTCACTAGGTTTTTTCTTAGTTCTAGTTGGGATTAAATTTTGGCCGAGGCGAGTCTGGGGACAATAATAAGCAATAATACAAAAAAATATACGTCACTTTTCATCGTGGTCCTGGTGGCGCAGTGGTAAGGACAGTGGACTACACATCTAACGGATGGGAGTTCGACTCCAGGTAAGTGCACACAAAAACTTCTTCATTTCATAATTTCTCAGTGATATTAGTAAGTGTGGCATAAAGGTGGGTGAGATGGGTACTAAGGAGGGGAGGATAATAAGATAATAGGATAAATTGAGGGGGGGACATGAAGATGGCATCAAGGGAGGGGAGTTAAGATGCGATCTACAGAGAAAGATGGAGGGAGGGGAGAGGAGGTAAGATGAGATAGGCGGAGGAAGATGAGGATACGATGAGAATAAGAGAGGAAGATCTGAGGGACAAGATAAGAAGGGGGAAAAAAGCCGGCTTTTTTTTTTTCAGCTTTTCGAATTTTTTTTTCGGCTTTTTTTTTCCGACCCCATAAAGAAATCCCTTTTCAGATATTTGATAGAAAAAATTTCCTACTTAAAAAAAATTAAAAGTTGTTTTTCGGGATTCTTCTGAGGTTAAAAGCGATTAAAATAACTGGCCTTCTTCAGAAAATTAAGAAAACAACAGTCAATATGGCGGACTGAAACAACAGTTTGCCATATTGACCTTGATTTTCTTAATTTCCTGAAGAAGGCCGGTTAAACAGGCCGAAACGTCGATAAATAATCGCTTTTAGCCTCAGAAGACCCCCCCCCCCCCCCCCTCCAAAAAAAAAACACACACACACACGGAAAAAAAATAATTTTTGAAGAATGAGAGAAACTTTCAGATATACAATAAAAAATAGCTATTGAAAAACTTAAGTACAACATAAACAACTTTTCTAAGGTCCTGTTTCACTGTCTACATGAATGTGATTCCACTCTGGAAAAATTGGACCATTAACAGCACCATACGAGGCACCGTTCAGTAGCTTTTTATTTGATAGAATTTTATTTATTTGCGTTATATAAATTACAAAAATACAACTAACTATAATATATTTATTCCCTGTTTATTTACATTGCAAACGGGACTTTAACTTATTGTACGATCTACTCAAAACATAACAAATACAGCAAACATATAGTCCGTCGAGCGAGAAACAAACTGATAATGGCCGCGCGAAACTGGGGGCGAGGCAGGCACGTGCGCGTGCGTGCCTCACCCCCAGTTTCGCGCGGCCAATTATCCGTTCGCTAATGTGTTTTTCGTTTCTCGCTCGACGGACTAAGCTGGAAAAGAGAGACTGCTCGAAGTCTACAGCAAATATGGACACCTTGACATTAAATTTATCTAATTAAGGACGAGCACTTAATTTTAAAATTAATGAATAAGTGATTAATTGTATTTTAATAATTTTAACACGCTGCAGTAAAATATACTTAGATTTGTCGCTTTAAATGTTATATAAATTTTTTACCCTTCTAACAAAAATGCTCCTAAATCCTACATCTTATGAGTTCTTCTTATATTATTATTGGTTATTCTAATTACCTGCAGTTCGTTGTCTACCAAAACAATAATATATTGCATTAATTGTCTTTGTTAGAAAAACCTTAGCTTCCAAGTACTAACCGGCATTCTTTGGCCAATCCGATCACAAGATTAAAATACAAAGTCTCCTTACTAACTGTCATCACACGGTTTCTAGCGAGAGACAAGACTGTATTCCTCTTTGCGTCTTCTGTCTTCATTGTGCTACGCACACCCATTAAAAGAAGCGCTTTCCTTTTCTTTGTGAAAAGCAGAAGCGTGACCTTAAAAGAAACACCAGACCATCATGTTACACAATTAATTATTCTTTATATTGAGACAATATCAGGACAATAATGAACCAATATTGAACCAATTTACAGCAAACCACAAAAGTCTGCTTGTTTTTTGCCGTTTGCCGACAAACAGTACGTTAAAACTCCTCAGGTAAAATGACATTCCGTGCCATTTGAGGGAAACAATTACACGATTCTAAATTGTTAAATCTCTCTAGTATTCGTCAGTTGATTATTTCCTTAATTCTTATCGCCTATTAATGTATTAATATTGAAGAAATTACATGTTGATCAACAAAATTTGATGGTACACCTACTTCCATTGGATGATTGTCTTTATTCTTGTCACTCTCAAATAAAGCAAGGACCACTTGGACAAACAGCACGGCGAAGTGAAGCCGGATCTTGGTGTAGATCAGGATCAGCAGTATTGAATAAAACTTAAAACTAAATGCAAGGCTGATCGGACAGCTATAAAGGGTATTTTATTGCCCAATATTTCGGTCCCTCCATCCATGTCCAATACACCCGAACTGAGTCGGGTCGTCTTGAAGCACAGTCGACTCGTTCTAGCGGAAGTCAGGTCGTAAAGTTTATCTATCCTACCACCGGAAGTAGAAATGAAAAGCTAAGTGTCTCGTGAACTGACTTCCGCGGAGTCGAGTCGACTTGCACACAGTCGAGTCGTGTCGAGCCGAGTCGGGTCGTGTCGATTCGACAACCTTTTCATCTCCCTATGTTTTCCCTCGTTAGGTCTAAGAAACATTTTCCTTCGTTATGGTTTGGTGAGTCGAGTCGACTTGCACACAGGCGAGTCGTGTCGAGCCGAGTCGGGTCGTGTCGATTCGACAACCTTTTCATCTTCCTATAAACTTCATACTGTATTTTTTCTAAGTCTCTCGCGAAATGACTTCCGGTGAGTCGGGTCGACAACAGCCTTAGTCGACCCGACTCAGTTCGGGTGTATTGGACAAATGTTTCGGTTAGGCAAAACTAACCTTCATCAGGGGCTACAAAGAGCTAAGTAAAAATGGAATAAAACGGTTACAAGATATAAAATGATTCAAAAGAAAGATTAAATATGATTTGTTAACGTTTCTACTGTTTATTTTTGTTAACCAATCATATTTAATCTTTCTTTTGAATCATTTTATATCTTGTAACCGTTTTATTCCATTTTTACTTAGCTCTTTGTAGCCCCTGATGAAGGTTAGTTTTGCCTAACCGAAATATCGGGCAATAAAATACCCTTTATAGCTGTCCGATCAGCCTTGCATTTAGTTTTAAGTTTTATTCTTGTCACCTGTCTGGTTAACAATGTATTGATATTGTAAGGAGAAATTTGATGTTGATACAAATTATTTACCACCAATATATAATCTTGTGGCGTGTTTTTAGCTGAAGCCTTGTTTGTGACTTAAAGAATATCACTGAAAATAAAATAAAAAACGAACTGTATTAATTAAGGCAATGAGAAAGGGAAGAAACACAACGAAGTGCGGAGTAACCCGATGTTCTCTTCTTTCTTTTTAACTGAGTAGAAACAATTTCTCTTATGTGTTATAAAAACCAAACAGAACTGAAATGTTGGGCACAGCCGTCAGCAGTCGAAAGTTGGTAACTTTACGGATTTTGAAGTGCAATATAACGCAATCTTAACTATGTGGGGTGTAATGTAACGCAACCGCCGCCATGTGGTGTGTAGTAGAACACAATCATCCCTACATGGGGTTATAATTGCCGCTAAGTAAGGTCTCATGTAACACAATCGCCGTTATACACATGGGTTGTAATTTTCTATTAAATGTTCTGTAACACGGTCATCACTATATGGGGTATAACGTAACACAATCGCTGCTAAGTAAGGTTTTATGTAACACAAATTGCGGTTATATGGGTTGTAATGCAACTTTTCTATTAAGTGTAAGGTAGCGCAATCCTTAAACTCACCCTAGCTGTTCCTGACGTGACATCATCAAAACACTTGTCACACACTCGTACAGGTTTCTTGCTCGATGTGAGTGGCGCATTTTTGCTGTACAATCACCAAAGTAAATCAAACTGTGAGAAACAAGAGACAGCATGAACTGGATACTGATCAGTTTCTGTATTCTCATCATGTATCAGCTTGACAATGTATTCACACTGTAGAGAGAAATTAGATGCTGATCACTAACATTTGATCATTTTAATCCTCACCACTAATCGATATATTGAAATTGTAAGGAGAAATTAGATGTTTGTCACAAGCATTTGGGTGTACATGAGGACAACATCCCCTAGATGAGTATTTTGAGGCAAGGAGGAAATGCAAGTGGGTCAACATTTTTGGAATCCTCGACAGAACTTCTGAGTGGTCCTGTACTAGCGGCAAATGTAAGAAATTCAATATAATTACCCGCAATTCCGACAGTGGTGCTGAAAAAGAAGGAAAGAAAGCAAAAGATTAGAAAGACACAGGGTGCGTTCCTTTGGGATGATCCGGATCCGGATCACTGATCCAAGATCACTCGGATCATGAAGCATCAAAGGAACCGACGAATCCACTCTGGACAAGGATTCGTCGGTTCCTTTGATGCAGCATGACCCAATTCATCTTGGATCAGTGATCCGCATCCGGATCATCCCAAAGGAACGCACCCACAGTAACAATTTAAGTATATTTGTCATTTTTAAGCGATGACGAAGTCATCGCGTTATTGCCGTCGTGCCATGATGTCTGTCCGGCTGTCCGGCTGTCCGGATTACACCCGAGAAACATTGGGAACTAACCTTGGAGGATAAGATAGTCACGTGACCACCTCGTCCCAGAGAGTTTGCTTTGTAACGCCATTTTGTTTTGAGGTGTGGAGGTCGAGAAAAGGTTTGTTTGTTTTCATTTTACACCGCCGTGCTTCATTTATCGTGAATATATTTGCGCTCACTTGCAAACAAACAGACATGAAGTGATATACATACATCAGAAGTACATACTCGCACTCGCGATAGGCAAAAGGTCTACACTAACTTATCGAGTCTGGGTGCTGTTTTGCCTGTCTCAGAAAGAACTTGCCAGAACTGAAGGCCAGAAATAGCACTGAAATAGCATTGATTTACTGAAGCTGACTTATAACTGAGTATCCTACGAGAGCTGTTACTTGAAAACGAAGTGTGCGGTGGTTCACGATCAGCAACTTCATTGTATCGAAGGAAGAGAAGGAAATTAAACAGTTTATCTCGGATTCAAGCTATTAATAAAGGTGAGCCATCATTACCAGCATATTGTGTATACAATTATGGTATCTTTAATGCAATGTAGAGCCGCTGTGGGGTTGTATAATGCTCATCTCAAAGCCAGAGAATGTTTAAATCGTGTCAAAGGAAAATTCTGATCTATGTTGTTATTTCTGTTTTATCTAGAAGCTATAAGCTTATACACTAAGCTTTGGTTCACACAAATCTGCATGTATCGTTGTTATATTCCATTTTTGATTCGACTTGCTAACGATGTACTGTAGAAATGAATCCTGGTCCTTGCTATTTTGTAGATACCTCAAAGGTAGTTACAGCTGATTTTCATCAGGGCAATGTCTTGCCGTTTGGAAGTAATTCTGGTAAACAGTGTGTAGCTATCACCCCCTGTGCTTGACGGCCGTTGTTTACAATTTTAGAATGAATGCATCGACTTGGATTAGAAACAATTTCAATGAAATATTGTTGCTTGGTAATTCACTTTATTACCATTGATGTAACCATTACAACCTGCTTTCGATATGTTGATGACACAGTATAATGCTTTTCTGTTGACCATTGAAATAAACACAGTTGCTGTTATTGTTGACAACCATAGTTATTACAAATTATTTGATTCCCATTCACGAGATAGTCATGGAAATGTTGCTACAAATGGATAGGGGAAGTGGTGCAATATCTTCAGAATTTCTATTGTGACAAGGAGGTAGTCCCATTTGAAGTATTGGGTGTCAAATAATTATGTCACTTATTTTCCAGATGACCAGAGTTCCATGCACAACTTATTTTGTAATCTGACATTTACTGAAAAAGAACGTACACCCGATAGTACAAAGTCATGTGATAATAATATTACGTATAAAATATGTGACCCTTCGTCAGATGGAAATGAAAATCAGAAAGCTATATTAGACTCGGAAATGGGGCTGGTGGCTGTGCAAGCTCTACCTAGGAAAACAAGAATTTTCCTTCTGTCTAAGTTCACCGGTTATTTCTTTCCTTTGGCTCTTTGTGCATGAATGTTTTTCGCTACTTTTGCCGGGTAGGAATTTTTTTTTGGTGGTCCATCCCTAAATGTGACTCAGTAGCCACATGTAATAGTTTTTTCAATACATAAAATAAAATCTCTCAGCTCCCAAATTGAATTCTTCACCATCCATTGTATCTCTAAATGAAGCACTTTAATTCCTCTTTTAAGTCCCCATAAAGCCATTTTGGTTTTAAACTTTAGTATGACAAAACACTTAAAAAAATGAATTGAATCTCAAGGTAATTTATTTATTTTCTTTTTAAAGGTACTTAATCACCTCCAGTCAATGCATCTGCAAACATTTAGCACATCAACTAATGCTGGTAACAATGACGAAAAGTCTCAAGTGTTGAAGAAACTGGTGACCTGCTGTTCGTGCTTTAATGAAACCACAAGATGTCAAACTACAAATAATCTCTGAAAACATGTTCAGAGCTGCTGAAGTCTTTTCACTGAATTTCTGAAGCACAAACATGGAAACAATTTCCAGTTGTTGTCATTTAGTAATTGTAACAGTTTTAACCATGTACATTGTACAGTTTGAATTGTGCTTCCCGTATTAACACTTCATAGTAAGACTGTAAGGAATCAGAAAAATGCACAAAGAATGCATGTTAGCCCACATAATACTCCTGTAAGTTAAACATTAACTTACAGGAGATAAAAACAGCTATATGGACAACAATGGACTGATTATCAATTCATTGTAACTTGCAAAATGTACAAATATTGAATTGCACACAAGTGAAACTAACTCAGATGTAATTTTAATCTGAAATAATTTGAAAATGAAAATCTTACTTCTGCTTAACGGGTGTGTGACATATATTAAGCCTGATCAGCATAAAATTATACCAACCAAGTATGACAAAATAAATTCGAATCCATATTTGTCACATTTGTTTTCAAATATGAAGGAAAAACGATGAATTGTTTTGATTTTGCGCACAACTTTGTACAACATGGTTTGAATAAAATGAACAATTACCAATGCAGCAACCACAGTTGTATAATACAGTGTATATCTTCTCGTGCATATCACGAGTATCAGTGTCAGCCAGGACCTTAAAGACCCAGTAATGACCATTACGCTCCGAGCGCCACTGTTATTGTTATTTATTTGAACACGGGATCGAGACTTCTTCAACAGGAAGTTCTGGTATAAAAAGGGTTTAGCCCGGGGCTTGACCTGGTCATTCTCGCCTTCGGTTTTCAATCAAACACAAAATAATCAACAACTGACAAACATACGTTATTCCTTCGACCATAACATAAGTACAAAAATTGAAAATGTTTGGAAAGTTCTATCACAAGTCCTTGGCTACTTCTGGTATTATATTATTTGCTGGGGCGATATTCTGGTTTGACGAGCTTTTTTAAGCAAATTTCATTTATAGGACGCTCTGGTCAATAGCATACACCGACTGAAAGACGCCAAAATTTGCATTTCACACTGACCCGTTTCTAGTGGAACTTCGGATTGAAGTCGAGTGATCCACTGATTTTATCAGAGCACCCCAGACCTATTGATTTAAGGAGGCTCGTGCCCATTTCTCAAGTCCACACCCTTTCAATTTTAATGGGCCATATCTTTTGTTGTAGTGCATAAAAAGACAAGTCACTTTGCATGCAAACACACAATACATTGAACTTTATGGGAGTATAGGATTTGTTTACATCAGTGCTTCCATGGCAACGGAATGGTGATCCTCTGAAATTCACAAGTTGCGGAGTTTCTCTAGATCAAGAGAAATTTTTGTAAACCCCGCTAGTGGACTAATTGATTAGACCATGGGCTTCAACTGGACAAAGTTTGAAAGAAATGTATGAGAGCGTTTTCGAAATTTTTAGGGATGAAGTTTTGGGGATTATAAATACAGTGAAAAACATACTATCGACATAATTGGCTAATATCTAAAGAAAATGATGCGCGATGGGGATGCAGTTTCATCTCATAGTAGTTTGATTCCATTTGAAATGGTGTGTGAAAAAGTGAGGGGGTTGCTTTGGCCGATTGCGAGAAAGAAGGATTTGATTCGCGTGCGTTCAGCTGCTCTTGTTGCCATTTTTGTATGTAATTTGGTCTACGCCTACAAATGTGATGATAATTTAGAAACCGCGAGATAAATTTTTTTAAAAATTTGACAATCTCGAGATTGGTCATCAATTTATATGGCCTGCAAGTTTCAAGGACATTGAAGATATGCAAGGCAATAAAATAGGGCTTCCAATGAACCAATTTTTTCCCGCAGATTTTGTGTTTACAAGTGAGCGTCCTCATTATTCACGAGTATTGTTTTTGAGTTTCATATGCACGTGCAAAACTTTAGCAAAAAATTTATTTGCATCGGAACAGAACGCTCGATTGCTTTCCGAAGAATTTTCCGAAATATGCTAATAGCTGGCTTGAGAATTGTAATAACATTACGCACTCGATTTTGCGCTATTACGCTGTAATGCAGCCATACCGAGGGTCTCTTTAAAATTGCAGGACAAGCAAAGAACATATCCCAATTTGGAAATTTATAAACGTAATGCAGAAACAGTGTTTCTTTAATATGTCACACGCAAGAACAGCGTGACAACTTTATATTTTAGCTGAGAATTCTGCTTTGCGCTATTTTATATCTAAACAAGAGGCTCCAAGCAGCCTTTACTCATGCGCATGCGTAAGAAAATTTTATGATATATTTTAAACATGATAAGAAGATGTCCGACATGGAGACTAGTTACTCCTTTCATTCAGTCATCGTTCCTGAAAACCACGTTGTTTACTATTGAATGTTGTGGACATGAAAGCTGTACCACAATGAAGCCAGTGATTTTTCTAAGCCTTATATATACCAAACGTGAACATAGTAATGTATGTAGGGTTGTAGGAGATTCTGTCGTGACACCTGAGTAACGCTCTTTTACCGGAAGTGAGAATAGCCGGAAGTCACTAAACAGGAAGTGTAAATGGCAAAGACGTCAACCGGAAGTGCACAATTTAAAATATGCGTGCATAAATTTGCATGCAAAATCGTGACAAAAAATAAAAATAATAATAATAAAAACAAGAAAAACGGAGCCGAAACCTTACCTCATGCCGCTACGCGCATGAGTAATAAGGAACAGATGCTACGCCGATTACAACAAATAACCAGAGTGAGACAATCATAAATGTGTTATTTCTGCATCCGGCACTTGATGAAACTTGACGTTTCCGACGTTGTCTTCATCAGTACTGTTGTCATTGCTATTCGTAACGCAAGCCAGTTATTAGCATGTTTCGGAAAATTCTTCGGAAAGCAATCGAGCGTTCTGTTCGATGCAAATAAATTTTTTAGTAAAGTTTTGCACGTGCATATGAAACTTGAAAACAATACCCGTGAATAATGAGGACGCTCACTTGTAAACACAAAATCTGCGGGAAAAAATTGGTACATTGGAGGCCCTATTTTATTGCCTTGCATATCTTCAATGTCCTTGAAACTTGCAGTACATATAAATTGATGACCAATCTCGAGATTGTCAAATTTTTAAAAAAATTTATCTCGCGGTTTCCAAATTATCATCACATTTGTAGGCGTAGACCAAATTACATACAAAAATGGCAACAAGAGCAGCTGAACGCACGCGAATCAAATCCTTCTTTCTCGCAATCGGCCAAAGCAACCCCCTCACTTTTTCACACACCATTTCAAATGGAATCAAACTACTATGAGATGAAACTGCATCCCCATCGCGCATCATTTTCTTTAGATATTAGCCAATTATGTCGATAGTATGTTTTTCACTGTATTTATAATCCCCAAAACTTCATCCCTAAAAATTTCGAAAACGCTCTCATACATTTCTTTCAAACTTTGTCAAAATGAAGCCCATGGTCTAATCAATTAGTCCACTGGCGGGTTTTACAAAAATTTCTCTTGATCTAGAGAAACTCCGCAACTTGTGAATTTCAGAGGATCACCATTCCGTTGCCATGGAAGCACTGATGTAAACAAATCCTATACTCCCATAAAGTTCAATGTATTGTGTGTTTGCATGCAAAGTGGCTTGTCTTTTTATGCACTACAACAAAAGATATGGCTCATTAAAATTGAAAGGGTGTGGACTTGAGAAATGGGTACGAGCCTCCTTAACGCCAAGTTCAAATTCGTCATCGCTTCTGTACGCATTGCGTACCTATTTTTGTTTCTGTGGCACTCTTTGGATGCTAGGCACACAAAGAATTGTTGTTATAAAGCAATAATGAAGGGATTTCAAAAGATTTACAAACAATGCAGGTGAGGATACCCTGCCTCTCTCATTTTTTTGTATATATATGTACTTGATTTGGCGAAGCTAATAAAATAAAAATAAAAATAATAATGAAAACATCTTTGGATCTTCCTCGAAAATTTTCGTTATTGCAGATGCATTAATGAAAACACCTTGGGTCTTTGACAGTTTTCGGAAACCTTTTGTACGAGACATGATAGAGAACAAACCTCTCTTATGGTCATGGAGAATTGTCTCTCGCATCCATTGCAACTTGATACATCCCCACCATTTTCCCATCTCCGTGCATTCTCTGAAATGGAAAGGTACATTTCGTATGAAATATAATACATGCCATTTTCAACACAGGGTTTATTTGATGTCAGTCAAGAACTTTAGATGTTTCGACTGAAGCCGCGTTCACATTATTGCTGCAAGCCCCCAGGCGAGTAGCACACTTATCTTTGGTTTGGTTGTGGTTGCTTGGGTGCCCTGCGTTTTATTGCTGCAGTCTCGATTTTTTGTTGTTTGTCACGATGATTTTGAGCAAGCCTACCTCCAGCGGTGTCATCATAACTTAGATGCGCCTGGGTCTGGATGCGTCTTTCGCCGTCCATAGCACGTGCTCGCTTGTCTTCGCTTCTCGCTTCTCTTCTTCGATTTTTCTTATAGTATATTCAAGCGTGTAATCAAACCATTTTTAAGGGTCAGACAGAATGCAACCTAATACCTTAACACCTTGTATCTATATTTTCCTCTAAACACACTTATATACTTTCTTTATTTCTTAAAATGACGCCTAGTATTTAAATTGCCCGTGGGGGGAAATCTCTATTCCTCATAAACTCGGCTTCTCGGAGATTTCCCGCCACAATCACTCCTCTCAAGCTAGTAATGTACTAATTTTAAATTTAATGTTAATTAACCTATTTATTATCGTTTTTGTTCTGCTTGTAATTCATTATGTGTGGCAAAATAATAAAATAAAATAAAAAATAAAAATTTCAAAGTAATTGTTTTCCTTTGCGGCAAGATTTCCGTATTGCTGGTTTGAGCGTGACGTCACGGCGGCCATGTTGGTGGTCAAGAACAAAACCGTTTCTCTCCGCTGGGAACTAAACTCTATTTTCATTCAAATTCTGAGAAAAAAATTGTATTGTATTGTATTGTATTGGCCACCAACATGGCCGCCTTATCACGTGGTTGCAAACCAAGAATAACCGCATACATTAATTATGCATATGCGCTATTATAAAAGAGAACAATAGATAAAACAATAGACTGCCTTTGGGAATAGCATACATTGTACAGGTTTTCTTTTAATTTTGTTTTCTTAGTCATTTTCAAAATAGGTCTAAAAAGAGCATTTTCATCAAAATTTGTCGAAGAAAATGGGTCGTTTTCCGTTTTTTTCGAGTTGTAGTGAGAATGAAAAATAGAACAGAGAGAAATAAATTGAAACTCACCGTTGATGTTGTTGTGTTTTTTTTATCCCGTTTTCCACCTTGTGATGCGACGCGTTGAATCTTTACTTGGTGCATTATTGATTTCACAAAATAAGATCACCAATGGTGCATAAGATTGCTTGGTAAAGTTCAGCGATATGCTTGATGTTTACAAAGGGATCCTCTCCATAATGCTTACGCCACAAAACCTCCTGTAGAAAACCATGCCATTACAATGTCTCTTCGAGCATCGCCACTTAAACCCGTCTCGATTTCGCGCGTTTCGTCCAGGTTAGTGCTTTGCAGCACTCAGGTCTAGGACACTTCGCGGCCGACACGAGTAGGTTCTGTTCCTTGCACCAATCTATGCACTGTTCGTGATCTTGTAATAGAGAACACAACGAAAACCAATTCAACTTGACAAGAGGACGAGAGGACGCACACGAAGGGACAGACGAAAACATAGACGGAGATGAAGACGGAGGTACTGTTGTCATAACGTTATGATAATAATAATAGCAACAGAAAGTCGAAAGGAAACTGAAGGACGACTCAGTGAGAAATTTGCATGGAAATACGTTCCTTTTTATTCTCACAGTTAACCAATAGCAAAGACATGACAAGGATTCCTACGTGTAAACTGCCATGGGACTTGGGGTTAAATTGTTATGTAGATTTTTAGTAATTAACATAGAACACATGAATAAAATGTAATTATTGGTCAGTAACTTTCAACGAGCTCTTGTGGTGTAGTGGTATAGCACATGGACTAGTAATCCAGATGTGATCAAGGGGTCACGGTTCGAGATACGGTGTCGCCGCCCTAAAAGGGTAAAAAAGAAACCGAGAAGAAGACTGGGACGAGAAACTGAGGAGAGAGAAGACTGGGGAAAGAGGAGGAGAAAGCGGAAGGAAAGAAAAAAAACGAGACGACGCAACTGAATCCATTTTTATTGTTGAAGTACGTAGCGATTACTGATGCATGTATTCAATACAGGCAGGAATTGCCATTGTTTAAGAAAACAATAGCGCGCATACATAAGTAATGAAGTATGCATGGATAATAAATGTATGGGATTATACGGAAATTTTTCCCTATTTGCAAATGTATCATGCCAAATTCAAACTTATTTGTTGCTGGAAGCATTCATCAAGGTTACGAACGATTTAGTGAGATTTCACGTGGAAGACAATGTTGTTTCACGAGTTTTTCAGCGTTGTTACGTGCTCAGAGTTTGCCAATTGAACAATGGATACGTACTAAAAGCCACATCAACTACAGGTAACGATGTTTTAACCGTTTCTTGTATCCTTAAGCTGTGAATTTTTGTAAGACATACTGTCCACGCTGCGAGACTTTTCGCCGCTATGTTTAGGTAGCCGTGTGTTTGTTCAATTTGTTTTGATTCTGAATTGAACTTTTTAAGACACGAAGCACTTGTAACTAAGAAAATCTATGCCATTTTACTGTGTTTTTATTCGTGTAATCACTACTCTGTCTCGTTCTTTACGTAGACGAAAGCTCTTCGTGGAAACTCTCAAATTTTAGCTCCGCAAACGTTTTGGCATTCGGTGCTTGTTGTGTAAGAAATGGCGCGAGGTAAAATATTGTTGTAAGCATTTTACTTAATAAAAGGTTGTATATCTCAATGAATTTTTTCTCGAAACAGTGATTTGTTATCAATGTGTTGAATTATAAAACAGTTATAGTGTTCAAGCTTGCACAATACTGACAAAGGCGCCACTTTTATTTATGAACTTTGTGATGTTGAAAGTTTCGCGCGATGAAACGTATGTAAGCCTTTTTTTAAATAAAAGACTTGTCGGCGATATTTTTTCTTCAAACTGTGCATTGTTATCAATGTGTTGAGTTATAAAGCTTGCGTGATATCGCCTAATTTTAGCCGACTCGGCCTACGGTCTCGTCGGCTTAGTATTAGGCGATATCACGCGCGCTTTCGCGCCATAATAGTTTATTGTCGTGTGGCTCTAACTTTGTGTCTATGGACTACATCTCATGGTATGACAATTGAATTGAAAGCTATTGAGCAATACTTTCCAATGGCAGTATTTGTTTTGCATGTTGAACAACACAAGATTTGAAATTTTTCTTGAATTTTGGTTGAGCTCTTTTGGGGTTGAAAGGGTTGAAGTACCCTGTACAAACGTGAAAGAGGACATTGACAAGAGTTCAATAACTCGAGGTGAAATAAAAACGACAGATGGCTCTCGTTCCCATTTAACCTTGTTTCACTGTCAATACGACACGACGCCATTGCTGAATGAAGAAAAATGTTTATTGAATCCGATATAAGAGCAAAATATACAAGGTTATTCTATTTATTCTAACTTGCCTGTATATAGTCAAAATCAATTTAAATCCGTTTGATTACATTTTTAAGGAGTCATTGACAAAAATGCATTGCCGGCTAATTTTAGCAACAGACACTGATTACATAAACACTAAAAATGCAATTTTTGCAACAATCCGTTAAATAAATTCTTATGCGGGGTGCACCTAATTTTGTTGGCATTCAGCTCTGTTACGTTCCTTTCCACGGTCCTTATCTGACGATTGTCGTCGCTCTTGGTCATAATCCCGATCCCGATCCCGAGCCCAATCTCGATCCCTGGTGCTGTAGAAGCTCCTGCCTCTGTCTCTGTCTCGGGTGCTCTCCTGGTCTCTTCCTGCTCCATAGCGGCTACTTTCCGACTCTCTCCTTCCACTCTTTTTGTCGTCCTCGTCTACTGGTGTGCTGCTTCGTGGATCCAACCCAGAGGCATTTTCAGGGTCGGACTCTATGGGTTTGCTTTCAACCACATCTATCTTCTCGCCAACGTGGTCTTTTGGTTCGCTGGTCCTCTTCCTTTGGCCATGAGAAAGGTCTTTACTGAGGTTTTCTCCCAATTGAGAGAGCTCCAAGTCGCTAGATCTGGAGACGTCGCCATGAGGTAGACTGTTTTTGCTTGTGGAGCGGTATATTCCGGGCCTGTTCATCAGTCCCCCCTGATAAGACAACATCAGTTTCTGTTCCCGCCGACTTGGCCTGCGTTCCACGATTAGGGTGGTAGAGGCCTGATTACTGGGTACAGATGTGGCCAACTGCTCCCGGAGCTGATGCAGCTGCTTTTCGTACTTTTTGACGAGATCATCTTTGTCTTTGATCTTGCTCTTTAGAATATCTTGTTCAGCTTCCAGCTCAGCTGTTTTGACCTTGTTGTAGTTCATCTCCTCCATGAGCCTGTTATCTAGCTTGGTGTTGTCGTCTTTCAGGATCTGTTTGTCTTTCTGTATCTCGTCATTTCTCTTCTGAAGATCGGTAAGGCTGGACTTGGCTGCGTCGCATTCTTCTTTCAAACGTTCCAACTCCATTGCTATTTCCATCTTTTCCTGTTGCAGCTTTTCAATTCTGTCATCTTTCTCTTCGATTTCCTTCTTGTATACTTCACTTTGACCTCCGTAAAGTGCTGTAATCTGCACGGCTAACTGCTTGTTATTATCATCGAACCTACTGTTGTACTCATCCAGTTGCTTCTTCAGATCATTCTTATCTTGCTTAACTTGGTCCAGATTTTTCTGAAGCTTGTTGTTCCTGTCGTTTAGGGTATCGATCTCCCTCATCAGTTGTTTTTCTTTCTCTGGATCCGTTCCATCCTTTCTGCTTCCTACCATATCTTGCAGATACTCGTTCTCCTTTTCAAGATCTTTATTCTCCTTTTCTTTGAGCTTGTAGTCATTTTCCAGCTTGGTTAATTTAACGTGAAGTTCTTTGTTGTCCTCTCTAAGGTTTTTGTTCTTGTTGTACAATTCTTCATTTTCGCCTTTTAGTGATGACATCAGACTCCCACCTTTCTGAATTGCTCGTTCTAGTTCTGCGACTTTTTCTCCCATTTCTCTTATCTTCCTTTCCTTCTCATTGTGAAGATCTCGCGAAGGCCTTCTCTTCACGATGGATGCGTCACCGGCTCTCTCTAACTCTCTTTCCAAATCTGCTTTCTCTTTCTTAAGCTTTTGCAACTGTTGCTCCAGATTCTTGTTTTCGTCTTTTAAATCATCGTTCTCTGCCTGAATTTTAATTTTTGACTCCTCACGATTTTCCATATCGTTTCGTAAGTCATCATTGTTTTGGTTTGCCAGCGTTAACTCGTGCCGAAGATCTTCAAACTCTCTGTCCAGCTTGTTGTTTTCTGCCTCACCTTCTTTAAGTCTTTTCTTTACATCATTCAATTCATCCTGAAGTCTGTCGTTAGCGATTTGTATGTCTTTAAGCTCGTCCTGCAGCCATTTAGCCCCATCTTCAGCAGCTTGTAACTCGATTTGCAGTTTGTCTTTATCTCTCTTTAATCCATCCACATCATCATGGAAAAACATCGTTGGAGCACTTTCGACTTCAGCGACCGTCTGTACCTGAATCATGTCATTCTGGTTGTTCAGGCTATCTTTTAGAGCATCATTCTCGTTCTGAATCTTCAATAGATCGTTTCGGATCTTATCGTTGTCGTCTTTGGCTAACTTGTGTCCCATTTCCAGCTGTTGCAGTTTGACTTCTAGCTGTTGCTGGTCTAGCGTTAACTCCTTGTTCGCCATCAACAATTTTCGATTTTCACCATTCACCTCGTTGAGCTCCTTACGGAGTTCTTCCAAGTCCTTCTCCAGCTCATCGTTGTCCTCTTTCAGTGTGCACACTTGGTAACTGAGCTCTCTGTTCTCTTGTAGGAGCTTGTTATCAGGTCCTTGCTGACCTTTCTTCAACTGTCGCAACTCTTCTTTGAGGTTGTCGTTCATTTTGTTCACTTCGCCTACCATCGTCACCTGTTGATCTAATTTCGTCTTGTAGATATCTGTATCGTGTTTCATAGTCTCTACTTGGCCCATAAGTCTTTGAAGTTCTTTCATTGCATCAGTGCCTGCGAGTCTCCTCTGATGTCTATGTTAACAGAGTCAAGTGGACCAGCATCGGTGTCATCCTGCTCAATTTCGTCCATCAACTCGGCAATTCTCTTATCACGATCAGCAAGATCATCTTTCAAATCGTCTATTTCCTCTTCCTTAGTTGCATTGGATTTCTCGAGTTTCTTGATCTGTCCTTTGGCTTTCTGAAGTTCCTGTTCCAGGGGGGCATAATTATTTTTACGCCATTCTAGCGCCTTGTTTTTGTCTTCCTTGTGTTTGTCTCGCGAGGTTTGGAGGTTTTTCCTCAGCTCAGCTTCACCGTTTCTCAAGCGATTTACTTCCTCTACTAAACGATCCTTTTCTCTCTTCTGCTCGTTCACTTCCGCTTCTAGTCTTGCCATCTTGGTACGATAAGCGGCCATGTCGCTTTTAGACTTCTCCTTCTCGCGAAGCGCGTCCTGGCAACTTGTTTCCAATTCTTGATATTTCTTTCTGCTCACAACATCTTGGTTCTGCTTGGGAATGTCCACCGTGTTCAGCTGGTTTTGCAGAGCCTGGAACTTCTTTTTCAGCAATGAAAGATCATTTTCTGCCTTGTTTTTCGCATACTTGAGTTTCTCGTACTCAACCTTCAGATCAGAGTTCTTCTTCTCCAAGTTTGCATAGTCTTTCTTCAATCTTTCTTTCTCATTCTCCAATTTTCGGATTTTGTCTTCAAAACGCTGAATCTCACTGTCTTTAGACACTAAACGGCGGTGGAGCTCTTCAATATCTCTTTGAGCTTTCTGTGAGTTTCTCTTAGTTTCCTTATTGGTTGCTTGCAAATTAATAATTTCGTCTTTCAGGCGGTCTCGCTCTTCGCGGAACGATTCAGACGGACCAGACACTTGTGAAATTTTTACGTCTTTCTCTCGAAGTTTCAGCTCAAGTTCCATCTTTTCGTTGCTGACATCCTGGTATTTTTGTCGGTATTCCGCGAGCTTATTTCTCAGGTCGTTTAGATATTCATCGCTCACTCCAGACTTTGTAGAAACCACAGTGCTTTTGGCTCCTAATTCCTTTCGTAGCTGCTCAATAATCTTCTGAAGCTCCACAATTCGGGCTTCAAGGATCTTCTTCTCGTCATTTGCAGCCTTCAAGTTTACATTAGCGTTCTTAAGCTGACTGCGAAGGGCGTCGATTTCTTTCTTGGCTGCTATTAGCTTGTCTCTGGCGTCATTTACTTGACTTTGAGCTTCTTCCAAAGCGCGATCCCGCATTTCAATTTCTAGGTTCAATCCATCGACCTTCATCTTGTATTCTTCTCGCTCATGAACGGTATCATGGTACTTCGCTTCCATGTCGTCCATATCTGCTTGGAGTTTAGCAATATTGTTTTCAGCAAGGCGAAGTTCTCTTAGGAGCTTAGTGTTCTCTCTGTCTTTACTGTCAACATCTTCTCTCAGCTCTTCAATAACTTGTTTCAATCGGTCAGAGTCTTTGTCGCCACTCTCCAGAATGGCGTAGAGCTCGTTTATTTTACGTTGTTTTTCGATAACATCGTCGTTCTTGTCCAACAGTTCCTGCTGTGCAGCTTCCAGTTGTTGCTGCAACAACTTCATTTTGGCCAATGCAGCATCTTTCTCTGCATCTGCGTTACTTAACTCGGTATGTGCATCTCGCATCTCGTCCTTTAAAAGCTCAAGTTCGCGTTCTACGGACTGATACTTATCATTCAATTGATTAAGCTCGTCTATGGCCTCTGGCAACTTCTTTTCTAGCTCGTTGATGTGGTGTTCTGCATCTTTCAGATTTGTTTCGAGGCGATGGTTTTTACCCTCCGAATCCCCCAGCTTGTTTTTATAGTCGCTCAGTTGTCCGCGCAAAATGTCGTTTTCCATTTCTTCCCTCTTCATCTTCTCTTTGAGGTCCATGATTTCGTCTTCAAGTTTACTCAGAGTGTCTGGATCTGCACCAAAATCAAACCCTGGTGCCGCTGCATACTGTGTGTCTACAGTTGCGACATTCATGGACGAAATTTCGATGACGTCGTGTTTCTCTGCGAGTTTAACTTGAAGGTCTGCGATTTCATCCTCAAGCCTGTTCTTAGTTTCTTTCAACTCGTCAATATCCTTTTCGTCTCGCTGGAGTTCCAGGTTTAATACTTCGATCTTCTCCTCTCGTTCCAAGATCGTTTTGCGGTTTGGTTCGATTTCGTGCTCTACTAAATGTCTTATCTTAGCTTCTAAATCATCGTTGTCCTTTTCCACTTCTTCCCTTTTCGCCTCAGCATCTGCCACCTGATTCTCGAGATCTTCTGCATTCGCATTAACTGCCTTGAGGTCTTCCAGAGCACGATCTCTCTCTCCCTGCATGCGAGTGAGATTTCGTTTCAGTTCAGCGAGAGTTATACGTTCAAGGTCGTTCAGCTGTTTCACAAACTGTGCCTTTTCTTCCTTCAACTTGCCGCAGTTGTCTTGAGTTGATTTCAATCTGGACTCCAATAATTCCACCTTCGCTTCTAGATCGGTCTTCTTGCCTTGTAATCTACCAACCGCTGCATGACGATCTTCCTTTTCTTTTTCAACCTTATCTAAGTCCAACCTAAGATGTACGCGTTCCTCATCAATGGCAAGTAGCTTGTCTTGCATTTCCGTCAGGCGCCGTTCAGTTTGTACTAACAGGGTCTCAAGAGAAATAATTTTGCTCTTGTCCTCTTCAGCCTTGGTTAGCAATATTGTTTTGTCCGTTTGAGACTCCTTTGCCTCCTTCTTAGCGTCCTCTTTTTCGCGGTTACATCTTTCCAACGTTTTTAAAGTTTCTTCCAGTTTTCTCTGTGTATGCACGTTTGGTTGATCCTCGATGGCTTTGTGTCGAGCTTTTTGCGCATCTGCATCTGCTTGACGAAGGCGGTTTTCGGAGTGCAGTAACTGTTCCCTAAGTTGATCCTCGCGTGCTTCGCTCTTCTTAAGCAGTGTCTCCAAGTCGTGGACTCTCTCGTCAGGATTACTGCGGAGTATTTCATCCCTGAAGCTTACTGGTGGTGCGGACTGAACCACGGACACGTTTGCTACCGTCTGCATGTTGTTGCCCATCTCCTTAAGCTGGGTTTGAAGCTCTTTTACACGATTGCGATTAATTTTATTTGCACTCTTAAGGGCCTCTATCTCTTTCCTGGAGGAGGTGACAGTGTCTTCTAGAGTACTGATCTTTCGTTTGGCTGCGTTAAGCTGTGAATCGTTTTCTTTCAATTCTGACTCCAGACGACTGATGATGCGGTCTTTTTCTTTAATCTTGTTACGGGTCTGTTCCATCTCTGGCTTGAGCTTCCTTAATTTGGTATTCAGCTCATCGACTTCATTTTTTAAATCTTTCTTTTGCTTGGTAAGGACCTTGTTGGTGTTGTCAGAGGCATCTAATTTGTAATCCTTCGAGTCCAATTCTAGCTGCAGCTTTTCATTTTCTTCTTCTTCCTCTCGCACTTTCTCCTTCAGCTCATCGATCTCGCGTTTCTGATCCCTGTTACGAGAATCCAGCGTTTTGTTTTCATCTTCCAGCGTCTCGTTTTTGGCCAAGGCTTCCTTCAGGGGCGGTCGTAGGTTTTGTAGTTCCTCTTCAAGTTCTTTGCATTTTTGGGTCAGTAATTCCACGGTAGCTACGTGTTTCTGCACTGTCTTTCCAAGAGTGGAGTTAACTTTGACCTGTTCTGAGAAATCGAGATCTTTGTTGCTGTAATCTTCTTTGCTCTGCGTGAGTTTCGCGTTGGAATTGAAAAGATATTCCTTGTATTTGTCCCTCTCAAGTGTCAGCATGTCCACCTTCTTCTCCAACTTTTCGACCTGGGGTTTTAAATCTTCCAGCTCGTCTTCCAAGTCTTTTTTAGCATCAATCAGATCCTCTTCTCGCTTCTCGAGATCATTGATTTGTTTTTTCATTTGTGCCGCCCTTTTCTCCCAATCTTCGTTTTCTACATTGACACGATGTAAATCTCTCTGCAAACTTGCGATCTTGTCTTCGCCATTCTTTAGGTCGCTTTGGAGATGTTCTTCTACATTGATCAGCCTATTGTTCTCATTTTCAAGTTCGTAGATCTTCTGACGGAAAGGTGCTAAATCTGTTTCTAAGTCAAGTGTGGGCGCACTGTACGAGTAGGATGCATCAACTGTTTGTATTGCAAAGCTACTTTGTTTTGGTTCCATGTGGTGGATTTTTTCGAGGAGACTGGCCACTTGCACCTCAGCATTCTCTTTTTCTATTTTAACCTTCCCGAGTTGAGCTTCCAGATAACCGATATCCTTCTTTTTCTTATCCAGATCTTCATCCAAGCTCTTTATCTCGCCATCCTTGAACTCGCAAAGTCCTGTAGCACGTAAGAGGTCTGACTGACTCGTTTCGTAGTTTGATTCGAGATGTGACAATTTATCGTTAAGCTCGTCGATCTTGTTGTTCTTCTCCACCAACTCGTTCTTGTATTGTTCGGCTTCTTCCTGGGCTTGCGCCAGCTTCGTTTTCATATTTTCGGAGATCTTGCGTTGCTTATTTGTCTTATCCGCCAAAACTTGCACTTGATTCTGGAACACTGTCTTGTCCTTGTTAGTGGTATCAAAGTCGTCTTCCAATCGCAACAGCTTCTGATTGAGATCAGCGTTCACCTTCACTAGGTGGTCTATTTGTTGATCAGATTCTTTCAATTTGCTCTCCATCTTCTCCACCTTTCGAGTCACTTCGTCAAAATCTTTCTGCACGGACTCTTTCTCTTTTACACTGACTTTGTAATCACTATCCAGGTCACCATACTTCTTCAAATATTCCATGTTGGTCTCACGCAAACCATCCATATTTTCATTTACCTCTTCCAACTTCGATTCAAGTTTGGCAATGGTGTCTTCGTGAACGTCGATCTGTTCATCCAACTGCACAATTTTCGTCTTCAATTTATCTATAATCGTGTCCCTCCTCTCTATCTCTTTCTTGTCGTTCTCGATCGTCCTTTCAGCCTTATGTAGCTTGCTCTTGAGGTCGTTGTAGTCGTTCTTAAGCCGGTCATAGTTTCCCTCCTCATTTTGAAGCTCAGCTGCCTTCTTTGTGTTCTCCTTCTTCTCGTCTTCATACTTGTTTTTCCACTTGGTGATTTCTTTATTGGCCGCATCGAGTTTCCCCTTTAATTCATAGTTGTCATCTATCACAACAACAACAAAAAGAGTTTATTTCAGCGTAATATCGTACAAGTATCATAAACAGATCCTGGCTAATTGCCTTAACATTATTTAGCTATTATTTTCACTCCCCTTCCCCCTTACGATAAAGTCTGGATCCGCCACTGGCTCTTAGGTTTGCCTTAAACCCTTTGCCTGCCAGGGTCAGACTTCGAGTGAGAAATACAGTACAACTTGTGTGGCCATTCAAATTAAAGCCTGAGCAGTACTATCCTGTGGTGCTGCATGTTTATATGCTTTACAAGGTGGTTCTAACTTTTGAATCTGTAGATGAAATCCTAAAGTATGACCATTCAAATGAATGCTACTGAGCAGTACTTTCCTGTGGTGCTGTTTATTATGCTGTACAAGGTGGTTCTAACTTTTGAGTCTGTGGATGAAATCCTAAAGTGTGACCATTCAAATGAAAGCTATTGAGCAGTACTTTCCTGTCGTACTGTTTGTTATGCTGTACAAGGTGGTTCTAACTTTTGAGTCTGTGGATGAAATCCTAAAGTGTGACCATTCAAACGAAAGCTACTGAGCAGTACTTTCCTGTGGTACTGTTTATTATGCTGTACAAGGTGGTTCTAACTTTTGAGTCTGTAGATGAAATCCTAAAGTGTGACCATTCAAATGAAAGCTACTGAGCAGTATTTTCCTGTGGTACTATTTATTATGCTGTACAAGGTGGTTCTATCTTTTGAGTCTGTGGATGAAATCCTAAAGTATGACCATTCAAACGAAAGCTATTGAGCAGTACTTTCCTGTGGTACTGTTTATTATGCTGTACAAGGTGGTTCTAACTTTTGAGTCTGTGGATGAAATCCTAAAGTGTGACCATTCAAACGAAAGCTATTGAGCAGTACTTTCCTGTGGTACTGTTTATTATGCTATACAAGGTGGTTCTAACTTTTGAGTCTGTGGATGAAATCCTAAAGTGTGACCATTCAAACGAAAGCTATTGAGCAGTACTTTCCTGTGGTACTGTTTATTATGCTGTACAAGGTGGTTCTAACTTTTGAGTCTGTGGATGAAATCCTAAAGTGTGACCATTCAAACGAAAGCTATTGAGCAGTACTTTCCTGTGGTACTGTTTATATGCTGTACAAGGTGGTTCTAACTTTTGAGTCTGTGGATGAAATCCTAAAGTGTGACCATTCAAATGAAAGCTACTGAGCAGTACTTTCCTGTGGTACTGTTTATTATACTGTACAAGGTGTTCTAACTTTTGAGTCTGTGGATGAAATCCTTAAGTGTGACCATTCAAATGAAAGCTACTGAGCAGTACTTTCCTGCGGTACTGTTTATTATGCTGTACAAGGTGGTTCTAACCTTTGAGTCTGAATAAAATCTTACAGTGTGACTATTCAAGTGAAAGCCTCAGCAATGCTCTGCTGTGGTACTGCTCGTTATGCATGTTATACAAGGAATTTCAAACTTTTCATGCAGTCTGTGGATGAGACCATTCAAATGAAAGCTATTGAGCAGTACTTTCCTGTGATGCTGTTTATTATACTGTACAAGGTGGTTCTAACTTTTCAGTCTGTGGATGAAATCTTAAATTATGACCATTCAATATTGCCTTCCTGCGATGATGTTCATTATGCTGTACAAGGTGGTTCTAACTTTTGAGTCTGAAAATGAAATTTAAAAGTGCGAACATTCATTTGAATGCAATTGAGCAGTACTTTTCTGTGGTGCTGTATTTTAGTTATGTTGCACCAGGTGGTTCTAACTTTGGAGTGTGTGGATGGAATCCTCACGTGTGACCATTCGAATGAAAGCTTTATACCAGCACTGTTATGCGCTGTTGTTGGTTTGACGATATTTATCAAAAATAATTTTGTGTGTTTTAAGGGAAAGTTAACTTAGCATAAAAAAAGGATTAACTCGTAATTTGACCCAGTCTTCTCACCTTCAATTATCTTCACTCTATCGTTCAGCTCAAGCACTTTCTTTCTCAGACTCTGGTTCTCGTCACTGAGCCCGTAGTCAACTCCAAACGAAAACCCAGGCGGGGCAGACTCCACTATAGGCGCACTTTCCACAACATTGATGTTATACGTCTTCAACTCCGGTTCGGCAATTCGCCTGTTGAAATCATCTTCCAGTTCTCTAATTCTCTCTTTCGCGGAATGCAGATCCGAGTCCAACTTGTCGTTTTTATCACGCAGTGTTTTGTCTGTGTTATGCAGAGAAGAGATCTGCTCTTTAGTTTTCTCGAGGTCATCTTCAGCTTTCTTTGCATTGCGCTCGGCTGTAGCTTTCATCTCCAAGATTATTTCCTTTTCCTTGCGCAGCTTCTCCTTCTCTTCTTCGTCCTTGTCATGTTGCTCTTCAGCCCGGCGAAGTTCCTGGTCAAGCTGGGCGCTCCGTTTCTCGAACACCTCCCTATTAGCTTCGGACTTGTTAAGCTTCTGCTTCAATTCGAGAATGACCTAATTAATGAAACATGAAATTAGGGCTGTCCAAACGATGTCTGTGATTGGCGAACGATACAATTGATAGATCACTTGAACAATGCCCCTATCCCTAATCCCTATCCCAGCGGGACAAATCTATTGTTTTCTAAGCGAATCATAGACATCGTTTGAACAAGTGCTGGACCACCCTAAAATTGACAAATTCATTTTCTACAAAGTTAAGCAAACAGCACCAAAAGAAAGTACTATTGGGATCTGTCAGTTGAATGTCACACTGTAACCGAGTCAAAGTTAAAACACATTACACGAAGGATGAGGTGACATTGTATCAGTTCTGATTAGTGAATTATATCACTTCTGGGGTTGTGTTGTCAAGGATCGCCCGGACACTTCCGAGAACTTCCTAAAATTAAACTAGAGAATAATAACTGTTTGATTCGGTGAAATGACATGATATCACTTTTTAGTTCTGATTGGTCGAGAAAGAGGCGCGTGATTTTTTAGCCAATCACAAAGCGTAGCAATGCAAAACCAAAGCAATAATGCGAAATTAATTTCGACACTAAATTGAAAAACAGATTTTTTATCTAATTAAGGTATTTAATGAATTATTTTTCGACCATTTTCCGAAATAACCGATTTTTTTTTGAAAGCTTTTGATCGTTTTCTGGACATTTCCGAAGATTCCCTAAGGCACCCGAGGTTGCATCGTTCATATCTTCAATAACATCGTCAATCAAGCTAAAAGCACGGCAAATCAAAAAGCCTGGATATTTATACTTTTATGTTAAAACTCGAACGATTACCATTGTTAGGGCTCATTAACTGAAATTCTCAGTCCACGTTTTCCAAGCCCCAAAGATGGTCGCGAACTTCGACTGTATGTAGTAATATGAAAGTCAAATTAAGGTGTTCATGGTTTTCCGATTCGCATAGTTTAACCATTTTATCCTTGAGGCGAATGCGGTCCCTTTTTTTTCCAAACTAGTAACTAAAAACTCTTTGTGCATGTATGATATACCATTTGAAAGGTCTTAGTGAGAGTACAATTCATAATTTATGCCATTTTAAATGGAGAAAGTTATGGTCTTGATAGAAATGGGTTTAAAACAAAAATAGAAATGCTTAGCAAAGTCCTAATCTTCATACATGCTAGGAATACTTCCAAACTGTACCTCATTTTGCATCTCTCAGTGAGTAAAATAACATGAGTTCTATCTTAGAGCACATACCGTATTTTCTCGATTAAACGCCGAGCCCCGAATAAACGCCGAGTATAATAGAGGAAGTTGTAAGTAAGCCCCTCAAACGTTTATTTGTGGTATAATAAACTTAAGACTTAAGGGCAAGGTACACGGCTGCCAAGAAAAACGAATGATAACCCTTTCTAAAAAAAAAGCGGGCGAGAAAAAACTGCTGATTCAAAGAAACGCCGGGTCCACTAGGCCAAGTTCGAAATAAACGCCGAGGGCGTTTAATTGAGAAAATACGGTAAACATTAACAAAAAAGTTTTGAAGGGGTGGTCAATCAGATCACAGTAGGGGTACAATTTTATGTGTTCAATGGGTAGATGTTTCCAAGACCATTTTGGTTGCCAAAATCCATAAAATTGACCAGATATTGAACAAGTCATGTGATTGTGTGCAATATGACACTCTCAGGTCTTCAAGGGTTAAATCCAAACCTTGTTCTGGAGCTCGCTAATGAGAATTTCCAACTTCTCGACTTTGCTGCGACTATAGAGGAGCTCCTCCTGGCGCGCATCTGCCTTCTTCTGTGCTTCAACCAACACCTTCTGCAGGTCTCCGATCTGGAAAAAACAGTAAACAAATAAGTAAACAATAAATAAGTTAAATCAATGTTTTATATGAAACCGATGCTTGCTTTCCTTTCAAAACTACAGTTGTAATCCTTCGAGATCGTCCAAAAAACGAGAAACACTTATAAGCCATTGTAAATACAGTGTTTGACCCGCCGAAATAAAATAATGCTTACTTTATTTCCGTGTTATAACACTAAATTCCATCAAATGTATTGGATAAAAAGAACAGAAGCAGTAGTTTGGAGATAAAGTGCAGGATTACAAGGGTGGAAGTGGATTGCATTTCATCAAATTTGATTTCGTAACAGGCGGTTAAGAAATTAAAATTGCCATTTTACTTTTTAGGCGTTATCTTGTCTCTTCAGTTAATATTTTAAGATAATAAAGTAAGTTTAAAGCAAGCTCCTGGCCAGAATCATGAAAACACGATATATCAGCAGTATAGTGTCACGTCGTTTATGGTGGCTCCATATTGTTCAGCCCTCTCGTATTTTGCATGCCATTACATCTAGCCCGATGGTGTGGCTAAAAATCTTTTAGTTGGAACCAGTAAATCTTTTATCAGTCAACAACGTGGTATCCAAATGACGTCATCATTGGTTGCCATGGCAACGCGAAAAGAGGTCAAAAATACGCTATTTTGGACCATTTGAGGCTAATATCTTATAAACTGCACGGTGAAAGTTTTTGTTTTCGATATATGTTCGTTTAATTGGCAAGAGAAACATTTTAACAATTTTTTAAAAAAATTCTGTACATAGAGTTCAGAGCTACCTTAAATTTATGTAAAAATGACATATCTCTGAATCCTATGCACAGATTTTTTTTCAAAATTAGCATAAATGTTTGCTATATTATAAGACGAAAATGTATAAAAATCAAAAAATTTCACTGAGCAGTTTTGAAGTTTTAGCCTCAAAAGATTGAAAATGGAGTTTTTTGGCCTCTTGACGTTGCCATGGTAACAAATTTTGATGTCGTAGCCACCTAAATTTGTTCATTGGTTAAGTGTTTACAAACCTGTACTAAACGTTTTTTCTTAACTTTACTGGTGTAGCTGTGATTGATTATCATAGATGTATCATGATGGGAATGTTTAAACTATTAGGAGCCACCTTTGGTCTATCTATACCTTGCCGCTCTTTTCGCGAAGTTCCTTGTGCAGCTTCTCGTTCTGAGTGTTTAGATCGTCCTTCTGCTTCACCAGACCGCCTTTCTCTCGAGTAAACTTCTCCAAATTTAATTCCATGTGTCTCGTGAGTTTCACCTTTTCTTTCTGCGTTTCTTGGTACTTGACCTCCACTTCTTCATAGTTTTGTTTCAAACACTGATATTCAAAGAGCAGCTTTTGGTATTCATCCGCCCATTCTTGGTTGGTCTCCGTTAAGAGGGCGATACCCCCTTCCTCGTCCTTCATCACCGTTGAGGTGCGAAGGCCTCCAAGTTCAGGCAGAGTCCTTCCGGAACTTTCCTTCCGAGAGAACATGACAGCAGCCGTACTTCACTTCCTCGATGTGTCGCCCAAGTGATATACCCTCTTTGGTTGAATCGAAATTAAACTCTCTCGTCAGATACACTGAAATTTCAAATATTATAAAGTTATTGTTAGAACGTACACTCGACGCAATCCAACTCTCCGTATTTTGTTTTTCTTCAGATATTTTACCTTCTGCTTTAATTTCACATTTGGAATTTTAGTTTAGTTTATTGAGTTTGTCACTAAAACGAAATAATAGACAACATTACATCATAAAAAACAAAAACAAAACATACACAGCATAAACGTGTGACAGGAGACAGTAACAGCACGAAGACCCAGTTGTCAACTGCTCCCTTAGGTTAATGGCAAACAGTACACACAGGGTTTGTTTGTTTCTAGCCTGTTGTTGTCTGCTTTACAAAGGGTGAAGAGCAAGTCGTGGGTCGAGGGAAAGGGTGGGGGAGAGGAGAGAGGGGGAATTCAATTCAACTGAATACAAGGCTGTGGCAATGGGCTGATAAATAACTAAATCAGTCCATTGCTAAAGTGCCAGCCTTGCAATCGTTGTATTACACTTCAAATGAATAAAACCGAGAAAAACCGAACCAGTGTGTTTCATTTACGAGTTGTCTGGACCTCTTCATTCAAAGGTTTCTATTGAATGAAGGATTATATATTACGGAGAGGCTCCGCTCCTAGGTTCAACTTTCCCTAAACTATATTTTTGTCCAAATGCTACTCCTTTGACAATGGCTCAAAGATAAGACAAAGCCGTGGCTATTGACTCGGCGGATGAAATCGTAAGATGGGCCGGACCATTCAATTGCTTTCTTTTTTATGATGCTGTAGGTTTTTCCAAAATGTTACAACACGTAAATTGGAACTCGGTTATTTTCAGTTCTAAAAGTAGGCATTTTAAGGAGTTGAATGGTTATAAATTTTTAGTGTTACATTGCAAAAAAACAAAAACATAATCTTTATCAGCGGTAACCTTAAAATAATGGTCCAGTTTGTTACCAAATACAGCTTAGGGCACATGAGATTTTTATAACACTCATTCTTCCCAAAAACAATGTCGGAGTGGAACCGGCTCCCTTGAGAAATAGCCCTGTCTGACTCGTCGAAGAATTTTAAGGATGCAGTATTAGCTATTTATTAACTTGTTTTTAATGTTAGTTTCAAGGCGGTCCAGAATTCTCAGTATTGAGTGTGTGGACCTATGTGATAAATAGATAAGGACGTGGTTGGTGAAATAAAAGGATTTCCTTGAAACTACGAACACGCGAGAGCAAGGAAACTTGTCCGTCCTGTATTGAGTTGCGATGTTCTTTACGAATTTGTTATCCGTCCTCAAATATCCAAAGTTTTTTCCCTCAGTGGACGCTTTTTATATTCAATGTTAAAGTTGCATCACGCGGTGAAAATGAGCACATTATCACCCAACAAATTTCAAATTTTCGTTATCGTGACTGGACTAAAATAAAGGCGTAGTTGGTGAAACAAAAGCTCCCTTAAAATACAAACGGGCTTTGTTCTATCTTTTGTTTTATCAGGCGCTTCTGCGGCGCGCGAGCGCGAGTCACGCACGGGATAAAAAAAGCGCTGTTGTGCAGGCTACCGTGGCTGTGTTTTCACGAGACGGTTCTTCTCGCTTAACATTCCTGTAGGTGATTTGTTTACTGACCGCGTTTAGCAGCTTAAAAAATTTATGCGTATTCACGGACAGAACTTTATTCATTTTTCTTATACCATGCGCGATATATTTTCTTTTGTTAAAACAATAGAAAATTAGAACACAAAAGAACGACAATACAATGCCCTTCTTTGTTGTTTGAACGCTGGCGAAATGTGATTGGCCGAAATTAATTGCGACAAGCTTAAGCGACCTGGTTTGGTGGCTTAAATTTAATGAGAATTCTATTGTAGTTCGCCGACTCGCTTAACTTTAAGCCAGTTGGACAAGCAACTGTTTTCACGAGATTTCCGACTGTCACTCGCTCAGCGACTTGAAAACTCGCTCGTGAAAACACGGCCTGTGAAGACTAAAAAATCGAGTGCGCACGAATATGACCCGAATATTGTCTTGGCGTAGCGCTGTACATCAAAATCTCCGCGAAGCTCCTCGCAAATTCTATTGTCCATCGTTGAAGTCTTGTATCTGAGCGCCCTTTTGTAATCTGTTCAAAGGTTTCGGTGCATCGCGGAGTGATTTCTCATTAAACAATAAATGCATAGTTTTCGCTCTTCTTCATTACTTTTCAAGTAATGTTGTGATCTGTTATACAAAAACAAATACAAAATAAATTGATATTTCAGCGTTTCATTTCCGTTAAATTAGCCCTTTACCTCCTAAGAGTGCTAGAAATCAAAATTCAAGAAAAATACGAAATTGAATTTTGTAAAATGTTGGAAAAAAAAAACAACAAATTGTATCAAGCAAAACTACTGCCAAACAGGTTTGAATGTCACAGGCAATCGTCAGTTCGCCCCACAAATTCGGTGCACATGACCTTATCTTGACTTACTTTGGTGGGGCGAAATGACTACAAAGCAAAGTGACTATAATTTCAAAAATTCATTCGGCCCCGGCAGAATCCATTCATTTGCCCTTATTGCAAATTGCTACAGTAACTACAAAATCGAGACGCAAAAGGTCATAGCATTTTACATTTGAAGTCCCCAGACATTTCTCGTATTTTGATACAAAAATGCGTTGAATATGCCATTCGAATCTTGTATATGAAAAGTTAATTTGCATGGTAGCAGTTTGTCGAAATCTTAATACACGAGAAAGATAAATTTACCATCAAACGTTTTTAAAACATGATTACAAAACTGTAAACATATTAAACATAGAAATAGTTTCAAGCTCGAATGATTACTATTCTGGAACAGTATTTTTGGTGTATTGTTATTCGAATTGGAACATTCAAGAACACACTGCATCGGGCAAACTATCCAAATGGTAATTCACGTTACAAAGCGAAAATGACAAGAATCAGTGTTTTAGGGATTACATCATAAAAGATTAAAGGACGTGTCATGATTATCTAAAGTGAATTCATTCTTTACCATTAATCCTAGAATATATAGCGTAGCAGGAAAACAAATTGCAAAACGGTCGGCAGTACGGCTTTAAAGATAATGAATTGTGCTACTAACAAAACTCACACAAGTTCCACCTCAAGGACATGTTCAAATTTTAAAGAGAGCTTGGATTACTGCAAACACGTGCTATAATTAACAGGACAATATACATAGCGGTTTAAATCGTATATATCTGCATACGTTAATTAGGCTCACAAACCATATCTGCAAAGTCAATTGTACTAAGAAAAACGAAAACAAAAAACAACTCTTGATATTACATGCAATTCGACAGTGTAGCTAAACAAGAAAACAACTTGCAAAGAGTTGTTGCAGAAGGCGTTGTCGAATGAATTTTCTTTCTTGTCGGCGCATCCTATAAAGCAAAATTAACTGGACCAATCGCGATCTCTTCATCTTGGCTGCACAAGATCAGCAACCCTAAGGGCAATTAAGAAATATGAACTACATGTATTCAAATAAACAGATACTAGCTTGCTACCTTCTGATGACGCTGATTAAAGTGATTAAAGTCTGACACGAAGGATAATACACGGGATTGCGTAATACCACAGATCTCTCGCACAAATTCAGTCAACTTTGTGAGTTTTTCGCTCGCTTTTAAGCTTTAATTCCTTAAAACAACAGCGAAAGATCACACTTGGATGATCACAAAATAAGATCCTTCGATAACTTTTTTGACTTGCTGAACTCAGTGCACTCAAATGGCGTTCAATGCCAATGTAGGTCTTTTCCCATACTAGAAATACTGAAAAAGCACAATTTTCAAAGTGAAAAGTCTACAACTTGTTTCGCTCGATTTTCCTACTTTTGGATAAAATTGTAGATTTGCCCTTCAACTACAAAAATCCGCTGTTGCATCGTGAAAACGTATCATATGAATACTACGAAATAGAGATTTTAGTGAGCTAACTTCGCCAAAATCATCTCTTTTCTCTCTTAATATTGTGGCCCTTTTATTGAGCGTTCATGCTTGAATAGCCCGCCGCGCTAGGTCGTTATTATGCGTAAATGTCCGGCCATTCTGCCCAATGAATTCCTTAAAACAGTAGCGACAGATCATAGTTAAAAGACAGATCATACTTCGATGATCACAAAAAAAGATCCTTCGAGAACTTTTTTGACTTGCAGAACTGCGCTCAAATGGCCTTTAAATTTCACATGTTGAGCATTTATCAAATTTTACAGTGCAAGCAAACTTTAAAAGATCGTCTTTGAATTTCCAAGATTGTGTCCGTGCCGAATTATTGCACTTCTAACTGCATTAGGACATGGCACAAATTTTCCCTTTGCAAAGTATTTAAGCAACGCGTATTGAAGTATTCGGTCGAACAAATAAACTAAATTATCACCGTTAATACAGAACCACCTCCCCACTTTCCATTTCCTATGTTGCTGCAAAAATAAAAGTTAAATACGGAACAAACACAAGCTGAACCACTCACCTAAAAGCTAGAATCCTCGTCGAAGGAGCAGTGAGAAATCGGTGCGATTTGCTGGTTAAAATCTGGTCACCGCAGAGGCGGACTTAGTTGAGCTGCCTTCAGGCCTGCAGGACATCCAAGACTGGCTGCGACTCGAAAGACTCTCGATTTGAATATGTCACCGTGTTACGCGTCGTTGAGGTTGTCCAGATCACAAAAGATCTTCAAGAAGGATTGCGTTAAAAACCCAATCAAAGTCCTCAGAGTGGAGGCCTCCAAGGACACGAAATATGTCAAGAATGTTTCTTTCCTTAGAGTTTTTTGTGTCGAAGAGAATGTGTGTTCATTAAGGCCGATTTTATACACGGTACAACTTTGTCGCATTCGACACGCTCAAACCATGCTTACGAAATGCTTGCAACACGAATTGCTCCGTGTAAATCAATTCAAATCATATCGTAAGCATGGCGTATAAGCGTGTCGTATGCAATAAAGTTGTACCGTGTAAATCGGCATTTAGACAGTAATTTTGAATAGACAGTGATAGAGCTATTTATGAACAATGCTCGCCAATAAAATAGGGTATATAATGCTGAAATGACTTAAGTCCTCTTATTACAAAGTTAACAACACCCGAAGTTACTTTAAAAGCTAGTTTTTCGATAGCAAACTTTGGCTCATCGTCGGTGTAAAAACCTGCCAACTCACAAAACAAAGAATACAAAAAGATTCTGAAACAACAGAGTGCAAGACAACAAAGGTAGAAAACAAAGAAAAAAGTCACAGGTTTTTACACCGAGGTAAACCCCAAACTGTAAAACTGCAGAATACCCCGCAACTTATTAGCATCTCGTTGAATGACAAAAGTGCCTATTGTGTTGTATCTCTTTCGTGTGTTCGGTCTATTTAAAAGGTTTGCTGCTGTGCAAATTTGTAAAGAAATTTCTCAATTTAATTCCCATTTGAATTAATAACCGGAAAGCAAGTGTAATAACTAATGTTTTGCCGACAACATTCCAAACAAAACTCCTTCACAACAGAGATGCACGTACGCTCTGGTACCCAGGGAACGATGCATGTGAATTGTTCCTTTGTTTAAATTATCTGATCTAATCTCGACACTTCTGTTTCCAATTCCGCCCTTTAACCATATTTGGAGAGAGATATTTGGAGAGACTTTGCGCAATTCATGAAAAAAAAAATAGAATCTATTATTTCTACATGCGTCTAGTTCGAAATCATTGTACCAAACACTTGCAGCAAGAAACGAGCCCAAACCGTTACCTTCGTAGCTTGGTCCAGATTCTCTGTCACAAAGTTTGGGGTGAAGCATTTCATTTCATTTTTTTTTTTTTTTTTTTTGGGGGGGGGGGGGGGGGGAAGAGGTTTGGGTGATTTTTGGGCTTTCGTAATTGCAGGGTCATATTTTTTCCCCAGGACGTTCGCTTGCAGGATATGTTTTTCAAAAACCTGCCCCCCCCCCCCCCCCCGACCCCGGGTTCATGAGTAAATCCCAACGATATTGTCCATCCAGATGAGTGCTGTCGATTTTGTAAAGCAATTTTACAGTTGTCTCTTTTCATAAGCATAATTTAAAGCATTGATTAGAGTGACCGATATATCTTTCCAAAAAAACTTATAAAATTCGGCTGGCAGCCCGTCAGTTCCAGGAGTTTTTTCAGCTTCCCTCGAGACACTCTTTTTCTGTAAGCACACTTTCACATGCATTCTGTTCATAATCATGGGGGACTGTATCATTTTCGTGTTAAAAAACACGTTGTGTCATCATCGTTCCTTTGCCGATTGCCGAGCTGGTGATCACGTTTTCCACTGGCGGATCAAGGAGAGGGGCCCATCCTCCCCCCCCCCCCCCCCTTATCTTGCAAAAATAAATAATGTCCGACGGGCCGAATTTTTTCAGTCTCCGCCAGTGGTTCCTTTCCTAGCTCGCGCATCGCGTCGCGTCTCCTCGAGATGGGCGATTTTCGCGCGTGTTCGTGTGTTTCGCTCGTTAGACTACCCCGGCTCTCGGAGAAAACATGCTTGTTACGTTGACATATGCATGTAAGTGCTGTTATCCTAACGCTTATGCTTACGTTCGTATCGTTAGGGAAAATGGGCTGTTTATTTTCCATGAAACGACAAAAAGCCCCTCTCTCACCATTACGAAGCCCCAGGGATACATTTTTCGTCAATTAACGTGCTTCGGGCACTGCGCTCGGTCACAGACTCTTCACAGTCCTCTATTGTCCCTTATGTTTCTCCGTTCGATCGTCGTGTTCCTTTAGCTGCCATCTTGAATGTCACGGTGTGCTAAACACTGGGGAGAGTAGAAAAACTACTCAGGGGGTGGGTGAAAGTGAAGTTTTTGTACTCTTCCTAAATTAAAGCATGCCATGACTTTCAAGGATCGATCTCACGAACACACGGTAAATTAGGGAACTGCGCTCGTTGCTACAGCTGTGGCCGCTTCAGCTGGGCTTCGCAAAGACAGACAGAAAATCAAATATAAACAATTAGTTCTCTTTTAATATCTTAATGCCAACGACCTATTATTTCCTCAACATATAACTAGATATTTACCTTTTTTTACTAACAGAACTGAAATTGGTTTTAATGTTTTCCCTTCCTATAAAAAAAATCATTTTGCAAGAGTGGCTTCGTAATTTTCTCTCGAATCATGGTAAATGTAGTTTCTGTCTTCTTCCACGGAGTTTAAGCCTTTTCAACCAGAGTCGAGAGATTTGGTTCTACCTTTTGAGTTTGTGGATAAAAACCAAGTGTGACCATTCAAATGAAAGCTACTGAGCAGTACTTCCCTGTACGTGTGGTACTGTTTATTGTGCTGCACTATGTGGTTCTAACTTTTGAGTCTGTGGATGAACTCCTAAAGTGTGACCATTCAAATGAAAGCTACTGAGCAGTACTTTCCTGTGTTGCTGTTTATTATGCTGAACAAGGTGGTTCTACCTTTTGAGTCTGTGGATGAAATCCTAAAGTGTGGCCATTCAAATTAAGCTATTGAGCACTATTTTCCAGTAGTGCTGTATTTTAGTTATGCTGCACCAGGTGGTTCTAATTTTGGAGTCTGTGATTGCAATCCTAAAGTCTGATGGTGCTTCGTTCTTTACATCTTGCAAAATGAATTGTTGTTTTTTCTTTGTTTCGATCATGGCCATCTTTGGAAGTAAACGTCTAGTGTAACAGCAACAGTTGGCAACATTTATTTCTCTTTTCTAATTGGCTTAATGACGACTGCAAAATACTCCGATTGGTTTAAACTTATGGTACTTAATTATACAATCAATATGAATCTTTTGACCATTTACGTCAATATACTATCTGAAGGTACAAGATTAACAGTGAAAACAATAAATACCTAAGTGTGCTTAGAACATGTCGCCAATTTATATACCTTTTTAACAAATATATACCAAATTTCAAAACCTCAAATGACTCAGTGTATTATCCTTATCCGGGATCAGCGCCAACTTTGAATTTACCTTTCTCGATATTTTGCCGTTCATATATGAATTGACAATTTGAACGGAACTTAAATTTAGCAGACCTAGTTAATGTTTAACCCGGGCCCTAAACTATATGTTCAACTAAGTATGTGCAAAATGTGATTCCCAATAATTTGAAGTTTCTATCCATCAACGTGCTCAAGCCAAATAATAAAATTAAATGGGCGCTGTCAAGGAGATTTGGTGTCAATTCCAAAGACTGCAATTTTTTTTTTTTTTTGCATTACAGTCACTTATGTCCAGAAATGCACATAACTCGGGCCATGGGCACTTCATATTACACACAATTATTTATAATTTCCATGACTTCATGTTTGACAGAATTGCTTGTGTTTAGGTGAGAATTAGGACTAGGAGACACTTCATGATGTCTATCATAAAGAGCATGAATCTCATTAGCGTGCATTTCTGGACATACCTCATTACAGTGCGACACGCCTTATAGTGAACACCCAACAAACGTTTTTACAAGTTTCCGCGAAATCACCGGCTAACTCTTATAATTATTTTTGTAACTGTGGATACGTGTGAGCGACAAAATGAATAAAATTTTCGTATTTTGCAACTAACTGTACACTCCTGTGATAAACACAAAGCCACAAGATAGCATTCCATCGCGCTCAACTTTGCGAGGAGGCGTGCTGTCAATTGAATTCACGCTCTCTGATTGGCTAACTTGTAAAAACGTTTGTTAGGTGCTCACGGTAAAGCGCGTCCAACTGTAACAGAAACTGAACAATAATGGTTTGGTATAAAAATAACTTTCCACCCTAGTCTACCATTAACCTCGGTCAAACGAGAGAAATTTGCAAAAGGTAAGCAAAGTACTTAAAAGTTAAGGTTGTCATTTTCACTGTTTAAAGTTTAATATATTGCCAATACACTGTCAATTTACCAAACGTTTTGAAAGTTTACTAAAACAGTTCTAAGCGTTTAGAAATTGTGAACTGCAGAATTGTCTGCGCCATTTGCCAACATAATTTCGATCAGGCGGCAAAGAGTTTTGGTCAGTTTTCAACGGAAAAAAGCTCACCATTTTGAGGAAAATTAAAAGATAGTAACGTCAACTATTTTTTTTTTATCCATCCTTGCCCATATTTCCATTTAATATTAAATAAAACGAAAAACGCCTCGGACGTTTGACCGCGGTGGAAGTCTACCACAACTTTTGGTGAGTGTCCCTTGCCATAGCTTGCCTGGGTCTGAATAAATTGCAACTTGAAAAAGTTAATCTCCAATGACTCACAGATTGAGCTTGGGCTGCCTGTGGCCTAACGATTTCAAGCTCTAACATTTTCGTCTCTCGAATGGGCTACAACCGACCATGATGTTTTCTTTTTTCAAGAATTGGTTGGTTTCTTTTATTTCTCTTGGTGTTTTGGGGGTATTATTATTTTGTAAATAAGTAACGGTAAATTGCAGCATGGTTTTTACTGAAATTTATAAAATGGTCAAACTCTCCATGACAATGCCCCTTTAACCCTTTAAGCCCTAAGAGTGATCAGCATCAAATTTCTCCTTGTAATATTAACGCCTTATCAATAAAAAAGGTCATGAGAATTAAAGGCATGATCACACAAGATGAGTTCTCTTGATATCCAAACAATTTCTCCCCACTACTTCTATAAGAAATGTATACGGACAAGAAAGGAGAATTTAAATTTTGATATTAGGGCTTAAATGGTTAATTGATGCCGTCCTTTAACTGCATTTGTCAGCACTGGATCGTGTGTTGGCATAAAACCTCTATGAACAGCACATTAAAGCTTCTTACTACCTAATCCTCGTTATTTTAAATTAAAGTATAACTCTTATCGTAGTTTTTGACCTCCCCTCCATAAATTAAATCATTTTTTCCTAATGTATTGTACTCTCTATGACATTCGCGATTTGAGGCCCAGACACCCAATGCAACACTCCACGCTACAGAGCAGTCTTCAATTGAGTGTCGTGAAACCAAAACCTAAAGTAATGCTTTGGTCAATAATAACAGACGCAGCTAATTCAATGAACCAAACACCTCTAAAGCAAATAATTGTAGCCAGCACAAAGCGCGGGAAAAATGCGTTTGAGCAAGTTTTGATTGGTTTTAACGTTCTTTTTGATTGGTCGACCAACTGCACAAGACTAAAGCAAACGCGAATTATTTGTGACACCCAATTGAAAACCGCTTTATCACATGCAATTTCTAAATTGAACCGTTCAAGTTCGCTATAGGCAATATTGCACGGAATAAATTATGCGCACGGTGCAGTGAAAAAATGCTGCAATTTCGTTGCGTTGTGCGTAATGTTGCAAAGCGTGTTTGGACCTTTAGTGGCTATACTTCAACGCATTCACAATCTAACAAATTGCTATCCCGGTTTAGGGAATGTGCGTTCTCTATATTGCTTCATAATGTCCCAAGTATTATTACTGTCCGGATATGAACTTCGGACCGATTAAAAACTCTTACAGCTCTGACGTTTTGTCGGAACCCTTCGAACGACCACTGCTGCTGTCGCCTCGTGAAAACTCGACCCGCTGCTCTTTCAACTCCTGCACTTTTCTTGTACGTGTGCTACTTTCCCTCCCCAACGAGGAACCATCTTGCCCCTTCCCTCCTGTGTGGAAGTGGGTATCGACTGTTTGTAATCTTGAAGAAGAGGTGGTCTGCAGCGGGTTCCTTTCAACATGAATATGCAGTGGCTCGAATTCTAATTTCTCCTCCGCTTCTACCTTCACACGAATGGGACTCGCAGAACCTTCGACCTGTGAAATGACAGTTTGACTATTTTCTCCTTGTCTTTCAGTGGTTGTCTCCATGCCGTTTATCGGGGACACGAACCCCACCAACCCCTCGGGGGAGACGGAGGTGGGGGGGTACAAGGAACTGGTCTGCAATTGGGTGATTTTAGTCATGACAGTACTGCTGCTGATTGTTGACGTATGACTTCTAGTGTCTGCAACATTTAACGTTGTAGGCGTCATGGATTGGTGTGCGGGGTCTAAGAAGACGTTTACTTTGGGACTGGAACTGGATTCCAAGTGTTTTATTTTTAAAAGGCTGCTGGGTGGTGTGTCATTACTGGCACCGGTATTACTTACAACTGTGATGGACGGTTCGTCCGCCCCTCCGTCAACCTGGTACCGCTGGACTGGACTCACGCTCCTCTGGATTCTGGTAATCTTGGTGGTCACAGTGCGGCTTGTTTGCTCACTGCTTTCCGCGTTTGCGTCACCGCGACTCGTTTCAAAAGGGCTTTTTATTTTGACCATTCTTTTCGGGCTCATCTGAAAGTTGGATATCTCTACAGGTGTCGCCTTATCTTTGACGTCAACCATAAATTCCGTGTGGCCAAACGTAGAAGACTGAGCCGACTCCGTTGTGGCGGATTGTTGGGGCACGACGACCTCTCTTGTGACTGTAACCCCTTTTGGCGGCAAAATGTAGGATGTAGTATAATGCGCTTCAACCTCTCGTTCTGGTCTCAACAGGCCCTTGAGTCGGAAAATCTCCTGGTTCAACTCTTCTATTTCTTTAATGTAGCCATTACACTCGAGTATTTTCGTCTCCAGCTCACGTTGCAACGAAGTGATATCGATTTCGAACGAGGATTGCACGTTCTTTATTTGAATGTTCTTATCTCTTTTTTCATCTTCCAAGAATCCCTCCAGCTTTAGCACTCGGCTGTTTCGGTGGTTGAGCTCGATGTCTAGTTCTGCTAGTTTCTGATTCAAGATCTCGATCTCACTGATGTAGCCATCACATTCCACCTGTTTGTTGCTGAGCTCTCGCTTGAGCCTTTCCAGATCCTGCTCGTTGGAGCTGTTTAGGATGCGTAACCTTTCAATCAAGGTCTCTTTCTCGATGATCTCTGTTTTGTACACTTCTATCCTACTCTCGATTTCAGTGATTTTTTCCAGCAGGACGGTCGTCTCGCTCTCTGTCAAATTCTTATCTGTCCGCGCCTCGTCCATCTGTTTCACCAACACGTCGAACTTACTGCGAATGGTGGAAAGCTGGGACTCGAGATCGTACTTCTCTTGATTGAGCTTCTCTATTTCCCGGATGTACCCTTCACACTCCACCTCTTTGGTTTCCAGATCTCGCCTCAACTTATCAATTTCGCCATCATTGTTTGAGATTTGCACACGAAGCCTTTCGATGACCGTTTCCTTCTCGATTATCTCTGTCCTGTACTCCTCGATTCGAGTTTGTATCTCGATAATTTGTTCGTGCATAACACTGGCCTCACTCTCGCCTTTACTCTTCAATTCATCCGCTTGCGTGACAACAATCTCTTTCTCTTTCCTGAGTTCGGTTATATGACCCTCCAGCTTGGTGACTGTATTGCGAAGAGAATTGATTTCCATGGCTTGCTCTGACTTCTCGTGCTTAAGTTTCTCAATATCCTGGATGAAGCTTTCGCATTCGCTTTTCTTTGAGTATAAATCTCTCTTCAGCCGATCGACCTCCTGCTCGTAGGAAGTGGTTTGGAATCGCAACTTTTCGATGATAGTTTCTTTTTCAATGATTTCTTTCTTGTAACTCTCGACCCTCGTTTGAATTTCTACGATCTGTTCACTCATGAACTTAGCATCCGTCTCCCCTTTAGCCGTGGAATCGACGAGTTGCCTCTCCAGGCCATCTCTACTGACTCGTTCTTTCTGCACCTCGCCTTCAAGAATGATGACTTTTTCCCGAAGTGACATTATCTCGACAGTAAGCTCTGATTTCTCTTTGGTAATCTGCTCGACTTTTTCTAACGAAATCTTGAACTCCCCATCCTTGGAAAGAAGATCTCTTCTCGTAACTTCTAGCTCGTACTTTAAGTGCTCAACTTCGTCATCTTTCACGTTGATGTCTCTCTTAACGTTTTCAAGTTTCGTCTGCAACTCAGACACGAATTTTGCATGACCAGACGATTCTTCATCTCCGCGGTTCCTGGCGTCCATCAGTTGCGTTTGAAGATGAGCTTTCTCGGACTTCTCGGTATCGATTAGCACAGTTAACTTGGTAATCTTGCTTCTTAGCCCTAGCAGTTCCACCTCCATGTCAGACTTCTCTTTTTTGGTGTCATCTAAATCTTTGATGTGATCCTCGCAGTCATTCTCTTTGGTCTCCAGCTCTGTCTTAGTGATATGAAGATCGTGTTCCGCTTGAGAAACTCTTTCTCTAAGCTCTCGAATAATGGTTTCTTTTTCAATCATCTCTCGTTTATACACCTCTACTTGGTTTGTAGCATCTTTAATCTGCTTCTTGAGATCGTTACTTTGATTGGTACCTTTGCTGACGACTTCATTAATGTTCTGCCTCAACTCGTTCTTGTCTTTCTCGTGTTCTTCCACAAGAATCTCGAAGTTTCGTATTTGTCCGCGAAGCGTGTTGATCTCGATTTCCATGTCCGCTTTTTGTTGGTTGCTTCCCTCAAGATCTTTTATGTAGTCGTCGCATTCTACTTGCTTGTTCTGAAGATCACGTCGAGCTCTATGAACGTCATCTTCTAGATCGGCCTGTTTATTCTGCATTTCCTTGATCACGCGCTCTTTATCGATGATTTCTTTGCGATAATTTTCAATTTCGATTCTTAGCTCGTTGACACGACCAGCGAAATCCCTCGATTGATTGTCTCCCATGTTTTTATAATCTTCGAGCTGGGTTTTTAGGTTTTCCTTTATCTTCTTGTCCTCTTCAATCTGTATCTGTAATTTCTTAACTTTAGTCCTAAGAGAAGTAATCTCGTTCTCTAGATCGGACTTGCCTTGGTGTGACAACTTGCTCGAATCTTTGACGGATTCAAGTTGGACTTCAAGCTCAGCCACCTGGTTGAGAACCTCCTTATTTCGTTCCTGAACGTGTTCGTTGTCCAGCTCCAGCTTGGAGATCCTCGTCTGGTATTCAACAACTTCTCGTTTGAGTGTGGTAACTCTTTCTTCTAACACTCGGTTTGAACCTTGCAGTCCGTTGCTGCGTTCTTTCTCGGTCTCCAGGTCATGTTCTAGTGAAGAAACCTTTTTCAACGCTGCCAGGAGATCCAACTGAAGCTCAGCCTCGCGTTCCTGAAGCTTTTTATAGTCAGCCTCCATGGTGGAAAATATCTGTACAGAAGATACGTCGCTGACTTTTTCTTTTTGGCTCTCGAGCACAAGATCGTGCAACTTTCTTTGCATGGATTCGACTTCTTTCACTAACAAATCCCTCTCTTGGCCCCATTCTGTGGCTTCTTCTTGCAGATCCTCAAGGCGCCGCCTGGCGGCTTGTAGCTCTAATGTTACTTTCTTATTTTCAGCCGTTAAGATCTGTATTTCTTGCGTTTTCTCGGATACTGTCTTCTGCAGTTCAAGCACCTTGTCCTGGAGTTTGCGTCTTTCTTGTTTAACCTCCTCCAAAGAATTTTCCAATCCGATTACTTTCTCTCGCAAAGCGTTGTTCTCTCGTTTGAGGGTATCTCTTTCTATCTTGATGGTTTCAAACTCAGCACTCAGATCTTCAGAGAACATGTCTGGCACTGCTGCCTCGACAGTTGAAACGCTCTGGACGGCAATCGTCTCTTCGCGAGAAATCTTAAGCTCGTCATAGAGCCTTTGGAGTGACGCGAGTTCCATTTTAAGCCTCTCGTTTTCGTCTTTCAATATCCGGACAGTACCCTCTAGCTCAGTGTACTGAATATGAAACTTTTGAAGCTCAAACTTCGTGTCTCGTTGTTCCATGAGGGTTTTCTCCAGTTTCGTTCGAACGCGATCGAGTTCTTCCTTAAGTTCTGCATTTTCGCTTTCTAAATAATCGTTTTCTTCCTTTAGCCTTTCAATTGTTGCCTTCTTTTCAACCAGTTCGCGGACTTGCTCTTCGTAGTACTTCTGCTGGTCTATTAACTTCTTTTGCAGGATAACAATTTCCTCTCTGAGTTTTTCATTCCTGGCTCTTGTCTGATCAAGCGAACCCTTGAGCTGAGCGTTTTCTTTCATCTGATTCTGCAACTCTTCTTCCAGGGAAATGATCCTGCTCTGAGTAGTCTGAACAGTTCGTTGCAGCTCAATCTTGGCGTTGTTTGCAGACTTATAAGCAGCTTCCCAGTCGGCCATCTTCTTAAGCGCCTCCAGCAGCTCCTTCTGTTGGGCACTCAGCTGATCTTGACTCGTCTGTAGCATTGTCTCCGTCTGAGTAGTCTTTTGCTGACTGGCGAGTAGGTCCTCCTGGAGAGCCTTCAGCTTGTCTTCATAGGACGTCTTGTAAGCTTCTAACCGGAACACTTTATTTTTACTTGATTGAAGCTCTTGTTCTAAGCTGACAACCTTCTTGCGCAAAGTTTTGTAATCACCCTCATCCACTACATCTCGTCCGTGAAGTTCTGAAAGGCTGTCCTCTAGATCAGATATCCTTTTCACCTTTAATGAAAGATCGTGCTCTAACGACTGGATAATTCGACTGCAATCACCATGCTCCAATTCAAGTTTTGATATTCTTCTCTTTCCATCGAGGTGCCTTCTCTCTGCATCCTCCTTTTCATTTAAGACCTTCTGGTACGATTCCTCCAAATCCTTTAGCCTCTTAAGTGTAGTTGCATCGGTTGGTTTCTTTTCTCTCTTATCCGTCTGCACCGTCTGTATGTCGACGTACTTCTTATTTATCACAGTGATGTCACTTTGCAGTCGGTCTCGGTCGGCTTGAAGAGCATTGAGACGGGCTCTCAATTCAGCATTCTCCCGCTTCAGATCTGTTATCTCTTTCTTCAAACGGTCTTTCTCTTCGTCCAGAGTCTCATTCCTGGCTTGAAGATAGGTTAGCTTGCGGTTAATTAAAAGTACTTCGTTCTGTAGCCTGTCCACCTCTCTCTTAGCATTTGCAAAGTTGGACTTATACTCGTTTAGGGAAGTCAATAGAGTTGCCTTCTCTTGTTTGAGTTTGTTCTTCTCGTTCTCGGCAAGGTCAAGGCTGTGTTTTAAAGCGTCAATTTTCGATTCGAGTTCTTGAACCTTCAATGAAAGGTCTGCTATGTCGTGCTGGGCTTTATCGTAGTCGTCTCTATAACTCGCTATCTTTCGCTTCAGCGTCGTTACTTCCTCCTCGAGATTCTTGTTAGTTGCACGGTACCATTCTATCTGCTTGTTCTTTTCCTCCATGGTCTTGCTGACGTTGTCCACAATGGCTCGAAGCTCGGAAATCTCTTGCACCACGATAGCATTTTCTTCTCGCTGTTTGTCTATAACACCTCTTGCTCTCTCCAGCTCAGCGTGGAGGTTGCTCTTCTCCACGTTAAGGCGATGGACATCACCTTCTAGCAAACTCACCTTTTTCTGATCCTTAATTAGCTCACGATTAAGGTCTTCGTTTTCGTGGTCAAGCGCTTTAACTTTCATCTCGAGCTCTGTAGTCTGCTTTCGTAAAGAGAAATTTTCCTTCTCCAAGTCATCCTTCCTTCTCTGAACCTTATCCAGCGTGGTTTTTGTGGTGGATACTTCCTGTCTGAGAACATACACCTCTTTCTGAAGGGAGTCTCTTTCTGCTTTGATACTTTCCCTCGGCTGAGCATCGGCTTCATCACCACGGACCATCCATTCCTGAAGCTGGCGTTCAGCGTTCAGGAGCTGCGTTTCATTTTGCGACACAACGTTGACTTGTTCCTCCAGCTGCACTTCCATGGCCGCCTTCTCTTTGTTCACGACATCAAGGTCTTTCTTAAGGCGTGTTATCTGGGTGGTTTTCTCCTCCATCTCTTTGGTTACAACCAGCAGCTCTCTGACTGTACGGTCGCGGTCATTTAAGAGAGCTGCAATTTCATCTTTGAACGCTGACACATCTTGCTCCAAGACCATGATCCTTTCGCTCTGAATTTCTCTTGTTGATTCCAGTTTGGACACCTGTGCGTGGTAGGTCTTGACTTTCTCCAGCAGATCTCTTTCCTTGTCTTGATAGGCTCTGATCTCGCTCTCTGCATCGGTAAGTTTTCCTTGCAAGACTGCGACTTGCTCCGTGAGTCTTCTCACGTCTCCTTTGCTGATTGCATAAGTGTCCTCCATCAAGGTTGTCTTTTCAGAGACCAACTTATAGCTCTTCTCAACATCTTCCTTGTCGCGCAACATGACATCGTGGTTGTTCTGTAACCCACGCAGTGCTTTTCGTAGCTCATCATTCTCATCTTCCAAGGTCTTCTTAGTTTGTCTCAGATCGTCAATAAGTTTGTTCTTGTCATCCGCTTCATTTTCTAGGACATCAACCTTACGTTGAAGATCAGTGATGGTCTTTTGTTGGATCATGTTCTGTTCTCGACTCTCATTTAGTAAAGATCGCAGCTCGGCGATCTTGTCTTTGTTAGTTTCATCGGTTCTAGTGAGCTGCGCCAGCTGCTCCTCCATGGTTTCAATCTTCTTTACTTGGTTTTCAAGCTCGCTTTGAAGGCGATCTTTCTCCAGCGTTAATTTCCTGAGGTCACCGTGAAGCTCATTGATTACTTTATTAAGCTCGATATTTTCCGCCTGTAGGCTGGCGACCTCATCTTTAAGCCTCTCAAAGTCATCCTCGGTGGTTTTGAGGACGCCCTTTAAGGACTCTAGCTGGTCTTCGAGGTATGTTCGCGCTGATTCCAACTGTCGTATAAGATTGTCCTTCTCGTTCAACCTGTCTTGAGCTGTCTCTGCGAACAACTTCAATTCCACCAGCTGCTGTTCTTGCTTCAAGTAATCCTCTCGGCTCACACCGGAAGACCTCTGCAGTGCTCCTTCAAGCTGCTTCTTTAACGAAGTGATTTCCTTGTCATCGTATTCGGATTTCAGCTCTAACTCTGAGACCCGGGCGTTCGCGTTGACGAGGTCCTCTTTCAAATCAGCTTTCTCACTGTCGATTCTCTCTCGCGTTTTCTGAAGCTCATTTACTGTCCTCTGAAGCTGCGTCGTCTCATGTTCCATCTCAAACACTCGCTTCTGTGACTTCTTAAGATCTGTCTCCATCTTCACAATCCTCGTATTGCAGACTTCAACCTCACTTCTCAAATCAGCTTCGCGACCCTGAGTGGACTTGTACAAGTTTTCAACTTCGAAAAGCTTATCATCGTACTCCTTGCGGTCTTTTGCACTCAATTCATCTTGCCTGCTCAGCGTTGTTACAGACACCTCGAGCTTAGAAATGTTGATGTTTGCTTGCCGAAGTTGGCCTTGTAAATCTCTGATCCTCTCTTGGCTGGAAGCTCGAGTGGTTTCCAGGTCTTTCTTTAGACTTGACAACTCATCTCCGAGATTCTTCTTCGAGTTGGTAAGTGTGTCTACCAAGTTCAATTTGTCTTGAATTTCTTTAGCTTGGTTGTTGATGATCCGATCTTTCTCTACTAAACTGTTCTTAGTGTTAATCAGTTCTTCCTTTGCCTTACGGCAGTCCTCTCGCAAAGTGAGACCTTCTCCTTTATAGTGGTCCCGTTCCTTAGTTACGCTGGAAAACTGAGTTTCAATGATGGTGATTTTGTGATCCCTCGAACTTACATCACGTAACAGCTCTTGACGATTCTGCTTCAGTGTTCTTATCTCCTGATCTGTTTCGTCAAGTCTTCCTTGTATGACCGAAATCCTCTTTAGCAGGTCCTCCTTTTCAGTCTTCAGTACGTCGCAGGTTACAGTGTTCTTGTTCAACTGTCGTTTGGTTTTGTCCAACTCATCTTGAAGCTGTCTGACCTTGTTATTCAACTCGTCGATCGTCTTGTCCTTTCTTCCTATGATGGTGTTTAGTGTTTCGCCAAACTTCTCGTGCTGTGCCGACTTGCTTTCGATTTGAATAAAGCGCTCCTGACTCTCAAGAACCTTCTTGTTGGCAGCGTCCAGCTGTTCGCGTAGCTGGGTTATCTGTCTGCGGCAGGTCTCAAGTTGGGTTTCTTGCTTCGACACCTTGTTTTGAAGGGTATATAGCTCTTTTTCAGCTACATCTTTTTCATCTCGGGCTGCATCAAGGTCTTTCTCCACTTCCTTCAACTTGCTTTCAGTAACCAGTAGTTTCTGATACTCCTTGGTCTTCTCATCATTTATTTTTTCAATTTCAATGTTCAGCGTAAGCATCTTTTCTTCAGCTACGTCCATGTCGTTTTCAAGCTTATCAACCTCCCTTTGTCTTTCATCGATTTTTGTTTCCAACAATTTCACTTTGTCGGAAAGGGCAAGTATCCTCTTCTCGAGCTCCGCATTTCTCTCTCGCTCCTCGTCTAACAAAACTCCAGCATCTTTGCCACGCTCTTCAAAATCCATGTATGTCGACTCGAGATCGGATACCTTCGTCTGGACAACTTCAAAATCGGTCTGGAACAACTCTTTGCTTTGTGTTGCAGTGTCATACAACGACGACAACCGTGCGATTTCCTCTTTAGTTGCATCCAGCTCTTTTTGAAGCCTCTTGTTTTCTTCTTGAAGAACGTTGTTCTCAGTTCGTAGATGACTTATTTCTGCGAGATTGCTATCCTTGTCAGACGTTAAGGCAGCCAATTCTCCTCTTAATCGCTCGATTGTGTTGTCCCGCTCTGCAATCTCTTTCTTGTAAGCTTCGCCTAGCTTCTTGAGATCAGCAAGCTTGCTCTTAAGGGATTCAATCTCTTCTGCATTTCTAGCTTTAGTTGTTCGAAGCTCTTGTACCTCAATGTCTAAAACAGAATTCTCCCTGTTTATCTTGCTAAGCTCATCCTCCAGTTTCACAATCTTGTTTGTTAAAACCGATAGCTGATGTTCTAAATCGTTTCTTTGCTGCTCCACGATGTTAAAATTGGACTGTAAGTTTGACATATCCTTGTACACAGTCTGAAGATCTTCATTTATTCTATCTCTTTCTTCCGCTGTGATCTTGTAGTTAGTCTCAGAGTCGCTAAACCTCTTCTGGAGCTCCATCAGTTCAGAACGAAGTTCTTCAGCTTCGCTTTCCAGAAGGTGGATTCTTTTTTCTAGTTTTTCGGCTTCTTCGCGGTAAGTGTCGACCTTTGTCTCAAGAGTCAACACTTTAGACTTGAGTTCTGCAATGGTCTTGTCTCTTCTCTCTAGATCCCCATTGAGTCGTTCTATAGCCCTTCTGCTTTCAGACAACTCTTGCTGTACCACCATCAACTCCTTCTTCATCTGAGTGACTTTGTTCTTTTCCGAATCTAACTCCGATTTGTACCTGTCTCTCGCTTTGGTAACGCTCTCCAATTGAACTTCTAGTCTTGATATTCTATTGCGCTCTGTAGTAACTGCGCGTTCCAATTCTGCCTTCTCCTCTTGTACACGTCGCAGTGAGTCGCTTGTGGTTACCATCTTCGAATTAAGATTTTCCGTAACCTTTCTAAGCTCGTCTCTTTCCCTGATGACAATCTCATATCTTGCTTGAATGTCTGTCACTGACATGGCGGACTCGTCTAACCTGGACTGGAGATCTTCCATTCTGCTGACCAGCTGCCCGTCAACTTGGTCAGGGCCTCGTTCTTTCTTTACTTCCAACTCCGTCTCTAGCTCACCTACCCTCTTCCGCAGTTGAACCTCCACCGATTCCCATTCCTTCACGCGCTCTTGAAGCTTGCCCTGAGATGTCTGAAGGTTAGAGAATTTTCCATTCACCAAGACTAGCTCCCTTTCAATGGTTTCCTTCTCTTCATGCAGGGTCTTCACCGTGACTTCGTACTCTCCAATGGTTTTCTCGTGAAGTGTGATCGTTTCTTGCAGCGTCAGCAGTTGCCGCTTTTGTACATCCACCGTTGTTTGACACTTGCTCAGCTCCAATTTAACGCTCTCTAAACTCTCCTCCAGGGTCGTACTTTGGTTTTGAAGAGTTTCTATTTTGTGCGTCTTCAAGATGGACTCCTCCTTGTACTTATTAGCGTCATTTTGATTCTGCAAGACCTCGCGTTGCAGTCGAGAAATCGTTTCCCTCGCTTTCTTCAGCTCCTGACGGAGATCATCCAGCTGTTGTTTGAAAGATTCTCTCTGCTTCACAACATTCTGTACCTGCACTTCATACCGGCTGATTGTCAAGCTGCCTGTCTTCCCCGCCATCTCAGATTGCCTGCGGTACCTATCGCATTCATCCTGGAGTTGGGCAAGCTTGGCCTGCACCGTTGATAGCTCGATCTGCAGCATGTCTCGCTCGTCCACTGCATTCTTACAATCGATTTCAAGCTGAGAGACGGTCTCTCGCAGGAATGATACCTCCATATCATCGGGCGAGGACTCCAGCACTTGTACCTGGGAAATTTGACTGCTCATCTGGTCCCGTAGCATTATCAGCTCCTTCTCGATCACCATCTTCTCGGTTCTTATCTTCTCCACGGAGCTGGTCTTGGTGTTGAGCTCGCGACGAAGGGACTCTAATTCCCATTCTCGTTCACGAAGCCGGCGCTGCGTAGAGGAGAGCTCCTCTTGTTGTTTGTTGAACTTGGATTTGAAGTCGGATAGCTGCTCCTGAAGCTGTTGGTTTTGTCGAGTAAGGTTATCTACCTTGGTTTTCCATCTCTCTGTCTGAAAACAACAAATTTGGATTGTACAGCGGGGTCAAGACATTACTTCATATCAGTCTCGACTAAAACAGGGTGATAAATAGGTGTAACCGTGCATTAACTAGTACCACACCCAATTGAAATTATAAATTATCGTTTAAGCAAGATCGAAATGTTAAACTTCCGTACTGATTGCCGCGAAGGTGATTGGTGGTGTATCCGCAAGGCAACATCTTCTATTTAAAAAAAACTGTTTCCTTAAAGTCGCGTATTGCAGGAAAGGAATGCAGGAAAAACACAAGACCAGCTGGGCAGTAGTTTTAAAATCGTGCACATTCGATCTGCAATGTGTATAGCCCATTTCAGTAGGAGAGTGCTGGAAATAAAAATAATGACATCCCCTCGGTCTACCAGAAAGGACATCGGACCTAGCATCTCATATACCAGGACTGTGCTGTAGCAGTACCCGGGCAACTCAGGCTACTAACGTTTTTGTTCGGGTGACTAAAAAAAATACTTTTTGCATAATGCTCAAGTGCCAACAACCCAGACTTCGTAGTTGGGAGCCTTTGGGTTCCCTGTGATTCTTCTAAGAGCACAGCCATGAATACACTTAAAATTAATTTACACGCATATCAAGGTTGCTACGTTGTTCTAGTAATTTCAATTTACCCTTCGGAATGCACAGAAATCGAAAATAAATTTAGCCTACGCATTCGACTACACGTAGGCTACAATTAACTTTATTGGATATGTAAAGAATGTCTGCAATACCGTGATGTAAGCCCTTTAAACCCACGGTTTGGGGGTAAAATGTAGTGTATCTAAGGTTTTCGTAGTCAAGTAAGGAGGTGCGTTGCGCGATGACACAAATAACGGCTGCGCAGGAGACTAAGGTTTTCCTTTATGCAAAAAATATGACGAACTGTTGTTACTTTGCCAGTGCTTGAAATTAAAAGTCATGGTTGATCTACATTCAAACATCACATACTTGTTGACTGTAACGCTCCACTGCTCCGGTGTTATTTAGATTTAAATATCCTGAACGCTGAATCCCAAATATTCCCACGAAAATGGAGTGACGACTCCATTCAAAACATTATAAACAAAATAGCAATAGTAAGCAACAGTAAGGTCGGTGCACTGCTGGTTGCCGTCTCACGGCTTTTTCGAAATTACTTAAACAGGATACTACTTTATTACAGAACTTTAATTTATTTGAACTAGAATTTACTAGAAGTAGGTGCATTAGAGAAACTGTAGTTTTCTTTGTTCCCCGCCCAGGGGCGTAGCTACTTGTACGCACATACGCACGTGCGTACCTGAAAAAGTCGAAAAAATAAGTAAAAATGAATAAAAGAGTACGACCTAGTTGAAAATGTATGCGAAGATTTGGTGATTGTGCGTACCTGAAAAAGTCCTGGCTCCGCCCATGCCGCCTTCAAGATTGCAAGGGATTACAGCCGGGGGGGGGGGGGGAATCCTCTCATATATAAACGATGTAGTCTATACGGATATGTCCTGCTGTGAAGCCTACAGTTTCCAAACAGTTTAGTCTGGGAATCTGCATCTGATCAGTGTGGTGGAAAGATAGAGGTTCTAGAATTTAGCGAGTCTGGGATAGTGTAGGAATTTGTGGTGTCCCGTGTAGAATTGGGTAGGAAAATGGCCTGGTATAGAGTTTCTGGCTTCAGGGTCCCAGCGACACACTACCAAACAACAATATACAGAGTCCCCCCCCCCCCCAGATACAATGCAGCTCTTTACAACCTCTAATTTCATTGGACCTGGGTATCACGTAGCTCTATTGTTTTCAGGACTCAGGACTAGGGTCCATTGTTGTGTTGTTTGTTCTACTGTTTTCTCAGCAAATCAGAGAAGACCTTGTAAGAGCTGCTTATTGCCAACCACCCCCCCCCCCCCCCCCCGGGGGATCAGAAAAGAAACAGTTGGAATCAATGAAGCTTCAAAGGCGTTGCGCGAACAAGTTTAACAAGTTTAGGTCGACAGAAATATGAACGTGAAAAAATGCGCAAAATAAAAAAATGCGCAGTTATTCTGCGTATTATTTCAAGATGACCGAACCATGATGGAGTTTCACTCCTATTAGGACTTGATTAAAAAATTTCCAAAAAGTCATATATTTATTATTTGGAAAATATCGAGCAACAAAGAGTACTATTGATTAACGTGTATTTCTCAACAGGTTTCAAAGAAAGCAGGAAGAAAAATGAGCCGCAAAAGATCTTAAAGAGGAACTACGTTCATACACTTCAAACAGTCTAAGTCGCCTGTGTGTCTGTGAACCAAGGTTGCTTTTCTTTAATCTCATCGGTTTGCAATTTTTTAATCATTCTTCGTCAAACCAAAACAAAGGCTAGCCCGCTGTGCCAGACATTTCATAGCCATTCACAGACAATAGCATGCAATAGATCTCCACAACGAAAATATTGGATTTCCAAAAGCAACCGCCTGGTATGTAGGTAACTAATACCTAATTTTACAGGTAGTTATTTTAAAAACCAATCTGTTCCTAATTTTTGCGTTTAACCTTTCCCCCTTAATGTTGGGGTGTCTGAACGATTTTAGCTATCGTCAGAAACTTGAAACCACGTCTTGAGTTTCAGCTTGTATCAGCTTTATTCAGAATGTACACAACCCGGCCCGATACCAAACAAAACACTTACACAGTACAGTATTGTAGCTTGATGATTTAGCTACCGAGGCATCACCTTTCAACCTCAATATGATAATCTGATAAACCGTTGTCCGGTAGAACTAAATTTTTTGCCGAAAACTGTGTTGCGAAAACTGCAAAAACTTGCACACTTTAGCAATCTTTTCCCGGTAAAATATGAGTGTTTCGCAGAAAACTGTCTGAAAAGCTACAAAAAGACCTTTTCCCGGTAACATATGAGTAACACTTGGATGCGTACGGATACTTACGAGTGACTTTATACCACTCACAGTTGGTACAGGGACATACGAGTAGCATACGATCGCATATAAATCTTTCTTTCGTTTGTTCGTGTGTATGCGTGTGTTACTTTTCTCGTAAGTATCTGTACGTAACCGTATGTTAGTGGTATGTTACTCGTTAGTCGTATATTACTAGTAGTACCCGTGTGGTTATCGTTTTGAAAGATGCTGTCCGAAGATGTTTTCCGGTTTCGTTTCACAATCCTGAGAGTCGCTTGGTATTTTTTTAAGGTCAAGTTTACATAACCCTCAGATATCTACTTTCACAAAAAGCATAATGTTGCTTTGTGATATAAAACTCCTTTTTTTTTTCCGCATCATGTTGGACGCTGTAATGTCGCAAAACGAACTGTTTACACACAAAATATGTCTAAACTATCTGCCGCATATGTAAGACAATTTCTTTTATTTTACTTTACTAGCAGTAATCACAGATCATGGAGACGCGTTCGAAGGAATTTCCGGCGGAAATGAGCCCCTGAAAAAAACCAATAGGGGCGGCCATTTGGAAGACCGTCTACCAAAAAATCTCAAATTTGTCTCCAACACGAAATTAGGATTGCGTTCTTCGAACGCGATAACTACGAAGGTCACTTTTCTAGAAAAAAGAAAACATTCGTCATGACATTGTGCAGTGATGACAATGGCGCGCGCCAATTACAAAAGATTTATCCCGCAAAAAGTTTAAATTAATTGAAAAAGTGTAGATAAGTTTATATTAATTTATTAGAATAAACCGACGCTTTTCAAACAAAAACGAAAGTTTCTAACTTTCTGTAAAAGCCTTCAGTGTTTCAAGAATTAATAAAATATACAAACGTGCTGTTTATTGTAAAACAAAAGCAGACGTTTCTTTTCCTTTCTGAAAAGACCTTCAAGAATTATTAGAATATGCAAATATGCGGTTAAAAACAAAAGTAGAAGTGGCAAATTCCCTCGCAAACTATCACTGTGTTAGCAGGTAAGTGAAATAATCCTAGATTTTAACAATTGATCTGGTCGAAGCCAATTTCTGTTTTATAAAATTTTCACTTGGGAAGAATCGAAAAACAGACTGCACCACAGGGCAGCACTGTTCAAGAGCGTTCGCGTAAACAGTAAAAAAATAGGTGTACATAGGCTCAACAGCTTTTATTTGAATGGTCACAATATAGGATTTCAGACTCGGAACTTAGAACCACTTTATACATCATGATAACCAGTGCCATGGAAAGTGCTGCTCATTAGCTTTCATTTGAGTGGTCACACTTAAAAATTTCATCCACGGAAAGTTAAAACCACCCCTGTACTTTGTACAGCATAACAAACAGTACCACAAGAAAGTACTACTCAGCGGCGGAGCTCTTATTTGAATGGTAGGCACACTTCAGGATTTCGTTTACAAACTCAAAAGTTGGAACCATCTTGTACAGCAAAATAAACAGTACCACAGGAAAGTACTGCTCAGTAGCTTTCAATTGAACTGAGTGTGACACTTTATGATTTCAGTCATACACAGATTGAAAAGGAAGAATCACCTTGTACAGCATAATAAACAGTACCATAAGAAAGCACTGCTCAGTAGATTCACTTGAATAGTCACACTTTAGGATTTCATCTAGACTCAAAAGTTAGAACCACCTTGTACAGCATAATAAACAGTACCACAGGAAAGTACTGCTCAATAGCTTTCATTTGAATGATCACACTTTAGGATTTCATCTAGACTCAAAAGTTAGAATCACCTTGTACAGCATAATAAACAGTACCACAGGAAAGTACTGCTCAGTAGATTCACTTGAATGGTCACACTGTTGGATTTCATCTACAGACTCGAAAGTTAGAACCACCTTGTACAGCATAATAAACAGTACCACAGGAAAGTATTGCTCAGTAGCTTTCAATTGAACTGTCACACTTTAGGATTTCAGTCATACACAGATTGAAAAGTAAGAATCACCTTGTACAGCATAATAAACAGTACCACAAGAAAGTACTGCCCAGTAGATTCACTTGAATGGTCACACTGTTGGATTTCATCCACAGACTCGAAAGTTAGAACCACCTTGTACAGCATAATAAACAGTACCACAGGAAAGTACTGCTCAGTAGATTCACTTGAATAGTCACACTTTAGGTTTTTATCTAGACTCAAAAGTTAGAATTTTAATTTTAGAATAAAATTTTTATTATTAATTTTATTAAAATTTTTATTTTAGAATAAAATTTTAAAATTTTAGAATCACTTTGTACAGCATAATAAACAGTACCACAAGAAAGTACTGCTCAGTAGATTCACTTGAATGGTCACACTGTTGGATTTCATCTACAGACTCGAAAGTTAGAACCACCTTGTACAGCGTAATAAACAGTACCACAGGAAAGTACTGCTCAGTAGATTCACTTGAATGGTCACACTGTTGGATTTCATCTACAGACTCGAAAGTTAGAACCACCTTGTACAGCATAATAAACAGTACCACAGGAAAGTACTGCTCAGTACCTTTTATTTAAATGGTCACACTTAAGGATTTTATCCACAGACTCAAAAGTTAAAACTACGTTGTACAGCATACTAATACACCACAAGAAGGTACTGCTTAATAGAGTTCATTTAAATGGTCACACCTTAGGATTTTATTCACAGACTCAAGAGTTGAAATCACCACAGGAAAGTACTGCTCAATAGCTTTAATTTTTATTCTCACACTGTGGGACTCTATCCAGACTCACGAGTTAAAACCGCCTTGTACAGCATAATAAACAGAACCACAGGAAAGAACTGCTTACAATGGCTTTAGACACCACAAATCGGACAAATTGTCTGAAAACAGCCCAGCAATAAAAATGACCAAAGATAAATTGGCTCTAGAGATTTCTGCGGTAGATTTTGGCAATGAAATGTGCCTCAGTCTAGAGTGTTCCTGGGACAGCATATTTGTATCAATGGAAATAAAATATTAAAGTGTTTTGTATAAGCAATGCTGTAAAGATAAAAATTCAAGAAAAATCCCAAATTTCATTTTGTAAAATATTGAAAAACAAATGGTACTGCTGAAAAGGTTTCATTTGAATGGTCACACCATAGGATTTCATTTACACACTCAAAAATTAGAACTACACTACATGTCTCCATAACTGACTCTGGGAGTGGGTGGTTAGTACTGATTTAGTCCTAATAAAATATTAATTTATTATTAGGCCACGAACTAGATTCTTCTTTAATTACTCAGAATCCGGGCAATAGACTATTGAAAATATATAGACAATGAAATAGCAGAGTGGAATTCGAATTGAGCAGGTAACATTCTAGCGAGTTCGTGGTTTTTACATCGCTTGCATTTTTGCCAAATAGGAAACCTTTTTCTCTTAAACACCTTCAAATGCAATCCAAAAAAGACCCGGATGTCGAAGTACAGTTACTCAAATGTCACACAACACATCAAGGATCACAGCCAAGAAATTTTTCTTTAAAGCCCTTACATCTTAAGAAAGCCAAAGAATTTATTGCTCTTAAAAAAATGAATACGGGCAGCACCGCTAAGCTGTTTCGAAAGACAGAACCACTTTGAAATGGAATAGCATAATAAACAGCACCACGGGAAAGTCTTGCTCAATAGCTTTCATTTGAATGGTCACACTTTAGGAGTTTCATCTGCAGATCAGTCTCGAATGTTAATAGAACCATCTTACATGACTAATGATTTGACTCCAGGTATTTTTACTATTCACTTCACTTTATTTTAAACGTGTTCCGTGCTCTATGCAGAACTAAGCAAATGAAATCGATATTAGCTTTTCAGTCGCTAGTTAGAAATCGATCTTTTATGGGATCATATTGACCCAGCGGGCTTCTCTGATCTATTCACCTTGTTAAAATCGGCAGAGTATGGGGCTTCTTTTCAGTTAAGAAAATAGCATCCAAAATATATTAATTTAAGAGACCAATACTGCATCTTCAAATCCAGAGTTGTTTATCTAATTCAATTAACACCTCGATGTGTTAAATCGCGTTATATTGGTGTTGACAATACCACAAGCTCTCGCACGCATAGTAGAACATCAACGAAAACCTTAACTAAAAGGTTTTTTTACTCCATCGGCATACTTCTCTTTTTCCATTATCTAGTTAACTTCTTTAGGTACTTTCAACGACAAATAAAACCCTACTAAGACAACAATTACAGTCTACAAAGTATCCTTTTGAATATCGCAGTGAAATGAGATTGTTAATATAAGGATAATACAACACTAATCTAGTGATCACGAACTTTCAGACGAGAGAAAAAAAGAAAACAATCAAGTGTCGGCCTAACTTTTATAGTGATTCCATCTTTTGTCATAACAATGTTGAATGCATTCTTTGGCGAATTGGCCTTAATTAATTTATTTATGAGAAATGAAATGAGCTGCCAAGACGACAGAGGGAAAAAACTGCTAAGAAAGATAAATCTTAGGAACACATGTTTAGTTCTCAACCATAACCTTAACACTTATAAACAAATTGGCTTCTTATGAATCATTTTATATTTTGGCTTTTCAAATTTTATAATTGCGGATAAATTCACTTCGTATTGTGTCCTTAGAACTGTATAAGGAAGCATGGAAACATGTCATTCGAACTTTCATAAACGCACTTTTTCAAAGAGGCAAACCACATTTTTAGCTATCATTGTTCCGTTCAATTTGCGAATAACTTTTCCCGAAAGTCATTGGCTCAGGAAACATCCGCTGGAGGATAGAAACCAATTCGAAAAGTATAATTTTTCGGGACCAAAATGTCTTCGGGACTTTTTAGAGACCCGCGACTGTGGCCAGTGTCTTGTTCATATGCAATCTGGGCTGTCAAAATTTCTTCGTTTGTTAGACAACGACATTATTGCAAAATAGCGTTAGAATAAAAATTAATTTTTGTAATCAGATTGTACTTGCCACGGATTTTAAAATAACATTACCTATCACTGTTACCTTTGTAAACAGTTAGTACAAGTCACCCCAGGCCGGTCTCATCCACTTGTCAAAAAGTTTACCAAAAGTAATCATAATAAAATTTACCTCATATCGCCGCTCTTCTTTCGCAGCTTCAACTTGCAACAAAAGTCTCTTGTACGCGGCCTCGAGCGCAGTGAAAGTGTCCTTTGCTTCGTCGTAATGCCGAAGGGCAAGGTCATCGTTGTCGAAGAAACCTTGTGAAATTTTCGAGACTCGAGTGTAGGAGAACACATCATCCCCAAACTTCGTTTTAGCCGTTGTTTCAGTTGTATCGCTCTTGTAAGTCTCCGTGCGCTCGTCGGCGCCGGATACACTTGAAAAACTCTCTCCTTTCTTCGAACTCATGTTAAACGTCTCTCAGATAAACAGCTGACGGAAGAGTAGAGGACGTAAACACATGAACTCATTAAGTACAACACCAGCAAGACCAAGCCTGTAGGAAAGAAACAGAACTGGTACTTAAACTTCACTCTCTTGCTTAATTTATGCCACGATACACATTCCAAAACACATCAAATTTATGCAAATATAGCCGCTGCTCACATCTTATCTTGCAGACAGCATGCACTGGACCGAAGTGTACGCTAATATGTAAATTTCGAAAGGTCCTTGAATCGCTTCACTGCATTTACGAAAGGGCGTGAGTGTCGCAGATAACTTGAAGTATCACAAACAAGCTAGGAGAATATCAATTTCTGCTGTGTATTTTCGTTAAATTTCACTTCTGTGCTGGTTAATAAATGAAACAATAACCGAATAAAGCAAAAAGCTGACACTTAGGAGTCAAAAAGAGAATTTAAAAGGATCTGGATGCAATGTTTGAAGTCACAGATTTTTTGAAGGTCGATATCGGATTGTATCAGTAAGGAAGTATCACAGACTACAGTAGCTGTTAAACCTTTTGCTCCCTTAAAAAAGGTTACTAAAATTTTCACTTGGGAAAAGCTGAAAAACAAACAAGAGTATATGCATAATAAAGTTCTGCTCGACGGCTTTCATTTGAATGTTACACTTGATGGCTTTATTGACAGACTAAAAGTAAATATAGAGCCGCATTTACAACACAGAACGTTGGCTCCGACTCTTCAAACGAAAAAAACTTAAGAACGGACGATACAGTCATTTGTGATTAGAGTTGAGTTAACCAAAAGACAATAATCATAGGTAATAATCAAAGGTTATTATTCGAGTGATTTTAAGTAAAGTTCACAATTACATACATCGCATTACGTTTATGTTGGGGTGGACTATTTGAGTAAAAAAAAAGCGAAATTACAAGACGAAGAAAGCTAGGATTTCAATTTAAGTGCTCTTTTATCAAAAGTTGTTGCGTCAACTCACTGAGGCACAACATAGGGTACACCACATTGGCGTCTTCAAAACTGCGATGTAGCAAATAAACAGGAAATTTTAAGCGTTCTTATTATTTCGTAACAATAAGTTTTAAATTGTCGTCGCCCGTTTTCAGAGCATTAGTGGTCCCTCCAATCATCATTTATCATTTAATAGGCGTTGGTTATTTATAGTACAATTCTTTATATATAATAGCGTCTTCGATCAAAATCAATGACAGCCCAAGGCAGAAGAAGAAAACTTGCGTGATAAATTCCAATAATGGAACAAAACAACGAAAGGAGAAGAACGATGCAAATTTCTTTCGAAGGTCAAAACACTTTTATAAGGTGACTCAAATTATAACGTCTCATGTTTATAATTGCTGTTCCGGACCCGATAAAAATCAACGATGCCCAGGGTCACATATTTATATTCTAGTAACGGAACAAAACAACGAAAGGGAACCGACCAATGCAATTTTTTTGAAGTTCAAAACACTACTGACTCAAATTATCAGATTATAACGTCTCAAGTTTATAATAACGGTTCAGAATCGTACCTTAAAGTTAAAAAAAAACATAAGCAAATTGCAAGGAGGAATGAAGTTCTGTGGTCGTTTGGCTATTAAAATACTGTAAAGGAACAATTGGAGAAGCGTAGCTAGGGTTTAAATCAATGCAAATCATGGAGCTAAATATATGAACCGTGTATGCGCTGTGTTTAGTTTTCTGCCGTCAATATTGTGGGGGAGGGAATAATTAAAAAACACGGGAACACGAAACCAAATTGATCCAATTTTGTCAGTAGCGGCTGTGAGATTCCATGTTCGCGTGTTACTCATTGTTTTACTTTTTTGAGGGAATTTCAACTTCGTTTAGCCGACCTTTGTATAGTCATGTATAAATGCAGTTCTACCTTTTAACACCCATTGAAATAAAAGATATTCAACGGTATTTTTGAACAAGGTAGCTATACCTTTTTTTCAGCGTGTGAATCAAGTTATTCAAATGAAAGCTATTGATCAGTACTTCCCTGCAAGGTTGGCTGTTTTACGCTATTATAATTACAATATAAATTTGAAGGCTTCGTAAATTGGTGTAATTTTTTAAGCATAACAGAAATTGAACTTTTTTTTTTTGAGTGATTGAACAAATTGAACTTGATTTACGATTGAACTTGATTTACGATCCAACATTGTATGTAGAAAATTCGATGCTAATTCTCTATACCAATATTCGAAGGTTTCGTTTGCGGATTTGTAAAGTATTGTAAATAGAAAGTGCGTTATAGTAATAAATTGCCATTTAATATTGTTAACTAATATTAACTTAAGGGAGGTAAGATTAACAAAACAAGAAATAATATAAATATGTGCAATTATATTGAATTTAAAACGGCAATACAATGCTTGACACACCAGTTCAAAGGAAAACTTAATTGAAGATAAAAATTGTTGAAAAAAAATCACCAAATCACAACAATTAAAAAATATATATTAATAGTCCAACACTTTATGCACTTGTGGTCCGTCACTTGTCGTGCACATTAAAAATTTTATCATATTTTAGGTTTCGTGACAGCGATAGGGGGTCATAGACGAATAGGGTGAGGCAGATTGAATTGTCCTCGACATATATCTATTATTTTTCGCACTTTAATATTCAGCGAGAAATATGAAGCCAATATTTATCGAAATAAACCTTTTAGAAGATTCTTTTTTTTTTATCAGAAACGAAGAATTGAAAACGCGAATAAATCAAAGGTCAGAAAAGTTATTGTGTGTTCTATCTCACCTCCCATCTAAATACCGGAAATCAAAATTCCCGGGAAAGCCCTTTTAAAAAATGTTTTAAGAACTGACATGATTATTTAAAATGTTTTTAAACTGATTTTAACTTTGAAATTTACAATGTAGGTATTATTTCACGGCAATGACAAAAAGTTTAAGTCATTTCACGACATCGAGTGACAATTTGTGATATAAAAATAAAGCTTCTATTTTAAAAAACAAATCCCTTGCTAGGTTATTCAAACCTATATTTAAAGTTTGAGAATAAATTGACGTCAACGTTTTTTTTTGCGAAAGGCTTCCTTTGACAAACAGAAAAAAAGTCACGAACCAATGAATCCCCAAACTCAAGACGAATTCATTGCGTAGTTTGACAAGAGAGCTCATAAAAAAGGGAAGTTTCTTCGCCGAGTTGATTGACAACCGGAAACCTATGCTTTCATCACTTTGAGAAAGTTTGTATCCTGGCAGAAGAAACGTACAGATAGATAGTTGATGGGACAGTCGATAAAAGTTTGAAATTTCTTGATGCAGTGTTTAGATATTATAGACAACCGGGTTGTTTTCGAAAACTAAATCGTACGCCCTTTTCCAGTGCTCAAAATTAACGCAAATGAGTCGGCAATATCGCAACGAAGTGTTTAATGTGTCCAAATTTATTCCTTTCCCTCAATGAACATGAACAGAGATTAACAAAACTGCAACGAGCGAGAACAAAGGTAAGACAAACGATTTGCAAAAAGATTTTACTTCTCAAGCATTAGAAACTCCACTAAAACTTTCCCACGGCCATAGTTATATCGGCGACGCATTTGCATAGCAATTTAAAGCTGTAAACAATGCATCTTTAGAGTCTCCAGTGGGAGAGGAATAAACAGACTCCTTGGGCAACAGACAACGATTAAATTCTTGCGAAGCGCAATTGTTCCCAGCAGCATTTTCCCATGCATTTTGGAGCAAATGTGCATCCCAACTTATCTTGGAATGAGAGATCTGTAAAACAGTTGTCGGATTTAAAGTCACTTTGCAGACTTTGTTGCCCAGTTGATGACTATATATGCTTATTGTTGGCATTTTCACGCTTGAAAAGTTCTGAACGATCACGTACAATCGCTAAAGACCTATTATATAGGGGCGTTTAGAGTTTGTCAAAAAAGAAACTTGTGCTCACATTAAAGAATTGTACTTCTGTGACGTACCTTGCGAAGGCTTTCCGCTCAAGGTTGCTAAACAGGTCTGGTTTGCCCAATATTCTTGCTTAGCTTATGAATACATGATTTTTCCAAGACGTGTCATGACCCCCTTTGTGCGTATAAACAACTAGCTAGCCAGTTATATTCCATTAAGTCTGCATCCTTGCCCAAATATAATAAGAAAATTCTAGGTCATTGACTTGTCTTAATTGTGTGTCAAAGCTGCAGACCTGGGCGTTGACAGGCGGTTTATAAGGAATGCAAATGACCCTCTGGAGTACAAAACACCAGCGAACGCGCGATTAAGCTGCAGTCGCGGAGAGCAAGACTAATCAAGCGGTATCGTGGGAACGCTTGTGGTGTATGCACGAGAGCTTAGGCGTTTACGCTTCACAGAAAGAACCCTGCTCGTCTCATTCAGCAACACTAAGACATTGTTGAATCTTTTACAGGAATTGTAATCTTTGTACCACGCGTAATCATGTCCAACATGGAGCAGACGCGTTTGGAAGTGAATTCCGATAGTGGAAGGTCGTCTTCACCGTCCATGAACGTCCGACGCACAGTTACCTACAAAGCGTCCGATCTGTCCCTATCTTCGAAATCTGGCGACATCACGATCCAGCACATTTCCGAAGCGAAAGGCTACCTCAATGAATTTGAGCAGATGTATCGCAAACACAGGGCGGAGATAGATAGCCTCAAGAGAGACCATGCCAGTGAGGTAGGCTGATCTTTGCAACGTAAATGTTTATAAAATAGCCGTGTTCAAGTGCTTTTAAAGTACTTTAAAATTCTTCCGCACACCACGCGAAATTGTGATTCACACACAGAAATTCTGATTTTATATGAAAGCCGACTTAAATCGCGAAAGATCAATGTAAACAAGTAGTCAAGTTATTTCTCCCTGAAACTTATTCGCGCTGGTACTTTTGTTTTAAAGGACAACCTAAATGCAAATTAACTTTCGCTGACACACCCAGAACCAATCATTAAAACGCGCCGCTTTCCGAATCCTTATTCGTTTTTTTTTAAGACAAATCACGGCGTAAAATATTTGCGCATCTGTAGAATAATTGCTCCAGCTTTTAGGCAGTTGTTTTTTAAAAAACCTAGCGGAAACTGTTAGCGCTAAATTGAAAAAAATGCGTAAAGTTTAAAAATATAGCTTAAATAAATGTTTACTGATTCATGGGAAAAATGGTTGTTTCAGGCTAGCACGATCATGATGCGAAGACCTTTCGATTATTAAAGCGCTGAAAGAGTTCCTTATCCGGTCATGCAATATATGAAGTTGCACTCCTGCTGCTAAACAACAGTCAGCACAGTTAGGCATGCTGCTGGCATACGATTCCTCTGAAGTATTGGCATTTCAACGTAACACAATATTTTTAGCCTGAAGCTCAGAGGAACGTCGACAAACATTTTATATTTTCACGAATTTCAATTCTCGCAGGAGCTAGTTGATGTAATAGCAACGCTCAGTATAGCTTGACCCCGGGAGTTCGGTTTGGCAGAAATTTAATCCGATATTTTAGACAATACACCATTTTAAAATAGCACGTTCAATGTTTTCTACTTTTGTGGCCGTTGCGTGCCATGTCACTTAACGGTCGGTCGCTTCACAAAAAAAATTAAATACAAACGGAATCACAGAAAAGTACTACTTTTTCGAATGGTCACGCACTGTTTTTATCGGTCCATCGACTCGAAAACTAGAGTAATATTTATTACACATGAACTGAACTGAAGCACAGAAAGTCAGAGAGTATTTATAACCACGCTCAGCAACGACACGACAGCCTAGAGATGTGCGCCATTACACTTGTACGAAGTAAAGAGTAATTTTGACCATTGTATTTTTAAAAAAAACCCGTTTAGCTGTATGTAGGCTGGACGCTGCGTTGAGGGACGCGCTGTTAATCCAAGTGAGTTAAATTTTACAAAAGATTGAAATAGCATTTAAAACAAAAGCGAATAGCGTTATAATCCGTTCGGATGTAAAACATGAATTAATTACCCACTTGAAAGGACTTTCCAATTAATTTGTTGTTTAGTAAAATAAGACGACGTATCTTTTCTTTTATCTTTTTGAGAGGAACTAAAAGGACCAAAAATGGACACAAATTACGTGCTGTTCCGAACAAATAAATATTATAAGACTATAAATTTCAGGCTTGGTAACTGGGCCGTTTGGAAAAAGTTGTGCAAGGTAAATGTATCCACGGGAAGACAAACGTCTTAGAAACAGAGCTTTTTATTTTTGAGGGGGTTGGGATTTTTTTAGCATGAATTTTATGTAAAAATATATATAAATGGCGATGTAACTATTTTTTCGCAACTAAATGTTGACAATGCTGTAAAGCTATGCAGAATTTTTTTTGGCAATTGCCCAACCTCCCCCTCAAAAATAAAATGGTCCATCGAATTAAGAAGCCATTGACCCATGGACACAAACACAGGCCTTCTGCACGCCACGTTACAAAAACCGTAAAACTAATTAACTTTTCTGTCATTCGTGCGTTTTCATCTAGATTTTAAAAAATGTAATATTCGCGGTATTTGATTGTAATATTGTCGTAATATACTATACTATTACCAGAAAGGCCGGCACTAAAAATCACTGAAAAGAATGGAAGAGTTCATACTATCAGCTTTGTTGATACTTTGCCTTTCCATTTCGCGAAACAAGTAGTCACGCTTCACCGGGTATTTGAATGATTAAACAAGTAAGTATATGTTTAATCGAACATTCTAGAAAGAAACTTAAATAAACATTGCAAAGGAACAGCGGACGAGACATGAATGTGTTAAATGTGCGAATTAAAGGACTTAAACTCATTTAAACTAGACTCAAACTGTTGTGGATCGTATAATTTGACTCTCACATTCAGTTGAGTCATGCCAGTGTGACCATTCAAGCGAAAGTAACAAAAACAATATTTTTCTGCGATACTAGCTGCTCTCTGTTCGAATCTTTTTACAATTTTTCGCAAGTGGATATTTTTAACAATATCTCGAGAGATAAAAGTTATAAAATTCCGTTCCGTTTGTCACGCGAACGGACCGAACTTTTACCACTGTTGCAATCCAAAAATGGCGACCGGACCTTATGGTCAGGATAGCGCTATCCACCTTTTGAACAACCGGAGCCAGGACTAAAAAAAATAGGCATCTGTTTACGTTTGGTATTGCTTATCTGCGGTGATCAACATCTTCTTAAAAATGGAAATCTATACGAGTTTTAAAGGCTTAAACGCCCGACGCTTACTTTGATTAGCGTATTACGCCATACTCACTAATCAACAGCAAATGCTATCACACACAATGCGCTTGCTGTGTTTTTCTTTGGTAGAATAACAAAGAAATCTTGCGATTTTATACATATGATGCAAACGCAAGCTCACAGAAAAGCACAAAGAAAAACATCCCCTTCAATAACGGCACATCAAGAGCAAGTACAGGCAAGCAAAACTCCGTGCTCAAAGGCATTCCACACGCGTAGCTCGCGCGCTGATGTCAAGTGTTTCCTTCTTATTAAGCGCAGGTTACAGTTGCCCAAGCTCCCTTAAAAAATAAAATGGAATTAACTTCCAATTTATTTAATTCCATCGAATTAACCCTTTCACTCCCAAGAGTACCCAAAATCAAAATTCAAGACAAATTCCAAATTTCATTTTGGAGAATATGGAAAAAGAAATAGCAGCGTTGAAAAGTACCGCTGAAGAGCTTTCATTTGAATGGTTACATCACAGCATTTCATCCACAGACTCAAAAGTTAGAACCAACGTCACACGTCTCAAGATTTCAATCTGAAAGTGAACTCAGTGAAGGGTTAAAGAACCGATGACCCATAGACACAAACAGAGGCATTCTGCACGTCATGATATAAAGACCGCAAAAGGCTCTAATTTTTGTTTTTTGTGCGTGTTCAGCCAGTTTTTTTTAGGCTCAATAGAATGTAATATTCGCGGTATTTGATCAGAAAGGCCGGTACTGAACATCAATGAAATTAATGGAAGAGTTAGTACAGCTTTTTTTGTCTTGTTGACTTTTCATTTTCATTTCGCGGAACAAGTAGTCACGCTTCACTTCAACGGGTACTTGAATAATTAAACAAGTAAGTATTTTTTTAATCGAATATTCCCGAAAGAAACTCTAATAAACATTGCAAAGGAACTGCGGACGAGACATGGATGTGCGAATTAAAGGACTTAAACTCATTTAAACTAGACTCAAACTGTGGATCGTATAATTTGACTCCAGCTTTTTGAGTTAGCAAATGAAAATCATGCAACTGTGACCATTCAAGTGAAAGTAACAAAAACAATATTTTTCTGCGATACTGCTCCTTGTTAGGGTTTTTTACCAATTTTTCGCAAGTGGATATTTTTGACAATATCTCAAGAGATAGAAGTTATAAAATTCCGTTCCGTTTGGCACGGGAACGGACCGAACTGTTGCCACTGTTGCAATAAAAAAAGGGCGACCGGATATTTATGGTCACTCTTGATGGTCCTTGATCAGGGATAAAAAGATCAACACTTCTAATAGGCGTCTGTTTACGTTTGGTATTGTTATCTACGTTGATAAAGAGCTTTTTAAGAATGGAAACCTATACGAGTTTTAGATTAAAATGCCAACAGAAATTTGACAGTGCTATCAAAAGAGGCTTACTTTAAACGCTCGACGCTCGCCAGCAATTAATCCTTTCATTCCTAGAGTCAATTATGGAGACATGTAATGAAGTTCTAACTTTTGAGTCTTTTAACGAAATCCTATGGTGTGACCATTCAATTGCTTGGTACCATTTGTTTTTCAATATTTTATAAAATGAAATTTGAATTTTACTGACAATATTGACTTTTGGCACTCATGGGAATTAAAGGTTTAACCTGCAAATGTAATTACACACAACGCGCTTGCTGTGTTTTGCTTTGGCTTTTCCTACCTAGAGTAGCAAAGATAGAAATCATTTTTTACTTTCAATTTTGTACATGTGATGCAAACGCAAGCTCACACATAGTCTGAAGTTTTAGCCACTTTCTCACCCTACCCCCTGTAAGCACTCTCACTGGCACCCACAGGGGGTAGGGGGAGAAAGCGGCTGACACTTCAGACTAGCGCGCACAAAAAACACAAGGAAAACATCGCCTTCAATCCTTCCTGATCTGAGCGTTGGTTACAATATATTTTTCCGTTATTGCTATCATTTATTCGACGGGAGAAGCTGGTAAGAGCTGCGAATCAAAAATGATCCGCAAACCTTAACAGTGCATTGGTTTTAGCAAAACGGTCGATTTTGGAGAAAGATCAATGTTTATCTCGCGTGGAGGCAAAACGCGATTGACAGATGTCCAGATCTTATTTTGTTCCAAACTAATTTCCGAGGGCCTTGACTTATTACGCTTCTTTCCCAGGGTCGCTCTTCTTCCCGTCTTCTCCAGGACGTGAAGAAGGGAGACACTGGGAACGAGGTCCTGGTCTTTTTATCTGTAAGTCGTTGAGCCAGAAGTAGACCATACGAAATGGAAACTTAGTACTGCTGCATGCAAAAACACTGCAAGGCACCTAATGTGTTCCTGTTTTTCCATTGACTTAAAGGTCCAACAACTCCGATTGGAAATCGAGAACTTGAAGCGCCAAAAACGACAAACAGAAGAGCAACTCCAGGAGAGCAAGGGCGACAGGAACAGGCTCAATGAGGAGCTTATCGCCATCAGAAAGAAGCTTCTGATGCGCGAGACGGAGATGGAAGCGCTTCAACGTGAGCTGTCCTCGAAGAACAATATCATCCTGTCACTCAAGGCAGACAAAGTGGCCCTGCAACGAGAGTTGGATACAATGAGGTCTGAAATGGTTGTGAGTCAGTCAGTAAGCACTGTTCAAGAGTCAGCTCCAGGAATGGAAGAGGAATTCTTCAGCTCGCAGATCTCAGAGTATGAAGCCACGTTGAAGAGCTCCGCAGACGAAAAGGAGGGTCTACAAGAAGAGATTCTTAACTTGCAGACGAAGCTGGCCAGCCTGCAGGCCGATTACGATCGAGCGATACGGGACTTGGACGCCACGAAGAAAGAGTGTGATCTGAGGGTGAAGAAGTTTGAAGTGCAACTCCAGAATTCGCAGAAGCAACGCGAGGATCTTAAGAGGCAGTTGGAGAGGCTACGAGATGATTTGAAGAAGAGTAAGGAAGCGTTAGCGAGCTCGCAAAACGAGGCTCTGAACAACAAGCGTGTAGCTGATAGACTCCGGGATGAGGCGGAGGGCAAGAACCGTCAGATCCGCAACCTGGAGCAGAAGAACGGCGCACTGGAAGATCAGCTCGAACAGCTGAAGCAGGAACTGTCCCAGAGCGAAATGCGTGCAGAGGTGGAGGCGAAACACGTGAAAGATCTCGAAAACGAACTCCGCTCCTCTGAGAAGCGAACTGCTGAACAGGAAGCGCTGATTGACAGCCTTAGAAGCACCAATGAAGATCTCCAACGCGAGCTTGCAATTTCAAACAGCAGAGTGGCTACACTCGAGAGTCAGAATGCTAAAATGACCAGCCGAGTAAGGGAAGTGGAGAATGAATTGGTGCGCTGTCGCGCGCGTATACACGACCTGGAGAGCGAGTTCGAGAGCGTCAACACTAAGTACGTGCAGCTTGCGTCCTCACATGATTCTAACTTAAGTGAGGTTGACGGGCTGCGGTCCAGAATTGGAGGTCACCAGAGCAAGGTCAACGAGTTGGAATCCCGCCATTCCATCACTGCCAAAGAGAGAGATGAACTGAAGTTGCGTGTCGCGCCTTTGGAGAAAAAGATCTCGGAACTGCGCCTGGCTCTGGAAAGGAGCGAAAATTCACGGGATGAACTCGAGCGGGAGCTTGACGCCCTGAAAGCTAAGAACTCAAATCTGGAAGCGCAGCTTATTGCAGCCAACAAGGCAAAATCTCAGCTAAGGGCAGATTTGGACGCTGAAAAGGACAAGACCTCTCAGCTTAAGAAAGAGATCGCTTCACTGCAGACTCAGCTAGCAGAAGCACAACGTAACCTCGAGAAGTTGAAGAACGACAACGCAAGAAAGCAAAAGGTCATCGATGACTTGAGAGAAACGATCCGCCGCCTTGAAGGAAACATTCACGAGAAAGACCAGGACGTGCAACAACTTAACCTTCACAACAGCATGCTCGAAGATGAAAAGAACGAACTGAACGACGAGAAGATGGATGCAATCAAGAAACTATGCGAGCTGGAGGAAGATATCAAACAGGTGCAAGAAGAGAAGGACAACGCTGAACGAGATTTAATAGACGCACAGAAGAATAACTCTGAGCTCGAAACCTCGCTGGAAGCTGCCGACAAAGAAAAGGGAGACTTGGAAGATCAGGTGAATAACCTGAAACAAAATCTCGCACGGACGGAGGGAGAGCTTCGTAACGCCTTAAGTAAGAACGCAGTGCTTGAAGAAGATGCTAAGAAACACGAAGACGTCGTTACAAAGCTTACCGATGAGATTGCCCGGCTTAAAGGTCAGCTGGCTGAGGCACAAAGGCAGGTTGATACCTATCGCAAAGAAGCAGACACCAAAGATGCTACAATCGCGGCGCTTAGATCTCAGATCGGGGATCTTGAAGAGGAGAATGATGAAATCAGAGCAGAACTTTCCAAAACAAAAGAACAACTAGTACATGTGGAAGAGGAGAGGAGGAAACTCCAAATTCAGCTGAACACGAAGAACGAAGAGATCAACCGATTGACTGGAGAAATCGACAGCACAGTCAAACGAAATGAAGAGCTTCAGAGTGAGTGCATTGTGGTCGCCGACAAAGTCAGTAATGTCGAGAGCAGTTATCAAGATTTCATGAGTTTGGCCGGAGACAAAGATAGTCAACTGGAAGTTGAGCAAGAAAGGAACGCGCAACTGGACAAAGAGATCAAGAATCTCAAAATAAAGATCAAAATGCTGGAGGAAAAAGATCGAACCAAAGAAGTCGATCAACTGAAGGCGGAACTCGAAGCCGCAAACGAAGAGATCGCTAATCTACAAGATCGAATTCCAAAACTGGAAGGCGAGAAAGCGGATCTCGAGCGCGAAATTGCCGTTGTCCAAAGTGACCTCGCACAAAAGGAGAATGACCTAGAAGCTGAACAAAAAGATAAGGAGAAGGCAGAGGACGACCTGCACAATGTCCAAGCGAAGATTAACAATCTAGAAAGCCAACTGGCCGCCGCGCGCAAGCAGAATGCTCAACTGAAGGACAACTTGAAGGACGCAAACAATAAGAACGTCAAAGCAAAGGCGGACATTATGGACCTTCAGGCGAAAGTCAGCCAGCAGGAAAAGGTAAACGAGGGACTAAAAAACGCGAATGCGAAGAAGGACAAGGCAATAGCCGATCTCAATGAAAAGATTAAGAAGTTGCAAAATGAGTTGGCAGATGCGAAGAGGGACGTCATTGCAGCTAATTCAACAGCCGAGGGTCTCAGGTCGGACAAGAAGGAATTGGAACGCAAACTAGCAGAACAAGTCAAACGAGGTCAGCTTCTCGATAAAGAGATAAAAGATCTGAAGGCACAAAGGAATGCTTTGGAGACTGACCTTAGCAACAAAACGCACAAGTTGGCGATCATGGAGTCCCAAATGAACAGCCTTAAAAAGGAAAGAGACAACCTGAAAGAGGAGGTCAAGAACCTGAATGACCGATTGAAAAAACTCAAAGAAGAAAACCTAACCTTGCAAACGGAGGTACGTCGCCTGGAAAAAGAGCTGGAAGCCCGAGTTAAGGAGATCCAGGACAAAGACTCTGTCATCGAAAGGCTAAAAGCTGCAAAGGCCGCCGTGGACGAGGAACTCTTGAACTTGAAGAAAGAACTGATGACTACTCGAAATACTCTCGAGGCCGCCCAAAATAAGGTCAAATCTTTGGAGAACAGTTTGAAGCAAACCACCCTCAGTATGAACAAACTCGAAGTGACCATTCTGAACTTGAATAAGGAGCGAGAGGAACGAGACAAGGCCAGTTCCAGCCATGATACTCAATATATTGAGATCGAGACCCTTTACAAAGCCAGTCAGGACCGCGAGAACAGATACAAGCAGGAACTACAAGCGCTTAAAGCTCGTTTGGAGAAGATGGAGGCTGATTATCGCAAAGTTCAACAAGAGAACGTCGATCTTCGAGCCAAAATCAACGCCTTAAACAAGAAGATCCGAGACCTGCAGTCAGCCTTCGATCGAAGTGATAAGGAGAAAAAGGCGATCAGAAGCGATCTGGAAACTGCTAACAATGAGTTGGCTGATCTTGAAGTAACATGCGACAACGAGACCAAAGAGAAGGAATCGTTCAAGAAGCAACTAGATGATGCACTGGAGAAATTAGAAAAGGCAAGGAAACAGAATCTGGATCTTGAACATGCTATCGTGGAAAACAAGATACAGCTAGAAGAAGCTGAAAAGGAAGCGGCGGAGAAGGACAACGAGATTAAGAATTTGAAAGCTGGCAAAGAATTCTTAGAGGGTCAACTCGATGCTGCCAAGGCCCGCTTGGAGAATGCGCAACAGGAGAATGACAATCTTAAAGCCGAAGATACCCGCAAGCAAAATGAGATTCTAGACCTGCATAACAAGATAAACGAGTTGGAGGCTCGCATCGTTAAACTGACAGGCGAGAGAGATAGAGCACTTGACGAGACCAAAGTCAACGCCGAGAAAATCGCTAATCTGGAAGCGCAAATCAGAGATTTGACAAAAGAGAAGAACGCACTCTTGGAGAAGATTGAAGAGTTGAAAAAGGAAATAAATAACCTTCGAGAAGAAAGGATGGGCGTTGACAAGCAGCTCACAGAACTCCAGGGCAAAATCACCTTCTTGACCAGAGAGATAGAAAACCGAGATAAAATCATCGCTGATTTAAGGACCAAAGAGGACGTCCAAGATAAGGAACTCGATAATCTGAGGAAGAACTTGAGACGCCTGGAAAGTGACTATGAATCCGCCCTTCAAAAGATCAAAGAGTTAGAAAAAGCATACCACTCGTCCAACGAGAGAGTAACTCTGATCGAGAACAAGAGTGACAGCAACCGTGACAGAGCTAAGCGTCTGGATGAGGAGAATATATCCTTGAAACGAAAGATCGCGGAACTTGACATCTCCAGTAAGATGAGCGAAGAGAAAGGCAAAGAGCTGCACAGCCAACTCCTTCGCGCCCAAGAACAGATTGTCAGCCTGGAGTCCGCACCACCGATGGAACCTTCGATCCAGATAGAACAGGAAAGTTTCGTGGAATCGGCGGGAGATGGAATCGAAGCTGAACTTCTTAAGAGAGATTTGGAAGATCTGAAAGAAAAGAATGGTCAGCTCGAGAAGCAGCTACGCCAGGCTAATGATGCAAAAACACAGCTACAAGCTCAAGTGGATGACCGAGACAAGAAACTGAAGGAGAACGACGACAACATCTTGGATCTGCAGAAGCGCATCCAAGAGCTCACTATCCGTCTTCAGAAGGCAGGAGACCAGACGGACGCTCCAGGAATCGTTGCTTCTCTTCGTGCGCAGAAAGACGCTCTGGAACGTGACAACCAGATGTTAAGGAAAGAACTGGAGGCTACCAAAGCCGCTCTGGCCGAAGCACAGAAACGTCGTGCAGACGCTGAGAACCAGCTTTACCAGATAAAGAGGAAGCTGAACGACAGCGAACTCAAACTTAACATGGCAAACACGCAGAACGAAAACCTTCACCAAGAGCTGCTCAGAGCGCAAGAAAAGAACCACGCTTTGGAGGCTGAACGAGATCGTGCACTGCAAGAGCAAGCCAATCTGCGCGGAGAGTTAACCGAAACGCAAGAACGTTTGCAGAGAACAAGAAACGAGCTAGACTCCTCCAAAATGCAAGTGCGTGACCTTCAAGCAGAGATTCAAACTCTGAAGCGCGAACTGGACGACAATCACAGTAAGATTAATTGGTATGCTAATAACGAACGCCAGCTGAAGGACGAGATCGCCTCGCTGAAGAGGAAGTTTGATAATATGAGGGATGCTTATGACAAGCTCACCGAGACGGTGGACAGCTTAAATGCGCAGATACAAGAGAAAGAGGCCAAGATTGCAGACCTTGAACATCACATGACTCTGCTCCGTGATGAGAATGAGAAGCTGCGTAAAAGCCTAGCCACCGCTAATGCCAACGCAGCCGACTTCAAAAAGAAGTACCTTAACGCCTTGAACGACATCGAGAGACTGCAGAACGAACTCAATATGAAGATTCAGAAGATACGCAGCCTGGAAAACCGCATCAAGGTCTTGGAGGCAGACAAGAACCGCATCAGGCAGGAGATCAGTGTGCTCAAGAAGACCATCTCCGACCAGAAGGTGCAACTTGAATCCAATCGCCAGGTGAAGGATCGCCTTCCGCGTAGTGACATAATCGTGCAGAATGTCGGCCCTAGCCTTCAATCGGCTCCAGATATGTTCATGTTCAAGGATGATTCAGTTCTTTCCAAGAAATACAATGACCTAGAATCATCGTACAAGAAGGTTCGCAGAGAGAAGGAAGATGGAGATAAAGACGCCGCAGCGCTGCGAAGCAAGCTAGCCAAGTTAGAAAGCGAATTTGCAGATATGAACAGAACCAAGAACGCTCTAGAGGGAGACGCAGCGTGGAAGACCAAGAGAATTGAACAACTGGAGAAAGAGCTCAACGATCTACAGTCGAAAGACATGGTTGATTCCGATGAAGCCCTTGGATGGAAGAACAGAATCACTCAGATGCAGCAAGACTTGGACGCCGCTAAGAACAAAATCTTCCGTCTGGAGGCCAAGACCCAGACGTACGAAGGAAAGGTGAAGGACTTCAGCGACGATTTGATCAAGGCGAGGGAAAGGGTGGCCCAGCTTGAAGCTAAAGCAGATGAGGACCAAGAGAAGATTGAAGAACAGCGAAAGGAATTGCTGGAGGCTTACAAAAAGGCAGCAGACTTCGAAGCAGCCACAAAGTCCTGCCACAACACCAAGAGTGAGTTGAACGGCGTGATACAGACCTTGCGTGACAAGATCGAAGCTTTGGAGAATGAGCTCCAGAAGGAAGCCAAACAGCACGCTCATGTCAGAGGAACTCTTGATCAAGTCAAGCTGAAGAACGAAGACCTGAAACTGGAAATCGCCAAGCTGCAGAAGAAACTGAGAGAATTGCAACAGACCTACGACTCTCAGGTACTTGACAATTTTGTTTTGTTTCTTGAACAGATCGGTTCGTGTTAAAATCCGCCATTCTAACATTACCGCAAAGAGGGCACAAAATACAGTATAACAAGGAATAAATAGGAGGAACTTGAGCTAGGTTACCCTTGGGTTAATACATATGTTTATTTTCCCAGTCTCGTTAAAGTTATAAGTTGTTGAGAACTTATTCCAGCCCGTCGCTAATTATAAAAACAAATCACGAAACCAAACGGAAGGTCAAGCAGAATAAATTTTGATCAAAAATAACATGAATGCGTCTATAATGCCAGTAGTATTCCACGAGCGAATTGGCAGTTCAAATTACACGGTAGGATTTTATCCACGGACGCAAAATTAAGAATGAAAGAAAGTACTGCTCAGTATAGCTTTCATTTGAAAGGTCACACCTTACAATTTCATCCACAGACTCAAAAGTTAGAATCACCTTGTACAGCATAAGAAACAGTACCACAGGAAAGTACTGCTCAATAGCTTTTATATGAATGCATGGTCACACTTTAGATTACACAGCCCAAGGTTTGACTCTCGCAGTGAAAGGGTTAGTTAATCTAAGCAATCGCTTTTTTCATTCCAGGTGCAAGAGTGGTCAGAGAGGAAGTACACCATCGACGGACTGGAAAAAGAGAACGCCGATCTAGTGGCTCAGCTAGAGAAACTCAGACGCGAGATTGCTAACTACAGGAACGACTTCGACAACATTGCAACTGAGAAGCGCGACTTGCAGAGCGAGTTGAACCAGCTGCAACCCAGGGCGGATGACCTCGAGAATCGACTTCAAAGGGCAATGGAAGACAGAAGCAGGCTCCAGATGGAATTAGACGACGCGAAGAGGGCCTTGGAAGAATCCCGACGTGAGCCAGATCTAGTGGTTCGTCAAGTTTCAGGTGGTTTGGAAGCTGGTGTGGACATGTTCCCTGATATGAAAGATGACCTTGATGCTGCTAAGAACGAACGTGACCGACTAAACAATGATGTTTCCTCCTGGCAGAACAAGTACAACACGTTACAGAACAACTACGACAACATGGATGCGGACAAGAAGCGTCTCGAAGACAAACTGGATAGCATGCAGAAGACGATCAATAACTTAGAGCGCAACAACCAGACCCTGACTTCCGATAAGAACAGGCTTAACGTTGAGCTTGAAGCAGCGAAACGAAAGATCAATGATCTGCTGTCTGAGCTGGATGCCGCGAAACGCGAAAAGGAATCCATCAAAGTAGAGTACGAAATTTTGCAGAAGAAGATCACAAAGATCGAGGCTGAGTACGAAATCCATATCAGCACTCGACACGAGTATGACGACTCTGGTGCGTACGCCAAACTGCAAGAAGCCTACAAACGCAGTCAGGATCGAGAGAATGAGGTGCAAGCGGAGCTGTTGACTTGCTACAAGGTGATCGGAGAGTTGAAACATCAACTGCATGGTTCGCACGAGACCATTGAAAGGCTGACGATCAACTACAACACTGAGACCATTAGGAGCGCGACTCTGCGCGACGAAGTGGTCAACTACCAAAGGAGACTTTCTGAACTGGAAGAGAAGTACGAGATCAACCGGGGAGCAAACGAGGATATGGAGAATGAGTTGACTGTCCTGCAACAGCGAATGACAGAGCTCAGTCGGGAGAATTCAACGATCCAAGAATCAAAGGCTCTGATCGTCGTTGAAGTCACCAACCAGCGCAACAAGATCACCCGTCTTGAGCAACAGTTGGACGATGCAGAGCGTGAGAAGGAAAGCCTGAGGCTTCAACTGACTGCCCTGCACAGCAAGGGAGAAAGTGAATCCCAGGAGATCACCAAGCAGATTTCTGAGCTTTCAGAAAGAAGCCTAAGCTTCCGTCGCGAGAAGGAGGATCTAGAGAGGCAACTCTCCAAGAAGCATGCCGAGAATGTGCAAAGTGCTGGAGAAATCAGTCTTCTGAGATCAGAAATTGATGATTACAGAAGAGCTAGGAGTTTGGAAGACCAGCAACGCTCTGGCGAAATCGAGTCACTGAAAATAAGCATGTCCACACTGCAGCGCGAAAACGAAGCTTTGAAGACAGAGGGACTTTCATCACAAACGAAAAGGGAAATCGAATCGTTTTTCGATCTCGGTGGAGATGATGAAGAGCTCGGACCCTCTGCGGAATCCACCAGATATGACTTGGATGGAGACGAAGACTTCGAGGGAGGTGAGACAAGTGTGACAACCCGTACAGTCAAAGTAAAGAGCAAGAAATCCAAGAAAACGAAATCCTAAAAGACTCCAAGGACAATGTTTATTTGTTGGATGGAGAGAGAAAAAAGAACTTTCTAGGGAATTACCTATTTTTGTAGTGGAAACTTTCTAATTTAAATAAGCTAGCTGATAAAGGTGTGTTTGAAATAACTTTTTTTACTTAATTTTACACACGGTCTGTTTAGTTTAGCCAGGTTCTAAACATTTAAAAACAAGTATCTATCAAATTGACAGTCATCGGTCGGGCTTTTTCTTTTTTTTTCAAGCCGAAAAATAGCGTTCAAAACGACCAAACCATTAAAACCAGTGTTAACAAGCAGTCAGAACGAGATCGTGAACGAAAATAGTTTGTAGTTCAATTTCAATTGTTAACTTGTTTCGAGAAAATATTGTTAAACGTTCACTCTAGGAACATAATTTTAAAATAATTGCACTTGGATCGTGTAAGAAAAACTAACGACATAGTGTAATAATATAGCATAATTATGAGTGCAGCTCTCATTTCATAAATAATTCGAACAAAATTGATGCTGTCTTCCAGCTCACTAAACATTAACCTGGGCTATTCAGGCCAGAGACTCCTCCTCAGTTTAGTCGAAATTGTGATTTACAGAAATGAAATCTGTTCTCATACTTGAGGCAAAGAGGCACATTTATCAGTTTCTTTGTTTTTTCTTTCTTCAGTTGAATGCTATTTCTGAACATTTCAGTTTCACTGTAGCTTTGTGCGTTAAATAAGTGTTAAACTTTTTCAAGTATTAATAAATGCATTTTAGAGTCAAGAAGTATACAAAATTTTATGTGTTCTTAATTTGTTTTTATTTCATTAACCTTTCCGCTCTTTGGTTCAAAGCTCAAGAAGGCGCAGTAGCATTGTGAAAAAATTATGTACAGACTCGTTTAAATAGCTGTACAGACCTAACGTTTCTCAGCACTGTTGACAAGCAATGTTTGGACACGGCTTAGCAAAACAAGTTCCTTACGGACCTGATTCGGAACCTGCTGTTTATATTATGCTAGTGTTACTGAATTTAGCTCAGTTTTCATGCGAGTGTTCGCGTATTTTATTTTGTCACGACAAAATTAACCTGCGATCAGGCGTTCTTTTTTTTAGGAGACCCTCCCCGCGCTTCCGCTGACTTAAGGTGGCTCGACTGGGTTTTTTGGCGACACAACATCTCAACTTTGAGCGGCTGATACTCCACTGTCTGAGCTCGGTCAGGCAAGCTGCTTCACACGTATATAATTATAATTATGTACTATGTGATCAACTTGACGTTTTCACATCATATGAGCAGTTTTTTTCACTTGGAACTTTATGTATTTCACCTCCATTTAAACCTTCTCCTCTGTTTATAATGTTCGAAACGAAGAGTACTTTCCTGTGGTACTGTTTATTATGCAGTACAAGGTGGTCATGACTTTTGAGTCTGTGGATCAAGTCCTAAAGTGTGACCATTCAAATGAAAGCCATTGAACAGTATTTTCCTGTAGTACTGTTTATTATGCAGAACAAGGTGGTTATGACTTTTGAGTCTGTGGATTAAGTCCTAAAGTGTGACCATTCAAATGAAAGCTATTGAGCAGTATTTTCCTGTGGTACTGTTTATTATGCAGTACAAGGTGGTCATGACTTTTGAGTCTGTGGATCAAGTCCTAAAGTGTGACCATTCAAATGAAAGCTATTGAGCAGTATTTTCCTGTGGTACTGTTTATTATGCAGAACAAGGTGGTTATGACTCTTGAGTCTGTGGATCAAGTCCTAAAGTGTGACCATTCAAATGAAAGCTGTTGAGCAGTATTTTCCTGTGGTACTGTTTATTACGCAGTGCCAGGTGGTTATGACTTTTGAGTTTGTGGATCAAGTCCTAAAGTGTGACCATTCACATGAAAGCTATTGAGTAGTACGTTCCTGTGGTACTGTTTATTATGCAGTACAAGGTGGTTATGACTTTTGAGTCTGTGGATCAAGTCCTAAAGTGTGACCATTCAAATGAAAGCTATTGAGCAGTACTTTCCTGTGGTACTGTTTATTACGCAGTACAAGGTGGTTATAACTTTTGAGTCTGTGGATCAAGTCCTTAAGTGTGACCATTCACATGAAAGCTATTGAGCAGTATTTTCCTGTGGTACTGATTATTATGCTGTAGAAGGTGGTTCTAACTTTTGAGTTTGTGGATAAAATCCTAGAGTGTAACCATTCAAATAAAAGCTATTGAGCCGTACTTTCCTGTGGTGATTTTTGCTTCTCGATATTTTGAATGAAATGAATCAGTGAATGAATTCCTAAGGGGTGACCAATCAAATGCTGTTGAGCAGTACTTCTATGTAAAGGTGTGACGTTACGAAATAGCTAAAGAACCATAGCAATCAGTACAAATTATCTCAGTCGTTTGTTTTTCTACTCGGCAGCGCGAACGGAAAGAAAAGCCTCATTAGCAGCATTAATTGATGAAAAGAAATACAAAAGATATAATACATGTAATTATAGTGCTGAATAGCCAATATCCCACAATTAACACTTCTCATTTGAGGAAAAAAGACAACGACAAAATAGCGGCTTTCTACTGCAAGAAAAGCGTTATTTCAAGGGAGTTTTTTTTCCTTCGGTTGAAAGCGGGCAATATCGGATGATAGTATACGTTTTCAGTTTGAAGAATTCGGAAGGTTATTGATGATTCACGAGGGGCTACGTTCGCTCAAAACGCTTCCGCCGAAATCAAAAGATTCATGATTGAATTTAGAAGCGATAATTTACATGCCTAGTGGACTTCCTTTAGGTAATTATAAGACAAAGCAATTTGACTTAAATTACGTTTATCGGTTGAGTTTGGTATGTGTTAATAGGGCAAAGCTTAAAACGGCAAAATAACTTTTAGTCTGTTTGCTACACAGAAGTTGTTCGATCAAGCTAGGCTAATAATTGTTAAAAAGAAGGAAGGAATTTGGATTAAAGTTTAAGATTAAAGCCAGGACAACATTCAACGCGAAGCACGAAGGACGAAAAACAATTGGTGAATCCACTTGTAATAGCAGTTCATTGGAGGTTTAGAAGTCAGCTAGCCAAACAAAGGCGAAAAAAGTAAGAACTGAAACAAGTTTACGTTGAAAAAAACAAAAACATCAGTGTATTTTAAAACTTGCAAAATGGAAAGTAAGCCGAACAAAAAGTCGGCCACAGACCAATTTTCAAACACCGTTCTCCAAATCCATGAATCATTGCAAGTTCTAAAAAACGCAGAGAAGAACGATGAAGAGATTCAAGACAGAAGCGATAATGAAAGCAACGATGACGGCTGGGATACAGATCTAGAAACGCCAAGCAAAGAAGCTAGAAAGTCTCAAAGAAGCGCAGATATCACGGGAAAATCGTCCTATTTGCGAACTTGCCGAGCTCTGAGAGTTGCGCCGGCAACAGCAGTACTTGAAGCGATACATACTCCTGAAATTATGATGGCACACCACGGTTTAGGACTGCAAGGAGCACGAGCTCTCGCTAAAGCACTTGTGAAGAACACGACGGTGGAAAAGCTTGATTTGCAAGATAACAACCTCGGCGAAGAGGGGGTGGAATGCTTCTCTAAAATGTTGCTGGAAAATTGTTATGTCAAGTTCGTGAACCTCGCTGGGAATATGATGAGTTCAGGAGGGGCGCAAGCTATAGCAAAAGTTATAACGGAAAACAGGTATGTACAGTGGCTGGATCTTTCGTTTAACAAGCTTGTGGACAAAGACGCAAAGCCACTTTCCGAAAGCTTGCAAAGCGCTACCACCCTTAAATATTTCAACTTGAGTCAGAATTCCTTCTGCGAGGTCGGCGGGGAGCACATAGGTCCCGCACTGGCGGAAAATAACGGTATTACTGAGCTCAACCTGAGCTGGAACCACCTGAGATTAAAAGGCGCCATCGCGATTTGCAAAGGTATGAGGGATAATTGCTCTATAGAGATCCTAGATCTGGCCTGGAATGGATTTGCGGATGTGGGTGCTGAAGCAATGGGAGAAGCACTTAAAAGGAATGACACTCTTCTAGAGCTGGATTTAAGCCACAACAGGATCACCGAGAAAGGCGCGCTCGGCTTGGGGAAAGGCTTGCAGATCAATCAGACGCTACGCGTACTGAAAATCGGCTCTAATCCTTTGGGTAACAGTGGCTGTTACGCGCTGATGAAAGCGATCAAAGCAAACGCCAATTCCGCTTTGGAAGAGCTCCAACTGGACAACATTACGGTGAAGAAAAACTTCTTAGGTAGGATTACGCTCGAATTTTCATTATTATTATTCCACGATTGTTTTCGCGTTTAAATATAAATTTATTGAATATGATCGACTCGCTGCTTTCTCAGCTTAATCGCAATTTTTTAATCTCAATATATTGGCATATTACGGTGTTATACTAGGCAACGGTTCGTCAGCAACTCACCTGATTTCGCAATTTTGTTGCACAACACAAGTAACCAGGGGGGGGGGGGGGGGCGTTTATTGGGATGCAGTTCTTATTGAGGAGGGGGTACTTATTTCATTTTTTACTCAGCATAATCCGGTAAGCATGAAGAAAAGCACAAACGTTTACCTTCGTTTTTACACGAATCGTACTGCAACCCACGGTTTATTCAGGGGTAGTTTAACATATTTTTTACTATCAACATAAATTGTGTCGCAACGATTTTGTTCAATCGCTACTTTGCACGTTACTGTCGAGACCCCACAAGCGTTATGCTTAAAAACCTATCGTGTACAAATAAAAGTTCTTGTATTGTATTACATTGCATTGAAGTGTATTGCATTGTATTAGATTGCATTGCATGGCACAGCATTGCATTGTAGTTGCAAAAATTATTGCCAATTGTCACGCAACGAAACAAGGCAATGTGCATTGTATTGCATTGCATTAGTTGCAAGAATAATTGCCTACTGTAACGCAACGAAGGTACAGTTTGCGCAGTTTTGAGACAAGCTGAAAAAAAAAAATACGGCCTATAATGTTTCAACCCTATTCACAGGTCTCCTGAAGGAATTCTTGAAAGAAAAACCCGATTTCCAAGTTAACTACGGCGCCAATCCACACATCAATAGCAGCAAAAGAGGATCGATGGCCAGTTGCTTTGGCAGCAATGAACAGGACTCTGGCAGAAGAGTGAAGAATGAGCTATTGACAGCGATGAAGAATTTCTTGCTGGATAAACGACTTCGTGCGGTAGATTTATTCAACTGCTTGGATAAAGACAAAACCCAGAGCGTAACTCCAGATGAGATGTTTGTTGGACTGAGAAAGCTGAATGTACCGCTCACTGATGCACAGCTAAAGAGGCTGATACGTATTTTAGATAAAGATGGGGACGGGAAGATTGACTATGGGGAATTCGCCGCGGTTAACGAGATATAAACCGTAAACAGAAATCCACAACGGAAAGTATTGATTTATCATATTGGGCATTCGCTCTGACGAATGGTAAGCCCTTGAAACGTCAGCTTCCGAATATCTTTACGTTTTCACTCACGTGACCTTCAGTCCTGTGGGACTCAAATGACAAAGGCCATGGCGGCCATGTTGGCGTACCTAACAAAAGAAGTTCATTAAGGCCCCGTCCACACGTATCCGGATATTTTTGAATCCGCAACTTTTTTGTTGCGGATTAGAAAATATTCGCGTCCACACGTAGCGTATTTGAATCGTATTTGCCCGAATTCGCCGGATACGTGTGGATGGAAGGCCAATCCGCAACAAAAAAGTTGCGGATTCAAAAATATCCGGATACGTGTGGACGGGGCCTAAAATTCTTTTGTAGCTGTACACCAATATGGCCGCCGTGACGTAACATGAAAACCATCTATAGAGACTTTCATAATTATAATACAAGATCGATACATAATATTCTTAAATCGTCGGCTGAACGAAGACGGGGCCACTGGACAACATTAAACTTTGTCGCGGATATGTGGAATGCCTTGGACATTACTTTAAGAGAAGCTCCAACTTTGTCTGCTTTTAAACGTGGCTTATCTTAGACCATTTTTTAATCCTTGTATACCATACTACTTAACTTATTTTTATCTACGTATATTAATAATTAGTTCTAGTTATTTAATGCTTCGAGTAAATTTTTTAAATGGATAAGTACATTTTTAACTAGTTTTCTCATAGATTTTGTAGATTCATTGTATACCATATAGATATGTTTTTATTTATTGTAATTTTTTGAGGACCCTTTTGTAAACCACGCGTAAGTGAAGAAGGCTTCCTCTTTAAATATCAAAGTTATTATTTTTAATTGATGAAACCGACTTTTCGTGTTACAAACCCAGTTAGCCTCCCCCTCCCCCCCCACCCAAGTCTTAATCCTTAGCATTTGTATCGAAAGTAATATCACTAACCTTTTCAAATGAGTCAGAGCTCTAGTGTGAGCAAACTAAGAAAAGGTTAAAAAGAAAAAAGGAAAATTAGATGGGAAAGGACAGTCGTTTTCGTTAGGACACAGGCAGACCAATCGTGATGTGTGAGTCACATCAAGTTACAGATTCGAAGCAAGTACACAGTAATGAAATATAATAGGTAATAATACGATTTGTCACGGAATTGAGAAGCGATAGAAAAATCGAAAATATTACACAATAAAGTCTTCTCATCTTTACTTTATTGTCTGTTGATGTATGCTGACCGGTTTAAATGCATTTTTACCACGTTTGTCACTCGCCCCACTATCCACTATAAAAGAAGGGAAGGCTGGAGACCTCTGAGCGAACCCTCGCCACGCGAAAGCCAATAAATTCTAAACAATTCAACTCAAGCTCCCCGAATTGCCACCAGTGAGGCCGCAGGTTAAATGTCTACCCGTGCGATTCGTGCTAGCTTCCAAATTCCCTTTCAGGGGCTCTAAAAGGGCTCCGTTTTGGAGCGATTCTGGCCATCTTCGCTTCGCCATTGTCCGCGATCCAAACGGCTGTACAACGAAATTCGAACACTAAAGCTTAGCGACCGCGTCACAGAGACAAAATGACATTCACCCGAGGGGAGGGTCGTTACTTTTGCCCTCGCGCAAATTGGTTTTAACAAGCTTAATAATTTTTCTTCGAGCATTTTTATTTTAAAAAGAGACTTTTCTTTTGATCTTGATGAAAAATTGCACTTTATCAAATAAAGACAAATAAGTGACAGGTCACGCGTGTGGTTTCCGTTCGAATTACACGCACCGGCTCCCCCGACGGTGTCAATTTGCGCGAGGGCAAAAGTAACGAGCCTCCCCTCGGGTGAATGTCATTTTGTCTCTGTGACGCGGTCGCTAAGCTTTAGTGTTCGAATTTCGTAGTACAGCCGTTTGGATCGCGGACAATGGCGAAGCGAAGATGGCCAGAATCGCTCCAAAACGGAGCCCTTTTAGAGCCCCTGAAAGGGAATTTGGAAGCTAGCAAGAATCGCACGGGTAGACATTTAACCTGCGGCCTCACTGGTGGCAATTCGAGGAGCTTGAGTTGAATTGTTTAGAATTTATTGGCTTTCGCGTGTCGAGGGTTCGCACAGAGGTCTCCAGCCTTCCCTTCTTTTATAGTGGATAGTGGGGCGAGTGACAAAAGTTGTAAAAATGCATTTAAACCGGTCAGGATACATCAAGAGACAATAAAGTAAAGGTGAGAAGACTTTAGTGTGTAATATTTTCGATTTTTCTATCGTTTATCAATTCCGTGACAAATCGTATTATTACCTAGTATATTTCATTATTGTGTACTGGCTTCGAATCTGTAACTTGATGTGACTCACACATCACGATTGGTTTGCCTGTGGTTAGGACTACCTTTACTATCTAGAATTTTAAATAGATCTTGTCACAGTAAATTGAAAATGGGACATTGGCCTGACAGCATAGAACCCATCGACTCGGCTGGAAAGAGCACCTTAAAAATTGGGAAAATGACCAAGTGTCTAAAATAAAAATTCTAGAAAAATTCCAAATTTCATGGTGTAAAATACTGAAAAACAAATAGTACCATGCAAAAGTACTGCTGAAGAGGTTTCATTTGAATGGTCGCACCCTAGGATTTCATCAACAGACTTAGAACAAATGGTACCATGCAAAAGTACTGCTGAAGAGGTTTCATTTGAATGGTCACATCATAGGATTTCGTCCACAGAAGTTAGAACTACACTGCATGTCTCCATAATTGACTCTGGGAGGAAAAGGGTTGAGTCGTGTGCGGAGCCCGAACTTGTGGATTGGCCGGCACCATACTAACGTCTGTAACTCATCAACTGAGTTGATAAGGTAAATTGGTCAGCGCACTTGCCCTTCGCTCCCTAGGTACTTGGTGTATCCCTGATCATAACGTATGGTACTTCATGTATCCCTTATTATAATGTATTTAGATATATTGCAGTGTAATTTAGGGTCGGATTACAGTATCTAGGATTGAAGCACTGATTTTAGTATTTAGGTTTAAGCACTGATTCCAGTATTTCCAGTGTATCGAAAGGGTTAGTTCTTAAATATGGTCTGGGCTAGCAGCATATTATCTCATATCCCTTAAAAATTACATTTTACGGCAGCTAGTCCTCGGTGGTGTAGTGGATAGTGTACATGGAGCAGATCATACGGCCCGGGTTCGAATCCCTATTCTGCTGTTTTTATCTTCTTTTTCTACTGAAATAAAAACTAAGTGTTTAAATACAAAATAATAAGGGATACACCAAGTACATACCCTTCGCTCTGACCACGGGTTAGCGCTCGAAACGTCAGCATTTGAGTCTATTAAACACGAGCCTGGTGCTAGGGAGATTGCGCGACCACTCCCTACGCTATCGACGGCAAATAAATTTACTCACTTGAATGATATATTGCGTCTTAAGACAGCAAACATTTGGAGGTGAAATAAAATCTGTTTCACAGTTACTGTCCTGTTAATGTTGTGCGCAATATTCTTCATTTTTCCCATGAGGTAGTCCGAAGTGTCAGACGCTGCAGTCCCTTCGGCTTCGGGGGAAACTGATTGCGTGACTACACGAATCGAGGCAACGGGAGTCACAAATGATTTTCTGCGTTGTGCACGGCAACTCCACTTCATGAAATTCAAATGTTTTTTTGATGGCTAAACTGCAGAATACCCCGCAACTTATTAGCATCTCGTTGAATAACAAAATTGTCTATTGTGTTATGCCTCGTTCCACGAAGCATTTCGATGACAAATGGACAAACGTCGATTTCAAACCGCTTTTAATCTCAGAACTTAGAATCCCGGAAAAGAAAAACAATTTTTAAGTATATGAAGTTGTCGGGAGTTGTGGGTTACTCTGCAATCGCTCCTTTTTAATCTCAATATACCAAGAGGAAAATTATATAATCTTACCCTTTCTGGGATAGTTTTCGAGAAGCCATTGATAAGTAAACATCGACATGAGGACTGTCCGCAAAATCATGCATGCGGTCTTCATCCGAATGGAAGAAAGGCACGCTCTGTCCCATCCACAACATTTCAAAAGGAATAAGGCACTTTTCAATGCTCTTCTCGTCCCGGTTAAACGCGAAAAGGAGTGATGCAAAGAGAATAAATCTTCCGAGAAAGTAAACATGAGACAACACAACAAATGATGACCCGTTTGAACTTCCGCGGGGCGCGCCAGTGATGTTTCACAGTGCAACCGCTGGTCGCTGGTCCCACCCGCGCAAGGCAACCGGTGGCAGCGGGGGCCTTGATTTTATTCTCGTTTTCGATAAGACTTACAAAGCAAGTAAGCTTAATGCTTTGATTGGGATATAACTGAACTGGCAGAAACCTCCTTTGCCACAAGATTTTCTTTACAAGATAGAGAAGATTCCTATTCCCATGGGACTCATTCCCATAGCAACGATTCCACGAATGACCTCCGAATGACCATAATGAATGACTCCTCTCAAAAGATGAATTATTTTTAAAATCCTTCAAAAAGAGCAATCGATAATTCAACCAACCAAGTCAAGACTGTTGTTTCCTACTGATGTTTGAAAATTAGAAGCATTTTGACGTTGGAAAAAATCCAAGTAAGTCATGTTTTCGTGATACTAAGCTTATAAACAAGATAGTCTTTTTCGGCGTCAGTCGGATTAAACATGGCGGAAACAACGTTACGAGCGGGTATCTTTTCATTCGCTTTCCCGGTATGGACAAGTCTATCTTGATTTACAGGCGTTTAGTACAGCTTAAGATGGTTAACATTAATTCCTTTCTTTTCAATCTATAGGATCAATTCTATTCTAGTAAGGGATTAAGCTTATATTTTTGTTCGACACCCTAAGTTGGAACAAAACAAAAGAAATCCCTCACGCTTGACTTTATAGCTAAACAATTAAATCACGTACAGCGAACTCTTGAATTATGAATTTACTGAACCTAAAACGCAATGATTCCATAATTGCTTTTCTTTATACCAAACGATCGCATATTCTGAAAGATCAGTGGGATGGTTGGGTTCCAATGAAATGGTTACCAAGAGACATCGAAATGTATGAAATTATAAGCTTGCACCACTGTTTAGATCGCCATCATGCTTTATATGCCCTGTTATGTTCTCTGATATAGATGTGGACATGGTGAACAATTTTCAGGCTCAAAATTCTCTAATCGAGGCATCGCTGTTTAGTAACTTAGAACAGCTAACAGCAGCTTCAAGGTGGAATTTTTTGTTAAGAGCTATAAGCTATTGTGTAAATCGGATTATTTCAGTGTTGCTATGTTGAATTTATTAAATCAGTTTCTGTTTTGAAAGGAAATGTTACCTTCTTTTGTATTTAGACAGTCTGACAACCGCAAGCAAGACAATGATTTAAATATGCTCCGCATATTTTTTATACCAAAATTAATATTGAAGCATTATAAATTTTGTATAATTAAATAAAACAACAAGAAATTTACTTTTTCTTATTATTCTTTCCTTTACGAATATTATTTTTTCGATGGTGATCAATTTCACAGATCAAAATGAAAATTGATTCAGTTTGATGCAGTGTTTGTTAAGAGATTAAATATTCCAGCTTAGTTTTGACAGTTTTAAACACTTCATGTTCACTAAGCTAACAAATTGTGCCTAAAAGATCAACAAAGAATGGTTTTTAATTGACTGTCATGAACCAGATTAACCACCGCTCTATGTAACAAGGCTTCAATATTAAATCTGCATGCTGCATTTGTGTATGTACTGGTTAATGTCCAAGATCACAACAGATACAATAGCAGACAAGTAAAATTAGGTACAATCATTTCCATTCCACAGTAATCCAAACAGCCATGCACAATGACAGTTATTCTTTTATATTCTTTGTGGTAGGTGTAAAAAGGGAGTGGAGGGGTGCAAAAAATGTTTGTCTGCTGTATAATTAGCAGTACTTTTACACTACATATGTGGAGACACGGTGGTCTAGTGGTTAGCCCGTCGGACTTTCAACCTGAAGGTCGGTGGTTCGAAGCCTGGTCTCTGTCGTCGTGTTGTTTCCTTAGACCAGAAACTTTACTCCACTCTGTCTTTCTCCACCCAGGTGTATAAATGGGTACCGGCGACAAAATGCTGGGGGTAACCCTGCGATGGACTAGCATCCCATCCAGGGGGGAGTAGCAATTATTCCTAGTCGCTTCATGCTACAGAAACCGGGTTAAGCTCCGGCCATGTGGGCCATCTGGCTCGTGTGCGACTTTACTTTACTACTTTACTTACACTACATATGAAATTGCATGTACATGTACAAGTCATGTACGTGTAGCTATAGTAAGGACAATGAGCAGAAGGCATTTTCAAGACTGGCAAATTTTTAAAACAATCCACTCAATCAACACACTATTTCAAGCTTTCCTGAAAGCAAAAAGTTCTTCCAAAGTTTTTTTTTTTTTAATTTTCTAATCCAACCTTTACGTCTTGTTTGGCTAGCAGTGACGTGTTAAATATGTTGGTATTAAAATACCTCCAGTCTTTGCCGGCCAACAACAGAACATTATCTAATGACCAGCCCCAACTGACAACCCTAACTTAGCAACTTTTAACAAAACAGCTACATTGCTGTTAGATTTCCATCAAATGCAAAATAATGTGAGTTAATTGTGGCTTTTCGGAGTGAAAATAGCTGACATACATGTAGCTCCTTTATTTAAATTTCTTGCAATGAGATATGTAGTAACATGACTGATTAGGTCACCCTCATTTACAGCAGGGTTAACAGTGCAGTGCAATGAATGCAAGAACAACAGTAAAGAAAGTTGACAAGACTCTAAAGGCCTTGAGCTCTGCAACACTCTCAGTCAAGACTCCGACCAGCACACATCTTAACTCACACGAGTCCTTATCACCGGCATGCATCAGAAGTGAGGACAGTGGTGATGATTCAGACGGATGGGAAACTGACTTGGAGTGTGATGAGGTAAATTGTTATTGATATTGAAGACCTCTGGCAAGACAATTTAAGTGGCTTTCTGAATCTTGCTTTTTTGGCCTCAAAAGGGATTTGCTTGCCAAAATTATGACTGGATCATATAAATGACTGGAAGGATTTCAACCAGGTCAATAAATCTTCTATTTTCAAACAATGATATTTGATCTTGAAAAGATACTGCATATAGGGTGTCCTAAGGTCCAAAGCATTTTCTCAAAGATGTGAATTTCTTTCCCATTTTGGATCTGTTTTAAGTACCTAAAATATACAATTTTAGTGAAAGTTGCCAAAATATCACTTAGAATGTTCTTGCTCGGAGGTTAGAATATTATTAGTAAGTGAAGAGCCACCAAATGGATTTTTTGCTAACAAAGTCATTATTATTATTATTATTATTATTATTATTTTTATTATTATTATTATGCAATTATCAATCAACAATAACTAAGAATCAAGAATATAGCCGCTTCTCATTGCTCATGCACACCCGTAGCAGGCTGGGAGCATTAAGAAGTGGCTGTATTTGCAGGCTAAAGGGCTGGGGGCATAAACAGCCTACTGGTATACATTGAAACAATGTACGATACATTTTTAAGAACCTTTATGTTATTATTATTATTGTTATTATTAATTTTTATGATTATACTTTAGATGCACAGCTTCATTGTAAATAAGTGTCAACTTTATGAATTCTGTGCTTAATAAAGTATCTATTATTATCTTTTTCAGGACTTTTTACAGTTGAAGCCTCAATATGATCCCACTGGTCGCACACTCTACACACGTGCATGTCAGAAACTTGGCATTGTCCCTGCCTCCTACTTTGTGCGCCATATGACTGAATCAACTGTCGTCATGTCTCATCATGGGCTGGGCCCCCTTGGCATTCGCGCCATGGCATTAGCTCTTTTATACAATACAAGAGTGACCACTCTTAATGTAAGGGACAATGGGATTGGAGAGGAGGGGGGAGAAATTATGGCAAAGCTTTTAAGAGAAAACTATTTCATTGTAGAGCTTGACATATCTGAGAATCAGCTTGGTAGAAATGCTGTTATAGAAATTGCAGAAACTCTCAAAGAGAATAACACTCTAACAAAGCTTGGACTTGCTGGGAATTTCCTGGATGATAAAGATGCTGAAATAATATGCCAGTCACTGCTTGTTAATAACAGTTTGTCGCAGTTGGATTTGAGCTGCAATAAATTCTCAAACAAAGCTTGTGAGTTCTTTGCAAAGGTGCTCGATGACAACATCACTTTATCTGAGATTGATCTAAGCTGGAACCACATCCAGGTCAAAGGAGGACAGATGCTTGCTAAAGGACTTAAAGGAAATGTGAAGCTTAAATCCTTCAACTTGGCATGGAATGGATTGACTGCTGATGGAGCCAAGGCAATCGCTGGAGCTTTACTTGAGAATGGAACGCTACAAGTGCTGGATTTAAGTAGCAATAGGATTTCAGATGCTGGGGCTTTAAGTATTGCAAGATGTCTGGAGAACAATTCTTCACTTGAAATTGTGAGACTGGCAAAGAACAATCTCCAAAACAATGGAGCTTGTGCTCTGTTAAAATCCATCATCAAAAATGGTGATAGCCGACTCACCAAGATCGACCTTGCGGGTGTGATTGTCAAGGATGAATTTTACTTTATCGCAGAAGATTTGAAAACACTGAAGCAGATTGAAATAATCACAGACGAGACTCCAGAAACAAGAACCAAACAACATGAACCTGATCCTGGCACTCTTCTGCGTAACTACATCGCTAAAGAGCATGTTCTTGTTGTGGACTTGTTTCGTAAGTTAGATCGTGATGGCAGTATGCAAGTGAGTGTCAAGGAATTTGCTGAGGGATTGCGGAAATCAGATGTCGGGTTGACACAGTACGAGCTTGATAGAATGATAGACGTGTTAGACGCTGATAAGGATGGTGAGATAGACTACAGCGAGTTTGTGTGCATTCAGTCTGATTGGAAAAGTGAAGATAAAGGAAAGAGAAAAACATCTTCTAAAGAGCCTTAACCTGCTCTGCAAAGAGTTGCAATTTATTTTTTTTTAGTTGATAAAAACAAACAGCAACACAAAGTTGGATATATCTTTTGCTTGAAGCTTGAGTCACTTTTCACTTGCATAATCACACCATACATGCAGCATTTCATCCACTGACTGAGAAGTTGGAATCAATCTGCATATAGTAATGCACTCATCATTGTAAAGCTAAAGAGTTTGAGCAAGCATTGCATTTATAGTCTGAAGTGTCAGCCTCCTTCTCAACCTTCCCCCTATGGGTGCCAGCTCCCTTAGGGGGTACATGTAGGATGAGAAAGCAGCTGAAAAGCAGCTGGGTGGGGAAGTGAAGAAAATAGCCTGGTGTTATCAGTGTTTTGTTTTGCCATCAAAGTACCCAGGGCTCAAACACATAATAGCAGGGGGAAATCCCCATCCCTGGACCTTGTTGACAGCCCTGATGTGTAGCCTGCACAACAGGTGCTTTTAGGAGTGCTCAAGCGGATTTTGGGATGCAAGTGCGCAGCACGAGACACACAAGGGGAGAGTGTGTTCATCTGGCAAACATAAATTTCTATTGGATGAATTAAACCATGTGATGCATGGTGTCAAAATGTGACGTTAGTAATAACATGCCTGCAAAAGTGTCTGATTGTTGTCTGTCAATTTTGGGGGGCATGTGTGTGGGCGGAAGAGACTTACAGTCGAACCTCTCCTTACGGACACCTCTCTAATATGGACACCTCTATTACAGACAGTTTCCTATGTCCCGACAAAATTCTCACATATTTTCTTTTAAAAAAGACCTCTATAATACAGACCCTCTCTAATATGGACAACGGACACTAAATCTCGGCCCCAGAGAACAAATTCATAATTGATAGTTTGAGTAAGTAATACAATTTCCTGTTTGTGAATTGTACAGAATTGTACTTTATGTTACTTTTTCACATGCAGCATTGCGTTGTAGTTCCTTTCGTTTTAAAACAGTGATTCGTATACCTTATGTAGCTGAGAATTTTACAATGTAATACACTACTGATAGACAGTGTCTCAATGCTTTATATTAATCAATTTAAATGCAGTAAAAAGACGAGTGTAAGCCTGTTTTTAGTTACTGAACAAAAACTGTCATTGGAGTCTTAAAAGTGATGTCATCATGGTGACCTCTATAATACGGACACCTCTCTAATACAGACACTTTGCTCTGTCCCTTCGGTGTCCGTATTAGAGAGGTTCAACTGTAAAATTGCATATCTACAGGTGTTATTTTTTGTTTCCCTCCCGTGTCTCACGCTTCGCTCTCGCGCCCCAAAGCCTGCTTGAGCCCCCCCCCACAAGCACCTGTTGTGCAGGCTAATGTATGTGCAGCACTTGATCGGTATTGTCGTCCTCACCCTCAGGGATGTTTAGAAGTCCAGGTACCATTATTTATTTGTACATTAGAAGAATTTTCTCGTACACTGCCAGCTGGCTGCTAGTTTTCAGACAAAAACTTCTGGGCTATAAGCATTTATCAAAATTTTGCAGCAAACCATTTCCACTTAATACATGTACATATATGTATATATGTTTAAAGCTTATCCAGATGCAATATATTAAAAAAAGGAAGATTTCTAAGACTTCAATTTAAAGAAAACTTTGTATTAATTTGTATTTGTACATTAACTTGTTATAAATATCTGTTTAAATATCAACTGTCAGAGAGTTCAGAGAGTTTATTACTTTTTTGCTTTTGAAATAAAGGTGATGATTTACAGTGATTATATCATTGTTTTTAATGCATTGTGAATTCACATTATTTACAGCAGTTTTACATAATCTACAAGCAACAGAACTTATGTTCACCTCATAACAAATTATGATAAACAAAAAAATACAAATTATTAACACAAAACATCTGAGTTCAGGCTTTGCTGGCCTTGTACATTTTGGTTCTTGCCACGTTGCATCTTCACTAGGGAAATGGCCGACATGCGAGCGTCAAACATTGAGTCTAGTCACATCCTTTAATAGTGAGGAGGGAAGGAAACCTGGGAGAAAACGGCAATTAAACCAAGGGGAAATGGGACAGGAGAAAGTGAGAACAACTTTGCAATACAGTACAACCTTGTTAATCCAGCAACCACTGAGCCACCAAAATCTGGCCATAATAGCTAATAGTTAGGGGGCGTGGGGTCCACTGCACTGTTAACTCTTTCTAACCCTCGTGACCAGCCCTAGTTGTCCACCATTCAGAGGGGTCCGGGAGTAAAGGATACAGTAAGTGTGGACTACAGATTTCCTTTCCTCCATACTTGTTTCTTGCACAGTGACATCTTACTCAAAGTTTTACATTTTCATAATCATGCAAAAAAACATTAAGCATTCAATAATTTATATAATTATTCTTCTTCTTCTTGTTACGACATATGAGGATTTTTCTGCATAATCCAGTTAACAGTTTCTTGCAGCAGAGACAACTTGTAATGACTGAAACAAGTACAGAAATGTTCAGTAAGTTTAGTGCAGTAATGCTTTGACTTGGTTACAAGCAGGGAGAAGGAAAGGAGGTAGACTCAAAATTATGGTACAAGAATAGGACAGGGCAGCTGTGGGTGGAACTCATGGAATGCCCGAGCAAAACTGGTGAAGAACAGGATGTATGGTGAAAGACCATCTTGGCCTTGTGGACCTACTGTGCAAAAAAGGTTATGTGATGATGAAAAACTGGCCTGAATTTCAACTGCATTCAAGATGTGCCAAGCTATTTAATGGAGGATTTATGATTTTTCATGGGGACACAAGGGAACACAAAACATGAAGGTAGGTGGATGGGATTGTTGTTGACAAATGTACAAATCATGTGTAGAAAAAATGTTGATGTGGATCAAGAGGGAAAAAGAAGAAGAACTAGGGCAAAATTTCTGCATTTAGGTATGCCAAACAAACACGATTAATGTTTTGTTTTGTCTAAAATAGTAAATGGAATTTGAAAAGGTTATAAAGCCGTAACATATCTTTGGTGTCTTCATTTTATTAGCTTTACAGTGAAAATAAATTTTCATGTTTTTGTGCAAAATGTGCAGTTCCAGAAAATATCCATACTCCCCCTACAGACAGTATTTTGTTTAGCACCTCCCCCCCCCCCCCGTCCCCCAGGAAATTCCAGTTTAGCTTCATACTTTGCTTCTAAAATGTTGGCTTTTAAGACCCCCTCCCCCTAGGAATTTTCAGTGACCTTCCATGGGGTGGGTATGGATTTTTTTCTGGAACTACACAATAATAATAATGCAGAAAAAGGTTTCCCAAAAAGCATCACCTTGGGTGTATCAGTAAATTAATTAATATTTATACCTGGCCACATTTCTGAAAGTCTTGAGCTTTTCAAAAAAGTCATCAATAGAAACTGTATATGTGAAGTTACCAGCGCAAGTGCAGTATCTTGCCATGTTTGTTGCCTTCACCTGTAACAATATTGAATAACAAACAGTCAGGAGTGAGGGCCAGAACCACAACAAAATGGCATTTGTGATTAGGTGAAGGATTTACAGGCGATTTCACCACAGTGTGCAACTCATCAGGTTTTTCAAACATGAATAATTATTGCTGGCTATGATTCACCCAATGTAAGACTGCTAAAGGAATTTGCCCATTAAATGAGACACTGAGATCTTTATGGAATTTTTTTTATTTCTGGAAGTCAGTATTTACTCAGTGAACTCAGCTTTTGTGTGAATTTCCTTCACTATTGTCTGATCGTGGGCAGATCATGATGGGCGAATCATAGCCGGCAAATCATGTTTGAAAAACCTGAGTCTATGCACTACAGTGAAATTGGCTGCGAAAATTCAAGGACTTTTCAAGACTAAATGAAATTTAAGGACTCCTGAAATGCAAGGACTTTTCCACACAATGCAAACCCTGCTGTTTGAAAAAATAGAGTATAAAAAAACATGCTTACTCCACGGCATTTGGCACATTTTAGATCCTGAAGAACAAACGCCATTGACTGTTTCTGAATCATGTCAATCAACTGAGTTTCTATGAAGTCCATGTCGTATTCACTGCCACACTCTAAATTTGCACATCTGCAACAGGCTCTGTAGAAATAACAAGCAAACAGAAACATCGAATCTCCACAAAGGTAGGTATTAACTTACCTACATTTTTTCTTATAATTCAACACATTGATACACTGCCCAAATATGATAAAAAAGTTATCAATATATGCTATGTCTTCATGATGTATATCCAACGATGGCAGTAAATTTCGCATTTTGACAAGAGAATGCAAAAATGAAGGACCAGCCTCAATATTTTTTCTTCAAACTGTGCTTTGTTATCAATGTGTTGAATTATAAAACTATTATAGCACTCAAGCTTGCATGATATCGTCTAATTTTAGCCGACTCGGCCTACGGCCTCGTCGGCTAAGAATTAGGCGATATCACACGCGCTTTCACGTTATAATGGTTAATTGTCGTAACTAAACATCTTTAGGTAACACTGACATTTGGGGAGGGGGGGGGGGGTGGAAACATGACAGAACGGTGGAGAAGCGGGATGAAGCCTGGCAGAAAATGTCGAGGCGGAGTATATGGGGTATTGCTCAGAATCTCTGTCCTCTTAATTCCAGAATGCCAGGTGTTTCCAAGGAATAATAAATCAAGACAGAAGATTGTGTTTATTGTTTTGTGTGACTACTTACAAGTAAGTAAGTAAGTAAGTAAGTAAGTAAGTAAGTAAGTAAGTAAGTAAGTAAGTAAGTAAGTAAGTAAGTAAGTAAGTAAGTAAGTAAGTAAGTAAGTAAGTAAGTAATAATAATAATGAAAACATTATTTGAGTCTCAAAATCTTATAGCAGGGTACATGTACCCTTCTACTCAGAGAGACTATCTAGAGAGTAATTAAGTAGAATATAACAAACTATATTAATGATATGATGTTAAGAAAAAAAAAGATTATGACATGTTCTCATAATATTTACCTTTAGTGTTATATATATATTGAAAAACTTCAAATTAACTTTACAGTTCCCATAAAAATGAACATTATATACATTATATACATTATATTATATACATTCTGGTAGCTACTGGTAGTATTCTGATGTAAATAAAACAATGAAATTAATCTACTTGTTTTCACATATACATACGGTTTGTTTCCCTCTACTGGGGTTATAAAAGCATCCCTGCACAAGTCCAGGTCGCGGCATGAGTTACAAGAGAGGCAAATTATCTGTTGGAAAGGTGATAGTGACATTTGTGAAAATTTAGGACAATTATTTGTCACCTTCATATAGTAGCACTTTTAAGAGGTAAATGATGGCTTACCTCTGGAAGAATTAGTGAGGAGCAAGGATCTCTAAATGTAGCTTCTGCAGAAAATTCTCCAACACCCAAGAGTCTTAACAAGTCTCGTCTAAAAGGGGAAAAAAATTAATTAATATGAAGACCACATATTTTAATAATTCATAATCTACAGGGCTTTACAAACTATCTCCTTGAAAATGTAGTCAAAATGTAGCGACTTGGCCTTTTTCAGTCTATGCATTTTATCATGACTGTAGAGGTGAAACTGTTTAATGTGAAAATTCTAACTCACAAGGCCACCTGTTCAAGCAGGACTGACAGCTTTTTTCAGCCCTGCAGATTTTATAACTGCTCTTCTAAGGAAAGAGTTTTTGGGGTAACAGGCATCGTATATGTCTATATATTTTTTTAGACTTTTAAAATATTAAATGTAGGTTCTTAAAATACCTCAGCTTGTTAACTTGATGCTGTGTGTTGGAGTCAAGAGACAACACCTGTCAGAATTAATGATTAAAGATTAATTAAATAAAGCGAAACCTGTATTAAGCCAACACCCTGGGGACCCATGCTTATGTCCACTTAATACAATGTTCTGATATATTGCACAATTATACGATAGTCCAGAATCTATAATCATTAAGTTACGTTATGTACCTTACAGATGAACTTCACAAACTCCAAGGCAGGATTGTTCAGTGGCAGATGGGATCCAGGCAAAAGAGGGAACTCTGCACTTGGATCTGTGTTTGAAGATCTGTCTCCAGATAAAGTATGCTGAATCTTCTGTGTTACACTAGTTACAGAAAGAAACAAAATTGAAATACTTTTTATCTGTGACATTTGATCTGGACACTACTATTGGGTATCTATGGCTGAAGCTTGTTTGTTCCTGCAATAAATTAAGCTCTCTCGTAATTTGTGCTCTATGCAACATAAAGGTACTAAACTACAGAAGAGACCATCTATATATAGGTGTCTGTCTTAGGTGAACAGACATGTGTCAATTCAAAGGGGACAGACCTCAAATAAATGTGGCTACTAAATATATCTGAATTTCGTAACTGTTCATCAGTAGGATGCCCAAAATGCGTGCAATTCCACAATTGGTTTCGGCTCCATTGTCAATGTTAGGTGTCTATTTAGACAGTTGACTGTATACAATACGTACGAAAAAAGTGTTTGAGTCAGTTCTCCAGATATTCTTTCTTGAGCAAATGTGACAAGACTGGGTGTGGCTGATGTTTCTGCTACCCTCTGTTGAATGACATAAAATTTTATCACAAAATCATCTTTAACAAGTTGACAAGTTTATTAAAAGCATTAAGCTTGTAAGCCAAGCTTTAGAGTACATTATTGATTAATGAAAAAAATACACTTGCAAAACAAAAACACACAAATGTAAACAGCACCACAGAAAAATACTGCTTGATAGCTTTGATTCTTCTTTCTTTTTTGTTTTTTTCACAGACTCAAAGAAGAACCACCTTAGCAATATAGCACTACGGGAAAGTACTTCTTAGTAGCTTTCATCTGAATTGTCACACTTTAGGATCAATGTTCACCAACAGTCTCAAAAGTTAGAATCACCTTGTTCAGCATAATAAACATACCAGGATCCTTGGCACAGGATAATAAACAGCACCAAAGAAAAGTACTGCTTGCTACACCTTAGCTTTCATTTCAGTTACTTGGTTGCACAGTATTACACAGTATACTTTAATGCTGTACCTGCAGGGCTCAAAAAAGTCTCATCCAGTCATCCGGGACAATTAGATTTTTTTGTTGGGCAATTAACTTTCCCCACTCACTTGGATATGGACAAGCTGCTGGTGAACTACATGTACACGTAAGCTTAAGTGATAGGTTATAAAAATTTGTTCAGGCAAGTAAAACTTGAGTCTTGCTTGCCCAAAGGGCAAGCTTAATTAATTTTAGTTTTTTCTGAGCCCTGACCTGAGATTGGGAGCTTGTTCTTTTCTTGACTGGAGTATTGCCAGGCTCAATGCGCCGCTTTTCCTCCAAGGAATGGTTATACATTGCATGAATGTGACTGGCAATAACAATCTACATGAAATAAATAAATAAAAACAACAACATAAACTTAACTTTACAACTTAGGGTGAAGATAAACAATAAAATCATCCAACACTTGTGGCAAGCAAGAGGTGGATGTGCATGTCCCATTATGAGAACTGACAATGCACAACAAGGGCAACAAGAACATAGTGCATGTGTTTCTAACATGTGAATGGTTCTGTATTTTGTCCTTGATGTCTAGACTCTTCCAATTGCAGTTGCATCCTGACTTTACACTGTGTACATACATGCACACAAGTAACACACTATTGAAGTAATAATGCACAACATATAAAATCAAAGGAAACCTGGAAATAGCTCTGACAAGAGGCGGCAGTGGGAAGGTACTTCTTCATGTTCCAATTCATTTCCACATTAGGCTGGCAGAAAAAAAACAAGATATCGGTACATTAAAACAAACTTAATTCTTCCAACTCATACAACTATAAATGTACTGGAAGTCAGTATAAGGATGATGTGATCCATCACCACTTTACTTTTCTCTCCCACAGTCAACCCTTAAGTCACAAACTTATGTGGTTCTAACCATGAAGAATACAGCCAATCAGAAGGCTGGAAAGTAATCACATATTCTGTGTATCCCAGGTGTTTTGGTTGCACTTTTGGGAGTAACAAGTTAAACTGAATCAATAAAGATTGTACTCCACCAAGGGTTATAACTTTTTTACCTCATCATTAGGTGTAGCCATGATTTCATCATTACTGTCTTCTGGGTCTGCTGGTCTTTCCATGACTTCTTCATCTTCATCCTCCTTGGGAAGCTTGCCTCGCACACCACCATGATTTGCCTGGCAAAACAAAAATTAATTATAACAATAAAAACAAGTTACACAACTGGGATGTTAAAATAATAGATGGCGATGATAACAATGTTCAAGATGGTGTAGATAATAATAATAATAATTAATAATAATAATAATAATAAAAATAATAAAGATAACAATCAAATAATAATTTCACCAAAATACGATACAACACCTCCTTCTGAACAAATGGTCTGTAATTTGCTAACGAAAAGTTACTTTTCATAACCAAATTAAAAAGATGTAACATTTTGGCCAAATATTCTACATTCATGGAAATTTGCTGTCTTGTCTAGGAGACGACACAATTACATACGCTGCACAGGAAATCTTATTTTAACATGTTTAGTATTTTAACCTGGTCCATCCACATGAGATACTCCCAGCATGATTCAGGTTGGAGCTCAATGCTATGGAACAGGTCTTTTTTGCGAATACTGTTAAGAATGAAATCTACATATGCCTTGGCATCAGAAACACTGTGAAAAAGAAAGAAATAACATTAAATTTCCTTAAATAATAGCAGCTACCAGCAAGTTTATTGAATCTCATCCTGACAATTGTTGTTTACAGAAGAAGAAGAAACGGTTGGATACAATTTTTTTACCTTCTCTTCTTCGTACAAATAATGATTTTGCTGAGACTTGCGAACACAATCGTGGAACCAAGACGCTTGAATTCTGCCACAAGCTGGATAATAAAAAGTAATATTTTAGATAGAAACACCCTTCATTTCCACCTTAATCATCAATGTACAGTTCCAGGAAATATCCATTCTCCCCCCCCCCCCCCTGCCCCGCAATAAAAGGTTATTGGAAATTCCAAGGGGGAAGGGGGGGGGGGGGGGGGGTCTGAAAAGCCAAAGTTCTTCAGGAAAAGTATGAAGCTAAACTGGGATTTCCAGAGTGGTGCAGGAGGTTTAAACCAAAAATCCTTCTGTGGGGGAGGTATGGATATTTTCTGGTACAACACAATTTTGTTGAGAAAAGACCTGGGCTGGATTCACGAAGCCCTCCTTATTTAAGACATATCCTAAGTATTGTTTCTTAACAATAGCCTATTGTTGGAATGACAATAGACTATTGATAACAAACAATACTTAGGATATGTCTTAACTTAGGAGGGTTTTGTGAATCTGGCCCCTGATCTTCTTGGTAAAATGTGTTAATATGAAACCCAATCTTTCCAAGCTGAACTAAAATGGTTCCTAGTATACCTGCATGTACAGCTTCTTCATCATTCTCTGCACCATTCTACAAAGAGCTGGATCATACAACTGTGATGTTGGAGAAGACAGCCACCTAAATGCAAAACAAAGAAAGTAATAGTTTGCTAAAGAAAGAAAAATTGATAAGGATGTTTAAAGTGGGAAAGAAACTGTTTTCAGGTTGAAAAGTGAACATGAATAGAAAAAATTCACAGCAGCAAGCATTACATAGTGTATAAAACTCATTGGCTTGTGTTGTTGTAGGTTAATTGATATTATTTTATATATATACGGTATATAAAAGAAATGAAAAAAATGTAGTAGTCCAGAGGAGGTCTAGATAAGGGGAATTCAGGTTGTCTTTGTCATTTTTTGCCTTTTTGCACAAGGTGAATGTTTTGACTTTGCACTGAGTCATTATTATTTATTATTACTTATTTATTAATGATTTATTTATTGCATTAATATACCTATAAAAGTGCATCAACTGTGCATCAGCATTTAGGTTCCCATATGTAGACACTTCATGTAACCAGCTGTGAACCATCCCCTTGAGGATTCTGTTGGAAAAAGAGTTAATTGCAAACTGAATTGAACTACAGCTTCCTGACAACTAATTTGAAAGAATAGGTGAAAGTAAAGAAGAATTTATTTCACATTTTTAGTTCACTTAGGAACAATAAATACTGTATTCAAAACCAACATAATTTCAAAAATAACAATGTGTCAAATTTATTATTACCTAAAAGCACTAGAGCAGAGTGCAGCTTCATCATAAGTCGTCAAACCGGAAGCAGCACTTGGCCCTCCTTGAACCAACTCTTCTAAAGATGCCTAAGAGTAATACAGCACTTGTTTTTAAAATTTACCATCTTTTTTATTGATCACAATGCATGTATGATGCTTTCGACGTTGTTGATCCCAGCAGTACACAGGACATGTATCATATATGCACCTAGTGTGGTAAATGGCCTAGTTTTCAACTAGTCTCTGTCAACCTAGGTTTATTTTTCTTTTGTTTAACTTTTTCTATTCTAAAGTGACCAAAATGTGAGCCAATGCATTTCTAAGGCTGTGGGTGATTTCACAAGTAAGATGTACAATCAAGCAAAAGCTTGTTAAGTCAAGACAAAAGTTAAAATGTAGAGTGGTAATGATCTGCAATCTAGCAGGGTTGCATTAGAGTTCAGATATTTACCCACGTTGTAGCAACTATTTACACACCTGTGGCAAACTGTCAAAGCTGATTCCTGTGACAGATCCTCCCTCAAAATCATTGATGTGAGCAGACTAACCACGAAGACAAATAGAACAACTTTAAATATGAAATATTATAGTTTGAAGTGAATAAAAACAATAACAATTAAACTAAATTTCAGTGAACTGGTTTAATATGTAACTTCACACATATTTGATTAAAACTGGTAGATGTACTAAATTAATTTAACAATCAAAGCCTTTCACATGAAATAATATTTTCCATTCACTCACATGACCTCATCTTGAGAAAAGCGTTCAGGCAACCCAGCCAGTCTGCATTCCATGTGGGTTACGCCAACAATCTTTGCCATGAGTAAACTTCAAAAGACTGTTGCATACTGGGCAAACTGTTGCAGTTTTTGGCATATTCTAGCTTGTGTTCATTGACTGATTCATTCTTTAGGTTTCATAGAACCTTGCTGCTTGGCATAGATTTTGAAAGCCTTCAGTGTATCTTCAGCATGGATTCATAGAGAATGCAGACTGACAACCCAGAAAGGCGAATTCCACGTAAAAGCTTATGTATCAAGAATTGTGCACTTCCAAGAAATATCCATATCCTCTCCCCATGGAAGATCATTGTAAATTATGAGGGGGGGGGGGGGGCTCTATTATGAGAGGGAGGGGGGCTCAAAAGCCAAGTTTTTAAAGGAAAGTACGAGTCAAAACTGGAATTTCCAGAGGGGCAGGGTGGAGGGTGAAATAAACACATTCCATGGAGGGAAGGATGTAGACATTTTCTGGAACAATACATTCAACAATACCTGTAACACAGTGTTGATAGCAAAACAATCAATGGAGAGCTCTATGCAAACAGTAGGATAGCAGCCTGGGTTGTTCACCTCAATGTTGCCACCCTCATCTGTTGCTACACTGAGTCTGTTTTTTAGATGAGAAAGAAAACTTGTTCAGGTCAACCATTACAGGCAGTTTTCAAATGAGTGTCAAAAGTCATTTACATGGTTGAAATTCCACAGTGTGCCATTATCAGATGAAAGCTCTACTATCTATATGCAGTTATTTCACTTGGTTTATATGTTTCATGCTCAACATTCTGAAAAATGAAATTTGGTATGACAGACCTACATGTATGGCGGCCCATAAGTTTCATGGGAAAAACAAGACTCATGGCGACACAAAATGACCTCATGGCAAAACAAGACACATGGCAAATCAACTCACAGCAAACCAACTTCAACTCCTGTGAGTTGATTGTATTTTGCTGTGAGTTGATTTTGTTTTGCCATGAGTTTACCTTGTTTTGCCATTCATTTTGTGTTGCCAGAGTATAAGGCCCACTGAACAGACCTGTTATCATCATCCTCCTTGCCGCCCAGATCAGGTCTGTCGGTTGGCGACATCCACAGTAAATGGTTGTGCTTCTGTAGATGACGGGCATAGAAAAGGTCGCCTGCAAACAGCGTGGGGTCTGATGGAACATTCCCCACTGGAATGTGAAAGTACTGTGCTAGTTCAAGCTGTGTCTGTTGAGAAAATCATATTTAAAAAAATTGGTGTAAATGTCTGAATACAAAATCACTGAAAGTTTAAAAACAAAGTCTAAACTTACTTTAGTTACAGACCAACCTCCTTTTAAGGAGGTATTACTTTTGTGGGCGGCACGGTGGTCTAGTGGTTAGCGCGTCGGACTTTCGACTGTCGGTGGTTCGAGCCTGGTCTCTGCCGTCGTGTTGTTTCCTTAGACAAGAAACTTTACTCCACACTGTCTCTCTCCACCCAGGTGTATAAATGGGTACCAGCGACAAAATGCTCGGGGTAACCCTGCGATGGACTAGCATCCCATCCAGGGGGGGAGTAGCAATATTCCTAGTTGCTTCATGCTACGGAAACCGGGTTAACCTCCAGCTGTGTGGGCCATCGTGGCCCGAGTGCGACTTTTTACTTTTGAGGTATTACTTTTGCCCGCTGTTTGTGGGAGACCTTTTCTATGCCCATATCCACAATCATTTACTGTGGATGTCGCCAACCAACAGACCTGAGGTACTACTTTGGTTCATATTAAAATATAAGTGTCTGCATTAAAGAGGTAGGGATTGTATGAATTTTGGTATCTTCTGGACCAAGAGAACTCTCCATAATAGAGAGGTGTCCGTATTATAGTGGTATCCATAAGGAGAGGTTCGACTGCAATTTAGTTTTAGCTCACCTGGTAAATTATTAATTAAATGACTGATTGAAATAAATGTCTCTACATATACTGTAAGTACCAGTTAATGATTTCAAATGACATAACCCTTAAATACATTGAGGTTTAGTATTTGAAATTTGGCTGCTCCACTTTAAATTAATAATAACTGGCATTCTTCCATCTCTTAACCATTTATCGTTGAATAATTTATTGTTAGGTAACCTTTTCACTCACAGAGTCACAGGGACATATAGCGTAGTTCTAACTTTTGAGTCTGTGGACGAAATCCTATGGTGTGACCATTCAAATGAAACCTCTTTAGCAGTACTTTTGCATGGTACAATTTGTTCTAACTTTTGAGTCTGTTGATGATTAAATCCTATGGTGTGACCATTCAAATGAAACCTCTTCAGCAGTACTTTTGCATGGTACAATTTGTTCTAACTTTTGAGTCTGTTAATGAAATCCATGGTGTGACCATTCAAATGAAACCTCTTCAGCAGTACTTTTGCATGGTACCATTTGTTCTAACTTTTGACTCTGTTGATGAAATCCTATGGTGTGACCATTTAAATGAAACCTCTTCAGCAGTACTTTTGCATGGTACCATTTGTTCTAACTTTTGACTCTGTTGATGAAATCCTATGGTGTGACCATTTAAATGAAACCTCTTCAGCAGTACTTTTGCATGGTACCATTTGTTCTAACTTTTGACTCTGTTGATGAAATCCTATGGTGTGACCATTTAAATGAAACCTCTTCAGCAGTACTTTTGCATAGTACAATTTGTTTAATTGCAATATTTTACCAAATGAAATTTGGGATTTTTCTTTAATTTTGATTGATTGCATGTAAGGTATATGCCAACCTGATAAAACATGTCCACTTCAAGGTAGTGAAGGATCATTCTTCTTGCTGCATGACGTTGCCAGTTCAGCACGTTATGCTGAGCAGTACTGCAAAATAAATTATAATCTAGGGTTAATTCAACAAAACTTTTACAAGTGAAATTTACAAGTGTAGCTATTGTTTTGAAACAATGGCTACTCTTGTAAAAGTTTTAGTGAATTGACCCCTAGATTATTGTTGCCACTTATGATTATTTCTGACAAGGAATGGTTGTAAGGTCCATTGAATTCAAAATTGTTTGGTTCAGTTTTAGTTTTGTTAGTTTTCCAGCACTCAGAAAATTCCCCTTAAAGGCCCACCTTTACCCAAAAGACGTTGTGGTAGTTTGTTTTTGTTTTGAAATGCTCCATTGTTCAGATGCGTGATCTGATTAGTTGCACGCATTCGAGTGATCACAATGCGCACAGCATTTTGGGTAAAGGTGGGCCTTTAACAAGCCTGGTCTCTGCCATCATGTTGTTTACTTGGACAAGAAACTTTGCTCCACGTTGTCTCTCTCCACCCAGATGTATAAATGGGTACCGGCGACATAATGCTGGTTGATGCCAGCATTATGCCAGCCTTGTGATGGACTAGCATCACATCCAGGGGGAAGTAGTAACACAATCAGTCGCTTTTTTGCTACAGAATAGGCTTGTGAAGACTTAACCTTTCTGGCTGTTTACAGAGTTTTGGTCTCATGCGCCCGGAGCGAGGAGACTATGGGTGATAAGGGTGACCATCATAGGGACTACAATTATTATTCCTGGTTTGGTACCACTTAGGTGTTTGAATTGCAAATAATCCCCTTCAAACAATACGGACCAGTAGATCTTATCCTTACCTGTCATTGTATGGAAGATAAACAAGAGGGAATTCTTTAAGACCAGGAATTGATGATGTCAAATGGCTCAAATCTATAAAAAATGCTCCAATGTCAATGGTCTTATAAAACTAAAATCAAGATTGGGAGTAGAAACCTTTTATCTTCACAAGTTTGTGGGGGAAATCTTAAAGTAACATTCAAATGAAAGCTTTTTAACAGCATATCCCTGAAGTGCTGGTTGTTACTGAAAAAGATTACAGTCAATTATGGAGACATGTACTGTAGTTCTAACATTTGAGACTGTCAATGAAATCCTATGGTGTGACCATTCAAATGAAACCTCTTCAGCGGTACTTTTGCATGGTACCATTTGTTCTAACTTTTGAGTCTGTCAATGAAATCCTATGGTGTGACCATTCAAATGAAACCTCTTCAGCAGTACTTTTGCATGGTACCATTTGTTCTAACTTTTGAGTCTGTCAATGAAATCCTATGGTATGACCATTTAAATAAACCTCTTTGCCAATTCTTTTACATGGTACCACTTGTTTTTTAATATTTTAAAGGATGAATAACAAACGTGTGTTTTACCCCAAGGTGACTGCACCAGGATCATTGTTGGTCCTCGCTTCTCTTCTTTGTAATTCAGTAGGAATCTTTCAATTGCCCTGTAGGCCTACAAAAATATTATACATTAGCAATATTATTAAATACTTGAAGGTCAATATCAGAGCTAAATTGGAGACTTAATATTCATTAACTCTTTAATCCCTGATAGTGTTAAGCTTAAAATTTCTCTTTGTAATGTTAATGCTTACAGCAAACAGAGTGGTTTTGAGAATTAAGAACATGATCACTCAAGATTAATTCTTTTAATATTTTAACAACTTCTCCCAACTAATTCTTTGCGAAACATAGGGATGAGGAAGGAGAATTTGTCTTTTGATATTGAGGATTAAATGGTTAACAGTTGAATACATGTACCTGTCTAGGGTCAGTATCAACTCTGATGTCGAATGTAAGACTTTCCGGTGGAAGGAAGCTTGCATCTTCTTCCCTTTCCACTCTGCAAGAGATAGTACTGCATTAATAACTGCCTTGACTATACAAAGAAAGCAGCATGGGTTATCTAATAGTATTACTGAACTTACACAACAGGACGGCAGGTGGAAGAGGATGGCAAAATCTTGTGTGACTGTGAGTGTGACAGTAATATTATGTTTAACAAAATGTCCTGCTGAACTTGGCTTTCCTCTCATTGCTCATTGTGCATTAAAAGTACAGCAATGTTGACTGAAGATTTGCATCAAAACATGTCATTAATTACCTATCACACTGGTCACACAAGAACATTTTGCTGTCCTCTTCCCTCTGCCATCCTGTTGCATAAGTTTTAACTGTGACCAGGCAGCTCTTAGTAATACTAAACACTGCCATGCCCATGCAATGAAAACCAACCATCTATTGACAAACAAAATTCGTTGCAGTGCTTACTGAGCACATTGTAAACTGTTCAAGTGCTAAGTAACATAACAATAGTTTTTAATTTAAGTGTAATTCTCATTCTAAGTTTGATCCTAGAAATGACATTCTACATACCGTGCAGTTCTTTCAGTTTGATAAAGAGATGACAGATTTGGCATCTGGTTATTCCTCACAACGTCAATGACAAATACAGAAGCCTGAAATAACAGATAAGCATACTTATCCACTGATAGGGCCTCTCGCGTATTCAATCACCTGAAAGACTCCAAAGAGTGCCACAGTTTATGTTCACCTAATTGTTTCAACATCTTAGATCATGCTTCCACCAATTTTCAGCTTAAGATAAAGGAAGCTTTGCATATCAAATGGGAACAACCTTCTTTGAACCAACAGTTGTATCATGTTAATTTAAAACTTCCTTTATAATCACACATTCTTTCAATTATTTTGTTTAAAGGTGTTTTCCCTCATTAGCATTTTCATCAAAATCAAAACTGTTGTCATTGCTCTGAAAATTACAAAGGGATTTCAAATAATACTGCTGGATTAAAGCCTGAAGCCCATATGACAGGACTTCAAAAGAAACAGGTTTATGGTATTTTCTTCCATCCTATCACACTGACAACCACAATACAGTGAACTCTGCCTGAGCCGGTCACCTACAGGACCGGCTCTAGCTGCCCACTTTAGAGAGGTGTCCGCCTTATAGATAGTTTAGTTACAGACGGACTTGTAAGTGAATTTTGGCAAGCACCAACCAATAATAAATAATTGATGTCTGTCTTAGAGAGGTGTCTGCCTTACAGGGGTGTCCATCTTAGAGAGAGGTGTCCACCTTTCAGGGGTGTTCATCTTAAGAGAGAGGCATCTGCCTTACAGGGGTATCCATCTTAGAGAGAGGTGTCCACCTTTCAGAGCTGTCCATCTTAAGAGAGAGGCATCCACCTTACAGGGGTGTCCATCTTAGAGAGGTGTCCACCTTGCAGGGGTGTCCATCTTAGAGAGGTGTCCACCTTTCAGGGGTGTTCATCTTAAGAGAGAGGCATCTGCCTTAGAGGGGTGTCCATCTTAGAGAGAGGCATCTGTCTTACAGGGGTGTCCATCTTAGAGAGAGAGGTGTCTGCCTTACAGGGGCGTCCATCTTAAGAGAGGTGTCTGCCTTACAGTGGTGTCCATCTTAGAGAGAGGTGTCTACCTTACAGGGTGTCCACTTTATAGAGAGGTGTCTGCCTTACAGGGGTGTCCATCTTAGAGAGAGGTGTCCACCTTATAGGGGTGTCCATCTTAGAGAGAGGTGTCTGCCTTACAGTGGTGTCCATCTTAAGAGAGAGGTGTCTGCCTTACAAGGGTGTCCATCTTAGAGAGAGGTGTCTGCCTTACAGGGGTGTCCATCTTAGAGAGAGGTGTCTGCCTTACAGGGGTGTCCATCTTAAGAGAGAGGTGTCTGCCTTACAGGGGTGTCCATCTTAGAGAGAGGTGTCTGCCTTACAGGGGTGTCCATCTTAGAGAGAGGTGTCTGCCTTACAGTGGTGTCCATCTTAAGAGAGAGGTGTCTGCCTTACAGCGGTGTCCATCTTAAGAGAGAGGTGTCTGCCTTACAGGGGTGTCCATCTTAGAGAGAGGTGTCTGCCTTACAAGGGTGTCCATCTTTGAGACAGATGTCCACCTTAAGAGAGTTAACTGTACTTACATTTTCAAATACCATGTAAACTTGAGGCTAAAATTTGACAGTTATATGATTGAAATAGACATACATGACCAATGATATATTTGAAGACATTTCTTTGGAAACATTGGAAAGTCTGAACAGGTGTTTACCTTCTGTAATGCTGGGACAAAGATAGCAAGTACTACACGGTTATCCCTAAAAATAAAACAGATAAAACATAAGAATAAATTTGCAAAGGACACTAACATAATAAGAGGATATAATACTCTTGTGTTTCCCAGACTTGTTAATAACTTATTGTTATAAAAGACGACAACCTGGCAAATTGGTCTGCACTGTTCTACTTTATATGAGTGCCACATCATTTTTCTGTGTCAAGAGTAGATTTAACCAAGCACATTATTTCAGGGGGGGGGGGGAGTTCCTACAGGGAAAGGATTCTGTGCAAGAATAGGATAGATAAATTAAGTACCAGTAAATGACAAAATGATTCTTACGAGGAGCTGTGGTAGAGATACATTCTTTTCAGATTCACATTTTCCAAGTATGAACATTCAGCAAGAGTCTTGAATTCAAGTTGGTCCAGCTCAAAAGTGTCCAAATCCTACACAACAAAACAATTTAATGACTACCATCAAAATCATCTTTCAAATCACAAAAGGACAACAGTGACTTTTTTGCTTCAAATCATGTTCAGCACTGACCTTGCCACTGAAAAGCCTTGCAAAGATCTTGTTCACTTTGCAGACACATCCTAGCTTGATTAATGCTCTCATGGACAAGGGAACCTACAAACATAAAATAGATTGGTTTTACTGTTTGTAATTTATTAACTAATTTATGACAAAACATGCAACAACATAATGAAACACTTAAATATTATACTTAAAAGTTTGCACCTGTGACTCGTAAATTCCTTCAATGTCAGGAGATGATAGATCAGTAGCCAACTCACTGAAAAGTGAAACAAAAACAAATTTCAATTTTATATTAAACCCTTCTATTCCTAATGGCTTTAGTTTGCCTTGACTGTCCTCACCTTGAGTGATCTCTGAATATTTTCTCTGGAACTGAGTACTCGTACAGATTTAGCACTGGATGAGAGCGTGGTAGTGTTCTGGAAACTTTCCTCCATGCTGTAAAGAAATTATCATAAAATGGTCACCAACTTTATTCACTCACTCAATGAATATCATTTTCAAGTACTTAAAAGAAAGCATTCTCATGCATTTAGTCTTTCTGATAATTTATGTATCCTTGTACTTATGCACCCCCATGAACCCATGTATTAGTTTGTTAGTTCATTAATAATCATTTGCTAAGTCACTCATGCACTCACTCACCCACTGAATCACCATACACTCAATCCATCCATCCATCCACCCACCCATCCATCCATCTATCCCTCCATTGATCCATCTAGACTTCCATCCATCCATCCATCTACCCACCCATCCATCTGTCCATCCATCCACCTACCCATCCACCAACCTATTAAACCATCCATCTACCTACCTACCTACCAACCCACCAACCCACCCACCCACCCATCCATTAACCCAACCATCCATCCTGGGAACAGGATTGGAACTGTCCTTTACACATTCCATTTTATACTACTGAGGGAGAGTGGAAGACATTAAACTACACTTACTTGTTCCAGCTCCTTCTTTTGGAGTGTGGCAGTTTACATAGAAAATCCTGGGAACATTAATTTTAAGAGCATGAAGATCTGATCCCACTATCGTCCATGCCTTGAATGTGCCTGGATCATCTGTCTCTGCCAACTGAAAAGACAGATACTGTCAAACATGTATTTACTCCCATGATTATTGTCCATTAGTCATTTTCAGACTTTGAGTTGCCGATTGTCTCAGCCAGTCACCGGCCATAAATAAACAGTTGCTGGCTACTAATGACAGCCATGCATAGTTATGAGCAAAAAGCCAACAAAAGCTTGAAAAAAACTTCAAGCTTCAGCAGGAATACACACATAATTTGTGACACAAGCATGAAAGCGAGGCCTTAGGGTCACCAAGTTTCCCGCAAACTTCAAAAAAGTAAATATGGCAGCAGAAACAAGAGCGATTTGTGATTAGAGATTAAAAATTAACCCCAGAAGATATTCCTGGAGCAGTTTGATAAAATGAAAGTGATGTTGGAAAGTGGACAATGGAGAAACTAACCTTCAGCAAAGATCCTTTGGAAATGCATGAAACGTATCTTTCCTATTATCGAAACAATTATTACAAAGTGCAGCAGCGCAGCATTTGGGAGAGCTATTTTTTTGTCATAGTTGTAGGCTGCCAGTTTAATTGTGACGTGGCTCTTAGGCCTCACTTTCATGCTTATGTCATAAGTGTGTATTGAACCCATTACCTCTGCAGGTGGTTTCACTATTGTCTCTGTAAGTGATGACGACCAACCTGTCAGTGAACATTCCAATGCAAACTAATGAACATTTAATTCACCTGTATTATCTGCCAAGGAGTGTCCACAAGAGATCTTGCTTGTTGTCTCATGAAGGACGACATCCCTGTGGATGGGCCACGCCCAACTGCTAGCGTACTCATACCCATGGTGTCTGCCTCCTTTCGTAGACGCTTCCTCTCAGCTCGTTGTTTGGATTGGAATTCCCATTTTCTTTTCTGAAACTCAAGCCATTTCTCTTTGTCATCCTGTACAAAAAAAACATAATAAAACCCGAGTGAAACTTCAGTTCTACACAGATTTAATTTATCAGAATGTATTGACTTTAACTAATTATTGGCTTGTAATACATTTTAAGGTCAGTCTGTTCATTCCCTTGTGGCATAGAAAGTTTAATTTATTGTTGTAAAAGAGGTTCAAAGTTTTAAGACTGTGGATGAAACCTTACAGTGTAACCAATCAAATGAATGCTACTAATTAGTACATTCCAGTTGTGTTATTCACTTTGCTGTAGAGGGTGGTGGTTCTAATTTCTTGAGCTATGGATGAAATCCTGAAGTGTGTTCATTTAAATGAAAACTATTGAGCAGTACTTTCCTGTGGTTCTTACTTATGCAATGCAAGCTAGTGGGCATTTTTATTGTTCATTGTTTTAGAAGGTATCATACCTTATTTGGTCCCCATTTTGGTGGTTCTCCAAGCACCTCTTTCCAGTTCTTTGATAGCTCTGGCAGCTGTCCATCATTCTGCTGGGAGGAATTACCACTAGACAAACTGCTTTCCAGTGACATTTGTCCACGCTTTCGTTTTGTTGCCACAGGTTTACCAGCAGACAATGGCCCTTTACCAGCTAAATCTTCTATATCCAATGATTGGCTAGGGGGTGGGGTTTCACTTTCCTCATTGTTATTGTTGTCATTTAGTGAGTCCTGTGGCTGAAGAAATAAAACAAAGTTCACTTAACAACTTCTCAAAACAATTTTCCAGGACTTTTCCCAGATTTACAAAAATTTTCCAAAGCTTCAAATTTATTTGAAAAAATAAAACCAATATGCATCATATCTGATGCTCCTACAAAATACTGGGTTGGTTGAAACCTTTCAGTCACTTCTATGCATAAGTTCACAGATTTTTTTTGTCAGGAATTTCCAAAACTTTTAACATAATCACACCCCACTTTCCAGTATCTTCCAGTCCATGAAAATAGCATAACAAAAGTCCAGACTTAGAGGATTTTCAGAGCCTATACAAAAAAAAGACAAGAAATAAAAAGGAAAGATATAGATACAACAACTGTAAATGCCTTTCTTCAGTTTTCACAGCAGTATTGAGCAAATGTGTAGTTCCAGAAAAAATCCATACCCACCCCATGGAAGGTCATTGGAAATTCCTAGGGGGAGGGGGGTCTTAAAAGCCAACATTTTAGAAGCAAAGTATGAAGCTAAACTGGAATTTCCTGGGGGGATGGGGGGTGGTAAACAAAAACCTTCCGTGGGGGGAGTATGGATATTTTCTGGAACTGCACAATGAATGTGATTACAATTTTGTGAAGGTTGGATTTCACAGAGTTTTCATAATGGCTTTGTTATATACCTTCTTCTTGGGAAGCGGTGCAAACATGGCATTGATCTTCTGTTGTTTGAACACATCATTTCTCTCCAACAATCTCTTGTGTAACCAGTCTGGATGAGAGCAGCGTGGCACAGGATTGCTTACCTGAAAAAGAATAGACAATGTAGCATCCCTTGGGACTAACAACAGGGTATATAAACAGACGGCATTGGAACCACTAAATATGAGAGCAGCTAAATTTCATGACTATTGCATCAGCAGAGATAGTACATTAATTAATAATTTTTTTCAGTATTATTTATTTAGTATTTTTCATACCCCTTGTAAAGCTGCAGGGATGGTTATAATTTTCTGAATACAGCTGTTCAGCCTCTCAATGTAGTACTGCCAATCAAGGATGTCTCTGATATCAAAGCTGCTCATAGATGCATCCTTCAGCCACCGTCGCAAATAGTGCTTCTTCACACTGTCTTCTGTCTGGAAAATTGCCAATGGTATGGCTCTCTCAGTGACCGGTGAACCCTCTGGCTTCCGTGAAATGATAAACCGACAGCTGAGACCCTTATCTTTGACCATTTGATCGCCAAGAAATTCAGCCAGCCTCTTTGCCGTGCTGATTGATGTCGATTTCTGTCCTTCGTATTCCTCCAGCTTTCTGGACATGCTGCGGTTCTCACAGATCAATTCAAAGAGCTCACTGTCTGGCATGTTTGCTGCCTAAAATAATGAAGAGTAACCCACATCCTCAATTAGCTGTAAAATCCAGACTTAAACAGTCAGAAAACATGAACAAATCACACAACTTTAACCTTGTATTCAACTGATCTTTACTTAGTGCTGAAAGGGTTTATGGGGATAATATAATGGTCGATATGTCAGCTAAGTGTCAACCAATATACAAACCAAGTGTTCATTGATAGTAACAGTGGATTCTCCACAGAGGGTCTGCCAAGTTAACAGTGCCAACTAACCCTTGACCAAGTAACAGCCAACATAGCAACATAGTGGCAGCCAACATGTTGATCGAGTGTTGGTAGTCAGTTGGCCGCAGGTGCCTTAAGTACACATGTTCCCAATAATTTTGCCTCAAGACAATAACTTTATCTTTTACTAATTTAAACAGTTATGTGTTTTCCTTGATGGTTCATGTTATCAGGATTCAGCTGTGCTAACCTTGCTATAAAGCACATCCAGCCAATAGTTTGCTACTCTAGCAACAGCCGCATACACTTCTTCCAGTTTGGTACCTTGAAGAAAAGCTTCAAATACTGACGACTGGAAAATCTTAACCAACTGCAGTTCACCACGACGCTTGACTTCAAATCCCTTCAACTCAGCAAGGGAACCATCGTCATTGAATACAGCGTACCTAAAGAATGATTACTACGGTCATCATCATCATTATCATTAACAACAATATCAACACAGACACATGTGAGCACTTAAGATATCATTGTATGGTACAACAAGAAGTCCAATTCCTTAGTGTTTACATAATACTTCACATAAGAACTATAGTAAACTTCATTGTTCTGCGGCAATGGCTCTTTCCCACATAGAATATCTTTGATTTTAAGAATAGAGGAGGGGCTGATGGTTCATAATTATATTTCATTATAAAAATACAGAAAATCCATTTGCGTCAAACATATTTTAGGAAATGTTCGTGCTTAACCAATCAGAATAGCAGAAGACAATAGCTACTAATTTTGCTTCTTTGGTGAAGTTCCCCAAATACAATATCTTTTAAAAATTGCATGTTGTGCGATTGGGTCTCAAAATACTTGAAACCTTAAAAAATTTAGACTTTATGCACCTTGAACCTTAACTTTTTAGCGGTTTTTGAGTCTCGGCCAATGAGATCACTAGTTGTAACAATGAAAATAGTTGACATTCCATCGTGCATTGCCGTTCAGCACTATCCTTCTTATGCGGATGATTACTTAATAAACTGTATGTTATATTGAATTTCCATAACAAACGTAAGTTTTTTACATGCATTTCTTCATAAAGTATGTAGTCCACAACCTGCTCAATAGTTTTTTTTGTTTATTTCTACTTATAGTGTGTTCAGTCCTCCAAAGTGTCTGACACTTACTCTGCTTAATTATTGCAAAATACAATGCAAATAATTCTGGAAAATTTTCTCTACTTGACATAAACTTACAGAGCTTCAAGGAGGCAGCATGGTTGAGTGGTTAGGGCGTCGGACTTGAAATCCGGAGGTCCCAGGTTCAAGTCCTGCTCTGACCACTTGCTGGAGTTGTTTCACGGCAGACCCGAGTTCAACTCCTCGACCACGCTTGTAAAATAGCCAACTGGTTTGCCTCCTGCCAGTTGGGATTTTTAAAATGTTATGTTCTATTTGCAATATTTGTTTCTGTATTTGAAGTGGTGTGCCTGTGAAATAGCTTGATAGCTAAGTGCTCGTCCACTATAAACAACATTTATTATTATTATTATTATTATTATTATTATTATTATTATTATTATCTTTGTTTAACATTATGTTCTGGCTGTTATTATTATTATTATTATTATTATTATTATTATTATTATTATTATTATTATAAAGGTGTTCTACTTGCTAACGTACTATTTATCAGGATTGTAGTTTTGTGCAAGACAATGGCTATTTTTAAACAACACCTTTGCCTGCAACTGACTCTTGACACCAAAAGATATATGTAAAGGATTTCACTAGTTTGTTTGAGTTTTTCCATCCATTCACAATTCTACTACTCTACGCCTAATGCATCCATGATGTTCTGTTCATTAATGATTCATACCTTTTCTTTAATTTCTTCCCTTCTTCCTTTGAAGCAGGAAGAATCATTGCCTTGTAGGGGCCATCCACCTAGAAATAAATTGTCACCACAATAATAAATATTTATTAAAATTGTTGTCTGGTTTTCTGGCTTGGTCAGTCAAATCTCTCTAAGAGAGACACCACTGGAACTGACTGTAACTGGTTGCCTGTCTTAAAGGGAACCTCCATTGTTATAACAAATTGACGTTAAATTGTTGGAAATAAAGTCTAAGTTAGAAATTTTTTAAGAACAGTTGCAAATATAATTTTAGTGTACAAAAAAATGGATATGAATATCACCTATTTTCCCTTTTAAATTTCCCGCGCGCCGCCATTTTGAATAATTATGACGTGTTATGGTTGTCCAATTGTTGCATACAAAAGAACTTCGATTCTTAACAATAGCGGCAACCGTAACACGTAATAAATATTCCAAATGGCGGCGCGCAGGAAATTTAAATGCGAAACTAGGCGATATTCATATCCATTTTATTTGTACACTAAAATTATATTTGCACCTGTTTTTTAAAAAAATTAAATTTCGACTTTATTTCCAACAATTTAACGTCAATTTGTTCTGACAATGGAAGTTCCCTTTAAAGAGGTGTCAGTCTTATAGAGAGTTCAGTTACAGTAAAAGAAGTGACTGAAGTGCAGCAGAGACCAGGGTTAGGCATCCATAAAATTAGGTGTCCATATTTGGGGGTTGACTTAAGTCACTAGCTAAGACAATTATCATCATCAACATCACCATCATCATTCTCATCGCCATCACAATAAAGTCATAATTATTACTACAGGCTTTTAAAACTTCCATACGTTCACTGTTAAAACCAACTAAAACCAGTAAGCCTCACCTCAAAAAAGATCGAGTTTTCGTTTCTAATTTCATATGTCAGATTTTCAGAGTCTGTAAGTTCATGATATTGATCATTTGTGTAGCTGTTCTGAAAGGCAGAAACAACATCACAACATGATTGGTTTCATAACTTCAAATAGAATCAATGTTTATCAGGAGATGCAGATAAAATTTAAACATTAAAATAGTCAGTAAGAAACAGGTTTTTCTTTTGACCCACCAAATGGATATGTTGTAGTTTTAAAATGAAACTTAGGTCAAAATGATTTCAAACTAGTTTAGTTTTGATTTTCTTTTGTTCCAGATTCATTACCATAATCCTAAGACAAAGAAAAGTACAAGTCAAACTAGTTTAAAATCATTTTAACCTAAGATCATTTTAAACAAACAACAGATATACTATTCATGGAATTATTTAATCACTATGTTAACAGAAGCTAGGGATTTTTCCCGGCTATTACATGTTCAAGCCCCGGCTACTATGATAGAAAAACAGAAGATTGACAACACCAGAATTTTCCCTGCCTACTGTGCTTCCTTTGCCCTTCCCACCTATTTAAAAAATGAGTGACAGCCCTGAGTTAAGAGAATTGATAGACATATTAGTAATTATTAGTTATTACATATTAGTTACTATTAGTTATTACATATTAGTTGTAGAGTTTTAGATACCTTGACCATGATGTTCAGCATGGCTCCTGGATACGAGATAGCCACCTTACTCTTCTTAGGGTTGGTTGTAGTGATCTACAAAAGCACATCAGATGTCAGATGGAGTCGGTCAAAATGCACACCTCCTTTTTTGTCCCCTTACTTATATTATAGCATTAATGGGGAGAATTTGTGGGCGGCACGGTGGTCTAGTGGTTAGCGCGTCGGACTTTCAACCTGAAGATCGGTGGTTTGAGCCTGGTCTCTGCCGTCGTGTTGTTTCCTTAGACAAGAAACTTTATTCCACACTGTCTCTCTCCACCCAGGTGTATAAATGGGTACCGGCGACAAAATGCTGGGGGTAACCCTGCGATGGACTAGCATCCCATCCAGGGGGGGAGTAGCAATATTCCTAGTTGCTTCATACTACGGAAACCGGGTTAAGCTCCGGCCGTGTGGGCCATCGTGGCCCGAGTGCGACTTTACCTTTTTTAATGGGGAGAATTTGCTAAAATATCAAGAGGATTATTTAATCTAAGGTAATGATATCCTTAACTCTCATAACATCTCTGATTGATTTAGCATTGATATTACAAGGAGAAATTTGATGCTGATCACAATTGGGGCTTAAATGCTAATTAAAAATTAATGCATTAACAAAGTTGATAAAATTGCCAAGTATTCTAGAATTCCATGATTACCTGGAAGTTCTCAGGGAAACTTGCTGGTAGGACACACCAAATTCCATCAGTGTCCAACTCCAGAGGGCGCCTGAGACAAAAGAAGATACAAAAGTATCAAATAAGAGTGTATTTAGCTAAGATAAAGAGTAGAGTCTGCGGATGTGGCTACACATTGAGAATGGGCCTGCTCTCACAAAGAGAACTTACATCTGAAATTGAAGCTAGCCATCTTTGTATTGATGGCCACCCTTAAGCTAAGCTTTAGCAAAGTTTACCTCTTGCAAGCATGTACATGGTCGATTGTGAGAGGTGCTTGCCCCTTCCTGAACTTCATTTTTTAAAGAAGCAACTCCCCCCCCCCCCCCCCCCCAATAGCCTCTATAAGAGAGAGTTTGCTTGATAACAAATTTAACTTACCCAATCTGCTCTACAATTTCCCTGGCTTGTCTGATTATGTTTGCTCCTGTGTGACAAACAATACCAGCCATCTCCATTGAATACCATCGAGCACTGAAAACAACAAGATACACTGATTTAGTTTTCACACAATTTACCGTGCTACTGGTATAAATGTACTATTGAGACTTTCCACTGGAAACACCTGCCCTGTTAATCGAAAATTGGTCTCTTTTCCAACAAGAGGGTTCTAAAAATAGAATTGATAATCTTACTTTTTTGCTGCTGATTAAAGAGCTACTGGTAATTATTGCCTTTTCTTACCCCTTTCTCATGACATAACCATAAAAGGAGTTCAAAATACACTTGTGTGCCAGTTGAAGAGAGTCATACAAAATCTCCTTGCTTTTACAACTAGAATAAAAAAATCATTACGATTAGATAACGAACACAATATTTTTATTACTGGATGAATAATGCTAAGTAATAACAATATTCATACAGTGCACATATCAACTTTTTTAAAAAAGATGGGAAATCTTGGAGAGGAGAGGTAAATCTAAAGAAACAAAATTACAAGTAGTGGTAATGTTGTGTCAGTTCCACTTCTCTGGAAAGTTCTATGGCTTGCTTGAAAAACAGGATGGTCAGTTGGGTAACTGGAAAATAGACTTTCTGTTTGAATTCACCTTTTGATTTCCTCAGCATCCCCACTCTGCATGGCTGCCCCAAGTTTACGTTTCCAAACCTATGATTGAAAAATGTGACAACCTTAATTATGACATAGCTAGCAGAGCCGCGCAATCAAATTCAGCATACATAAGCATGCTCAAAATCCTGGTAGTGCAAGGTGATGGCGTGAGCAAATTGCTTCGCCAGAATTTTTTTCGCACGGGCGGCCATTGTTAGCGCAGGGAAAAATATCCACCGGCTATGTTATAAAACAATTATTGGTTCATGCTTTTAGCTGTGCACTATCGAGTTATGGAGCACGTGGGAAGTTTGGAGAGCACTCAAGAACCTAGAGTTGCCAAACTCTTACGCTTCTTTCATGCTCTCCAAACTTCCCGCGTGCTCCATAACTTGATAGTGCATGCTAAAGCATGAACCAATTGTTAAAACCACTTCATTTTCATTACTATCCCTCGGAAAATCAGTACTGTTGGGGAAGGACAGTGACTCAGTGGATAGCAGTGGTGCATTGGACTTGAATAGGTGGATTGACAAATTTAAAATTCTGGGCCTGGTTGTTTGAAAGCCAATTAATGCTAATCCCGGACTAAAAGTTAACCGAGGATTTCATTTCTCTGTTTAAAAATGGTTTCAAAAGGTGAGTTGTAGCTAGTAGTGAAGACAAGTTAAAGTCGAAACTGAAGGACAGAAAATGTTGCAAAATTTTCAATTATGAGTTATTTAACTGGATTCAAAATTGATGATAATCCTGGGTTAGCTTAATCGTGCTTTGAACAACCCGGCCCTGGTCCCTAAGGGTGTACAGCGTAGATTTTGAGACAAACTGGCCTGAAATCAGGTATAGATTGGGGGGGGGGGGAGGGGAGAGGGTGTAATACTCCTAGCAGGGTCTGCATTTGTGACTGACTCGGCTCAAGAGACCCTTCACGCAGCGAAGTAAATCAACTAGCTTTTGTCCAGAACTGTATAGAGTTTGGGGAAAATGTTTTTCAATAATGTGGTTTGAACAGTGTAGAATAACACATTACCTTGAGTAATCCTTTAAATTCATATCGACGATCACGGAATGCTCGCACAGTGTCAACATAGAATGAATTTTCTCGCTGACAAATCATGGTGTTGCGAATTTCTTGTCTGCTCATGCGCACTCTCTTGTAAGCTTTGTGACAATAATCTGTTGATAACAAGAGATAATGTTAGGACACTGCATATTTATTAAAAACTCAAAATTCAAGAAAAATCACAAATTTCATTTTGTAAATTAATAATGAAAAACAAATGGTGCCATGCAAAACTACTGCTGAAGAGGTTTCATTTGAATGGTCACACCATAATTGACTCTGGGAGTGGAATAGTTAATGTCATAATTAATGTTCTTGAAAAAGTTAGGATATGAGGTATACCATTAAAGTGCCTTAGCAAATTACTATAGAGTGTTTTCACTGACGTCATATCAAAATTCAGAAGCAGTTCTCGATTCTAAAATGTTTATGGAATTGTAGAGAGTTTAAAACTACACATCTGGGCCAAATTTTGAAGCGCAAGACCATTTCATTCAAGAGTTATAGGAGAATGAGTACAGACATTTTAAGTAAGAAATGTATGGAGCGGCCATCTTGGTGTCCCACTTAGGGACACCAAAATGGCGGCCAAAAATTTAAAGACTTTAAAGTCTTAATAACACCAAAAATCTCATCACAAAATATTGTATTCACTATAAGAGGCATGAAATCAGCTTATAAGCATCTATAATTCATTAATAACTTTCAACTAGTTCAATTTTGTTTATTTTCACGGCTTATCTGAAATAGCGTGACGAATTGCGTGACACATTTACAACCTTTATAAATCGAAAACGAAACATCGTTAAAACCTGAAACTTTTTGTGAAAGATTATAACACTAGTATCCACATACCATGTTAGAAACAGCTTTGTAGGATGTATACTTTAGATTTTTTATTTTTTATGACGTCATGTGAAAACACTCCATACTGACCTTATTGTTCACCAATAAGCAATAGTATTTTATTGACAGGATGAGGGCCAAAGTCACACAAATAAATTATAGCTTAATAATATTAGAAATGCGCATTTAAAACACACCTTGGAGCCTCTTCTTCTCCATCTGAGCTTGTTCAGCAAGAGTAAGAGAGTGAAAAGACCGAGTAGGATCCCCTGGATTTACACCAGGAATTTTTTCAACTTCTAGCTGCTGTTTGATGGTTTGGTATTCATTACGGCTTGCTGGCACTGGGGAAAAGAATGAAGCAACACAAATTCACTTCACAATTAGATTACAAGCAGGGAAGGAAGGGATAGAGGAAGAGTGGGTGGGAGGGAGGGAGGGAAGTAGGGAGGGAAGTAGGGAGAAACAATAAAATGGACAAACAAAGTAATAAATTCATTAATCATTGAGAGATGTGATATACCAGAGATGTACATGTGGGAGGTCTTAAGGAAAAAGAACAACAAAAGAAGAATCTGAAACAAGAACTTACTAAAATCTCCTCTCCATGTCCAGTTCATGACCCTCTGGCATCTTGCTCCTGGCTTGTTAAAATCACATGCAGCACAAGTAGCCTCATCTACTATGGCAGAAGGCTGCGGGAAAGAAAAGATCAGTGCAAGGCAACAAGGGTCACTACATTTGAGAAAGATGTAAAGTTCATCATGTCATGATTATGGGACAAAGAATCAAGCCTGCGACCTTCTGTAGGTTGGATAATCTAACGACTGAGACACGAGAGACTTGTGGCAAGCTAGGCCATATACTGGCTTCATATTTTTACCTTTTCAGAAACATTTCAACAACTTGTAACCTCAATTTCAATTTACCTGCAGTCTGTTGGTGAGGATGATGTTAGGGTACATGGCACCCACATCAAGATGGTAGATCAGAGGGTTTTCCAGCCTTGCAGGTGTGTCACGCAAACTACACAGCTTCTCTTTGATCTCAGCACACACCTAACAAGGGATATGGTAAGGTAAAGTCACACACAAGCCACAAGGCCAACACAGCCAGAGCTTAACCCGGTTTCTGTAGCATGAAGCAACAAGGAGTATTTCTACTTCTTCCTGGATGGGATGCAAGAGCATTGCGTGGTTACCACCAGCATTTTGTTGCTGTACCCATTTACACTAGGGTGGAGAGAGACAATGTGGAGTAAAGTTTCTTGTCTAAGAAAACAACATGACATGCTGAACCATTATGAGATTTATTCAACTTGACTGTTACAACATGTAATTAAGACTCGCAGTAGCATAATTATGGTGAATGGGTACTAAATACTGGGGGAGGGGGGCATTACCTTTTATTCACCCCTCCTCAGTACCTCCTAACATCTTTGTGCTTTTGCTAGTGTAATATATTGCAAAAACTTTGATTTTCTATCACTCTCCACCCCCTTCCTAGTTCCTGACCCATTTTCTCCTGGATTCCCACTCCCTTGTACCCCTACCCCACCCCACCCCACCCCTCTTCTAAGAAAAAGAAGTTAGAGAAACCTTTCCTTGCTTTCTAAGCGATACAATAATATTATTACCTCATCAAAATTTGTAACTGTCTCAAACGGAATATTTTCCTCCTCAACAATTGCATGTCGCATGGTGCCTTCCACGCTGTCAATCAGTTTCTGAAATGCATCTGGAACCTTCAAAACAAAACGTGTATGCCTTCAATCACAGATAGAATGCCTGACACGATTTTTTGCTTCCATTTTGGTTCGATTCCAGGGTGCCCTCAATGAGTTATTATAATATTGTGAAATCAGAATTCAGAACTCTTTAAAATCTGTTTTTGATTGACGAGCAAAGGCATTTGCAGTTTGTGTGCCATTTTGTGTTGCCTGGTAAAATTGCTGCCTTTCTACCACCTTTTGAGAATTTCCAAATAAGACAAACCATGTGCAACCAGTCATTGTCACGTTCTCAAACATGGCGACGGACGACCAAGCAATCGTGATTCTGCCTTGTCTTTTATATCAGCTGTGTGGAAATATTATGGTTTTCCGGCTAAAAAAGCTACAACAGATAAGTCTAAAACTATCTGCAAGAAATATTTGCATAATCAAATTGATATATTCGAAATCAAAAGGCAATAATCAAAATTGAATCACAAGGAATATGAATCGTTACACCGCTACCCGTGTTTGAGTTGATGTATTATGATGATTTTGATGAGTAGCCAGTAACCTCAAAGCTTAATTTATAATAACAGCCCTGCCAGCTGTCAACATATATGTGGAGGGGCTGCAGACATCTCCAGTTTTAACGACACTCACCAATCGGAATCGACAAGGAATGTCACTTCTGAACACACCGGACTCGAGTGCCTCAACATGACCTCCGACATAAGTCTCGGAGTCAAGAACATGACCATCGTTGGTCAGCTTGTTAAATACCTGCATAAATAAGATAAGATTTAGAATAAAAGTTACATTACAATGTTGTCTCAATATTAAACAATTGAAGCACAAAGGTGTAGAAACAAACCACTCAATGTACCTGTTCTTGTTTGTTGGGATAAATGATGTTTGCATGAAAGGCTTGTACCATCAGCAGAGCTTCACACAGAGTTCCTGAGCCTTTTCTAAGAACCTGCAACAATTAATAGATCAAAATAAACTTCAATAACTAACAAAAAAGGACTGGCTATGGTGACGAATGTCAAGTCTCTTCCTTGCAAATTCAAATACACTTTATGCAACAAAAATTAGCTTGGGACCATCAGCAAAACATATCTGAGATATACAACTTTAAACCCAAAAGGGTACTGCACTCTCTTAACATCATAAGCTAGTTTTGAGCGCTAATCATCACATGACATATACGGTCTAGCTAACTGTGATGCTGTGTTGAAGAGAACTGCTATGCCTTAGGGATATCTATCACTTACATACCTAAGATAGCTGTAAGTATGGCATATGTTTTGCAACTTGAGGTGAATTTAATCAGTGACATGTAAAGAAATAGCAGAGAGGCTACTTTTTAGAATAAAGACAAATATCAGTAACGGTATAATGTTATTGTTTCTCTTCATACCTCATCTGGTTCCATAGGTATAATGGTGCACAGCGCAAAGATGAATGGATGGACATATTTCATGTACAGGTAGTAAGTGGCAACAGCATCAGATACTGAGTAATTGGCCAATTCCTGAAAAATAGCGCAAAAAAGAAAATCAATGTTAGTCTAGCAGATACCCTCTTGCAGTGTTCTCACCAGGATTTTGCCTTGGGGAGTCGCACGGCCCCCTCTGCTGAAAAATAGAAGCTCTGTAAGAATATTAGAGGGACAAAGTCACTCCAAAAGGTCTGTTACATGAAGTACCTACCTGATCCAACTAAGCGGACAAGATGCTTACGCAAACCTTCACCACGTATGTGTGACCAACGAGGGTAAAGGCAATAAAATTAAAGGCTTTAAATTTTTTGGTAAATGTTTTTATTCATTTGAAAAAGCAAAATGCTGGGGTGTTCGATTGACCATTAAACTACTCATAAACATTCAAAAGTCCATTTGACTCAAAGCTTGCTCCTGCGCCCTAACGGGCACATCTTCTTGGCTTTTGGTGCGCCATCTCAATTTTTTTTTGCAGGAATCCCGCAAGGCCTCGGCCTGGTGAGAACACTGCTCTTGCTGTACCATCAAGGGAAAACAGGACTGTCATTAGTAGTTGGTGGTAGTCAGCTATTATGACTGGCAAATGAAGTGAAAATAAACTGCAACTCAAAGTTTTGAAATCACTGTCTAAAGTTAAGGTCAGCAACCGTAGGAAGCTATCTTGAGTTTATGAACACCTATTTTCCTTGTTTAGCTGGCAACCTCCAAGCTATATTTTGGGTGGGTATGTGCTGCCCTGGTCTCCAAACTTGGACCCCATTTTAGAAAGAATTTGCAATCAAAATGATACCCCGTTCTAGAAATAGGTCAATTTTTAATACCCCGTTCTAGAAAAAATGGCTGCTGATAATCTGAAGCTTTCGTGCATTCGAAATGTTATACCCCGTTCTAGGAAGCATCTCTAAAATGGATACCCCGTTCTAGATCAGGAGTCCCAAAACCACAACCCTGTTGGGCAGCACATACCCATATAGGTATTTTGGGGGAGTACCCCCCCCCCTGGGACATGATGCAACACATGTTTGTCCTAACAAACTGTTCAATTGTTCTGAGAAGCATAGTTGACCAGGCACACGTTTGTTACACATGAGTAAAAAATATGCTTACCTGTGGCTGTTCACTCGCCATGCGGCACATGTCTTCAGGATCTAATTCAATGGGATCATAACGAAGCTTTGCCTAGAAAACAACAGACATAAAATAAACATTTTAATGATCATGATGAGTGTAGTATTTAAATTTCCATGACATGTAGTGTTGTACTGCTTACTTTAGTGGTCGCCTTCAGGTTTTGACTTCCAACGGGGAGGTAACTGTCTCTTTTCACCCATCTGCAGTAAAATACATGAAACAAAGCCATTAAAAACAGGATTGTCATAAAGTTTCGAAGTAGCCAACTGTATTGTTGGAGTAGGCGGCCGAGGTTGGGGAAAAGACCATCTCTTCTAAAGAACAGCCCAGCTGAGTAGCCGGCCGAGATAACAAAGAAGGTGGCGATTTTCGCAGCCGGCTACTTTTGACAACCCTGTAAAAACCAGTCAATATTGAGTGCTTATATAAACATTCACAATCAAACTCTCTAACTAGCTATGTATTTTGACCTCAACATAGATCTCATCCTAAATAGCAGATCAAAGACTATGAGTCAACTCGTGAATATGAAACAACCATCTGACCCTCCCCTCTCCTATGTGTTTTGCTCCACCAACCCCCCTCCCCCATCCCACCCACTGCAGCCAACTCCCCACCCTCCCCTTCCCCCAATGTCATCATTACCAAGACATCATTACCAAGATTTTTCATTACCATTACAGCTGAGTGATGGAGGGAGTGAGTGAGTGAGTGAAAAATTGCATACATGTATTTGCCGCTGTCTGCAATAACCCATTCATAAATTTACGCTTCACATATTCACAAGTTAAAAAGTAAAGCCAACTTACCTGAAAGCATCCATATGGATTGAAGGTCTGCTTTTGTACTCTCCTTGTGCATCAGCAACAAACCCTAACAAAGTAGTGCACAAAGTTATTATTGTTATTATTATTATTATTATTATCATGTGTTCTCTATATAATTATGTGTTCTCCATGGGGGCCGGGTCCAAACCATGGACCTAGGGCACACATGAGGCGCTGTGTGGAGGCCACACTACTTAGCATTGCAGTTATTATTATTATTATTATTATTATTATTATTATTATTATTATTATTATTATTATTATTATAATTATCTTTATACAGGAATTCATCATCATCCATAAGTGGTTTTCAGATGAGTCCTGTCTTAAAGAAAAGCCACTATATAAAATAAGCTAAAAATAATAATACAAAATAATAGAAACCACGATCACACTAATCAGAATGTCAGAATGTTTTGTAGTGGTAGGCAGGGTAACAAAAGTAGTAGGCAGTAAGGGCTAGAGATGTATTTTGTTATTAGTCATGATTTGTGGACTCCAGTGTGAAGTACACAGCAAATAATAATTATTTGCCATCTACTTCACACTTCACAATAATATTAATATTATTGACTGTAGGCAGCTGCACTTGACTTTTTTTGTTGAAAATTTATTTGTTTTTTTATCACCTCCCCTACTAGCTCTCCCCTGCTCCAATATAATGTTGATTTTTATGTATTCAACCTATAGCCATAACATCTCAGTATGTTTTGGTTTCAGTTTATTTGGATAATTTTATACTCACCAATTTCCTCATACATGCTGACACCATGATGAGCTGCACGTGCTTCCACAAATGGCCTACAGGAAATAAGGGCAACAAAAAAAAGAATTAAATAGCAGACAAAAGCAGTTTGTCAGTAGTGTTTGGACAAACACCTGCATTAATTTTGTACAACCATTTTGGGAAATTACAGCTGCTATGGGAGGGTGGGAAGGGACAAACTAATTAAAAGAATGTTGAGTATGTGCACTGTATAATCAGAGCTTTCAATAAGGGCCAGGAGCCAAATTCCCTCGGCTACTACACCATTTAGCCCCTGGCCACTTTCATAGACAAATAAGACAATGCTACAAATGGAACTGTTTTTTTGTCTCCCAGTGCAGCCCACATACTAAAGGAATAACATACATACCAATCAAAGGAATCTCCATTGTATGTTACAAATATGTTTGGTTTGACTTCTAAAATGTGCTCAAAGAATCGCTGTAAAAGGCTTGCCTAAAGAAAAAATGTCAACTCCAATTAAAAAAAAAGAAAGAGATATTTTACTAATCTATCTGACATGCAATATATATTTTAAGTGTGCTGGAATTGCTACAAGATCAAAATATTAAATTTGAAACAATTTGCAGCAATTTGTTGTAGTTAATAAACTAACAAGATATTGCTCTTACCTCATCTGGTTCATTTATAACTGTAAATTGTCCTTCATATTCAGGTTTTGGTGTGTACTCAAAGTCTTCAATATCTTCTGATACTATCTCTCTGTTTATGATTAAATATCCCTGAAAAGAATACACAATAATTTCCCATTACAATCCAGTTAGTGAACTTCATTGTCCAAGAATCCAATACAAGAAAAATTGGGTTATGGGTTCTACAGGCACATCACAACTGATTTCATCAGTAATACCCATAGAGGGGTTTCATACTGTGCCTGGCCATCAATCATACAGGTACATTACGACTTTGTTTTTGTCAGTTATAATATGGGGAACAAAGACATTAATACCAATAGAGAGTTTCCATACTGTACCTGGCCATCAATCATACAGGCACATTACGACTTTGACTTTGTCAGTAATACCCATAGAGGGGTTCCATACGGGCGACCTTAAAATCCAGAATGGTGGAACAGCAGAATAACGGAATGGCTGAAAATCACCCCAAATCCTAAAAGGAGGAATGGCGGAAAATCGCACCAAATACTAAAAGGAGGAATGGTGGAAAATCGCCCCAAATCCTAAAAGGCGGAACTATAAATATAAATAAATAAATATAAAAAAAATCGCATAAATAGATATATAAATAAAAAAATAATAAACACATAATATAAATAAGTGCTCGCATTAGAGATTGAAGAAAATACCGTAGAAAAATGGTTAGGTATCAGGAATAACGGAAGTGCCCCTGTCATGATTGGAAGCTCTTTTAGCCGATACGTTGACGATAGAAGCTTCCATGGGAGATTTTCAAGAAATATTTAAAAGTATAAATATATATTCTAAATAAAAAATAACAAAAATATAAATATGAGCTGGGGTTAGAAATATGCAGGCATGTCTATGTGTATGCATGTATATGTATGCATGTATAAAAATTACAGTTACAAGCATATTCCAAGTAGTGTTTCGAAATGTAACCGGAAGTGTATGACAACAAAACAAACACTGAAATATAGCACTGTATAAAAATCGTCACAAATAGCGATGTGAAGTTGCTGGTTCATAGGTAAATCTATGCGGAAGTAATATTTTTGAGAAAACCTTAATGACCAATCAGAAAACCAAACAACACAAAAAAGAAATAGACCTGGTGTGATTGCACTCTCATTCAGGGTCATTTTGGTCCCACATAAAAAAACGTCAATTCGTTGGAAAATCTACCATGAAAGCTTCTAAATAGCCTGTGAACAGGCCTCCTTGTGGGGATTCTAAGATTTGGGGTGGTTTTCCGCCATTCCGTCATTCGGCCGTTCCGCCATTCCTGGTTTTAGGGTCGCCCGTTCCATACTGTACCTGGCCATCAATCATATAAGAAATCATCATGATAGAGTCTGTGCTGGAGTCTGGAAACTTGAGTGGCAGCTTTGTTGTCTCAATATCAAATGCCAGTATCACAGGATCCTGCAGAGAAAAAAAAACAATACATGTCCGTAAGTATAGTAGACGGGGTACTGTTATGGCTCTGAAACCTTTACCCTATACCAGACAACGTTTGGCTGAATTTTGCAACTTTAACCAGACCATGTTTGGCTGAATTTTGCAACTTTTACCAGACAATGTTCGGCTGCATTTTGCAACTTTTACTAGACCACGTTCGGCTGCATTTTGCAGCTTTTACTAGACCACGTTCGGCTGCATTTTGCAACTTTTACTAGACCACATTCAGCTGCATTTTGCAGCTTTTACCAGACCATGTTCATCTCTGATTTCTACACCCTACCCTGAATTAAACTGTTTGAGAACCATATCCTTAACAGCAGCACATACCCATATAGCCCTCATATAGGGGGAGGGGGATATAATGCATTCAGAAGTACACTGTAATCAGTGTACCACAATCTGATTGTAACTACCATGCGACTACAATTTTAAAAACATTTAGAGGCCCTGTGACAGAAGTCGATCCAATGAACTTCTGTCACTTCTTAATTACTTACTGGTCTATCCAAGAGGTCATCTCTTAGTGAGAGTTCAGCATGAATTCCACCGCGCACTTTGACATTGTACCAGTGACCCTAAGCAGGACAGAAATTACAAATTTATGGATAAAGTTTTGGTCCTATTTTAATTTACTTGCCTTCATCCATAAAAAAAATACGAGTCATTTAACTTACCACAAAAATTTTGAGATCAATTGCTGCTCTCACATGGTAAGGCACATCATATTCCCTACAAAATGTAAAGATAGTGTAGTGTACTTTCAGTATAGCTTACATGATGTATCTAGGTGTGCATAGGTTCATGGGATCGATTATTAAAAGCACCTTGGCAACCTAGGTCCTGGGTGCCCTAACATAACTTATGTCTGGTTATGTTGACTTACAAGGTTGATAAATTTGTCTTGCCTCGGGAGCTACAGTAAGCTGCACGAATTCGAGCGAAAAAAAAAAGAAAAAAATATATATATACTTGATGGTGTCCTGCAGTTGCCTGGCAACAATGTGATACTACTTCATGTAAGCCTATATAGGAGCATGGTAAACAAAGCTACTACAGCAGATATTATGAAATTGAAATCATGTGCTCCACAAGTCTGGAAAGAATCTTCACAATTCATGGTTTACCATTATCAGTAACTAGTGACAATGGACCACAGTTTATTTCAAATGAGTTCGAAAAGTATCTGGAAGACTGTGGCATCAAACACAGGACGACCATGTCATTATGCAGAAACACACAAAGATAGCACTATGGATCGTTAGGTCTTTTACATTTAAGGGCTCCAAAATTCCCACCCTCTAGCAGGATTCAGTGAAACTATTAAATAAATAAATTTACGTCACTTGGTTTATAGTTACCTGATGTCGATAACATTTGACATTTGATCAGCATTTCTTCTGTTAGCAGCAATCATTTCTTCCTCATTCATATCAGCACCCATTACAATGTTATAAGCTGCATTTGTCTTGGCCTGCTCTTTGTTCTTTCTGACCGCTGGCATAATATCCCTTGAGATGAGAAATGGCAGAGCATTCAACACTTAGTTGCATAAGTGCCCAAAAGCAGAATTCATGGAAAGAAAATTCAGTTCGTAAAATAGTGAAGAAAAAAAAACCGTACCATAGGAAAGTACTGCTCAGTAGCTTTCATTTGAATGGTCACAGTTTAGGATTTTATCCACAGACTCAAAAGTTAGAACCACCTTGCACAGCATACCGGTAATAAACAGCACCACAGGAAAGTACTGCTCAATAGCTTTCATTTGAATGGTCACACTTTAGGATTTTATTCGTAGACTCAAAAGTTAGAACCACCTTGTAATGCATAATTAACAGTACCACAAGAAAGTACTGCTCAGTAGCTTTCATTCGAATGGTTGCACTGTAGGATTTCATCCACAGACTCAAAAGTTAGAACCACCTTGTCATGCATAATAAACAGTACCACAGGAAAGTACTGCTCAGTAGCTTTCATTTGAATGGTTGCACTGTAGGATTTTATCCACAGACTCAAACGTTAGAACCATCTTGTACAGCATAATAGGCAGTACCATAGGAAAGGACCAGCTGAAAAGCTTTTGTTTGAATGGTCACACTTTACGATTAAAAATTAGATCCAACAATGGCATAATGAATTAATAAAAAGTAATGACAAATACACTGAATGAATCATGAATCAATTTTAAAACTTACTTCTTCACTTTCATTAAGTCATTCACAGTTAAGAATGACAACTTGATATAGTTTCTCTTCAGTCCAACAAGATGATTGTTCTAAAAGTTAACAAAGCAAAAATCCAATTTTTCAGCCGGAATTTCAGCAGGACTTGTCTCAATAACAATATAAAAGAAAATCACTTATTAATAATACATTGTAGAACATAGCCTTGATATACAAACAAATTGTGATTTTGCAGAAAATATCGGTACCCCATGGGAGATTTTCTGCTTTGCATCCCACCTTCACCCCTTGAAAATTCCAGTTTAGCTTCATGATTTGTTTTAAAAACTTAGTTTTTGAGACCCCCCGTTCCTCTCTAAATTATTCTGGAACCACCCATTCTCAAGAGTTACAAAAAAGAATTGTAAAACAATGTTTGTAAAGAAAATTGCTATTTTGAGCTTGGATTTTAAAAAGTAAAAAAAAGTAAAGTTTAATCTTACCAAATCTAGATCTTCCTTAGCAACAGTTTCAATACTTGCTATCAATCCCCCAAACTTTCTGTTCAGGTAAGTTGCAACTTCACGATCAGTATCCTGTAATATGAGAAATCAGTTGTCATTATTAGGAATCAAAGGAAATGTAGCCTTTATCAGATCACAGTCTCCTACGCAGCCGTTATTGGTGTTGTCACGCAATGCTCCTCCCTGGGAGCATTTGTGACAACACAAATAACAGCTGCAAAGTAGACTACAAATAAAAATCACTTATGATAACATTATACAGCCCAAAAGTGAGCTTACCTTCTTTGCAAGGATGTAGAAATAAGGCTTGTAAGGCAATGGCACCTTAAAAAACGACATAAAGAAAGATATCAACCCTTTAATCCAAAGTAGGTTTGCTTTACCATGTGTCTGTCACAAAGATTCATCTAAGTGTATATAGCAGATAGTGTGATTGGTACTACCAAACCTGTGGAATGTTTTCCATGCACTCTGATTGGCTACTAATATAAAGTGCTATTCACCTCCTGAAGGCATGTGCACGTTTTTACCTCAATTGCCAATTGTGGCTATCAACTGGTTTGGTGTATACTAAAACAATTATTCCTGTAAATAGCTTTTATCTTAATTTATCTTGTACATAGTTTTGATATATTGTAACTTCTTTTAGGTGTCCCTAATTAGCAGCAATGCTAAATCTTGTTGACGCATTAATAAAGTTATCATGATGATGATGATTCACCTGACGCCTTCCACTTTGATGAATAACTTGTTGTTAATTATTATCATAATAATAATTATTGTGTTTCTCACCCTGAAGCGACCTCCGTCATCCTGAATAAAGTACAGGTCGACAGCACTGATCAACTTCTTGTCATCATCAATTATTTCTGTCTGCAAAAATAGAAAAATAAGTTAAATCTATGATAAGTCTACAGTTACTTTCAATAATTCGTGCATTTTAACATCTAATTTCTCATTACAGTTAAAAATGACAATATTATATACTGTGCAGCAGACAAGTGGCGAGAATAACAAAATCAGAAACTAAGGATATTTTGAAGATGAACAGCCACCCCTCTCTATTAAATATAGACAGCAATGCAAAGTGACAGACCTAGGCGTATACATCAATGCATAATGTGGAGCAATAGTTTATTTTTTGGCCTGGCTATACTCTCTGATCTTTCTCTGCTGAGAGAAACAAAGCTTTTGGTGGAACACAAAATGCAAAAGTAGCGAGTGTGACTTACTGGGTGCATATTGATCAACCATCCTAGCCTTTCTACTGGCTCCTTGTAGCGATCAAAACCATACTTTACATCCAGAACGTCATTAGATTGAATCCTGTTAACTCTTGCTTCGGCGGATGTACCTTCATCAGGTCTGTGAAAATCGATAGAGATTGAAGTTGAATACAGCCAACAACAATAAAAGGCTCTTCTTGTTGGTGAAGCTGTTTGGTTTTAAATACTTTGCAAACTAACTGAAAAATGGTACAGTATGTACACAAAATACTGTGACAATCTCAGAATCCAAGATGGCGCCCTTACCTCGTCCGCGAGCGTGAATCGCTTTCCTCGCTTTGCTCTCCATCCCCTTTCTTTTTCTTGCCACTGTTCAAAAGAACCATGGCTGCCTTTGTATGATTTTAACAACGATCGAACCGATCAACCATCAGGAAAAAAGGGAGATAAATATTCGTTTTGATTCGAAATGTGAACGCAACCGCGAACTCCGTCGCATTTTTAATTTTTTGGCGGGAAACAATCTGCATAAATCTGCATAAATCTGCGCATGCACCAAAACCACAATCACAGCTGTCTACTCTCAAACCCCCAACAATCGTACATGAACAAACCAGACTTTAGGCACGGTTTTCTCGATTGAAAAACATTGTTTCCTTCCTTTACAGGTGCAAGCTGTTTTGTCATAAAAAAAAAAACTGAGTCATCTATCAAGGAATGTCGCGATCGCCTCAAGAAATATCCAGCTAATCTGATATCCTACAAAGATGAGTCGCCCAAAAGGTTATACCCCTGGAATGGACCCGAACGCTCACAAATTTTTCGATGGGTTTTCATGCTCAGAGGCTATGGAGGCCTCGTTCAAATGTCTGTCAGACAATAATTACGACAACAGCAAGTGCGGAGACTATTTCAACGCTTACAAGGAGTGCAAGAAACAGTGGTTACAGGCGAAGAGGAAACAAAACAAACTCGATCTGCTAGGATCGGTAACGAAATAAATGATCACTTTTTCCCAGTTGATCAAAGACATGGATATTTATCGATACTATTAAGCAGGATTTTTCTAGAATAGTATTTTTCTTTCACTTACAATGTTCTCAAGTGGAATTCTGTGTATCCTAGCCGAGCGAACCGTACACAGTCTTGGGAGGACGGGAAGACAGGAAAGAGGCCTGTTCACTGGCTAAAGTTAGTTTCCACAAAGGAAACACTAGCGTGAAGAGGATCGAACATAAAGAGAGCAGTTTCGAAGTAGTCGTGGTCTAGCTTCAGTGGTTTTGGCAACAAGCTGAAATAAGAACTTAAACTAAAATAAAACGAACAGAGGAAAGGTCCCCGTCCCCTCTCTCCCGCGTGCCAGTACCTTGTAGCCGCGTGTAGTTACGGGGGGTGACAACTCTAAGGCCTGTTTCGGGAGAAAATTCTTCCGGGAATCTGAAGATTTTGCCGGGAATCGGGAGACTCAAAAAGTTTGCGAGGAAACATGAGATAATGTTGTTAAAATTTCGGGAAGTTTGAAATTTTTGCGAGAATGTCTCCGAAAAAATCGGGAAGATATTCCAAATTTTCGGGACAACTTTCAGTTCCACGCAGTATTGCTCAAACAACGTTTGTTAGAGTTGTCACCCCCCGTTGTAGTTGTAGAAGCTCAGGAAGTTGCATGTTTTAAACCCGAAGTCAGGACGGGGGGGGGGGGGGTGCTCTCATATATACGCTATATGAGTGTGTGCCGCTGTGAAGGATATGGTTTTCAAGCAGTTTAGTGTGGCGTAGGGTATAGAAATAAGAGAGTTTTGTTCTAGAATAGGGTATCATTTGCTGGGAAACTGATCAGTTGTATGCAGAATTAAGTCTAGAATTGGCCCATTTCTGAGTTGCTCTCTGCTTCCTTTTCAAACCGACGCCAAGTGTAATACCATTCACCTGGATATAAGTTTTGTTTTGCATGCAAGTAAAACTTATATCCATATGAATGGTTTTGTACTTGGCCTCGGTTTGAAAAGGAGGCTAAGAGCAACTCGGAAGTTGGAAGAGAAAGAGCCTTCCCTAAATGAAATAAAATCATCGCAACAACATTGTTGACAGATGGTTTTCCATTAAAAACACTAACAGTGATACAATTCTAAAAGTGGGAAGTCTGGGATAGGGAATGTCATTTTCAATGTCTAGTCTAGTATAGGGTTGCAAAATCAGCTGCGCATGATCAGGTATAGGGTAGGGGTTGCTGCAGAGTCCCAGCGGCACCCCCCCACCCAAAAATAATATAGTTAGGTGTTCGCCTTAGAGTTAAGTAATATACATTTTTTAACCAGAATTTTTCAATAAAACTGTTAGCGCCTAACAGGGGTCTCCGCTTTGAGAAAGTCGACTGGAATCATACGAAAAGTAAAATGAACAACATTACTGCTGCGCGAAAACCCGAGCAAAGAAGGCGAGAAGAAGCTGTTGGCGCTCGCACGTTATGGTTCTCGTTCAACTACCGGTACCTCTGAGAAAAGATAAACAGCTCATTGTTTAAAACATAGTATTGTACACGATACTAATCACAAAATATTGTTCAGCTTTATTACTCACTATCAGCATAAGGTAAATATTTATTTATGAAATAAACATTTAACAAAATACTACGCGTGCTTTTATGCGATTAGCTGAAAGCTGTTCACTATAACTCTATGGAAACAAACAACAATTTGAACTTTTATTTTCTTGTTTCCATAAATTTGTGTTTAAATAACTTCATCCGCTGAATTACTTGCTGCTTTTTATTTCTTTGCTATATCTAGTCTCTTCCTAACCAAGACCGTATTTTTCCCATTTGTTCATTGAGCGCAGTTCTTCTCTCCAAAATTTTCTGCTTTCCTCCGATTCTCTGCGCACTTTATCCATCTTTGCTAAGTATTCTTCCATAGTGTCTCCCTCGTCTCCTGACTCATCTTGTTTGACGGCGGATTCATCTGAAAACAAAACAAAAGCAATGCTTAGAATGCTATGTGAATGTTCCTTTGCAAGAGTAATATAACGAGCTGTCCCCTGCCTCGTCCTCCGGTGTCGCTCCTTGTTCTAGCGCGGTTCCCGCCTGGTTAGCTCAGTGGTAGAGTTCCGGTCTGCTGAGCGGGAGGTCGTTGGTTCAAACCTCGACCGGACCAACACTCAGGGTCTTAAAATAACTGAGGAGAATGTGTCGCCTTTGTAATGACTTCTGCAAATGGTGTGACATTTTAGTCTTCTCGGATAAGGACGAAAAAAACTATAGGCCCCGTCTCACAGCACTCTCTGATTTGTTCTTGTGGGACGTTAAAGATCCCACATCACTATTCGAAAAGAGTGGGGCCCGTAGACCCCGGTGGTGTGGTCAACCTTGCGGGTTGTGGGATTGGAAGGGATGACACCTCGCATGGGACCTGAGTCCCGTTCGTGCCTTTCCCTCTGGTCTGTATGAGTCCAGAAAAATTGGATAGAAAGGTTGTGGGAGTTGTGGAACGTATTCAAAGACGAAGGTTACGGTCACGGTGTTTTGCAGCCTTCATCTGAACCTTCCGCTCCCTATTTTCCCGCGCGCTTAATCGGCGCCTGGAGACGAGGCAGAGCTGTCCCTTTTTCTTATAAGAATAGTCAAACGAAAAGCTAACACACACCCACGCGTTTTCTCGTGCGCGACGCTGTACGACAAAAATGATTATTCGTGTCCGATTATCGCTGTATTGAATGACTAACAAACGACTGTTAATACAGAGTTCAATTTGTTGTAAATTAAGAGTATGATTAGATAGAATTGGACGACCCGAAGTTTGATTGTAAGATGTCCGACTTAAAAATTGTTAATACGTTTGTTATTAATTGTTAACCTGGCCCCGGTTGTTCAAAAGTTGGATAGCGCTATTTACCGGATAAATCACTATCCAGTGGATAAGCATTAGCAAAACCAATTGCGTTATAGACTGGATAGTGATTTATCCGGTGGATAGCGCTATCCACCTTGTGAACAACCGGGGCCTGATTTCGTTAGGCTACTAATTTTTTAACACAAAGCTGCCTCAGTGGTATCTCTTATGAGTCTACCAGTCAGATTAATTTTATTACAGCACAGCAAATTATGACCCGAGAAAACGGATCGTCTTTAAAGGCATCAGCAAAAATTCATTCTCGTACTCAGAGCTTCACGTTTTGAAGGAACACTGCTGAACGGGTGATATATCGTGTTTTCATGCGTAAGGCCAAGAGCTTGCTTTTAATTTACTTTATTATCTTGAATAAAAAGACAAATCTCCAAAAATGATGAAAACAAAGAAAAATGTATCATAAAAACTCTTGTTCTTAGGCCATCGTAACTTGATAAGAAATAAAAGACAAACAGCGGTGATAAACATGGTAAAACAATGCATTTTGATACTAAACTTGACGTTTCGTATGCTAACTGAAGCGACATACATTTTCAAAGGTAACCGTTTCAGTGTTTAAAAGAAAACCGTTACAGTGTTTAAAAGAAAAATAATCTTAAATGACAACATAACGGGTTTTGAAACTCAAAGTTCCACTTGAATGGAAATTTTGATTTCTGTCGATTTCTGGACCACCTGCCACGAAATCAAATTTGACGAACTGTAATCCACTTCCATCCTTGTAATCCTGCACTTTTTCTCTTAACTATTTGTTCTGTTTTGCTCTGTAGAAGCTTTTCGTGAAATTTAGTTGTATATTTGGTGGCACTTGGCAATATAACATAGAAATTAAGTAAGCGAAATTTTAGATTTTCTAGCGGAACACTTCCCTTTCAAAATGGTATGTACTTGGTGTATCCCTTATTATTTTGTATTTAAACACTTAGTTTTTATTTCAGTGGAAAAAGAAGATAAAAACAGTAGAATAGGGAATCGAACCCGGGCCGTATGATCTGCTCCATGCACACTATCCACTACACCACCGAGGACTAGCTGCCAGAATCTGTATTTTTTAAGGGATATAAGATAATATGCTGCTAGCCCAGACCATATATAAGAACTAACCCTTTCGAAAAAGTGAAATACTGGAGTCAGTGCTTAATCCTAAATACTAAAATCAGTGCTTCAACCCTAGATACTGTAATCCGACCCTAAATTACACTGCAATATATCTAAATACATTACAATAAGGGATACATGAAGTACCATACATTATGATCAGGGATACACCAAGTACCTAGGTTCAAAATTCAAGACGCACTTGTTTTAACCGCTGACTAAAGAATAACGCCTGAACGGAAGCTCTGAGCCGAGAATATCAAAATCATCAGTTAACACTTACGAGGTCACAATTCACTAGCGAATCACCTGTCGATCAAAACATTATCATTAATAAAAATAAATTACCTCTTTCTCATTAATTTTACGTAGTTACTTAGGCCCTATTTACATGGAAAGAGGATGATCCTAGCGCTAGGATCATCCGTCCTAGTACTAGGATCTTCCGAGCGCGACATGTTTTCTGCTTTTAGTTTACATGCGAATGGTTGCACGCTAGGATGATCCTAGCGCTAGGATCATCCTATCTTAGAGGTAGGATGATGCTAGTGCTAGCATCATCCTAGTGCCGCATTTTTTGCATGTAAACCAAATGAACCTTCTAGGATCATCCTTGCACTAGGATCATCCTATTTCCATGTAAATAGGCCTTAATTTATCAAAAACGTTATATACCTGGCCCTAAAAGGGATTAGTTTTGTTAGTCAAAATCTGCCCTTTTTCCGTATTGTCAGGCTTTGTTCTATAATAGTACATATTCTACAAGGTCTTCATGGCATCCACGAAAAAAGCCGCGTCCATACAGTTATTTTCTTATTGAAAACACTCGTTAAATCCGACCACCCCGCGAAACGACCACATTTTGGAAAGCTAACGGTGGCGCATCGTTTCCAAAGTCATTAACTTCAGTTTCAGAACAGTTTCATTAACTTTTCAGAACAACAACAAATTACTTCCGCGGTGATCGCGCAATTTTAATTAGTTGTGATTTGAAAAAAATTCCCCATGCAAACAACTCGTATCCGTCGCTAGTGGACTCGAGCACACTGACAGGTATTCCATTAAGCGCGTGCGCTTTCTGACTTAGCACATTGCGCCATTGCAGGTCCATTATGAAATATTAATTGCCACATATTTTTATTGAAGCGTGTGGGAGGGTAGTCCGATCGAACCATAAGGAGGAGGGAATTAACACACCATGGGGAATACTCTGACCAGGCTGTTTAAACGCCTGTTCGGCAAGGAAGAAGTCCGTATATTGATGGTGGGCTTAGACGCGGCGGGAAAAACGACAATCTTGTATCAGCTAAAACTTGACGAACCCGTAACCACGATTCCAACAATAGGTTTTAACGTGGAGACGGTGGAATACAAAAATATCAGCTTTACGGTTTGGGACATCGGCGGGCAGGATAAAATCCGTGTATTATGGCGGCTCTATTATCAAGAAACTCAGGGACTTATTTTCGTTGTGGACAGCAGTGATAGAAACCGCGTCATAGAGGCGAAAAATGAGTTATTCAAGCTACTCGCCGAAGACGAACTACAGGAAGCTGTCCTTTTGGTGTTTGCAAATAAACAGGATTTACCCAATGCGATGTCCACCGCGGAATTGAGCGAGAAGTTAGGGCTGCATGGTTTAAAAGGAAGAAGTTGGTTCATACAGGCGACGTGCGCGCTGAAGGGAAAAGGACTTTACGAGGGATTGGAGTGGCTTTCTCAACAGATTCGAGAACAACAAATCAGTTTCACTTAAAGGGGATAACAGGACCGATCAGATCAGTTGTTCGATTGATCAGTGATTCGAATTCTGGGAAAAGACGAAGCTACATCGGCTACAACTCCTAAGAGGCTGAGCAAAAAGCGAATACGGAAAGAAACGGTGTTTTTTCTAGGAGAGGGAACAAGAAAATGGAAAGAAAAATAAGGCACTTGCTTGTAGCCATTCAGAGTCGCATTTGCTAACGCACAATGCAAAGAGGGTTCATTGTTTTCCGACTTTCGCTTGCTTGAATGAGGATAATTTGTTCAGGCGATAAAATAAAACAGTTCCAGTTAAAACATATCTATTCAAAATATTATAAAAGTACAATTTTGCTCTCATTATTGATAAGATCTTCTATCTTTCACAACAAAAGAAACACAAGGAGGACTCGAACCGATCATCAGCAACAAATTGAATATTTTTAAATGTACACACTTTAATTTCTTTGTAAAGAACAGTTAAGTTGTATCAACCAAGAAACTTGCTCGACAAACACGGAAAAGCGAATAACTAAAACCGACAAAAGTTTTTGGTAGAAGTGATCGGTGAAATATTATTCTAGGAAATTTAATTCTCACAAAACAACAGGTAGTTTTTGTTTAACAAGTTCAGGATTTAATTACGAGCTTATAACAAAAGTTTTTCGAAACCACTTCACGTTGCTAAGATTCGCTTCTTAATGTTCGATATGCAGCTGTATTACTGTGAGCTTTCTGTGATAATAAAACCGCGAATGTGTTTGGTAATCTACACTGTGCTGTTTCCACTTATTTGAGAACATGACAACTGGCCAATGAACAGGGCTCTTATTAGCAAACAAATCAGTGAAAGCTTTTAGCAGGAAAAATAATGTTTTCCAAATAGCACTTAACTTGTTCAATAATGTATGCAAGCAGGAGCCCATTGATGGGCCCCTGATGCAAGTAATACAATATATACACCGTAATTTTCTCGTGATCAAGGAATCATGATTTCTTGTGCGTGATGTCATATAACAGTCGTCATTTCCAACAGCTTCTTCACGCTAATCTCTTTTCCGAAAGCAAGCAGCGAACGAAAACCGGGACGAACTCTCCGCCCCTCGCGGCTGCCTCCAAACTTGCCCCATGCCCCCTCCTCTCGCGGCTTCTTAATTTCGCTTGCTTTCGTTGGAAAAGCCTGGCCACACTGACAATCACTGAAACCATTTATCTTTATCGCTACTGGAGCAGAGCACAAGGCTCAACATTAAATCAAACCAGTGCGTGCCCTGAACTGGAATTGACGGCCTCCTCTCAAGTCCAATCCCATGGGTAAAACTTGGATCCAGGGTGGGAGGAGGGGGAGGGGTTCGTGGTGGAGCTTGCGAGAGGCAGTAAAGGGCACCTGAAAACGACTTTCGGGTCGCACAGGGATCCGACGGCTTTGCCATACTGATGAGTCCTAACAAGGACGAAACAGCTGTCCATGGCTGCCACTACCAGGCTGTGCACATGCGTAAGGCATTGGTCATACCGCGGAGATGTATCGTGTGACCCATTACTTTAAGATGGTACATTCCTTACTAACATGTCTTGTCAGTAAAGCTGTGCTCACACTGTGGGTGGCTCTTCCTAAAATGTTCTGCAATTGGTATAGGATTTAATGGAGCCGAAAACCAATTGTGAAATTGCACACATTTTAGGCATGCTATTGATGAACAGTTACGAAATTCAGATATGTTAAGTAGCCACATTTATTTGAGCTCTGTCCTGTTTGAATTATTTATGCGAGAGGCCTGGGGGAGGCAGGGTTGTCGGCCATCATAGCCTGCATGACAATCGACGGTCATTCTCAAATGGCCCAATTTCTTCTATATTCAAAAACTATAATAACGGCAAAACTACAGCGACAAACCAATGAAGAGTGCCGGATCTATCGTAGACCTGGATCAGTAAAAATATTGAAATAGGATAGGTAAAAACGGTAAACAGATCCTAACGGCAAGGAGAAGAGAATGCGACAGAAGTGAAATAAAAAAAAAAAACAGTCGAATATATTTGCCCGATATTTCGGTTTGCAAAACAAACCTTCTACGTGGGCTAAAAAAAAATGAATACAGATATAAAAGGACCGTTACATATAAAACTTTTGAAATTTGACATAACAGAATAACAGAAAATGATTGGTAAAAAATAAAATACAAATAAATGTTGTTTATAGTGGACGAGCACTTAGCTATCAAGCTATTTCACAGGCACGCCACTTCAAATACAGAAACAAATATTGCAAATAGAACAAAAAGAAGCTAAATGTAACTAATTAAGTTCATCACGTCTATTTATACCATGAGGATCAAGATTCATCGCTTTATCTATAAGATGGGCCTCGCGTGCCTTTAACCAACATTTTAACCAACATGGCCACTCTTTCAGCGACATCCTCCTCATTCCCTTGGAACTCGATCATCCACAACAACCGCGACTCAGTCAAAAAGGCACGCGAGGCCCATCTTATAGATAAAGCGATGACTCTTGATCCTCATGATATAAATAGTGATGAACTTAATTAGTGACATTTAGCTTCTGTAATAGTCATATCGGTTTATAAAACTAGCCTCAGGAAAGGCGAAAGCGGTATTGTTGGAAAACGAGTCGGACCGTTATTTTGAAAATACCGCTTTCGCGAGGCACAATTCACCAAAATAAACACAGGAAAACAAAGGTAAACAATATGCCAGTGATTTTAAGAGTTTTTATTTCATTTTCATCAGTTTTAAGAGGCCTAAATTTCGCCTTTAGTAAGGCTAGTTTTATAAACCGATACGGTCATTACAGATGCACAGCAAACCACACAAACAGAGGATGGTAAGCCTGTGGTTTCACGGTTCATTATTTCTTGCGCATGATCAAATTCACGGGTCTTCGTGGTGACGGTAATCTACAAGGAAAAGAAAACGCCATGCTATTGTTCTTTCGGCTATTGATGGAGAAGCGGAAGAAGGGATAAAGAGGAAAGAAGAATTCAGTGGGCGAGTGAACAGATCACCAGGGATAAATTGTTTTTCTTGATGTGGAGACGACTTCTCCCATTGCACGGCGGCCATGTTGGATGACAGAAATACATGCAGTGGAAACCTCCATTAAGGCGACACCATCGAGACCAGGAGAAGTGTCCCCTTAAAAGAGATGTCCCTGGTGATAATTACAAAGATTATATGATCGTTTTGTCGGCTGGGACCAGGAGAAGTGTCCCCATAATAGAAGTGTCCCTTTAATAAAGGTGATAATTACAAAGATTATATGAGCGTTTTGTCGGCCGGGACCAGGAGAAGTGTCCCCATAATAGAAGTGTTCCTTTAATAAAGGTGATAATTACAAAGATTATATGAGCGTTTTGTCGGCCGGGACCAGGAGAAGTGTCCCTATAATAGAGGTGATAATTACAAAGATTATATGAGCGTTTTGTCGGCCGGGACCAGGAGAAGTGTCCCCATAATAGAGGTGTCCCTTTAATAAAGGTGATAATTACAAAGATTATATGAGCGTTTTGTCGGCCGGGACCAGGAGAAATGTCCCTATAATAGAGGTGATAATTATAAAGATTATATGAGCGTTTTGTCGGCCGGGAACAGGAGAAGTGTCCCCATAATAGAGGTGTCCCTTACTCACTTCCAATGGTCTCCCTTGGAGTGAGTCGTTAAGCCGCCTGGCCCGCCATTTTGTAAACAGAGAAGGCCCTGGGGTCGAGGTTATCATTGTAAGGTTTATCATTGGCTCGTACCTTGCTGTTCGCCGCTATCAGCTGGGATCCCCTTAGCCTCCTCCACCTCTCTGATGCACTCAGCTTTGTCCGGTTCTGACTCGCACAAGTTTCTGTTTTCCTCTTTGACAGAAACAAAATAATATGTACTTATTGACTAAGTGGCGCACGGACCTCGCTGCGCTCGGTCCGTACGCCATGACCTCGAGCCAAATATTTTCCCATCCGGCCCGACCTAACTTAGTCAGTAAGCATTTTATCATATGACCAAATTGGAGACAAAATGACTTGAAATTTTAACGCGCGAGGCCGTCCGCTTTGGTAGTAGGGCCGTACGCCTTTTTCCGGCCCCGCTCGCGCAAATGCGTACGGCCCTCATACGGGACTTTTTTGACTTATTGACTTTAAACTTTCTAAGAGGCTTTTAATTGTTGAAATAAAAATTTTGCGCTTACATGAATGGATTTACTACGTCACGTGACTTGCCACGCCAAATTTATAGCAATTTTTTCCATCGAAATTTACGAGATTTTGGAAAAATATTTTTCTACTTAATTTGTTTTCTATCAATGACCATTAGTACAGGGTTTATGGAATCAATTGGGGTTTTCCAAAGTTATTTGTTTTCTGTAAACTGTAATGTTTTAATTTTAGAGAGGGACTGGGACTAGAGGAAAACAATGAATAATTATGCAGCAATAACAGTTTTCGAAATTCTCCGTTTAATTTGACGCATTACTCTGTAAATGGAAGACTAAAGAGGGAAAAACGGGAGCTTTTAATTGAATTTCCATGCCGTAATCTGAAAATTCTAAATTTTGCATAATTTAGGGCGTGGCTGGTCATGTGACCCCAACAGACACAGGGTATCATCCAAAAATGGTTTTGTTTCTTAGTGCATGATCATAAGCGAGTGGTTCCGACGCGGCTCTTAAAATCCGGTGTTCGCAGGTTCAAGTCTCGCTATGAATCTATGAACACTAGTAAGTGTTGTTTCACAGCGGGATGGGGGGTTGGGGGGGGGGGGGGTACTCCCAATAATGGACGTCTCAATTACAATACAATTTATATTAAAGGCACGCTGTTCCGCCGAAATAACGAAATTGAGCTTACTTAATTTCCACGTTATATCGCCAAATGCCACCAAATATATAACTAAATTGGATAAAAAGAATTCTATAGAGCAAAACAGAAGCAATAGTTTGGAGATAAAGTGCAGGATTGCAAGGATGGAAGTGGATTACAGTTCATCACTTTCGTGACCGGCGGTCAAGAAATTAAAGTTTCCATTCTGGTGGAATTTTCAGGAGTATATTTGGTCGTTGGCTTTAGCTCATATTTCTTTGCGTTCATCACTCTTCAGGGCGATTTTTATTCCTATTTTAAGATAATAAAGCAAGCTCCTGGCCATAATCATGAAAACACGATATATCAGCTGGGACACGTGAGGACAAGTGTCCCTTCAAATTGAGAAAGAAATAAATGGATAGTAAAATATGAAATACAGTGGAACCTCGATTTAACGAAGTCCTCGGTATAACGAATGATATTCTTCAGCCCGACAAAATTACAAGTAAAATGTATAGAACAGAACCGGGATATAACGAAATCCTCGTTATAACGAACACAATCCGGCAACCCAAACGCAAAATCTACCTCGATATAACAAATAAATGTCAACGCGCGATAAAAGATGAATGCAGAACAGACCAACAGTGTATGCTATAGGGCAAAGTTATAACCTGTGCAGTTTTTCAGTGCCGTAGTTATATTTTTAGCCCATGGGTACTCAACAAAGTTTCGTACGGGGATGCTCCGCCCCCGAGGTCCAAACCCTTACCCTTTCATATACCGTTTTTGACAAAAAAATTTTCCCTTTTTATATACCTTTCATTGAAAATGGTACCCCTTTCATATACCGTATACCCCCAAATGATACCTTTTTCATATAGCCTTTTACTTGCGTCTGTTTGATATATTTTGAAAGGCCCCTTTTATAAGACTTAAATGGCGATTTTCCCTACCTTTTTTATACTTCAACTCGTGTTTTCCGTCGCTACCCTGTCCTATACTTCGTGAAATCCCTACCCTTTCATATACTTTAACTCGTGAAATCCCTACCCATTCATATACCTCCAGCCTCAAAAAGGTACCCCTTTCGGGCGGAGCATCCCCGTATAGCCATTATAAGGAGTACCCCCCCCCCCAGGATTTTTAGTGTACTGCAGCTTCATACAGGCACTGTGCAAATGTTATTTGTTGAGATATGCGGAAATACGTAACACCGTTACAAAACAATTATTTACTATACCTCGATATAACGAACATTTTGGTTGTTTTTCCGCAAATTCGTTATAACGAGGTTTTCGATATAACGAACCTTCGATATAACGAACCAATTTCCCCAGTCCCTTGGCACTTCGGAGTTAAATCGAGGTTCCACCGTAATTAAAAAACAGTAGTGATTGTATGGGCCGGATTAGTTGTTCAACCCTTCATTTTAATAAAGTTGTTTAATAACTTCAAATTTTAATTTCATTTTATCGTTAATGGAGGGTCGTGAAGGGGGTACCAAATCCCAGTTCCCAGCCTAAATTTGGCCCAAATCCCAGTTCCCATTTTACCCCTTCACGACCCTCTAACTATGCAACCGTGTAAGCCTGGTAACTAGACCGCGGGCGCGAAGGCGAAAAATGCTGATTTCACGGTCTCTACTGTCTCTACTGAGGAATGCAAGGTCTATTGCTACGAAATTTTATTTTTCTATTTCAAAATACTGGAGCAAAGACCGCTGAAGAAAAGAAATCCCATTCCCATTTTATAATTGTTCATCCCATTCCCAGTGGCTAAATCCCAGTCCCAGTGAGTAAATCCCATTTTCCCAGTCCAAAATAAAGCTAATCCCAGTTCCTATTTTACCCCTTCACGACCCTCTTAATGTTTCTCATTTTTCTAAATTGCACAAGATGATTCCTTCCCGTTTTTCTCCACTCAAAACACAAACAACACATAACAAGGTATTTTGAGTTGGGTTATGAAACGTTAACGAGGTAATTCCATAAAACTCATCTAAAATAAGGAAAAAATGGCACTGATTTTTAAAACTGTCATCTCCACTTCAAATCGTAATTAAAATCGTATTTAAAATCGCCCGTGTGTATACGGCCCTGTTCTACCCCTTAAAGGGACACTGTCCCGGCTGAAATAACGTGTTTTTCATGAACTGTAATCCACTTCAATCCTTGTATTCCTGAACTTTATCTCCAAACTACTGCTTTTGTTTTGCTCTATAGAATCTTTTTATCCAACTAAGTTGTATATTTCAGTGGTGGTATTTGGCGGATATAACGTGGAGATGGAAGGTCAGCGAAATTTTGCTATTCATGTTTAGCGGGACAGTGTCCCTTTGAAACTTCACGTTTCCGATGCTAGTCGTCACCAAGTTACCCGCCTCTAACCTACCCACAAGCCACAAAAAGCAAAACAAAATGGATGACGCTGAGTAATAACTGACGTGACTGAGTTTTGAACTCTATTTCTGAATTCCCAAATCTTGAATTTCGAGGGATAATTAAGATATTTCGTAGTGTAAAATGGATCCGAAAAAGCGTATCAATTAACAAACATGAAAGAAATGATGAAAGTGAAGCAGTCGGTAGAAACCAAGGAAATTTAAAGGAAATTAGTAGCACAAAGCTACCACTGAAATAGCAGCGCGGTGTACTAGTACTACAAACAATCTTTTTAAGCGAAAAATGAATGTTATAATGCAAACTCTTTGAAGATACATTAAAACCTTAAAATGCGGATCTCACTTCTATTTGCGGTGGAAGCAGCTATGTACCAGGCGAAGAAATTCAAATTTCTTGCCTTTACGAATAAATACAAAATATAGCAAATTGAACTGGCATTTAGCTTTCTTACCGTTAAGAGCTGGCTTTCCGGAAACCTCGTAGCGACAGAGAAGTAAGATAAAAGTAGCGAGCGCTAAAATTTTTAAAATTATAATTCGCGCCATAGTTCTTCGTGAGCGGAACCGCAAAAGGAACATTCGCGGTCGATTTAGACTTTATAAGCAACACGCACAGCCGCTTAGCAACTAGTGATCGTTCAAAAGAATGTTGGAACTAAAAATGAAACACAATGCATTGTTTCTCATGAGAAAAACGTAAACGTCAGCGTTTTAAGCGTATGTATTTACTTTTGTGTGTAGACTAAAGAAAACATGGATTTTACCTTGCGTTGAAGTATATTGAGGTGAATAAGGCCAGGGAAAACTGAAGAATCGCTTGCACCTTGAAACTCAGGTGGGCTAGCCGTAGACAATAACTGGCTACGTTGGTTTGGCGGGGAAAAGAAATTGGGGAATGGTTTGTGAAATTTAGTACAATGAGAAATATTGCAGATCTATGAGGTTATAAAAATAAAATCTAATGTTTTTTTTTTAATAATTTTAAGTTTTAAAATATCGTATACAGCCGAACCTCCTTAACGCGGAAACCAAACTGAGGGACAGACCAAAGTGTCAGTATTTTATAAAGCGGTTGAGATTGTATGAATTTTCGAATCTTCGGGACTAAGTGAACGGTCAGTAATGGAGAGGTGTCATGGGTGTCCGTATTATCGAGCTGTACGTAAGGAGAGTTCCGACCATGTCGACCGTATTGTTAAAAGAAACAAAAACTTTATTCAGACTGATATTAAACCTAAATACAGTTGCCCTGCAAATTAACGAAGAAACGCTATTCGAGGGAGGGAAAAGTAATCTAATTGAAGATAATGAAAGTGAATCAACATAACAATACAGAAGCTGATCTGTCTTTAGATGAGATAATGATATTGGTGGCAGACACCAGACGTTAAGGTGGCTCCATATTGTTCAGACCTCTGGTCTTTTGCATCCCATTACAGCTAGTCTGATGGTGTGGCTAAAATTTTTTTACTTGAAACCAGTAAATCTTTTATCAGTCAACAAAGTGGTATCAAAATGACGTCATAATTCGTTGCCATGGCAACGCGAAAAGAGGTAAAAAAATTCGCTATTTTGGACCATTTGAGGCTAATAACTTATAAACTACACGGTGAAAATTTTTGTTTTCGATATATTTTTGTTTAATTGGCAAGAGAAACATTTCGACAATTTTTTAAAAAATTCTGTACATAGAGTTCCGAGCTACCTTAAATTAATGTAAAAATTACATATCTCTGAATCCTATGTACAGATTTTTCCAAAATTGGCACAAATGTTTGTTATGTTTATAAGACGAAAATATATAAAAATCAAAAAAAATTCACTGAGCATTTTTGAAGTTATTCGCCTAAAAAGGTTGAAAATGCGGTCTTTTTGGCCTCTTTTGACGTTGCCATGGTAACAAATTTTGACTTCGTAGCCACCTAAATTTGTTCATTGGTTAAGTGTTTACAAACCTGGGCTAAATGTTTTCTCTTAACTTTACTGGTATAGCTGTGATTGAATATCATAGATGTATCATGATGGGAATGTTAAAACTATTAGGAGCCACCTTAAATTAGATGGATACGACCCCAAAACCACCCAAGACACAAGTAAATACACAAAGAATACACAATAAATACACAAAGAATACAAGTAAATACACAAAGAATACAAGTAAATACACAAAGAAGTTCAGGTGAGCCAGTTTTATTCAAATATCGTTCCTAATTCGGAGTGAATTTTCCCTATACAAATTAAATCCTTATAATTTTGCTATTACGCAACAGTTACATCACTTGAGCCTGGGCTACCTGTGTGCTTCACTCTCGACCCCAGAGCTCTTGGTCTGGCGAAAGAGAAGAGCTCTGGGATCGAGAAGAATACAACATAATTTCGAATTTCGAGTCAGGAGAGAAAATAGATCTGATTTTACATGTCTTTGCAACACCCCAAGCACGAGATATTCCCGCAGCATGGTTTTGAGAAAATGTCGCAGAGGAATCTTGCTGTTAGTTCCTATATACATTTGCCTTGTTTTTGTAGGATTTTTTGTGTTTATTTTCTCGCATACAAGGCATCCATATGATGAAGAAAGACAACATTCGCACTTGCGTGAGTTGACTGTGCAAGCAGACCCGAACAAACCTGTTGTTCTTGGCGATGTATCTTTTAATTCGACGAATATTCCCGGTGTGTTAAATTTACACATTTGGAACGATCTGTGCGGCTTGGATATCGATCGTCTTCGCGAAACACCGCTTTTCCCTCTTCATCCGCATCATAGATTCTTTCTTAGCAGATTTCAAAGCACGCGTAAGTTTGATAATTATGGGCAGAGAATTTTTGGTTTTATTGAACCGAAAGTTTCGGGCCTTTACAGTTTCGCAATTTCGTCGGATGATACATCCGAGCTTTGGCTGAGTTTTGATGAGAAACCAGGCAATTTACGTCTTATAGCTAGCGTGTTTTCTTCAACGAGCAGCGCGTGGACGGAGGACAGTGTGTTCTCGAAGTACCCAACGCAACACTCCAGAAACATTCGCTTGGTCGCGCGAAACAAGTACTATGTTGAAGCACTACATAAACAAGAAGAGGGCAACGGTCACATTAAAGTATATTGGCGCAAACCAGGGTCACTGAAACTTGAATCTATAACAAGCCAATATTTGTACTCTTATTACGATGACCGGAATTTAAATCAAAGTGGATTTGTTGACCCCAAACTTGAGGCTCTGGAATGGACACCTAGCCATGTAAAACAACTGAAGTCCAACGGATTGAATCTGCACGCTCAGTTTAACTACACGTCTCTGTCGTTCATCGATAGCAATCTCTTAAAGGGGATTTTACGGACGTGTGCTTACAAACCAAGCTACATTATCGAGAGAAACTTAAGTCGTTACGAGGGAGTGAATCTTGTTCACGATTCTGCCGTTTTTCCAGAGGACAACACCTTTCTTCGCGAAGCCAAAGATCCGCGGTCAAAAGGAAACAAACTGATTGGTAATGAAACAGTGAACAATATCGTAAAACAATTTATGGCACGTTTGCAGAATTTTCAGAGGTAAGATCTATAAGATTGGAAATTTAGGCTCAAAATGATCATGAGATAATCCTCCTCGTGCGCGCGTGCCTCGTTCTATTTTGGCCTTTGCAAACTTTTTCGTAAGATTATTTTGCAATCAGCGTGTAATTCTCCCTTGTCGCTTATTTACAAATTTAATTTTAAGAGGAATATTCAAATCGATGTGGTATAAAATAAAAACAAAAATCGCATTGTCTTCTCTAGTACATTTGATCATAACATTCTAAAAGCGTCACTTTTGATTTTCATAGCGTAAATATAAATAATTGAATAGTCAAATAGAAAATACTTGGGTGTTTTTCAACTAATATTTACTGCAACATAGCATGTTGAGTCCATCTGTGCTGTCACAGACAGACGAACAACTGTGATATGCAACATACAGTACAGAGAGCAAACTGGCAAAGATAAACCTAGATTATAAAATGAAATATTCTGGGAGAAAGTAACCCAAAGTTAAAAATAATATACAATATACCTTATTCCAAAATGGCGGCCAATTTATTAATTTTTTATATGCATGTTAATTAGCCTTCTGCCTCATTTTCACTTGAAAATTCTTTTGTATTTTGCACATGCCGATGGATATAAAAGAGTAATAAAATTGCCCCTATTTTGGACAGAGGTGTATTTTGTGCCAAATAAATTTATGGGAAATTTAGAAAATATAAAATATGCCGCTTCCATCATTCTCTTAGCTGCAGCAGAGAGTGATGAGAGGCAGCTGTATTCGCAGGGTTTTTGGTAACATTTCAAAGTACTGGATTCATTGGTGAAACAAGCGAACGTGAGTGCAGTCGGCATGAACATAAGTGCATTTCTTGTGAAAGCACCGGACCTTGCATGTCAAACGACCGGACATTACGTCCGCCCCCTGTCCTCAAACAAAACCCCTGTATTCGCAGGCTAATAATATCTCCCCTAGTATGCCACTATGGAGTCTTTTATCAGGGCGAGATGAAAATGAAAAAAAAATTGGCTGTTCAATTTATCATATGACCTGTACGGCCCTGTGAACCTTTTCTAAATACAAAACCATTGATGAAAGTCCCATATGAGGGCCGTACGCATTTGCAAAGCAGGGCCGAAAAAAGGCGTACGGCCCTACTACAAAAGCGAATGGCCACACGCATTAAAATTTCAAGTAATTTTGTCTCCAAATTGATCATATGATAAAATACTTATTGACTAAGTTAGGTCGGGCTGGATGAGAAAATATTTGGCTCTCGGTCATGGCGCACGGACCTTGCTGCACTCGGTCTGTATGCCATGACCTTGAGCCAAATATTTTCCCATCCAGCCCTCCCACTACTTCGTCAATAAGTGCATAGTACTAGCTAGCCTGGAGCTCCAAGGAATTAGCTCAATTTTGACAGTTATTCAATTTTTTTGGCAGTTACATTGATAATACACTGATAACTGCTGTGATGAGTTTTTTTACAAATTCTTTCATACATAGTACATTGTTATTTAACATCACCTAGCCTAATATCATTGTACCTCTTTTGGCAGGCAATACTATTTACAGAAGATCTTAAACATCGAGCAGAACCAGGATCTGAAGAAGGGGGATCGTTTTCTTCTAGAACTTCAGTTAGGGCGACAAGGATCAAACCAAAGTTTTCGTCTATCAGAATATGTCTACCTTCAAACTGAGAAAACCGAGCTCTGTTTTCCAGAAGGGATGGAATGGAAGAGAAATGCAACAGTTTACTTTATACTCCCTGTTAAAAATCAGGGCAAATGGGTTCATCACTTTGCATCTCAACTTGCCAACATGTCCCTTGCGACTGGGGACTTAAACTTTCATGTAGTCATTGTTGATTTTGAAAGTGAAGACATTGATATAGAGAGAGTTTTTAATGTGTGGCCATTGAGGGAACGATACACATTAATCGAGATTGCAGGGTCTTTCTACAAGACACTGGCTTTACAGAAAGGTGTTCAGGCTGTTCCAAATGATCTAGATATAGTATTTCTTTTTGATCTTCATATTGATGTTCCCATAGGAATTTTGGACAGTGTAAGAAAGGTAAGTTCTTTCAGATAATAAGTCCTTAATTTGCAGCTGTAGGTCACATGACTTACTTTGCACAAAATGTTTATATGGGGCTACATAACTTAAAAGGTTACCAGAAATGGAAAGAACATGACACAATTTGAAGGCTGGGGTATAACCGCCATACATCACCAGGATGTTGGCATTTTTCACCCACAATATTGCATTTTTTTTGCAAAAAAGGAATTTGTGTTGCTTAAATAATGGCAGTTTCATGTCAGTTGAAAATGTAATATATATGTTGTGGTTTTAAATTTTTCTTTGGTTCTGTTTTCTTTTATCTCAGAATATGATAATGAATCTGAGACAAAGGAAGAAATAAACATTAAACTGGTTTAACAATTTATAAACCAAAGAAAAATTTTAACCACAACATGTTAATACATCAGAATTTCCAAACATCGAGAAATATTGGGTTTATAAAACCAAGGCACATGTAGATGTATGTTATATTGACATGGGGCAGTTATTTTCCCAGTCCTTGAATTAGCAAACTGGCCAAGTTCGAGGCGTTTGATGTTTAAATGTAAGCATAAGTTTTTAAAAGGCAAAATATTTTTACCAAGGATAACCATTCACTGTATTGTTTCTTTCATGATTTCATATCATGGTCAATTTAGGTAAGATTTTATTGCATATATTTTGAAAATTATATGTTAAAGCAGAGAGAAATACACGGAGTCATGTACATTGCATATCAATGGTTTTTTTTCTACATTAATGTCACTGTTCCTATGTTGCTATTTGGACTTATTTAGACGTACATGTAACCAAACCTAAACACATGTTGAGATGCAATAAAACAACAGCAACGTGGCGTAATAGGGGGGACACAGCCCTGTGGCAGGTAATTCGTGACTTCGGGTTATGCGCACAATGTAAGCCTCACTTATCTCCCCGCAACTTGGGGATAGGACAAGAGTATTGGCAGAGCCTTCCTTATCTCCCCAGCACTGCCCGGGCTGGATCACGAACAAGATGAAGGCAAAGGCAAAACCATGGCAACACACAAGGAATGCCAAGAGCTTGGGGGAAGTCGCTACGCAGACTTAGCCAAACCACAAGGAGTGACCCCTAGTTTAATAAAGTAAACAAAACAACCCATCTCCAAAGGGAGGGAGGGTGGTGGGAGACAATTTATAAGCTGTTAATACTGTGTGCAATGCTGCCAGGATAATGACCTCGGATTGTGTACTCCTTCTTTTATATCGAGACAGTGTCTTTGAGTGCGACCAATGACTACATTTGTACTATAGAGTAAAAATACACAACGTGGCTATAACTACAGTTACGAGCCATGAATAGAGCTTTTGAAAACGACAACCAATAGAGGTACACTGTAAAGCTAAGATATATTAAATTAAATTTTTTTTTTTTTTTTTTTTTTTTTTTTTTTTATCCAGGGGCATCCAATTTAGCAGAGCTAGTTTAAATGGAGCCCTGACACAACACAAAAACAAAGACATTAAAAGATTAAAACTAGAAAAATTAGTTAAGTTACCGAGGCAACATGTATCGCAGGCGTTACTGTTTAAAATGGCGCTTTAGACTATACATGTAAATCCACATATCTGATCGATTTCTAGACATGAATACCATTTATTCCAAGCTTATGAATAGAACGCCAGCATTCATAATGAATGGATGCTTTGCTTATTGTTTACTCACTGGGCAATGTTTGTGTGACCAGTTACCCCTAGGGCGTCACGTTCCATTAACTGCATTTTACCGCTCAGTAAAAGCTTTATAAAATGATCTGTTTTCAGATTTTTCATTTTTTTGGTCACAAAGAATCCATATGATCTGTGATCACAAATCCGATTTTGGATTCTCCCAAAAAAAAAACCACAGCCTTAGACACCTGTCTCTTTATTAAAATGAAAAATAATCATTCAAAAATGCTAATTCCTAAGACTAATGTAAGAGCATCATAAGACACTGTGGGATGCCCTAATAATGCATTATTATTATAAATTATTATTATTATTAAAATCTTCAGACCACAGATAATTTATCTAAAACGAAGACAAGCACAGTCTGAGCATTCTGTTATGTTTGTTCATTCAATGCTTTTCTTTTTGTTACAAAAATACAGGATCTTTTTGCTATGTTGGATCTGTCAAATTAACCTGTTATTACTTTATCAAGCTTTCTCGACAAAAAAAATGCATATCTGTAAGTGAGATCAAAATTTAACATTTGACATTAAATGTCAATAGTAGAGAAGCGGTTATGCCGCCAGCCCTTCAATTATTATTCATTTTAATAAAGAGACAAGTGATGTCATGTGGATTGCTGAACTTTAAGGGCCCTTCAGTTCTTGACTCAATACTCCCAAGAGTGCCAAAAATCAAAATTCAAGAAAAATTCCAAATTTCATTTTGTAGAATATTGAAAAACAAATGGTACCATGCAAAAGTACTGCTGAAGAGGTTTAATTTGAATGGTCATACCATAGCATTTCATCAACAGACTCAAAAGTTAGAACAAACGGTACTGCATGCAAAAGTACTGCTGAAGAGGTTTCATTTGAATGGTCACACCATAGGATTTTCATTTTGAATCATACCCCATTACATGATCATGTTCTACAGAACAGAAAGAAAAAAAATCTTTAAGTTAAGTTTTAGTTTATTTACACTTTTTCCATTTCTATAAGAAAATAGCTACAGGTTGTATAGTTCATAACAAATAAAGTGGTTTTTTTTGTGTGTTTTCAGCACACCATTGAAGGTAAGGTGGCCTATGCCCCTGCAGTTGGACGGTTAGAGTGTGGTGCTTTCCCAAGTGATCCATATGGGTTTTGGCAGGACAATGGTTTTGGGCTTTTGAGTGTTTTCAAAGTGGATTGGGAAAGATTTGGAGGTGGGTACTTGGTATTAATTAAAGGGACACTGTCCTGCTGGTTAGCAAATATCAGTGGTTTGAGGCCTAGGCTCGGCCATTGTGTTGTTCCCTTAGACAAGGGTATATACCCACCAACTTTTTCCAAGTGATGGGCATGGGAATTTTTTCATGGGAGTGCCAGGATTTCAAAAGGTGACCCGACCAAATCCGAAGACAACCCGATCTATTCTGAAGTTGTCCAAAGATGTTCTGAAGAATTCGTATGTTCCCATGGACCTCAGACCTCAGTTTATAATAACATCCAGCTGTAATGATAATGTTCAGAATGATAAAAATCTACAAAAAAGTGCCAATTTTTCATGAAAATAACTATATTTTTCATTGGATCATGCGATCAGTTAAGGCGGATAGCTCAAATCTGTAAGTCAGGCATGAGAAATTGCTCTATAAAGGCATGAGTTGGCATGAGACCAGAGTTTTGGACTCGCAGACATGATTGAGACTCACGCCTAAGGCGTGAGACTTGGCAGGCATAGGTGTATGTTTAGTAAATGAGCAACAGCAACAAAATGTTGGAGGTAACCTATGATGGACTAGCTTCCCATCCGGGAAGGGGGGGGGGGGGGGGGGGGGTAGCAATACTCCTAGTTGCCTCGTGGTACAGAATTGAGAAACCTGGTTAAACTCCGGCCGAGTGGGGCACCTTTGGCTTGTGTGCACCTTTACCTTTGGTTACCATAAGGCTCAAGTTTTTCATAGCACTGATCCAATGTATGTGGCTAACTGAGAAATTAATCAGGGAAATGTTGTTGGCTACTTGAGTTAAAATAATCCTCAAGATCTTCTGGTTGCTGCCTTCTACTTGAATCAGTGCTCTCTGGAGTACCAGTATTTAAACTGTTTAACTTTCTCTCTCCAGGAATGAATGTAAAAGATTTCACTACAAAATGGGGAGGTGAAGACTGGGATTTGATTGATCGTGTACTCTCAGCAAGACTGGAGGTTGAACGACTCAAACAACCTGGTCTGTTCCATTACTATCATTCGCATGCAGGGATGTGGCAGAAATAGTCTGTGAAGTCTTCAGTGGATGAGTCATTCCATTAACCTTGAGAAACAATCAGCAACAAGGTTTACAGGGCTGTCATTAAAGGGACACTGTCCTGGCTGAAATAACGTGTTTGTCATGAACTGTAATCCACTTCGATCCTACTAATAACAGCCCTGTGTTTATTGGTACACCTGTGTCCTACCAGAATGAACTAAAATGAAATGATGGGTGGCTACCTAATTTATGCTTTCTGAGAAACTCTAAGTTGAAAACTCAACCAACAGTTTGGTTTTTGAATGTGAATATGTGAAATAGTCATAACGTTATATATTCATGAGTGATGAAACATATGAGTGCAGGATTTTTGTGATGCTTCAACTTAATAACCAGTTGAAAAGAAACCTGAAAAAAATTATTTTCATTTTTAACTGCTGTAATCATCATGGTGGATGTCTTTAGAAACATTAGTAGGCTTAACTCAACGGGGTCAAAAGCTGGTCCTGTTTGGCGGTTCACGGGTTGTGATTAGTCGACTTGATCCATTTTGTCAGTTTCCATTTTTTTGTTGTACATGTAACTAAAATTGCAGAACTAGACAAAATGATCCACAATGACCTGCAACCACCAACGCAATGACCAACAACACCCAAAATGACCCACAGTCACCAACAAGGGTTGCTATTGCCATAGCAACTGTTGATATTCACAATGATGTGACAAAACAATGGCAAAATTTATAGAAAATTTATTGTTCTTCAGACCAAAGATAAATATGGATTAGTGTTTTCAAAACACATAAAAAGTGCATGCTAATGTGCATAGAAGTTGGGCAACTGATTATTTGTATTATATTTTTTAGCAAAAAATCTTCGCTTGCATTTCTCTTGCATCGATTCTTCAATTATTTTGTATTAGCTTCAAAGTATTTATTCAAATCTTTCTTATTCAAATCTTTATTTAATTTAAAAAGAGAAATGAATTAAAATAATATTTATATTAATATATGTTACTGAATTCATTAGAAAAATGCTGTGGATATTTATTTATTAATAATTATGAATAAAAATTAGAAGTTAGAGTAAATAATAATATCATAATATCATAAAAGTGTAATATTACAATATTGAAGGGCTCGGGACATAACCACCTTATGTCGAGTGAAATGTTTTATTCACAAATTATGTTTTTAAGTAAAAGAGATCCTGTCAGATCAAAAGGTCCCACATCTTCAAACAGAATTATTTTGGACTGAAGAGTGATGTATGGTGTTTATTAGCCAGCGTATGGAAATACAAGATCTTTTGGCATGATTGGACTAAACTTGCCACAATTTTAGCAGAAGTGCGTTCTTGACTCAAAAACACAATTTCTTGACTCAAAAACACAACAGCCCTTAGCTTGTGTATATTTATGTCAGTTTGGCTCATTTCACCCCAAGCCTGGCTTTTCGAAGTGTAAACGTGTGACAATCTCATTAACATATTCAACAAAAGCAACGTGAAGTTGTCCAAGGTTTGCAAGGAATTTTGTACAAACGAGGCTTGGTGATGAATTTTAAGCTGGTAATGTAACATGCATAAGGCCTATTTGTAGGTGAAAAATGCCAAAATTCGACACAAGGCTGTTTTGCCCTCAGAACTTCAATATTATTAAAGTTAAAAAAATAATCGTCTTAATAAAAAGTAGTTGTATCAGTAACTTAATGAAAATAATTATAAAGACTATAATGATATTGTCACAGGAGATAATTATAAAAACGACTCGAAATTATACTTACCAATTCAACAATGTGGGTTTTTTTCTGTTTGAGTTCCAATACCGTAGGAAAGTAGCCAAAAATGAACTTGTTTATGGCAAATCTCTCACAAAAACTGACAAAAACGGCACAAAAAACTTGCATGGATTGAAGGATGCAGCAACGGGAGAAAGCCCTGCGTCAACCCAAAACGTCACGTGACGCTTTTAAAATTAAAAAAGGAGATGTTTTTTAGTTTCCGTCCTTGAATGTTTGAATAATTTTCTTCAGAAGTAATTTCAGTGAAGATTGCATAGCACATCTATTTAGTCATGACTCTTGATACGAAGACGATCGAACATAAAGTAACCTACACTACAATGTCGCCCTACTTCTGGCACACAAAACAGTTTTCTTTTGGACCCTTTTTTCTCGGAGAAAACATTAATTCAGTGGACTGTCAGTAGCGATCGGTGCTCAGAGAAGCAAACAGAATTCTCCACTGTCATCGTAGACCAGTTGAGCCATATAATAAACAAAAATTATAAAACTGAACAGGGGCGGATCCAGGATTTTGAAATGGGAGGTGAAATTTTAAATGCAATAGAACCAAAGCCTGTTTTTTTTTTTTTTTAATTTATTTGAGAAATACTTAAGAAAAAAGAAAGAAAGGTTCTCAGACAAGGCGGGGGGGGGGGGGGGAGGGAAAATTCACCCATTTCACCCACCCCCCCCCCCCCCCCCTGGTGTAAAACTGGGTACACGTGTACATTACAAGTGGTTCAAACTTTAGAGCCTGGGAATGAAATTGAATGAACAAAGCTGACGGACAGTACTTAAAATTCCACCCCTTGCTGAAATCAAACGTGATGCAAAGTGCTTTGAGCAACCTTTAACCATTTACTGAGCCCCAATCTTTGAATGATCATCACCAAGTTTCACCTTGTAATATCATGAGAATTAAGGACATGATCACTCAAGAGGTCCAAGAGAAATTCTCGGCTTGATATCACTATTAACAACTTCTCCCACTACTTATATGACCCTCTGGGGCCAAGAAAGTAGACTAGTAGGCTGATCTGATTTTAAAAACATTTTCAAAGGCCACAAGCAACCGACGCTGAGGCTCTACACTGCACGTAAAGCCTGGTGCAAATTAGCCTCTTCCAGGCGTTTAGATTGCGGGAGCAGCGAAAAGCGGCGCGCGGCGCTTAGGGTCGGCGCGAGGGAAAACTGAGAGACTGGAACAGGCTAGGTGCAAATCGGTTTTATTTCACACGACTCTGGACCCTTAAACATTTTTCAGACATTTTCCAAAGATGTACAAGCAACGTGCTACACTGCACGTGTAGTGCAAATTTTACGAGTCATTGCGGGACCATTCAGCCTTCATTGCTAACGGTATCCCATTTTCGGTTCTAAAACTATTTGATTCTGACGGCTAACATCCGGTTACATCACTTATGATCTGATACTGATCATCTGTTTATACATGGTCTTACATCATCAGGGACCGCGCAGAGGGAGGGGCTGGGGGGGCTTTAGCCCCCCCACTTTTTTGCAAGAATAAAAATAAATTAAACAAAAAATAATTTAACAAAAGTAACGGAGTGAAAAATTATAAAAAATCGTTAATTCGAAAGTGACCAGAGTTACTGGCAAAGACAAACACGCAGATAAATAGACAGAATGAAGCATTAGTCGTTACAATTGTAAAATATTTTTTCGCTTCTAACCTAGCAGAGGTAAACGTCTTTTAAATGGCTTCTTTTTCCTGCGGATCTCTCAGGAAAACGCGTTGTTGTTATGTAACTTTAATATCATTCACTAAACTTTTTTCAGTTACCGTTTTGTTTTGCCGTGTAAATATTTTGAATGAATAATTAAACAATTATTGAACTCGGCATTCGTATGATATGAAGATATACAGACCTCGGAGGGTGTTATCCACGGGGCTCAAGCCTTCGGCTTTGGCGGATAACCCCCTCGATCTGCATAACTCTTCATATCATACTCAGCCTCATGCAATAATTGCTGAGTAATTATACAGCGTTAAGTTCAAGGCAGCTCAAGCAAAATCGTTGGATTTCTGGCATATTTATTGTAATTAAAGGTTGATATCAGTCAGTATAACATAACAGTCTATGATACTTCAATTTAGTGATGGTGAATTTTCAGACCCGATAGCAACATCACTGAAGATGTGGAAAAAAATCAATAGTTTTATCGTTATAATAGCATTCTCCGTCACTTTGGAGACATTAAATAGAAATCCACAAGCATGCCCCCCCCCTCCCCCCCCCCCCGCCCACAAAAAAAAAAATCCTTCACGCATTCTTCTTTAGCCCCTCCACTCGAAAACTTGCTGCGCGGTCCCTGATCATCTCATCGTTGACCCACAAAAAATAGTTTCCCTTCCCTTTCTGAAAAAGCTTTGACTTTATGAAATGATTAATTTTCACGAGAGATGTACCGCAAGCAACGTGCTACACTGCACGTTATATTATAAAGTGCAAATTTTACGAGTCACTGGACTGTAACACTCAGCTTCCTTTGACAACGGTACCGTTTCCATTTCTGGCGGGTTCCAAAAACGATTTCAATCCGACGGCTAACAAGATGTAACTGTTACATCATCTTCCTGTTACATCAGATCTCACCGTTCGGACCCTATATTACATCATTTCTACACTCTTTGTATTGACTCTGCGGTGACTGAATGGGCTTGATTGTTGTAGAAATCAAATATAATCTTAGCAGGCCTGACTCCCGCCGGTTCATTTTTCAGGATTTTGGTTTGTATTCAGTGAAATCAAGAACCCTCAACTATGCTCTCATATGCCCCCACCCCAAGCCTTGACGTAAATCCATTGCATGCATATTGACCAAATTGCCCAAAATCCACGAATCTGTAAATTGTTTTAATTAAAGATCACAATACCACCATACAAAGTATACAGATGTCGGTAAGAATTCGTAAGCTCACTTGGCCTCGATACATGATATAACGCTCAAATTTGCGAGTTTCTTCCCAGCAGTTCTCAATGTCTATGTTTTCTCTTTCAAGACAGTTAGAATAACTATTGGGTAGTCATGGGTGGTCTATTTAACAAACTTACAGCGGTTTTCCGTGGTATGGACTCTTATTTACCACGATTTACGTCATCACATGGTCAAAATGTTGTGGACTCACGAGGCGCAGCAACAAATTTTGACCATATGATGACGTAAATCGTGGTAAATAAGAGTCCACACCACGGAAAACCGGTGTAAATTTGTTTTTTACAACAATGTTTAGAAAAAAATACAAGGAAAAATCGAAGTCTTGTTACAAAACGTGACAGCAAAGAAAGAGCAAGCGTTGTCTATACCAAATTCAATAAATTAAAGGTTGCTTTGGTCATTGGTAATTGGGCATTGGGAAGCTATTGTTTGGCGGTCACTCAAGCGAAGCATTGCATTGTGTTCCGTATGCCAAATGCCAATTCCCAATTCCCAATGACCAACTGCCAAAGCAACCTTTATTGAATTAGGTGTATAACTTTCTCGCAATATGATTGGTTGTTTTCAAGCGCGCGTGATGTTAGCGTCAGCACCGTTGTCTGGACTCTCATTTACGACTCACGTCGACCAATCAGATTGCGAGTTTAGGATGATAGGATCCGGTTGTTTGGCGTCGTGGATCTGACAGCAAACGTGTATTACTGCACGAAAGTTTGAAGGTTATATAGCATAAAAAGAGGCATTGAATTGGGAATTTTGACAAAACCCACACGAAATAAACCTACGAGCCGGCGTTCGCGTTTAAGATGATTTCTGTGGGCATTCTGCTGTGGGTAATGACAGGTGTCGTGTGCACGGCGTTCTTAATTTTCGCTGGGTTCACGATCTACCTGTACTATCTCCACAGTCAATACGACCATTTACCGGGTCCCAAGCGAGATGGCTTCTTCAAAGGCAACATGGCGTTGGTGCACGAGAAGCGAAATAAGACTGGAGTCACTGTTCATCAGATTTGGGCTGAGCTGGCGCACAGCTACTCACCCATGTTTGTTTTCTGGTTCTATTATCGTCCGGTTGTGATGATCACAGATGACCAAGTCGTGAAAGAAGTACTAATTACAAAAAAACTACCCAGAGATACATTTGGTTACGACCATTTCTCGTCCCTGTTCGGCGAGAGGATGTTGGGTCGCGGTCTTTTGTCCGAGGTGTCAGAGAAAGAGTGGCAATGGAAGCGAGCCACTTTTAACCCGGCGTTTCATCGACCGGCTTTAATGGGTACGATAGACAGCTTTAGCGCTATCTGTGACTCGTTTTTACGGAGACTCGAAACGCTCGCTGATGGAAAGACGCAGGTATCCATGGCTGAAGAACTCGTCCGGATAAATCTAGATATGGTTGCAAAGGTAAAAATTTGAACCTATCCGGTAATGTCTGTCTAAGCCAATTTATTACCCCCCGGTATAACGTGGCTAAAGGTTAACTGAGAAAGAAGCAAAACTAAGGAAAGTACTGCTCAGTAGCTTTCATTTGAATGGTCACACTTTAGGATTTCACCCACAGATTCAAAAGTTAGAACCACCTTGAACAGCATAATAAACAGCACCACAGAAAAGTATTGCTCAATGGCTTTTATTTGAATGGTCACACTTTAGGATTTCACCCACAGATTCAAAAGTTAGAATTATCGTGTATTTTTCTTATCACATAATGCTTTGTACATAAATTTAATTATCACAGCCCAGTTCATACAATATCTTTCTATTACAAGTAATCTCTACATATCATTGTAACTATTTGATTACAACTTCAGCAAATTAACTACACGTACGTCACTGGTTGACAAAGCCTAAATCGGAATCAACACTACCTCCAATTTGCCGAACTCCAAAAACACAAGAATAGGAAGCAACTAATCAAGCTTGAAGGCTGACTGAACAGCTGGTACTGTAATTCTGTCCAATATTTCGTCAGGCACGGCCCGCCGGATGTCGTCATTTCGTGCAAATTAGGGCTCCACACTGTGATTACAAAATTTAAATAAGAATAGGGTAGAGTCCGAATGCTATAGCTCTGAAGGAGGTCGGACACCTTAATGAGAATACTAGTATAACGGAGTAACTGGTTACAGTGTACGAGGAAATTTTTGCAGGAGGAAAATTTTGCGGATTGCCGACTGAATTTGTTTTGCGGGAGGAAATTTTTGCGGATCGAGGCAGCTAAAATTTTTGCTGGGAGGAAATGTTTGCGGATTTCAGGTCAAGTATAAATCAATTCAAGGCAGTATCGATATTAAATTGCAATTTTATTTCCTGACCGGAGGTTTCTACAGTTTCCATAGTTATGGTTGCTAGCGCCAACATGAACATAAACAACGAGAAAACCTGAGTGAATTATTGTACGTTCTTGTAAAAACGTATTAATTGATTATGATAACAGTCTCTGGTTCTTTTGAGGACGTGTCTGGAGTTGAATCGGAAATACAGATGACTGTTTTGTCTGTTTTGCCGGTCGCCTCGGAGTTATGAGAACAATATGTTCACTGTCAAAAACTGTAGTCTTCGATATACACCATTAAAACAAGATTTACTAATTTTTCTGCGGGAGTTTTCAGTTGAGGTTGGGGTTAGCAGTTTATATAGTTAAGTTTAGGCCTAATCAACCCAAGAAGCTAGGTGGTATCCAGGTACCAGTGTGGTACAGTATGGACTATGTAAGCCTACGGCTATGTAATCCTGAGCGGGGATTTTAGATTTTCTTTTTTACACTTAAAAATTCATTGAAAAATTCTAATAAGGTGTCCGTCCTCCTTCTGAGCTATAGCAGGTTGACTCTACCGGCCTATAGGCCTGTATCACGTCCCGCCATTTTGTATAAAAACAAAAGATTTTGCCCGCCCAATCTCGTTTTCAACTTTTTCACTGCGAGGCTGAGCGGGCAAAAACAAAGCATGGCCGCCGCGCGATAAAAGCCTATTGAGGTACTTTTCTTTAATTTTTCTACGAGGTCGTGTCTTAGTTCATACAAAAGAAAGTCGAGACAAGATATAAAGGCTAGGGGATTAGCGACATTTGCAGCTAGCCGTTGTTGACCTTGCATGTTTTAATGACTCGTCAAGCTTCACGTTATAAAAATATAAAAATATAAAACGCAACAAATATCTTCCTTTTTGAGAATTAAAGCATACCTGCCAACTCTCCCGGTTTTACCGGGAGTCTCCAAGTTTTTCATCAAATCTCCCGGTCTCCCGGTTAGAGTACCAAATTACCCGGGAAATACCTACCGTAGCCTTATTCAATTTTTTTTTCAGTAATTTCGTTATTTTTGAGATGTCAAAAAGGAAAATAAAACAAGAAGTGGATTTAGTGCTCTTATTTGAGCTGTTCTCGATCGACTTGATCGGAAAACGTAAAACAGAACAATGCTGTTGTCCTTTTTTTTTTGGTCTGCAACATTTGGAAGACCTTCGGGTGTTTTTGGGGGAGTATTGAGACACTGTCGAAAATGACATTCTTACAAATGCAAAGATTTCTAGACGTCTCCAGATTTCTGCACGTTGGGGGTTGGCAGGTATGTTAAAATTCCTAATTTGCGAGAAACTCGTGAATCGGTGAATCCCAAAATCTAAAGTATTCACAACAATAGCGCTCCGCACAGATTCTAAAAATAGACGCGTCATATCAGACCCCCCCCAGCGAGATGCGGACAAACATTGCACTCATTCACAAAGACTTCAGTAGCGAACGTGTTGGATTTCATATATTTTGAAGCGAATAATCTATACAAAACCGAACGAAATGCGCTTGATTTATACTCTCTGCAAAACATTGCATAGCTTTATAAAAAGCTGCAATTATCTCTGAAAATTCGGACCAACATATCACCAGTCCATGAAAATACAAGCTAGGCTTGCAATAAATACACTGCTGGGCCCAGCGAAAAAACTAATTGCAGGAAACCATTGACGGTCGATAATTTCAAACTTAAGATCCGACCATCTGAGAAATTCATAGAGAGTGAAGAACCTTACATTGTTTGCAAAGAAAATGGCTACATGAGCACAGCAAGAGGTCAAACAAAACTGAAGAAAGCCGCCGATTGAACAGAGCTCCAGAATTGAAGTAAGCCGCCGAGTCTGCACTTCAGTGAAGAAAGCCGCTGAGTTGAAGAAAACCGAGTTGAAGAAAGCCGCCGAGAATACAGCATAATTTCAAAACGACATCCAAAAAGCCTACATGCAATGTCAAAAGGTCTTACTGCAGAGCTATTCTAACGAATGCCACGATAAACAGACGACCCGACGACCCGGCGGTCAAAACTAGCAGACAGCTTAAAAACACAAATGACCTCGTGACTAAAGTCTGTATCATTTTGCGACGTTTAGAAGGCTTTTAATGCAGGGCTCGAAATCTCCATATACTCGCTACAAATACAAGGAGCATCATTTTGCGAGCTTAACTATAAAATGGCTAAAACACTCGCGAGGGAGTCGCGTAGGCTTGTCACTCTTTATTACACCATTTTTAAGAGGTTTGTCAGTCATGTGTCCTAAGCCCTCGTCGTATTCATCATCAGTTTGTTGAGTGGGAACTGTGCGAACAGACTCCAGAGCGTAGAAATAAAAGAGGGAATATCCTTCGACGAAAAAGCATGCCATCCTGTCTTTGAGATGAATGGAACACTTACGAACTCATTACTTGCAGACTGAACTTTACTCAGGGGCTTTCACCACGAACTTTCGCCACGAACCATTTGCCATCGTCAATGCTAGCATCTAAGATGTGGTGAGTTCCAGCCTTAATACAATTGTCAACACGAGTGATAAGTTCAGCCCTTTTTCCTCCTTGTTTGAGACCTCTGCATTTTAGCCCGCACCGTTTTATCTGCTCCACTGTATTCTTGGTTTGCTCATGACGTCATAAAAATTAAAAAATCTAAACTTTACATCCTGCAAAGCTGTTTCTAACATGGCATGTAGATACCAGTGTTACAATCCTTCACAAAAAGTTTCAAGTTTTAACGATGTTTTGCTTCCGATTTGTAAAGGTTTTAAATGTGTCACGCAATTCGTCACGCTATTTCAGATAAGCCGTGAAAATAAACAAAATTGAACCAGTTGAAAGTTATTTTTGCATTATAGATGTTTATAAGCCGATTTAATGTAACTTATAGTGAATCCAATCTTTTGTGATGAGATTTTTTGCATAATTATGACTTTGAAGTTTTGACCGCCATGTTGGGGTACCAAAGTGGTACCCCAACATGGCCGCTCCATACATTTTCACTAAAAATGTCTAATACTCGTTCGCCTATAACTCTTGAACGAAATGCTCTGGCAGTTCAAAATTTGGCCCAGATGTGTAGTTTTAAACTGTCTACAATTCCATAAACATTTTGGAATCGAAATCTGTTTTTAAATGCTTCTGAATTTTGATATGACGTAAGTGAAAGCCAAGAATAATTTTCCGCTTCTCTATCAAATTTTGATCCCGGAACATCGTAATTTTCGGTAAGAATTGTGAGCGGATGGACCGAAGAACTGGCAAAGTCGGCCATTTCCCAGTCTGATCGTTACTAACAGAGAGTTGAGAGCAGGTTTGTTTGTCCGCTTCTATCTGGGGGATCTAAAATCGGGACGTCATCGGTGCGGAGCGCTATTTTAACACATAAACATGTATTACGTAATGAACAACGGAACCACTCCCGAACCAGCGCCAAGCGCGGGAAACATATAGTAACACTCGCTAACAAGCGCGGAAAAATTTACAGTAACACCCGCTGACAAGCGAAGGAAAACGTGCCCAAATTCATGATTGGATGGAGTATAGTTTTGCTCTCGATTTAGTTGTTGCACATTGCACAAGTTTCAGCCAATTTTAATGAGCTAGGATGAGGAGAGTATTTACCTTCGTCGGTTATGAGAAAAGCCTTGTAATTCAGGGAATAAAAACAATACAATTTATCTTTCATTGAAGGTTGCCTACGACCTGGATTTGAACGCGATAAACGATCCCCAGACTCCGATCCCTACCAATGCGAGGTTAGCCCTGGAGGGCCTGGTAGAGAGCTTCCGAAAACCATTTTGTCGATTTCAGCCTTCCACGTTTGGTTATCAAGAAAAGTGCAGAGAGGCCGTGCGCTTCCTGAGGGGGGTGGCCAAGGGGGTTATTGAACAGCGACAAGAGGAGAAGAAGAAGGGGGAGGACGAACGTAACGACATCCTGTCACACATTCTACTTTTGCAGGAGCGTGACAGCCGTACCACCATGGAAGATATGATTGATCATTTCATGACGTTTGTAGTTGGAGGTAGGTGCTGTCTGTTTCGTATAAAACTGTAGTGCTGGCTTGTTTGTACTCTAGCCTGGTACCTGAGCAAAAAGCAAGTATTCTGAAAATTCTATTTTTTTAAGAGATCACCACTCAATTTGGGAATAAATGTTGATCCTCACAGCCCAATCTATGGTCCGTGTAGGGTTGACAGCTAAGCTTTTGGAAGAACTGTACTGCCTCTGAACAATATTCGTTCTCATGCAGAACCATGGAGGTCTTGGGAAGGGAATGAGCAGTGCAAGGATACCGCAGCGTCCGCAATTGCACCCATAGTTACCAACCAACGACTCATTCTCGACCCCAGAGCTCATCTCTTTTGCGCCCAAAAATGACCTAGAGCTCTAGGGTCGAGATAGGCAACTACGATGCTAAAACAAAACAAATGAATTCAAAAAATTGAATTCCCAATTCTACGATGCTAGGCTTCCATGACGGCGCGTGCACAAGGTCGAGGATGTCGGCGTGTTTTATGAACGCGACGTGACAATCTAAACTTGTCGTCAGAACCTTGGCTTTACTGGACGGGACCACGTCCAGACTATTCCGGGCGCTGTCGCGTTTTCACGTTGACTTTTATAAGTATTGTTATAATAGTGCTTGAACTTGCGTTGTTGATTAAAACCAAAAATAACAGTTAATATCTTTATTTCCAGGAGTAGAGACTGAATCGAACCACTTGGCGTATCTCCTCGCTGGAGTACTCTCCAATCCAGAAGTGGAGGAAAGGTTTGTTTTTCCTTCTATGAGTTCAGCTTATAAGGGGGAGCAGGGATGGCGCAGATCGGAGGCGATTGACGCCATATGTGGGTTGAGTTTGTGGTTCTGGTCCTTGCTCCGAGGGATTTTTCTTCGGGTACTCCGTTTTTCCTCATGAAATGTTTAATCTATTCTATGCGAGATATTTATATAATTGTTTTATCATCGTTAGACTCGTAGCCGAAATTGATGACGTTCTTGGTAGTAGAGTGTCTGTAAGAAGTGAAGACATCAATCAACTGAAATACCTTGAGCAAGTCAGCAAGGAAGCCATGCGCCTTCACCCACCCCAGCCAGCGATCACGCGCATGACAAACGAGGCTGTCACCCTGGGTGGCCTTCACGTTCCCGCCAAAACCAGCGTCATGTTAGACGCACACGTGCTGCACCACCATCCAAAGTACTGGGACGATCCAGAGAAGTTCGACCCAGATCGCTTTGCGCCGTCCAATCAGGACAAGGTTACGCACTACGCTTACATCCCATTCTCCCTCGGCCGCCATTCTTGTATTGGAATGCGCTTTGTCGAGCTGGAAACCAAAGTTCTTATTGCGAGGCTGCTTCAGACTTTCAAACTGAAGCTGCTTCCTGGTCAAGATCTAAAGGAAGTTGAACACATGACTCTGAGGCCCAAGAACGGAGTGCAGTGCACAATCACGCTGAGGTGAACAGTGATGACTTTCGTCATACACAGTTACCATGGTTATTAATACAAAGCTTTAAAACAGTGCGATCATAGCATTAGTTTGTTGTTGTCCAATTCATGCCTGTAAATAAAGCCGCTTCTTATCGCTAGGGGCGTTTTTACCTTTCGCGAAAACGCCCCTAGCGACCGGGAGCGATGAAATATGGCTCCGTATCACATAGGGTTGTCAGGGTCCTATCCGGAGAAGTTATCTGCACTATTTTTGACAACTTGACCTTATCTACTTGTAAAATGATGTGAAAGAGCATCGATTAATGTGCATTATGATTGAAATGTAGTGAATGCCGATGTGAAACGACATCGTATCTGCAAACCGTAACGATTCATTTATGATGTTCTGACGCGTTCACATCGAAATATTTAGCCATATTTCAATATTTAAACTATAAAAAAGTAACGCAAATTTCAGTCAGTTAGCACTGACAAAGGAACAGAAGTATCACGCATTCAATTGTAATTTCATTCACATTCATTTTATTAGCATTTTAACTTTATTAATAGGATATCATATCCTAAATACTGTTATAAGATATGTTTATTAAGAACAGCCTTGAAACCCAAAGAGCTGAATTACACTATTATTTATACAAATTGGCAACTAATTACAATCATAACTTATATGATAACAGTATTTAAAAACTGCTTTGTCCCACGGAGATCCTTCTCGGTTAATTGTTTTTGCACATTAGGAGGAGTTTGGATTTTTGCACTAAAAAGTCTTTGCTTTTAGAGAGCATCAAGTATATTAGGCTAGCGGAAGAGTTGGTGAAGTTTTCATGCTACGAGTTCAGGGGCGGATCCACGATTTTGAAAACATTTAAATGCAACAGAACCAAAGCGTGGTTGAGGTGTTTAAGGTCAGTGCATCAGAAAGAAAGGGTCTCAGAAAAGGGGGGGGGGTGAAAATTCACCCATTTCACCCCCCTGGATCCGCCCATGGAGTTCAATAAGTAAGGCAGTGAAGCATGCAATGATTTTGCTGATTTGTTGCTTTTAAAAGAATGTAGGATGGAATATTTTCGTCTTAAAAATTATTAAAGGTTTTGTGCTCTGTTTTGCTTTTCCGGCTAAATAATAAACAGTCTCAATAAATACATGGGAGAAATGAAATATGAACGGTGGAAATGGTATGAAATTGAAGAAATTTTTTACTCCCCTCCCACTCTCCCTTATTCACTCTAGAGTGATCACCTTTTTGTAAACTCAAAATCTAATAACGCGCACATTTGTTTTCATAAGTTAGGGCCTGGTCGCACTACATTTAAAAACAAAAATTAGCCCGTGCAAAACTGGAGGAAAACAAAAGAAACCGCTCCGGTGGGACACGCTTTTTGTGGAATGTTTTTGTTTTTATGTCATTTTGCACGGGTTAATTTGTTCTTGACTGTATTGCGACCAGGCCCTTATATGACTCAACTGGTCCACGATGAAAAGGAACAGTCTGATTGGTTCCCTGAGCGGTCCGAATTTTTCTTATATTTATCACATGACTGCAAAAAGGAAAAAAATTCACATGGTTCCCATTCGGGAAATTATTCCGGTCTGATACTGAAAATGTTGGACCGACAAATAATTAGTTATCGACCCTCTTCTCTCTCGACTTACCGGTTGTTCAAAAGGTGGATAGCGCTATCCACCGGATAAATCATTATCCAGCCGATAACACAATAGATTTCGTTAATACTTATCCACTGGGTAGTGATTTATCCGGTGGATAGCGCTATCCACCTTTCGAACAACTTCCGCCCAAGGTCAGTAAAAGCGAGGTTACCTAGTCAAACGAGTGAGGTCTGGGAAGAGATTAGTTGAAAAAATAAAAACAAAGTTTGCAGCGAGCAATTCTTCCCAAATATGAGCGATTTTAAGCCAATAATTCTTGGTATAGCTCATGGATTGAAAGATTCTTTAACTGGATTGACAGCTCTCTTTAGACTGAGAAGTATTTTGGATGGAAATCAAACAGAAAGTCAGTATAAAACTGACATAAGACGAACCCGGCATAGAGCCAGAACCGAAGTGGAGAAGAAAGACAGGTATTTATAGTTGCTCATATCTAAACTTGTACTTCTTATTCAAATCAAGCATTGCAACAAACGAAATTGAATCAAACTGGTCGGTAAAATTGAATATCGATAGCCATTTTTTTGTCTTGTAACTGTAAGTACTATGCGTTGAAATTCGAATTATTTGCTTATGTAAGCTTTTAATACACAATAGTTGTGGTTACACACAGCTTGGGTTTGGGGCCTTCCGGAGGGTTTCATCTTACCCTTGGGGATGCGGTTTATACACAGTAAAAGACTCCTCAGGGTAAAATATAATAAGATATGAGTTCACTGACCCTGCAGTTTGGCGGGAAACGTACAGATCGACATGGATGACACGAATCGAGATCTTGTAAGCTTAACTTTGGTGATTCTCCTTCTTATTATTCGACAGTCCTCCATAAATTTAAAAATCCAGCAGTTTTTTGCAAAAGGACACCGAAGAAGGCGCTTTCAACTACGCTATCTTTAAGGTTTGTCGGCGTTTCATTTACAATTACGACGGAGCTCGCTGTGAACTTGCTCACCAGCCAATAAGGGCTTGGGTATTTCCACGACCACAGAATTGGTTTCCGCAACTTCTAAATAACAATGCACTAGATCACTGGTGGAAAGAAAACTTTAGAGTTTCTCGCAGTGATGCACGAAACCCTGCCATGTCACCTTGTGTTACAAGTAAGCGTGCAATTAGCCAAGCGTATCAGAGGTCAACTCAGAGCGCAGCAGGCAATTTCCTGTATTATCTACATTCTGCATTATGATTGACCAAGCCACCTCAGGGAGCAGATAAACGGTACTTTTCAGTTCAGGAACTGTCATGGAAAGTTCTTTTGTTCTCTTTGATGTATCCATGGAAATAACCCTAATGCAGTTTCGGTCTAGGAATAGCAGTTACACACAAGAACGTCCTTACCTGTGGGCAAACGCTATTTAACCATGGGTAAAAGGGTTGGTGTAACCACGACTAATGCAACTTTGTCAAAAAAATTATGCCAGAATGCCATTTAAATTCACTTTAAACTGCTATGTTACTTGCATAGTACAAGTAAATGGTGAGCATTTTCTTATATTAAACCTAATATTGGCTTACAAAAGTATAGACAGAAAATTAAATTATATACCGCATTGAATTACGTTAGAGCTTAAGCTTATGTTATAAATAAGCTTATCAGCTTAACAGATGTGCATTTGTGTGCAATTTAACAGTGCATTTGAGATGGGGTTAAGCAAGGAAACATTGTTGCCAAAACATTGTTTCTTCTAATAATGCTAAACTGGGAAAACTGTTTCAGAAGCAAAATTTTTGCCTGGGAAGCAAGAATGTTTTCACTTACAATGTATTTAATGATATTTTGTGTCCAGGAAGCAAAATTTGGGCTCATCCTCGGTGTGAAAACCTGTCTTTATTTTCTCCCTATTTCTACCTGTCATTGTCTTACACTCTATCATTTTATACATTTTCTTTCCTTTGTTTTACGTTACTCGTGAGTTTCGCAGGTTTTTACACCAAGGTAAACCTAAGATTTTCTACTCTAGATCAAACATGTGTTTCAAACATGTTTGTCACTCATCTAAACTGGGAAACATTTTCTTCCAACAGTGTTTCTGCAACAGTATTTCCTTGTTTAGCCAAGCCCTTTTGTTTGTTCAAATGCCAGGGGTTGGTTCTTATATGCATTTATAATATGACCGTATGGCCCCGCTGATGCAATCCTACAGAAAATAGAATCGCAAGGTGACATGAGCGGGGCCGGACGGGTTGACGTGAGCCCGTCTGGAAAAAGCCGTCCAGCGCCGCTCGAGTTCAAGCGACCTTGCACTGCACGACTATTCTTGTACTTTCTAGTCATATTATAAAATACTTATTGACTGAGTTAGGTCTGGCCAGATGGGAAGATATTTGGCTTGAGGTCATGGTGTACGCACCGAGCGCAGCGAGGTCCGTACACCATGACCTCAAGCCAAATATTTTCCTGTCCAGCCCTTCCACTCAGTCAATAAGTGCATATTACATTCTATATAAGGATTAGACATTGATGTAAGTTAACTTTGTTTTTTCTATTTGATTTTAAAGTGCTTTGAACTATGGATAAGTGTGCTATATAAATGATAATTATTATTAATTTTTATATTCTCCCATATGTACTGCTGTGAAGGGAAGCAGTGAGAGGGGCTTTGATCCAGGAGTAAAACAGCATTTTGGGGTGGCAGATAGCATACTATTAACCCGAGGTCCAAACCCTAACCTTTTTATAAACCGTTTTTTTTTTTATAAACCCTTTCATATACCTTCCATAGAAAATGGTACCCCTTTCACATACCTACAGTAAAAACACTGTAGTTTCCTCTACCCTTTTCGTTACTTCAACGTGTGAAATCCATACCCTTTTATATTACATCCAGCATGAAAAAGGTACCCCTTTCTCTCCCCTTTCATTCATTCACCATACATTTTGATATAAAGTAGGACAAGGTTTTAAATTCTGGAGTAACTCTCATCTGCACCCTTCCCCAGGTTCATAATAAATATTATAGTATAAATTCTTTGTGGTACCATTTTAAATGTTGCTATCTTTTTAGCTCTGTAGGTGTCAAAGAAATATTCAGCAAAATGTTCCAATGCTGTGTTTTGAATGGAGGAATATTTTGGGTATGTACCGGTAGTCGTGAAAAAGCTATTTAGACAACCAAGTAGGAAGTAATTTATGAGAATTCATTCCCATATAAAAGTGACCAGCACTAGTTATGACACTTTTTTTGAAATCACAAGGTGGTTGCTTACAAGAGCTTCAATTGTGTCATAAATGGAGGCTAATCACAGTGAGTTTCATATGAGTGCTAAATTTATTTCTCATTCCTGGTGCTGTTTTTCCTCAGATGAGTATTTTCCTGTTTGAGAGCTACATTATTCCTGGACTACAGAACTTTACACACTTTATATTCAGTAAGTAGTTGTTTTTTTTTCTCTAATGCAACTAAGGTTTTACAAAAGGGAAGGGGAAGAGGTGGGAAGCGTAACATGGTGCAAGAAGCCCACATCATAAAGAGCTTGATCTGGTGTCCGGCAAGCATAAGGGTCCTAAAAGGATTGCTTCCCCAGCCCAGATGGAATGCTTTTCCATTTCATGTTTTCACACACAAATTTATACACCCCGGCAGGGTTGTCATAAGGTTTTGAAGTAGCTGATTGTATTGTTGGAGTAGGCGGCCGAGGTTGGGGAAAAGAAAAGAGAACAGCTAAAGAACAGCCCAGCTGAGTTGCCTGCCAAGATAACAAAGAAGGTGGTGATTTTCGCTGGCAGCCGGCTACTTTTGACAACCCTGCCTCGGTGGAGAAAAACATTATGTTGAGTGAGCAAAGTTATCAAATGTTTAAGTAAACAATGTGACTGGGCCTCAAACCACTGAACTTGAGAAAAAAAGGTCTAGCACTTTAACTACTAGACCTGTTTGCACCTCTACAAAAACTGGAGCTAAGCAGCATGGCCTCACTAGTCCTCTGGCATCTACCTTGTTTAACCCATTGGAGGTGATTCAGGGGGATTCATAAATGTTGTATTATTATGTTTTAACACATGGCGTTGTTCTTTTTGTCATAGATGTTATTAGTGGCAATACACCACATCATGGTTTATGGCTGTGGCGTTGGATGGGACCATTCTTGTCATATTTGTTCAGTGCTTTGTGGGTATTGCCCCTTTACTGGCTCAGTAAACCTCTCAACTCATTATGGTATCAGGTAATTAGTGACTGCTGGGACTCTGTTCAAGGGATCCCATAATTTTAGAAAATAGAAAACTACATAGAAATATGTTGCTAAAAACGTGGTTGTTGTTCATCGTGGTGTGTAAGATAGGTAAACGCTTTTTTTCGTTTGTCTCACGATGGAGTCACTTTAAGTTGTTGATCGCGACGTTTCGACTGTTATTACTGCTAGTCTTCGTCAGGCGATGAGGTCGACCTCATCGCCTGATGAAGACTAGCAGTAATAGCAGTCGAAACGTCGCGATCAACATCTTAAAGTGACTCCATCGTGAGACAAACGTAAAAAAGCGTTTCCCTACATAGAAATACTTTTATGGCTAACCTGCTCTCTCGCCCCAGGAGACAGGAAAAAGGGAACATGGTTGCTCTTTTGTTATCTAATATTATTTTGTACCACAAGATTTTAATAATATTGACAAATTATTAAAATCAGGGAAACGTTTCTTAGCATTTATCAGCAGATCAAACTCTCCTGAAGATGTAACAAGTTTACTGAACATAATGACATTCATACTAGCTTTTTCAGTTTCTGATTTTCAGGAAAGATTAAGGATGTTACAAAGTACATTAGTCATGGCTCAGTAGACATAGACATAGACATAGACAAGCTCTCACGTTAATACACATTCACAAACTAAGAATATTGTGAGGATAAGCCATATGGACCTAATATGAAGTTTATTTTTCAGGAAATTGCAGACTCTGCATACCGCAATACAAGAGGAAGGCCACTTGGATTCTTAGCTACTTTTGGAAAAGAAAGGTGATAATTTTCATAGCCTAACTATAATGACCTGGGAATAAAGCACGGCTTCAGTCCAAATTATTTATCTCCACACACTTTCAACATTAATACTGATTCTCGCAGTATGCAGGACACGTGTCATATGATATATGAACCTAGTTAATGGCCTAGCTGGCCACATATCTCGTAGCTCCGTGGTTAGAGCATCTGACTGGTGTATGGAGGGTCATAGGCTCAATTCCTGTCAGGGACTCAATTTTTTTCTTTGTCCAACACTTGTGACGCAATGAACATCACATCTTTCTCATCAGTGTTACTGAGCTCTTGAAAATGCAGCCTGCTCCAGGCGTTCAGTTAGTGGGAAAACTGCTAATAGTTGACCCTCTCCCCAATCTCCCCGCTTTTTTTCGCTCGCTTGTCTTCGCGCCTTCCCCAACTATTCGCGCTTTCCCCACTATCTGAACACCTGGAACAGGCTATTGAAAATGTACAATCCTGTGAGTTAACCTCGTGGGTGATTCTCGCTAGTTACTCGAAGGGGAAATTCCCTGGCTTCTCCGATTTTCCAACTCCTCTCAAAGTAATATTTCGACAATTTCACTGGGTACACTGTCAGTAAAAAAACACGATTGTACTATCTTTATACTGTTCGTTAAAAATTTTATGGAATTTCAAAGAGGTCACGAAAGAGAACAAGTTTTCCAAGTAGTCATTAAATTTTTTTTATTCTCTTTCAGTTTGGCATCCCACATCAGTAAAACAGTGGCGGATTTTTTCTTTAGTTTCTTGCTGCAAATGTTTTTTCTTGTTCAGGTAATGCAAAACTTCCATGTGATCCACTTAAATATTTCTTCCTAGAATTATTAGCAAGGCAACATCAGCGAGTTTTTAGGTCGCAATCTTGTCTACAAAGATTCAGGGGCCTATCAATAAATCACAGTGGATTTACATTTTCCTCCAATCAGAACTCGAGACAAATACATGTAGCCGGCACCAAATTGAATACCGCTCTAAAGACGATGCGCAATTTTTTTTTAGACTTTTTAAAACCAATCACATCTTGGTAAACGCAAAGCACTTTTAGATTGACTGACGAAAATTAGATCAACTATATGGATCGAATCTGGCCAATCATTGACCTGAGTCTTCATAGCCTGTTCCAGGCGTTAGTGCGAAATGTTGGGGAAGGCGCGAAGAAAAGTGAGGGAAAAAAAGCGGGAAGATTGGGAAGAGGAAGCGTCTCCCCGCATTTTTTTCGCTCGCATTTCTTCGCGCCATCCCAACTATTAGCGCTTTTCCCACTATCTGAACGCCTGGAACAGGCTAGAGTCTTCACAGCCAATAACATCATGGCTCACAACAACGAGAGACTAAGAAATACTCGACACACTTGACGATACACGTGAGTATCCACTTGCCTCGAAAGATGACTTTTGCTCAGGTTGTTGAAACTTCATTCAGTTCTTTTCAGAACTTAACTCACCGGGACTATCGCACTCGACAGACAAATGGTTCATTTGTAAACTGCTGCTGTTTAACCACAGCATTTTTTATTGTAGGCTATGATGGTTAGTTTTCTTCCTATTCTGGGACCTGTTATCAGTCTTGGTCACATGTGTCTTCTCTATTCACTGTACACTTTTGAATACAAGTGGGTGAATATGGGTGAGTAAAGTTTAAAGGGGTTAGTTACTATAGAAACGGTCATGCTTTAGCGCATTGACATAACGATAATATTATGATAACATGAAGTCGGACCGTGTTATAAAATAGGCAGGCCACGGTGAAACTGCGATATCATGGAATCTCTCGCTATCAAGAAAATAATTACACTAACTTTTTTCTAACAGTTTTTGAACTTTTTTCGAGTGAGGAAAGGGGGGAGGTGGGGAGTACGTAGGAAATCCGTGAGAAAAGGAGCAGGAACTGGAACAAAAAATCTCCTTCGAAAAATAGCCGTCTGATAGCACCTAAAATGTTTGTTGTTGTAGGATGGACAGCTCCTAAGCGACTTTCTTATGTGGAAAGTAACTGGCCTTATTTTGTGGGCTTTGGACTTCCGCTCGCTGTTCTGACGTCACTTCCGCCTTCCTTTATTATCAGGTCAGTCTAAAAGTGAAGGCAAGTCGCAGAATCGCACGCGCCAATAATTTGATGTTAAGCTGCCTTTATGCGGACAAACTTAAGTTGGAAAATTTATGTTGCAAACTTCAAAAAGTTGGCAAACTCGTGTTTTTTTTTACGTGACAAATTTCCAGAAACCTCAACCTCATTGTCAGGCCGGGACGCCGAATCTCGTGACAAGTGCGCGGGTTTTGATTCGCGGATCGCTGAAAGTGAACAACGTGTGTTTGACAAACATTCGCCAAATTAGTTCGCCAACTCAAAAAAGTTGAGGAGAGTTTTGAATAGAAACTGAGTTCTATTTGTCGCCAACAGTTTGCTAACATGTTTGTCAACTGTTGATGTCACGTTCACACACGCCTACTTCATTTTGCTAACATAAGTTTATCGCGTGAAGGCGGCTTTGGGGCGATTGGATGCAGTTTGGGCGAGGTGCGCGGGCGGGGTGACATGGGAAGGGTTGAGTGAATGCACTTCACTTCACTGGTATCCAAGCTCTTCTCCCGTAAAATAAAACTGTTAGCAACTGGGTACGAGTCTAGGTAAGTCTACTATTGCAATTGTTTGTAAAAACTATTTGTGGTCGTGCTATTTATTTGTTGTTTCATTTGTCTTCGCAGTGGCTGTGTGTTCGCCATACTGTTTCCCCTTTTCATCATTAGTGGAAATGAAGCAAAAGTAGAAGAAACAAAGTGAGTTATTTAGCTGTTACTTTTTCAGAGCTTATGGCCAATTATATTTATATTCATCCTATTTTACGTTAGATAAGGGTAGCAAGCCGTTACATTGTTTTCTAAAACTCCTAATAATTCATGACGAGAACACACTACCGTGAAGAAGGTTTGGATACCCGGTCTTAATTTGCATAAATTTTGGTGATTTTATTCCTTCATTTTCTTTGCATTTAATAATCAGTTTGAGAAGCTGTATTAAACACTTTAAAGAGTGTTTCATCAGGTATTCAAACACCTTGAAGTGGATTAAAAAGAAAACTCGGCTGCGCCTCGTTTTTCAACCCACTTCTCGGTGTTTGGATATCCTGATGAAACACTCTTCCTCGTATTTCATATAGTACATATTTGTGAGCATCTATCACATTATTTGAAACGTTAGATTGAACTAAATAGCTTTTATTGGTTTTGAGTGCGCCACTTTCGGGGATCGGTACCGGGTTTAATACTGAAAGGATAACATATTAACGTTTACTTTCGGACATCTTAGTTTTTTCGTTATTTCTATCACAACCGAATTTCAAGTAGTATATTTCGGCAATTCGCAACGGCGATTTTTAGCACAACATTGTTGCGCGGAGAGTTAATGCCGTGTAACATGGGCGCGGGTTGGATTTTCAGCGTACTTTTGTGTTGCCAACACGTTGCGAGTTTTTGAGTCAGCTTCAACCGCTTACAAGATGTTGAAATCGGTTAAGTTCATATGCCGCCATTTATTACACTTAAAAACATTCATAATGTCCACAGACAATAGACGATATTCGTATTCTCGGTATTGAACTGGAACTAGCTTGCAGACGAGGCTCATGCGGAGCATTCTTTTCACATGCAAATATTTTTAATGATATTCCCCCGCATGAACCTCCATTGCAAGCTAGTTCCAGTTCAATACCGAGAATACGAATATTGTCTATTGATATCCGTAGCTTTTTTTTCTCTTTTTCTCTTTTGCAGTCAGATACCTGTGCGGATATTTTCCTTTGTAATTTGGTTGACCAACAAAGTATTCACGAGGCGACCTAATAGGGCCCAGGCCTCTGGCCCCGAATCTACGGAGGGTACGTGATGGTCCGCAAAGATTTTTGCTCATCACCAGGCTACTACTCCAACACTTCAGGAAGTTTACCGGGCTAATTAAACCCGGGGTTGAACTCGGGTTAAACTCATTTGGAACTAATGGACTGAGGGAATGACGTTTTTATTGCCCAGCTTGGTCAAATGCCCGGAAATTTGTCACAAACGTCAGTGTTGAAAACGATATCCTATTTGCATTTTTTGTAGAATGTTGAAGAAGAGGTTTTTATTATTTTCTTAAAATGACTATCAGCATTGCTAGCTTTCTCCCATTTTAAATTTATTCTCCCTGTTTATAATCTAGTCATCAGTGCAAGATAAATTTGTAAAATTGCTTCCTATCAGTTTGAGTAAATTCAATTTAAAGTTTCCTTTTAAACTTTGTCCTGTTTTCACAGATCACTTGCTTTATCCGTTTCATCATGTAAGATTCTTTGTCACCAGTCTAAGGGCGGCCTTGGCGGAACTACCGGAAGTGACGTCAGTAGCTGTAACCTTGATCTCAGTTCCGCCAAAGTATACATTCAGTTCTATGTTCCGGTGCAGTCCTTTGGTAACATCAGGACTAATGATTTGAAAGGCAACATTCTCTGCCACAACACCTGGGTCGGTGACAAACTGTGCTTTTTTATTGTGTGTACTGAAGAAACGCAACGAGGCAGTCGTCTGCTCGGGATGAACGGGTGAAAAGAAAAACGATCTTTTTTCCCCGAGTTTTATCTGTTCATCTTCTTTTACCAGAACATCAAAGATGTCCTCGCAGTAGGTGACGCCGCAAATTTCGCTTTTTTTCTCTTCTGGGTGTGTGCTGGCGTCGAAAGCTTCATTGATATCAATGCCATATGTCTTGGCCATTACTCGTGTTGTAAGCAAGTCTGGGGTCTGCGCAAACATCACCGCTCCTTTGATTATTGCGAGTTCGGCATCGCGGGGGGTCAAGACTCTCTTGTCTGGGAAGGCCTGGGTTATAGCTTTTCTCAGAGGAAGTGCTTGGGAAAAACCACCGACCAGAAACATTGTGTTAACATTTGCGTCTTCAAGTTGCTTCAAAAGAGATTTGATAACGTCTACAGTTTTTTGCACAACGGGCTCAAAAAATCGGCTTATCTCATCCAGGCTGAGACTCAAGTAGCCATTACTGACGCTCACTTCGTTGTTTTTGTAATGAATCTTGAGTCGTTCGTTGATGTTTTCATCGTTTCCTACCTCGCGAGAATAAGCGTTAACAAAGTTAAACGGTAAAACAATGCTGACTTCATCGCTGTCCACCCCTTGTTCAGCTCGCTTCTGAATTTCGAAGTCGTTCATGATTTTCTGCCAGTCGTTTGGGAACTCTCTTCTGAACTTGTTAATGAAGTCTTCGCCGAACACTGTAATGAGCATGCGCTGGAATTCCCTATCCACGTGCATCCCTCCCAGGTGGCCACCCGCTGGACAGTGAATCTCGCGGATCGTGCCGCCCTCTTGGATTTCATGCACTGTTATGTCCAACGTACCACCTGAAATGAGACAAGTTACTTGTTATTATATAATGAATTTATTTATTTTAGAGAATTATTCTTCAGGGTAATTTTCTCGTCAGCTTGAAGCCTTCGACGCAGGCGCATTGCATGTTGAAACGAAACGAAGACATTCATCATGTTTTACGCGACAAAATACAAATTGAACATGGGTACGAGGCTGCTTATGGGCTTCCTCGATTTTAGGATACATGCGTAATTCAACCGTTTTCTGTCGAATAATCGCGTTCGAATTTCGTGTTGGTTGTCCTGTGGTTTATGTGCAGTAAAATTTGAGATTTTTTGGTGGCCGATCTTCCAAATGGCCGCCCCTATTGTTTTTTTTTTTCAGGGGCTCATTTCCGCCGGAAATTCCTTCGAACGCGTCTCCATAACCTGTGATTACTGCTAGAAATTATTTGTTAGCTTTGATACTGCGTTCGTATGTTGAGCTAAATCTTGGATGAAAAAAAAAAATAATAATCCAACTAACCAATAAGAGCGAGCATGAATCGAATGCATTTTTTCCCGCGCTTATCCCACATCTTATACCAAGCGCTTAACCCCGTCACCCCCAGAGTCAATTATGGAGACATGTAGTGTAGTTCTAACTTTTGAGTCTGGATGAAATCCTATGGTGTGAGCATTGAAATGAAACCTATTCAGCAGTACTTTTGCATGGTACCATTTGTTCTAACTTTTGAGTCTGTTGATGAAATCCTATGGTGTGAGCATTCAAATGAAACCTCTTCAGCAGTACTTTTGCATGGTACCATTTGTTCTAACTTTTGAGTCTGTTGATGAAATCCTATGGTGTGAGCATTCAAATGAAACCTCTTCAGCAGTACTTTTGCATGGGACCATTTGTTTTTCAATATTTTACAGAAAGAATTTTGGATTTTTCTTGAATTTTGATATTTAGCAGTCTTGGGAGTTAAAGGGTTAAAATTATAGAACAAGGTACATAACACTTCTGACCTCCGTTGTCAATGACTATGTAAGAAGCAAGGCCCTCATTCACTTGCTCATCTCCAGTCTCCCCGAGGAAGTCCTTCATTTGAAGCGTTCTGCAGTAAAACGAGGCTGCCTCGGGCTCAAGAGCGATAAGAAGCTGATCCGGGTCATCTGGCGATGCTAATCCCGCCTGCAGAAAAAAAAAGAAACATTACATATAGGAAGCTTTTACACAGTTATGGTCAACCTACAAGGTTCCTGCACTCAGTCCACCCAAGGCCTTTTGACGACCCAATTTTCCTATGTCCACAATGGCACTGCTCGCCCAAGTTGAATTTGATCAGTTTTGCCTTTTATGTAAAATGTACTGCCCGCTGGTAAGACATTGATAACTTATCAATACATAAGTGTATTCCTAATGACGGGCGTTCCCTCCCTTCAAACTTGGTGTGCGTTTCTCAGAAGACCTGAAAACATTGGGAGACTCGCTCAATTTTTAGCGCTAATTTTTGACGTCAATGAATGGCATTCGGCCGCTATGTGACCTTTTCTTTTCAGACCCTTTACTCACACTTTATGCTCAAGAACTGTAGTAAGTCTAGACTATACGACGGCACCTTTTCTCTGATAATGCTACCTTGATTATTGATTACAGCGGTTTTCACTTGAATGTATGAACACTCAAACCAAAGTAATTACTCTGGCCAATCACAACAGACAGACAATCTAATGAACCAATCAGAACTCGAAACAAATGCATGTAGCCGGCGCCAAGCGCTGGAAAACGCGTGCGAGCAAGTTACGATTGGTTTTTTGATTACTTCTGATTGGTTGAGAAAGTGGCACGAGATGTTTTAGCCAATCACAAAGCGTAGCAAAACAAAACTAAAGCAACTGCGAAATTACTTTCGACACTCAATTGAAAACCACTCTAACGCTAGCTCGATTATCAGTTTGATAGGCGAGTGAGTGATATACCTTGAATATCAGTTTGATTATTATCTTATATGCGATATAGACGAGTGAGTGATATACCTTGTAGGCTGCTTCCCTCATAAATTCTTTAGCAGTCGGCTCCCAAATGGCGGGAACAGTCACCACCCACTGTACGTCACGTGATTCGTATGTCTTGCCCCGCTGACCGCTGGCGTTAACGCACTCCATTGCTTTGTCACCAAGATAAGCTAAACACACTGAGAACAAGTCCAATGCTTTGACTACTGCTCCGTTTGAGGCCATCAGGCTTGTATCCTTAGAAAGATCCTGTGCACAAATAAAAGAACATTGCATTTTGCGGCAGCTCTTACAAGGTCTTCTCTGATTTGCTGAGAAAACAATAGAACAAACAACACAACAATATAATGGACCCCAGCCCTGAAAACAATAGAGCTGCGTGATACCCAGGTCCAATGAAATTAAAGAGCTGCGTGGTATCTGCGTTTTGCTGCGCAACATTGGTAGACACAACAACTCGCTTTATATATCACAAGTGCGTGGGAAAATGACTCTTTACTTCTAGATCTTGCCCTGGTGGCATTTATTTTATTTTCAAGAGCATTATATTTCACGCAGACTAAAAATAGCTAAACTTTAATTAAAAATTTCGCAACAGGAACTTTTTTGCGATACCATACGCTTCATGTGCATTATGTTTTGCTATTTTTTTACTTGTAGGGTGGGGGGGGAGGGGGGGGGGGCAATAAAAACACATTTTTAGCTTCAGTCGATTAGCCTTGCATTTTGTTTAAAGTTTTCAGGATTTCTGATTAAAGTATAACGCGTTTTACGTTTTTATCAGCCATTTCAAATAGGGGGCAAACATGGTACAAAAAATAGTGTCGGTATGGGAATCATGCAAATGTAGAATAATGTCCGTTGATATTGGAAAGAATATGCTTATAATCCCAGTTGTTCAGTCAGCCTTGCTTTATTAGTTACTTCGTATTTATAAATATATGTAGAATCATGCATACCAATTCTCAGAGTTATTAAGTCTCTTTTCCCGATAATTTGATAAATGATGGTTTGATTTGCTTTACATATTCAATATCGACAGACAACTGCTAAATTTACCTTTCTGACCCATTCAAATGAAAACTAATGAGCGGTGCTTTCCTGAGGTCCCCCTGAGGTATTGTTTATTATGTTGTACAGTGGTTCTGACAGTCATGGAGGCGCGGTGGCGTAGTAGAGGCGCGGTAACGTAGTGGAGGTGGTGCAGTGGTACCTCGGACACTTTTTGAGAATTATATAATGTCGACACTTAGAATTTTATTTTCAATAATTTTTTAAGTGTAAAAAAGAAAATCTAAAATCCCCACACAGGATTGAACCTGTGACCAGTTACTCTGTTATAAGTCTCAATAAAGCGTCCGAGGTGGTCCAGGCCGTTGTTATCTAAGGTCTTCCGCAGTGGTTAGCGCTTTACACCTCCAACCCATCGTGTTGCTTCCTTAGACAAGAAACTTTGCTCAATTTTGTCTCTCTCTCTACCCAGTGGCTACACGCGTGACAAATTTTGGTGACAAAATGTTGCAACAAAGACCGCACGAGGCTGGATTGGTAATTAAGCCTGAGCCTCGCTTTAGTTCTTAAATCTTATTGGCTAGATACCCTTTTGTCGCGTCGCAAGTGCAAGAAAAAAGTTGCAGGGCGGCTACACGAGCGACAATGTCCGCGATTTTTTTCAGCTCTCGCGTCGCGTGTTCATGAATAGCTACACGTGCGATTTTTACCGGGCGCTGGCGATGAGACAATTTTTTAAAAAATCGCATGACCTGTACAAGCAAAAAATCGCACGTGTAGCCGCGGCTTAACAGTAGTTCTAACGTTTCGGTCTCTGAGTCTGTGGATGAAATCCTAAAGTGTGACCATTCAAATGAAAGCTACTGAGCAGTATTTTCCTGTGGTGCTGTTTATTATGCTGTACAAGGTGGTTCTAACTTTTGAGTCTGTGTATGAAATCCTAAAGTGTGACTATTCAAATGAAATAAAGCTACTGAGCAGTACTTTCCTGTGGTGCTGTTTATTATGCTGTACAAGGTGGTTCTAACTTTTGAGTCTGTGGATGAAATCCTAAAGTGTGACTATTCAAATGAAATAAAGCTACTGAGCAGTACTTTCCCGTGGTGCTGTTTATTATGCTGTGCAAGGTGGTTTTAACTTGTGAGTCTGTGGATAAATTACTAGCGTGTGACCATTAAAATCAGTTGTCAAATGAACGCTATCGAGCAGTACTTTCCCGTGGTGTTGTTTATTATGCTGTACAAAATGGTTCCGTAAATTTGACTTCCTAGAGTGCGACCATTCAAATGAAAGCTATTGAGCAGTACTTTGTTTATACAAGCTTTTGACGGGTTATTTACCAGTCCCTCATCACATAGCAAAGTCTATGCAAATTGTAAATCTACCGTTTTTAACTCGTCAAATTAGTTGTTGTGTGGATACCAATCCCCGGCCGAGCCCAGTCACCTCTTCACGTTTTTTAAAACGCCTAAAAAATAGTTTCGGTCATTTGAGACAAGGTCATTTGAGACAAGGTCACAGACGCATTCATCACCTCTTTAATTAAATAAATCGGCAGGAATTTGTGCAAAACAATAAATGGTTGAATGAAAAATAAAGGAAAGCAATTATGTTTTTCATTTACTAATTTATCTTGTTCATGTGGTGTATCCTGCAGAGAATTTAAATTAGTGTGCTCGACTGTGCGATCATCGCTCTCTATTTGTTTAATAAACAGTAGAGAAGCAACAGGTAGAAAACTAATTATAAATTCATTATCAAAAGCCGTAATTAATGTTTTCTTTCGTTAATAGCATATTTACGCTATATAGGACAATGGCCAAGACAACACACCAGCACAATCTAAAAAAACCCGGGGGTAAACCTTAAAATTTTAGTGGGTGTGTGTGACGCGGTTCTTATCACTCATTTTCATAACTAACCTTTTAAATGAAACGAAATGGTGAAAACGACACCCATTTTCAGACGAGAAGGCAAAACAATCCCATTTCAGCCCCAAAGCGTCAAATAAATTCTATACCGATTTTTATACCCGCACATACCTCTATAGCTTATACAGGGGAGTACCCCCCCCCCCCCTTCCCCTTGGCTCAATCTTCTCTCGGCATTCCTGTTAACACAATCTTTCACATATCGTATATAAAACCTGGACACTCATCAAATCTGAAAATGTTTTGTGGCTGATGATTGTATTTTATTAGAACGGAAAAATATGAATATCCGAGGTTGTTTCAAAAACGAGAATTTCCCAACGCTTAGAGAAAATATCGAGAGAAAAATAAAACAATAACGGAAAATAGGATTTTGACAGACAGACAGACAACACACGCAAACAGCAGCAAACAGTCCTACCCACCTTTGTATTGTAAAGAACCAGTTTGAATCTTTCAAAATAAATGAAATCCTTGTTGTTTCCCTTCGCGAGCTGTTTGGCGTATGTTTCCACAGCGGCGTGCCCAAATTTACACAAGCTTCCATCGGGATTCAACAGAACGCAAGTTGGAGTTTTGTAGAAACTAAAACCTTGCCCTCGGCCCCAGCCACGGAAAACTTGGATCCCTGATTCTCCTAAAACATTGGCTTCAGCGAAACCAAACCCGGAGTATGTTGTGCCGAAGTCAATTGCTACCGTTACTAAACGATTTTGCTTCTCCATAACTAATGGATCGTGGCTGAATTCTGGCGAAGTGACTGACAGTGTTGAGCTAGAATCGTCTTCAAGATTTTTTAGACGTCTGATGTGCTGTTATCGTAAAAGCGATCAAAAATTTAATTGGATAAAATGTTATTTGTCTGTCACTTCTGTGTTATGAGACCAAGGCAATTGTCTCTACTCTGAAAGTCACTCCCTCGTGGAAACGGTGAAGGAGGCTCTAGAATGTTTTTGATTGATAGTGTTAATTGATGTGAAATCAACAACAGACTGTCAAGTCTATTGTTGCAAGGTCGCGACGCCTGGGGGGCGGTGTGATACCAGCCTAATTTAGGCTCGTCACGCACTCCTCCCAACTTGGAGCAGTGCGTGACGAGCCTAAAGAAGGGCTTTCGGCTCGATTACCGGCCGCTTTTCTGGAAGTTAGCGGCGGAATTCGAGCCTAAGGAGGCTGGTGTGAAGAACCCCTCGAACCATTTTTTGGTAAGAATGAAACAAAAATATGAACACGCTGTTTTCTATTGTTATTCTGTGCTTATTTTAATGGTTCAGGCTTGAGCCGTTTGACTTATGGACTCATGAATATTGAAACTAATTGTTAAAAGGTACATGTATTATTTCTTCGAGGTACTGTTCAACCTGCTCCAGACCTTAGATATTGAGGAGCTGGCTGGCTCTTTCGTACCATGCTGGAAATAGGAGACACCTGCGCATTGGCTCGCTCCATCGCTACCTCCCTCTCAGGCGTGCCTCTTTCAGTTCTAGCACGGTGCGCATTGAGGTGTGGGACCAATGCACCACACTCGGTGGATCCTTCCCATGGCGCCCCGCGCACCCTGTTTCCCCGCACTGGACAGCGGCTGGGGACGGCGGATTTTTCAAGCTGATATGAACCTGTGGAACAAGCGAGCGTCTTTCAACATTCAGGTCTAAATCTGGAAGTTCGGTTCTGTGATTCGTTCTTTACGATAGGGTTTGGAATGGAAGAGCCTTCAATAGACACAATATGTGAAAAGTCATTTTATTTATACAATCATTTTCTCTCTTCTATCCCTTCTTTACAGCTCTTCAATTTTCCTTCAAATTCAGGTAGAATCCCCCTTTAAAAAAACAGGGCAACCATTTTGCTGTCACAGGCAACCTAGATCTATGTAGTGCATGAGTTTGGTTCGTTTTTTTTAACCAATCAAAGTGAGTACCCAGATTAGGTCAATTAACGTCATCAGTTAAGAATTTTGGAAGTCGTTTCTCAGTTCCGTGGAAAAAACGAAACAACGCAAATATTTGTCCTGTCGTATAGGGGGGAGGGGGGGGGGGTCCCGGGGGAGGACCGGCGTAATTCGACATTAAATTCCTATTTACTCGCAGAGTTAATGAATAAGTAGGCAGCTACGGTAATATGATAATTTTTGCAGATTATGCACTTGTCTAAATGACCAGTTTTTCACCCTAACTAATTACCATCAGATAAAGAACGAAGACCTGAGAAACTGGACACAAGAAACGAAAATACGTAAGAGCTTCTGTTTCTTTCTGAATTAGGTCCCCAACATCATGCATGGTGCTTTGAGTAGAGACACTAAAACAAGCGTAGCGATGTTAAATAAAAAAAAAATTAGAACAAGCAGCTATAGTCAAAGCTCCTTGAGTGGACACTCTCGTAAGCGGACAGCTCTACTTACGGCCGCCTTGACAAAACCCCGTTTGAATTCTCCTCTTATGAGAATCATTTCCGTAAGCGGACAGCTACCCCGGGGGTGGGGGGGGGGGGTACTCAACAAAGTATTGTACGGGGATGCTCCGCCCCATTATACTACATTATATACCATTATACCGCTACAGGTACGGACGCTTTATCTGCTTCCAGAGGGTATACGCTTACGGGAGCCTCAACTGTAGTTTTTCTTCAAATAAAGGTATTAAATTATTGCTAAAGAACTCCTCTGATTATACACTGCACAAATGTAAAACGTTTTCTGGCAAAACAATCAACGATCGTATGTATTAGTAGAAAGTAGTAACGAAACGAAAAGTGTAAAAAAAATTCCAAAAATTTGGATATTTAAAAAAATAGACCTTTTTTAAACACTCTGACCAGTAGCAATTTATTCGTTAAATTAATTAATCGTGGAAAAAATGATCTCCTAAAATTTATTGCAAACGATGTCCAAAAATAGACTGTGTCGATTATACTGACGACAAAAAACAAATACAAATAACTGAGTTGTGACTTGCTTCACTGAAAAAAATATAGAATGTATACAATCACTAAAGTCTGTTTTATCTTTTTGAAAGCGACGTACGTCGTCACGCAACGCCTAGATAAAAACGTTACGTTACTATCTAAATAACGACTGCGAAATATACGTGTGGCAAGTAGAGGTTGCGCGTTGATCCACAACACACACCTCAATCATCACACAACGCCTGGAAAGAAGCATTGCGTGACATGATGTGACAACCTAAAGAATGAAAAATGTGTGTAAATAGGCCATTTGCACGATGACGTCATTTGACTACTACTACCAGAATTCATTTCGTTTTTCCTTTCTTATTTAAATTTTGTAATCCCAGTGCGGTTTAAATAACAATAGCCCTAATTTGCACTACAAAACAAAAAACTGAAGGATTCTGGTAGTAGTAGTCAAATGACGTCATCGTGCAAATGGCCTATTATAAAATTTTCGTAAATATTTATATAGGGGCTAACTAGTAAACGTGACTGTTCGTCTTGTGCTGGTTTTACGTCCATTGCTCGTGTGATGTTCAACACCACCAATGGAATGCTGATTCGTGACCAAAGTTAAGGCCGAACCCAACAGAAGCTGAAAGTCCGAACACTCGTTACTCGGCAGCTGAAATACGACTGTTGTGACGGACGCTCGGCCGTCTCCAGTATGCTCTTGACTAACAGGCGCCAAGACAGGGCGATCTCTGACGTCTCGCAGCCTAAGCTGGGTCTGTCGAGTCGCTGAGGGGTCACGCTTGACACGCCAGCAACTGGGCTGCGGTTTGGTCATTTGGTGGAGGAAAGAGTAGGTAGCAAACGGACGGCTTCTCATTGTCTCCAACTGCAATTCGCGGACTTCTATCACTCTTCTTCTAGCGTGGTACTGTTTGATCTTCCAGCCGAACACGCTGATTGACACCACAAGAAAGAATGCGGAGAAGAAGACGGAGAAAAACACAAACAGGTCAATCTGGGACAAGTCCTGTCTGAAGTACACCAGACCTGAAGTGCCCGCCTTATCACGGCCAACAAACACCATGTAGAACCTAGTGAGTAAAATAAACACTTAATTTTAAAGGTGCCCCGCTTTGTGATTGGTTAATTTTTCTCGCGCCACCATATCAACCAATCAGAAGTAAAACTAAAACCAACCGTTGTCTGCTCGCATGAGTTTTCCCGCGTTTGGCAGCAGCTACCAAAGTAATTACTCTGACCAATCGCAACAGACGCAGACAATCCAATGAACCAATCAGAACTCGAAGCAAATACATGTAACCAGCGCCAAGCGCAGGAAAGTGCGAGTGAGCAAGCTACAATAAATTGGTTTTAATTTGGTTTTATTCTGATTGGTCGAGAAAGTGGCGCGAGATTTTTTAACCAATCACAAAGCGAAGCAGTGCAAAACCAAAACAATCGCGAAATTTCTTTCTCAAACTCATTAATAATTCATGACGGGAACACAAAGGAAATCACTACCGTGAAGGAGGTTTTGAAATCGTTTCTTAATTTGCATAGATTTTGGCGATTTTATTCCTTCGTTTTCTCGGCATTTAACGATCAGTTTGAGAAGCTATTGTGGGCGGCACGGTGGTCTAGTGGTTAGCGCGTCGGACTTTCAACCTGAAGGTCGGTGGTTCGGTGCCTGGTCTCTGCCGTCGTGTTGTTTCCTTAGACAAGAAACTTTACTCCACACTGTCTCTCTCCACCCAGGTGTATAAATGGGTACCGGCGACAAAATGCTGGGGGTAACCCTGCGATGGACTAGCATCCCATCCAGGGGGGAGTAGCAATATTCCTAGTTGCTTCATGCTACAGAAACCGGGTTAAGCTCCGGCCGTGTGGGCCATCGTGGCTCGTGTGCGACTTTACCTTGAGAAGCTATATCAAACACTCGAAACAGTGTTTCATCAGATTTCCAAACACCTTGAAGTGGTTTAAAAAAACTCGGCTGCGCCTCGTTTTTCCAATCCACTTCTCGGTGTTTGGAAATCTGATGAAACACTGTTCCTCGTGTTTGATATATTACTTCGACACGTAATTGAAAACTGCTGTTATCTATGGACTAACCTTGTATCTCGAAGGTGGTGCTCACTATGTGGGAAAGTGAGTATAAGACGGTTCCGAACCTGGCGCACAATAAGCGCTCTGTGTCTGTCGTTATACGAAGTGAACGTGTTAAGATGGATGTTTGATGCTTTAACTTCGTCCACTATGTTACTGCTGAATTCGTCCTCTGTGCTTCTCCTTTTTCTTTTGCTGGTAAAAAAAGCCGATAGAAAGCGAAAATTAATAAAGTACAACACGCATACACAGCTACTAACTAAAGAACTTTAAACAGCCTAAACTCTAGGGATAACACCGATATTTCCGGGGTATATTTTGATGTTAACTAACAGGGAAATTCATAAAACTTTGAATAGTCGTATCCCTGCCTAGGGGCAGTTCTGGGGATATGCTCATGGGCATCTTCAAGAGTATCTCACGAAGTTGGTACCTTGGGTATGTACCAAGGGGTATGTCCAAGGGTTATATCACGGAGTAGGCCTGTATGAAACTGTGCTCCATCATGCGTACGCCAGGAGGAATGTCCCTTATAATTCCCAGGGTATGTTCGGTATAATTCCCATGGGTATATTTCGGGGTAAACCAAGAGGAAAATGGGTATCATCAGGTATATGCCGAGGGGTTAACGCCAGCGGAATTTCTAGGGGTATGTTGATAAATATGCGAAACTCTGTTTATAAACTAAGGTGCATTATCATTTCAAAATGAAATTTGGGATTTTTCTTGAATTCTGATTTTTGGCACTCTTGGGAGTCAAAGAGTTAAGATGAATACAACTTTACACCCGCAATGCACATTCGCGTGAAGGGAAACCTTTGCTAATTATTATATAAACATATAAATAAATAAATAGAGCAATTTCTCCGGCCAAAAACAACTTACCCCGAGAAATTATCTAGGCTTCTTATAAGCACTTCATGATGTCCGCTTGTTTGGTTGTACTTAATCGTGAACTCATCATTCTCATTTGTGACATACACGTCCACTTCACCGTTGAAAATATCAGCAGTCAGACGAATATTCACATTGGTAAACCTGGGATATATAGCGTAGAAGACAGTTTGTCCATACGGCAGTGGTTTGATGTCGGTGGCGTCGGTGGCCCCAGTTTTGTGACCGATTTTAAATTCTTGCATCATATTGATTTTTCTGTAACACTGTTGATTGTTCACAGGACTGCCCATGAAATTTTCTTTGCATTTGACACACTGTAACATTAAGATTTTGTTGTTAGCTTGATAACTGGTTTAGCGTGTCACGCTACCTTGCGTTACATATAAAGAGCTTTGTTGTTGCGGATGGACCATTTTATTTTTTAGGGGGGGGGGGGGTGGGAGGGTGTTTGCACAAATTTGTGCAGGGGAGCAAGGGTGGTGCAGTGGTGAGAGCACTCGCCTCCCACCAATGTGTCCCGGTTCGATTCCCCGCCCGCCGTCATATGTGGGTTGAGTTTGATGTTGGTTCTCTCCTTGCTCCGAGAGGTTTTTCTCCCGGTACTCCGGTTTTCCCCTCTCCTCAAAAACCAACACTTCCAAATTCCAATTAGATCTGGAAAGTGTCCACAATAAGTACTCACGTTCTAAATACTTTGACACTTAAATAAATTGATTTGAAATTGATTTGATATGGAACAATCTCGAAAAAAATTCTTGCGCAGTCTTAACACGGGAAAAAAAATTAATGCTCCGGAAAAAATCCCCATCAAAAATAAAATGGTCCATTCCTTAGCTTGATAACCTGACTACTCACCCTGACTAGCATTCCATTCAGCGGGCAGTAGTAATACTCCTAGTCACTTCAAAGTATATAAACCAGGTTACCCTGTGATGGACTAGCATCCCATCCAGGGGGGGTAGCAATACTCCTAGTCACTTCATAGTATATAAACCAGGTCACCCTGTGATGGACAACCATCCCATCCAGGGGGGATATTAGTAATACTCCTAGTCAGTTCATAGTATATAAACCAGGTCACCCTGTGATGGACTAGCATCTCATCCGGGGGGGGGGGGGGGGGAGTCGCAATACTCCTAGTTACCATCTATGGCTTGTGTGCGACTTTACCTTTTACCTGTACTCTTACAGGGTGTCTTAGCCAATAAAAATCGAGTCATTTTATTGAGTGTTGCTGTTTTGTAAGAATATAAACGTTACACAATCACGTACCTGATTTTTGTAGCAATCCGGTGAAGTGGGGCAATCTTCCTCAGTGTTGTTTCCACACTTACAAGAACCTGTTTTCTTATCGCATGTATCTGAATGTCCATTACATAAGCATCTAAAGAAAAACAACAAATCTGTTAGTCTGCAGTACTACAACCTCTCCTGAGACCACTCGCATCAGCGACCACTTTTACAAAATCCCGTTTGAACTAGTTATCAATCAAACGATGGACAGAGAAACCTGTATTAAGCGGACACCACCAATGGTGCCTAAATTTTCTTCCCTAATATTAAACAATGTATCAGAACCAGAATCAAGCGGCGGACACCCTGTATTAAGCAGACACCCTGTATTAAGCGGACACCCTGTATTAAGCAGACACCCTGTATTAAGCGGACATTCTGTATTAAGCAGACACCCTGTATTAACCAGACACCCTGTATTAAGCAGACACCCTGTATTAAGCAGACACCCTGTATTAAGCGGACACCCTGTATTAAGCAGACATCCTGTATTAAGCAGACACCCTGTATTAAGCAGACAACCTGTATTAAGTGGACACTAGCGAGGGTCCCGCGGGTGTCCGCTTAATACAGGTTTGACTGTATTAAAAAACTCCTGAGAAAGATGTAATGTTGACGAGCGTGGGACAAAGATGAAAATCTCGAGTCCCCTTCCGTGCACCAGTCGGATGCTCTAACCACTGAGCTACGAGAGACTCGTGCGGAGCCGGGTTCATAATGACATGTGTCCTGTGTACTGCTAAGATCAGCAATGTCAAAAGCGTCATGTGTGGTGTAATGAAATCCATGATAAGCGATCCTTATCATGAAATCTGGTTTGACTCATTTCTGAGTCAACCACCGTACATACAATCTCTTGTATTACGGATGACACAACTAAGGTGAAATCCTGATTTTTCAAACCTCCATGGGAAACGGAAATTGGTTAAAAAAAATCGGGTTTTCGAAAAATCGAAGGTGGTATTGACTGAAATCAAATCCATGGGAAACGAGTTTTGGTTCGAATAATCGGGAGTTTCGAAAAATCGAGTATTCGAAAAATCGGAATTCCACTGTATAACAATTTCATTTTTAACTCGTGACTCATTTTTGAACGAGTTATAGCAGACGGGGACAAATATGCAAATTTTCACTCCTTCGCTAGCTACTACAGGTACAGAACGTGTCCCGGTACATTATGTGTCAAGTACACTTGCTTCTTACAACAGGTACTCGGTACAATTTGTGTCCTCATACATAACGCACCTACCCTTTTCTTGGTAATTCCGCTGACCAGTACATAAGGCTTGCGCATATATTTTGCCTGTTCGAAATGCGATAGGTAATGGCCACCTGCCTTACCCATGGGGCCACCGTTTGAGGGAGGGGAGGGTGGGGAGCAAAACGCGTAGGAGAGGGGAGGATATGAAGGTTGTTTCCTATTCACGAGATGGCTCGTAGAAGCCTTTGATTTGTTTTCGTAAAGACAACATGGAGAGTCGCCATAATAAAACGAGTATGGAAGTTAAGTCTATCTTTTTTTACGTACTAACCTCGTGCAGGCATCGTCAAGAAGGAAGAACCCAGAAATGCAGGAATCGCACTTGACGCCATTGCTGTTGTTCTTGCACAAACATTCCTCCTCGCGTTCAATCCTGTATGGACCGCGCATTAACCACCGCTTTACCTATACAAAAAGGTATACTACTTTAACAAGTCGACAAACATCAGGTGCGTATAATTGTTTTACTCCTTGACTTCCAAGAGTGTCAACAATCAAAATTTAAGAAAAATCCCGAATTTGATGTTGTAAACTATTGAAAAACAAATGGTACAATGCAAAAGTACTGCCGAAGAGGTTTCATTTGAATGGTCACACCATACGATTTCATCCACAGACTTAAAAGTTAGAACAAATGGTACCATCCAAAAGTACTGCTGAAGAGGTTTCATTTGAATGGTCACACCATAGGATTTCATCAACAGACTCAAAAGTTAGAACAAATGGTACCATGCAAAAGTACTGCTGAAGAGGTTTCATTTGAATGGTCACACCATAGGATTTATGTCTCCATAATTGACTCTGGGAGGGAAAGGGTTAAAAAATCCACGCTGTTTTTGCTGTTTCTGTTACAGAAATAACGCTTCGCAGATTTCTCTAACGACGCTTGCAAATTTGTGCTCTGACGAAGGCAGCAATGCCGAAACGTCGGCTCTCTCTCTCTCTAACAGAAACAGCAAAAACAGTGTGTAGGAAAGGTATTTTAACAAACATCATGTGCATCATGTGCATCCCTTGTCCCTGTTACCTATTCAAATTACCGAACTTGTATCCCTTATTTCTGATATTAACTGTGTTTGTTTTGGAAACGTGTGTTTTTTAACACTTAAGAAATCGCCAAAAATACCCCCCTCCCAAAAAAAAAAAAAAAAAAAACAGAAAATAAGGTTAAACAACATGGCAGTAATTTCGAGAGTTTTCATTTCATTTTCATCAGCTTTAAAGGGTAATTTTCGCTTTGAGTAAGGTAAGCTTGATAGCCAATACAGCAATTAGTAAAAGCACAAAACACCAATCAAACAGACAGTGGTAAGCCTGTGGTTACATTTTGAACACTTGGGGGTAGTGAATTGTTAATCATTTTACATATTGATTTAACGAGTATATATTTTGTAACTTATCTCTGAAAAGCCCTTTTGGGGCAAGATTAAAGTTTGTATGTTTATGTTTATAAACTGTACAAGGATCTGTGTACCTCGGAAGGCTCAAAGGAGAAGTTTCTTGAGCGTCCATATTCCAGCTGTGTTGAGTTCATACATACATCTGCTCTGTGACTGCAAGCATTGTAACAAGAAACGCAGCTGCCGTTGTTTCTAGCATCTCCAACATACAAAGGCTCACAGAACTCACAACTTCCTCCCTGAATAAATAAAATCGGCACAGTTTAACTATAGGTTTGTTACAGTTGTATAGGTGAATATTTCTTTACAATTATTCCCTATTAGCATATGCACCTTATTTTCTAACAGTATGTCACAACTGCTAAAGGCAGTTGTGACATACAAGAAAAGTGTTGCGTGAAACTGCTTATGGCAGTTGTGACATACAAGAAAAGTGTTGCGTGAAAGTGCTTATGGCAGTTGTGACATACAAGAAAAGTGTTGCGTGAAAGTGCTTATGGCAGTTGTGACATACAAGAAAAGTGTTGCGTGAAAGTGCTTATGGCAGTTGTGACATACAAGAAAAGTGTTGCGTGAAAGTGCTTATGGCAGTTGTGACATACAAGAAAAGTGTTGCGTGAAAGTGCTTATGGCAGTCGTGGCATAAAAGAAGTGTTGCGTGACAATACATACCACGGTGTGGTTTCGGCAGTTGTGACAGAGATCCAGGTAAGTTTCATTAGCGCACTGACCATGTCCATTACACAGACACTTGACAGTACAGTTGGTAGACGTCCAACCAAAGTTACACATGCAGACTTCAGGACTCACACAGCGACCCTGGACACAACCTTTGGAACAGACTGGCTCACATGTGCTGAAAGAAAACAAAGCAGAGTGTCTTGCGTATGATAGGCTGCGTGTATATATAGTATTGCAGTTAGTGTGATGCCTATCGGCTTTACTGATTCAATAAAGTTGAAGTTGAAGTTGAACAGGGAGAGGGAGAGGCACGAAAAATGAGAGGGGAAGAAGGGAAGGAACGCCTGCTATAAGAACCAGGCTATTCGCATTACGCCCACCGATTTAATTATGTCAACTACCAATACGTTGACCAATCAGAAACTGGCGCGCGCTTTTAATTTTACGCATGGCTAATCTCACGTGGGAATTTACTATGTTTACCACCCAGCGAGAATTAGCCAATCAAAATTTTGCGTCCGCCAGCGTCCGCAGAAATGAACAAAAGGGGGTCTTTATTCCAGGCATCCTTTCCCTCTCTCCCCAGCACTCCTCTCCCCGATGCCTGCTACACAGGCAAGTGTATGAAGGATACAACACAAGGAAAAATCTAGTTTTAGCTAACCGCACAATGTGCAGACTAAATCAATGACTCAGTAAAAATCAAATACTGGGAGCACGAGTATGAAATTTCCTTAGCCATTTCACCCCCAAAAGGGCCAACATCATAATTACAGAAAACATCATCCACGAACTCAAAAGTTAGAACCGTGTTAGTCGACTGAAAAGTTGACTGTCTGAATAAAAGGGTTAATAAACAAGCAAACTCCATTCCTGGGTGTCCTGTCATTTCTACCTACCCTGGTTGTCCTGTGTCATCGTACCCTTGTTTGCAGACACACTTGAAGGCCTCCGGTGTGTCCACACACAACTGCGTGATAGGGTCACAATTGTGCCGTCCATTACTGCACTCATCCTCCAATGGACACAGAGTAGAGGCCCATACATGGGTCATATTAGTGTTCACATTGTTTGCTATACATGATGTGTTTAGAGGACCTTTTAGAGAAAAACAAAGCGAGAAGATAAACATAATTTAGCAGGGGCACTGTTTTTCCATATCATTTTAGCACTGTAAAATGCTTCACGCGGAAAACGACGTCTGTTTTCCGTGGGGAGCAGGGAAGTCGGAGACGGCTGCATGCAGGCTAAATACACTTTGAGCGTTTCGGTTCTTTTAGCTGAATATTTCAGAGGCAAAAAATTTTAGGGAAAGAAATCTTATTTCCCAAATTTACTAGCTGTTTCTCTTTTCCAAAAATCCTAGACCTTATTTCATACCCAAAACGACACCTTTTATCCTTCCGAATACAAAAGGCGTTAAATTTTCCGATGTTACGAAAGTTTGAGGCGACATTTTACAAAAGAAAGCCGAACACCTTCCGAACATTTTCCGAACACTTTTATCCTTCCGAATACAAAAGGCGTTAAATTTTCCGATCTTACGAAAGTTTAAGGCGACATTTTACAAAAGAAAGGCGAACAGCTTCCGAACATCTTCCGAACACTTTTATCCCTCCGAATACAAAAGGCGTTAAATTTTAGGATGTTACGAAAGTTTGAGGCAACATTTTACAAAAGAAAACTTTAGTTTTTTGACTTATTCATGTTTATTCCAAACAGCTTTTTCACCGAAACGATTTGTTGGCATGGCGACCACCTGAAAGCTTGGAAAGGCGGTAGAGAAGTGGTTACTAAGCAGTGGCGTTTCTATTACAGTGAATTGACTGAAACGACCCTGCCACTTGAAAGTTCTAATTTCTGCATAATTTCTGCAAATAACTGTTTAATCGCTACAAAGAGGCTGGCGATATAGTCGCGTCAAAGGGATTGACTTAGTCCTCAATTAGAGTTTATACTATTTACTATTTCTTTTTGTACGAAGATTATTATTCACGGCTGAAATGTACGTGGCAGTCTTGTTTTTGTTTTCTTGTTTCTCGATCCTCCATTCTCGCGTCTCAACATAAGAGTGTTGCAAGTTTCAAGATGCAAAGATCGAGGAGGGAGAAACGAGACTCGGGGATCAAGAAACGAGAAGCAAAGTCGACTAACATGTTACATTCCACTGACCTTGTAAGCCACCTTCAAAACACTGCCCTATACCAGCGATTCCTTGTTCAGCACACCAGCCGCAGTTATAGCTACTCATACACTGAGAGCACCGCTGATGACTGGCACAGCTACCCATACATCCTGCTACTGAACCACGGATAACTCGGCCACACCTCCCCGCCAGACACGTGATTGGCAGATAGGATGGGGAAAAACACTGGCCAAGAGTTTCACTCCAGACACACTCTTTCCAACCGCCATCTCCACCTGGAAAATAAGGGTCAAGGTGTTTTTTTCACGTTTTGGGATAAAAACTGTACTAAAATTAATTACATAAATCCTCCTAGAATACGAAAAGGAAGATTTCAAGTGAATTCTCTTACAGTAGTTTTCAATCGAGTGTCGTAAAACCAAAACCAAGGTAATCACTTTAGCCAATCACAACACAAGCAGACAATCCAATGACCAATCAGAACTCGAAGCAAATGCATGCAGCCGGCAAGCGCGGGAAAACCCGTGCGTGCACGTCATGATTGGTTTTAGTTTTACTTCTGACTGGTTGATAAAGTGCCACGTGACCTGTGAAAATGCCTTCCAGTTGGGGACAGTTTTCCCTCGGCTCACTTCGCTCGCTCCCTCGCTATCTTTCTTTTCTTTTCATTGCCTTTCTTTTCGCCCTATTCCCCGACCAGAAGGCATGTTAAAGTTTACTGCTGCTGCTGCTGCTGCTACTACTACTATGTTAATGCAAGATTAAAGCAATCACGAAATTACTTTCGGCACTCAATGTCCTCAATTGAAAACCGCTTTATAGTTCGGGCGTAAACCAAACATATAAAATGAATAAGAAGTCGACGACCTGGGATGAGCCAGCAGTCCATTCTGGAGGAATATCATTAATCTTAGTCACAGAACGCATACCTTTTGATGAGAGGCAAGTGATACAACTTGTATGCACTGTACACAGCTGCGGGCATGTGTCTGGTGGAGACTTAATTTTGATCTGATCAAGATCTTGTTGTCTTAACTGATTTGTGTAACAGTTCCAGCTATAGGCAAAGTCTGTAGGGTGGTAACCTAACTGCACCTCAGACAGCCATCTCAACTGTGGCGTCCACATACACTTGCCGAAACCACGGCAGATGGCGCAAGAAGTTGCCTCACAGTTATTTAAAAAACAGAGATTTGAGTCTTGATGGGTGTTTTGGTTTTGAGAGCATGGATTTACCACACTGCACGTTTCTGATGGTTTGATGCATTTCCCCCCTGAGTGACAGCCAACACACCACTGACAACTCGGCATGGAGTTTGGGTAAGGGAAGGACGCCAGACATGTACTGCAGGAGTAGAATGTGCTACAAGGACGATTGGATGGTGCAGAACAGTCTGTGCCATTGTGGAAAATAACCTGAAATTGAAAACAAAAAATCAATCAATGATTAAATCAACTTACAACGTATAAAACAGGCACTCAATCTGTCAATTGCGGCAGTACGCAGCTCTTACAAAGTCTTCTCTGATTTGCCGAGAAAACAATAGAACATACAACACAAAAACAGACCCTAGCCCTGAAAACAATAGAGCTGCGTGATACCCAGGTCCAACGAAATTAGAGCTTGTTAAGAACTGCGTGGTATCTGTGTCAATTAGCCAATTAAACTGAACTTGCACTCAGGCCACATGAAGCCCACATGTAAAGCAAGCCACAGGTACCCCAAGGAAAAGCTGTCTGGAAGTGAAGGGTTTATCAGCAAAAGCTCATTACCTGAGTGACATTAGGTTCAGCGTGACAGAGAGCAGGCACAGCTGTAGTTACTGAGTAACAAGCACTCTGATTGGTTGGAATAGTGACATTTCCCTGTTGTGTGACATTAAGAACTTCACACCAGCTGCAGGTTTTAACAGCAGTACACTTTTCTTTGGAAGTGAGAGCTTGGCACAGGTCTAAGGGTAGGGTGAGTTTGAATAATGCTCCTTGTGTTTGACCATTAAATCCTCCAAAAATGAAGACTCTATCTGTGACAGTAACTGCTGCAGCAGACACGAGACCTCCTGGCTTCCTTCCCAGCAAGTTATTATCTTCAAATAATAAACAAGAAAACAACTGTTTATCTCCTAACACTGACAATAAACAAAACTTTGGGAAGTTTTTTATATTTATGACATTTCCTTCACCACGTACCACGGGAAAGTACTGCTCAGTAGCTTTCATTTGAATGGTCACACTTAAGGATTTCATCCACAGACTCGAAAGATAGAACCACCTTGTACAGCATTATAAACAGCACCACAGGAAAGTACTGCCCAGTAGCTTTCATTTGAATGGTCACAATTTAGGATTTCATCCACAGACTCAAAAGTTAGAACCACCTTGTACAGCATAATAAACAGTAGCACAGGAAAGTACTGCTCAATAGCTTTCATTTGAATGGTTGCACTGTAGGATTTCATCCACAGACTCAAAAGTTAGAACCACCTTGTATGGCATAATAAACAGTACCGCAGGAAAGTAGTGCTCAATACTTTAACTTGAATGGTCATACAGTGGGATTTCGTCCCCAAAAGTTAGTGTCAATTTGGACAGAAAAACAAACGGCATAACAAGAAAATACAACACAATGTTCCACTTGAGGCTTAAAAGTTCAAACAGGTTACATAGAGATCTTTCCAATAAATAAATAAATAGAATGGTATAATATAAAGGGAGCCAAAAACTGGACAGGGATGGTATCTGCTGTACCTGTACCTGGAGAAGACGGCCATATTTTTTGCTACGAGATATGGACTAATAATGATGAATAGCACAAAGCATCTTAAAACAAGACGAGAAAGACTTACCTGGGAAAAGATACCAGTAGTTGCATTTAATGTTGTACAACAACAGCTGATATGAGAACAGCTGATCAGTTGTGTTACTCCGCCCACCATAGACAACCAGTACATCGTCTAAAATGACTGCTGAGTGGAAGTATTTCGGTTGAGGCTACAACAAGAATAGGACAAAGACATTCATGTACTCAATAGCATAATGGAGACGCAAGAAGACGCAAGTTGAAAACCTACATTGATCTACAACTTCATTTGGCCACTTTTTTCATTCACTTGCATCCACTTTGACTGAGCTCAAAACTGATAAAAGATTTTCAAAGCTGGGTACCCAACTGAAGTTAATTAACAATTAATGGATGAGGTTGAGCATGATAGCGATAATTATCAAGGCCAAAGTTTGTGTTATCTGCCGAAGCCGAAGGTATGACGTCACTTCTACATATATAAAATTCATTGTCTGTAAGTATGACGTAACAGAAACAGCAAGCAATAATTAGCTGCGTGCTTATAGCCAATCAAAATCGAGCTAGTGACACCAATGTATAATAATGTAAGTTGAGTGCGCATGAGGCTGCACTGAAATGACTTATTTGCAACTTGAAAACAATTTGTAAGTCCATTTGGTCATCCAACACATTTAGTTTGTAAGAAATTAACATATGGCCAACAGTCAGCCAACAAGAGAACAACAGTTGGCTGACTCTTCACTGATAAATTATGAAATTATGGAAGAGAAAGAAGGGTGAAAGTAAGAACTCATAACTAACAATGAGGATGTAATTGGGCTGAATAAAAGTAACCTTGCATATGTTGTAGTTTAAAATGAATCTTTATAGGTCAAAATGATTTAAAACTAGTTTAGTTTTGATTTTCTTTTCTTTCAGATTCATTACCATAATCCTAAGACAAAGAAAAGTACAAATCAATCTAGTTTAAAATCATTTTAACCTAAGATCATTTTAAACTACAACACATATTTTCTGAGAATACTTAATAGATATGTTTACTCCTAAAATAGTTTGCACTTTCTTGAAATGAAGCGGTCTAAAGCTTGTGCAAATGACTGGAGCTCATTTCTGATTAAAAATAATGTTAAAGAAAGAGATACAAAAACTCACTTCATTAAAAGGTAACGCCTGTAAAATACTCCATTTGTTAGAATTAATGTTCAGAGAATACAATTCATCTGAAGGTGTCACTGTCTCGATTCTGAATCGATATCCACCAAACACCAATATCAGTCCCTTGGTGTCATAAGACACTGCTGTGTGACCATAGATACCTGAAAAATGGAAGACAGATTTATTTATTTATTAATAGCTGCAAATTTATGTTTCTAATTAAAGATGTTGACAAAGACAAGACTTTTTTGAAACCATGGTATTCCCAAAGGGACCCCAATGCTGAAAATGATCACATAATAAAAATATATTGCACAACTGTGTTATTTTTCTCTTTTGCATCTCATATTTGCATAATTTATGGACCAAAATATATTTTCTGTTACATAATTTTCCTCTCATCACTTTTGACAATTTTTCTTCCTATTTTAAGACAATAAAGCAGGCTTAACCCTTTCACTCCCAGAGTCAATAATGGAGACATGTAGTGAAAGCTATTGGGCAGTACTTGGCTGTGGTACTGTTTATATGCTGTACATGGTGGTTCTAACTTTTGAGTCTGTCCATGAAATCCTATGGTGTGACCATTCAAATGAAACCTCTTCGGCAGTACTTTCGCATGGTACCATTTGTTTTTTAATATTTTACAAAATGAAATTTAGGATTTTTCTTGACTTTTGATTTTTGGCTCTCTTGGGAGTTACAGGGCTAAGGTAAGCTCCAGGCCATACCCATGAAAACACTATATAACAGCTTGGGCACTGTCCCAATAACAACAAAAATTACCAACCTTTAGGAGAGGGCCCCTTTGACTGTACTACACTCCACTGCTTGGTCACAACATTATACTTGTAAGTATTCTCGTTAAATCCCTGAAGATGATCATATCCACCAATAATAAACATGTCATCCCCTACTAGAGTGGCAGTGTGTCCTGCGACTCTAGGACCCTGGCTGGTCAACTGGAAAATAACAAAAATCATTTGCAAGAGTCAAACAAGAATGCAATAATTCTATAATATATATGTTTGTAGAGGCATACATGTACATGGAACAAATGATTATTGGTACAGAATCAGAATAATAAGGATATCAAAACATTCACATGACTCCAAAGATGACTTCTACTTGGAGCCAACTACCGTGGACCGGGCCAAATGGTGCTCCTCCATCCTCAAAGGCTCCAAGGCTTGCAGACTAACAGAACAGCTGCAGTGGAGCAAAAGAGGCAGGCTAGGGGAACCCGAGCCAGCAACCCTTAAGATGTCTCCCTCATCTCCTATCCCATCTGCCAATGTACCTTTTGAGCATGGATTGGAATTGTCTGCCATCTGCATGAAGTGGTCTTCATCACTTGAATGGATAAACACACCCGTCAACAACAATTCTTAACCCAGACAATCACATTTGACAGACCTCTTATACTCCTGGGTTCAAACCATTTACTTTAAATCATTTTCAGTTACCTCACTCCAATGAAGTGTTGTTACATTAAATAGCCAGAGAGACTGATCAGCACCATTCTTAGTTTGACCTCCATAAATCAGCATAGAATCCTGTAAAAAATTACCACAAAAAGATTAATAAACATTACATAAAGCACTGTGTTTGGTCTTGCTGTAAAAGAGATCTATGCTGTAATTAGAAGCCAACAGCCAGTTATTATGGTCAGCAGCTGTGATGAAGATGACTGGCAACTCAAACTTTGAAAATGACACAATGAGACAATCATGGAAGGCCATCTTGAGTTTTTGACTGCTTTCCTAGTATAGCCTGCAACTGAAAGCTTACTGAAAACCCTCCTATAAGAGCGGATATTTTCTGGAACAACACATTTTAGTTTTTGTTTACCGATAACTTACAGCAGGCAACAGTCATCTAGTTACTTACCATATAAAACACAGCAGAATGAAGATATCTGGCAGATGGAATGCGACTCGGTACTTGATTAACCTCAACATGCAACCACACATTAGAGCTGAGATTGAAACTGAGGAGATCATCCAAAAGACCGTGGAGTATAGAGTATCCTGCATACACCAGCAGATATCCAGGGCCATGAACCATGGTGTGTCCCATTCGAGCCTTGTGACTGATGCTGATATTAGGGTGTGGTACATCACTTTGGACCTCTTCCCACAGACCTGTTCCTGTTATGTTGGTTTGACTGCAGTCCAGGCCGGCAAATCCAATGGAGCAAACACAGTGACCTGGTGTCTGTAGATTGCAATTTAAGGCACTGTCAGTTAGTATTAAGGGTATGGTGGTGGGTGAAAGAAACATTTGACTGCACAGTCGAACTTTCTTAATACGGATACCAAAGTGACAGACCCAAGTGTCTGTGTTATTATAGTGGCATCCTTATTGTACATAAGGAGGAATTGTATGAGTTTTGGTGTCTGTGTCCAAGAGAACTATCCATAATAGAGAGACATGAAGGACAAGACAATTATTAGCCATAATAATGTACCGTATAAGTTGAAAAATCAAATTGCACTTGATTATTTGGCTCAATTTTTTAATAGTACAAACTCTATGTATTCTTACAATCTAAGAAATTAAACACATAATTTGTTTGTACCAAGACCGTATACTGAGGCTGGAAAAATAGCTTCCACTATAGAGGGGCGGTTCTCTAGAATAGTCTATAAAATACTATTAAGATATTAAAGGACAGACAAGCCTGAAATCATTTATATCACATTTGTAATTTAGTACAATTTTAATGACCATATTTATCTAATATTGTTTTTTATTGCATAAGTTTTGCAGGGCTCTCTGGAAGGGTATTTTTATGAATGGGATTCCATGATTAAATAAAGATGATTGATTGATTGATTGATCGATCGATTGAAGTTTCTGTATTAGGGAGGTGTCAGTAACAGGAGGTGCAACTGTACTTCTATGGCAAATTCAAACAGGCAGGTCAAAAGCAATTCATATAAATCCAATTTTAAAGTGGTCTTTCTAAACATATCAAATGACATAAAGTAAAGCAAACATTGTTATGAATCAAAGGGCTCTGAGAGCCATCTTGGAATACCAAACAACATAAGGTTAAGTCCACAGATCGGTTTTAAATTTCCATACTGAGTTTGAAGTCTAAAAATTGAAGAGTGAAACAAATTTAAAACGACCAAAACATCTTAGCATGACATAAATGTGCATTGTGTGAAACGAGACTGTCAAGACAACTGGATGTATTCCGGCCCCGCTGTATTACGTACATAATACAGCGGGGAATTAAAAAAAGTTTACATCTGAATGATTAATTAAGTGAAAATTTGCATAACTGTTCCTGTATACTATATCTCACTCAATGCTAGGCATTGTTCAAACATTAACAATTTGGGGATCTGGGAGAAGTTGTCGCAACTGGAGCTTTCCATTAAAGTTTTTCTGAGAATTTCAGTAAACATTGTTTTGTGAGGGTGGTTGCTGAGGGGAGCTGACCAGTCACTTACAAGATTGGTCACAAGTCACAATGTTTGAAAATCAAAATAATTCCACACTTACAAGATTACAACTTCCTTGACCTTCTGTTATGCTGCAATTGTTTGGACATGCCAGTTGGTCACAGTTGGCACCAGTCCACCCCTCTTGGCAAACACATTGCTCTCCATGCAACGTTGACACACATCTACGGTTTCCCACACAGAGATCAGGACATTTCTTGACATCAAACTTAGCACTGAAGCTTTTGGACAAAGCATTGGTATTTAAATTTGCCTTGATGACCACAACCATGTTACCTAACACTGCTGTTACAGGCTTCAGTTTAGTGGCATTCCAGCCGCAGAAGGAACCAAGCTTGTAAAATGAATCAACTGATACTGAGGGTGATTGACCCAGTAAAAATACTGGCAAGCCGTCATACACATCTACATGGTCAGTGAGGCAGTTAATGTGGATCTCTTGAAATGTGAGAGTGATGTGTCCTCTACTTCCCACTGGGGGAGGGGATGGGCCATAAACCACATTATGACTGCTATTACTCAATGACGAAATCACCCAGAGACAACTGGCCTTTTCCTTGTTTGCGACTCCACTGCCCTCTTGAGTTGAAATGTAACCTTGCATGATGTTAGTAAGGATGCTGCGAGTTTGGCATTCATGGAAACACATTCCACTATTCCTAGGATTAATGGATTTATACAGTCATTAATTAGTACAACTCTTACAATTTCTACTTCCAAGAAATTTTGACTTCTGATACAGTGACAAAGTTCCAAATTTGAAAAAAAAAACAGAGCATGAAATTCTATTTTGTAAAAATTAATACTGAAAAACTAACTAAAGTACTGCTCAGTAGCTTTCACTTGAATGGTATAACTCTTTAGGAATTCACCCACAGACTCAAACGTTAGAACCATTCACTAAAAAAAGATTTGTTTGTGCTGTTCAAATCTCTTGCTTGCCTCGCATTTAGGATTTTGGAAAGCTACAAATCATTGAACATCTGCGAAAAAGTTTTTTGATTTCAGCACAACGTGAATTTTTTATGATTTTTTAAAGTCTTTGAAATTTGCCGCCACTTTGGCCCACCATTCGCATTAGTCTCCTCTCAGTCCCTCTCGGTTAACAAAGGATCTGTGACGTACATTAAGGAACATGTGAGCCCGTTGGCCTTCTTGACAGCGGGACGGGTATACCACAAAAAAATAGGATTTTGAAGATTTGAAATATTCATAAAAAATTCACGTTTTGGTGAAATAAAAACATTTTTTTGCAGATGTTCATTACGTGAAATGTAGATTTAGATATGAAAATAAAAAATTTTAGGTTATGGGCAATTTAATCTAATTCTAGTTCAGTTTAGTTTATAACCCTTTTAATTCTTATTGCTTTACATGTTTGTTATGAGTCTTTTTATCAACAATAAATATTATTTATTTATTTATTATTAGGGGCCGTCGACATATTCACGTGGTCCCCTCTTAACGTCAACGTCAAGTCGGAACCTGCCCCCCCCCCCCCTTAACGTCCAATTGAAATTTTGCTGCCCCAAAATTCACTGCATTTCAGTCGCCACAGTTGAGTACGAATACTGAAGATGTCAACGGTATCAACACAATTTACTGCTTTTAAAATGTAGAAAAAAACTTTTTTCATAGATTGAATGATGCTTTCTCCTACCTTTTCTCTTGCAAAATCTGCATAACTGCTTTTTCCTCTCTATGTTTTTGATTTCCTACTACACTACAGTATTCAAAGGGCAAACCCAGAATCGCTTTCTCTTTAGTAATGCCACGACCACCCTTCTACACATGACGTAAATTAAAACTTATGAAAATGCATGAGTTTGCTTTGGTCCAAACAGGCCCTGCACTAACGTCCAGTGCCTTACCTCCTCCCCACTAAATGTCCAGTTGACGTTAAGCGGGGACCAACTGAATATGTCAATGGCCCCTCGAACTACTTACTTAGGATTTCCTTTAAGACCTGGCATGCATGTATTACAGTGAAATCCCATGGTAAAGTTTGTACAGAAACACTCTCCTGTGGCCATGTCGCACTCATTGCGGTCAGGATCTCCATGACCATTGCACTGGCATGGTTTGCAGCCTTGGGTGGTGGTTGCATTGCCAAATGAACCAGGGTTGCAGAACTCGCAATGATTGCCATAAGTATGATCTAAAAAAATAGATAACATTAAATTATAAAAGAAATAGCAAATGGCTACTTTGTTTTTACATCCTGATGCATGCAAACATGACAAGGTTTGGGAGAATTCCTGTTCACCTCGTTTGCAGCTCAGAGTCAGTAACAGAGTTTCATCAATCTTATTCACGGAGACTTCTGTCAATTCCTTAATGCGTAGCAAGGTTTATACAAGGTACAAGTTGAGGGTAAACAACCCTATGGAAATAAACACTTCTCTTAACAGAAATGCTTCTCTTTGTGACATACACATGTAATTATTCATAACCTGGCTCATCTTATGTAATCATACAAGATGTCTTGAAGTCTGGACCCTGATGTGGAGCCTGAATTCTTGGCTTTCACATGACAACTTTGAACAAAAGCTCTTCAGACATGTCAAATGCCCCCGATAAACCTGGTCACTCCTCCCCCCCCCCCCCCCCCCCTTCCTCCACCTTTGCAGACATAAATTGATACATTAGGTTTCCCTAATGGTTCATTGTCAATAATTTTGAGGTTTTGGCATTATGGATACAGCCTACCTTGACACTCGTCACAGATTCCAATTCCCTTTGAACAATCACTGTGTCCGTTACAGCCACAATCAATGGTACAATTTTCTCCCAACCAGCCAAGATCACATTTACAGTTGTAATCCGCACCACAAACTCCATGTTCACCACAGTCATGATAGCATCTGAGCAAAAACACGATGATTAGATTTACTGTAAAAGTCCCCTGCTCCCTTCAACAAGTCCCCTGTCTTTGTAAAGCCCCATTCTCTCTAATAAACTCATGCTGCTACTAACCACCCACTCCTCCTATCCCATTTATGCCCCCCTGTCCCCTCCATTAAATCCCCTGTATTTGTTAATTAGCCCCCATTACTCTAATAAGCTCCTGTTTGGATATCAGATTTGGTACCCACTCCTCCAATGCCTTATACCCCTGTCCTCTCCAATAAGTGTCCTTTTTTTTGTAATGCCCCCCCCTGCTCCTTCCATTAAGTCTCCTGTCTTTGTAAATCTCCCTTCCCTCTAATAAGCTCCTGTTTGGATATTAGATTTGGTACTAAGTACACTCCCACTACCCCTTATAAGCCCCCTTTGAACATCAGATTTTGTTCAAGGTTCTTATCTCATATAGCCTCCCTTTGGACTGGGCTCTCAATCCCGGGGGGACTCCTATATAAAAATGACAGGGGTGCTTGTTGTACCTTTTAGGGGTTAAAATTTGTAGTTTGGTACCACTTAGGGTACGAAAATCTAAAATGACCACCGTTAGAATTATCGCGGTGCCTTTTAGGGTATTGAGCCAAAACATATGACAGAAATATGACATGTGTTGTTTTGAATTGGTACCTCTAAAGGGGTAAACCTTCTTGTGAGCCATACACATCAAACAAGATTCTAGTACCTTTTAGGGTGTTTTTTGAAAATTTCTGACGAGCAACCCCATTATCCCATCATTTTTATATGGGAGTCTCCCCCCTCCCCCAGGCTCTCAATATGGAAGGACTAGGCAATGACCAGCTGCCTTATGTTTTTGTAGTTTTAAGAAGAAGGCATCGCTAACAACAGAACTGTGTTTGATGTCTGATTTTGGTACCCCTCACTAGTTAGCCTCCAACTACTTTGGACATTCCTCAATTTAGAAGTGAAAAAAAAAAATGTTGAAAAAAAAGAGAGATTTCAAAACTTTAACTTTTGAACTTGCAAAAGTTTGTTTGCAGTGCCAATTCTTACGTTTTGTTGCAAGCGACAGTACCATCCCCAGTGAAACCTCTGTTACATAAGCAGCTAAATGACTCGGGCACATTGACGCACGTGGCATTGTAGTGACACTGAGCGATACCCAACTTGCACTCATCTACATCTGGGCACTCAGAATACGACCATATAGTGCTGTTAAAAACAAAACACATTTGTTACAGTAACAGGGGAAGATCTAGGGAAAGAAAGGTCCATGAAAGACAGTTAATGGTAGCATGTTAACTTATTTGGTACAGGATTTAACTTGTCAGAAACATACCTTCCATTTGTTGGAAATAAATTTGCGCACTGTCCACCATAGGGCGAGTTAAAATCCCCTGCAAAGCAGCTGATTACACAAATAAAATTAATGAAAGAAATGTTTGAAAAAAAATGTTTATGAAAAGAAATAATGAAATTTAAGAAAATGAAAAGAGGTAAGTCTTCACAAGCCTAATGGCTCACAACTGCCAGAGATTAACCTGTTTCCTGTAGCATGAAGGGACTTTGAGTATTACTACTCCCCCCTGGATGGGATGCTAGTCCATCACAAGGTTACCCTCCAGCATTATGGTACCAGTACCCATTTATACACCTGGGTGGAGAGAAATGATGTGGAGCAAAGTTTCTTGTCTGAGGAATCAACACAATTATGCAAGTCCCTCCCCTCCCCTCGCTGTGAGTGGACATTACCAGTACAGTTGAACCTCTGCTTATGGAATTCTCAAAACTCAAACAATCTCTACCTCTGTACTACAGACACCTCTATAATGCCAACACCTTTTTATTGCTGATAGATCTCTTCGTCCCAAAGATACCACAATTCATACAATCCCTACATCTAATACAGACAGCTCTCTAATATGGACACCTCTCTAATATGGACACCTCTCTAATACGGACACCTCTCTAATATGGACACCTTTCTAATATGGACACCTCTCTAATATGGACACCTCTCTAATACGGACACCTCTCTAATATGGACAACTCTCTAATATGGACACCTCTCTAATATGGACACCTCTCTAATATGGACACCTCTCTAATATGTACACCTCTCTAATATGGACACCTCTAATATGGACACCTCTCTAATACAGACACCTCTCTAATATGGACACCTTTCTAATATGGACACCTCTCTAATATGGACACCTCTCTAATATGGACACCTCTCTAATATGGACACCTCTCTAATACGGACAACTCTCTAATATGGACACCTCTCTAATATGGACACCTCTCTAATATGGACACCTCTCTAATATGGACACCTCTCTTATACAGACACCTCTCTAATACGGTCACCTCTCTAATATGGACACCTCTCTAATATGGACACCTCTCTTATATGGACACCTTTCTTATACGGACACCTCTGTAATATGGACACCTCTCTAATATGGTCACCTCTCTAATATGGTCACCTCTCCAATACAAACACCTCTGTTATACGGACACCTCTCTAATAGGGACAACTCTCTAATATGGACACCTCTGTTATAAGGACACCTCTAATACGGACAACTCGCTTATACAGACACCTCTCTAATATGGACACCTCCCTTATACAGACACCTAATATGGACACCTCCCTTATACAGACACCTAATATGGACACCTCTCTAATACAGACACCTAATATGGACACCTCTCTAATATGGACACCTCTCTTATACGGACACCTCTCTAATATAGACAGCTCTCTAATATGGACACCTCTCTAATATGGACAACTCTCTAATATGGTCACCTCTCTAATATGGTCACCTCTCTAATATAGACACCTCTCTAATATGGACACCTCTCTAATATGGACACCTCTCTTATACGGACACCTCTCTAATATAGACAGCTCTCTAATATGGACACCTCTCTAATATGGACAACTCTCTAATATGGTCACCTCTCTAATATGGTCACCTCTAATATAGACACCTCTCTAATATGGACACCTCTCTAATATGGACACCTCTCTTATACAGACACCTCTCTTATACAGACACCTCTCTTATATGGACACCTCTCTAATACGGACACCTCTCTAATATGGACACCTCTTATACAGACACCTCTCTTATACAGACACCTCTCTTATATGGACACCTCTCTAATACAGACACCTCTCTAATATGGACATCTCTCTTACACGGACACCTCTAATATGGACACCTCTCTAATACGGATGCCTCTCAAATATGGACACCTCTAATATGGACACCTCTCATAATTTTATACAGACACCTCTTATACAGACACCTCTGTAATATGGACACCTCTCTAATATGGTCACCTCTCTTATACGGACACCTCTCTAATATGGACACCTCTCTAATATGGACACTTCAGGCTGTCCCATTGGTGCCCGTATTAAGGAGGTGAGACTGTTCTTCTAAGTAGGTACCTTCCAATACGTGGATCATAATCATTTCCACACCAGCCACATCTGACATCTGCCAGGCAACTTTGACAATTAGTGTGTTGACTGCAGTTAGGGCACTTTGCCCCTCCTCCATTGCTAAAAATAGAAACATTGTGTAACAAATGAAATGAACATAATGAAGAAGTCATGTGAAATAAATAGATCTACCTTAAATCCTTACAGCATGGCCAACAAAAACAGATTGTGCAATTTCATATCTTTTGTGCATGTTTAGTTTACAATCTTCGTCAGAAGTTTTAGGACACTTACGGTAACCTTTTCCCCCCACAAATTGTCTTTGTAGTCATCACCTCCCCCTCCCCACCCCCATATGCAATGTTGAGTTTTATGCATATAACCAAGCCACAATGTCTCATTTTTGTATTGGGGAGGAGAGGGACCAGAAAATGGAACGATAGTTTCTCTCTTCGAAAGACTTTGTCATTGTGTACTATTTTCCTAAGTGCCCCAAGGTCCTTTGACCACCATTGTAGTTACCTAGGCGAGCATTTCCATGTTGAAAAGTGCCTGTTGACTCACCTGTCGATCCAGTGTGAACACTGTCCATACGGATAACGTGATGTGTATGTTCCAAAAACAAAACAGCTCTGAGTCTTATCGCACCAAGTACACCCCACATTGTCACTTAGACAACTGTCACAAGTTTTACGACTAAAAACAGAAATAAAATTGAAAGGATTGATAAGCAAGGTGCTGTGCCATTACTAACAGTATCGAGTCCTAAGGTGATGGTGTCACAAAAACTAAATTTGTGAAATTATGGGATTTGAAATTAGATATTCGGAAAGAGCATGACCAAAAATGCCCGCTTGCCAAAAATCAGCTCCCTATTGCAATTTGGGGGTGAGATATTGGCACCATTATGCTCTGATGACACCATACAATCCAGCGATGTTATAATAGCTGGAAAGCGGAAAAAATAACTGCCTGAAGACTGAGTTTTCTTGATTTTTTCCGCCAGGAAAACTGTCTGCTTAACTCTCTATCTTTTTTTAACAAAACTTTCCGCCTGTGCAGATGAACAAAATTCCACCTGTTGGATATCTTCGCTACATCCCTGAAATCCCTTCTAATTTTGCAAAATTAGAAGGGATTGCATGGAGTCATCAGAGCATAAAACTACTCATATCGCACCCCCACATTGCAATAGGACGCTGACTTTTGGCAAGCAGGCATTTTTTATGATGCTCTTTCCGAATCTCACATCTTAGCCCATAATTTCACAATTTTAAGTATTTGCAATGCGACACTTTAGAACTTTATTGCCTGTGTTTTGTGAAGGCTGAATTGTATAATAAAGTTAATCACCTTGAGCAAGGGCTGCCACAATCCCCAACCACACTACTTAACAGTTGTCCTTGGCGATAACATCCAAGATGGCCATTTGCAGTGCCCCAAACACAGTTACCATCCTGAAAATCCAATAAAAATCTAGTTCAGAATTCAGACACTCTCTTGCCATTGTCCAAGAGGTGGAAGTTGGCTGAAGACTTACATAGATGCAGCCATTTAACCCTTTAAACCATAATAGTGATCCACACCAAATTTCTCCTTGTAATATTGAATGCTAAATCAATCGGAGAAGTTATGAGACTTAAGGGTATGATCACCCAAGATGATGCAAAGAAAATACAAATACCTGAATACAAGAAGAACAGTCCACATGGTCTGAACACACAGTGCATTCTGTTGCATTTAGAGTAAGATGCTTTGAATTTCCATCACTGCCAAGACAGGATGCAGTATTGCGTGACACACATGCTGTCACACACCATGCACAGGCTGCATCTGTCATGCATGCAAGGCATGTCTTGTGGATGGAACAATCTGAACTGGCATAAGGTTGGAGGAATTGCCCTGATAAAGCCTATCAAACAATTAAACAGCCCACAATCAGTTTAAATACATTATATTGTTTATAAACAAAATGGATTAACCCATTGAGTTCTCAACTGAGTTGAGTTGAATAAATCATCTTGTTTTGTCATTCATTACCCTTGTTCACAAGTTACAAAGATGCCCAAGTTTGAAACAACAACAAAAAAAACCAAATTTAATATTTTACATTTGATATTAAAAAAAAGAAGAACGAAAGTAAGAAAGTACTGCACGACGCTTTATTTTGAATGGTGACAGCACCACACAAAAGTACTGCTCAAAGCTTTCAGTTGAATGGTTACAATAAAGGATTGTACCACACACAAACATTAGAGCCACCTTGTACAGCATAATCAACGAAACAAGGTTTTAAATTTAAATTTATGTACTTTATTTATAAATAAATAAATAAAAGAAAATATAAAATAAATGAACTTTGTATAACGACTTGAATTCCAGGTTGAATTGGAATTTGAAAATGTTGGTTTTTGAGAAGGAAGGAAAATCTGGAGTAACTGGAGAAAAACACTTGGAGCAAAGATGAGAACCAACAATGAACTCAAACTCACGTGATCATGTGGTTGGCTTGTGGTCAACAAAAATTTGATCATGTCATTGTGACAAACCTTTTACAAACCGTGGCATGAAACCAACAGTACATTATGAAGCAGGCTGATTTTCAAGCCTTTTCAAAAGTCTGGTATCAACAGTAACATCTAGGTCTGAAAAACTCCACCAATAATTTCCATCTCAAAACAGGACACATTAATATTTTGTTAGAATAAACTTACCTCACTGATGTACACTTTACTGATGTTCCATTTGAGACTAAAAAGAGAACCCAAGCTGTCTGTGTCCTCTCGACTCTTGTTTACTTCTGCTCTGATAAAGTACCTTTTGTCTTCGGATGGCGATGGAAAAAGTCTCTGGCTGTTGCTACGCATAGCTTTCTCTGAGCATGTTTCCTGAACAGGGCTTTTACAACTGGCCACCAACTCCTGATAGGAGAACAGATAATGTTTTGTTAGTCCTTCTATCAAGAGTGCCAAACATCAAAATTCAAGAGAAATCTTCATTTTTGTAAAATATTGAAAAACAATACACATGTAGTTTAGTATTGTGCTGCAAACAAAGTTTTGGCCAGTTTGGTTGTGATCTGTTCAAACAATGGTCAAACAACGCCATAAGTGGCTTCAAATTGCCCTAAAACTCTGGGAGTCAATGGGTTAACCCTTTAACTCCCAAGCGTGTAAAATTCAAGAAAAATCCCAAATTTCATTTTGTAAAATGTTGAAAAACAAATGGTACCATGCAAAAGTACTGCTGATAAGAGGTTTCATTTGAATGGTCACACCATAGGATTTCATCCACAGACTCAAAAGTTAGAACAAATGGTACCATGCAAAAGTACTGCTGAAGAGGTTTCATTTGAATGGTCACACCATGGGATTTCATCCACAGACTCAAAAGTTAGAACAAATGGTACCATGCAAAAGTACTGCTGATAAGAGGTTTCATTTGAATGGTCACACCATAGGATTTCATCCACAGACTCAAAAGTTAGAACAAATGGTACCATGCAAAAGTACTGCTGAAGAGGTTTCATTTGAATGGTCACACCATGGGATTTCATCAACAGACTCAAAAGTTAGAACAAATGGTACCATGCAAAAGTACTGGTGAAGAGGTTTCATTTGAATGATCACACCATAGGATTTCATCAACAGACTCAAAAGTTAGAACAAATGGTACCATGCAAAAGTACTGCTGAAGAGGTTTCATTTGAATGGTCACACCATAGGATTTCATCAACAGACTCAAAAGTTAGAACAAATGGTACCATGCAAAAGTACTGCTGATAAGAGGTTTCATTTGAATGGTCACACCATAGGATTTCATCCACAGACTCAAAAGTTAGAACAAATGGTACCATGCAAAAGTACTGCTGAAGAGGTTTCATTTGAATGGTCACACCATGGGATTTCATCCACAGACTCAAAAGTTAGAACAAATGGTACCATGCAAAAGTACTGCTGATAAGAGGTTTCATTTGAATGGTCACACCATAGGATTTCATCCACAGACTCAAAAGTTAGAACAAATGGTACCATGCAAAAGTACTGCTGAAGAGGTTTCATTTGAATGGTCACACCATGGGATTTCATCAACAGACTCAAAAGTTAGAACAAATGGTACCATGCAAAAGTACTGGTGAAGAGGTTTCATTTGAATGATCACACCATAGGATTTCATCAACAGACTCAAAAGTTAGAACAAATGGTACCATGCAAAAGTACTGCTGAAGAGGTTTCATTTGAATGGTCACACCATAGGATTTCATCAACAGACTCAAAAGTTAGAACAAATGGTACCATGCAAAAGTACTGCTGAAGAGGTTTCATTTGAATGGTCACACCATAGGATTTCATCCACAGACTCAAAAGTTAGAACAAATGGTACCATGCAAAAGTACTGCTGAAGAGGTTTCATTTGAATGGTCACACCATAGGATTTCATCAACAGACTCAAAAGTTAGAACAAATGGTACCATGCAAAAGTACTGCTGAAGAGGTTTCATTTGAATGGTCACACCATAGGATTTTGACAACAGACTCAAAAGTTAGAACAAATGGTACCATGCAAAAGTACCACTGAAGAGGTTTCATTTGAATGGTCACACCATAGGATTTCATCAACAGATGCAAAAGTTAGAACAAATGGTACCATGCAAAAGTACTACTGAAGAAGTTTCATTTGAATGGTCACACCATAGGATTTCGTCCACAGACTCAAAAGTTAGAACAAATGGTACCATGCAAAAGTACTGCTGAAGAGGTTTCATTTGAATGGTCACACCATAGGATTTTGACAACAGACTCAAAAGTTAGAACAAATGGTACCATGCAAAAGTACTGCTGAAGAGGTTTCATTTGAATGGTCACACCATAGGATTTCATCAACAGACGCAAAAGTTAGAACAAATGGTACTATGCAAAAGTAATGCTGAAGAGGTTTGATTTGAATGGTCACACCATAGGATTACGCCAAAAGACTGAAAAGTTAGAACTATGCTACATGTTTACATAATTGACTCTGGGAGTGAATGGGTTAACCTTACACTTCAAAACCTAACCATATACTCACACTGTTAGCTTCTGAATCATCTGTACTCATCCACAATTTAGCTTCACTGAATTTTGCATTATTGAGTGAAAGATACATTTCATAAGTCCTCCATGGTGCTGACAGGTACTTAAAGGGATATACAAATCCAATAATCTGTGTTGTGTACACGTTGTCATAAGACGTGCGCAAAATCTTGACCTTTGACATCAATGCAATCCTAACGCCATCAGGTAGAGATTTTTTTGGATTCATTTTATTTTCGACAACTGTAATCCCTGGTGGACGATCTGAACTCTGACACTTGTTAAATGATGTGAGAAATTGTCCTGAGGTACCCCACCAGCCTCTCAAAGATTCTTTGTTATTATTGGTTACATTTTGACAGGCACCTGCAGGAGATCCATGGGGGTAACATCTGCTGTCCTGTACACACCAACCACAGTTTGTATTGCCAAATGACAGACAAGAACTACACTGCGTGAAAATGGCACAAAGACCTGGACATGACCCTGTTAAAAGAGGAACACCACAGCTTCCTGATTGACCCAGACTAAGACAATTAGGTTTAGGTCCAGAGCTACACCAACCACACTCAGGATCATCTTTACAACTTTTTTCAGTACTGTAAGCCTTGCAGTGAACTCCTCCAGAATTTTTTGCAGCTACAGCAATCGGCAGTTTATATCCCAGGACATCACCCAGTGGCTGTCCACTGAACCCTCCAACTACCAGCATGACTGTTCCATTCTGCAGCACAGCATGGTGGGAGAATCGTCCACGTTGTGGAGTGGAGGAAGAAGGTTGAGACAGGGCATCAAATAATGTCAAAGAAATCCATTTCTGGCATTTCAGGTGGTAGAACAGGAGCTTGTTTTGATAACATATTTCTTGTTTGCGATGTATATGGGTATTTCCGCCTGAATTGGGCAAAAATAACCTTGGTTAGTGTTGTGCAGACTATAAACTAACAGTATGATTCTCAACAGCAGTCAACATTAAATCATTTCCTTGGGATGTGAATGCATTGTCAACGAAATAAGTAATAAGAAGAAAGAATGCATTAATCCTTTCACTCCCAGAATCAATTATGGGGACATGTTATGTTGTTCTAACTTTTGAGTCTGTGGATGAAATACTATGGTGTGACCTTTCAAATGAAACCTCTTCATCAGTACTTTTGCATGGTACCATTTGTTCTAACTTTTGACTCTGTGGATGAAATCCTATGGTGTGACCATTCAAATGAAACCTCTTCAGCAGCACTTTTGCATGGTACCATTTGTTCTAACTTTTGAGTCTGTGGACGAAATCCTATGGTGTGACCATTCAAATGAAACCTCTTCAGCAGTACTTTTGGATGGTACCATTTGTTCTAACTTTTGAGTCTGTGGACGAAATCCTATGGTGTGACCATTCAAATGAAACCTCTTCAGCAGTACTTTTGCATGGTACCATTTGTTCTAACTTTTGAGTCTGTGGATGAAATCCTTTGGTGTGACCATTCAAATGAAACCTCTTCAGCAGTACTTTTGCATGGTACCATTTGTTCTAACTTTTGAGTCTGTGGATGAAATCCTTTGGTGTGACCATTCAAATGAAACCTCTTTGGAAGTACTTTTGCATGGAAGCATTTGTTTTCCAATATTTTACAAAATGAAATTTGGGATTTTTCTTTAAAGCCAAACCTGCGATATAAAAGGCGGCTGGACTGTCCAACTCATGCAAATGAGCAAAATCTATTGTTCTTGCTCATTTGTATTAGATTTGCCGTGGGGCTTTGCCCTTTTATACAGCAGGTTCGCCTTTAATTTTGATGTTTGGCACTCTTGGGAGTTAAAGGGTTAAACCATGTCTTCAGAGATGAATGGATTATTGACCTGAGAATGAAGTTCACAATACTTCTTTCAGATACAATCCTGCACAATTCCCTGCACAATTCACCCCAAAAATCCTACACAATTATTTTTTTTTCCACACCCTGTAAGAATTGCTGTAGAAAGTGTCATGTGTGGTGATAAATAAAGAAAGATCGGTAAATTTTAAGCTCGGTACTTACACTGTAGGATGTGAATGTGATACATGAAGGGAGTAAAACGCCTAGCTCGCCACAAGTCTCTTGCAGCTCAGAGCATCCAACCGGTTCACGAAAAGTCATAGGTTTGATTCCTGTCAGGGACTTTGTCCCGTGCTCATGACACAATGAACAACACCTTTCTCATTTCGTTACTAAGCTTAAAATTTAAAGGGAATCTCGGCTAGAAAACATATTTCTTCTAGATCATTAGTTGGGGTCATTGTTTAACTGGTTTACGGGTTTTGAAGGTGATTACAAACCTTTAACTCTTGAATACTGGGCATTTAGTTTCTGCATTTCTTGCTTTCAAATTTCCTGTGCGCCGCCATGTTTGTTTTCACAAAGTTTGATAGGAAATTATGATGTCAGTGCATAATCGTGAGTTTTCAGTACCACAGTTTAAGTCAACATCATGTAAATTTATAAATATATATATGTGCTTTAAATGCATTTTTGGCTGAATATTGTATGGTTCTACCGCAAAATCTTCTTTTGCATACTCCACATATATTGACATCTTCGACAATGCAATGATGTCATAAATTACCATAAAGAAAACATGGCGGCACATGGTTAATTTAAACTGAAAAAAGAACAATTCGCATTTAGTAACCAGTTACGGAGATACCGACTTAAAACCCCAGCATGAGTTATGTTAGTTATGAATACTTTGGATCTAAAACTGTTTTTCAGCCAAGGTTCCCTTTAACATCTGCATTTATTTATCACAACCATGATTATACACCGATAGCTAGTTGTACCAAGTCATATTTATGCGAGAGCTGTGCCAGCAAAACATGTTGTTCTATAGATCTTACCATAAATGACCATATAGTCTCCAACCAATACTGCAGTATGAAATGCACGACCCTGAGGGACATCTCCACTGGCTGCTGTGACAGCCAAGTTTGACCATACTTCAAGATCAAGATGAAATGCAAGGAGTTTGTTTGTGCGAACACTAAACCTGGCTCTGTCAGGAACAAATCCTCCAAAGATAATGAGTGATCGCATGTCTGCATAATACACTGCTGAGTGTCCCAACATGCGCAGATGATGTTCATTTCCTCTTTTGTATGATACTTTCACCCAACCAGTTTGGCTTGACAAGGAATATGAGTACATGGCTGATGAAAAATAGTCACTGGCAGTACGACCTGTTGATTTGAAACAAAGGTTTACTCAATGGTGGCTCATCAAAGGATTTCTCCTTACAACACATGTCAGTGTCAGGTAGAAGGGTTGTGAGAAATAAAGCATTTATCAACAAAATAAATCCTTCTTTTTCTGAATGTATTTGTGGCACATTCAAGGCTTATGACAAATGAATCCAAGGACTGAAATATTGCACATACAAGCTATTAGGGATACTGTATACAAAATATATAAGGATTATTAAGTTAGATATTAAATGCATTGTCTAGCTTGCTCATTTTAATGTTGTAGGCCAATTTCTATCAGAGCCATAACTTTTCTTATACATGTAACTGCTGGTAAGATTATTTCATACAATACCATTTCTCCTCTTGCATGCCTTTTTTTTTTGGGCAGGGGGGGAGGGGCGCTAATGTGAATTTGATTGACTGCGACAGGTGATTGTCAGCAGATGATTTCAATGAAAATAAGGACATCTGGGAAAGGATCTACATTTTGCAAAAACAGCACCTTTATTTATTTACTAGTCATTTAGATTTATTATTTATACATGGTGACAATATTATTTTAAAAGTTAAGACTTGAGAAAACAAGTAAGAATATGATATATAAATAAAATTAAAATATTACGATCAGGATTCAAAACTTACCACCAAAAATATACAGTTTGTCATCCACCAACGTAGCTGTGTGTTCAGCAAGAGGAGGTGGTTTGACAGAATCATTCACAGCCAACTCTGTCCATTTATTAAGAGTTATGTTATAAAGCCACAGATCATTGATAAGGCTGCCATCTTGTAATTCGCCACCAAACAGCACTACACTGTCCAGGTACAGACTGGCGGTGTGAGAAAAACGACCCACCTGAAAACAAAAAGCATACAATCGCATCTGTATCATTATTTTTTTACTTACATTATTATCTTCTAAAACACAAAAAGAAACAGCTAAAACAAGAACACAACAAAATTAGTATCATGGTGTATCTCCTGGGATCTCTAGTTTGTTCCAGTTTGTTAAAGTTCTTGGAAAAATTTTGTTTTCCAGCTTGGTACAGTATTCAGCAATACTTGGGGTACTAAGTGTTGGTGCATGCATGGAGACAGTCCTGGTTTAAACCAACTAGGTTGTACTTGATTTGAAAACCATGCATGCAGTCCCTTTTTCTAACTCTCTACTAAGCCCCCTTTTAAAGGTCAGATGTTGTAATAAGCCAACACCTCCACACCCTCCCCCCCCCCCCCATCCACCCAACCCCATAATAAACCATCTTCCTCTCTATTAACCCCCCCTCCCACCCCACTCTAATAAGTCCCTTCTTTCTTGATGTTAGATTTTGCAATAAGCCCCCTCTCCCCCACCTACTCATACTGAAAGGAGATTTCCTTCATTCTCATGGCCTATATGTTTAATTTTGTATTAAAGGAGAAATTATGCGTCATGAATGGACTCACAGGTTTAGGAGCAGCAGGATTAATCTCACTCCAGAGACTTGTAGCAAAATTGAACTGTAGCAAGTCATCAAACACTTTGCTTAAGGAATAACCTAATTAAGAGAAAATAACAAGAAAATAAGCACCCTAGGTCTTTGAACAAGAAAAAATGTTTCATGGGATGTGCGGTGGCCTAATGGTCAGTGTGCTGGACTCCAGATCACGAGGTCCAGGTTTGAGCCCTAGCCAGAGTCATTGTGTTGTATTCTTGGACAAGATAGAATGCCGTTAGAAGTACCCCTTGAGTCGGGTACTTTCCAAGACAGTGCCTCTTATGTTTTTAATTCATTACCCTCTGCTGTAAGGAACTCTGTAGTTTTTAGTGATTTTAAAACTCAGGTGAGGAAGTATCTGATAAATAGCGCTAATGTACGTTTAAATTCTTAATTTGTATATATTCTAGATTATTTTAACTTTTGTCAGTAGCATCCCTAATATTGTACATAGCTAAAGTTTATTATTATTATTATTATTATTATTATTATTATTATGTGTTCTCTATATAATTATGTGTTCTCCATGGGGGCCGGGTCCAAACCATGGACCTAGGGCACCCATGAGGCGCTGTGTGGAGGCCACACTACTTAGCATTGCAGAGAAAGGGTCTTGCGCAGGATGTTGGCTGTCCCAAGTAGTGCAGTTTTCTGAATTTCGCAGAGGTTGATGTTGCCAGGGATGCTAGTGACTATTTTTTCTATGCCTTTCTTGATCATCCCCAGTGCGCCTACTACCACAGGAATGGTTTGAGATTTCGTCTGCCACATTCTTGCTATCTCAAGTTCTAGCTAGGTCTTTGTATTTGGATGTTTTCTCAGAGACTTATTATTATTATTATTAGACTTATGTTTTCTCAGAGACTTATTATTATTATAAGCAGTAAAAACTATCTGTACGCTATACAGTTAAAAGGAACACAGGGCGCCTAGGCGTGACCTGTGCTCCAACTAGTGAGACTAGAGTTAAAAAATATATACAATAAAAAGTAAAATTAAAATATGTATATATATAATAAACTAAACAATTATTATTATTATTATTATTATTATTATTATTATTATTTTTAATATAAATGTAAATTTTACAGATGAAGGGCAACCTCTCAGTGGAAATACTGTAATAAAGTCATTATTATTATTATTATTATTATTATTATTATTATTATTATTATTATTATTATTATTATTAAATGTTAGGGGGAACCCTGTGATGGACTAAAAATACTCCTAGTCACTTCATGCTACAGAAACCAGATATAAGTACTGGCCTGTATGGGCCATAAGGCTCGAATGCACACTTTACCTTTACCTCATGTTTAGCAAATTAATTCACATTTCAGAATGACAAGATTATATAATATCCACATTATTCTCTAGATCTACATCATACTACATGCACAGTTATACAGAACATAATCTACAAAAGTCTGTGCAGTTTATTAAATAAACATGTTGTGGTTCAAATTTTTCTTTGGTTTGAAAATTTTGAAACCAGTTTGTTTTTGTTTTCATTTGTCTCTTATTATAGAAATGAACCTGAGACAAAGAAAAACAAAAATCAAACTGATTTCAAAATTTTCAAACCAATGAAAAATTTAAACCACAACATATACAAACCTCCAAAAGCAAGTAAAGTGCCACTTCTCTCAATATAAACAACAGAATGCGCTATCCGAGGAGTAAAAACTGAAGATGTTGATGAAATATTGAGCCATGTGTTGGATTCGGCATCAGTGAGTGTAGAAAGTGAACATGATTCACCAATGTATCCCTTGTTACACACACAATGACCCTGAGCCTGTCAACATCAAGTTAAACAAATCAACAATAACCAGGACAGAATAAAACAGAGAAATCTTGGTTGATCTGCATGTACCTCTAGAGGATGAAACAAACTAACATAGTTTAGAACAAATTGACCTGCAAAGTAATTGATAACTTACAAAGTCACACTGGCCATGTCCTTTTGCTGTATGACAGAGGGATGGGCAGGCATCCAAATGACAAGCTTCGCCACGATAATATTTATTACACTGACAGAAACCATCTTTACAAGTCCCATTCCCAGAACATCCTTGTGTGCAATTATCTATTGCGTAGTTAGCAGTGAAACCTTGGAGACTGTAGTTAGTGTCGCTATAAAGATTAATGAGCATCTGCAAGAAGAAGAGTAGGTATATTAGTTAGTATGCGAAGCAATTTTTAAAATAAATATTTTAAGTGTGTCAGCGAAAGGTTTAACTATCTTACCTGCCCTGAATGTGCCACAATTGTGCTTGGCAAAGTATTTCCACTGAAAGTTCCAATGAGAGGAGAACGGTACGAGTCACCATCATGAATAAATAAGAAGTCATACGAACACTCTGTTGCAAATTCTATGAAAGTTAGTGTTACAGAAACATTGGGATATGGTCCTGCAAACGAAATGAAAACCAAATTAGTTTACATGTCTGCTAAGCATATCAGTATAAAAATCTCGGGGTCATGGATATTGTTTTGGAAATAACACACACACACACACATATATATATATATGTGTGTGTGTGTGTGTGTGTGTGTGTGTGTGTGTGTGTTATATATATATATATAAACCTGGTTTGGCAATCATGACTTCTTACAGGACGTCATGTAAACTTAATGGTTGTGTCTCAGGGAAAATTGAAAATGGTGCAAGTCAAACCAATTTTGTAAAATGTTCTATCAAAACAGAGTGAAGTGACACATGTACATGTTGTTCTAAGTAAGAAATATTACTTCCATCACTGTAAAATGCTTATGACACCCCCCCCCCCTCTCTCTCTCACTCTATCTCCCCCCCCCATCCTAGTTGGATCTAAGCTTCCCTGCCATGAGCAAAGATAGGTGGGTGAAAATGGCCTGGGAAACTTGGGCTACTGAAAAATGTAGTGAGCTAGTAGCTTTTTCAAGGTCACTTGCCTGTTGGCTAGTGAGAAAGCTGAACATGTGTCGAACCCTGGTGACAAGTAGGTGGCAAGAACCATCCAAGAGAGTAAATTGGGCAAAGTAAATGCAACAGCTGCCAGTCCTTTATGTGCTTAGATTTCTTCTATGGTATGTGTGCTCAATACGTGATGTGGCATGTTACACAACTATTTTGACTCTGGGAGATCTCTGAATTGTTTTTCTCATTTAACTGCTTATCTCATCCCAGCTTGTACATGGAAAAAAACTACACATACAGGTAAAATCTGCTAATTACCATATCAGTTAACTAATATTTGTGTACACAGCCGTGGTGACAAATATTGACACTATTCATTTTACCTAAATTATCTCAACAATGGACAATATTTCACTTAGCCTATTATTTTGTTTAACTTGGCCTTGGTGGCTAAAATAGCCAGTCAGACTAAGTCTCCAAAGAGTGCCAAAAATCAAAATTCAAGAAAAATCCCAAATTTTATAATTTTGTAAAATATTGAAAAACAAATGGTACCATGCAAAAGTATTGCTGAAGAAGTTTCATTTGAATGGTCACACCATAGGATTTCGTTGACAGACTACAAAGTTATCATTACATGTCTCCATTATTGACTCTGGGAAGGAATGGATTAAATCTGTCACATAGAAGTGAATATTAAAGCACAAAACAGACTGATCTAAAATTTTCGACTAATATGATTTGCATTGCTACCCCAAAGAAAACCTTGCGCATCTTAAGATATACAAAATGATTTAAGGTCGAAGTAACGACAGTAACACGATTGGAAAACCCAAACATCACCACGCCATTAGAAGCACTTACTTTTAAACAGGACGTAACACATCGATAATTCCGATACTCGATCAAAATCGATCAAAATCGATAAACATCGATAATTATTAATCGATTAATATCGGAAATCGATCAAAATCGATGGCCAGGTTCTTTGTGATTATCGATTTTGATCGATTTCGTTAATTAAGGTTCGATTAGTATCGATTTTGATCGATTATATCGGGGACTGAGGAAAAGCAACTTTCAATCAATCCTGACGTGTCACGCTGAAAGAATTGCAGTCGCTTGTGGGCAAATCAACCGGTTTGCCGCTAAAAGCCTTCAATGAAGTTTGTTTAACAATTTTTAATTGGTTTTAAACTCTTTGACACTGTGAGATACTGTAAGAAAGTTGGTAAGTATGTATGCTAACTGCTTTAAAACTTGACGTCAATTACTTATAACTTCATGCTGGAAACAGTGACGCTGGTGGCGTTGATGCTCAACAACAGCAATAAAATGCGACAAACGACTTAGTTGTGACTCATCTTTACTTTTTAGTATTAACTTCCCAACTTTTTTGTCCATTCACGCCTGCAGCATAATCTGGCATAATGCATCTGAGACTGTGCAACAAAGCAGACAAAACACAAGCATAAAAATAATAATAACAAGTTTTGAAGCAGCCCAATAGAATCAAGGTACCTGTATGAAGAAAAAAAATGAAATTAAATGACCCTCTCCCCAGTATCCTCTCCTTTTCACATGGTGCCTCGCTCACGCCCGATATGTACAGTATTTTTCATTAGGATGCAAACTGTTTTGGCTGCTCCACGCCATAGTAACTTCGGCCATGAAACTGATAAAGGTGCACTAGCCTGGTGGACGAGCGACTACATTTTCGTAATGTAATGAATGGATCCGTTTTTAATGAAAATTACATATATTTTTGCCGAGAATCATAGCTTGCGCCTGCTTACGAAATGTGTTTCCTAAGCTAGAGTTTTACGCTTGAGGTCACCAATGTAAGGTAAGAAGCGACGGTTAACAAGCTAAGCCTGTAATAAGTCAGTGTCCCCCATTCGTGACTGGTATACAGTATTCCTGATGCGGTATATACTCCATGGGAGAATGCCATGGTTGCACCGAAGAGTGCATATATTTACAATACTTACCTCTACTTATCCATACTTACCCATACCTACCCATACTTACCCATCCTTACCCGTACTTACCCATACTTACCCATACTTACCCATACTTACCCGTACTTACCCATACTTACCCATACTTACCCGTACTTACCCATACTTACCCGTACTTACCCATACTTACCCATACTTACCCGTACTTACCCGTGGAGTATATACCCCTGATGCCTTGATATCACTGACACTCTCGACACTATTGTTTCGATCAAATTGGCTTCCTGAGTATATTATTAGCGGGTGTTTTGTCGCGGTATCCTGACAGTTTCTCAAAATCGATAGAAATCGATACCCGATGCTTAGACTACTGTGATTATCGATTTTGATCGATTAATTTGCTTAATCGATTGATTATTATCGATTAAAATCGAGTAATATCGATTTATCGATTAGGTTTCCGATGATCGATTTCGATCGATGCGTTACGTCCCGTTTTAAAAGCTTACTTGATTACAAACGAAAACTTTCGTAAATTTAGGGGAATCCAGACAGCTATATTTACATTTCTAAATTTCTTCCTGATCTAGAAGCATAAAGGAGGAAGTATTTTGGTAAAATCTCTCTTTGTTTATGAGTCAGCAAAGAAGAGATTTCCCGGCTTATCGTTACATTCCTCCTTTGAGCATCTTTATGACACATTAGAACGCAGAACCTGATGGACCAAACTAATTACAACATATTCATGTTTACGCACCTTTTATCAGCCATTCACACAATGTTTTATCTGGATATAAACCTGGTCCATCTGAAATAGTTCCCTGTAGATCAGTTAACACAGTTCTACCCCTGCATTTAGCTTGGGCAATCGCCAGGCAAGTCAATGCGTACAGAACTAAACCAAACCACTTGTATAAAACCGCCATTTTTACAGAAGGAAACTTTGTAGAGCTTTGTAGTCTCGTTATTAAATAACTGAAATCTCCCACAAAGTAGTAAAATACTCTCTCGGATTCGTAATAAAATATATTCCTTTTCTAACTAAGGTATTCCGCAAAGCCCATAGCTGTACAACGCCGTAAACCTCAAAGCTACCACAAAATTCCATGCGTGCGAGTGAAGATCAGTCCTACGGATTCCTGCTTCACCGTTCGGCATATTTTCATTGCCATCTTGTAATCGACATAATGAACATCAAGAAGCTTGAACAACGTGATTTCTAAATTGAAACTCCGTGAATTAAAGGATCTAAATTTCACCTTTTCCAGAATACTCTTTTCTACATGTAAACACACGAAAGGTTCCCATCCAACGGAGTATAAGATCACGTGACCCAAATGTCGAACGACTGCCTATCAGGGGAAGGATGGGGACAATCAAGGATGATGCTGCAAAAAACAAAGTCCATAAACCATTGATTATAATAATAATAATAACTTTTTTTATTCACGGAGTCCTTATCACTAAAAAGTGGTCTTCTAAAGAGCCGTGCACATTAAACCTAGTAGAAAAAGTTAAGACTTAAAAATTGACTCTAGAACTAGAAAATGTCTTCTATTTCCCGGAAAATGTTGTTAATATATGCCACCATTTATCGCTTCATCACTGATTTGTCTCAAAGGACTTTAGATCCGACACTCTTCATTGGTTTGTCGCTGTGGTTTTGCCGTTTTTATAGTTTTCAAAGGGCTTTACCGTCGACTAGATTCTCACCTCCAGTTGTCAATCAACTGCTAAAGCGGGACTCCACCTGAACGCCATTTTGGAAATATCTCGTTCACGTCTCAAGCAATCCAAAAACGCTCTGCTCATTACATGAATCTACGTTATGAGGTGTTTTGCAAATGTTAGGTTGATTTTTGGGTATGTTTGGGAGGAAATAGTTTTTCTCAAAGGATTGGTAAAATTTAGGGAAATAAGAAGTATTGAAGATTTAAGGTTACCGTATACCTTCGGGAGTGTCTCCAGTATAACAGCTCTAGCGTCTTAAGATTACGCTTAATATACCTAAACCCAGATATCAAATTAAAGCTTATAGGGCTGGCTATATAAATATGGAAACCATTTGGTAACAAAATGAATTGTCGAAATTTTTTACGACGTCTAAATTCGAACGTCCGAATCATCTTTAGAACGCTATAACTCAAAGGGATTACTGTATTTTGCTAATTTGATTTGTTCTCGGGTTTCCGAACACGAAGCGCTAAAAAAACGTGTCGGCGATTTCCCATATTCAATTGCAGTGAAAAGTTACAGAATATTTTCGAAAAAAGGGGGGAAAATGGAGTGATCGCACGGAAATCGCTCTTGACGAAAAAGTTTTCTGAAATAAAAAATTCACCGACACCTTTTTGTTGATTATATGTTAGCCTAGTTTCTGTCCAAATTTGAGGAAAATCGAACAAATTCCCTTTGAGTTGAGTGTCCCCTACAAGCGAAAAATTAACTTTGAGAAAACAGCGCTTAGGCTGTCAATCAAAAGAGAAACTTTTACTTCCGTTCAAAACGTTATACCGTCATTTCTCCGTTTTTCGATATTTTTTTTGGATGAAAGTTCATTCTGTAAACTTAATTTTGACGCCCAAAAATAAAATGGTCGACTGAAGGTACTCTGTAACTTTAATAAAGCCTTGAAATTAGAATTTGTAGTAAATAATTAAAAGATGGACACCAAAATAGTCCACTAGCAACCTGGGGTGCTCTTGCGTGGGTATCAACTGTCTGTTCGTGTTCCATCCCATTGAAATTTACGTGCACCCCAGCCTTAATATGGAAAAATATTAAGTTTTATATCGGAAGTTTTTCAGCAATATCCTGGTTTGGTGAGATTTTTGTAGCCTGCGTGCAGACGTCTTCTGATTTCTTAGTTTCATTCATTTTCCTGCGTGAAGCAAAGGAAATGGCAGACGTGTGTGCACACGCTAGCTGTTTCTTTCTTCGGTGACTTAAATACGCCTCCTCAATTTGAAATCAACGGCTAAACTGCAAATACCGCGAACGATCTATTGCGTCACATTGGATCAAATACAAACAGTGATAAGACAGACCACTGCAAGGACCGATCAATGTTTGATCGGTCCTTGCAGTGGTCTGCGATCGTTCATGGTATTTGCAGTTTAGCCGTTGATTCCTCAATTTACATTTCACACCCAAAAGGAGTGAAATAAAGGAGGTGCCATTACTTTATAGTGGTTTGTGTCCAGCTACAACGACAGAACTTAAAAATGTTGGCTCGCCTTGTTCAACGTTTGTATGCAGTAATGACTTACAACAAACGGGTTCACTACTATTAGGTTTTTTAAACGCAAATATGACTTGTTCCTTATTAGGATAAACGTAAATCGAATGTTTTGCGCGTGCGCGTGCAAATGGTGCTACTAACTTTGATGTCATAATATACAACTTACAGAAACTAGTTTTTTTTAGTTGAGTTCATACTACTGCAAATATGGGGAGCTGTAACTCGGTAATTTGTTCAGAAGCAAATCATGAGGTTGAGATCCACAAAAAACGGAACATGATGAGATTAAAACAAGCCGATGATACTTTCCCGAATGTGTCGACCAGCGTCGAAATGATAGACATCGAGTCCTCGGATGAGTCACTATCAGAGGCGTCTTCGTTGTCGACTTTGTCGGAAAATGAGAGTAATGTCACTCTTTCGCGAGAAGAGCTCAAGGCTTTGGAGATTTGCGGAACGCCATGGCCGCCCAGTAGGCACATTGATGTCCGCAAGGCAACGCTTCGAAAGAAGAAATCCTTTTTTAATTCGAAGAGGGAGCATCAAATGAAGAAAGACAACGGAGGTGATATGATCGAATATCGGAATTCACAACCGAAGGAGCTCAGTTCTGTGCCACCTGTACCCGTGCGCCATTTTAGCTATTCAGCGCCAGCGCCACCGCCCCGTCCCTCACCATGGAAGGAGGTCTATTTGACGATGATTAAACCCAAAGAACAACTGGCTGAAGAGAGCATGAAGGAAAACGCGGGTAGGAACCGCGAGAACAGGAAGCACATCAACAGAGAAGAGCAAGTCCGCGCTTTGAGAAAACAACTCGCTACGAAAATCAATTCAATTAAGAGAAAGACGAGCTATATTCGGCGCCATAACACTCCTGAGGATAGAAAAACGGAGCAAGACACTTTGGGCGTGGCCGACAGTGGCAGGGATGATAGTGATGAAAGGAGTTCTACCAGCTTAGGCCCTGCTAGTACAACATCGTCTTCTGCCGCGCCAGACAGCACTTCTATCATATCGGATGACAGTTTTGAATTTGAAGAATCAAGCCACGGGTGTGTCTTCACAGGGGATGATGAATCAACAGAGAAAGTTGCGCAAGAAAAAATGCTGCCAAATGTCATGAGAAGTCTGGAGCACGGCAACAAGGGTGCAGGGAAGTCACGTGGGATGTTTGGAAGAAAACAAAACAAGGTGTTTCCTATGTAAGGAGACGACGGACTTTGACCTAGAGACAAGAGGAGGCAGAAGATGGGCACAGAGAATGGAGCACTTAAGTCACGTGTAAACCTCGTGCTTTCTGTTTAACGTACGGATAACATACTTCACGTGCACACTTTTCGGCAATCGATGATTGTTTCCAAGGATGCAAAATACTAGTTCACGTGGTTATCGCGGCTGCGCTAAAGCAAACAGTCGCGCTGACACGCGAGGGGAGTCAACGACTCGCGCGCTATCACTATTTCGGGCACAATCCCCCCCCCCCCCCCCCTCCCCACCACCCCGAATTGCATGTTGTGTAATCAACGAGAAAAGACAACGAAAGTCACATCTCACTAAAAATTTATTTTCGTAAATATTCATAATTTATTACACCAAATTGTTACATAATTTTTCCCGATTGTTATATATTATACGCGTTTTAGAATATGCAAATCCGTTATCGACATTATGTAACATACGGGGAGATCCCGTAAGAGAAAAGGAAAAATAGCAAACATAGTAAATAGAAAGGAGAAACATTGTAAATATGCTATTACAAGGTACAGATTAATATTTTACATCTGAGCTTTGTACACTGGTTCATAAATAAAATATGGTATATTCTGATAATTAACCCTTTCACTCAAAGAGTCAGTTATGGAGACATGTAGTGTAGTTCTAAAGTTGAGTCTGTTGACGAACCCTATGGTGTGGCCATTCAAATGAAACCTCTTCAGCAGTACTTTTGTATAGTACCATTTGTTTTTTCATATTTTACAAATTTAAATTTGGGAAATTTAGAGTTTTGGCACTCTTGGGAATTACTGGGTTAAAGGAAAAAATGAAATTTAGTTGAGATATTTGCGACAATGTTTGGAGCTGCACAAGCAGGGTAGCTTCTCATCCTCAATTGGAAATTTGTAGTCGTAAGTAAGCTCTTCTCCTCTTGATATACTGAAAGAAAATTTTCAAACGATAACGGTTAGTTTCTAAAGCTTGGTTCCCACTAGCGGGACGTAAGCGGAATCGTAAGCCGAATCGGAATCACAAGAACCTTACGATCTAGTGGAAATCAAAACGACGCATGCGGATAGTAAGCGACGGAAGCAGAATCGGAAGAAAAAGGAAACCTGATCCTTCCGATTTCGATTCCGTCGAGCTTCGGATTCCGATTGCGACTCCGTTTTTTACTTTACACTAAAACGTAAGGCTCCTTTCACTTCAGACTCCGACTCAGCTTCCGATTACGTCGCTATTGGGAATGGGCCCTAAATAAACAGTTGTGCTTTGCCGTAGAGCCGATTCATTTAAAATAATTTGAGTAATTAATTTTATATTTCATGAGAAATGTAATGTATTATATATCAAAATAATAAATAATATTTATTTTAATTTCATTCCAAGTTGAGTATCAGCTATGTGAAAATTTTTCTGTTTTGAAGTCATCTTCGGACTAAAACGATTTACTGTATCAAGTACATCTTAGCGACTTCCCTCGTTGCGCGTTTAATGTAATTAACTGAAAGCATCGATACCTTCTTGCGGCGAAGATGATGATTTTCTTCTGACCATCCACATTGATGACGCGAGAATAGCAGTTACTCTGAAAAAGAAAAGTAGACAACTGTTTGTGTCGAGCAACCAACCAAATCTTTTATCAGGGGGCCCACACTTCACTAGAAGTGGTTTTCAGTGCGGACCTGCACGAATAAATGTGTTCACATGGAATTTTTTTTAAAACGGATGAGCCAAACATAACTCGAAGCAAAGATGACGAGCCATTGTCAAGCGCGGGAAAACAGACACCCAGCGGCGTCAAGGGCGGGAAAACAGACACCTAGTGCCAAGCGCAGGAAAACAAGTCCCTGGTGCTGAGCGCGGGAAAACATGTATCCGGTGTCAAACGCGGGAAAACAAGTCACGTTTTGCTTGGGTTTGGCTTCTGATTGGTTGGAAAAATAGAATGTTTTCTCTGATCGGTTGGAGTACATCGATGCAATTCTTATAAAAATTTATGGCCAGCTACTCTTGTAGTACCTCGCATGAATGGTTGATGAAACGGGCAGCGTTTCCGCACATGGTGGCATCAACAACATAAGTACCATCGACACGGAACATATAGCAGCCGATACCCTGTAAAAACACATTAATTATATTAGCTCATGAAGTGACTCGCAGTAAAAAAAAAGGCAACCCATAGAATTTTGTCACCTTTTCCCCAACAATTCACTGCTACCTGCTATTGTATACCACGCCCGAGTGCTCCCTCCCCCTCGCACGCTCGAGTGCTTCCTCCCCCTCGCACGCTCACACGCTCGAGTGCTCCCTCCCCTTTGCACGCTCGCACGCGTTATAAGCTCGCCAGCTCAACAATGCAGAAAAGGACTCCTAGCCGTCTATTAATAGACCAGGTTGAGTTAATGGAGAGAAAATGTGTAGTTAAGTATTTTGGACTGGGGCTCGTGCTTTGGAACTTTTTGAAAGCTTACAAGCAAAAAAGAAAAGAAAGAAAACGTGATTCATCAAAATGTCTAAAATAACGCGATTCAGCCAATTATAACGCGAGAAACGTACCTTGCTCTCATAATACTCCTCCCGTTTGTCCGTAAGAACGGAACGTACTAACATTCCAGAATACTCGATCACCATCTCGCCAGCAGCGATATTACGAGTACAGAACAAACCGCGGCCATGGATTGGAGATCTGAATGAGTGGTACAAAAGAATAAAAAGAACAGAGAGTTTTTATTTAAATTTGGATATAATGTGAAACTTGTCCGTTTTGGGTCTTATGTCGTTACGAAAGGGTTATAAAATTTGAGGGCACTGCGTTAACTTCACTCGCGCAACAGGCAGCTTCGAAAAAAAAAAAAAACTAAAAGATGCCGGAATGTCGCTTTATGGCTGAGGCTCAAATTCATTTCACCCCTATGAGGTACCCATTTTATATTTTGTCTTCTTTTTCGAGAAGGAGAATTAGTATTTTCTCCTGGATGGGATGCTAGTCCATCGCGGAGTTTCTCCTCAGCTAACTGTTCGCCCGTAATAATTTATTCTTGGTACAGAGACAATGGAGTAAAGTTTTTTTGCCTAAGGAAACACTCCTACATTTCCTGCGTTTCGATTTAAAACTTAGCCCAGACCAGAGCATGGACAAGTTCGAAATTTCGATTCTGTCCTCATGTGCGGGTAGTTGATGTAAAAGAAGACTGGTGATTACACACCTGTACACGGCCACTGCATCTTTGTTGAATGAACACTGTTTAAGATGGCGGTATCTCATAGCCATGGGAAGATCCAGGCAGGTTGGACGTCTGCAAAGTAGGGGATATTATGATATTATTCACCCCAAAAATGACATATAGTTGTAACAATAGGATAATTAGATTTGACGTCAGGAAAGATATAGGCTCCTGAAAACGCACATTTTAGTGCAATAATTTCTGCTTCTCTTCACCTTCAGTTTACTCTCATTCTCATGTTACACTATGTAAAAAACTAAATAAGCGCCCTCTTCCATCAAGCCCCCCCCCCCCCGGTTGTCACGCAACGCTTTTCCGAACAAGTGGAGAGGGGCATTGCGTAATACCCCCAGTAGAAAATTACTAGCTCGGAACGTAAACGGCAGAGAAATGTCAGTTGGAGCTGTCCTTATCTCTCCCACACGGGAATGAAAGTATTTACACGTACTTAACAGTGAGCGGTCCGTCTCGCGTCTGTTCTGTGTTCTCTTGTTCCTCTGAACTTTCCACTAACTGAGGAGCCACGCGGTGAACTGATGCCAAGAAAGCAAACATGTCGTACTTTTTGGTTCTATAAGAGAAACGTGACAATACAACGTTAAAATGTAACACCTTTATCAATTATTTTCCTCCCTGAGACAAAACTTGGTTCATGTAATAAGGTAAGTACTTTCCTGTGTTACTGTTTATTATGCCGTACAAAGTGATTCAAACTTTTGAGTGTGTGGATGAATTCCTAAAGAGCGACCATTCAAATCAAAGCTACTATGCAGTACTTTCCTGTGGTGCTGTTTATTATGCTGTACAAGGTGATTCTAACCTTTGAGTCTGTGGATGAAATCCTAAAGTGTGACCATTCAAATGAAAGCTACTGAGCAGTACTTTCCTGTGGTACTGTTTATTATGCTGTACAAGGAAGTTATAATTTTCGAGTCTGTAGATAATATCATAAAGTGTGACCATTCAAATGACAGCTGATGAGCAGCACTTTGAGTACTTTATTTTCGCTAACCTGTTAAACTCCTCGGCTCTCGCACACCCATGTGGATTTTCTTTCAAAATCTGTGGGAAAGAGAAATTACCCCACATCAGTACATGTTATAAAGTGCAAATCTGCAACATGTGGAAAAAGCAGATGAGACACTTGGCAAATAGAGTGTTACGCACATCCATTTTCTCAAATAACAATTTAAATACATTGATTTGAAAATGTTAATATTATATCCCTTACCCTACAGCTTTACCTTATTCAACGCAACCTCGTTCCCAGGGCCTTCGCGGTTTTCAAAATGGCGGACCGGGCGTCGAAACCTCTGAACATGAAATGTCTTCGTTTCGGTTGAACAACAGTTTCACATTGCTAGAAAACAAACACGGCTACCAATCGCTGAAAATAACCTCCGAAAACGCCATTTCATTGTGTGTCACGTGACAAAATACTCCATGATTATTGGAGAAGTTTGGCAGGCTTGTCCAGCGGTGTCTACGCTCGCCCGCCATTTTGAAAACGGAGACCTGGGGACGAGATTGCCGGAATTTTTGTTTCGCATTGTAAAAGGTTCCATACCTGCTCAGCAGTTCCCTCCAAACTGCTGATATCAAATGGTGGGTTGTACTTGAAGGAGTACTGCTTCAGTTGATGAGCACCTGGCATCTGTTCCAACATGGAAACAATGGCTTCCTGCAGAAAAGACGACAACAAGAGATCAGAATCTTGCTACTAATTATATTTACATTGATTGGGGTTCATGATCGGTAATATCATCGTTGTTGTCATTATCATCATCGTCATCATCGTCTTAGAATAAAAATTAGCGATATTAAAACATGTTTCGACGACAGTATGTCGTCATTATCAAATGATAATTATGTACAAGATAGGTGGCGATATATATAGAGAGAGATAAATGTGTAAAAATACAAATAGAATAAACTTCGGTGTGGAAACAGAAACAAAAAGACAAAGAAAATAAATGCATAATTAGGTGAAAGGTTTAGCTGAATAGAGTCCGTTTGAGTATTCAAAGTCGGTCTCTTTTTCTTTATGAGAATCATATTATAAACGAGGCACTCAAACTTTCCGCGGCATTTCTTTATCATTATCGTCGTCATCATCATTATCATCGTCATCATCATCATCATCATCATCATCATCACCATCACCATCACCATCATCACCATCACCATCATCATCATCATCATCATCATCATCATCATCATCATCACCATCACCATCACCATCACCATCACCATCACCATCATCATCATCATCATCATCATCATCATCATCATCATCATCATCATCGTCGTCGTCGTCGTCGTCGTCATCATCATCATCATCACCATCATCATCATCATCATCAATTGTCAGCAACAGGAAGGACCGGCAGTTCTGGGGATGTGACTGGTTTGAAATTCGAAAGTCGTACTCGTACTTAATTCTCAAGCTCCCTATTATCATAATCATCATTATCATATAAAGCACTTACTTGATGAACTCCAAACATTGCTTTTCCGTTGACACCTACAAAGAAAACAATACATAACATTTATACGAGATACTCCAGAAATACTCACACTAAATCCTATAGAATACCTAACGAGAAGAAAACTTACCTTCAGTACAGCTTCCTATCTAGAACTATAAAACAATGGAACAATTTGCCTGCCATGTTGGTTACGGCTCCTAATATTAACTCTTTTAAGAGTGGGGTTTGTCAGCTGACGCATTAAGAACTTTAAGAACTTGACCGCGACCAGAGCACGTAAGCCTCGAATAGAGGGACTGCTCTCATTTTAGTAAATGTAAATGTAAATATTAGAAACTATTAGCAACACTGCTTGTGCCTCTTTGCTTACAGCACACTCATGACCACATTTCTGGTCCATAAGTTTAAATAGACGATTTAAAGTAAAACAGAAAATAAGAAAATAATAATAATAAAGAAAAGAACCTGCAAAGGGAACCAGCTTCAAGTGACGGTCAATCCTTGCTTCCTGCACCTTGTCAAAAACCTGTTTCCATGCAGCTAGAATTATTTTAACAAAACAAAACTGTCAGACTTATTTTATATAAGAATACCATTAAGGATGTAACAGTGAAATGACTGGTTTTTTTTTCAGCCAGAAGATTACAACAGATCTTTCCTATCCAAGAGTCAAAGCAAGATTAAAAAATGCGTTCAAAGTTATTTGGAATAAAAACGTCTGAGGACAAATAAAATTTGGTGCATATTTTGTACAGTACATACAATACCGGACAGAAGTAACCTAATTCTAGATACAATCTAGAATTCATTTTGTAAATCTAGAGTTTTTTTTACAGGTTTGCAGTTTGCGGGTAAATGCATCCTGCTCCGAGTTCTCTGTCAGGTCACTTCTGTTCGATTCTGTAAATTATATAATTATACACTACTTTTTGCCACTCATATAAAGGCTATTGAGTAATACTATCCTGCGGTACTGTTTATTATTCTATACGAGGTGGTTCTAACTTTTTCGAAGTCTGTGTCGTTTTCTTGAGCGGGATCGTAGCTGTCCAAACGATGTCTGTGATTGGCGAACGATACAATTGATATATCACTTGAACAATGCCCCTATCCCTAATCCCTATCCCAGCGGGACAAATCTATTGTTTTCTTAGCGAATCACAGACATCGTTTGGACAAGTTCGGAGGTTTTCTTAGGCCCGGTTCAAACGTCGAACTTCACATGTGCCGAATCTAATGTAAATGAGCAAGAACAATAGATTTTGCTCATTTGCATTAGATTCGCCACATGTGAAGTTCGACGTTTGAACTGAGCCTTAATTTCGCTCGATTAGAAGAAAAAGGTTCAAAACATCCACATACCTTCACAAGTGTCGGCTTCAATCCTAACTCCTTCATCACTCGTGATAACAAATTTCAGATTAAGTTCTTCGCCACGTGAGACACTCTCTTTATCTCTTCGATACAGCAACCGAGACTTGTAAGATTTATCCTTCACTGGCGAATTAGAAAGTTCAGCGCCTGCTGTCTTTGCAACCACTTCATGATCACAATTCAACTGTCTTACAGTTTGCGGAATACCCTCGTCAAGACTTAAAGTTCTTTTCGCTGCTGGCGGCGTTTTCCTATTTTTAACAGGTGCAGTTGTAGGCACGGATGTCGGTGTACACTTTGGAACAGGCTTCTGTTGTGTGCGAGCAGCCAAGAACGATTTATCAACATTATACGCAGTACTAAGAATCGTTGGTATATGCTTTGTTTGATGTGTTAAGTGTTCAAGCATCTTTCTCGGAGAGCTAGCTGGAGAAGTCGGTAATGTTGACGGTCTTTGAGGAGCAGGAAGAATTCTTCTAAGCTTAGATAAATGCGAATTTGCATTTGAAGCTGCCAAATTTGTGTCCTTAAAAAGGACTCCAGGAAAGGCATTGCGATTAACTAATGAAGGTCCCGGGTGAGGAGCAATTCTTTTTAGTTTCTTTCCAAAAGAACTGTTTAAGTAATCATTTGATAAATTACTGGCACAAGGTTGAGCAGTATGTTTTACTTCTCCATGCGATGATGCCAAGTTTTTTACTGGTTTTTCCTTCTTTTTTATCTCCTCGTGAGAAATAACTTTATGTAAGTTTTGTTGATCAATTAACTCCTTGTCCTTTTCCTGCTGTGGTTTCTTTAGAATTGAGTTTAGTTTCTTCTCTTCCACTGTACAATAATAACGACATCGTTTTGTTGGATCCTCTATACTCCAATAAAGACGACTTGTTCTGATAATCAACAACATTAACAAATCAATAAAAGTAAGAATAAGGGTGCTGCAGTTACCGGATATAATATTTTGACTGCCTCGTCCATGGGTTTCAACGTCGCTCTCCAGCTCCCCCTCCCTCCCCCTCCCCCTCCCTCCTCCTCCCCTCCCGCGCCATTTTAAAAGCGTTGAAGGCCCTGGGGACGAAGTTAGTGTCATTTTACTTCGTTTTACTTCTGATTGGTTTAGAAAATGGCGCGAAATTTTTTAGCCAATCACAAAGCGTAGCAATACAAAACCAAAGCCACCGTGTGAAAACCGCACTAAAATCTAAGATTTATAACATACCTAAAACCGATGGGATATAACGCCTGTTTTGTATCTGAAAATCCACTCAGTTTACCCATGTTTTCCATAGTAAGTGAACCTAAAGAAGAACAACCACACACCATCACAAAAAATACTTTGACAACAGCATCCAATCTTACTTAACCACTGCCTTAAGGTTACAGTGTACCTTCAGATCGAAAATTTATTGAAAAATTTTTTTTGGCGTTAAAATAAAGTTTACAGAATGAACTTTCATCCAAAAAAAAAATATCGAAAAATAGTGAAAATTGACGGAGAAATGACGGTATAACTTTTGTGGGCGGAGTTTGTTTATTAAGCGATATGTTTTTTTAAGCGCCGTTTTCTCAAAGTTAATTTTTCGCTTGTTAGGGACACTTTAAAGAGCTACAACTCAGAGGGAATTTGTTCGATTTTCCTTAAATTTGGACAGAAGCTAGGCTAACATATAATCAACAAAAACGTGTCGGCGAATTTCTTAATTCCGAAAATTTTTTCGTCAAGAGGCATTTCCGTGCGATCATTTCAATTTTTTTTCTCCCCTTTTCGAAAATATTCTGTAACTTTTCACTGCAATTGAATATGGAAAATCGCCGACACGTTTTTTTAGCGCTTCGTGTCCGGAAACTCGAGAACAAATCAAATTAGCAAAATATAATAATCGCTTTGAGTTATAGCGTTTTAAAGCTGATTCGGACGTTCGAATTTAGACGTCGTAAAAAATTCGACAATTCATTTTATTACCAAATGGTTTCCATATTTAGATAGCCAGCTCTAAAAGCTTTAATTTGATATCTGGGTGTAGGTATATTAAGTGTAATCTTAAGACGCTAGAGCTGTTATACTGGAGGCACCCCCGAAGGTACACTGTAACCTTAAGGCTATTTGTAAACACGACATGAATAATCATGTAAAAGAAGTTGGCTAAATTAGATGAAGAGTTAGTCAAACTGAATCCCCACGGTAGTACTCTAGAATTAAGAGGGAGCTGCCTCCCTTTTGTCCAAAGAAAATAAAGCCTAAAGGACCAAACATTTTTCCATTTTTCCAAGTCTGGATCTGTCGCCCTTAGGAGCCATAAAATCGCAGAATTTTTTACTTAACATTGTAAGTAGCTAAGTGTTACCTTGCACAAGGTTGATGGAGTGAGGTTCAAAGCCTCTTGATAATTTCTTTGTTGCCCGGATTTTGCTCATGTCCACACAAACACGACGCTCCACACAGAAGTCATCATTCATCATCAGCAGCTAACAAAGTAGAACATAGATGAAGATACGAAATTTCTCTTCGAGTGTTGAAAAATATTTCACGAGTGAGCGCAGCGAACGAGTGAAATATTTTTTAACACGAGAAGAGAAATCGGCCATGTAATGTTCTGTTTATTATATAAACACCAATGAAATCAAACCATTTCACTTTAATATTTTTTTGCAGTCCTAAAGTAGAACTTTGATCTTTTCACGTGTGAAGATAACATGTTATTCTCACGTGTGAAGATATGATGTTTACGCGCGAAAGCTCACCTGATATTTCATTGGTGTTTATATAATAAAAACTAATATTTTGCTGGTGTTGATGGTTTTGATAATTTTCTATGTTACCTCAGTAAAGTAAGGTTGAAGTCACACCAATAGGCCACAGACGCTTACTCAAAGAAATGCCGGGGACATTTAATCATGACAAGACGTTTAACCCATTTAGTTCTGCCCAGAGTTAATCGATTGGTCAGTTGATGTAGTTTCTTATAAAAATGTGGATAAAATCCAAAAGTGCGACCATGCAAATGAAAGCTATTGAACAGTACTTTCCTGTGGGGCTGTTTACTATGGGGTACAAGGCGATTTTAACTTTTGGGTCTGTGGATGAAGTCCTACAAGGCGACCATTCAAATGACAGCTATTGAGCAGTACTTTCCTGTGGTACTGTTTATAATGCTGTACAAGGTAGTTCTAACTTTTAGGTCTGTGGATCAGGGTTCGTACTCTTTTCAGATTTTGAAATTCCATGACTTTCCATGACCTTTTCAAATTTTTCATGACCAAGAGTTCAAAAGTTGTTTTCAAAATTTTATCAAAACGATCAGTTTTTTAATTTTTCATCTTGCCTTATTATTCCCACAACGTATGCTGCCTTAGTGATTTTGTAACATGAAATAATTTTCCACGACTTTCCTTGACCCACACTTAAATTCCATAACTTTCCAGGCCTGGAAATTAAATTATGCGATACCATGACTTTCCAGGTTTTTCCATGACCGTACAAACCCTGTGGATGAAATCCTAAAGTGCGGCCATTCAAATTAAATCTATTGAGCAGTACTTTCTCATGCTGTTAGTTTTTCTACAGCTTACAAAAATAAATTTTGAACTTTGAACTTGGCCACATTTAGGACTCAAAGGATTGCTTGCTATAAGTGCAGCTGCTGGAATATTGTGCACAAAACCAACCTGTTTCTTTGTTCTGAAGGTATGCTGAGCACAGTAGACCTTCTTGTCATCTTGAAACTGAGCTTCTGCATTTCTTGCACACATGAAGTGATAATTCATGGGACACCTTGGCTCACAGCAGCCTACAGTGGCTCCAACTTCTCCACACCGTTCACATTTCTGTCAGAAGAGGATAACAGTTATCAGGAGTTAGGCCTTCTACTGAACTTTTAATTCCCAGAATCGAACCTCTGCTCACGCAGTGTGATTGTAACTTTTGAGTCTTTTGAGTCATTCAGTGTTGTTTGGTCTGATTTGCTCTCCTGCAGTGTAGCTCTAACTTTTGAGTCTTTTGAGTCATTCAGTGTTGTTTGGTTTGATTTGCTCTCCTGCAGTGTAGCTCTAACTTTTGAGTCTTTTGAGTCATTCAGTTCAGTGTTGCTTGCTTTGATTTGCTGATGCAGGGCTAGTGCTCTAAGCATCAGCTCTTTATGGTGGCCAATTCACCACAAGTTGACGAAACCAAATTTCCATGTTTCACTCCCACACCAATGCAGTGTCACAGTATCTTTAGAAACTAACCTTTTGTTTACGAGGAAAAAGCTTGTACCTCCTAAGGCCGATTTACATGGTACAACTTTGTCGGATGCGATTTTTTTATAGCACACGCTGCTTGCGTCAGGCAAAAATTGTATGCAACTCGCATCATATAACGTTGTATGTGGCTCAATTGTCATAGGGTTTTAAAACATGTTTCAAAATCATACGACAGTCATAAGCAAGTTGTAGGTTTGATTTACAAAATGCAATTTGCGTGAAAGCATGTTGTAAGTCAAAGTTGTACCATCTAAATCGGTCTTTAGAGTCGAGAGAGGAGGGAGGGCTATCTTCTCAAAAGTCACAACACTTACAAAATTTAATGTTAACATTTTAATGTTGGTATGCCTTTCCTCTTTTTGAGAGGAAATGCCTCATTAAACGTATACATAATCCTTATTACACAACACAAAAACTACGATTTAGTAAATGCAACTAAAGTATTATCTTTAAGTTGGCCGCAGCCTATGCACACAGGCCAAATTTGATTTAATTAACATGTATGCTAAGATTTTGGGTTGATAAACTGCAGAAGTCAAGCACAAAAACAAAACATAAAAAAGAACAAAGATAAAATCATTCTTCTACCATTTGTTTGCCTCTTGACAACGCAACTTGAACATTCTGTAAACGTCCTTCATCGTCTTCAAACACTTCTGCAGACCAAAGTCCACAGTTGACATGAACCCACTCATCCAAGCCACAACTGAGGAGGCGACCTGCGCCAGCAGGTTCAGCATCTCTTGTGAGACCACACAAAAGACACTTTCTTGTATCCTCCTGAAGAAACAAAGAAGAAACGTTTTAGCTTCCACATGATCGCTGTGTTAATATGTTAACTGTCTATTAAAGGCATCAAACTTTCCACCTGAAGTCTGGTGTGTCAAAATATTGATGCTATAGTTAAGAATGTATGCCTGTCTACTGTGTAAGTGCAATTTGTATCTTCTTTCATTTTCTTGTTTTATCCTTTCACCCACCACTCTCTCTTATTTAATGATGATGATGATGATGATGATGATGATGCTGATGACGATGACGATGACGATGATGATGATCATGCTGATGCTGATGACGATGATGATGATGATGATGGTAATGATGATGATGATGATGGTAATGATGATGATGATGATGATGATCAATGATGATGACAATGATGTTGATGTTGACAATGATACATGTTCAGTTGGATGTAAAGAGGCATTGTATAGTAAAGTGACTCCTACTTCCAAGCCTCCCATAGAATTTAAGTAAGCAAATAAGAAAAGTGAAAAAAAAAAACATTAGTTTTACCTCAACAGATGTCTCCTGCTTTTCATCAGAGTTGGTTTCTGTTTCCATGGGTTCTTCATTCTTAATTTCTTTTTCTGGACTTTTCTCATCATCAATCTCCATCTTTTCTTCCTCGTCTAAATTAACAACAAATTACTGAATTACATAATAGCTCACAAATACCAAGAAATTAAGAAATAAGAACCTTCAATATTCTGTCAACATTTTGCAGACAGTTGCTTCATGCAGTGTATTTTTCACTGAAGAACTTTGTCAATACTGTGAGTGTACGTCAAAGATCATTCTTGTAAATGAATGCCATTGGAACTGTCTGTTAACAAGGTGTCCACCAAAGGAAGGTTGCAAGTTTTATTTTTGTTTGTGGCTGTGATCAAGACTGAGCGTCTGTTTAAGAGAGCCACATATGGGAGGTGTACCGTAACAGAGAATGAATTACTGTAGATGACATTCAAGACAATTACCATTTGTTTCGCGGCATGTGGGTGTGGAATTGGTTGAGGATGACTGTGTTTTTTCGTCAGGCTGAGGATCTGATTTCCCTTTGATGTCTTTTAAGCAAACATAGGCATGATCCCAAGTATCATAACAAATGCTGGGTCCAAGAAATCCACTACAAAAAATAACAGAGGAATAAAAGAGATAAGTTAGGAAACAATACTCATAAAATTCTTATTTCAAATTCTTAGTAATACATGTATGTGTATATGTTGTAGTTAATTTTTTATCTCAGGTAATTTTTATTTTTCCATTGTTTTTGGGTATGGTAATATACGCTAGTGAATTTGAAACAAAGGAAAAACAAAAATTACCTGAAATAAAAAATTAACTACAACATATACCCTGCAAGCAGAGCCTCTTTCAATCCTAGGAGGATCGAAAGAGGCTCTGCTCGCAGGGTAGTATGTGTATATTGTTTGATTTATTTCTGTTAAAAACACTTCATGGAAATCAAAGAGAGCACAAAAATGTAATGTTAAGAGTATCCAACATTCACTCATCTTTGTCTTGACTTCCCAAAGCTATATTTAGATTTTTTGTGATGAAATGAATTTTCATATAGGGAAAACCTCAAAAAAAAAAACCAGAAAATTGACCATAACGGTCAAGTAATGCACCTAAGAATTGTGAACAAATTATGATCCTTGATATGCCAAAATTGCTTACACTGTACAAAAAATTCCTTCCAACCTTCAAATTTTATTCACCCCAACCCCCCCCCCCCCCCCCCCCCACCGCACCCCATCCGTTTCCCAACAGATTCCCAAGTATTTTTTTAAGAAATGCATAAAGTCAATTTGCCACTGGGCACCAGTTTTGGGCACTAGGCTTTCTAGGATTGTTTGGATAACCAGCATTAGTTACATGAATGATAGGTTGATGGTTTCCAAGGGCAACCATTAACCAATCAAAGTTCATATTGGTTACCCAAATTATCCCAGAAACCTCAATGCCAAAAGTTGGTGCGCAGTCTCCCAAAGTTTCTGGAGGGGTGAATTAGGGAGAAATTGTATGTTGACATCAAGATTATTTTATATCTTACTTAGGAGGGAGTAGTTGCTGGTTCTCATCACTCTCTTCCTTTCCCTTCAGTTTATGCCATGGAAACATCAATGCCAGCTCCTGATTGTGATGATAAAAAAAGAAAAACATTGTTATCATGCTGTGAATCAGCAGGATCTAACAAATACCAGGGCTGTTTTGAGCTTCAAAGAAGCTGGTAACCAGTCATAAAACAAAGAAAGTCTTCCATGCTTGTTCTCTTGAAGTTATTTTCAAACTTTGAGCTAGACATCTTTACTGTAGTTACTAGCCATAACCCTTTAAGCCCTAATATAAAAATTTAAATTCTCAATACTAATCCTATACATTTCCTATAGAAGTAGTGGGGAGAAATTGTTTGGATATCAAGAGAACTCATCTTGTGTGATCATGTCCTTAATTCTCAAGACCTTTATGATTGATGAGGCATTAATATTACAAGGAGAAATTTGATGCTGATCACTCTTAGGGCTTAAAGGGATAACATTACCTTGCAAAATGATACATTAAGTGAAGACCACTGTTTAGCCAGTTCTGGGTCACTCTTTACAAGCTGAAACACTTTGTCCAAAAGTCCTGTCAAGTCATCACAAAAGCTTTCCTGTGCAAAGATGACAGAAAGCAAAATGGTGACATAAGGAAATAGATAAATGAATAAAATGAATGTGTTGTCAAGTCAAAATACTTAGAAAATACTGAGTGCTCCAACAAGATTCTAACCCATGAAGTAACTGCGTTCAACAAGAGGAGAACGCAAGCCTAATCTTGGTGTCCTGTTACAATGTTGGTTTTCTTGTGTGACAGGAGCAGAAAAAAAAATCGAGATTTTTGTAAGGATAGTAATTTGCCCCCCCCCCCCCCCCCCCCCACCCCCCATTTCTTTCAGGAGCTTGTCTCTGGAGAACTGGTACGCACCTTGACTTCATTTTCGGGATATTGTGCAGCAATTTTATGTCTTACTAGTGCTCTTGAATGCACTCCTATAATCCATGATTACTACTGGTTATATACCAGTACTGGTGTGAGCCATTACTAAAATATTGTGACATCTTATATTGACAACTTGTTAACACATCCTAATGCTCAAAGAAACTATGCTTGAACTGAATGGTCATCCTCAAGCAAGCTTTTAGACAGCAGGGTGTCCAGGGGCCCTGTGAATTCCCACTTTTTTAAGAAATTCATGAAAATTGCACCTAATCCTTTAAACATTTATGATGGGAAATATCTTCAGGATGCCCACTTTTCAATTTCTGGCTAAAAGCCTCTCCTCAAGTGACTTAAACTGACTTGGACCATAATACCATGATAATAAACACTTAATGACTGGTCCCGAGGGAAACAGTGAATTTTGTTTCCTGAGAATCTTGATGTTTCCCGAGATGAAGTCGAGGGAAACATCGAGATTCGAGGGAAACAAAATTCACCGTTTCCCAAGGGATCAGTCATTAAGTGATTTGTTATATAGCAACAAAAAAAAACACAACACAAGACAGTTTGAAAAACGCACCGAGCACTCGATCCATCATAATCATGCCACCTTTTGTCACGGTCTGATCACGGTCTGATCATGTGTGCTAGCGGGCAACAGTGCAATGTTACCCTCTGACATCAAAATTGTTGCCCGTTTTCGCAAATGTTGCCTGCTTAGAACAATTGGCGGGAAACTTTTTGTTTGTTAGATGTCATGTGATGATGAATCAACCAATCAACGCGCGTGTTGTATTGACAAAAACTCCAGCTATATAACAATATGCACTTATTGACTGAGTGGGAGGGCCGGACGGGAAAATATTTGGCTTGAAGTCATGGGGTACGGACCGATTAAGCGAGGTCCATGTGCCATGATCGAGAGCCAAATATTTTCCCGTCCGGCCCAACCTAACTCGGTCAATAAGTATTTTATAATATGACTAGAAAGTACAAGAATAATCGTGCAGTGCGAGGTCACTTGAACCGGACGGCTTTTTCCGGACCAGCTCACGTCAACCCGTCTGGCCCCGCTCACATCACCTTGCGATTCTATTTTCTGTAGTATTGCATCAGTGGGGCCGTATGGTCATATTATAAAGTAGAATATTGACCCTTGTGTAATTTATGTCAGACTAGCTAATTTCACCCCAAGCCTCGCTTTCAAAGTTTAAACCTGTGACAATCTCATCAATGTATTTTCAAAGGAGTAAAGGTGAAAATACCCACTCATAAACAACGTGAACTTGTCAAAGGTTTGTGAGGAATTTCATACTAACGAGGCTTGGTGGTGAATTTTGAGCTGGTGATGTATGAAGAATATACATACCAAAGTGATATATTTTTGATCTTTCACTTTTGCCAAAATAGCATCCAGGTCTTTGGGATGTCCATTATCAACTTGAAGCTGTTGTGTTAAAAAGAGAACAGGCTAGCACAGTTGTTAAAGCTATCCAAAGTGAGAACTCATATTAACAGTGACTGACCTTGGTGAAAATCCTCACAGGATCTTCAGGGATCTTTGAAGAATTTAAAGGATCCTTGAAGATCTTGGCAAGAATTTAAAAGATCTATGAAGATCGTTATTAAGATCCTCGCAGATCCTTGTGCAGATCTTTAAGGATCCTTAAAGATCCTTCAAAGTTTCTCACCAGGGGACCATAGTACATAAGCTATGTTTTACAATTATAAGTACTTAAAGGGACACTGTTCTGGCTGAAATATTGTTTTTTAATGAGTGGCTAGGAGCTTGCTTTAAGCTTATTTTATTATCTTGAAATTGGAAGAAACCATCGCCAAAAGTGATACAGAAGCAAACAAATATCAACTTAACGGACAAAAAAAAGGCCAGAAAGGTCAAAATTTCACAAGAATGGCAAATTGGATTTTTTGACCACCTGTCAATAAATCAAATTTCATAAACTTCAATCCACTTCAATCCTGCACTTTATTTCCAAACTACTGCTTCTGTTTTGCTCTACAGACTCTTTTTATCCAACTAAGTTGTATAGTTTGTGGCATTTGACTATATAACATGGTAATAAGCTAAGTGAAAATTTGCTAATTCAGCGGGAAAGTGTCCCTTAAAGGTTCCAGAATGTTTTGCATACCTGTTCAAGATAAGACTGGAAAAGACCATAAGCCTTGTTAGATTTGATTTCCTCCAAAATCTATAGAGAAAAAGTAAGAAAATTGTTGAACTCATAAATATGTCTGCTGGGAGATCACAGATTATAACAATACTGTGCACACAGTCACTGTAGCTTATTAAAGCCAAATTATTTTGATTTTTTGGTAAAATTATACTAAATTTTTATTGTTTTCCAACTGTTATCATTTACATTGTAGTTGTTGACTGCTTATTATAAGGGCCTTTAGATTGGACTACCAATATGAGATTGACTACAAGTACGACTTGAAAAGTCGCACTCATACTCAATTTCATACTTGACTCAAATCTAAAGGTCCCAAACATTTTCTATAAGCAACAGTTAACTTGACCAGAGGTTTCATTAGAAGCCAGCAACCGGCGAATTCCGCCAGCTACTTCCTAAATTATTGCCGTCTACTTTTCGATTAATTTCATTGCAGTTGATGCCCAGAATGCTGGAAATGCCATTTCCGAGTTCCTAGATTTCAAAATTGTCTGGGGGGCATGCACCCAGACTCCCTAAAGGAAAGGAGCCTATGGCCCCTTTGTTGCCACTTACTCTCAATTTTATTGAAACCCTTGCTTCACTGCTATTTGCTCATAGAAAACTCTGCCTCATGGTATAATCACTATTATTTTACCCTTTCATATCCAGCTGCCATCTCTTCCATGAGTTCTTTGTACCATGCCGCAGTCTCCTGCTCTGTACAACATTGTCTACAAATAAACTGTATGTCCTCAGGTAAGTCTGACAAGCACTCATACTGATCAACTGTGATGCCCTGACACTCTGCGTGCACCCAATGATCACACTCCACACAGTGCACCATTTTAGAATCAAAGTCGTCATCTGAGTAACACTTGTCACACAGGGGGCAGAAGTTGTTCTCTTCTCTTTGACGACCACAGTCTTGACAGTGGGTAAACTCAAGCATCCACATAGCTTCAGGTTTCTATAAGAAAAGGTCTGTCAATCTTAATATAAAAACCTTCAACAAAATCATCCCTGCCTGGCCAGCTTTTTCAGATTTATGTTTGAATGATTGCATGAACTATTCATGAGTAAACTAGAATAAATTAAAAAATCTGGCAATGAATCATGATTTATCCATAAACACAGTAAACTCTCTTAAGATAGACACCTCTCTAAGGCAGACATCAATTATTGGCTGGTTCTGGCTGAATTTCACTAGTTGTTAGTCTGTAATTAAACTCTCTCTAAGGTGGACAGTGAGAGCTGGTCATGAGGGTCTCGGCATTTGATGGAGTACACAGTAAAACAAACTTACATCTCCAGCAGTCCTCCTTCCACAATTCTTACACTGAACACAACGACCACACACCTGGTAACAAACATAGCAAATAATTAATTAATAAATAAAGCAAATAATAAGTTGTGAGATGTTACCCTCTATAAATAAAGCTTGATTGATTGATTGATTGATTGATTGACTGACTGACTGACTGACTGACTGACTGACTGATTGATTGATTGATTGATTGATTGATTATGTTGTGGTTCAAATTTTTTTATGGTTTAAAAATTTTCAAACCAGTTTGATTCTTGTTTGCTTTTGCATGAGATTATGATATGCATTTGAGACAAAGGGGAATAAAAATTAAACTGGTTTAAAAATTTTCAAACCATAGAAACTTTTGAACTACAACATATACATCTTATAACTTATTTGAAAACAAACAAAAAATAATAATTTTCAATTACTAACCCAGACATCATCTTCTCCCTCTGGTTCGGTGGGGTAATATGGACCCAAACATTCTACATGATAACCGCGCTGGCAACGATCACACATCAAAAGCTAAAAATAAATAAAATAAGATATAAAAAATATTAAGGTCATTTTCACTTGTATGCGTTCTGAGCAAATGTACTTAATAAAAAAAACAGTAACATCTCCTTGACAATGCTGACAATGATGGTTAAGATTAGAGAAGAATGAGATGGACCAGGTTTTTTCTTAACAAGTTCAAACTCAGCAAAATTCAGACAACAATCTACTAGTAATGAACATTTTAAGAACTCTTTTGCATTATCCAGAATGTAACTCCCAACAAAAGAATCATGCAGATTACATTGCTTTCAAATAAACTGAATTTCATATCTTAGAACAATGCCCCTGCCCCCCACCCCTGTACCCCACCCCACCCCACCATTGTAGCATACTACTCATAGACTGCAAACTGCCTCTTGTAATGTCATACCTTGTCCTGATATCCACAAACGGAGCAGCTACTGCAGTTGTCACAGCACCATGTACTCTCGTCTATGGGAGTCTCATCAAGACAAAACCCATGGAAAGGTTCAGCACAAACTCTGCAGTAATACATCTAAGAAACAAGGGATATGTTGGAAAAAAGTGTTTAAAAAAAAAGAGAAAAGCCTCCTTTGGTGCCACTGAACAACTTCATCGCTGGGAACTGTTAGTGATTTATAAGTCATTTCTCAATTCTTCTGTACAAACTCTCTAACATTTTGAAATGGGTAAGCCCTTCAATGACAATACAGTCAAAACTCCCAAGAGTGCCAAATATCAAAATTCAAGAAAAATCCCAAATTTCATTTTGTAAAATACAGCCCTCTACTAAGCAGTCACCTAATCGCTCTCCATATTTACTGTAAACTTGACCTCTTTCAAGCAGTCACCTCTGTTAAGCGGTCAGTTGGCTATTCTTCGAGGGTGACCGCTTAATAGAGGTTTGACTTTAATAAATTTTTATTATATAATTATTATGTACATGTATGTTGAATTCATGACAAGTGATTTATGTGATTTCAAAAAAGTGTTTTGATGTGCAGCACTGTCAGAATGTTTTATAGTGATAGACAGGGTAACAGAAGTAGCAGGCAGTAAGGGTTAGAGATATCTTTTGTTATTAGTCATGATTTGTGAACTCCAGTGTGAAGTAGATGGCAAATAATTGACTGTAGGTGGCAAAATTGCCGGCTGCCGGCACATTTTGACAGGGCTGGATGTGGTAAGCCTGCTTACCTCTTAGATCAGAGTTGATTGTGATACTATGTACTTATTGACTAAGTAAGGTCAGGCTGAATGGGAAAATATTTGGCTCGAGCTCATGGCGTATGGACCGAGCGCAGCGAGGTCAATGCGTCATGACTGAGAGCCAAATATTTTCCCATCCGGCCCAACCTAACTTAGTCAATAATCATTTTATCATATGACCAATTTGGAGACAAAATTGTTTGAAATTTTAACTCGTGAGACCGTACGCTTTTGTAGTAGGGCCGTATGGCTTTTTCCGGCCCTGCTCACATACAAATGCATAGGCCCTCATATGGGACTTTCATCAATGGTTTTGCAAAGAAAAGCCTTGCAGGGCCGTACGAGTCATATTATAAATGTCATGTATGTACTTGAAAGCAGTTTTATCAAATGAAGATGGACATACAGTATTGCTAATTTAGACATGCAAGACCTGGAGTTTAGGAATCTTGCCCACATTAAAGGGTACTTTCGATAGGGCATGTTACGGAATAACAATACACAGAATAACACAAACACACATACAGAACTCTTATAACAGGAGCTTGGAGACACTAGAAATATCTTATTATTGTCTCTCGTATTATCCGAATGGCAGATATTATGGTACCAAGTGATCATGAAAAAATATTTTTCAGATACTACAGGTATATTCCTTTTATTCGCGCAGTATTCTGTACTACAATCAAGTGAATGAAATGGACAATGCTTCTGTCAAACCTTTTCCTCGCCCTTGCTGCCACAGAGAAAACAGAGCTCCTTTATCACATTGGGAACACCACAGGTAAAACAAACTGCAAATCCTTCCTTCCATAACTCTTCCTCTGTGCTGTTATCCTGTTTTAAACAAAATAAGATCCTTTATAAATTTTCTGCTTTTTCTAATTTTTCCTAGGTCCTTCCTCATCTTCATTCTAGATAGACCCTTTTGATTGCAATGTTCCAAATCTAAATGAAATTCTTCTCATGTTATTTTGATAAGAAGTTCAAACAGATCATGGGTTGATTTAGCACAATTCATGCCTAACAGCTAGGGAATATTCAACCGTTAGGTGCGAGAAGTGTGCATAATGACTTTGCACATTAACTTTTCTAGTGGGTTTCCTGTGTCAGAATTCACCGAGCTTGTTCACTACAGATGTAGAATGGTTACCCTCCATCTTTTCTTTGCACATGAGGTCCACTGACTTCATTTTGGCGCACATGTGAACAAAAAGTACCAGGCCAAGATTTCCATATCTGAACCTCAATATCATCTATCGAATGACAACTTTTTATCAATATAGAAAGCAATGACTGACAACACAAAATTACAAAGAAAAAAACTTTCACTTGTCAAAAAAAGTAAGAGGGCTAAAACCTTTTAAGTGATAGATAAAATATGAGCGGGAGATCTGTATGGGCATTTACAATGGCAAGCCGAAGGCGAGCCATTGTAAACGCCCATACAGATCGGACGCAAATATTTTATCTGACTTATGAAATGAAACAATGCTTAGAGATCTGTATGAAAAGTTAATGTATACTAATTAGCTCAGCAGAGATCTGTATCAAAAGTTAATGCATACTAATTAGCAAAGCAGAGATCTGTATCCAAAGTTAATGCTACTGTTTAATAATTCATCAACTCAGTTGATCTGTATTGGGGTTTACAAACCTTCATTAAACATTCATTTCTTTTGTATTTTCCTTATGAATTATTAATTAATTTTAGAATAAATATTACAGACCTGCAAAAACCTGACAAACACAAAATTTTAAATTACAAACTTAAAAAAATACCACTACTTAAAAACGAGAGCTAAACCCTTTTAATTACAGCCCTACAAAAGATTTAACAAAGCATGCCTCAGAAAAATCAACTACTTTTAAATATATTATGTTTAATTATGTACTTACACTCCAAGGCAGTTTGACAAGGTTTTTATTGTCCAGTATTGCTGGTCGCTTGCCAGAAGGTAGTGGTTTGGGTGGTGCACCTGTCTTCTTTTTGGATGACGGCACCTGGCTTTGTTCTTTCCTGGAGATCTTTAACTTAGGACCACTATCTTTCTTTGGAGCCAACTTTGGCTTCCCTGCTAAGGAAATAATGAATACACTTTGATGAACCCCACTTAGCAAATACCTACTTGAAATGAACACCTTGTTACATTACAGACAGGTTTCTCAGTCCCCATAAAGTTCAGCCCATATCTTGTCTAAAATAATCTGACTTAGTAACACAAACACCTCATGATACCATCACTTTCTCTGGTCCTGACATTGTATAATAGGGTGTGACTGTGATTAAGAGTCTTATTTTAGACCAGGGTGCATGGAAATCTTGTGGTCAGTGTACCAGACTTTCAATCAGAAGTTTGTTGGTTCAAGCCTTGTTATTTTGGTGTTGTCTCCTTAGATATATACCATATTTTCTTGATTGAACACAGAAGATGTTTATTTAAAACTCAGCCTCACAGGCACTGCCCTTTTTTGAGCCCGACATTGAACAGTGATCATTCAAATGAAAGCTACTATGCAGTACTGCCCTTTGGTACTGTTTATCATGCCATACAGGGTGGTTCTACCTTTTCAGTCTGTGGATGAAATCTTAAAGTGTGGCCATTACAGCCAAATTTGTTGTATTGCAATGTGCGAAATGCAAACTTCGAAAGTTTTCTTTTTTTTCTGATCCGTCAATCATCTCAGTGAGGGGGGGGGGGGGGGGTTATGCATTTGCTTGGGCAGTTTTAATTGAAGATTGAACGAGATCAATTTATAAAAAATTAAATGAGCTAAATGCAAGAAATACCTGTAAACTGAAAAATACCTGTAATTGGCCTGATTAAAAGACCAAAACGGAATTATGATCAAATTTATTCGCCCAATTCAAAAGAGTGTATCCGTACGTAAGAAAAACTTATAGCCGAAAATTCTGTCAATGATTTCATCTTCAAAATCATCTTCAAGATAATTTCTTTCAAATATTTAGTTCATATCCAATGACATCGCATCTTGTTTTTGTGTGTTTTCTTTTATTTTCCATTCGTTTTCTATATACTGTCAGTTTAAATCCCTTGTTTGTAATAGGAAAATAAAATACCTTTCTCAGTTTTAGGACGTGCACTCATCGGTGATCTTGGTGGCTGAGGATTGAGACACTTGCGATCCCTGAAATTAAACACAAGATTTCATTGTTTCTTTGGAACTAAGTCTTCTCGACAAGGCTTATTAATCCTTCTTCATTAACAAAGTGAACACTTACACACAAGATTGCTTGCTGGTACCAGGTCCTCCAAACTTAGGCTTGTCCCTGCAAGGAAAAATTTAAATGAAACCAAAAACAACATTAAAATCCTTAAAGGGAACCTCCATTGTTATAAATGAAGTCTAAAATAATTATGATTCTTTTAATAACAAAGAAAAAGAAAATGTTAGTGCACATAAAACTTGGATATTGATATCACCTATTTTCACTTTTAAACTTCCCAGGTGCTGTCATTTTAAATTTTTATGATGCCATATATATACATGTATGGTTGCTGCTACTGTTAAGAACTGACGTTCTTTTGTTTGCAACAATAGTACACTTATGCCAACTCTTCCAGTTAATCCGGGAGACTCCCGGATACGGAACGAATCTCCCAGTCTCCCGTATGGGTTACTACATCTCCCGGATAAAAGCGAGTTTGGATCTTTTCTCTACAATAGGCTAACATTTTAACCCAAATTTTCCCAAAATCCAAAAACAAATGCGGTCTCTTAACTTTACAAATGCAGGAATACAGTTTTCTGGACCCCCCTACATACTCACAACCAAAAAAAAAAGGTCACGGGAAAACATGTCACCCTCAGAATTCACCCTCAGAAAAAATCTCCCTATTTTCAATCTCCAGAGGTTGGCATCTCTGATATTATTATTGGGCAACCACATGAGATCATGGATATTACTTGGTATTTTCAAAAACCTGTTTGAAAGCAGGATTCACTTTGGACTACAGGACAAAAACCACACTTACATGCACCATCGACATACACCGCAGTCATCCTGTATTCTGCAGCCTTTACAGCTGCCACAACGAATGCGCCTTCGCCCGGTGACAACTTTACAAGTGTTCTTTGGTTTCTTCCTCACTCCCATCTTCTTGATAATTTTCACAACCTTTGTCTTTGTTTCTCCGTTCTTTGTTCTTACTTTCTTCACAACTTTGATCACTTTTTTCACCACCCTCTCCATAGGCTCCTCGGGTGATTTCTCAATCTCTTTTTTAAGTTCTGAAAGAGGCTTGCTGCTTTCTTCATCCTCACTAGAGCTGGGGATTTCACCATCATTTCTCATGGCCTGTAGTTTTGATACAGGTGCCTTCTTTCCACCGACTTTTCTTTTCTTCAATGACGCTGACATTTCTTGAGATTGGCCTTCATCCTTAGAGTTCACATGAAGTCTCTTGTCCTCCAGACTCTGTCGTCGAGATGGAGTGCGACTGCTTCTTTCGCTTTCAGAATCTGTACGAGCCTTTTTATTCTTAGCCTCCATTTGAAATTCTCCCAAGTTATCCTTGTCTATCATTGAAACATCGTCAGAGAACTCACTTTCCATTTTTTCCTGCATCTCTTGCAGCCGTTTTGATTTAAACATATATTTGTTTGCAGAAATGGGTGTTCTTCTTTTAGACACATCACTATGCAAAGATGAAACCTCAGAAATAGATGAAACATCACTAACTTGATCTTCAAAATCCTCTTTCTCACATTTCTGGATATCAGAAAATTCTAGTGTCCTTTTCCTGACTTTAATTCGCTCTGATCTCTTTATCGAGGATGGGCTTTCTTTACTATCATTTTGTTTGCCATCTCTTTTTAATCTTGAACTTGGAAACTCATCCCCTGAATTGGAAGTTCTACTATTTCCCTGTCTCTGTATTCCACGACTGGGGAATTTCGCCTGTTGATAATGGTTTCTATCATCAGCTGCATTTTTTATTCTCTTGGCATTCTTGATACGCGTTTTCCTAGGTAGAGAACATCTCTGATCAGCTGTTGAGTCTCCAGCCATCATGTCGGGGAAACCAAATTTAGAGCCCTGAAAATAAAGTCACAGTAGAATTAATGAATGCTAATATTATTGTTAATTAATGAGTGATAAAGGAAACTGACTAATTTGCATGGTTGTAACAAATGATACTGGATTCTTTTGCTTGTCGAGACATTGCCAATATGCATTGTGAACAAAGTACTGTACCATAAAAATGGGGACACTATCTGCTCAAAATTGGGGGTGTGGCTTATCTGTGAGGAACATATGGTACAAAAGTCAACCCTTTAAGAGCATGAAGTTAAGATTTCTTGATTTGAAGTACATATGTTAGAAAACATTATTTAAGATTATGTAAGAAAGGGTGCCTTTTTTCTCTTGCAGAGCACATCCGAGAGCAAAAATCAAATTGAACAAAAAGATCTACATCAAACACTTAACACAAATGAACAGGAATATTTAGTTTATCTTGGTTGGTCTTAGTAACCAGGGTAAATAGAAGCAATCAAGTGGTTACCAAAAATGTGAGCAAAAGCATTGTTTTCAATACAGGAAAATTTGATGCACGTGAGTGAAGTTCACTTGACATTCCAGAGAGCTGATTCAGGTGGCTCAAAAAAAATTGTTTCCAAAATTTGATTTTCAAAACTTTGGGTGCAGCTTATCTGCGAGCTCAGCTTATTTGCCGGGGTTTTATGCGGATTAAGTCACTGAAAGTGAATCATTGATCTGGGAATCAGCTGTGACCAGTGGTGGATCCAGACAGGGGGGAGGGGAGGGGAGGGGGATGAGCCCCTCAGGCGCCTCCCTAGATCTCCACTGGTGACCAGTCAGGCAACCAGTGATTTATAATAGGGAACTTAAGCAACGACAACGGCAACACCAAGGAAAACATCACTTTAAAAGTATTTGTGCTATTTCAAACCACTTTGTAGATGTTCCAATTTGTTTAGTTTGTCTAACATGACTGAATTGTCCAAGAACTTAATTTATGGGACAGCTTTCAAGTTCAAATAGAGTAAAATTACTTGTACTTCATGTTCTCCACAAAACCTATAATTTGATCATCTGACTTTGTTGTTTTGCAGGGAACGGCAAAGAAATGTACCAAAATGTAAAACGCATATGCAAAGGCACGGTTTTTGCTCATTAAAGATGAATTACAGTCCGTACTGCGCAATCTCAGCTCGGCAATGTTTGTGAGACTCACAAACAAGGTACGTTTACTAGCGAAAATGAAAATTACGGGACAAACTTACCCTTTACTTCATTATTAACCTCAGATGTCCTTGCCAAACAATAATAACAAGTAAAAGAGCCCCAAAGTTTTCCAAAACTGACGTTTCAGCTCATCGAGCATTCGTAAACACAATGGCCGTAATGGCGGACTGACAGTTTACTCCCATTTACTCCATGTATGATATTACCGAAGTGTAACATATCAACAAATTCAAAACAAAAAATGAAAACAAACCCCGAGATTGCGCAGTATGGACTGAAATTCAGCTTTAAACCTACTGTTTTATACTGTTCTCGCTGCCGTCACTCTATCACTGTCATGGCTGCTTAAGTTCCCTAATAACAGAGGGACAACCTCTCAAATCTTTGACCAAACAGGCGGTTCCCTATGGATTGAGGTAAAATTTAAAGCCAGATAATACAGTTGTATTCATACCTTAACATCACCAGCACTGAGTGGTTGGATGTCAAATCCTGTGGGTGAATCTGGTAAAAAGCAAATTAATAAATCAACTCTGAGACAATAAATATAAGTCTCTCTCATTGCACATGAAATCCTTATATCAAGGTTTATCCCGTACCACCCTGGAGTTATAAAAGAAAAGATCTGGAAAAAATTTACCAAGGAAATTTGAAAAAAGAACAACACAAAAATGCATTTTGTTGTCTTTTGTCAAGAGGATGTTTTTTATGTAAAATGGAAATTATACTATAACAACTTTAAAAACATTTAAATGCCCATTAAAATTTAATTGGTTACTGAATAATATTAGGAAGAGTGATAAATTTTTTTCAGTTCATAAATAAATTTGGTAATATTTCCATATAACCCCACAAATTAACATAATCCACGTAAATGCAACAATGTCTTTTTGTTGCTTTGGGTGTTCTATTGCTTTGGCTTTTGTTACAGATTCAAGAATAGTATGCATAACAAATGTAAAGCATTGTTTAGAAATATTCCCATAAATTTAATTCTTTTTTAAGGAATTAAAATCAGAAAGGAGAGTGAAAAAAGGATAACAGTTACATGTGTCTTTTTTTCACTTTGTTAATTTAACATTCTTTTTTTTTACCAACATGAGTTTATTGCAACCTTGGAAGACAAAACGTATAATTTTATATCACTCATCTTGCAATATTTTAGTTATGTTTGATTTAAATGAATATGAATATTGATTATTTGTTTCCTGGGATGGGTAAAATGCAAAGAGAAAATGGTCAAATATGAGAATAAAAACAGAAACTACTTTCCAAAAGGGATCAATACTTTCTTTTTTGACAGTTGCAGTCTTGATATATTGAATTTTTTCCACTCAACTGCTATACTTTTAATGATACTTCCATAACTTTTAAAATAAGTTTTTGTTTTTTGCAAATTATTATTTGCCATGACTTGTTTAGATGGTTCTCCCCCTTTGTAAGAACCCCCTTAATATATATAAGATGACAATACAGAAGAAATTCATTGTACATCAAGCCAACACCATCTATTTGATATTTATCTTTATTCTCATGACATACCTGCCAAGCAGTGCATTGGCGTTCTATTAATGAGAACAAAGATTTCATATCTTAATGGAATCAATGGACAGGGGGTTCATGTATACAATGTACCTTCCCAACCCCCACTTCCTGAAATTAACCAGAAGTGCTTCCAAAATCAACAACCTGTTCAAAATTGTTTAACGAAATAGTTCATTCATTAAAAACAATCCAAGTACCTGGATTATGAACGTAGACCCTTTGATCGGCTGGCAGATCCATTTTCTCTAACTTCACCTCGGCCAGTCGAAGGGTTTTGTTTGGGGGAAATTCGCCATGATCTTCCAAACGTCTCTTTTGTCCTCGATTAACGTAGTTTGATGCTTCAGACCTCGTTTCCTCTCTCTTTGTTTTGAACTTCGGTGACGTGACATCGTCGTAATCCAATTTTTTACTCTTTACAACTCGTCCAAAGCGCGATCGCACTTGCCCGCTACCTTTGTTTACAGAAGTTTTCTGCTTACGAATCCTCTGGCCTTCCTTTGCCTTTTCCAACAACTGTTTTGCTAAGGGAACGGTTGTTTTCTTCTTTATATTCGCATAAGGAAATAAATTTCTTTCGTAAACCTTTAAAGTATTGCCAAGAACCACTTGAGCGGGTTTCGGGACTCGAGGTACAAATTTTGCTTTGACCTGTGTTGTTGATTTCACATTCGGTGACAAACAAGAGTTGTCGAATGCAACCGCGGGACGCACGAAGCGTCTTTCGTACGATTCTCTTTTCCTGTAATGTTTTGCGTAAATATTTTGGCCCGGTGACGTGGTTGGCTTATTTTCCGTCTCCTTTGCGGTACTTTTACAGCGATGGGATTCTGAAGGCAATTTCGGCGAATGACCGACTGAATATCGCGGATGACTGTCGCGGGCGCCATGAGCATCTTTTCGATAGCTAACTCTTTCGCTGCCATCCAAATATTTTCTAACAGAAAAAGAACGATATGCCTTGAGACCCAAATCCTCTGCTCGAAACCCATAAAATTCTTCTTCCTAAAACAAACAAAAATCAAAACGTGAGAATGAAATCACTGATCGCCGAAAGAGCTGAAAGGATCTGACAAACAAAACACTGAAATGTGCACGGCAAATGGTGATGAAGCACCTCTTCATCGGAATCTCCAAAAATTTCGCGATATCTTCGAAGACCGATTAACACTGGCCTAATAATCGAACTCTTCTGCTTCTGGACGAAATGCTCCTTTTTCTTACGTCCAGGCATGTTAAAAGTCTTTTCTTTTTCTGGCGAATGGCTCTCTTTAGTTCCAGGGAACTTTATTCGCGCCATCTTGCCTCCAAATGCGCATGAGTATTCATGAGCCACACGTGCTTCAACGACCGCACACGATCATGGGACAAAAAGCAATAAACAAATCAATTTTGCAAAATTTGGTCTGGTTTTATCGTTGCTGCACCTTTTATTAAGCTAACTAGCCGCCCGTAGCAAGTATTTACTAAAAAGTGAAGCGTTATATAGACGCAAAATAGCTCTGAGTACACGAACTTTTCTTCAGATCGATTGCGTGACCAGGCCTTGTGGGTATTCCCCAATCAGCGCCAATCTGGTTTCCGGCGCGTCGTATTCGCTTGAAAGAAGGAAATTGTAGTGGATCGCGATCCAATTCGCAAATAATAAAAGCCAATTCAAGAGATGTAGGTGGGTTCTGAGTTTTGAATGCGTTAAAAAAGGCAAGTGTCGTATTCTGTGATGGCGCTTGAACAAGTTTGCGCCTCAACTCCTCGACTGTGAACGTCAGCGGCTCAGCGCGGCGAAACCGCGCACAAAAGTTGCGGAGCGCGCCGTGTGAACTATGGCGACAAGCCGGCCAGTGCTCACGGTCAACTTAATCTGATAGCGATTTATACTGTTCACTAACAAGCCGAATGCCTAATTTTATTCTTTATTTAGCTTAACGCGAATATGTGATCGAATCATCCGTTTAATATGCATCCACCGTCTCTTGTGATAAAGTTGTCCATTACACGATTGCGCGCGGGGTTTTCCCAGCATGCGGATCTTGTTGCTGTGATACCGTTTTCAAAGTACGGTAACAAGGAATTCTTCTACCCGCGATGGCCTGTAGAGGCATTTCTTTCCTTTCTGATTTGCATTTTATTTTCTTGGAAAGGTATCTTGCTGAAGAACTTTGCCTACGTAGCAATCATTCCCAAGATCGCCAAAACCGTCTTTCGCGCTCGAAATGAGACGAGAGTAAGAACACTGAAACGACGTGTGGGCTGTTACTTATAAAGAATTCCATCTCTGAGATCGGTGATTTTTATGCTTCTTCACCTTAATCCAAAAATACATACTGCATGCAAACCGCTTAGTGCTACAACGGCGATTTTCAAAGGGGTCCCAAAGAGATTCGAATGAGGTTCACAAAAAGCAAGCCTACCTTTTTAAAAACCTGAAGCAGAAAAATTGCTGACTGTTGTGAGCTGAACTGCAAGCAAAATATCCGAAAGAGGAACAGATGGTTGTGTGGGCCACACATAGAGAGCCAAATCTTCCAGGATTCACCAAGCATTGCATTGTATATCGCCGCGTGAAAATATGAACCTTGATTTTTGTCATCAGTCCTAGCCGGGAATCGTTCTTGTTGGCCAGTGCAGTTATAAAGCTGCTATCGGATGCGCAGTCATAAAACACGTAGAAATATTGCGAATATGCCTTTCAGCTTCGTGGAACATGAGCCGACAATTATCCTACCAGGAAAATAACGAGCCTTTTTATAGCTAAAAAGGTCGCCGTGCCTGCCGTTAAGATGCCCGAGGATCTCGAACTTAAACACGAACAAGTAAAATGTCGCCTCCCATCTCCTTTTTCTGCCTGCTAACTAAACTAGAAATACGATTAACCCATACGCAAGGCTAAAAGGTGTTATGTGTATTTCCCTGTACACACTTTGTTTTCTCTCACGTATATGCCGCAAGGTTGATTTGTTTCCGCGACCCGAAAAGAACCAAATGAAATGGATCCCGCGGGAGACGGGATGACTTTGTGCAAAGTTGCGATCTGCGAGCGGTTTCAGTACGTATACGGGTACAGATATAGCGAATCACATAATATTCTTTGAGGGTTTTTCAACATAAAATACAAGATCGACTTGCTTTCGATTGCGAAGCGATGAATCTCGGAAGACTTCACAGTTTCTTTACATTCACAGTTCGATGATAGTCAGTCTCCGAGGGAAAATCGATTTGGATGCCATATAAACAAGTGCACAGATTGCAATAATAAGATGACTTGCAAAATTCTGAGTCATAGGATTCTAGGACAATAACTGAAGCAGTAAATTTCTAGCCAACGTTTATCAGTGGTTGAGTTTGGCTGCGACGCGCGACGCAGGTCATAAATTTCGGGTGACCAGAAAAATGATTGAACTGGAGAGAGCCTGGGATCAAGCCTGGGGGTGAAGTGAAACATTTAACTCGCCTCAATCCCTGACCGCGCGTTAAAATATTCATAGCTTGAAGTAAGCGAACAACTTTGAAAAAGTCAGCAACAGCAATTTTATGACGTTAAAGAGTCATGAAGGAACGAAAACGAGTTTCGCACCAAAACGAGGCTACGCCTCGTGCACACCTAAGAAAATGTGTCCCACATGTGAGGAAAAGACGCTGTCGCCTCTTATATAACGCTTTCAGTATCAGCGAGGGGGTAAGGGGAGCAGACGGGGAAGAATTTTACTTTTTTGTTATATTAACATGTTAAAAGACGCGTTTTAACTTGTATTTTTTCAAAAGGACGTATCTGGCACTGTCAATTCGATGTAAATGTTAAGAGAGCTATGTACTTGTCCTCCTAGAAGAAAGGGGTGTCCGTCTATTAATTATTAACTACAAATTCTAATTTTAAAACTTCACTTAATCTTCAATATTTATTTCTCTTAATTTTACAAATCCTTTGAGAAAAACTATTTCCTCCTAAACATAACCAAAACTTTACAAAACACCTCATAACATAGATTCATGAGATGCGCAGGGAGTTTTTGGATTGCTTGAAACGTGAACGAGATACTTCCATTAAAGCCATGTCAAGTGGCGGAAAAAGAATCGAAAAATGGTGTTCATGTGGACCTCTGCCTTGAAAAGCTATTTTTCTGCTGAATGGATCTTCTCTTGATCCCACGTACACCAGCAGCATTTTCGTTCGTGATCTTCTGCTTCTTATTCAATTGATTTTGACTTTTACTAGGAATTACATTAGTCAGGGAGCGGTTTTCATTGAGTGTCGAAAGCATTATCGTGATTGATTTGGTTTTGCACAAAGGCTACGCTTTGTGATTGGCTAAAAAATTATCGCGCCACTTTCTCAACCAATCAGAAGTAAAACCAATCATGACTTGCCTGCACGCGTTTTCCCGCGCTTGGCGCCGGATACATATATTTGCTCCGAGTTCTGATTGGTTAATTTGAGTGTCTACGTCTGTTGTGATTGGTCAAGGTGATTACTTTGACTCTGGTTCTACCGCTGTACTTCCATGGGGTTTCACCCAATGAGACAAAGACAGAACCGTACTAAGCAGAGATTCGATTCTGGGTAATATGTAACGAACGAAAACGGAGTGGACATGCTCCTGAAAAGCTATGGCTTCAACAACACTAAAATATACTAAAACACTATGATAACGGTAAAATCACAGTAACAAACCAATGAAGAGTGCCGGATCTTTCGTGATAAACTTAATTAGTGACATTTAGCTTCATTTTCTGTTATGTCATATTTGAAAAGTTTTATATGTAACGATCCTTTTATATCTGTATACACCTAATTCAATAAAGGTTGCTTTGGCAGTTGGTCATTGGTAATTGGGATTTGGCATACGGAACACAATGTAATGCTTCGCTTGAGTGACCGCCATACAATAGCTTCCCAATGCCCAATTACCAATGACCAAAGCAACCTTTATTGAATTAGGTATATCTGTATACCCGTAGGTTTGTGATCGATTGAAATATGATTGAAAAGACAAACAACTAAGATAGCAAAAGACGACACTTTTTGCATGTGACTTTCTATACTTTTATTTTCACTATTTACAAGTTGTTCAGATAAAGGCATTAAAATCCTTAAAGGGGCGATTTCACCAATATTTACTATCACTTTGAAAAGCCAAAATATGTATTTGCATCAATGGAAACCAAAAAATAGTCTATTTTTGTTTAAAATTACTTAACGAGTAAATTGAAACTATAAACAAGAGTCTCTTACTACAGATGGCCAGGATGGAAATGGATTGAGACTTCAAAAAATTGGGCCATTATTTCAAGTTTGTAATTCACTGATATCTTTTTCTCAGCGTTGTAAGAGCGTTTCGTGTTTGAAACAAGATTTTCAGTTTTTATTCTAGCACAGACTGAGCCAAAAACATAAAACCGCCGGGTCGGTACTGCATGTAAGCCTATGTCTATTGTCCTTGACACCATGTGTGTTGGACAATCGCGATATAATGGGTACAGATGTATTTGTGTCCCAAAATGCAAGGACTCCACAGATATAGTGCCTGGGACATTAAACGAATGGAACACAGGGACCCACACTCATGGTGCCTAGGACAATATTCATAAGTTTATATGAGGTAGTAACCGACTACCGTGATATAGCCCCTTCACGCATGCGTCATCTGTCAGCTAAGAAGTGACTCGGCCTCTTCTTGGAAGAAAACTCTGAGTAGAGGATCGAAATTGTCATCACTGCGCGCAATTTGTCGCTCTAGGGCGGCACGGAAGTCTTCCTTAGCGCCCTTGTTTACACCTCGGGTCACCGCTCTACTGCAAAAGAATATTAAAATAAAATAAAAAATGAGGAATGCAATATACATTTTCCACACCCTATGGTTGAAGATACATGTGTTTTTTTTAGCACAGGGCGCCCAAAGTTTGGACAAATCAAACATTGAGTGCTTATTGCTGCCATCTCTCGTAGACAGCCAACTTTCTTAAAGAGTGTGTGTTCCGCCGAAATAACGAAATTTTGTTTACTTAGGGGCTTTTCACATGATACCGGAATGACTTTCATTCTGGAATGAGTTCATTCCATCTCCATATATTTCTCTGTATCTGTTTACATGATACCGAGACGAAATTTTGTTCCCGTATAGGTCATTCCGGAATGAGTTCACTCCGGTTTTCAATCCGAATGAAATTCTCGTTCAGGTATGACATTTCATTCTGGTATCATGCAAACTGAAAACGAAATTCGTTGCAAGATGAAAACCGCAAACCGTGTAGTCTGGGACGAGTGGCGCATGCGTATCGTTGCGCGAAACTTGCGCCATCTTTGTTTTCTGATCTGGCGCGAAAACCACGCAAGCGAGAACGCCTTAGGCTGAGCCGGTCGATTTTGTCATATGAATACAGTACGTACTTCATTTTGGAACGAAACTCATTCCGGAATGAAACTCGTTCCGGTATCATGTGTATAGCCCCTTAATTTTCATGTTATATCGCCAAATATCACCAAATATAGAACTAAATTGGATAAAAAGATTGTATAGAGCAAAACAGAAGCCATAGTTTGGAGAAAAAGTTAAGTATTACAAGGATGGAAGCGGATTACAGTTCATCAAATTTGATTTTGTTACAGGTGGTCAAGAAATTGGTGGAATTTTGAGTTTTTTTTTTTAAAGCCGTTATTTAGTCTCTGAGAACACGTTTTATTATCGACGGGAGAACCCATTACATTCCACGTTTTGTTAGGCGTAGAGGTCTGGGAACATTTTACCGAGGGCGATTTGACATACTACGATAAAAGCATGTTTACCTTGAGCCAGAGGTAACAACAGGGATGAGATCAAGATTGTAGCTATCATCATTGTAGAGATGAGCGAATTCCTCTAAAATATCAATATCTGCCAGTAGTTAAAATAAACAACTAAACAAGGATTAGTTTGTAGTAAATAAGTTAAACTAGAGACTCCAACTAAATACTTGACAAGTTTGGTGCATAGCTTGTTTTAATAATATACGTACACAACTGGATGTTATTCAATTTCAACCAATAAGAGCGGTTTTCAATTGAGTGTCGAAAGTTTGCACTGCTACGCTTTATGATTGGTTAAAAAATCTCGCGCCACTTTCTCAACCAATCAGAAGTAAAACCAAAACCAATCGTCACGCAATTTCCCGCGCTTGGCGCCGGCGACAAGTATTTGCTTCGAGTTCTGATTGGTTCATTAGATTGTCTGCGTCTGTTCTGATTGGTTCATTAGATTGTCTGCGTCTGTTGTGATTGGTCAGAGTGATTACTTTGATTTTGCTTTTACAATGATGACAGTTCAGGGGGGGGGGGGGGGAGGAAGGGGAACTGGGGGGAAACATAGAAAAGAAACCTGTATTGACGGTGCTAAGGGCAGACTATTTTAATTATCTCAATCCTTTAGTCAATATTTTATTCCCTCGTGGTACTTAACGAAACAGCCAGAACAGAAAAAAAGGAACGGCAAAAGGATACTGTTTACATAGTTGAAAAACACTCGGTATTTGAGGCCCCCCTGATCACGGATCTTATCTAGAAGCTCATAAAATGTTCTCTCCTCTCTGGGCCAACCATACTGCAGTAGGACTATCACGTGACCGATAAGAGTGTCATTCCGTCCTTCTGTCATCAGTCTTTGCTGGGAAAGGAAGCAGAGAAAAAAAGATGTGGCGTCAGATATAGAGAAATTAGTCCTTTGGCACTCTCTTCCTTTCATGCTCGTGATATGCTAAACATTACATCTTTTTAGATTTTGTTAAGCGAAAACTAAATTAATGCTTTGCGTAAAGGCATAAATAAGATAAAATGTGACAGGGCTGCTCGAAATTTAAAAGAAATTTGATTTTGTTGATAAGCACGTCTCTGCTACGCTCTCGGCCTTCATCACACGGCGGCCGCGTTGACTCCCTGCCCAACCTCGTTTTCAACTTTTTCACTGCGAGGCTGGGCGCGTAAATCTTTTGTCAGTTTTATACAAAATGGTGGGGCGTGATAAAGGCCTCTTCTGTTACAAGTTGGATAAAATTGGTCGTTAAGGCATTTTGGTCGCACTAAGCATGTTTCGAGTGACTGGGAAGTAAATCAATCACCTTGAGAGAAGACAGTAGTAAACGAACAGAAAAGGAAAGAACTTCTGCTTCACTGCACTGAATCAACCGCAAACTTCGACCTGTAAGTACAAACACGACTTGGTGTATTAAACTAACAAAAAATGGTGTTTCTCTTTAAAATATGTGGATGAAACCCTAAAGTGTGACCGTTCAAATGAAAGCTATTAAGCATTACTTTCCTGAGGTGCTGTTTATTATGCTGTTCAAGATGGTTCTAACTTTTGAGTCTGTGGCTGAAATCCTAAAGTGTGACCATTCAAATGAAAGCTACTGAGCAGTACTTTCCTGTGGTGCTGTTTGTTATGCTGTACAAGGTGGTTCTAACTCTTGAGTCTGTGGATGAAATTCTAAAGTGTAACCATTCAAATGAAAGCTATTGAGCAGAACTTTCCTGTGGTGCTGTTTATTATGCTGTACGAGATGGTTCTAGCTTTTTAGTGTCGGGATGAAATCCTAATATGTTACTAATCATGAAAATGAAAGCTTTTGAGCATTCTTAAACTTTGCTCCATGGCCAATCTGCGATCCTCAATTTCAGACTTTTCACAATACCAGAATGAGAAGATGTGGACGTCGAAGGTTCATTTCCAGTTGAGTCAAGTTTGCCCTGATGAACTGAAGTTGATCTTTTTAGCGCCATATTTTCTCCAGGCGAACTTCGGGTCGAAAAGAACTGAAGACCATAAAGAGCTTCTTTACAAGCCCTCTGTCGACAAACAACAAGAACAAAATCAAAAATTAGCAGTTAAATGATAGTCTAGAGACGTGAAATAGTAATTTTCGGATCAATTTATAAAATGCCTTTGTAATTCAGTAACTGCTTATTATTGTTGTTTTTTTCAAGTACCTAATTAGAGGAAATCTTCGCGACAGCTGAAATTTGCGACTGATTTTTAGAAGGGCGTTACATCATGTCAACAAATTTTCGCGAAATTAGAGAAACTGTGGGACATTTAATCTTATCACATCTAATAAATAAGCGAATTTTTTTCCTCTGAAAAACTTCAAAAATTTATGGCGCGAAAAATTTCCAGTAAAAAGGTAATTAAAAACAAGCAATTTCAAGAATGTTATTAGTAAATTTCGCCATAACTGCACGAATCCTGGTAGACTGAACGACTGCATGTCACCAAGTTATACCGGTTAACCTCCGTTATTTAAAGGAGACAATAATGGTGTAAATAATAGGGTCTTTTGTTATAGCGAGAGGTCTGCAAGGCGGGAGTTTACTGTAGAGCGATTCCGAAGTAGTTGGAGTATTCGTCCGGATTCAACTCCCTCCGTAATAACTGGGAAAACCGCTCAAGCGCCTTGTTATCAGGGCGAACGTCGGCGGGAGAGAAGAGATGGAAAAATCAAGTTGGGGGGGGGGGGGGGGGGGATGCCCGTTATAGCAAGTTGACTGTAGTTGTTTACTCATGTTAGTTGTATATTACCTTATGATCATCAAGTTGAAAGTAACAGCAGGACAGTTGAATGGCGCCTCTTATGAGTAACTGAAACACAATGGACACAGCGTAGAGAATCACCAAAAATATGGCAACTTAGTGTAATAGAATCACCTTAACTAGCGTGACAGAATCTCCTAAAAATGTTGGACATGGTGCGATAAAATCGCTGTTATTTGTCAAAAGAAAAGCTTGGAATTTTATGTCCACTAGTGCCATGTCATTATTTCATATTAGAGCGGCTTTCATTGCCAATCACAACAGAGGAAGGCAACCCAATGAACCAATCAGAGCTCCAAGGAAATACATGTAGCCGGCGCCAAGCGCGGGAAAACGCGCACGAGCAAGTCACGATTGGTTTTGGTTTTACTTCTGATTGGTTGATAAAGCGGCGCGATATTTTTTAACCAATCACAAAGCGTAGCAATGCAAAGCCAAAGCAATCACGACATTACTTTATACGATCAATTGTAAACCGCTCTATACATTCTAAATATAAACAGCCTATAAAACTTCAGGTTCATAATAAATGTACCTCTTGATTAGCTGAAGTATCTTGCTCCAAGGAGAGCCGTTGTTCGTGAAGAAACTCCACAGCCTTCTTGTATTTTCCCTAGAAGCATAAGCACAGCTAGGCTTGTCAACTCATACTTTACTTTTTTTTCACAAACAACACAAACACAAGCACAAAGTCAAGATTCTCACAAACTCTTGAAACAAAAAATAAAGGACAAGGAATATAACAGTTTACGTTTCTGTTTGAATGAAGTGTTGTTCTTGCACCTGCGTCGCTATTGAAAACTAGTTGGGATTGTCATCGATGGCTTACTCCATTCATTGCATTGGCATTACCTTATAAATAAGTCTGTCAACTTGGAAAGTTCTCATCCATTTCCATTGGTCTACCTCCCACTCATCTAACAGGCGAGCAAAATCTGTCAAAAAAAAAAATTCAAGTTAGTAAAAATAAAACTATGCTTAAAATATTTGGCGAATACAATGCAATTGGCTTCAACATTTTCTCATTGCAGCAAGGTTTTCACATACGTCATATCAAAATTCAGAGCATTAAACAATAGACTTCGATTCCAAAATGTTTATAAATGGAATTGTAGAGAGTTTAAAACTACACAGTTTAGCCATATTTTGAAGCGAAAAAGCATTTCGTTCAAGAGTTATAGGCGATCGACCGAGTATTAGACATTTTTAGTAAGCACCAAAATCAAATAAAAAAATATTGTATTTGCTATAAGCTCCATTAACTCGGCTTATAAGCACTTACAATGCAAACAATAACTTTCAGCTGATTCAATTTTATTTATTTTCACGGCTTATCTGAAATAGCGTGACGAATTGGGTGACCATTTAAAACCTTTGTAAATCGGAAACAAAACATCGTTTAAACCTGAAACTTTTCGTGAAAGATTATAACACTGGTATCTACATACCATATTAGAAACAGCTTTGTAGGATGTAAATTTTATTTTTTTGAATTTTTATGACGCCATGTGAAAACCAAGAATAATCAGTGCATTGAAAGAAAACTACTCAAAACATACCGTTTTTGAAATCACTGTAAGTGTTTAGAAGATGCCATGCCTCCACCGATACACAAAAGTCATCTGCAAGACTCTGACTCACTGAACCACAATCTATATGAGAATTCAAAAAAGTACATGTATTAGAACGTTACTCCCCCAAAAGCCTAACTTACTTATTTTAAATTCAAAATAGAAGGCTAAAACCAAACTGACAAAAAGGCTCGCTGATAAGTAACTTATAAGTTTATAATAATTATTGATAAGTTTCATCTGGTTTGGGGCAACTGGAAATGGCTATTTAACATATCAGTGGCCCATGTCTTCTGAAACTTTCCAAAACTCATTTGTAATTAATGATGAGAACACAACAAGAAATCACTACTGTGAAAGAGTGTTTCATCAGATATCCAAACGCCTTGAAGTGCGTTAAAAAAAAAACTCGGCCGAGCTTCGTTTTTTCAACCCACTTCTCGGTGTTTGGATATCCTGATGAAACACTCTTCCTCGTGTTTGATATAAAGAAACCAAATAAATAAACCAGTTCTTTCATATGAAAGTATGTCTAAAGAAGAACAAAAGAGAATTTAACTCACTTTTATCTATTATTATGTTTGATGATTGCTTATTTTTGCCATCTTCTTTGCCAGGGGAACCATGACTGACCTATAAAAGAAGGCCATGGTCACTTACTAGAATTATTTGTAAACAAAAAAACTCCAAGAAGGTTATGTGTAGATATTTGTTTACATCGTAACATATTGAACATCCTGTGTATAATTTTGTACAACACATAAAACTATGCCAAGTAAAAAAGTATTGCAGTGATTTTGGCAACTTTTTACAAGCAGATGTAGAGAAAGCCTGACTCGTATTCACTTTCAGTTTACATATAAAAGCAACCATTAGAAACAGTTCACAACCATTAACGTATGAATCCTACTTACGGATGCCAGTTTTCGCTTTTTCTTCTTTGGTGCTGGACTGTAAAAAGAGAAAAACTTAGAACTAAGAATTTGCTGCCTTTATGATGTTCAAGCAATATTTTTTTTTCTGACCACAGTGATCCACTAGCAGCATTCATGCTAATTACATTCCTACCTGTTATCTCCTACTAAAGAACTTTGATTACTGCCTTCTACACTGTCCTCAACTAGGACCAGAGGATGAATTAAGCCAGAGGATGCTGTTGAACAAATGATGAAACATAAATAAACAGAGGCAAGGCTCTGATAACATGATTGTACTTAAAAGTACAACTTCTCCCAAGATAGGATGCTAGACTCAGTGTAGTCCATCACAGGAGGTGCTTACCATTTGTAGGAAAAAAAAAAAGTTGGGGTGACCATTACAAAAACCGCCTCTACCAGTAAAGAGAGGCCAAAACCAGCCAGCCAGTTCTCACAAACATTAAGCAGTCTACTGTTATTGTAATTCTTTACTCACAAACTAAGTCAAGCCTGTTGACTATGCGACAGTATTCCCAGACAGTCTGCAGGAACAAGATAGCAGCAGCATACATGACACCAGTTTTTTCCAAGACATCTTCATCAATATCCTCCTCTAAACTGTGTTTTGATATCTTCTTTAATTTGTGATGCAGCTCAGAAATGCTTGTCCAGTGATCACTGCTGCTTCTGAAATATTAAATTGTGAATTTCTATGGCAACCTGATGTAACACAATAAATTGTAGGGCGAGGCCTATCCCCTACATCCGCCACTGCATAATATGAGATTCTGTTACCTTTCAAGGGTTGTTTACAAAAGTTGTGCCAACCATCCCTATCAATTTTATAAGAGATTCCCTTCCCAGGATGGCATCAGACAACTTACACATGTCCCGTACCTGTACTTTTGAGGATCAAGCCTGTCGTGAATTCTACAAATCTCTATCCAGTCGCACTTTTTTGCTATCAAGTAAAACAACTCATGAAGAGCTATCCAGGGTCCCTTGCCATCCAGTACCTCAGCGATAATACTTGTGTCTATAACGCTGCTGCGTTGAGCATCACAGTTTTCGTACATTGAGTTATGGGCAGTGGCACACGAGACGTAAAACTGAATGGATAACTCCAACCACGTGTATACTTGAGGAAGAGAGATGCCAGAAGGACATTCCTGGATAAATAATAATAATAATAATAATAATAATAATAATAATAATAATAATAATAATAATAATAACAATGTCAAACAAAGGAGACACTTGTCTGGTCTTTTTTATTTCTCCTTGTGTTCTGTAATATTTTTAGCCCTCTTTCATGTTTATATAAATTTATTCAACTTGATGTAAATTTTTGTTCATAAATTTCTGCAGATTTAAGGTGGCTCCTAATAGTTTAGACATTCCCATCATGATACATCTACGATATTCAATCACAGCTACACCAGTAAAGTTCAGAGAAAACGTTTAGCACAGGTTTGTAAACACTGAACCAATGAACAAATTTAGGTGGCTACGACATCAAAATTTGTTACCATGGCAACGTCAAAAGAGGCCAAAAAGACCCCATTTTCAACCTTTTGAGGCTAATAACTTCAAAACTGCTTGGTGAAATTTTTTGATTTTTCAGGGTTCTCCTTATCAGGCGGTAACCGGTAAAATTTACCGCTTGAAGCAGCACTTATTACCGCCCGTAACCGCTTGCCTCCGTAAAATTTTTAAGACACACAGTTTTCCCTTTACCGCTTAGCAAAAATCCCTTACCTGCTGAGCTAAAATTTAGGGAGAACCCTGATTTTTATATATATTTTTCACCTTATAAACATAACAAACATTTGTGCCAATTTTGAAAAAAATCTGTACATAGGATTCAGAGATATGTCATATTTACATAAATTTAAGGTAGCTCTGAACGCTATGTACAGAATTTTTTTAAAAATCGTCAAAATGTTTCTCTTGCCAATTAAACAAAATAGCGTCTTTTTAACCTCTTTTCACATTGCCATGGCAACGAATGATGACGTCATTTGGATACCACTTTGTTGACTGATAAAAGATTTACTGGTTTCAAGTAAAAGATTTTTAGCCACACCATCAGACTAGCCATAATGGAATGCAAAAGACGAGAGGGTTGAACAATTATATGGAGCCACCTTAAGTGAATTTTTCCTCCTGACAATCTTCTACTTAACTGAAGTACTGAGTTCTGAATCTGGTTTAAACTAAGAAAAATGCTTTTACATGATTAACTTTGATACATTTTTCTATATCAGTAACAGTTGAAGATAGCTAACTGCAATCATCTTCAGGACTAATTAAGGGGCTGGGTGCATAAAGTTTTGCTCGGCTTTACCTTTTTTTAATGTCTCCTCCAATAGATCTTTTTACTGATATGGCAGCCGTATTGATTCCCCCCCCCCCCCCCCGAGCATCCCATAATGACCAATGGTATTAATATTAATATCTCCTTTGTTAACAATTATTTTCAATGGCCATTATGGGAAATATGGCTGACATATCAATAAAAAGGTCTATTTATTTGAAAAACACTCTTCTGGTTGGAGGAAGTAAAGGCACGTTTACACAGGTGATTTTTTTGCGCAATTTTTGTCGCAATTGTCGATGAAATTTTTGTCATGCACAAGTTGCATCTTCAAATCGCATGTGTAAACGGGCGGCGATTTCAGTGCGATTTGGGCGCGATTTGTTGCACAATGTTGCAGAGGTTTCGAACATGTTCAAAACCTGATGCAACTTGGTGGCGACTTTTGGGAAATCACAGCAAATCAAAGCAAATGTCGCACCCAAATCACACAGGAAATCACTGCTAGTTTACACTTGCAACAAAAGTTGCATTGAAGAGCACAACAAAAATCACATCAAAAATTGCACATGTAAACGGGCCTTAAATGGCTCAAAAGTAAAGTAAAAAACCAAACCTCCTCATCCTGACTACTGATACTCTTAGCAGTATCAACAGCCATGTTATCACTGGCCAGTAAATGAGGCAACACATCACACACTGAAACACAACATACATTGCAGTTACACTTACTACTACATGGTAAATTCTACAGCAAACAGTAACCTTTAAAAAAAGCCAAGCCTTGTTTCTTCAGTTCCCACTTCTCAGTGTTTGGAAAATCATAAGCATCACACTGGTTTGGACACCCATTTTTAATTAGCATATGATTTGGCCATTTTATTCCTTCATTTTCTCTGCATTTAATGATCAGTTTGAGAAGCTATACCAAACACTCAAAAGAGTATTTCATCTGGTATCCAAACACCTTAAAGAGTCTGACCCACCCAGCTTGCATGGTGCGCTTCTCTTATTGTTATGATATGGCTCTATTCCATATTTGGGGCAAGCATATCACCTCTTGCACAAGTGAATTTCTCATCAACAATACAGTATGGACTTTCGGGGGCCCTGAAAATGGCGAATGAACCAACGTAGGTGCGCAATGCAAGCTGGGTGGGTCAGATTTGTTAAAGTCAGTTAAAAAACTTGTGCAGAAATCCAGATAAAACAGTGACTCTTCCTCATGACTAATATGTTACATCCAGAACTAGTGAGATCACTTTTAATACCTAACAATTTCCTGTAAGGGTTAACTGGTGCATCAGGGTATTCAGAATTTTCAGCATCAATCAACATCTCAGTCAACGTGACCTTCATTAAAAAGAAATTAACAAAATGATCAGTCATTAACCTTGGTGGTAAACATTAACTAGTTACTATCACTGCTACAGTAACAACAGAAGGATTGTGACACCCTACCCCATTCCTTGGAATCACATCAGGAAATCTTCTCATTAAAAGTAACATCATCCGGCATTTCTCAATGCAATCTTTACATCTCCCTAAAAAAATACACAACCAGATGATTAATTTCAAAATGAAGAATGGTTATAACTAACCTACGCAGTATTAGAAGACAACATCTTTGAAAGCAGTTGGATGAAGGAGTCACTAATGTCAAAAATGTAGAAAGGCCTTGACACCATGTGCACTCTCCATGACATTCTTCCAGTGTTGAACTTTCCCCACTGTCCATGGGTGTGTGCCTTCAGGATTGGTCAAGACAGTCACACCCAAAGGTTATATCATCAAGCCCAACAGTCAAGCAAAGTATTATGTCAAATGAAAGCTGAAGTTTGGAAACCATTCAATCACAGGTTTATCATCCTCTGTTTGTGTGGTGTGCTTTGCATCTGTAATGGCCGTATTGGTTCATAAAACTAGAATCATTAAAGGAAAAATTTAGGCCTCTTAAAACTGATGAAAATAAAATGAAAACTCTCAAAATCACTGCTATGTTGTTTAACTCAGTGACTTGTGGCTCGCAAAAGTGGTATTTTCAAAATAGCGGTTTGACACGCTAAAAAACAGAGAAAGTTAAGAGAATGGTAAGCCTATGATTCAAGCCTCCTTAAACAACATGTACACCTACCTGCAGCCTGGAGAAGAATGTCTCTCTGTGCATGCTGTGGAAGACTGCTAAACATGTCTAAAGGAAAAAAATACAACATCAAATTAGAATCTTAAATACTGTTACTATAGGTATGCACTGTCAGTACCATCCAGGTGGGATAAGCAATATTCCTAGCTGCCTCATGCTACAGAAACCAGTTTAAGCACCAGCCATGTAGGTCACCTGTGGCTCTTGCTCCGGCCATGTGGGTCACCTGTGGCTCTTGCTCCAGCCATGTGGGTCACCTGTGGCTCTTGCTCCAGCCATGTGGGTCACCTGTGGCTCTTGCACCAGCCATGCAGGTCACCTGTGGCTCTTGCATGACTTTATTTTTATCTACAGAAACTGAAAGCTCGAACTAAGTACATGTTAGATGTACCTGTCAGAAATTTCTGGTGTTTATTAACCACCTCTCCCTCAAGAGCATCAGTAAAACTTGCCACTTCCTTCCAAAGTAAATCACTGTCAGGGAACTGCTCAAACCTAACAACATCAATGAAAACAAACTTATTGATTACACAGAATCTCATATTATTTCTCCAACAATGCATTTCTTATCCATTTATGTCTGCAGTTACATTGCATAAATTTCAACCAAGGATGCAATTTTCCTTGTGAAAATTTACTTTATTTATTTATTACAATTCATGGTACTAAAGATAAAATTACAAGTAATAATTGTTATTATTAGAAGAAGAAAAAACTAAACTAACTTAAGCTTACATATGGTAGAAGAGTTTAGCTGACTCCTGCACTCTCTCGGCATTTCGTTCAATACTGTATGCCTCATACTAAAAAAAATAAATTGAATTTAAAAGAAAACAGAATAAAGAAACAGTCAAACGTTTTTAGTAAATTGAACTTATTAAATCTAGCTAGATGATGATTTAATTTTTTGAGAGGATTTCGTCTGCAAAATACACTGACCTGAACTCCAAAGTCTTTGGGATATAACGTCTTGGCAGTTATTAACCAGGCTTTAGCCTCATACGGATTATTTTCTTTCAGACTTTGCCTTGCTCTTTCAACTAACCATTGAGTTGAGGAATCTGACTCTTCCATGAACACATCCTCGGCGGCCATTTTGAATGTGGTACCTTTCACATCACCTTACACAAAGTGATATATTGGCTTTTTGGCTGAGAATATCGCTGGCGCATACAGCCCTTCAAATACTTTGCGGCCGCCCCGCTTTGTTCTTCCTCTTCTGCCAAGGACACGAGGTAAAATGGCGGACAATTTTTACTTCACAATTAGGAAACGATAAAAAATGATCCTTTTCTAGAACAGTGCTAAAAAATTACTGTATCAGAAAGATGAATTATCGCCTTTTCTTTCCAGATCATGCAGATCTTCGTCAAGACCCTCACGGGTAAAACCATTACCCTCGAGGTTGAACCAAGTGATTCCATCGAAAATGTAAAAACTAAAATCCAGGACAAAGAAGGTGAAGTATAAGATTGTTGTCTTTTATTCTTCAATACAAAACATACGAGGAGAAACCTCGTGTTGTTGTGTAGGCAAAATTACTTATACACAAATACTGTATCAGTATGGTTATACGCAAATACTGTATCAGTATGAGTAACTAAGCTTGTGTTAGTCAAGTAATGTGGTTGTAACTTTTGATGCTTTACAAGGTGGTTCTAACTTGAGTCGGTGGATGAAATCCTGAAGTGTGATCATTCAAGTGAGAGCTATTAAACAGTACTTTTCTGTGGTACTATTTTTGATGCTATACAAGGTGGTTCTAACTTGAGACTGTTGATAAAATCCTATAGTGTGGCCTTTAATTCAAATGAAAGCTATTGAGTAGTACATTTTTGCAGACAGTTGTAGTATTGTTTGTTATGCTGTACAAGGTTGTTCTAAGTTGAGGCTTTGGATGAATCTTGCCAGCTTATTGAGAAGTTCTTTAATCAGTACTAACTGTAATGTTACATCTACATCTACTTTATTAACTAACAACGCTCTCGCATCAAGTCAGTATGTATAAGGAGACAGCGGCTGTATTGCAAAATACCCGGCCCACTTATTTGCATCTCACTGAATAAAAAAGTGCCTATCGTTGGTTGTCATGTTCTACAAAGCGTACTGACACATGTAAATGAATGGGCTGGGTATTCTGCAGTCACTCCAAGATGGCAACTATACTGGACCACAGTGTATAGAAAAGAAATAAACAATATAAATGTCAAATCGTCTGTGTATTTAGTGGCTCATGATTTATTAAATGCAAACAAAATGATCCCCCACCCCTCCCCGTGCACTACACATGATTCAACAACCTTTGTTGCTTGTGTTATTTTTTAATTGTTAATATTCGATCATAATGAAACTGTTTTCTTTCTTGACCAGGTATTCCTCCTGACCAACAGCGTCTTATTTTTGCTGGCAAACAGTTGGAAGATGGTAGAACACTGTCTGATTACAACATCCAGAAAGGTGCGTGTGCATAATTAGCTTGTGTCAAGTAATGCTTTACATAACAACTGTAGTAAACGTCATTGTTCTGCGGCAATGGCTCATTCCCACATAGAATTTCTTTGATTTTAAATATAGAGGAAGGGCTGATGGTTCATAATTATATTTCATTATAAAAATACAGAAAATCCATTTGCATCAAATATATTTAAGGAAAGTTTCGTTCTTAACCAATCAGAATAGCAAAAGACAGTAGCTACTAATTTTGCTTCTTTGATGAAGTTCCCCAAATATAATATCTTTAAAAAATTGCATGTTGTGCAATTGGGTCTCAAAATACTTGAGACATTAAAAAATATAGACTTTATGCACCTTGAACCTTAACTTTTTAGCGGTTTTTGAGTCTAGACCAATGAGATCACTAGTTGTAACAATGAAAATAGTTGACATTCCATCGTGCATTGCTGTTCAGCACTATCCTTCTTATGCGGATCATTACTTTAACAATTTTTATTTCATTATAACACAAAATTTTCACTGGTCTGTAGCTCCAAATAGGTATTTTGTTTGGAAATCTTTCCATTTTCCAAGAATTTCTTGTTAATTTTGCAATTTTTCTGTCAACAGAGTCAACTCTTCACCTTGTGTTGAGGCTGCGCGGTGGAGTTATTGAACCCAGTTTGCGTATTTTGGCTCAAAAGTACAACTGTGACAAAATGATCTGCCGAAAGTATGTATCTAAATTCTATTCTGAAATTTTGATCATATAATGCAGCCATTCCATCATTTGCAAACATGGGTTGAAAGATGTCATCTTTCTGTTAATTTTGTAGGCTTTCTTTTCATGGTTTCTACGCACCTTGAAAGTCCTTGAATTGTAAATGCTAAAAATTCAATGTCTTAAAAATTCTTGAAATTTGATAATCACATTATCGATTGCAGATACAAAGAAGTAAATTGTGTCAGCAAAACTAAAACCAAACCCAAAACTTCAAAATAACTGTGAACTGTCATTGTTTTGTATGGCTTCCTTAGAAAATTAGATTTTCCTTCGCAAATTCAGCAATAATTCTTCAAGTTTGAACAAAAGAAAATCCTAAACATGTTAGTGATTTAAAAACCCAATCTTAATTAGCATTGATTTTGGTGATTTTATTCCTTCATTTTCTCTGTATAATATGATCAGTTTGAGAAGCTATGTCAAACGTTGAAACAGGGAACCAAACAAAAAAACTTGGTTTTTCAACCCATTTGTCAATGTTTGGAAATTCTGACAAAACACCCTACCTTGTGTCTGTTGTAAGGACTAAAAAATTAGAAAATGGCCAGTTTTTGTGAGAAAAAGGTACCCAATAAAATTGCTGCAAGTAACTAAAATATTTTGTTTAGGTGTTATGCCCGTCTTCACCCTCGTGCTGTGAATTGTCGCAAGAAGAAGTGTGGACACTGTAATAACCTGAGGCCCAAAAAGAAGCTTAAGGGTTAACTTACCCTCTGCAGTATTCTACCGTGGAATTTGTTTGGATCTGTTCCTGTTAATTGTAACTGGGCAATAAATAACTTATAAAACTTTTATAGTCTGGCTGTGCATTTGTTTGTATTTTTCTTCTCCCTCCCTTCTCAGGCCCCTACCCAGCTGTTTTAGTGGTGAGGAGCATTGCATGATGACCAGTCAAAAGGTTGTGTAGGAGACTGCTCCCTTAAGTGTTGTTCACACTCTAACCCCTCTTTTTCTGTGATTTGGTTCAAAATCTAGAGTCTGTGGCTACTAGTCTAAGCAGTACTTTCATGTGGTCACAACAGCAAGTTTTCCTTCACGAGTTCAGTTGCTCGTATGTAACTAAAGGGAAAACAAGTTTTCCTTTAAGAGTATACTTAAAAAATTTAGTTCATTTTGCTTGTGAAGACAAATAAAACTTGACAAGGAAAACTTCTTGAGTGCATCCATCTTTATGCTGTAAAAGGTGGTTCTATCTTTTAAGACTGGATGAAATCCTAAATGGGCAGATTTTTCCAATGGTATTGCCCATTATGCTTTACAAGGTGGTTCCAACATCCATCTCCCTTATATACACTATTATAGGTATGTGCCGCCTTTTGAGGTGCTCAGTCCTCCTTTTTGGTATTTTTTGTATTGTGATCTTAAGATATTCCTTAGATAGGGTCACTAAATTGCAGTATCCACCCCAATGTGCAAAATTAAAAAGATATGGTCTGTTAAAACTGTACTACACGCCTGGTTTTGGGCCTTAAAAAGGGGTATCAAATCTAGATTTTCTACCCGTAAATAGGGTCAGCGTTTGAGAACCTTGGTGGCGCACCTATCCTTAATATTGTCGGGAGTACCCCCGGGGCATTAATTCAGAAACCAATAATGGTCCAGTTATGATATTTTTTATCATCACCCTTATGTATTAAAAGCGTTGTTGAGCATCTTTAGTCATAGAGTAAAAATTTTGTAAAAGCTCGTCTAACTTTTGGTTTCCAAAATGGGCTAGAAAAGACCATGATTTGTTCCTCTTTCAATGATATTTGTTTTCTCTCTCTTGGTGTATCATTTTGTATATGCAGTAAAGCCGATATTAAATATGAATATATGAAAATCATGTGTGAACTGCAGATAAACAAGAGTGAAATTTGTGATCCTTGCAGTTCACATATACGATTTTCATATATTCATATATCGCTATCATCGGGTATTTTATGAACTCACAATTGACCATCTATCCATGTGGCTTGATAGCTCAGTTGACAGAGCATTGCACTGGTATTACAAGGTCATGGGTTCAAATCCCATTCAAGCCTGAATTTTTTTTCAGGTTTCACTGCAGGGATTACAAATTTAACTCAAGTAAAGGTATTGTCGCATGCTTTTGACCAAAAAATCTTCACAACACTGCCCCTTTAAAGACCATTTTACACAATTACAAAGACTGCAATGATTGAGATTATTTTGACCACAATTATTTTATTGGGTTTAATTTACTAAAGAAATCCAATGTAGCACAATTACATTTCTTTCAGACATAGCTTTTAATCTAAGGTAACTCAAAATAACGTCCAGATCATATTTTAATTATTGCAATTGCATTGGCTGGTTTCTACAGTGTACGTCATTAAATTAAATACTGCTATTAAAATACACTTTTGTCTTATCACGATTTCCATCTGGTGATTTCACATACTGTACAAATCAATAACTATCTACAAAAATATCCTGTACTCTACAACACAAATGACTGCAGTAATTTCAAGGTAAAAATGGATGTCAAAGGCATTTTTTAAACAATTTTATGTTAGAAGATATTAAGATATTGGTTAATAGTAACATTGATATTCTTAAAATTTAATATCTGTTCCCAAAGTGGCATTTGTTATTTCCAAAGTAATTTTGGCCTCAGGGAAAGGTTTGGGGGGGGGGGGGGGAGGGGGGATCTTGTTTAACAGAGATGAGCGTAATCATTGGAAACTTTGAAAGGAAACCTGTTTTGGGGTGTTGCCTGGATTTATCTAGACTGCAAGAGCCAATTTAGACGACAACTTTGACACATGCAAATTATGTTTACAACAAACCTACAAGGGGATAGTGCTGCAAAGATATACCACAATACCCATATACAGCAGTTTTATTTCTCACAATGTGAATAATTATCAATATTGAAATAGGATTTTGATAGAAATATGATACATTTGCATTTACCTAATTTTGCTTCAATGACGTTCACTTTTCAGTCCCACCATAATGCGATTTCTTATTTACTTTATGAGAATCTTAAGTGAAAAACACTGATGTGGCATCATAAAACACTTTTCTGTTCAAATTCAAATCCCTTGTTATGTTTCCAAATACAGAGGAATAAAAGATAAACATGTTTGATTTCAAGACCATAAGACTTTGTTAGTGTATCATTGTGTGACAGCTGTATGGAGACATGTATTGTATCGTGCAAATTGTATCGTTGCAGCACTACTACGGGGATCTTTGCAAGAACTTGCTAGAATAGTAAATAAAATTAACCTCGGCGTTTTTGTGTCTTTGAACTTTTGAGAATGTTTGGAGAACTCTGATTTGCCCGTCTGAAGTTCAAACTCATTTAAAGTGCCTATCACCCCAAGAAAGTTATTTTCAGAATCAACTCTACAAATGTATGTATATTGAATAGTTGAATGGTAGAATATTTCTTGTTTTGAACATCGCGTTTGTGAGTTACAGAGATTTGAATTTACGAAATGCTAATTAAATGACGTCAACCCGGGAATTTGCTATTGTTTCTACGCCAATTTACAATCATGGTAGTTTACAGCTTCAGGATAATTACTTTGATAAATACTAAAAATAAACTGTGGATAGTCAATCGATTCATAAAAAAATATTACTTGGAGGTGAAAACAAGTAGTTGTATAATAAATGATTCCCGGGTTGACATCATCTAATTAGCATTTTGTTAATTCAAATCTCTATAACTCACTAACGCGACGTTCAAAACGAGAAATATTTTACCATTCAACTATTCAATGTACATAGAGTTGATTTTGAAAATAACTTTCTAGGGGTTTAGTACCTGTTAATCACCACGACAAAGAACACAAGAAAATAAGCCCATTATTAAAAACTATGTTTGGAGATGTTTAGCTTTTATTACAGTATATAGTATAACTATATACGTGTAACAATATACTATAACTATAAACTTGTCTCTCGCTCAAGGACACAATGTGAAGGAAGAGTGGCTTGGACTGTGATTTTCCTTGTGGTGGAACTAATTAATTTTGGTACTTAAGGCCCAGCCAAACAAATGCAACATCTTGCAACATTGTTGTGCGCAAAGTGTTACACGCGTTTGGCCACCCTGTTGCAACATGTTGCAACATGTTGGATGGTGTTGAATCAAGTTTTGAAATGATCAAATTTGATCTAACACCATCCAACATGTTGCAACAGGGTGGCCAACCGCGTGTTAACATGTTGCGACGTTGCATTGAAATGATGCGTTCATTTGGCCAGGCCTTTAGATTTGGGCACATTCTGTAGGAATAGGAATACTTATAATAAACAGTAATTTTTTTTCTGCTCTATTCAGAAAAACGCTCTCCACATTCACAGATTGAACGGTATAAGTTAACTCAGAGGCAGAAATGCATTATTTGAGAAAACGTTTGGTTTCTCTTAAAATATGAAATTCCATTATTCATTTATCCCTACAACGTAATAAGAAAATGGTGAGAATAGCCCCAACAGAATGCACTCTTAACTTACAGATGAAGTGATTGACTACCGGTATTCCAAGCCTCACAGACAAGGTGACATTCTCTACATGACTTATTTAACAGATTTGGTTGAAATGCTAATTAAAAGCTACATGTTTTTCTTTGGCAATGATAATTTTTTTACAAATTTTTTTTACAATTTGTGTGAATTCAAGAATTACTGATAATTTGATTAATTAAACCTGCCTGTTTGCATTTACCCCGGTAGTCCATGCATGTTTGGTGCAGAAGCAAGCAAGCTTCCATCTGTTGTAAGGTTAATTTAAACAAAGACCTCTATTTTAATTAAACTGCTTACCAACATGGTTTCAATTAAAAAATTACCACTTTTTTAACATAACGTATCTAAGAGACTTCGCAATAAAGCTTATTCTTTTAAATTTCATGTTATTTGCTGGACCTCAGTTGTTACACATGCCTGACCTTATCGCATTTAATTCTGAGATTGTCTCTTCCAGTTCTTTTGTCCAAATGACCCTGGATGCTTCTACTTCATTGCAATAAGCTGTCATCTAATAATTTGTCATGGAAACACTCATAGCTTTCTGGTTCCTTGAGAAAATTCACGAAGAATTTTTCTGGCCATAGCAAAGTTGTTGTCGGCCACAATAAGGGCCCTGGTGATTTCCTCGCGAGTATATCCCTGAGCTTGAAGGATGGTAAAATCTTCTTCATAAAACTGCATTGCGTCAAGGTTTGGATCATCATCTGGAAGTCTGGGTAGCCGTCTGTGCCCATCGTCATGTGCTTCTAACTTACTTGGGTCAAATTCCTTGGCAGCATATGTTGGGTTACTGTAGCTCTTTGCTTCAGCTCCTGCCCAGCTGTTCCGAGACACAAGTGCTGGACGGAAAGTTTTATTGGGGAAAAGTTCTGAAGAAGAACTCCTGTTCGTCTCGAGATCATAAGAATTTCCAGCAGTTCTTACGGTTGAATAGGTAGGATCTTCAAGGACATCATCAGTGGACCGTGCCTTAGTGAAGGTCCTTGAAGATGATGAATGTTTGCTTTTATTATCATGGGTTCTACGCGGTGCCCCAGTATTATAGCTTTTTGAACGTAATGGCGGCAGTGCCACAACTAAAGGACCCTTTATAAAATCACTTTCAAACTGGGAATCCTTTGATTTATCGCACTGTTCAAATGGATCATCAGCAAAAGGGTCTGCGACAGGCTCCAGGCTGCCTGCACTACCTGCTACACCATTCTCCTTGAAGGGCATGTTATTTCTTTTGTCTGACAGAACAGGGAGCGGAAAATCATACGAGGTTGCTTCATCATTAGGACAAATTTCAGCAAACATGCTTCCATTTGTGGTGCTTCCTTCGCTATTATCAGCCCCCAAGTCATTGTTAGGAGTAGGGTAGGCTAGCTGTGCATAATTTGTTCTAATCTGATTTGGAATTTGATTATGTGAATCATGCACCACACTTGCAGCAGCAAGATCTGCATATCCGATTGTGTGCCTTTTGTTTTTTTCTTGATCAATGTTAGCAGCTCTGTTTTTATCCTTCTTTTCCTCCAAGCTTCCACCCCGATGTTTATACCTCCTTTCTGGTATGGCAGGGGGGTTATCGTCTTCATCATCAATTGGTGGAGGTGGTGGTCTCCCTTTGCGCATCTGCGCAGGGGAGTTTTGAGGCGAACTGCAAGGAGATACTTGAGGCGATGTGTGTGGTGAGACATTTGGAGATGCTAACGGGGAGTTTCTTGGAGAGTTTCTAGGAGAGTTTCTAGGAGAATTTCTTGGTGAGTTCAATGGGGAACTATGTGGTGAGGATCTTGATGAGCTCCTTGGGGAACTGAATGGTGATGCATGAGTAACTATAAGGGTAGGCGAGGTTGGCATTGTTACGTTGAGCAGTTGGTTCCGTCTCTGGGGTAAGGGTGGTGGTGCATCTCCAGAATTTCTATTCAGGTCATTGCTCTCTTGATGGGAAGAAAAAACTCGTGGGTCTGACATGGGCATCCACAGACTTGGGTCCTGGACAGAATATTATCATCATCATTATTAGTGTGCTTTGCAGAAATTCACATATTAAATTTTATTTACAGAGCATTGTTTCCTGTTTAGCTAGAATACAGTATACCTGCCAACTCACATGCATTATGCGTGAGTCACATGCCTGTAGATCAAAAACGTCAATCACATGCATACAGGACAATTTCTCACGCCTGACTCACAATTCTGGCCTACTTCTTTATTATCAATTTCCACCCAAAATAGTCCAGTGGTGGGCACTAAATGTCGCGTTTGAGTCCTAAACAGCCTAAATAACAAGCTAGAATGTTGTAAGTTTGATCTCGGCAGTGCGAGATTTGCATTGCGACATTCGGTAACCTTTTGAAATCATCAGAACATCTTTGGAAATCTTTGGTAATGTTCTGAAGTTGTCGGAACATCTTCATTAATGTTGGGAAGTCATTGGAAATTTTTTTCGGAAATTCGGGCATTATGGATACGAAAATCTCAATCATTAGACTTAGGAAAAGTGGGCAGGTATAATACTGTATAATTTATAATCCAGCTGAAATATTAAGCCTGCATGCAGATGTCTCTGATTTCCTTTGCTTCGCACAGAAAAAGGACATGCAGACCTCCTTTTTCCATGTAAAACAAAACAAAAGAAATATAGGATGTCTGCACACAGGCTACAAGTTTTACACTGTAAGAGAAACCAAAATTTGTTCAAGTTAGAACAATAATAATAAAAAAAAAAAAAAAAAAAAGAAATTTATTTACCCACGTAACACCTAAGAGCTCAGGAGCTCGTTACATATCTCTGTAGTACCCCAGTACCTGAAAGTGATAGCTAATTAGCCCAATAAATTATCTCACCCCTGAGACAGCAATTAAACAAATGCAGTTTCATCTGTAACTGCACTGCTTTTGATGTAGTTCTTTTTGTATTGTTTGCTTAATATTTTTTGCAGTGGACATTTTGGGAAATAAGTGAAATTTGTTCTTTGATGCAGCCACCTATGAGGCAAAGTTTTAAAAATAATTCATACAAAATGACAGAAAATGTCCTTCCTAACCTCCATGATTTCTTCTTCCTCCAATTCAACATGGTTCTCTTGAACTTCTAATGGAATCCCAGAATGTGATGCCCCTTCATGAAATGGCACAAATGGGTCCACAACAATGGACTGCATGTCTTTGATCTCAGAACGACAAAATGGACATCCCTCTCCTCCTGTCTCTTGCCACTGTTCCAGGCAAAAGTGGCAAATTAAGTGACCACAGGGTTCCAAGCGTACATCTTTGTTGTTTTCGGCACAGATCTTGCACAGTTGGAATGTGGAGCCCATCTCGCAGTACAGCTCATACTGCTCCTCTGTGACAGTGACGTGTTCATCTGGTGGGGTGATCAGATGATGGCTAACATCCGGATTGGCTGGCTTACCATCAGGATAAAGGTAGCTGGAGATAATTAAATAAAGCATTTCAGAATTGAAATTACATATCAAGCTCTTTCTGCTTTCATGCACCTGTCTTGAAGCTCGGCATCTTGCCTTTCTCACATTTAACTTTATCTTTTACTTATTGTAAATGAGAACTAAATTCCTTGACTAATTACAGACTGTGTTGTCTGTGTTGACTCTCGGTGCTTTCACTACATGTAACTCGCACCAACTTTCACTGAGTTTAAAACTTCGAATAATTCCCACAAGAATCAGCAAGAGTTCAGCTCCTCGCTCATTGTAAACTATTGTCTAGTTTGAACGCTCATTAATTTTTATTCACTCTTATTCTTAATTGGGTGTCCTGTGCATGGCCTTTTTATATTTGGGGGTTGGGGGGAGAATTTCATGGCAAATGCACCACAGCTTTTAAAATTTATTGGGGGAACATTCCTTCAGGAAAGCCACATTTTAATCTCTGCCTAAAATGATGGATATTATTTTTTAATCTTTTGAGCTGAGAGCTGGGAGTGACAAAACACTTGTTGGTAGCTTCAGAGGAATGATACTCACTAGCCTTCTCTTGCACCATCTATAAGCGCTTGACACAGTGACTTGTTCTGTGGAATGGTTTGCAGAATGGTGTGTTCAGGTGTCACATATCCTATGGCCCACTGGCCAAGTCTTGTACAACTCAGTCTGAAGATGTAGCTGATGAAAACAATGTAAGAAAACAACATAAAAAATATAAGAAAGCCTATACACTTCAACAACAACAACAACAACAATTTATTTACTTAATTTATTTATTAATTAATTATTAATTAATTTATTTACTTAATTAATTTATTTATTTATTTACTTCAATTCCTGAAAATGTTGCAAAATGAACCCTTTAATGTAGTGGGGGTACAGCATGTCGCACTTTCACGTTGAAGGTTCAGGCATGTGAGCCTTGGTCTCTGGTTCATATTATTTTCTTAGACAAGAAACGTTGCTTCGCACTGTCTCTCTTAGCCCAGGTACATATAAATGGGTACCGGCGGCATGATGCTGGGGGTAACCTTGGGATGGACTGGCATCCCATCCAGAGGGGAGTACTGTAAAAACCGGCAAATAAGCCGCACTCACAGATAAGCTGCATCCCGAGTTTTGAAGCTCGAATTTTGGGGAAAAGTCTTTTTCTTTTTAAAAAAAGCTAAGTCAGATAATTAGCTCTATGGAACTGAGCTAAACTTTGGTTCTATCCATCGAATTATAATTTCATGAAAACAAATCACGCTTTTGATCACAACCTTTGGACGTACACGTTCTCGTAGATAAGGCACACCCCAGTTTTGAGAGATAATCTTATCTGTTGGTTTTTACTGTGATGTTGTTTGATGCTATGGAAACTGGGCTATGTTCCAGAACTTGTGCCAGGCTACTTGGCCTGTGAAAGCTTTAACTTTTTTGCTCAATGGTGCAGAGAGACAAGGACTCAGAAAGATGGCCAAACAGGGGTTTTAAACAATCAACCTTAATACACTAACCAACTTAACCACCACATGGTTCTTTTATGTAAAAGATGTGAGCTTGATACCACAAACATGCAAAATAGTAACCTTATGAACTAATGGCACCTTTAAAAATTGATTTTATAGTAGCATGCCTTTCTTTCTACCATAACTATCATTTGAAAACATCTTGCAGGAAGTCAAACGTAAGCAAATTTGAAATTAGCATATTTAAGTGACAGAATTTGCATGTGAAAATTTGTAATAATACCTAATGTCCAGCTGGTGCAACCCACATTAATATCAGGTGTTTGTCCAAGAGTTTTGCTGACGCCAGGATGAATGACCAAGTTGTGGAATCAACTCTTAAACAACCAGCCCTCAGACCTCTATGTGACTGGTTCACTTTACATGGGGAATAGAGAAAATGCAGACTTGTGATTAACACTAAAATAAGCACTAACCTTCCAGGCTTCTCTAGATGTTTACAAAGCCGAGCTTTCACTTCATCATAGGTCATAAAAGCACAATAACCAGGGTGGGTTACAGCAAGAAGATTCCAGTTTTGAAGTAGATGTGACCACGGTTGAAACAATCTTGTGAAGACATCATATTCGAATATGGATATGTGGTCATTGCATGTTAGGTCTATAGTCGACTTCAAGGCCATTGCCTCCAAACCAGAGCTGATATGGTGTACTGTTTGGAGGGTCTGACGGAAATGCTTCCATGACACGGTTGTTTTACTATGTGGAATGGAAAAGAAATAATCAAACTAGTGGCAGGTCTTATTTTTGGTTTTGCAAGATCTGAGTTTTGTAATTTGGAAAAGCCATAATTTTGTATTTTTTAACATGTACAAATCCAGCAAAATGCACATCTAATTTTACAAATCTGTTCAAAAAGTAATTCCAGTTTCATACATAACATTTTATTAAAGGAAATGAAGTCAGTATACCAACTGCTTTCCTTTAATTTACTTTATAGAACTATAAATTAATATTAAAATCACTAACCCTGCTCATCCATTAAAAAGTGGTATACATGTAGGAATAAATTCAACATGGGATCAAAGTTTTGCCAAAAAAACTGTCAGCAAATATACAAATATAACAACAAATATACAGTATTTACTCAAACAAAAGTAGCTGCGCTTATTAAAAAGTTACTACTTTTATATAAGCAGATTCTGAAAACCAACTGTGTGTATAATTTACTGGAAAGACAAAGAGAGTCGGGAGTTGGGCTTGTTGTGATGACCAAGTTGTTATTGTGAGAATGGAACTACGCTTCGCAAGTTTTATAAAGAACGTTAAAACAAAACAATTCAATATACACATTTGAAATGAAAAATACTGTTATTTATAAAAGTAAATTTCTGCAGTTGGTTTAAAGTGAAACAAACACACACTTTGAATAAGTGCCACATTGTCGAACTAGCCCTTTTCAACCCTTCAACTCCCAAAATTTATTACAGCTTCACTCCACTAAATTACAAATAGAGAATAAATTAAATTAGTCACTACTATAAAGAAAAGTTGTGGAGAAGGGGACAGCCAAAAGCGCTAATGCACCATACCAGGGATTCCCCCAGTAATTAAGTGGCATATTGAAGATGAAGAACAAATGGTATCAAATAGGTTTCACTTGAATGGTCACACCATAGGATTTCGTTCACAAACTCAAAAGTTAGAACTACAATATATGTCTCCATAATTGACTCTGGGAGTAAAAGGGTTAATTTTCTACTGTCACCATAAACCTGCAAAAATAAGCCCTGGGCTTATATTTGCCCAATGTCCCTTTTTGTCAGGCTTATTTTTGGGTGGGCTTATATTCGGGTGGGCTTTTTTGGTTTGAAATATTTGTTAAAAAAAAATCAATGGGGCTATTTTCGGGTGGCATTTGCGAGCCATTTGCACCAGAGGGAGTGTTAGTTCAAGGCGGTGGCATTGAACTGCCTTGCAAGTTCTTTGTATATGGCCAAAAGGAAAACAGATCAAGAGTGAGAAAAGAAATTCGAAAAGGACAGTAAACTTATAAACACTGGTGATTCTATTTTGCGTTGATGATAATTAAAAACAATGTATAAGTTCAACATGACTCCTTTATACTGTACTGTATTTTCAGGTCAATCCTTAAAACACTCCCATGGGCTTGTATTTAGGGGGGCTTATTATTGGAAAGAATTTTTTGTTATAAATTAGGGGGCTTATTTTCGGGTGAGCTTATTTTGGAGGGGGGTGGGGGGTGGGGTTATTTTAGGAGATTTACATTATGTGCTGCTTTAATTTGGGGGTAGTGGTTTTTTGAGTAAAGTAAGGTAAGGGCAGCAGACTAAAAAGCAATGTAGGCCTAATGCTGTGCTGCTGAAATACCAAACTGAAGTGATAGAATAAGTGTGACTTAAACTGAGTTGCATCACTGCCATATGTTGCCCTGTAATCTCTACTGTGCTATAAAAAGGCAGTACAATGAGATGGTTTCAAATGTTGTGCAACTCATGTTCCAAACTGAATTTAAAGAATTACATAAAAAAGAAACATGTATTACATTGAAATACGCTTTTAGTTTTTTGAACAGTTACAAACAGGCTGGCTTGGCATGGCGCTAGCAAGATATTTGAAACAGTCCTTATTTAACTAAACATTTCAGCTTTGGTTACTTTTCAAAGAAACAAATCACTACTATGATAATACCAAAAGAAAAAAATTCTTTCATGTACTATTTTTAACAAAATTAAAAAGTTTAAATGCCACTCCCAAATATAAGGGATGGACCATTAGAAAAGTGATGGGGGGGGGGTGGGAACTTTGGGAGAGGCAAGAAATTTTTTTTTGTCCACCTAAGGTGGAAATCTTTTTTTTTTTTTCACTCGATGGCTGGAATTTTTTTTTTTTTTAATAGTTTATTTTTTAATTTTCCTTGGGCAGATTTTTTTTTTTTGCGATAATGCGTGGGAATATTTTTTTTTTCTTAATAATTTACTGGGGAAATTTTTTTTTTTTGCTTTTGCCCCACCCCCCCCCCCCATCACTTTTCTAATGGTCCATCCCTAATGTCTTCTGAACCTTTGCTGCATAACAATTTGTTGTCACTGTTTCATGATATGCATGACAAGCAATCTATGATAATTAATAAAGTATGCTAGCCCAAAAAAATAATGTTTAGAAAACTAAGACGAAAACAAAATTAAGCAGACGATAACACATTTTTTAAGGACTGAAAGGATGAAATGTAAATATTCATATTTATGCATCATTTAACCAAGCTGTATATTCATTTTTGCGCATTTGCCGTCTTCTAATTATGTTAAAACCCACAAGAACACGAACCAATGTTACAAATTCCCACAGCTATGCCACGGGAAAAACCAACAGTGTTTAATAATAACGTTAAAAAGAGGTCTATATTTACACGAAAATCCATTTAAATGCAGTGTGAGCTTTAAACTTGTTTTTTCTAGAAGAAGGAAGTTGCCTGGTCATTCGTGTGTCGTTCAATTTAAAAATTTCAAACAAAAGAGGTGTTACCTAACTTGACTTCTCTTGTCAAGCGAGACACGCAATTTAGCAAATTAATCCTCGATCGCTTTCCGTTTTTGACAAGCTATAAATACGTCGAAGTGTAAACTGCATTTCAACGAATAAAAAAAGGACCAAATCTTTGTTGCTTCGACCACCCGCTACGACGAGATTACAGAGATACCACATAAACCATTTTTATGAGTAATAATCTGTGTGGCTATTGTGTCTACTGAAATATTCGAGAAGTGATCTCTTTCGCTTGATTTCAAAACAATATCAACACTAAAAGATTAACATAAATTGCCTTACCCAACACCAAAGGACTTTCTCCAGAATTCAGCAGCATCATATTTTGTAATCCTGAAACCATCGCCTATATAAGTTCCTTGAGGAAATATTGCCTTGACTTCAGCGAGCATATGGCTGAAGACCAAACTCAGTTTTGTCAAGCTTCGCCTGTACGTCGAATCCTCCACGTACATTTTCTCCTTTCCTTCCTTGAAAAGCTTGATAGCGAGCTTCGATTGCTTGAGAAGGTTCTCTATGTATATTCTAAAGTATTCACAATCGTTCAAAATATGCATTCGATCCTCGTACTTCGAAATAATTAACTTCAAATGTTGATAAGTATCGGGGAGTATGTCTAGAATGTACGGGGGGCTGTTCTTCAACGACAGTCGTTGATTTTGGCAAAGCTTCACCACTTTGTCCATCAGCTTCCATGTTTTCTCGATGGTTTTTCTGTCGATCTGCAAACGTGGCGTTACAGCGTGCGTTAAAGCGTCTTGCAAACGAGAAAGAAAACTTCGGGTATTTGGACCAGCGCCGGCCATTTTGATCCAGTCGCTCGACTGCAATTTCCGTGTTCGACGACGTTTCATATCACGTGATGTCAGCAAACAGCCAATCATGGCGCTCGATAGTTCTGTATGTGTGATAATTCCACGAATCTAACGTTTTCGTCGATTATTTATACAACTTGAGGCTTCCTTGCCTTTACAGCTGGTCACAAATGGTCTTAAGAATTCCCAAGCGTCTCAAGAAACAGGTGATCTCGTACGCCACAGTTTATCCGCGTGTCCACTCTCACTGTTTCTCGCGACTATCCTATCAATGCAACGAGCACCGACAATAAAATGTTTTCACGAAAATTGATCCTGTTATAGCAAGTTTGTTTCCGGAGGGCTATATTAAAATATATGCCTTTTTGTTTCGCTATGACGTAGATGTCTGAATAGCTGCGTGTTTCTTTCACTAAATTAAAAATGTACAATAATTGAGTAAAACGGAACAAAACTTTTAAACTTGTAAACTAAAAATAGAGGTTTAGAACAAGAAAAACATGCAACCTGTTCAAAAACTTATAATAATTAGTCGTTATGTTTTTCGAAGTATGATTGGGATTTACTATCGATTATCGCGTCTTTTCAATGATAGAGTACTTGTTAGTGAAGGGCCCATGACCTCTTGAAATTGTTCTCCGTAGTACATTATGTGGGTTGTAAAATATGGCACAAATTTCCTGCATTCACTCTTCGCTGAAGCCTCGGGCAACAGGCCCACAATTTTCAACGACCCACAGGTTTTCTTGTACCTCGTTTCAATTTGTAAAATACATCAAGACGATATATGATGCGTTTTTAGAACCTTGTTAATATATTTTTTATTGTTATTGTCACAAGAAACGGCCTGTATAAATTTTACCGTAGTTTGGGGATCAAATCGGATCGGAAAGTAGCTATTATTACATTAACTTACCTTTTTGGACGAACGAGAGGACTTTTGAATTCCTTCGATTGGAACGATAATATTGCAAGATGGGAATATAAATACACCGACTACTGAATTATTAAGAACTGGCGCTTCAAACTAGTTTTCCGTCTAACTGGAACAGTAAACTAATCATCATTAAGATGAAACAACGCAAACAAGATGGTAAGCTAAAATAAGGTGCGTTGTGACATCCAGTCGACAGATTTCGCTGGGAGTGTCAGGCAAATATTTACAGTGGATTTTCTCGAACAAAAAGAGCACAGCGAAATCAAACAAGGGTGTGTTTCTATGTAAACCTATCTCTCCGGGCACGCCTCGCGTGTATAAGCACGCGACCCACGCATATCGCCAAAATAAATGTCACGCGCGGAAAAACGAGCTAGAATAACATCACGAACATGCTGAAAATAAGTGGAACTATTTCTTATATTAGTTCTGTATATTATATTGCTGTTGTACAAAATAACATTTATTTACGTTGAGACCACCATCTGTTTACCTTTGAAATAAGCCGCTCTCTATCATTTGTAGCTAATGCTTGTTTGATAACTCGGAGCGTTTAAATAGCCGAAAGAGGTTTATCTTCTTCTTTTCACATTTTTTATTGACTTAATTTACATGAATGAAGATAAGTGAAGCGTGTTAAGAATTTTTGCAAATATCAACATGAAAAAGGACATTCATTCAAGAATACAGTCTTCGTTTACTAAAAAAGATGTGACCTATACAAACATCAAAGCCATATGGTCGTCCGATTGACGTTTTCAAAACGTATGTTCTTCTCACATTTGAATCGAGTCTCTTGATGAAACGTACGTGTAAACCGTTCACTGATACGGTGCTGTTTTATTTCCAGTGTCGCGTAATTTTTACGTGCGTTTGACGTGCGTAAATAAAATTGAAGACAATGTATGAACAGCGTTCGTAGAAGTAAAAAGTCGAGCATGGGTTCAACGTTTTACATTTACGCAAGCTGTTCATACATTGTCTCTAATTTTATTTATGCACGTAAAACGCACGTAAAAATTACGCGTCAAAGGCAATCCAGCTTTACCCTGCGAATACAGGTGCTTCGGGCCGGCTCGCGCAAACGCTCCTGGCGGCCGTTAGCGATGAGAGGCGGCTGTATTCGCAGGCTTAATATCTCGGTCAGTAAAAATAAAAGCGAATTACAAAAATATTCCCAAATAGAAACGAAAGGTACACATGCACGTTCCCTGAGAAGAAACAGCGAATATCGTGCTAGTCATAAGAGAGTCATAAAACTAACATCGTTTGACGTAAGAACGAAGTGAGCCGTGAGGGTGAAGACTATGCATCAACATTGTTTCTCTTTTTACAAATATTGGGTATTTTTGCTAAATCCCAACCAGCCGACGAACTGGAATTGGAAAACAACATCTCGGTGACAAGACTAAAAATGAGAGTGTACAATTTTCTGATGGAATGTATGAAAGTAAAAACGAAATTGGCTACAAAATTAGTCTGTGAGCAGGCCTTCCGGTTTGTATAGGACAAAAAGAAAATCGGGTGAGCGAAAATCGAGGCGAAGAAAGGGAGAACCGGGAAGTCTGTCCACAAGCTACCACAGAATGCATGAGGATCATTTGCGAAAAATAACTGTGTGACAAAAATAACCGGCGTTCTGTTGGTACCTTAGGCGAGGCTCAATATGAAAATATTTATTTTTAGCGAGGCTCAATATATACGACTTCTTTTAAAGAGAAATACGTCAACGCAGTGGTCATTTTCTTTTTGGTTTATTTGTTTTATATGAAATATACAAAGTCTGAATTCATCACGTACAAAAGTAAGCTATTTAATGCTAATATTAATGTTTTAATTGGAGGCAAAGAAAAGCTATAATTGCCTGTTTAAAAGATTGTTACTGAAATTCGATTGAACTCTTGTAAGGGATTTCAACAAAAAATATTTTCTGTAAACACACATTTAACTCGAAAATTCATATTAAATACCAAGCATCTATAGTAACTCCTTTTTCTCCAAGAGGCAGAAGACGAGCACACATTCTATGTGCTTCTTACCTTTTACGTTTCGGATTAAATCGTCGAGTATTTTGGTCTCCTGTGGTGCTGTTATTACGCAGTTACGAGACCGTTTTAGGGGTTTTGTGTGACTTTTGCGCCGGGGACAAAAATCATTGTCTGACGAGTTAATTAAATAAGCAGTGCTTTCCTGTGGTACTGTTTCTTGTACTGTACAAGGTGGAGCAAACGTTTGAGTCTGTGGATGAAATCCTAAAGTGTGACCGTTGAAATGAAAGCTACTGAGCAGTTCTTTCCTGTGGTACTGTTTATTATACTGTACAAGGTGGTGCAAACGTTTGAGTCTGTGGGTGAAATCCTAAAGTATGACCTTTCGAATGAAAGCTATTGAGCAGTACTTTCCTGTGGTGCTGTTTATCATGCTGTACAAGGTGGTTCTAACTTTTGAGCATGAGGATGAAATCCTAAAGTGTGACCATTCAAATGAAAGCTACTGAGCAGTACTTTCCTGTCGTACTGTTTGTTATACTGTACGGGGTGGTTCTAACTTTGAGTTTGCAGATAAAACCCTAAATTCTGTCAAGCAGTGTTTTCCTGTTATGTTGCTTCTCATGCTGTCCAAGTGTTTACAGTTAAATGAAAGCTCCAAAACTGAAATATTACGAATTCTGCCGGAAAAACCAGCTGACCAGCAGAAGAGTTTCTAATTCTAAAGACCACAAGAATGTATCTCCGTCACTGCGGTTGAACAAATTACGCCGTTATAAAGGACAGGAAACAATTCTCCAAATTTGTTCAAGTGGAAGTCAAGAACGCTGAAGTACATTTACTCCGCGCCAATTTGTTTCAGCTTTGTTAAGTTGAAGTAGTTTCACAAGGGTCCACAAGGGAAAAACCGTACAAATCAATAGCGGCAATAGACAAAGGAATGAATAACAACATCCTTGAAAGATCATGAAAGCTGTAACCGGTCCTAAAAGACCATGCTATTTAGCCTTTTTACCATTAAAGCTATAACACCGTTTCTCTGACTGCCCGAATAAAAACACCTGACTCTTACATTAAACATGTAGTAAGTATCAGAGATACCATATCAGTATTTTCCCCGCGAGCGGAGTCCCCTTCGATCTTCGCCGGAATTCTTCGGAATCACTGTTCAATGAAAAATACGTGGGCACTAAATAATTACGTTTTCAAATTGGATAAATTTTAAGCATTTTCTTTAAATTTGGAGCAGTTGTGGCTGAATAATACCAAACAGATTGTCCAAACAGCCAAATGCCAAAGGAAGCGAGGCGTCACCTAATGGAGTGGGCGTGACGAGGAATTAAGTTGCCCTCTTATCGAACAGAGTCATCGAGCAAATCTAATCTTTGCCAAATCCAAACAAGCTGTAAAATGAAAAGCGATAATCAGGGAGTGGAGGGCTAGATTATCTACGGCATATTTGCCCTCTTCGGAAGACGGCTGCGTTGACGCCAATATTACATTTTTGTTCAATTCTTTCATTAAAAGAAGCCAAAATCGAAGTTACAGTAAAATCCCAAATTTGATTTTGAAAAATAAAGAAAAACAAAAATACTATTGTAAAGCGCAGAATTGCTACAATTCGTTCGTTTTCATTCTCCAAAGAAGCGCAATATTATATTTATTTTCGGTGCGCTGTTTACGGAAATCCCGCGTGGGCTCTTAACCCTTTCACTGACTCACAGAGTCAATTATGGAGACATGTAGTGTAGTTCTAACTTTTGAATCTGTTGATAAAATCCTACGGTGTCAACATTCAAATGAAACCTCTTTGGCAGTACTTTCGCATGGTACCATTTGTTTTTCAAGATTTTACAAAAAGAAATATGGGATTTTTCTTGAATTTTGAATTTTGGCACTCTTTTTACTACTGGGTTCTCCGTTTCCGAACCATTCACGTTTCGCTTTCCCGATTAACAAATTCCACACGTCCTTCCCAGTCGCGTACTAAACAGTTTTCCCTAAAGCATCGAAACACCTCCAATCGTTGCTAACTAACCCGAGCCTACCAAATTAAGTACTGCTCATTTAATAGCTTTCATTTGAATTATTACACCCGCTGTAAGATTTCATCTACAGAACCTCATAACGAATTGAAAGAGTTTCGTTAAAATTTTAGAATGTCTTGGTCAAAAACAAGACAAACATTTCCTGATTGGTCTGAATCTGAGTATTTTTGCCAATTTTCCTTTAGACGTGATCAGGAAATGGATTAATTCCTCCGCAGTTGATTAAGGCGTCGTTCACACTTGGTGCACGAGCACCGGTGCCTGAGTACAAGGTACTCAGGCACCGGTGCTCGGGCACCAAGTTAAGCCTGGCTTGTAATCCTAAATGAGTGAAAATCAAAATTCTTCAATGTCCCAAATTTCATTTTGCATTAAAATACTGAAAAAAAAAAACATAACCGAACGAAAGAGTACTGCTGAAGAGCTTTCGTTTGAATAGTCACACCCTAGAATTTAACAACTGACTTATGGTCGCTATGATTTATGAAACGAAATCTAACTTGGCCCTGGTTAATGGGTATTTGACGGAGCTCTAAATCTCAAATCTACTACCAAGCGGGTGAATTTAATCGGATAAAAGATTCTTCAGTCTCCGCATTATGTCTTCTTGACTTTGTTGACAGTAAACAACATTTAAATATTTGGGATGGTCAGATCGGTTTGGACCGCGATTTTGTTAAACCCCCCAAAAACTGGCTCTTTAAAGTTAGAATCACACAACACTGGCGATTCATGAAGGACAGGTGAAGATGGGCAAATTCGATATATTTCCGTTAGTTGGTGTTACCGACATAAGAGAGTGACGGCGTATTAAATTGGTATTAAAGGGAATTTCTAATGGCTCTGTCAATTAACCAACGACATTTTCCCCACGCCTAAGCCGGCCGGATAAAAATGATACATCCTATTGTCTATTGCCGCGGATACGGTTTCCCTCGTTTCGGTATTATTCTCGAATCGCGAAGGTTATCAAGGTGGACTCAACATTATCTGAGCTTTTCTGTTGGGTATCAATCGCTCAAAGAAGCATTCTACCATCCGCTTGGCCTGTAAATATAAACAAAAGAACTACATATTAGAGTTAACCTAAAACCTGTTCTGCGAGGGAGTATATTTTTGCGTATCTTGTAATTACTTCCATAAATAACTAAGGGCGCGGACACAATCGTATTAAAGCGGACAGCTGTACTCAAGGCCGCCTTGACAAAACTCCGTTTGCATTATCCTTTTTAACGAGGATCAATCCCGATAGTGGCCAACTCCAGTAAATGACAATTTTTCTGCTTCCCGAGGATGTCCGCTTACGGGAGTTTTTTTTTCTTTGAAACATCATTTTCAATAAAATTCATGCAACGATCTGGAATGGAGACCGTTTCTCTTGGATATTTTTGTAAAGGCATTTTTACAGCGGGTTTATCATCTAGAATTCAACTTTGTTGTGCAATTCTCAAAAGCCCTTTATCTGGACAAAGAGTCCGTTGCTACTGATTTTAAACGCTAATGGTATGTATAAAAATCCTTCTAATTCTATATAACAAATTGAGCTATTTTCCACCAAAAACGTCTGCTCCTAAATAAAAAATAATTAATGATGTCAATAATTCTCGGGCGGGAAATGTCTTGGTGACTTTTGAGAAACGCGCGCGTGGTTACCATGGCGCTTTCTCGCGCGCATCCGTGAAGCGGTCGGCGCGCGAGGAAAATGCTTTTAGCACCGCCCGCCGATGGTATTTCCCCTAGCCCTACGTCAAACAAGTTCAGTTAGGGCCCATTTATAGATGTTAGCACTTCGCCGTGTGCGATAAACTAACGAAAAACATACAACACGAATTGTTACGTGTATAAAATCAAACCTTCAACTTCTTTAAGATTGCCGCTACGACACGAAAAATAGCGGAGGACTTTGAAGCACATTTTAAAACCTAACAACACATCGAAACGAGCGGAGTTGTGTACGATTTTGTCACGACACGAGTAGCGTGGGCTACAAAAACAGTCGTGAACAAAAATGAGTCGTGCCGTCCAAATGGGCCCTTAGGGAGAAATATTCGACATAAACTGTATATATATATCATCTCAGTCTATGACCAAAAACACTGAAATTCAATCACAAGTTTTAGGTGTGGTCCATATCAGGAATATTTTCGCAGCGAAATTTTGCCGTTTCCATTTTACCAGCTAGCTATACTCGAAATTTAATCCTGACGGCTTTCGAAAATGACCAGTCTGAGAATGAGAGCGATTACTGGCAAATGAATGGTATTTTACTGGAGCATTCGATAACTGACGATTGATAGAATGCAATGACCCCTGATGGAAGTTTAGCAAACAGAAGCACATAGCATACATACAACTTTGCAGCCAAAAAAATCACAGTCTTAATAACAAATAGAGCTTAAAATGACATTGAAATCGAATTTTTTCGTTTGACCAAGAGAAAGCTTGGGAATTTTTATGATACTTGAATTGAATGGTCTCATAAGTGGCCATATTTTGGTATCTCAACGTTGCAACGATTTTTAAGTGAAGTACCTGACACTCAAATTAGTGTAACCTCAATCAGAAACTACTCCCAATCGCGGATGCTTTTGTAAAGCATTCAACTACTCTTTATCTCAAACCACTTGCTATCTCCAACTGTCTCTCTCAAGAGCTCGAGATAGCGGTTGTTTACTGTAGTTATAAACACTGAACTAAATGCCAAGGTTAACTGAAAAAAGAAAGCATGCAACAAAGACATCAAAGTCTGCCGAATACAAAAAGATTTGATACGAATGGGTCAACTAAAACATTGTAAACATTTTTGGCAGCCTACGCAAACCTCTTTCAGCGTCTTCCCTGCCAACATGTATTTTCCGGAATTTGCGGCCAATGATCTCAATTTCGGGGAGCTGAAATTTAAAACAGAATGCGTCTAGTAAAAGTGATATGGTATGTCTGTGTTTGAGAGCTATACCTCGGTCCTTATGCTCTCACCAAGTTCTGTGGTATGCCTTGATTAGGAGCATTGCTAATCTCCCCGGAAAGGGATGCAAGGCAGTCACAGGGTAACCTGGTTTAAAAACTATGAAGTGATTAAGAGTATTACTACTCCCCCCTGGATGGGATGCTATTCCATCAGGGTGACCTGATTTATATACTATGAAGTGACTAGGAGTATTACTACTCCTTCCCTGGATGGGATGCTAGTCCATCACAGGGTGACCTGGTTTATATACTATGAAGTGACTAGGAGTATTACTACTCCTCCCCCGGATGGGATGCTAGGCCATCACAGGGTGACCTGATTTATATACTATGAAGTGACTAGGAGTATTACTACTCCTCCCCTGGATGGGATGCTAGTCCATCACTTGGTGACCTGGTCATATACTATAAAGTGACTAGGAGTATTACTACTCACCCCTGGATGGGGTGCTAGTCCATCACAGGGTAACCTGGTTTATATAGTATGAAGTGACTAGAAGTATTGCTACTCCCCCTGGATGGGATGTTAGATCACGACAGGCTTAACACCAGTATTTTGTTTTAGCATTCATCCGTCCATTTCTTGTGGTACCTAATCTCCAGAGATATTGCTTCCACTCCCCCCCCCCCCCCCCCCCCCGCCCTCAAAGTTATTGCTATAGCCTGCGAGTAAGCTCGTGGGTTCGGGGATAGGGGTAGGGGAAGGGGTAGGGGGATGTAGCACCTGCCTCCCTCCCCCTTTCCCAACCACCGCCCCCGAGAACTTGCTCGCAGGCTAGTATTGCTCCTACTCATGGGATGCCAGTCTATTACACGATACCCAGAGCAATTCGCCATAACCCATTAACAAACATGCTAGGAAAAAGAGCTAGGAAAAAGACAAAGTGGGATGAGGGTCGATACGACAATTTAACTAGAAAAGACAAAAGTGTCTTCACCGAGAACACAACACGTGGGAAAGGCGGGTAGTTCTGAACTGAGGCCCTTTAAATCGGTTGTCAACAGAGAAGGCCGCCAGAGTTGCGTCTTCTTTTAGTTATATAGTTAGCAGAGGTTGTTTTTTTTGTCAAGTCCCCCACTCCCCACCCCTACCTCGGTGATAGCGTTTTCGTTTGGTTTCTCAAGATTTTCTACATCCCAATATTAATATCCCTGTCACCATAAACAAAAGCAACGTCCTCGGCGAGAAACACGCAATCAAAGAAAGCATTTTCTTTCTTTAACAACTGGAGTCTCAGTTATCGGTCACATTTTCGGCCATTTCTTTGCTATCAGTTAAGATCAGTTAACATTTTAGCCATTTCTCTGCTATCTGTTATTTTTAATAAGTACATCTATCATAAAACGATCTTTCAGTACACAGAGTACACAGAGTACAGTACACTCCAGTCTCGCTATCTGGATCCCGTTGCTCTTGCTATCTCAATGAGAAACCCTACCCCTTGATACTGTTATACAGTACTTAACTACTCACTATCATTTCACAACTGCCAGTTAACATTTTGGACAACTCTCAGCTATATATGCAGACTCTCTAACTACCCTTACCTGTCACACAACGTGTCGTAACACGTTACAGCGCCGTCACGCAAGACAGCCATGACAATACAAGGAGTCTTGGAGAGATGTCCAGCCTAAAAACAACAAACGCTCGTTGTTTCAATAAAGACGTTATATGAAATAAAGCAAAAGAATAAACGCTCCTGACTTAACTTCTAAGTATGTCCTTCTTTGAGGTAATTCAATTGCAAAAACTGTACAAAAATTAAAATGCAATGTAATTTCCGACAGACCTCGTGACATATTTATATTTGTCGTGCAGTGGGTACAATGTACATGTACATCGACACCTCCGGCCGGGGGAAAGGTAGAAGATTCATGGCGATAATCCAATTTTGGCATATGTGGTGTCTGAGTGGCATGACGATGTAAGAAATATGCGGTTACACTCCAAATCAGGGCCCAACGAGTAACAAGGTACATATATGGAATCAGGATCAAAGGGGTGGGGATCAGGGATTGAAACGAGATAGATTGAGCGTCCCAGGCCTCGTATATTGTGTGTCACAGGTCTGGTATATTGAGCGTCCCAGCCCTGAATGTCACTAGCCTGGTATCCGGGATCACAAGCGATCACGGGATTAAAATTAACAAGTTGTGGGGAGTTCAGGGATGGGACTACGCGGTTGTGATGGGACAAGGGATCAAAATTTGTCATGCTTTTGACATCAGCGATCGGAATTTAGGGTACATAAATGAGCTAGTAAGCTACCAGCCGAAACACATTAGAACCACAATCTGCAAAGGACCGCACACGATAATGCTGTAAACGATACGTAGGATCTACGAAAGACCTTATCAGCCAAAAAATGAACAAACATAAACGACAAACTGCAAGGCTGATCTGACTACGTAAAAAGGTAGATTTTTTAGTTTAAATTGTCAGTCTATAATTAAAAGCTTTGTGGGCGACTCAGCTCATGTAAGCGATCTGGAAAAGCGAACTCGGTGCGTGGCAGGCACAAGAAAGGGGAGAGGAAGAGTGGACTTTGAGCGCGCGCGAACCGCTGCGCACTCGCTCCACGCGCACGCGCTTCTCGCACGCAGTGAAAGGGGAAGCCAACAGCCAACATGTGCACTAAGGCAATCGACCACCCCTGGTAAAACTTGGTATAAATGTAAAATGAGTACCGGCATAGAATAAATTTACACTGTAAAGTTAAAATCGTTTTTTTTTTATCAACAGTTGTTGGTTGAATTGTTTTTCAAAAATTTAAAGATGCTTTAGTTAAGGTTAAAAACGTTTGATTTTGTGCTATGTGCATATTGTAGATTCATCGCATTTGTGCTTTGTGAGGAAGTACAACTGTGGGTACTGTTGTTCCAGGGACATTGTACACGTAATACCTTTGGCATGTTGAAATCTCTTGTGGTCGGACCAACCGTCTACCTTTAGGCCTCTATTTTTGGAAGGAGAATATATTTTAAAAGTGCAATACCTAAGTAATGTGGCCAATTTCTGGATGCCTTTTCCAACAGCATTCATGATTTCAATCTTTTCTCAGATAGTCTTTTGACCTAATTACAAGCCAAATTAACATCTGTACAGTACACATTTTCGGAAACAAATCTTTCATCACTGGATATTAAATAGCTATCTATAACAAACGTAAGGAATGATACCAATTTGGCCTGTGCTAAAACAAAGTATACACATCTTACAGTACACATTATCGGAAAAAATCTTTCATCACTGGATAAACTTGACAACCAACCACAACAAACGTAAGGAATGATATTAATTTGGCGTGTTCTAAAACAAGAAAGTAAGAGCTATAAATATAAGGACACCCATGCAGAATTCTGGTTGAAAGCGACACAGAATGACGTTACTGTATTTCTATATTGGATCATGCAACTTCCGAACCGACAATCCTGTGTCCACACAAAAATAGCGTAATATTTACAGAAGTTATTGTTTACATGTTACATTACGGGATTCCATAGGAACTGTCTATATCGATCGAATATCGAAACAACCATTTTAGGAGAGCAAATGCGCGCACACAAAATAAATAAATTCGTTTAAATTTTGAAAGTATTTCACCTAAAGCTAAGTATACTGTGCTTTTACTCAAGATGCCAAGATATCTGACTTGACCAATCGGGATCACACAACATTCAACTATCAATAAATGTAAGTCCAATGAGTGTGACCTAGTGGTCAAGCCAATCCTCTTTCGCTTCACGCAGCCAAATACATTATTTTTACACCGTCAAACCTCCTTGTGTGATCAAAACTCAAATCATCGAGTACCTTTCATTTTCGGCGAATCGGTAAAGTACTTATTTACAAAAGTTTGCTTACGTACGCTGAAGGAAAGCGACTTTTCTTTTGCGCTCGAATTTAACCTGAAATCAGCGCTCTTTTTTTTTCGGAGCGCGATCTTTCCATAGTTGTTCCCTACCAAGCATTGTTTGGAAAAATGCAAGAAAAAAACATAGGTCACCATGCTCGCGAGAGTGTTGTGATGGACTAAAGTTACCCTATTTATCCAAAAAGAACTGTCTATCATGGGCGTGATTATTTGATCGGTTCACGTTACTAAAGCGCTGGTTTGAAATGATCAAAAATCTATAAAGCATGTAATGCATCGACCACAGTAACAATTTGATAAATGATTAACGGCAAATACACAGCGTCAAACAATATTGACTCAAAACGCTCCTTGTGTGCATGATGTGAAGGTCATGATTTTATGTCCATGAGTAATAGGTGTGTACGTGTTTTTAGCAATAACGTTTACTCCTGACCAAGAATTGTTTTTAAATTCTTTTAACTCAAAGAGGATGCTTTTAACAGTAAAATTAAGCAATAAAAAAGATAGGTCACCGAGCTCGTTCTTATTCATTTGGTCAACTTATTCTCAAAGAAAACCCTTTTGGTTCGGACTGTGCGCGCGCTCGTGTGTGTGCTAATGACGCAAGAAATTAAGCGCAGTAGTGATGTGCAATGCAATATTACGGAGTCATCTTAAATGTAAGTTCATATTGGGTGGTTTGGGCAAATAGCTATCCGGTGGTGTTAACGTTTGCATTGAGATAAGTGGGGGACTTTGTAGCAAACGAAAGAGTGAAATATAGGATACAAGTTTTCAAAGGCCTGGGGGAGGATGGGAAGGACGACTATGCGCGAGGGAAGAGGGCGGATTCGCGAAGGTTTTTAACTGTCCTCAACACCAATTGTAAGATGAAATAAGAGTTAAGATGAAGCCAGGCAAATCCTCTAAAAATCATGGCGCTCTTACCAAGTGATGTGGCTTCCAGTCTGTAGGCAGACAACCGCTGTACAGCTTAGCACATTCTGCAGCCTCGGCTACTCCAAGCAGTAGCATTCTGAGCCCAATGACGTGAAAACCCGCAGTAAGCAGCGCCTCTATTGTCTCAGCATAGCTGATACTGACCCGCCTGCTACTGTTCTGTTGAGCTCGACAAGCCAGCATCTGAGGCAGTAACAATAAGCAGTTGATCTCAAGTAATGAGCTGGGCAATAGTGTCATTCCGGGGCTGGTATCCACTCTGGTTTGTTCCTCTGCCGTGAGCTCTACAAGTACTCTGTTGGTTGTGACGCTAAAGATATCGTCCAGTGCAAGACATGGGATCTGAGAACGGATAGCAGATAATTATGAATTATCATTTTCCTATGGTATAACATTTTAGTGGATTTTAACCACTTTTTCACCCTATATTTCACTGATGAGTAAAATAAAGTATTGTTTGTTGTTGTTGTTAACCCTGCTTGTGCGTCTTTTCACAACCCGTAAAATTAAAAGTTGGTAAAAAAATTATCCATAAATTCAATTACCTATTGAAATTATGGGGCGGTAAGCAGCTCTTACAAGGTCTCTTCTCTGATTGGCTGAGAAAACAATAGAACAAACAACACATGGCGATGGCGATGAGATTGAGCGTCGAAAGTAATTTCGCAATTGTTTTGGTTTTGCATTGCTACGCATTGTGATTGGCTAAGAAATTTCGCGCCAATTTCTCAACCAATCAGAAGTAAAACCAAAACCAATCGTGACTTACTCGCACGCGTTTTCCCGCGCTTGGCGCCGGCTGCACGCATTTGCTCCGAGTTCTGATTGGTTCATTGGATTGTCTGATTGATTACTTTGGTTTGGTTTCGTGTCACTTTTTTAAAAGCTGTTCTATTGGGACTGTAAACATCTTCAACCTATGACACCTTTCAAACCATCACCCACCTCCTACCCCCCCTCCCCCAAAACCCGAGCCCGAGAGCTTGTTCGCAGGCTAAAAGCGCTCCCGCTTTTCTGATCGTGCTAACAAACATTTTTTCACATTCTAATGGTTATTATTTTTGCTGTATATTGAGTAAATTGGGCATACCTCCTCTGCCTTGAGATCGATAGAGGGAGGACAGCAGACACCTTCAGGAAACAGAAGCTTCACATCTCTGATGGCTTCCTCGTACGTTTCAGATCCTATAAAGGACACAAAGTGTTACAAAAAGAAATAGCATGGCACAGAAGTTATAAAAAAATACTATTTTGGCGGAGAAAAACAACGTACCGTAAAATGCATTTTGAATGGTGTCCTCTCCAAATGAACCCCTCAAAAAGAACTGGGACTGTTTTTTGGCCAGCCGAGAGTCACTGGGTCCGAGTACTTGAAGCAGGTGCCCCACAGCATTCTCTCGCTGAAGACAGAGCGCCACCACTGGACCGGAAGTCATGTGACTTACATGGCGCTCAAGGTCTTTCTCCTACAATGTCATACAACACATAACAAAGTTTATCTACATGTACCTCACTGACTGGGGCCATATATTAGTCTGAAAATCTTAGCGGTCTATCTTAGTGGCTTGTATAGCAAAATTCGAACGCTCGGGAACAGTTTCCTTCACAGCCGTTATTTGTATTGTCACGCAACGCTCATTCCCTGAGAAGCGCTGTATGACAACCCAAATAACGGCTGCATGGGAGACTGCTCAGGAAACCAATCAGAAGGGAACGCTGAAAAATGTTGATGCAGCATTTTCACAATCACTTGAAGACTTTGAAAAGCATCAGTTCTAATACGCCCAACGAAGATACGACGATATTTTCCCTTGCGCAAACTAGTGTAAGTCATGTATCGTTCTTACTTTCGAGTGTTGCCTGCTCCAGGTGTTTACATAGCTGGCGAACACTTGCAAAAAGGAAGGGGAATCTCGCGTCCACCCCGCCTAAAAGTTACAAGGACCGATTTGTCAGCCACGATAAATCGGGAAGCGCATAGGCCCGATTCGGAAACATGTGGCAGCCGCACAGATTTCCCCGCGTGGATCCTAGGTTGTAAATCAAATTGATACGTGACATGCGTAAACCACCGTACATTTGGCGGACGTGGAAAACAAAGCTAATAATAAAAAAGATCCTTCGAAGAAAAAAAAGATTTTTCTCTTACAGCTGCATGAACGGAATATCCCTGCCTTTACGACGAGTATCGTCCAGATTACCACGACGTCCCCCATTTTTCGTGACCGAGAAATCGGGCCGATTAATCTGTTCGTGTAAATTAGCCTTAAAACAGGCTATTTCAAGTCTAGATAAAATAATTAAGTGTAATTGTTCAAGTAAAGCGTTCCAAAGGTGCTGTTCGATTTTCATTTTGTCCCATGTGGAAGTTCAGTTTACCAACAATGGTAAAAAAAAAATTGAAAGAAAATGCTGGTAGCTCTCCAGGACAAGCTCACCTGTTCAGTCATCATTGTAGTCACCTCAGCAGATGACAGGGTCATCATTTTCATGCTAACCACAGAGAACCTCTCTTGACCAAGCCGCTTGAGAACTTTACCAAGATGCTTGATAGCGATGCGTGGCTTCAGCACGCATACAGTAGGTATAATGCGGGGCTTTTCCAGCAGGCTCTGAAGTACGGACATGTCCTCATGCTTCAGACTCTCTACACTTCCAAGAGAAGCCTTTAAGGGCAACTTACTGAGTCCCGCCCTTCTGTTTCTCTGTCTCCTTGGTGACTCCGCGTCATTCAAGGATTCGCTGCTGCCGCTCGAACCACTTCCACTAATGACTCTCCGGGGTGGGGGTAGGAGGTGAAGGTTCCGACGCGCTGATTGGTCGGAGAACAGCTCTCTGTCAAAGAAAATGACTGACAGCTGCCTGCATGCCAGTTCAGGCGTGCAGGACATGAGCATGTCCTGACAAATGCTGTCTTTAGGGATTTTTGGTTTGGTTGAGTCTGAATGCGAATCTACAAAGCGTTGTAGTCGTGTAAAGGCATCGACTCCTCTGAGAGCTAACACCAATGCAGGGCCCTGTGTTAGCGTGTGAAGGCTTCTCTTCCACATGGAGTCTCCGATCTTACACGGCGTAAACTCTTTAGCCTGGTGCATAGATAGCGAAGAAAGAAGCTTGATCCCCAACAGTTCAAAACCGCAACCAGACGTTAACTTTCCGTTTGCTGCCTCCGCCGATTCTTTTTCTAAGAGGAGCTCTTTGAGAATCGCTCCTGCGGAAATGGTGGCTTTCTTCTTCAACAGTGTTACAACGCACACTTGTTCTAGTTCGGGACTGGAGTGGAAAGCATGCCTCAAGAGATCTACAGGGTAGGCGGCTGGATCCGGGGTGTGAGAAAAACCGCCACCGAGTTGTTTAAACATGGAGTCGTTATAAGGAACGGATAGAAAACACGACTGCGACAAAGCCATGGAATCTGCAAGTGGTTCAACAACTGACAGCGTGTGATGAATTGCGTTCTCTCGTCTGAGAAAGAAAACTGTTGATGCGACTGGTGAAGGTGTCGGTGAGGTGCCCTCTGATTGGTTTACACGTTTGGGACAGAACACAGATAGCACTTCGGGTGCAAGACCCAGTCCGCCAAGATGATTAGGATTCAAGCGCGTACGTTTGATGCCTTGAGGACAAAAGCCTTTCTCATAGCACGTGAATATGACTTCTCCGAGATACTTAACAGGGACTGCTGGTGACACGATGAAGAAGACACTCGTGTCAGTGGTAGTGGTCAAGAAGTGTGGTGGTGGTCTGCAAGTGGTGTGAAGAGAACTCGTCAGAAGCTGGCTCTTGACAGCATTTCGTCCTTTGCCACTGGACGAACCCTTGGGTTTCTCATCAAATGTCACCAGAGGCTCATCAGAACCGATGTTAATAACACCACTTTTTGGAACTCGGCCTCCAAACCACCGCGCCAGTGAGGTTGCTGCACTCTGTGCATTTCGTGGGATCCAAAACAAATGATCTTCCTTGGCTCCATTGCTGTACAGGGCTCGTAATGAGTTGGGGTCTGTTCGTTGTGCGAGTTTGGCGTCCTGAGGCCCAACCTCGTCCTGCCACCGTGAGATGGCCTGGGGACCACGCAACGCAAGGATCAACACAGGCATCTCGGTGGGTGTTCTTTCAGGTAACAATGTAACCGGAAGTAGAGCTCCACATGCTATACAAAAAAAATCGATAAAATAAACTTTAAATCTATTGAGCTGCATGGTTATAATGGATATGTATGTAATGCCGTATCCTTTGTTATTTCAGATCCTTTATATTATTCTAGCGCCCCTATTTAATTTCTATATTGCTTCTATTCAGGTTAATGCTAGTGCGCGCGCGCAATTTTCCTTGAGTCGTGCGCGTGCTTAGCTTGTTTAGTTGTCGTGTGTGCTTAGTTCGTTATTTAACGTACTACATTTATTTTGCGTTGTTTTCCTAACTGATATGTCTTGTCAGTAACTGTGCTCACACTGTGGGTGGCTCCTCCTAAAATGTTCTGCAAATGGTATAGGATTTAATGGAGCCGAAACCAATTGTGGAATTGCACGCATTTTGGGCATCCTACTGATGAACAGTTACGAAATTCAGATATATTTAGTAGCCACATTTATTTGCGGTCTGTCCCCTTTGAATTGTAGTTCTAAAGTTTTCAAACCAATTTGATTTTTGTTTTCTTTTGTCTTAGATTAAGGTAATGAATCTGGGACAAAAATAAATAAAAACCACAACAGGTATAATAATCAAGGAGAAATCTTTTGTTCCAGATACTGATAGTCTGTTATTTAAAGTACGATGAAACCACTCCAGTCCAAGAACATGTCCGGTTGACTCCGAATTCAGTTTTACTAGTTATCAACAACGATTTCTGTAAAAAAATTGAGCTTCAGTTTTCAACATGCCTATGGATCAAATTACCCATTGCACAGTCAAAATTTTATTTACTGCAGTTCGGTTCTGGTTAGAAAATGACTGAGCTTTTTTTGGCCCAGAAACAGTGGCCATAATAACGAGGTGGTCGTACATGTATGGCGGGGTACCACTGTAATACACATAAGCGCGGTTTTCAGTTGAGTATTGTTAAACCAAAACCAAAAAGTAATTACTCTGGCCAATCACATCAGATGCAGACAATCCAACGAACTAACCAGGGCATGTCACCGGCGCCAAGCACAGGAATTGAAAACCGCTCTATATACCTGGTTTTTCCTGCAACACTTCCCTGTGGTAGACCAGCCTGATACCAGCAATGTCCAAAGCCTTGTAACGTGCACGCATCAGTACATCGAGTAAACAGAATGGCCGATGAAATACGGAAAGCTGCATCATCATCACTGTGTTTTGAATCTCAGGTCCTTGGCACAGTTTGACGCCAGTCTTTTCTTCTGTAACAGTATCATCCACCTCCATGGTTTGCCAGAAGAATCCAGGCTTTGCCCCAAACACGCGATGCATGGCCTCAGGATCTGGATTAACAGTCAGCAGTGTTGATAAATTCTTCTTGCTTGTCAACATCTCTGAGAGGTATTGAGGCGGACAGGGTGTACATTCAGAAAAGCGAGAGAAGGCACTGTGTAGTGAATTGGTAGAGAGAAACTTACTAACAGCCTGTCTAAATGAGTTGTTTGCTTTGGTTTTCTTTTGGTTTTCCCCTTTCTCTGCACGGCTACAAATCCCAATGTCTATCCTCAGCTGTCCTTCGTACCAGCTTTGCCACAAGCCGACTACATAGAAGGGTGCACCGCACACCTCAGCATAGTCTGTAGTGTTCACACTAGGATAGACTAAACAGGCGAGCCAGGCTATAAGGTGTGAGAAACAGTGCGTATCTGGGGTAGTGGTCCCTCTGGATCCCTGACGAATCACAGTCAATTCTCCACAGCTCAACAGTTTGGCACTCAACAAAAGATAGGAACTGCTTGTATCAAGATCAGGTAGACTGATAACATCACTCTCATATGAAGCTTCCTGAGGAGATAATGACAGAATAAACATTACTACACGAAACTAAGTAAGTCAATGGAGGGGCTATAAACTTTGTATAAACTAAATTTAAGTTTTCAGCCCCTCCATATTTTGCCAAAGATGTGTAAGATAGTTGAGTGAGTAAAATACATATTTTTTGGCTCAATACCCTAAATGGTACCATGGTAATTCTAACGCTGATCATTTGAGATTCTACTACCCTAAACGGTACTAATCTACAAATTTTGCCCCCTGAAAGGTTTGATGATCAGTCAGGATGGAGGATTTGATTTTGATAGGTCTTGCAAGTACTGAAGTAGATAAGTTACCTCATGGAAGAGGACAGGTGTAGAAGGGGCAGCTGGATGACGATGGTGAGATGACATCTGCGGCTTCAGGTTCTGTAAACTCCTGTGAAGTCTCTGCCTTTTTGCCTTCTCCTCTTCTGTTAGCACTTGTTTTGGTTTTAAGCTGGTCTTTTTGACTTCCTGATTCCTTGAAGAACTTAAATACTTGTTGACTTTATTATCAATGCTTCTTAAATCATCTCTCTGAGTTGGAGTGATCTTATCATCCATAGTTTTATTTTCAACAATTGTTGAAGATGGGAGCATCTTTTCCTGGGCTTTTAACAAATCTCTCTTTGGCACTTTCTTGTCTAGAATAGGACTATCTTGCTGAGGTTTCCCATCATTACTAACATGTGACTTAGTTACCCATGCCTGTTTTGTAGCATGTACTCTATCATCTTTCAAATCTCCTTGTATTTTGGTTGAAGTGTCATGTCCAGGCAATATCTTTTCATTTCCAACACCCCCATTAACATTCCCTTTGTTAGAAATCGGCTGTACAGCTACCTCATGCAACCTTCCAAAAATCTCCTCATAAGCTGGTTTCTTTTCATCAACAGAATTTTGATGCCCCACAACAGGTTTCTTCAAGTTGTGTAACCTGTGGTCAAGGCTACTGTTTTTCTGCCTTGCACAGGACAGGGAAGCCTCTTTTGCCTTTCGCCTCTGATCCTGCCAGTGTTTGAGGTCTTCCTCGTCGTCTGAACTGCTGGATAAACTGAAACGTTAAAGTTCAGGTTTATGTTAGTAAACTGGAAATACATACATGTAGCCTCCATAACAGGCACTTCTGCACTCACTTGTTGCTTGGAGTTTTGCAGAATGAGTGAGCATGGAAACCAAGCAATGCAAGCGGTGGGTTAGGGCTTTTTTTTTCTTTTTCTTTCTTTAATTTTTCTTCCAGGCCTTGTACAACTTACATTCTGCACTCGCTCATCGCTTGTCTTTCAAGCTAATGCACCTTAAAATTGCCTCTTACACAGGCTAGAAATACATGGCTTGTAAAAACCTGACATTGAATCAGGTGTAAGATTTGCTGACTTGATAATATTACACTTGATGCATGTAAGACCATAACTTACTCCTCAGCTTCATTGTTGATTCCAAGTATCCTGCATATTGAAGACGGCAATGTCTGGTGTCGCTATACAAAAGAATAAATAAACAAAATATAAACCATGAAAAGTCACACATGTACTTGGGCCACAGGCAGCCCACTCTGCTGCAGCCTAACTTAGTTTCTCTAGCATGGAGCAGTAATTGGACATTGTGAAAAAAGAAAGAATTCTACTGTTTAAGGGGCTATGTCATGGATTTTGTTTATTTTGGGGTCAAAACTGTGGTACAATTGTTAGCTAAGTCGCTTTGCACACAAGTGATAACACATCTTGAAAATATAGAGGGAAAATACATTAATCTTGAATGGAAAACAAACGACAATAAGCTTTTAGCAATTTTTACAAGGAAAAAGGGATGAGCAGTGGCCCAATATTTTTTGGAGTTGCAATCATTTCCACCCTGGCCATACGTAGCCAAAGACAATTTCAGACAGTTTCAGGGAAATAGAAGTTACAGCAATTTTAAACAAAACTGGGTTTTTCATCCATGAACCCAAAATCAAGTCAAGTGAATCTTTAACTTTTTCACTCTAGAATCAAACTTAAATTATGAATCATATAATTAAATTAAGTTATTACCTGTGTGGGAGTATTACCTGTGTAGGAGTTTCTCCTTCAAGTCTTCTTAAGTCCAGGAACACAGTATCTTTAGACCTGCTTGGAGTCGAGGGATCCAAACAAGCTGTGACCCCTCTAGAGGTCACAGATGGACCACTCATCACACCAACATCATGTGTTTTGTGCTTAGGACTCTTGGATGTGCCTGGTGAGTGGAGATCGATTGGACTTTTAGGCTCAGGGGCAGCAGCATTCTGTTGCATTCTACTCAGTCTTACAAGTTCCTCCATAAGGCAATGGCCACTGTCTTCAGAATCACTGCTTTCACTGTCACCAAGGATAGGTGGAAACACTGGAGGGACAGTTACTTCATTGGTACGCTTGAGAAATTCATCAAAATTCAAATGCTCTATGAGATCAAACCTTAGCTCAACTGTCCCCTCGCTATTTACATAATCTGTAGTGAGTGTAGAAGATGTTGCGCTGTCAGTTTTAGCAAGTGAAGATGGCGGTTGAGTATCAGTGCTGGCCGTTTGAGTAGAGATTGATGTAAGTGACTTGGCTTTGAGAGTAGAGGGCGACATTATTACTGGTGAACTGTCAATAAATTCAGTACTATCCTGAAATGTAAAATATAGTGAGCCTGTCAAAACATTTTATAAGGAAATTTGACTTAACTTCAAAAGTGAAGCTTTTAACCAGAAGGGTACTGGAAAATGTTGGAGGAATTTGCTGCAATATTTCAAGCTTTTCTACCTTAGTGAGCCTGTCAAAACATTTTATAAGGAAATTTGACTTAACTTCAAAAGTGAAGCTTTTAACCAGAAGGGTACTGGAAAATGTTGGAGGAATTTGCTGCAATATTTCAAGCTTTTCTACCTTACGGGGAAAATATTCCAGAAGGTCATTCAGCTCAGTCAATAATTTTTGAAGCAGCTAGCTGGGAAAATAAATAAGCTGGGCATGGGGGGGGGGGTCCCCTACATAAGCTACATAAGTATGTTCTGGCCCAAAGGCCAAAGGGTATTGTTTTTTAGCTGTATGGGCCTGCAAATGGGTATCGATTTTGACAATTTTGTGCTGAAATTGGGTCTATTTTTTAAGGGAGCCACAAGAGCAAATAAACATATTTTCTCTTTTCACTCTTCAAATCAAAAAGAAAGAAAGAGAACTGACCAAAAATTATAATTTAATATAATACAGCACATGACAGGTCTGGAAAGTAGGTATCGAAAATAGTGTAGTTTGGTCTGAAATACACATAGTGTCAGGATTTGGAAAACTGGGCATTGCATGCCTGTCAATAATCAGGAGTACCCTCCAAGATGAAACAATCAACCACGGGAAGACAGACTAACACTTGCAATGTCTCTCAAAGTAGACGTGGACTCGGAATACCCAAGAACTGCAACACATAGACAGCCCTGCCTTCCCCAATCCCCATACCCACAAAAAACAAACCTGTTCACTGTCTGAAAGTGATGAAATGCTTGCTGTCTGTCCATCTGGGCTAATAAGAGAGAGTCCACTGTCTGAAGCACTGGCAACAGGTGAACCAACTGATTTACTGTTTGCTGAGCTTGTTTGTGACAAAATATTTGGTGACAATGGCCATACTTTTCTTGTATACAGAAATGGTTCCTCATTATCATTGCCTTCCTGCAAAAAATATCATTTTGACATATGTTATTGCTGGAACCCGAGAACTCCAATTTAAATAACTGCAGCTAGATAGAGTGAAGTTCTGAAACCAGTTACCATGTACCACTTCAATGATCAGGTCAATCAATTTCTGTCTTCATACCTCATTATACATTAAGTGGGTTCCCTGTGCACAAACAGTAATAGACACAGAAAACCCTCGCAAGCAGACTACTCCTTTTCAACCAGATATTCAAGCCATTGAGGCCAAAAAACAGCTGTGTACAATTTCTACTGCTGCAGTTTCATTGCAAATATATAAGACTCCGATAATATAAATCTCACAACTTAATTTAAGCTTACTTAGCTTAGCAATGACACAGCAATAATACTCTGATCATAACAATATAATTAACATGATTCTTTCTCTTAAACCAAGCTCATGAGTTAGAAAGTACGGCTTCATTTGGTGAAAAGTTTGACTGTTTAATATGGCTACTGGTAACAAGCCATGGATAGGTTTTTCATTAATTAACCTTCAACACGTTGCCTAAGCAACAAAGATTGCCATGCGACTAAGTTAGCTTCTGTGTGCATGTAAACGGATTTTAAATTAATTGAAAAAGGCAAACAATTATTAGATAATTGTATATTATTGCTTCCTTACCTCTGAAGAATCTTCTAAATCCAAAGTAGGAATACTGGCTTGAATATCAGCGAAAATGTTATCAAACACAGGCTTCAATTTACACGCACCAGCGGCAGTTTCAAAACCGTCTCCAGAAACACCGGGAGAAATTTCATCTTCCAAGCTTTCGTCACTACTAGAAATAATTTCCTCTTGCTTCCACATGGTTTATCCAAAATTTAGTAGCTGTAGCAAAACTAACCCTGGTTTATATTTACGCAAAAGAACAATTAAGAAAAGAAAGTTTCACAATCTGAAAAAAGTCTGACGCCATCTTGACAAGCTCTACTCTCGCCAGGCCCTTCCTGGGACGCAGTATTCAAGATGGCGATCTTCAGTGTCTACATCTTGAACCGGGCAGGAGGACTTATTTATCATTATGATCATGTTACACCCAAAAGCGAGACTGAACAAGCGTTTAGCTATCCTTTAGACATTGTGCTACGTGAAGATGATAAATTGGTTGTGATATTTGGTGAAAGAGATAATATAAAAGGTAATTTCAATTTCTCGTTCATGATTTAGCATCTCCCTTTCAATCCTTGATTTGCTTTTATAAGAGCTTATAAATGATAAAATATTTTGTTTAAATTAGTTGGCCATGCATTGCTGGCTATAAACGGCGAGCCAATTACAGGAAAACGTTTGCCGGATGGAAGAGAAGCAATGGAAGTGATCAAAGATCCGGCAAACTATCCACTCAACTTAAAGTTTGGTCGGCCAAAACTGAGTACAAACGAGCGTATTATGTTGGCAAGCATGTTTCATCCGTAAGTCAAGCGTATTATTTAAAACTTACATTTTATTTCAAGATCAAAATACAATGCACATCTTGATCCTTTGAAAGACTTCCACTTTTTAATTTTTAAATTTTTAATTTAAAGAGGGAGAGGTGAGTGAGGGACCACCTCTCTCTCTTTGGTGGGGTGGGGTAGCTAGAGGAGAAGATGAAAGTGGAGTGTTTGTCAAACCTGAGTATCAGGCTTTTTGGCAGGGAGGGGGTAGGGGTAGGGGGAGGGGGCTTTTTTTGTGTGCGTGTGGTGGGAGGGAGGGTCCTTGTTTTGAATAGAACATACTAGAATATCTGATCAGTCATGCAATATAAAACCTTCTCCAACACATTAAAATGTCTTAACTAGTATAGATTTTCGCAAGGTTATATTTTTCTTTGTTTGAGAAGATCAGAGCTGTCATATTTAAGCTTTGAAGAAGCTGGCTCCACAAGGAAAGTAGCCAGTCATAAAAAAAAGAAAGTCATTCATGCTTGTTGTCTTTCAATCAGTTTCAAACAATGGGTAGCCAGTCATTTTTACTGTAGTCGCCGGCCATAATAGGGGGTTTTGCCAGCTACTAATGACAGCCCTGGAAGATACATAAAACACTCACAAGAGTGTTTCTACAGAATTAATAGCATAAAACGTTTCATCCTTTGTTGTATAATTATGAAGACAGGTTCTCTGATTCATCAATAGGCTATATGCAATCTCTGCTAAACTATCCCCAGAACAAAGGTCATCAGGAATTGAAGTATTAGAAGCAGATTCCTTCAAGCTTCACTGCTACCAGACACACACTGGTAAGTTGGAATGTTTGATGTACATAAAGAAACGTACAAATTGACAATGCAACTAACCAGGGTACTCTACACATGGTCTTTGGATCTCACATCAACTGATCAAATTTAATTTAATTTTTGGGAATGAGGAAAACTTAATATCAACCTAGTAGACCACTAATGCATCTATCAGTGTTAAGCCCAAGAAGGAGGGATATCCCGGAGAGGGTGGGCTAAGGGTGGGGGTTTGATTGACATGGCCTCCCCTGTGGTGGGTATTTTGACATTACATGCCTGCCCCATGGTAGGAATATTATCTCTCACTCACGACCAAGAAAGACTGGTGACATTTAGAGAAAAAACGCCTTTAATTTTAAGACCAAAGATCAATTTTTAATTGAGTGTGTTCTTCAAAGCAATTCAGCGATTGCAGTTGTTCTCCGTTTACTTTATTTTGCTTTGTGCACCTGGGACATCAATGATATCAGCCCAACACAAACAATTTTCCACCTTTCACAACTTTGGCTCCTTGGTATCCCCCATGAGTACTCTCAATACTCTTTATGTATTTCAACAGGATTGAAGTTCATTGTACTGACAGATCCAAAACAACTTGGGATGGATATTTTCTTAAAAAAGATTTACGAGCTTTATTCAGACTTTGCTCTGAAGAATCCCTTCTACTCACTGGACATGCCAATAAGGTAACTAGAAAAAAAATTGCAACATATAACGACATATCGCTGTGAGGGCAATGGTCACAGTGCACGATTCTGGTCAAACATTGAGTTACTCCATGACAACCCTGTAAGAAACAACCACCAGACAATATTTATTATTTATATTATATTATTTATTCCTTTGTTTTCTCTTTACATATTTATTGATCAGTTTGAGAAACAGTGTTTCATCAGATTTCCAAACACCGAGAGGTGGGTTGAAAAAATGAGGTGCAGCCGAGTTTTTTTAACCCACTTCAAGGTGTTTGGAAATCTGATGAAACACTGTTTCGAGTGTGTGATATAGCTTCTCAAACTGATCGTTAAATGTGGAGAAAACGAAGAAATTAAATCGCCAAAATCTATGCAAGTTAAGAAACAATTTCAAAACCTTGTTCTCGTTGTGAATTATTAATGAGTTTGAGAAGCTATGTTGAACACTCGAAAGAGTGTTTCATCAGGTATCCAAACACCTTGAAGTGGGTTAAAAAATATTGGGGCCTCCTTTTTTTCTACCCACTTCTCAGTGTTTGGAAATCCGGAAGAAACTCTCTTCCTCATGTTTGATACAATCCTTGCACTTCTCTGAGTTTAAATGGACTCTCAAGGCTGCTTGTACAAAACTTGGCAAGAGGCTAATGCAAACTTTTCTCTTTTTAGGTGTGAACTCTTCGATACAAACTTACAAAGAGCCCTAGAACAGTCTGAAAGGTCAAGCAATCCATCTTTAGCATAAACAAAAAAGACATCTATCTCATGTGTCAAGAAACTGGTGCATTGCCACTTACAGTAGAAAGAAGACCTGAATAATTGCAAAAATATATTTTATTATTAATGACGAAGGCCATGATGAAGAGACAGACGTTGCATAAAATCAAATGGATCTTGCCATCTATAAGAAAAGGGGATTCAGTTCAAAAGAGAGAGAGACAGTCAAGTTTTGTGGATTGATTCATTTAACAAGACAAAAAATACTTTAAGAGAAACTCCCCTGAAAATAAAGTCAGGCTACAACTGATGGCAATTCCTGAACTTCTTCTTGACTTACAAGTGGAGTTTCTGTTATATTATGTTTATAAAATAAAATATTAGAAAAGAGCAGTTTTCAGTTGAGTGTCAAAAGTATTTTTAATTAGTGATTGCTTTGGTTTTGCACTGCCATGTTTTGTATTTAGTTAAAAACTTTTGTGCCACTTTCATTAACCAATCAGAAGTAAAACTTAAACCAATAGTGGTCAACTTGTTCACAGAGTCACATAATTTTTCCCCTGCTTGGCACCAGCTACATATTTGTTACAATTTCTGACTGGTTCATTGGATTGTCTCTGAAAACTATAACTGTGCTTCTGCTTGCATGTTTCACTATTACTTACTTTTGACTCTGTGCTGGATAAAATCCTGAAGTGTGACCATTCAAGTGAAAGCTCCTTACATGAAGCAGTGCTTTACTGTGGTGCTGTTTATTATGCTGTACACAGTGGTTCTACCTTTTGAGTCTGTGGATGAAATCCGTAAGTGTAACTTTTCGAATGAAGACTACTGAGCAGAACTTTGCTGAGGTGCTGTTTATTATGCAGTACAGTTAAGATGGTTCTAAAAAAAACACACTTTATTAACACAATTAACACACTTTTGATTCCGAGTATGAAATCCTGAAGTGTGACCATTCACGTGAAAGCTATTGAGCGGTACTTTGCTGTGGTGCCGTTGGTCGATTTTGTTCTTTAGCACCCTCAGGGGGAGGCCGAGTGCCAGGATTCACTGTAGTTCGCTTCTTTAAATTCAGCAGTTCCACAGGCACATTAAGGGGATTTAAGGAGAACAGCTGTGTTTTTGGTCTGCTCGGACCACTGTTTGTATCAGAGCTGCCTTGAGAAGTTTTAGCCTGGCGTGGGGGGAGGACCCGTCCAGTTGAAGTGGTGGCTTCTTCATGAGTTGTTGCCATAATTTCTCTGTACTTGTCGACAACAAAATTCACTTGGCTGTTTATGTCATGACCTGCAAGCCTCCGTTCTAGGTCGTTTAATAGGTCCAGTATCACAGATGCATCTATAGAGTGATACAGAAAAAATATAGGGTAAACAGTTGATTTGTTGATTATTGAAGGCCTGTTTGGAGAGGACAGGTACTTCTAGTCACCCATTGTTAGAAGTTATTTGTACTAATTTTCACAATTTTAAAAAATTCGCGAAATTTAATACACGTGAAATTATAAATGCTTGTAGTCCAGGCCTTGTGGTGAATTGTTCTGAATTAAAACTCTAAGTGTCTGTCCTTGAAAACTTCATATCCCTCTGATTCACTGCTTTCTTCGGCTTGTAATTCGGCCAAAACCTCTTTAGTGCAGTCATCAAAGTTTCCATTTATAGGCTCCTTGTAGTTAACTATACATAAATTATAACGGTTTATGACAAGTGCCCTCAGCTCAGGGTTTAAGAAAATAAAAAATTGCAAAATCGCAAAATTTAGTACACTTTTGCTCCAATTTTCCTTGCAATCGCGAAAATTAATACTCGCGAAATTTGGCTCCCATATTTTCGCAAAATTAAGACCGGGTGAAAATTAGTAAGAATAAGTTAATAAGCAAAGTTAAAATAAGATTTAAAACTTTGAGTCCAAGATTACACTAAAGCCTTCAAAGATAAGCATTCACTAATTTGTCCAATACAGAGAGGCATAGATTCATTTTAAAAGTGCAGGGACCGCGGAGGGGGAGAGGCTGGTAGGGCCGCTGCCCCACCACTTTTTTGCGAATCAATTACTACGATTTTATTCCTTTTTTTGATTTTCAATATGAAAAAATTATTTTCAATTGTCAGCCCTCCCACTTTTCACCTTGCTCCGCAGTCCCTGAAGTGTAGTGTTTGTGTGTGTTTGGGACCACAACTGTCTGTCTACTGCATAGCTTTGACTTTGATTGAATCTTGTGCAAATGATTATGTTGCATCACGACTTACCAAGTGGGGTAAGGTTGGGTGGTGACTGTTCTCGCATCACTCTGCTCAGCAAAGTGTATATTTGACTATAGTCTGGTGATATGCTGCCTGTTGATCAAGACAACCCTTCTGTTATTTTATGTTAATTTAATTCCATCTCTCTGATAATACTTTCACTTTTGTATAATTTAACAGCAAAACGTTTTTTTCATGATCAGGATAATACTTACCAGGTTCTGATTGCACTGGTTCCATTGCAGCGATTGTCATAATCTATATAGTGGTCAGAAAAGCAAATTTACTACAAGTAGCACAACCCCTCTTTTCTTCCCCACTGGGCTTCTATGCGATCTATTAAAGTCTAGAGACACTTGAACTTATACCAGCCAGATCGATCAGTTCGTAGGCAGAATGCACCTTTATGAATCAAGACTTGTTCCTCATGAAGTCCATCAAAATGATGCATGCTATCTATGAATTGACTGGTCTGGATAGCCAGTCTGGAAAAAATAATGGCATACTATTTGCCTGGTCAGCTAGTTCTGACAAATGGCATTCGCATCCTGGAACAGGGAATGAGGTGCAGGATTGCAGAAAATTTGTTCTTTTCTTTTCTCTATTCTTTTTCAACGAGATGCAAATTAGTATATTACAATTTTCTGCAATCATGTACCTTGGAGGTACACAAGTAACCATAACATAAAGGGACTATAGTGAAAACCTGTTATCTTGAAAATTTACAAGGATAAAAATTGCTAACAATGACGGGTACTGATTAGGTTAAGTTGCATTGAGGCCACAGGCACTCTCCATATGGCCACTGTTGGCCTGACTCTCGGACAGTCCATAGGTTGCTCACATTCACTCCTCCTCTCCCTGTCTGATGTCCTTTGCCTCCCTTCTCTCCCTGCCTGATGTCCTTTGACTCCCTTCTCTCCCTGTCTGGTGTCCTTTGACTCCCTTCTCTCCCTGTCTGATGTCCTTTGCCTCCCTTCTCTCCCTGTCTGATGTCCTTTGCCTCCCTTCTCTCCCTGCCTGATGTCCTTTGACTCCCTTCTCTCCCTGTCTGGTGTCCTTTGACTCCCTTCTCTCCCTGTCTGATGTCCTTTGACTCCCTTCTCTCTCTGTCTGATGTCCTTTGACTCCCTCCTCTCCCTGTCTGGTGTCCTTTGACTCCCTTCTCTCCCTGTCTGGTGTCCTTTGACTCCCTTCTCTCTCCGTCTGATGTCCTTTGACTCCCTTCTCTCTCTGTCTGATGTCCTTTGACTCCCTTCTCTCCCTGTCTGATGTCCTTTGACTCCCTTCTCTCCCTGTCTGATGTCCTTTGACTCCCTTCTCTCCCCATCTGATGTCCTTTGACTCCCTTCTCTCCCTGTCTGATGTCCTTTGACTCCCTTCTCTCCCTGTCTGATGTCCTTTGACTCCCTTCTCTCCCTGTCTGATGTCCTTTGACTCCCTTCTCTCCATCTGATGTCCTTTGACTCCCTTCTCTCCCTGTCTGATGTCCTTTGACTCCCTTCTCTCCCTGTCTGATGTCCTTTGACTCCCTCCTCTCCCTGTCTGATGTCCTTTGACTCCCTCCTCTCCCTGTCTGATGTCCTTTGACTCCCTTCTCTCTCTGTCTGATGTCCTTTGACTCCCTTCTCTCCCTGTCTGATGTCCTTTGACTCCCTTCTCTCCCTGTCTGATGTCCTTTGACTCCCTTCTCTCCCTGTCTGATGTCCTTTGACTCCCATCTCTCCCTGTCTGATGTCCTTTGACTCCCTTCTCTCTCTGTCTGATGTCCTTTGACTCCCTTCTCTCCCTGTCTGATGTCCTTTGACTCCCTTCTCTCTCTGTCTGATGTCCTTTGACTCCCTTCTCTCCCTGTCTGATGTCCTTTGACTCCCTTCTCTCCCTGTCTGATGTCCTTTGCCTCCCTTCTCTCTCTGTCTGATGTCCTTTGACTCCCTTCTCTCCCTGTCTGATGTCCTTTGCCTCCCTTCTCTCTGTCTGATGTCCTTTGACTCCCTTCTCTCCCTGTCTGATGTCCTTTGACTCCCTTCTCTCCCTGTCTGATGTCCTTTGACTCCCTTCTCTCCGTCTGATGTCCTTTGACTCCCTTCTCTCCCTGTCTGATGTCCTTTGACTCCCTTCTCTCCCTGTCTGATGTCCTTTGACTCCCTTCTCTCCCTGTCTGATGTCCTTTGACTCCCTCCTCTCCCTGTCTGATGTCCTTTGACTCCCTCCTCTCCCTGTCTGATGTCCTTTGACTCCCTTCTCTCTTCGTCTGATGTCCTTTGACTCCCTTCTCTCCCCGTCTGATGTCCTTTGACTCCCTTCTCTCCCTGTCTGATGTCCTTTGACTCCCTTCTCTCCCTGTCTTATGTCCTTTGACTCCCTTCTCTCTCTGTCTTATGTCCTTTGACTCCCTTCTCTCTCTGACTGATGTCCTTTGACTCCCTCCTCTCCCTGTCTGATGTCCTTTGACTCCCTTCTCTCTCTGTCTGATGTCCTTTGACTCCCTTCTCTCCCTGTCTGATGTCCTTTGACTCCCTTCTCTCCCTGTCTGATGTCCTTTGACTCCCTTCTCTCCCTGTCTGATGTCCTTTGCCTCCCTTCTCTCTGTCTGATGGCCTTTGACTCCCTTCTCTCCCTGTCTGATGTCCTTTGACTCCCTTCTCTCCGTCTGATGTCCTTTGAGTCCCTTCTCTCCCTGTCTGATGTCCTTTGACTCCCTTCTCTCCCTGTCTGATGTCCTTTGACTCCCTCCTCTCCCTGTCTGATGTCCTTTGACTCCCTCCTCTCCCTGTCTGATGTCCTTTGACTCCCTTCTCTCTCCGTCTGATGTCCTTTGACTCCCTTCTCTCCCCGTCTGATGTCCTTTGACTCCCTTCTCTCCCTGTCTGATGTCCTTTGACTCCCTTCTCTCCCTGTCTTATGTCCTTTGACTCCCTTCTCTCCCTGTCTGATGTCCTTTGACTCCCTTCTCTCTCTGTCTGATGTCCTTTGACTCCCTTCTCTCCCTGTCTGATGTCCTTTGACTCCCTTCTCTCCCTGTCTTATGTCCTTTGACTCCCTTCTCTCTCTGACTGATGTCCTTTGACTCCCTCCTCTCCCTGTCTGATGTCCTTTGACTCCCTTCTCTCTCTGTCTGATGTCCTTTGACTCCCTTCTCTCCCTGTCTGATGTCCTTTGACTCCCTTCTCTCCCTGTCTTATGTCCTTTGACTCCCTTCTCTCCCTGTCTTATGTCCTTTGACTCCCTTCTCTCTCTGACTGATGTCCTTTGACTCCCTCCTCTCCCTGTCTGATGTCCTTTGACTCCCTTCTCTCTCTGTCTGATGTCCTTTGACTCCCTTCTCTCCCTGTCTGATGTCCTTTGACTCCCTTCTCTCCCTGTCTGATGTCCTTTGACTCCCTTCTCTCCCTGTCTGATGTCCTTTGCCTCCCTTCTCTCTGTCTGATGTCCTTTGACTCCCTTCTCTCCCTGTCTGATGTCCTTTGACTCCCTTCTCTCCGTCTGATGTCCTTTGAGTCCCTTCTCTCCCTGTCTGATGTCCTTTGACTCCCTTCTCTCCCTGTCTGATGTCCTTTGACTCCCTCCTCTCCCTGTCTGATGTCCTTTGACTCCCTCCTCTCCCTGTCTGATGTCCTTTGACTCCCTTCTCTCTCCGTCTGATGTCCTTTGACTCCCTTCTCTCCCCGTCTGATGTCCTTTGACTCCCTTCTCTCCCTGTCTGATGTCCTTTGACTCCCTTCTCTCCCTGTCTTATGTCCTTTGACTCCCTTCTCTCCCTGTCTGATGTCCTTTGACTCCCTTCTCTCTCTGTCTGATGTCCTTTGACTCCCTTCTCTCCCTGTCTGATGTCCTTTGACTCCCTTCTCTCTCTGTCTGATGTCCTTTGACTCCCTTCTCTCCCTGTCTGATGTCCTTTGACTCCCTTCTCTCCCTGTCTGATGTCCTTTGACTCCCTTCTCTCCCTGTCTGATGTCCTTTGACTCCCTTCTCTCCGTCTGATGTCCTTTGACTCCCTTCTCTCCCTGTCTGATGTCCTTTGACTCCCTTCTCTCCCTGTCTGATGTCCTTTGACTCCCTTCTCTCCCTGTCTGATGTCCTTTGACTCCCTCCTCTCCCTGTCTGATGTCCTTTGACTCCCTCCTCTCCCTGTCTGATGTCCTTTGACTCCCTTCTCTCCCTGTCTGATGTCCTTTGACTTCCTTCTCTCCCTGTCTGATGTCCTTTGACTCCCTCCTCTCCCTGTCTGATGTCCTTTGCCTCCCTTCTCTCCATCTGATGTCCTTTGCCTCCCTTCTCTCCATCTGATGTCCTTTGCCTCCCTCCTCTCCCTGTCTGATGTCCTTTGCCTCCCTTCTCTCCATCTGATGTCCTTTGCCTCCCTCCTCTCCCTGTCTGGTGTCCTTCGACTCCCTTCTCTCCATCTGATGTCCTTTGACTCCCTTCTCTCCCTGTCTGATGTCCTTTGACTCCCTCCTCTCCCTGTCTGATGTCCTTTGCCTCCCTCCTCTCCCTGTCTGATGTCCTTTGACTCCCTTCTCTCCCTGTCTGATGTCCTTTGCCTCCCTCCTCTCCCTGTCTGATGTCCTTTGACTCTCTCCTCTCCCTGTCTGATGTCCTTTGCCTCCCTTCTCTCCATCTGATGTTCTTTGACTCCCTCCTCTCCCTGTCTGATGTCCTTTGTTTGAGTGCTCATTCTTGGCGTCATTTGAACGTTGAATATTTCCACCAATAATAATAATAAAATAATAATAATAATCTTTATTGAGGAAAACTCTTTCACATCAGTGATTTTCAAAAAGGACCTCGATTAAGACTAAGAATAAAAACTAAAATACTCACACTAAAAAACAAAACAAAAAACACATCAAAAACTATGTAAAAACTCTTAGATTAAGAAGTTAAAAACATTCCGCTTAATCGGAGTACCTTCAGTCTGATTGGTGGAAATATTCAATGGCCAGATGACAGACAGGGAGAGGAGTGAGTGTGAGTGACATCAGCCCATCTGAGAATCAGGCTTTTGAGGCCGTTGTTTGACTGGCCCAGTTTCTGCAGTGTGTCAGTGTTGATACAATGAGGGGCATAGTTTTTAGCCTACAAATTAAACCAGTGGGGAGCCAAAGATTATTACTGATGCTGTAGATAAGCTGGCATGGAAACTTTTGGAGCGCTCCAGTCATTTTTTGACTATACAGACAACAAGAACTGGGGTACTAAGAGTCTACAAGGAATTGGTAACTTAAAAAATATACCCTATAAACAATGCCTTTGTCTAAATATTGAAAGTATGTTCAACTTCAGTAATTCCAAAAGCATGTCAGACTTTCTTGAATTATTTTTATTTTTTGCAGTTCTTAACTGAAAGTAACAATGTTACTGGAATAATTGATGAATAAATAAAATGTTATAAGCTTTGAGCACTCAAGTAAATTTAACTACAGTCGAACCTCACGTAAACGGACACCATCGGGACAAGAAAAAGTGTCTGTTTAAGAGAGGTGTCCGCTTGTGGGAGGTTAAAAATATAGTGTTTGTATGTGGCTGGGACCACGACTAAGTGTCTGCTTATGGGAGGTGTCTGCCTACGGGAAGTGTCCGTTAGCGGAGGTTCGACTGTACTTTTAAGTAGTTTAAAAGTGTGCAAAGTGTGGCCAGTCAGTTGCCATTAGCAGACACTAAAATAATTATTGATGCCTCTCTAAAGACACCGTCACACGGCAAACTACAGCAGTAAACTTAAAGGGACACTGTCCCGCCGACTTAACATTAACTTGTGTTAACTTAATTTCCATGTTATATCGCCAAATGCCACCAAATACAAACCACTAACTAAATTGAATAAAGGATTCTGTAGAGCAAAACAGACACTGCGGTTTGGTGAAAAAGTGCAGAATTACAAGGATGGAAGTGGATTACAATTCATCGATTTTGATTTTGTGACAGGTTTTCATTCTCATGGAATTTTGAGTTTTTAGTTGTTAATTTGTCTTCTTAGTTCATATTTCTTTGCATATTCATCACTTTTGGCAATTTTTTTTCTTCCTATTTTAAGATAATAAAGCAAGCTTAATTTAAAGCAGCTTCAGGGCATAATCATGAAAACACGATACTTCAGCCAGGACACTGTCCCTTTCAATGTAACAATAGTTGGCAAACATTCTCTATCCTCATCAACTTTTTTGTGTTGACAATGTTACTTACGATGTACCAGAACTAGAAAATGAATCAAAATATCTCAATTCTGTGATTAAATCTTCTGTCATCTGTTGTGAATTTTCCAACAATGATTTAGTTTAAAAACCAACCATTTGTAGAAAAGAAGCAACAAAATCAAAGTCAAGTTTACCAACTTTTTAGAGTTTGCAGCGAACATGAGTTTTTACACTTTAGTTTGCAGTGTGAAGGAATCTTAAAGCACACCTAAAGTTGGACCTGTGATCACTGTACATGTACTTCAAGTCAGGTGATTGCCAGAGCTGGTCAGTGCCATGTATATTCAGTGAAGATGGTGCTAATACTGTGCCTGTGTACACTATAGACGTAATATTACCACACGCCACCCAGGAGGGCAGTGAAGGCACCTTAACACATGAAGTTGGACCTGTGATTACTGTACTTCAGGTCAGGTGGCTGCCAGAGCCGGTCAGTATCATGCATATTCACTGAAGGGGGCACTTACTGCACCACTTAACACTATAGATGTAATACTACCACAGGCCACCCAGGCTCACAACAGAACTGGGTCTAAGGTATATAAATTATTTTTACAAAAAATAAAGATTTCTTTAGAAGTTAATCTGTTGTTAAATTTGTTCCAAGCTTGAGATCGGAAAAGCCCATTATGGTCGAGTGAAAGACCAACAACAAGGGAAAAAAAGAAAGGAAAAATAGCCCATGAAAGGAAAAGATTGCTTAGTTAACATTATTGAAAACAACATTTTGGCTAGTTTGGTTTGTCTTGAAAGCAGTCAAAACATTGCATTTTGTGGCTGTTTTTGCCGAAACTCCGGCTAGAATTCAATGGGTTAAAGTTCCAAATTGTTTCATGTAATGATATCCCTGTAGTCATTGGGAAAGTTCCATACAAATCCTGAGAAATTTATTTTGTATTTTCATGTAGTGTAGTCCTGTGGGGATCTTGGGCTACCTGTGGTATTTCAGACAAAAATTATTGTCCCTTAATAATTTCTTACATGAACATTTTCGTCTGCCAATATTGATTCTTTGTTTCCTCATTAATAAGGAATTTCTTTGAAATAATTCAATAAATTATAAAATTATGAAGTAATGTTTGTTAATCTCAAAATTTGACCTTTAGGTCTTAACACACCTTCACAGTCAAACCTTCCTGTGCTGCAAGACCACTTCTCATAAGCGACCATCTTTCTTAATGATCAGGGGGTGGGGGGAGGTGTCATTTCTCTTTTTATTCCATCTGAGATTGCAATTTTTGGACAATTCAAATGACAAAAAAAGGCTCCAAGTATAGGCTACTTGGAGCCTCTATACTCAAGCACATGTGTAAGAAAGTTTTATGGTATATTTTAAACAAGATAAGATGTCTGACACAGAGAACAGTTACTTCTTTCATTCAGTCATCATTCCTGCAAACCACATTGTGACCATTGAATGTTATATAAATGAAGGCTGTACCACAAGGAAGCCAGTGGTTCTTCTCTGTGTTATATATACCTAACGTGAACATTAGCAATGTAACAAGGGTTGCAGGAGATGGTGTTGTGACACTTCAGTAACGCTGGTTTGCTTGTTACGTTATTTTTTAGAACTGGAAGTGAGAGTTGCCGGAAGTCTAAAAAACTGAAAGTGTATATGGCATAGCTATGATCAACCAGAAATGCACAATTGTGACACAAATAATAAAAAAAAAAAAAACGAAGCGCAAACCTTAACTCATGTCACTCTGCACATGAGTAATTAACACCTCCCCCCCCCCCCCCCCCCCTCAGTTCCCCTTTTTTAGCCAAAAATCCCTTCATTGAGACTTTCATTAGGAACAACTTCTCCTTGTAGGCTACCAGCTTTACTGGCATTTTGGGTGATGTTTACAAGAGGTTTGACTGCATTTCTGTATATTAGCAAACTGACAATATTCTCAGTGTCTTTAAAGTTAAATACACTATCTTAATAAAAACTTGTTGTAGTTGTTGTTAGTGGATCATGTAATTCTTACGATCAATGGCCATTATATTAGTGGGGAATAATAAAATTTAAACAAAACACGTAACAAAGGCAGATTTCCACTGCTTTAGTAAATCATATTAAAACTGTTTAAAACAATCATGAATAAAAATTAATGTAAAAAAATATGTCAAGGGCTAAAAACAAAACCAAGTCAGAGTTATTATGATAAAAAGATACTTTAAGCAAACATCAATAAAATGAAATTTCCCCATGTTAAGACGAAAGGAGGAACTAACAAGTGGAAAACTCTGTCATTTAACAAGTTTCCCCATTTTGGGTGTCAGTGTTTCTCCCCCTCCTCCTTCCCAACGTCTTTGCAATGATGTGCAACTGTTCCTCTTGATACTGGAACTCAAGGTTGAATTGCCATGGTTTCCCAGCCATGGGCAAGGGGTTCTTTATCTAAAAACTGGTTACGAAAAGTAAAGTTCTTAGCTGTCTAAGGCATCCAACCAACACTTAACTAATACAGCTGCAAATGCAAATTTGACATTTTCTCCATGCCCAGATTTTTTTTTTTTTCAACATAATGGGGCTATGTCATCTTATTCTAGTAACTTTCTTTTACACCTTTTTATCGGTTGAAATTGTTTAATTTGTTCTTGGTTGTTAGTTGATACGAAACTGAACATAAAAACAGACTTAAGCGTACCTACACAAGTGGTCACTGAAAAACCACAAGGTGAACAATTTCTTGAATCAGGCAAATGGCCATTGTGACAGTAAAATCAAGTAAAAGAACTCAAAGTAAACTAGAAATGAGGAAAATCTAACAAATTTTGTCTTGATTCCACAGCAGCATAAGTCAAGAAAAAGTCCTTCACCTTCCATACTCTATTTCTACTCATGTGTAGAATCATGAAATCAGAATCAGAATCAGAATCAGAATCAGAATCAGATCATGAAAATAACTGATTACCAAAATTTAGACAGATAGATTACTAATACACATGAGAAATCTGAAATCTTTTGTTTGGTGTACACTGAACAGCCCTGGATTGAAAAGATTGCGCCCAATGTGATGATGACACTATTAACCAAAGTTCTTTAAAAGTGCTAGCCTGAGTAATAGAGTTATGACATAGCCCCTTTGTAGATGTTGTTTCAACAAAATTATCACTACGTCTTAAAAATAGTGGACTTGTTAAGTACTACACTCAAGAATGGCAATGTTCCAGACAACTTAAATCACAGCTGGCAGGGAGTCAATAGGAAATTTGAAGGGTCGAAAGGTGCAGGCCGCCCTAATTCAAATCTTCATAATTTTTTAGTTATCAGGTCCAGAAGCCAGTTTTAACAGATATTCAGTGAAGACACTTCTCTTATCTGGAACACTGGTATGGTACTGTGGGGTTGAAGTCAGGTTACTCTGTACTGATCTGGCTGGGACGAACTGTCCAGTGGTTTTCAGCAGTCTTTGTTCTGTTATATCGCAGAGTTTTACACCTAGTGGCAATACTTGTGACACATTTGCGCCAAACAACATTTTGTTGTTCTGGGACTAGGTTCTTCAAAAATCTGTCTATCACCTCAACTGAAAAATAAGGAAAAAGAAAAAGCAAAATTAGAGCAAGATCACAATCCATATCAATATTGCAATTTCCATTCTGTCCATCCTCCTCTGGGGCAATCTAGTGTTAAGAGCAGATGAGTGACAATATGAAGGTCAGTATTCCAAGTCCTAGCATCTGCCACACTAATGAATTGATTTCCTTTACAGAATTTTAGCCAGATATTGAAAACTGGGCATCCTTGAGGAATGTCTCATCACATAATATTTTATGATTGTGAACTTTCCATTCAAAAAGTGGGTACTTGGATACCCTTCTGGCAAATAACTTGCCACTGAAGTTACCGTAAAGCCACACAAGGGCCACAGAACACCCACACGACCGGAGATTAACCCGGTTTCTGTAGCATGAAGTAACTAGGAATATTGCTACTCTCCCAGGGATGGTATACTAGTCCATCGCAAAGTTACCCTCCGGCATTATGTAGCCAGTCGCCATTATTATATACTGTATTTCTTTAATTAGCATGCCTTGTATTGAATTGATTACGACTGGGTCCAGCTGCATTGTACCACGTTTCCCTCCAGTCACTGTGGAAGCTTCTAAAACGTCATCTCCAAAAATTAACTCTGCCAAACGGACGGAAAAATGTGTGGGCTGGCTGGACTTAGTGAGAGCATCTAGATACCTCTGACGGGGGATAACAACATTTGGGTTTCCTCCAACTAATACATGAGAGTCTAAAAGACAAAAAAACATCAAGTACTTTTTAGCTGCAAATTGAGAAATGAAATAATTTTGTCATGATTATCTGAACACTATTTATTTTATATTTTCAATATTTTCAATATTGTGATTTCATTTATTGTATGACTCGTATATCCCCCTATATGCTGTATGCAATAAACTATGTGTAGTAACAAAATCTCCAAATGAGTTCCATGTATTTGCATGTGAGAAGAGCTGGAAAAACCCATAGACCCTGCTGTAAATACCCATGGTCTCATGCAATAAAATTTGAGATAACTTATTTCAGTCTCCACATACATGTGACATCTCAATATTATTTTGACTTGCAAACAAACTTAAGAAGATTTGTATTTTGAATTAGTTATAATCATACCAGACAGCAAAAATAAATATCTTTTCATAAGTCCATAATGGTCACCGACCATCGCAGAAACCTGGGACCCTTCTGGAAAATAGTAAAGCTCCTAATCTCCAGTAAATCTGAAATGGTCGGGAACCAGCAAACTCCCAATCGTCTGGGATTTTCCCATCATATGACAACCATGCTTAATGGCCTGAGATAGATGAAGCTGGATGGGAAATATTAATTTTGATTCGGTTATAACACAAGGCAAGCATGTTCGTGATGTCCTTACAAAAGGGGTTATCAATGAGCTACATGTAAAAATATTACCCGGCTACCTTTTCTGAAGGGTGGAACATAGGGGCAGGAACCCAAGAGAAAAGGGGGCAGGAATTCTATGGGAGGCAGCTGACAGGAAGGCACAGGTACTTACAATCAGGCGTCATTTTGATGCCAGACACTATGACACTTTCAATGGATGCACCAGGATTGGGAAACTTTTGTACCACTTGCAGATAGTCTCCATGAAATTGGCCACCTGGAGAAGCATTTTTCTCTTTGGAACAACAGTCATCTTCGCTCTCACAGGGCTCCTGACCACTAACAGTATGTTGTGCATCAACTCTTGCATTTTCTTGTCCTGTGACATTCAAATTTTTCTCATGAGAACTTGCTGTCCTTGTCTCTCTCCTCGCAGCAACTGGACTCTGCCTTTGATCTGTTTGTTTGGTTTGTGGATCAACTGAAGCTTGCAAGTTAGATGGCAAGTGAACAACTGTGATATCAGGGTCAATACCAGGTGGTATATCCTGCTGAGCAGTATCTCCTGATTCATGTTTCTCCACACTGGAATTAGCAGAGGATTTAAGTTTCACGCTAGAATCTTTTGCTTGTGTAATACAGCCAGCATTATTGTCATCAACTTCCCGAGTGCTAATCTGTGTACTGGGTTCTTGCTCATCATCAGAGGGAATTCTGACCAATGGTGGTGGTGTATGCCTTGCAGCTGGTTGATCTAAACTTCCAAACTCACAATCCTCATCATCCTCTTCATCTGACTCCTCTTGGGAGTCATCATTTTCTTCATGTTCATTGCGCTGCATTCCCCCACCAATTGCCATGGAGGGAGGTCCTAAGCCATTGCCACTTGCTGACATTCTCTTTGATGATCTGTCTTTACGCGGATTACGGGCTCTCTTGCACCGCTGAGCTATGCTGGTTACACAACTTTTCCAAAGTGATGTCTGTCCTTCATTTGACATGTCTGCTGCAAAAGCGCCGCAGGACTTCCACTGGAAAAAGGGAGTTAGAGAACAATATTTGAAAACTTAAAACATTTAATACATCTAATCGTCTAATGGTTTACACGAGCATCTTGTACAATTAAAAAAAAATGAGAGCAGATAATATTATTAGGGCTCAAACAAAAGGCCATTTCTGAGTTACGTTATGCCTCGATGTCAAAGCGAGGCTAGGTGCACAACCTTTCATATGGAAATGAGTTTTTATTCAAATGCAAATAAAACTCATTTCCATATGAAAGGTTTTGCAGCTAGCCTCGCTTTGACAATGAGGCATATTGTAACTCGGAAATGGCCTATTGACTGACAAGCTATCGCTGGGATCTGAAGATAATCATACATTACTGTATGATTGACTGCACTGGTCCAAGATGAAAAGAAACATAATAATAAGTTGTACTGATAAGTTTTGCTGATTAGTTTTGCTGGTTGTCTGATGTTTGCTAAATGGACCACTAAAATGGAATGCTCACATATTGATTTTGGTCAAATGGTGTGTTCGCAAAATACATTCATTCACAAGTAAAGAAAAGGCAGAAACCCCTTTAACATATCAGAGACAAAAACTTGGCTGTGCCTCGTTATTTTTTAAACCCACTTCTCAGTGTTTGGAAATCCTGATGAAACACTCTTCCTCATGCCACATTTAATATTATTTCATTTACAAATACATGAAAATACCTTTGATGGCATCTAGTATTTCTGGATGTAGAGCTGCTTTCCCTCCAATGCCATAAGGTGTGGATTTGATCAAAACATCAATGCCATAAAGCTTCTCTGCAAGGCGCAGGGCAAAGAATTTTGGTCGACCTTTGGACTTCTCCAACATGTCTTCCAACTCGAACTGGGTAAGTACCACATATGGATTGTAGCCAATTGACACTGTTAAAAAAAACCCACATTATTTTCAGATTTTTCGGATTGGATCACATAGTTTGAATACTCAGTGATAGACAAGGTATTATACAATCCAGAAAGGCTGAAAAAATTGTTCAATAAAATAATGTTCTGTTCAGAAACAAGGAGAAAATAATGGCAACAGAATTCATGAGGACACGCAAGAAGATTTTGTGAATCTGCAAACTTGCAACATGGTAGTTTTGGAAATTGCAAAATGACAAACCCCTGCCTATAAAACAGGGCCTTACTTGCAACTTTACAGAATTTTCAAGACCTACCAAGTTTAAGCAGATCTCCTCTGGAGGGATCAAGGTTCTTGTGATAATCTGTGACAATTGCCGAGAGACAGGACTGCCACTGAGCCTGATTATCTGGGTTAGGATGCCCTGTGATGTAGTTACTGATGAGCATGGCTAACAACAAAAACAAACAAATCATCAGCAGGAGAGCAGAGTTGTGAGAGTTGTGAGAGTGTATGTTTCTCATCTGGTGTGAATTCGTATTTCTGAAAACTCCCAAAGACATTTCGGCCCTGAGAACAATTTTTTTAATTCAGTTTCTATCGAATGGCAGAGTAACTTTTATCCTGCAAAACAGTCTGACTTGTATTATTGTAAGTTACAACTACAATTTTAATACGAAGCTTTCAAAATCGACACAACATAAAGATTTTGTGGTAAACATTGGCTCAAAAAAGTTTTCAGGACTTTCGAGAAATGCATATCAGGAGTGTATCCTGAGTTCAAATCTCAGACTTAACAAGTTTGTTTTTGTTAACTCTGGTTTTGCTCCCACATGGAAAAGCAACATTTCCAAAATTCAATGTGATCTAGATATTAAGGACTGGAATAAAAACTATCCAATGGCATACACTCTCTACATTTAATACCATACCATAAAATAAATTGAAATTTTATTTATTGATTCCTTGGACATGACATTACCACTCTCCCCTCCCCCCTCTTCCTTACCCACCCCCTGAAAAAAAGGTTACTTAAGCATCTGACCATTCAGTTTGAAAAGCAGCTTTCTTCTTTTTTCAGGAAAGCAACATTTTCAGTGTACTATACTAACCTGCATTCATAATTTCTTTTGGAGAAGACGTGATTAATTTTTGTTTGGCACTGGCCTCATTTGCTAGAGAGAAAGTAGATTATTTTCCATCACTGGCATTGTTTGAGTCAGTCAATCATGTCTACAGTAGGTTAAATAGGACACAAACCTTCAGATTCCATCCTGTCTGAATAAAATCTAACCAGTAGACCCCATACAGTCCTCTAATGAGACACTAAAGGGAATGTATGTGTGTCTGTATTAAGGAGACTTTGTGGCTTTTTGCCAATTTAAATGTTAACAGTTCTAAGTATACTCTTTACATAACAGGGTTAAAAAAACTAGCAAGCAAGTCTTATTTAAGTTTTACTTGCCCAAACAAGTTTTTATAAATAATTGTTGCTTATAAATTTAAGGTTGGTTCGCAAACGGCTAGTCCGTGCCCTTGCCAACATGTATGGGGCAGATTTCAGGTGAATTATTGAATGGAGAACAAACTACAATTTTTGCCTATTTTTCAAAGACAAAACAGCAGAACATAAAAACATTGGACCAGCCCCTTCATGCTAAAATCCATTTCTATCTTCTTCCAAGGACAAAACCACTTAATCCTTCAACTTCCAAGAGTGCCAAAAGTCAAAATTCAAGAAAAATCCCAAATTTCATTTTGTAAAATATTAAAAAACAAATGGTACCATGCAAAAGTACTGCTGAAGAGGTTTCATTTGAATGGTCACACCATAGGATTTCATCCACAGACTCAAAAGTTAGAACTACACTACATGTCTCCATAATTGACTCTGGGAGTGAAAGGGTAACATATAGTTTCAGTGTGCTGACATAATGTATATGATCCTAGGTTTTTTTAGTTTAAATACTTAGCCTGCATGATTATCGTTGGCAGAAGAAATGTCCCCTCTTCCAACTTTCCTATGGCCTGATATAAGATGCATCAAACAGATGTTACATTGTGCACTTACCAGCCTTTTGTATGACGACACCAGCAGCAGGTGATAAATGCAAATCTTTCCCCTGTACACTGGGGCTTCTTGAAGTTGTTCTCATTGTTTGCGGCTGCAATGGTGACGTGCCATGGATCTTGTTGGGAGAGGGCGGTACATTTGTGGTATGCGAAAGAGTGATAAATCCTGGTGGAACATTTGTTTCAGCTGATGTTGTTGTTATGCTGTGTAGTGGCATCCTTAAAGTGTGTCCACTAATTGATTTCTGTAAAGCAGGCAGCAGCAATAGAGCTTCTAGCTAATGCTACTGTTTGTTGAGGTAGACGACTAGTTTCTGGAGAGATGCCTACAGGAACAAACTTTGCTATAGGACTTCTCACAACTGAACTCAACACAGGTGAAGCTGTTAAAGTGCTTTGAAGGTCAATAAAATTATATGGAGAATGCAGTGAAGGCACAGGAGTGGTCTGTACTGGAGCTACATGACTCAAACACTCAGTTTCTCTATAAGGTGTTGCACATGTTTGTTGTGACGGTGCAATAGATGTGCTGCTGGACTCAGACAATGGAGCTCTTTGCTGTCTTGAAGCAGTCAAAACCTCTGTTTGGAGTAACATAGTATTGGCAGTTGTTGTTATTGTAGTAGATTGATTAACAATCGGTGCAACAGATCTGGTTAAATTTGATGGGGAACCACTTTCTTTATCTACCACAGTCTCTCGTCGTGAAAACTGCTCTTTACTACTTTCTGGAAGACTTAGTTGTTTTATACTAGGAGTGGATGTCATTGTTTTAGTTCCAGGCACACAAGAAACATTTATTGAGCATTCATGCTGATTTGTTGAAACTGAGGTCTCAGCTTCTGTGGGAATATTACACAAACGTGGTGTGATTTCAGGTGACTGTGTGCTAGTGGTTATTGTCTGTGATTTGGACGAAGATTCCTCCTGACTGTCCAAAACTAAAATTGTGGGAGGATGGTCGCCAGAATTATTTTTAAGCAATATACTCTCTGGATTAGACAAAGTTCGGATTGGGGTCATGCTTAAAGATTTTGTAGAAATTGCATTGTTTCTATCCTTAATTGCAATTCCCTCTTTATCGTGATCAGAAACAGTCACTGAGCTTTGATATCGTTTGTCTTGTTTAGCGTCACTGCAAGAACTGCAAGAATCCAGAATAGGCTGGTGAACGACATTAGCATGAGGAGTTGTTTGGATAATTACAGGGCCTCCGCAACACCCGTGGGGAGCATTATTGCTAAGTGAGTCCAATCTGCTGTTTATCTTGATAAGCATATCCATAACTGATGACTGAGCAGATGTGTCATCTGATCGGAGATTCTCAAGCTTGGATTCCAAAAGAGAAATTTTCTGCATCATCTCTTTCTGATTGGTCAGCAAATCCTCCTGATAAAAACAACATAATGTAAAGATCTATGTAGCGAGGACAAGCTTCACTCTTGACCCTGGAATGTGCATGCAAACTTATACCACCACCCTGGTATGATATGAGGGGCACCCCTCCCCCCTTGGGTTTTTACGGTGTTACAATAATTTTTATAGTAAAATAATTGGTACTGCTGGGGATCTGTGACATCATGCTATTTATGATGTCATATCTCATTACCAGTTTTTTTTAATTATTATTACCTTAAAAAGCATAATTATTACTATTACCATAGCAACTACATGTAACTCTCACCAAACTTTGCTAAAATGTGTCTGAAGGAGGAACAAACAGCTACTGAAGACATCATCAAAGAAAAACCTTAAGGGAGGGGTGGCATTCACCCCTCTTGTATGTCCGAGGGTTAATGAGACAAAGAGTACTGCATTGACCCTTTACCTCCCAAGAGTGCCAAATATCAAAATTCAAGTAGAATCCCAAATTTCGTTTTTGTAAAATCTTAAATAACAAATGGTACCATGTTAAAGTACTGCCAAAGAGGTTTCATTTGAATGGTCACACCATAGGATTTCGTCCACAGACTCAAAAGTTTGAACTACACTACATGTCTCCATAATTGACTATGGGAGTGAAAGGGTTAAGTTGCAGACCCATGATTGGAGAAAAGCTATCAAGCAGTATGTCCATTTGGTGCTATTTGTTACTTGATATTTTGTATTTCAACTTTTGGAAATTAAAGTATAAAAGGAAAACAAAACATTTCTTACCATAATAGAGTTAGTCCTCTGGACCTGTTCCTCGTCATTACGGGCGGCAGGTGATAATGTATTTTGGTGCCGATCAGTGTCGCTGATGAGTACAGAATCTTGTTCCTTGTCTTTACTGTTGTCATTGTTGTCATGCTGTCCCTTGTGCATGCTGCTAGCATCATTCTTCTTTCCAGAACCTGAGTCCTTGTATTCTTGTGCTCTTGAATTTTGACTCTGTGATGAGAGCCGGCATGAGGCAGATGCCACTCCAAATTTACGGTACTTATATTTTAATCTCATAGTTTTCACAGCTTTAGTCACACAAAAATCAAGGACTATTAAGTATTTTGCAAATGCAAAATATAATTTTTAAACACACAATCTCATATGTGATTGACGCCACAAACTTTAATTGCTCTTTTTTTTGGAGGGTCATTATATAAATAAAATGATTTACAGAGATGTGTTGTACATGTAAGAACAGAACAGCCAATACAGTACATTGTACTTTGCAAGGAAATGGTACTTTTCAAGATTGTATGAACCATATTCACAACTTTTGGGTGAGAGCTCACTATTCATTATTGGTAAAATAGATTTAACTATTCAACTTATTTCAGAATTATGAGAATTGTAATCTTTTGCTGAACCCTTTTCTAACCAGGTTCTTGATTAAACTGCACACCCAAACACACCGAGGTTGTTTTGTTCTACAATACAAACATGTACCTATTAGTCTAAATTTAAATATACTCAATCTGTTTACTTTATAACTTTACAACAGCTGTAATAAATACTGCCATTGTAGCACTTACCATTAATTTACAATTAATTAATTTACAATTTAAAAAATAAAAGTTGTTAACTTTTTTTAAAAAACATTACGTCCTGACATGCTTTTGGAATTCAGTGCATGGTGAGATGAACAAAATAAAAATTATGCAGGTGCCAGGCAAATTCTTTGCAAGAATCTTTAATGCACACAGCATGCATATCATAACTATTGGAACAATGCAAGTCACTATACATGCAGTGACAATGCAAATACTCAAAACCTTGATTAAAATACAGAGCAGAACACAACGGGGGGTGGGTGGGACGAGGGGTGGGAAATGAAGGGGGGGAGGGGCAGAATGCACTTCAAAATCTATATTTATTGTTTAGGGTTAGGGTGTAAGATTGCAAGAAATTCTTATTTTGGAATTGCCAGAATATGTCAAAAAAATCATGGATAGAAACTTGGTAATGTGAAGCCACCATCCTACCTGTGGTATGCATGTCCCATCTACATCATCATCTCCTCGTAACCTTTTGGTTGCATTAATCCATTCCTAATGAGCAACATAATCAGATTACAGAACGAATGTAATGTAAAATATTACAACATTATTATGTGGTTTAATTTTTAAATTTAAATTTTTATAAATTTACAAATTAATAGCCAATCAAATTATTATTAATATAAACAAGGCATCTAAATACCTCAAGTGATTCATTATCCTTTGGTGCAATTGGCCTTTTATTTGAGGCTAAAGAATAAAATATAAACAACAACATAATTTATATATTTCAATTTGCAATAAATTTCAGTACACTAATGCTATCTTGAAACTCTTATCACCTTAACACAGAAAAATCCATTTCCCTTGCAAAATGTAATGTCAACTAATTTTCCGATGACTTTGTTGTGGTTTATATTTTATTTTAGTTTAAAATTTTCAAACCAGTTTAATCATTGGCCTAATTTATACTGGAGACGGATGATCCGTCTGGACGAACTTGGGCAAACATTCGTTAGTTCGTCTGATAATCCGTCTGTGTATAAACACGGGCAAAAAGACGGATTATCCGTCTGGATGAACTATCTGCTTAGTTCGTCTGCCAAGACGAACTTAGCAGATAGTTCGTCTTAACGGGTAATCCGTCTCTTTGCCCGTGTTTATACACAGACGGATTATCAGACGAACTAGCAAATGTTTGCCCAAGTTCGTCCAGACGGATCATCCGTCTCCAGTATAAATCAGGCCATTATTTTCTTATCTTGGATTAATTTCCATAATCTGAGGCAAAGGAATTTTCAAAATCAAACTGGTTTGAAAACTTTTATAGTACAACAAAAATTAAACCACAACAACCACATATTGGCTAATTTCCCTTTTTGTCAAACATTTCAGGTATTTCTTTGTATTGTGGTGTGGGTATCGTTTAGTGTCTTTGAATCTTTAGTATTGTGGTGTGGGTACCGTTTAGTGTCCTTTGAATCTTTTGTGCAGTACTTTCCTGTGGTGCTGTTTATTATGCTGTTTATTATGCTGTACAAGGTGGTTCTAACTTTTGAGTCTGTGGATGAAATCACATCTCAGAACTGTGTTGACTTTGGTTTTTAATCTTAATCTTATTCCTGTTATCAACAACATACTGGTTACTGTGTTATTGCATTCAATGATAGGAGAATGCTTTTTAATCTCATAAAGGCAGGCTTTTTTGAGATCTTTGTAGACGCCAAATTAGCCGCCCGCATTTTTCAAAGACACCTCTCGGTTAGAAACTGGTACCTACTCCAAGCCTCATTTTCGTTCTCGTGCCCAGACTCCCCCTGGCAGCGAACACACTCTTTTAATCTGTGATTACTATTAGTTTGTAGTCTATGAAGTAAGAATCTTAACATACAAGGTGTACTTCTTTTATTAAATGCACGCTTTACTCTGTTGAGTTTTTCAGCAAACTGTTTCACCTGCAAATAAACAAAACATTCAATACTTGCAAAAGTACACTTATCAGTAACTAAATAAATACAATTTTGTATTTAACAGATATATTTCATCAGTAATAAATTTTATAAGCATAGACATGCACAGTCCACAATTAGCTTTAAGCTCCTTCAGTTGTTATTGTTTGTTTGTTTACTAGTTCATTTCTTACCTGGGCCATTGTCTTTGTATTCACTTTTCTAGCAATCCAGCGCCAGTTGTTTTCACCATCATCTCTGTGCAGAAATGAGCAAACACAAGATAAAAAACAATGCTGATACTGGATAGGAAACCATGGAAAATGGGCAGAGTTTTAGTCCTAACATCAGGCATTCATTCTCCCTTCTCCTTAAACAAGATTAATGTTAATTCATGTACAGTCAACATCCTATAAGCGACCACCCTAATTGCAAAGCCAAGGTAGTGGCTAAGGGGAGGTGGTCGCTTACGAGAAGTCAGACCACAGTGGTTCTTTACTTTAAATCATATGAACCGGTCTCTTAATCATATCAACCTATTCTTGATTTGCACATGACGTCATAAAAATTCAAAAATCTAAAGTATGCATTCTAAAAAGCTGTTTCTAACAAGGTATGTGGATACCAGTGTTGTAATCTTTCACAAAACGTTTCAGGTTTTAACGATGTTTTGCTTCCGATTTATAAAGGTTTTAAATGCATCACGCTATTTCAGATAAGCCATGAAAATAAACAAAATTGAACCAGTTGAAAGTTATTTTAATTTGCATTATAGATGCTTGTAAGTCGATTTAATGGAACTTATAGTGAATACAATATTTTGTGTTGATTTTTTTGGTGTAATTAAGACTTTGAATTTTTGGCCGCCATGTTGGTGCCCCTAAGTGGGGCACCAACATGGCCGCACCATACATTTCTTACTAAAAATGTCTAATACCCGTTCGCATATAACTCTTGAACGAAATGCTCTTGTGCTTCAAAATTTAGCCTAGATGTGTAGTTTTAAACTCTCTACAATTCCATAAACATTTTGGAATCGAAATCTGTTGTTTAATGCTTCTGAATTTTCAAATGACGTAAGTGCAAACCAAGAACAGTAATTTCAATATAAAGTTACAAAGTACCTATATCAGCACAAAATAATTATTGTATCATATTGAAGTCATGATGTGAAGGACAAAATTTTTGTTTTATTGGACTTGTACTGTAACACATTATTAATTCAATTTGCGTCTCCAGTGACATCAAAATATGGATGAGTGGTCACTTACCTGAGGTTAAAAACAATAGAAAAATTCAAATTACCAACATTAAAAGTGATCGTGGTTGCTGACAAGAGGTGCTCGCTTACGAGAGGTTTGGACTATAGTGATTTGACTGCAAGAAATTTGTTTTTTTGGAAAAGTGGTCGCTTAGGAGAGATGGTCGCTCATGGAGTTTCAACTGTACTTCAAAAAGCATGTTAGTTTGAAAGAGCAAAATTATCTTACTGCAAATTTCATTTCACATAATACTAAGGAAAAAACAGTATCACAGAAGAGCTTTAAGTTGAATGATCATATCTCAAAAGTTATGTACCATCTGTGTCAAACCTGAGCTGAGTAGCGGGATGGGGGCTATGTGAAGCATTTTGACTTCTCTAAAAAATATTTGCTCAAAAATTTCCACCATAAGACCAATAGTATGGGTCAGATCAGATCAAATCCCCCACCCCACCTTATGCACATTGCACACGTTCTACTCTTACCACACTGTATGAATCAATAACGGTAATGTACGAAGTCTTGTAATAATATTTCTTCCCATGTACCCACTCAAGGACCAAGTATTCATTGAAGTGAAATTCCCAAGAGTATGACACTGGAGGTCAAAAGCCCCACAATATAATTTATTATTTCATAAAATCAAGCCATACTCTTTTAAAGCATCCAATAGTCTGGTCTTTTCTTCTTGGCTCCATTCGTCAGATCCCGCAGCTCCATCTTTTGATTTTTTATCACTTGTTGCACTCTGTCATGAGGAGTGAGAAAGTAAACAAAAAGAAAGTTTTAGCAATGACTACTAGCCTATATAAATTATCTATGAATATTGTATAGGTGATTTCTCAGTTATGAGGTTACATGATGTGAGAATTACATCATTTCACAAATCCATTATCTTTGATCAGCCAATGTGAATTTTTGGAACTTCCCATGGTGTGGCAAAATAAAGCAATAAAGGAAGTTGGAAATTAGGAAATTTAACACAAAGTACTCTTAAAATTCAGCAATGCATGTCTGTAACTTGGCTACCATGGGAATGTCACATTCTGTGAACAGAAACCTGCATGATGACTCAAAGTATTTCCAGATAAATTTCAGGTCAAATTGTACATCTTGAGAGGCAGTATGTATGTCTCAAAATGCCTCAGAGGATTGGCTGAGAAAACAAAAAACAAACAACAGAACAATGGGCGCTAGCCCTGATTTTAAAGGAATGGTCCCACCCCCGCTAACACCCCCCCCCCCCCCCCCACCCCTTGCATCCCTGCCTCTTGGGTGTGGATACGTGTTAAACCACTTTCTTTATACAGTCTGACACCTGTTTGATATACAGGGTTTTCATTAAGAATTGTAGTAGCAGGAGAATAGTGTAAAGTAACAGGAGAATATTATGAAAGAGCGAAGATAGCTACATATTGCCATCGAAATTTAGCCGGAGAATTCTACGAAGTAGGCAGAGAATTCTCCGATCTCTGATGCCTAATGAACACCCTGGAATAGCCACCTCAATATTATGAACAGTTTCATTTACCCCATTGGCCAACAGAATTAAAGCCTAGCCATACGAACTGTTTGTAACACAAAAATAGGATCAATCTCCCAAAATAGTCTTTCATTTTCATTTCTTTTTATTTATTTTTGTACACTATTTAAACTGTAAAGAGAAATTGGCCTTTGATTAGCATTTACAACTAAAAACTAATAAGCCCTTTAATTTAATCTCGGCTAAATATTTTCAGGAAACCGTCACAATAAGTAGTCAACTCCCCAGGAAATTAAAATCATGCATGCATCAATTTTCATAACGGGTGTGAATTAATATTCCATATTCCGATCACGCGATGTGCTACAAAATACAAGCTTATTTATCAATTATGGTTTCAAAAAACACTTAAAATACGTTCCTTTATCTTAAAACGATCTATTTTGTCCATTTTGCGTAGGCTATCTTTTTGTAATGGCAAGGGAGAACTTCCCGTTTAGAGATAATGAAACGCTTGTCGAAAACGTTTTAACGTGTTTACAACGCTTCAATGACCTTACCTTTCTTCGACGTGACATTTTGGCCAAGCTTTAACAAACACAATGCTTCAATATTTAAAGAAATAACCAGGAAACGGGCGTCCGAAGTAATAAACGCAAACAGAACGCTTCGCCTTGCCACGACGAAACACGTCACGTCGCGCCAGCCGCGGCGCTATAACGTGTGCGCGCGCACCTTTCATGTAGAAACCGCTGACGAAAGCAAAACGGTAAGCACGGCACGGACACGCTAAAGTCAAAGTTTCCGAAGCAAATCGGAGATTATTTATCTTTAGCAGTTAGATGGTGTTGTGGATGAAATCAACAGCTTGAAAAGAACTGTGTTTTAAAGGCATCGGACGAACGATTTGCCATGAATCTCGAACTGCTTCGTGAGTATAAACATTTTGAAAGAGGGGGGAGAGATCAACCTTTCAAATGATCATGTCTGTGTTTTCGTTTGTAGCTGGCTTTAAGGATGTTAGAAGCAAAATAATTGCCCGGTAAATGGATAGTTAAGTCTGTCTTTTCGCGGTTTCCTTTTTCGCGTGAGTTTCTTTGCGAATCAAACTTCCCAGGGGAATTTTTAAACTCTCTCTTTGATCTTGGCAGAATCTTTAGTTGGGTTCACACTAGTTTATTTACTTCAGAAATAAACAAGAAGCTAAGAATGTTAATATCTAACGTGAACCCCAATTCACAGTTGCTAAAAACTGTCAGTAGTTTGTCACTTTGTAAAACTGAGAATTCATGTAAGCTTTTATGCCAGTCAACAGTAAAGTGACTTAAGCTTACGTACTGTAAGGCAGCGATTTCATGCTTGACTTGGGCAGACAAATGGGAGAAAACATTAAAAGGGGTGTAACTTATTAAAATGTTATTCATACGATCAAACCTGTATTTACCTTAGTCTAAAATGATGGCAATTTAAAATATTGTTAGCCTCATCAGCTTGTACAAAAAAAAAAATGCAACAAAATTTCAAGTAAAAATGAGGCAGTGGGCCAATTAACTTTCGAGTGTAAGGTGTATTATGCAGTCACCCTGACCCTTGGGGAGTGGCTAACTGGCTGCTTGATGCCCTGGAAGGAAAATGAATTGACCCCTGAGGCATTCTATACTAGTTGTAGTGATATAAGAAAATAAATTACAGAACTTGTTAAATACATGTACCAGCAAGCTATACTCGTAAGGTTTCTCTGAGCAAAGTGACAGTTTCATACAGGTGAAGACAGTAATCATTAAAATGACTTGTTGGGGCCAGCTACATTATGTAGGAACAGGTGACTGCAAGATCTATCAAATTACAGTATGAAATCCACTTAAAACAAATAATATTCGTATGGTGACTTTAAACATTTAATGAAATGTAGTGTATGTGTTGTGTTTCTCAGTTTAATTTTTTTTTAAACCAGTTTGATTTTTGTTTTCCTTTGTCTCAGAATATAGTAATAAATGTGAGACAAAGGAAAATAAAAATTAAACTGATTTAAAAAAATTTTTTGAACCACAACTTATGTACATGTATACAGTGAAAAACACTTTTGCTTGTACTGAATATTTATTATGTTTTGATTTTGTCATCTTCATATTTCAGACTCTTTTGGCCAAAGCTATCCAGAGGTGAGAGAAATGTTTAAAAATTAAATACCGGTAATTGCAGTTTTCTTCTAAGCATTTAATGTCGTGTTGTACATTTCTGCAATACTGTGTTGTTACAATTTTTTGCAGGAATATGATGGAAGCTTGGATTCAGTCAGTGTGGCAGTGACAGCAGCATTCAATCGAAGAGGTTCTCTATTAGCTGTAGGTTGCAATGATGGTCGTATTGTCATCTGGGATTTTCTAACAAGAGGAATTGCCAAAATAATAAGTGGTCATGTGCACCCTGTGACGTCAGTCAGGTAATGGAAGGTGTTGGAATGTTTATTTTACATGTAGCATAACGTGTGTGGTAAACAGCGACATTAACATAGTAAAATGATGACGAACGACAAGAAGATTCTGTGAAATTGCAAACTTTAAGAGTGGTAGTACAGTAGCTGGTTGCTGGCAAAAATCACTGCCTTCTTTGTTATCTCGGCCAGCAACTCAGCTGGGCTGTTCTTTACAATGATGGCCTCTTCCCCAATCTTGGCCGCCTACACCAGCCATCCAGGTTGCTACTTCAAAACTTTGACAACCCTGGGTAGCACATGAAACTCTGACAGCAACACACAAACCTTGCAAAATTGCTAAATGATAAGGTTTGAAATTTACTGACTAGGAACATGCACATCCATCCCCCCCCCCCCTCCCCAAGACAAGCTTAATTATGGAATAACACTCTTTCTTTGATTGTTTGTTCATTGTTTCCTCTATTTAGCTGGAGCCGGAATGGTCGTAAATTACTGAGTGGTTCTAATGACTGGAATGTGTCAGTGTGGGATATCCTCTCTGGCGAATGTGATTCGAAATACCGTTTTCAATCGCCAGTCAGCAAAGTGCAGTTCCATCCTAGAAACAAGTAAGTAATATTTATCAGTCTCTCATTTTAAGAGTCTAAAAGTTTTTTTGACACAGAGAAAAATGCTAGTCTTACTACCTAACAAAGTCACCTTCCTTTGTCACCCCTTCAATTGCTGGAAGTAAGTTATTCTACAATGTACCTTGACATTGCAGACGCCTCTTTTATGCAGACACTTGGATGCATTGCTTTGGGATCCATACTTTGGCCACCTGCTTAGAGCGGGAACTCACAGGTTTACATTCCAGCCGAGCCAACACTCAGGGTCTTAAAAATAACTGGGGATGAAGGTGCTGCCTTTAATTTGCTATGATCTCTAAATGTACAAATGGTTAGACCTTCACATGGCTCAGAGGACCATGTTAAAATGATGATCTTGTCTCCAGCTGTGACCACGGTCGGTGCCATACATTCATTCATGGGTGGAGTGGGGGAGATGAGATCAACAATGGGCTAATGGCAGTTGCCTGAGGCACCTTCATGAGCTGATATCTGATCTCATTCTCATAAGTGTATGTGAAGCACCATGAGATGCATGTGATATGTGTGTTGCATGTACATGTATATAATTCATTCATTTCATGTAGTGTTCTTTAATTTCTTTTTGTTGCAGTAAAATGATCCTTGTCTGTCCTATGAAACATGCACCAGTACTTGTCAAGCTGGATGGACAACATTATTCATTGCCAAATGGTGGAGAGGTAAAAAAAAAGACATTTATTCGCTGACATTTCTTTAATACTTCAAACAGCTCAGATCAGCTCAGCTGACAACTATGTAAGTCATTCACATTGTTTATCCTGATTAACATGTACATGTACTGAACTATATGATTTTTTGTGTAGTCTGAACAGAACATTGTAGCATCATTTGATAGAAAAGGGGAATACATCTACACAGGGAATTCTAAAGGAAAGGTAAGGAAAAAATGACTGATTATGCTGCACAATTATTGTCAAGAAAAAAGTTTAAGAATTAAACTGACACGTTGATAATGTTTTCTCCCTGTTAGGTGTTGGTGATTGATGTGGAAACTCATAAAGTAAGTTTTGATATTAAAAAATGTATGCTGTATTTGTGACTCCTTCTTTGTTCATCCATTCCTCATCCAAGTTTGGTAGTGTTAGGTTCTGTAAGGTTACAATGTACAGAGTAGTTTATACTGTCTTTTACTTGATTTATTTCCATTCCAGGTAGTGACAGAGTTTAGAATACAAACAGGAACAAGTGCTAACACAGCAGTCAAGGCGATAGAATTTGCCAGAAGGGGGAGGTACTGTAAATAGGACTGAAAAACATCAATAATTAATTGAATTAAGAAAATGTTTCTCCCACACAAGGGGCCGTTAAAGGATTTTAAAGTACTTTTCTGTTGTTGTTTTTTTTCCAGTGCATTTCTCATCAATTCACAAGACAGAATAATAAGAGTGTTTGACAGTCAGATTGTGCTGTCCTGTCAAGGAACTGAGGGAGCAGAGCCTGAACCGATACAGAAACTTCAAGACCTTGTGAACAAGTGAAGATTTGAACAGTTTTTTTTTTACTGTAACCCAAGCAACCATTTTGAGATCCCCTTTCCAATTTTGTTAATAGTAAATTCATCAGGCTTAAACAATGAAAATCATAAGCATGACAGTGGTTTGGAAACACAATCTGAGTTAGCAGAGATTTTGGTGCTTTTTTATATTCCTTCATTTTCTCTGTAATTAATGATCAGTTTGAGAAGCTAGCCCAGTAACAAGAACTTGGAATATCAGAAATGCCATTTTCTCCCCCTTCTGCCCCTCCACCACACACCCCCTCCACTTTACTCTGTACCCATTATTAACAACCACGTCGCAATTGGAGGTTGGGTACCTGGGGATAAACCTAAGGCAGTGATGAGACCCCAGCCCCAAGATGGAAAACTGCCTGAAAAGCTGGCACTGCCTGCAACCCAGCCATGAGCCCCCCCCCCCCCCCCCCCATGCACCCCAGAGCACCCCTCACACTGACCAAGTGAAATGTGAAACAATGATGAATGTAGGAAGAATGATCGCTATGAGCCTGACCCCAAACCCAAAGACCGCTGACCCTGCGACTGCTAACAAGGCAAGCCGCTGACCTGTTTTATATATTGAAGGCTTACTGCAATTCACCCTAGAATGTATATGAAAAGAACAAGCTACAAAAAACGCCATGTTGGTATGCTGCACAAAAGCGCCACGCCAAACAAACACTAAACGCCATCAACGTTCTGCAGAGGGCACACTAACTATACGCTACCAAACATAACCACACCAACACAATGATTGCTCCTAGTTGTTAACTGGGTTAAATTCCATTTAACTTCGTTAAATTATCGGTCATTTACTGCATGGAGGTGTAGTCGTGGTAAGTGCATCAGACTTCCAACCTGATGGTTGATGTTTCAAGCCTGGTCTCTGCTGCCGTGTTGTTTTCTTAGACAAGAAACTTTGCTCTATGTTATCTCTCTCCACCCAGGTGTATTAATGGGTACCAGCGATGTAATGCTGGGGGGGGGGGGGGGGGGGTAACCTTGTGATAAATTAGCATCCCATCCAGGGGAGAGTACCGGTAGTAATACTCTCAGTCGCTTAATGCCATGCTATTGAAACCGGGTTAAGCTCCAGCAGCTGGTAGCCACTAGGCTCTTCGATACTTTACCTACAAGTGTTGAATAATCTTTCAACAATACATAGTTTTATCATTACCTATATGATTGCTTATTTGCTAGAACGCTGTGGAAAAAATGCTGTTTCTCTGGAGATGGAGAATATATCTGTGCAGGTAACTGTGCTATTGTGTAACCCTTTAGTCCTCATTATCAAAATGCAAATTCTCCTTTCTTGTCCCGATGTGTTTCTTAAAGAAGTAGTGGGGAGAAGTTGTTAAAATATCAAGAAAATTCATCTTGGGTGATCTTGACCTTAATTCTCATGACCTCTGATTGATTAAGCATTAATATACAAGGAGAAAATTGATACTGATCATAATTGGAGCTTAAAGGAGCTTAATCTTGTCCCTGGTTATGTCTGGTCTATACTTTTCTGTATTGAAATGCAAAATGAAAGCCTACTTTTTAACCTATGACTGTTTTGTATTGTCATAGGATCATCTCGAACTCATGCACTTTACATCTGGGAAAAGGGAGTTGGTAATCTGGTAAAGATTCTTCATGGAACAAAGGGTGAATTGTTACTTGAAGTAGTGGTGAGTTTTCAGGTGTTATTCTTGAAAATAATAAGGCCTGTGCCAGGCAATCAGATAGCAGAGAGTGGTGCAAAGGTAAAATAAAGGAGCAATGTTGTTTCTTTGTGTGCAGCTTTTCCTTATGAGTAGCTGCCTACTATCTGAATGCCAGGGATAGGCTTGGAAATATATTGCCCAGGGCATGACATTAACTTTTTAACTCCGAAGAATTTCATTTTGTAAAATACTAAAAAACAAATGGTACCATGCAAAAGTACTGCTGAAGAGGTCACACTATAGGATTTCATCCACAGACTCAAAAGTTAGAACTACATTGCATGTCTCCATAATTGACTTTGAGAGTGAACCAACAAAATTAGGCTGGTAAACATTTTAATTAGGTTAGAGCATTTCCATATTTCCACTAGCTTCTACATGTATAGGAGTGTTTATTGCTGTTATGTTTGTTCCTTTTTGTGATAATTGCATCTTTATTACATCATCTTTACTAGTGGCACCCAATCCGACCAATCATAGCCTCGATTTCAAGTGGTGTTGTCTCGATTTGGGCTCAAAATCACGTGGTAAGCATACTACATAAAGTGATAAAATAATTTGAATTTTCGACCCAAACCTGGCTCGTCCAAATACCAACTGTATAGCAGCTTAAAGCGTCTTATGTTGAATGGTGGTGACTAGAATGGATACTCCAAAATCAGGTTGGACACCTTATTGAGACTTATATAACAGAGTAACTGGTTAGCTTTCAGTTGAGGTTAGGGGCAGCAGTTTATATAGTTAAATTTAGGACTAAGCAACCCGAGAAGCTAGGTGGTACAGTGGTACGGTAGGCTATGTAAGCCTAAGCCTAGCTGAGGTCACAGGTTCAATCCTGAGTGGGGATTTTTATTTTTTTTTTTTTACATTTAAAAATTTATTGAAAATAAATTCTAATTGTCGACATCACGTTATATAATTCTCAATAAGTGTCCGAGGTGATCCAACCTGATTTTGGAGTATCAATTCTAGTCATGACCTATGTTGAATGTCTACAGCTTTAAAGAGACATTGCTGATCCTAGCAGTACGTAGGATGCATGTCATATATGAACCTAGTAAATGACCTAGCTCGCCACAAGTCTCGTATCGATTCGTAGCTCAGTGGTTAGAGCATTCGACCGGTGCACGAAAAGCCATGGTTTCAATTTCCGTTTGGGACTCACTCATGATGCTATAAATATTACCGATACATCTCTCTCCTGATATTACTTTTCAGGGAAAAATTAACTTATTAACTTATTTGATGTTTGGATTTTTTATCAAACAGGAAAACTGGAGCGCATTTGCACCAGACTTTAAAGAGCTGGACGAAAATGTAGAATATGAAGAAAAGGAAAATGAATTCGACATAGTAAGTATAGCACAGTCCAGGGTTTACCAGCTTTAGAATTTTCAAGCTACATCCAAAGATGGAAACAAAAAGACATTATTTCTCAGATAGATTCATAGAACTCATTAGTTGAATGAAAAGTCTTCGTTGACTCCATTTTGGTTTCGATGGGTTAGAGCGTAAGTTTTAGACAGGGTTCCGCAAACATACTTTGATTGTTTTTGGCGTGCGTTAGTTAACATAAGCCGTTGTTTCATTTGTCTGTTTTGCAGGAAGATGAAGACGAAGAAGCCGAAGTACCTTCTGAAACAGAAGCAGGAGAAGAAGATGAAGTTGATGTGTGCGCGGTGGAAAGAATTCCCGCTCTGTGTAGCAGGTGCAAACACAAATAAAAATATGAATAAATGTCCCTTTCAGAGCAGTTTTTATCCACAGGCCAATAATAAATTCTTAATTAATTCAGTTTAATTCTTAAACTGAACACTTGAAACCTCGCCAGGACCAAGAAAACTGTCCGTTATAACAGGGTGTCCGTATTAAGTGGACAATCACTGCAAACGAAGACAATCTAATGAACCAATCAGAACTCGAAGCGAATACATATGTCCAATGTTATCAAGTCATGATTGGTTTGGATTTTACTTCTGATTGGTTGAGAAAGTGGTGCGAGATTTTAAAGCAATCACAAAGCGTAGTAATGAAAAACGCAAGCTAAAAGTGTATTTTATTTTTTTAATGCAATGGCCCGCAGTAATTGGCTCCACGCTGTTGCGATCACCCAGCCAATTTAACTTCTGTTGTTATTTATTTTTGTTCCTTGGCGAAGCTAACAAAATAAAAATAAATAAATAATCGAGTGTCGAAATTCGCATTATACGCCTTGTGATTGGCTGAAACATTTCGCGCCACTTTATCAACCAATCAGAAGTAAACTAAAATCAAAACCAATCGTGACTTGCTCGTACGCGTTTTCCCGCGCTAAGCGCCAGCAACATGTATTTGCTACGAGTTCTGATTGGTTCATCTGATTGTCTGCCTTTGTTGTGATTGGTCAAAGTAATTACTGTGGTTTTGGTTTTATTTAGAAGGACTCTAAAGCAAAATTACTTTCCGCGCTCAGTTGAAGTCCGCTCTAATAGAGTTTTGTTGTAATGTTGCAGTGATGAAGAAAATGACGAAGACCTGGACTCTATTTACTATCTACCAGTAGCTCCAGAAATTGATGATCCTGAGGAAACTGGCTGGACTCAAGAGGTATGCTGCATTAAAAGCCGTGTCGTGGGAATTTTGTTGTTTTTTTTTTCATCAAAATTTTGCTGAAGTAATGATCATGTATCTTTGCTCATACAACAAATGTTTCTACTAGAACTCCAACAAAAAGATATCAAGTGAGTTCTCGAAGGAAAGGCAAACGATAATTAAATTACTTTTCACACAGAAAAAAAAAGAAAAACATAGGCAGTTGCAATTTCGTTTCACCCTAGATATCCGCAGCCAAAGACATTTGTCAATCAAATAAATTGTATTAGAGCGGTCTTCAGTTAAGTATCGTAAAACTAAAACCAAAGTATTTTCTTTGGCCAATCGCAACAGGCGCAGTTAATTCAGTTAACCAATCACAACCCGAAGCAAATACATGTAGCCGGCACCAAGCGCGGGAAAACGCGTGCGAGCAATTGTTTTTAGTTTCACTTCTGATTGGTTGAGAAAGTGGCGCGAGTTTTTTAGCCAATCACAAAGCGTAGCAATGTAAAACCAAAGCAATAGGGAAATTACTTTCGACACTCGAGTGAAAACCTCTCTAATGTTTATCTCATGATATAGTTTCGTTGCAATGGTAATTTTTACCAAAGCTGGACTGTTATTCTTAGGTTTTCATTGATGTTTAGTAGTATGGCGTTCACTGTATCATCGAAAGCAATTTTTCTTGTTTCTCTGTTTGTTTTTATAGAACGATACACATGCCCATGATTCCGAACGCAAAAGAACCGCTACTCAGGAGACTGGGGAGGAATCACAAAAGAAGAAGATCAAAGTGATTGACATTCGTCACAGTTCAAAGTGAACATCACCAGGACGGTAAAACACACGGTATGTTCCACTTATAGCACGACAAAGACTGCGCAAGATAATTTATTCCCTTTTCACTCGTGAATGCGCGAAACGTTCGACGAGTTGTAGCGTTTGAGGGAATGTTTCAATCGATCGGCTGTAAAGTGTGAGCCCGCGGTATGTAATGGTCCTTGCCTTACCCATGGAGACGGCGTTGGAGGGAGGGGAGGGTGGGGAGTTGGATGCAAGGGGTGGGGATCGGTGGAGCAAAACGCCTAAGAGAGGGAGGGGGGGGGGGGGGTCAGAAGGTATGCGGAATCTTATGTTTAGAGCGTATCGTATTCACGAGTTGGCTCACAGGAGCCTTTGATTTAATTGAAAGATCTATATGATCATTTCTGATGTGCTTTCCAAGCAACAGCCTCAAACTGATTTCGTTCTTTTTCCTTTTAATTGTATTTTAGGAAAGCACAAGAACAGACCTTCTCCGTCAGACGTGACGCCAGCTACAGACCCAGAGAACGGCGACATTACTGTGGCTAAAAGAAACGAGCTGGAACAACCAGCGAATTTAGACACGGACTCAGTCTTTGAATAATGCTCTGATGCTCTCGCCAATCATAACAAATAAAAAAACGCAAAGAACCAATCAGAACTCGAAGCAAAACCAAGCGCGGGAAAACTTCCACTTTGTGCCAAGCGCGGGAAAACTTCGACTCTGTGCCAAGCGCGGGAAAAACATGTAACATTCGGTGATACTACTCCAAACAAGGCCTAGGTGTTTCTTTTAATCATTTACAGAGCGCAGTAAACGTAAAAACAAACAAATTTTAAACATCAGAGTGTCATCCAACATGAACTGGCACCTCTGGTTGTTATTTGTCCTCTCTATTTTTTTTGCAAGTCAGTGTAACAAGTCCATATTAAATTATTTCAAATTTGCAAGTTAAGGTGCTTGGCACGTCAAAGGAGATGTTGTACATAATAAACGCATTTTTATCCTCGATTACTTACTTGTAATCGCAGACTCATTGTTTTTCTACTCGTCATGTCTTTTGGTGTTTTTTTTAATCGCCCTGTGGGAAATGCAGTTATTAAAGTTTACACTACAAAACAATCCGTTTTGTAGCCGGCTACCCTCGGGGAAGCGAGCACGAAAGTAGCTGGCGTGCATTCTCCTCTGTGGCTTGCGGGGAGAGGCGAGAAAACAACAACCTTCTGTACACACACTCTTCTCGGACCCATTGTTCCAAGGGCACGTACGTACGGCAAAACATGCAGTTTGTTCGGTGAATACTTCTTTCCTTTTGAATGTCACGGGATTGCAAGGAGAGATGTCACGATACCTTCTCGAAATGAGTCGCCTCCTTGCTTTGTATGTGATCGCATATTCTCGTCCCCAGAGCTCCACGGTTTTTTTAAATTGCGTCTCGCTGACCAAACGAAACGAAGGCTCTAGGGATGAGAATGGGTAATTGCACCACAGTGAGACACTTCCACTTTGCCCACATGTATTTACTTTGTCACGGCACTTATGCGGAATCAACGTGTCACGTGTTTTCGGAGAAGTCTTAATTTCGGGAAACCTTTGCTTTTGAATGCCATGGCACTACAAGGAGAAAATTTTCTTGTTTGAGCTACCTGCTCGAAATCAATGTGTAACGTATCTTAGGAGGCCCCACTTCCGCTTTTGAATTCTTAGGTTGTTCGTGTGTCGCAACACCTTGTTGGAATTTTTAAAGTGTCAGGTGTCTTCGGGGGAAGTCCCACTGCACTTTCGAAGGAAAGCGAAAGGCGAGGAATAACTGTGTGCACGGATAGAAACTTACACAAGATAAACCTCTTATTATGGAAAACTGCGATACGAAAATCGTGAGTACAGACGAAAGATTGCATACTATTTGATGATGGTTGTCGTCGAAATGTGTTTTCGCCTCTCGTTCAATTAAGGGTCACGACTGTGCATTGATTGAAGGCCTCTGTTTTAATTTCCTTTACTTTTATCTCGAAAACCTTTTTTCCCTTGTTTTTCTTGAGAACGTAAAACAAGCTAAGAATGTTTTGCAATCTACACCAAAGGATATTAACGTATATTCTGGTTTTGCAATTTCTATTCCGGGAAGAACTGAGTCGAGCGCTAGACTTCTTAAAGATTAAAAGTTAATTCCCATAAAATTAAAATACAATAGATGGTTTTCACACACATGACCTTGAGTCCTGTGGGACTCGAATGACAAGGCCATGGCGGCCATGTTGGTGCACATAACAAAAGCAGTTCATTAAAATTCTTTTGTAGGTGTGCACTAACATGGCCGCCGTGACGTAACGTGAAAACCACCTATAGTTCACGATGGCTGTGTTTTTCTCGCTTAACATTCCTTGAGGTGATTTGTTTACTGACCGCGTTAAGCAGCTTAAAAAAATTATGCGTTTTCACGGACAGAACTTTATTCATTTTTCTTATACCATGCGCGATATATTTTCTTTTGTTAAAACAATAGAAAATTAGAACACAAAAGAACGACAATACAATGCCCTTCTTTGTTGTTTGAACGCTGGCGAAATGTAATTGGCCGAAATTAATTGCCGACAAGCTTAAGCGACCTGGTTTGGTGGCTTAAATTTAATGAGAATTCTATTGTAGTTCGCCGACTCGCTTAATTTTAAGCAAGTTGGACAAGCAACTGTTTTCACGAGATTTCCGACTGTCACTCGCTCAGCGACTTGAAAAATCGCTCGTGAAAACACGGCCGATATGATCGACAAGGGTGATATTTCAGGTTGGGCATTCTACATACGCAGTTATTTAATAAAGGCAAATAAAAGAAATCACAACCTCGTCCCCAGGGCCTTCTCCGCTTTTACAATTCAAAATGGCGGCCATTTTGAATTGTAAAAGCGGAGAAGGCCCTGGGGACGAGGTTGAAGAAATCAAAGCGCTCTAGGAGCCATCTCGTGAATGAAAAAAAAACGTAAGGTTAATTTTACTTGTTGTTGATGTTTTTAAATTAAGTTTCAAGCTTTTAATAATCTTAACTTGACTTTCAGCAGCGTCACTTTAAACATAAATTTGCATTGTGGGAAACGAGACAAGCAGATGACGATTATGGCTCCTGCTAATATACTGGGCAATTACAAACAAAGGTTTACAGCCGAATGTTGCAAAATCCTTCGAAGTGCACAGATCGGTTTTAAACGTGATCTGACAATTCTTCAAATTTCAAATGTTTAATTACCAATCATGCAAAGTTTGATACCCAATCCTCCGTAGGAAAAAAGATGGCGAGTGGTATATTTACCCATAATTCTTAGCGCACAAAAACCTTAACAACGTTCATAAAAATGTAAAGAAAAGTTATAAAATCTTCAAACCTAGTCTACACATTGTCCTTTAGTACTGGAACAAATATTGTAAAAATTTGGCTTTCTTTGACTTCTTTGTGCCTTATGTGCTGTGTTAGGTCCGCAAGGTATTGTGGTAAAATGAACAGCCGCCATCTTTTTTCCTACGGTGGATTAGATCATGTTTCGCGTCACGTGTTCACGTATAAATGCAAACCTTTAACAGAAAATTCCATAATAAAGCAAAAAAAGATGTTTTATGTCATAGTTAGCATCTAAATTAAACTTTTCTTTCCAGTTTAGCTGCTAATAACTTGAACGTAAAAAAATATTCAATCTATGTAAAACCCGGCATTAATGGCGAGAAGTCCAATCAAAGCTGCAAGTGAAAGTGACGTCACGCCAGCTGCTGAGGAAACACTGGATTTTGATGACGACACTTTAAGAGGTGAGGAAAGACGTATTACTAAGGCCCGGTTTAGACGTCGTACTTCACATTAGCCGAATGACTGATCTAATTCGGATCGGCTTCAGCCGAATCATATGCTTAAATTTTTAAAATTTATTTTGGAGCAATCCGCTGATCCGAATCCGCAATTTTGTCCATATTGAATTAATCTCAGCCGAATTGATTGGATTAATTCATTTGGGTCGATATATTAATCGAATTAGGTTCGGCTCTTGTGAAGTACGGCTTCTAAACCGGACCAGTTCTTTCACAGAACTAGGTCCAACTTGATTACATATTATGCAACATAAGATGTAACTTAAGACCAAACCTTAAGAAGATATTAGAACCACGGAAATAACCAAACTTGTCCAAAGTTATTGCCTTTAAGGAATGCTTATTCGCCTATTGAAAAATTCGCTACAAGAATATATTTGCGTTATGGAAGACAGTCGATTTCTTTCTTATATCACCAAGTTAAATTTATGACATTATAACTAAATTTTTATTTTTCACCGGTTTCTAAATAACGGTACGTGGTTACCAAAGAAACAATAGCGTTTAGTATTTTGCCCCAGTGTCATTTATCTCAAAGTCGATCTAGTCAGACACTATATCGCAATTTTTAAATTTTTAAGTACTCGAGCATTGCTGAAAAATTGAAAAGTAGGCGAAGTTTGAAAACCATTTGTTAGAGTGTTTTCAAGTAAATCATGATTTCAGTCATTCCCACAAATAAACTGGTGCCAACCTCCTTGAACAAATAGACTGCATGTGGCGAGACTCCTTAAATGAAATTGTATCAATATTTCAGGTTAAATTACATGATAAGTAATTTATTAAACTAGTCGGGACCAGTAAGAAGTTCGCCCCATCGTTCTTCACCATATTTAGTTATATTTATCTACAAATTCACGTGGTGGCGTCGTATCCTTGGATCCTTCTGCTGAAAAGTTCAACGTTTGTGTAAACCTTTTTATTCAGCCTATAGAGCGTATGCACATGACGTCACGGCGGCCATATTGGTGTACCAAAACAATAGAACGGCGGCCATGTTGGTGTACCAAAACAATCCTGTGGGATTTGAACGCTTTTCTTATGTTAACACTTTCTTTTGTTCCAATAAATTTGCATAGCTGCTTGCCACGTGAGTGCATACGCTCTATACAGCTATTTCAATAAACGTTGTCGGATAAAAGCTTAAAGCCAAGACCGCAACGTAGTATGGGTTAGGGTTAAAAGCCATTGCATAAAAATCCCATACTTCCTTGCGGTCTTGGCTTTTCGCCTTTTTCATCCAACAATGTTAATTGAAATAGCTGTATATAGACTGCAAAGTGTTGTTTTCTTAATAAACGATTTACTACTGTCTCCACTGCGTTTAAAAAAATGTTATTGTCGCTGCTGTTGTACACTTGAACACTGACGTAAAAACCCAGGAAAGAAAACACACAAGACCCAGTTTAACGCAGAGTATATTTTAATATCTTAATCAAGCATACACTAACATTTAATTTTAATTGGTTCATTGCAGCAATAGCAGAGGTTTACAAGAATGAAGGTAATGAAGAATACAAAAAGAAAGATTTCAGCAACGCCATTTACTTGTACACGGAAGGAATTAAAGTGAATTGCAAAGATGAAGAACTGAAGGCCAAACTGTACAGTAACAGGGCGACAGCAAATTTTTATTTGGGTGAGAAGTTTTGATATTTCTCACTGCTGTTAGTTTTAAACGTTTTATATTTTGTTATGGTTTTTAAAAACCACCACTGAAAACCACCTTACGGCGAAGAGAGATCCAGCAAACAGCTTATTAATTATTATTGTTAACTCGTGGTATCAAATTGTCACTATTTTGTGTATGCACTTGGCGTCAGTACATTCCTGTGGTTATTTGGTTATTTGGTTATAAGGTCATTGCACTTTTTAACCTGAATGGCAGTGGTATGAGTCCTGCTCGAAACACTTTGCCGTGCATTGTCTGTCTCCACCATGGTCACCATGATGTTTTGGCAGACACCAGTGACTCAACTGCTTGGTTGACGAGCATATCGCCATTTTAGGAGGTCAGGAGTAGTCTCCTAGGCACTTTATGTTATATCACGTAAGGGGTATATTTAGGTACTTCGTTGAATAAATCACATATTCACAAGGTGCCTCACATATTCACAAGGTGCCTAAAAATATACAGTTTATTAATATAAGTTTAATATATGTGGGCGAAGTTGACACACAGATGAGTGTTTTTCGAATGATGCACGTTTCACACAAAAGATAGACTGAAGAATACATATTCTAAAGTCTGCATTGTAATTTTTTCGCTGTATGCTCGTCTTTTAATAGGTACATAGGCTTTTGTTCACTGGATATGACAGAATGTGTTTTGTATATTCATATTTTACACGCAAAATAAAAGAACAAAGATTCCGAGTACGCTTTGGGATTTCGTTCGAGGAGTAAACTTCATAGAGGAGGAATATCAGTCCCGCTCTCCCCTGGTACAATTAAAGCCGCCCCTAGCTTTTCAGCCGACAGTTGGCAATCGGAGGGGTTTATTTAATGTCATCACCTGGGAGAACAAAAGAAAACGCACCGAATAGCCGCGTTCAGATAAGCGCTAGGCTCCAATATCTTTAACAAACTGTACGGCACAGTTTCTTATTTGTCTATTTGCATTCTAATTCTTTCACAGGCAACTACCATGATTCACTGAGTGATGCAAAAGTTGCCACTGACTTGCAACCATCTTACGTTAAAGCGATTATAAGAGGTAGGATTTCTATGTCAAATAAACACATGAGAATTAGTTACATCTTCAAGATCAATAAAATATTTTAGAAATTCTTATACCAACAATGTCATGAAGTGTGCGAAAGTTGCTGCAATGTTATCCAGAATTCTTAAATGCTATATCAAGTTTTTAAGGCCCTATTTCCCTCAGAGGGAAAAGGACATGATGATGATATCAAGTTTTTACAAAATTCAGTAAAGATATTTAACAAACCGTAAATAATATTAAAAAAAATACACAACATTTGACACAAAAATTAGTTTTATGAGTTTATAATGAATCGACTGTGTTGCGTTACATGTTAGCTGTAGCGAATTTTTCAAATTATCTGTCATAATGCTTTTAACTGTTACATAAACTGAACGATAGAAATGAGTCAGAAATTGACGATAAAATCATAAAATTTATTTGAAATAACTAATAATCTTGTCACTATTGCTATAGTGTAAGCTTACAGATATCGTGTTCATTATAATACAATAAAAAGTAATCAATATTTAGTTGCACTGTTAGCCCATTCAGTTGAGTTATTGCGTAATGTTATTACTATTCTCCGCGACAGCCACAAATATGTTTTCCGCCTTTGGGGTCAAGATCATGATTCCGCGAGTCTATTTCAAATGCATCACGTGGTACATTTGTCTGTATCAAGTGATGACATTTTTTCGTGTCACGTGTTTCAGTTAAGGAAGTGTAATCGAGAAAACAAAAAAGCTCGTCACTTGTTACAGACAAATGCACCATGTGATGCTTTTGAAATAGACTCCTGGCATCACGATCGTGACTCTGAAGGCGGCCATAAAATGTGTGGGTGTCGCGGTTTTTTGGGAAGAGTAGTATCACCTTGAAAGTTAAACACAGGCAGACGCATTCACGCTTATTCACATCACCTTATATTCATTTCTTTAACAGGGGCAAGCGCCTGTGTTCAGCTGAATCAGTTTAAGGAAGCCATCACGTGGTGTGATAAAGGATTAGCAGTATCCTACACTGGATTTGATATAGTTTTATATACTTTTTCTTTTTTATCATTTTCTCTTTTTATGTTTTTTCCAATACATACAACATGTACGTAATGGCTACTGGGATGCTAAGTACATGACTAAATGATATTCGTCATGCATTTTCTTTCTCTTAGAACTTAGAACTTAGAATGTGTACTCCCAACTAGTTCGAACTAATACTGGGAGGGTGCTTGTGTAGGTACGGTGATTTTAATTAGATGCTGGATAAATAGTGCGGGTGAAATTAAGTACTATACGATCAGCGGTTTCAGTCTCTTGAGATGAGCGGGTGTGCTCATAGTAAGGATTTCAGGAAGAGCTAATGTTTGAAAGATCTGTAGGTTCGGAGCAAGAACTGCTTGTTCTGAAAGTCTGTTCCATACGCGGATTGATCTAACAAAAGCTGGGGAATAACTGAATGCAAGGACATTAACACATGGTTGTTAGTAGGCATACGGCTTACAAGATCTAGGTGATTGTTTAACACAAGGGGGAAAAGAGATATTAACCAGCCCGTTTCTGACTTTATATAGAACATAGATACTTGGTGCAATAATTGTCTGTTTTTCTAGAGAGTCCCACCCGAGTTCATTTACAAGATCTTGGGAGCTTGCTGTCCATCTATACTCGTTTTGCACGAAATGCGCGGCTCTCTTTTGGACTTTTTCTATTTGGTCTACATCCCTGTTTGTGTAAGGGTTCCAAGCACTGGAAGCGTACTCCAGTTTAGATCTGTCAAGAGCTTAGTATGCTCTTCCTTTCACTTGAGAAGTGCAGGCTACGTCGGATGGGACCCAGAGTTTTGTTTGCTTTGCACGCCACCTCACAGTGTTTCGGCTTCCATCTAAGCTCCGACGTCCGGGTTACACCTAGATAATCCTGGGAAGAGACGCGTCTTAGTGTGTTACCATGCATACAGTATGATGAGCTGAATGGGTTTTTCTTATTTGTGATTGGCAAGTAATAACACTTGTGTGATTAAACTCCATTTGCCACCGTGTAGACCAGTTCATAAGTTTAACAAGATCACTCTGTAAGATGTTGTGGTCTTCTGCTGTTATTATTTGGCGATAAATAGTGTCATCCGCAAAGAGTTTAATATTGGAGTTTATACCCTCTACTATGTCATTTATGTAACGTGACAAGAGAGTAGGTCCCAAGACTGACCCTTGTGGCACCCCAGACAGCACTCTACACGAGGAGGAGTGCTGTCCATTGACTGTACTGTGACTACCTGTGAGCGGTTTGAGAGAAAGCGTTGGACCCTGGATGCCATAGTGCGATAGTTTCTTTAGTAACTTGAGATGGGAAACTTTATCGAATGCCTTGCTGATGTCTAATAAGATGACACTAATCAACTTGCCCTTTATTATTCAGGATTGACGCCCATTCGTGGATTGCTAGTACAAGTTGCATCTCACATGACAGCTTAGCTCTAAATCCGTGTTGATTTTGTGTAGGATATCATTAGCTGACAGGTGGCTGTTAATTTGGCTCAGTACTATGTGTTCCATAGGAGATGCCACGATAATTTGCAGGATTTGTTTTTGCTTCTTGCTTGTTACACGAGCTTTTAACCAATCATCAAGAAGGTTGCCAGTAATGTAACGTTGTTGGAAAATATACGTAAGCATTTGTGAAAGTTCATCAGCCAGAGCCTTTAAGATATGTGGAGATTATCCGGGCCACAAGCTTTAGAGGATTCAAGTTCATTAGCTGTTTCCTCACCCCTTCCACATCAAATGTCAGAGAAGAAATACACAGGTAGGGAGATGGGCCGACATCAGGTGTTATACCATCATCATCTGTAAAAACAGATTTAAACTGATTATTTAGTACTTGCGCTTTGTTCTTGTTTGTAATATATAGTTCACCACCACTGTGAAGGGTGGGGATTTCATTATTTTCGGACCTTCATTGCTTTATGTAGTTCCAGAAGCATTTTGGATTTGATGACAGGCTTTCGCCAATTTCGTTACACAATTAATTTGTGTGAGCTGACCGTAACAGTGTCACAACTTTGTTCCTTTGCTTACGGTAGGCAGCTTTTTCACCTTCGGGTTTCCAGTTATAGGCCCACTACTAGCCATGACAGGCGATTTATGCGCCAAGCGGGGCGAGCGTGGTATTGTGCAGGCCATATGCCCACATCAACCGACCATGCTTTTCTAATAAGGACACAAAATATTTTCTCACATCCCACAAAAAAAATTTACCTCTTCTTCTTACCTCTCCTTTTCTTCCTTTAGGAATCTCAAACAAGGAAGTGATTTTTCTTACCTCATATTAATAACCAAAGACGTTTATTGTTGTTGTTGTTGTTGTTGTTGTTGTTGTAATTTGTTGATTGTTGTTGATTATTATGAATCGCCGAGGAACGTCACATGACCACGGAACGGTCATTTATCATCAATTGATAATTTATTTATAGTATTTATTTCTTTATTTCAATTATTTATAACTGCTTAACCAAAATAAGATTGACAAGAATAACCAGAAGTTGTTGGAATTAAGGAACAGGTCTGTCAAAGAAGAAAGGAAGCTGCAAGATACAGACATAGAAAAGGTCAGTTTATAATCTTACTTTCTCCAATTCATGGTGTCCCCAATTAGCACTTTCGTGCTAACTACATTGACACCTAGATAAAGTGATTTATTTATTTATTAGTAAGGTATGCAAGGCACTGCTTTCATTTTATTTTACAAAATTTTATTTTCCAAACGTCAAAAAATTACAGTATTACATTTATACAGCAGAACAATACATAAAAAAATACATAAAACAAGTGGCGAGGAAGCCTAAAGGAAGCATCCAGGCTTATTGCACTGGGCTTTCTCAAGTGGAGTGCAATTCAGGGAGTAATCGAGGTAGTACCTGGACGTTACACTTACCAATTCGGTGCCATAGCTATGGAGGGAAGATTGTTTTGTAAAATTTGGCGGTTTTTCGGCCAATTTGTATGTAAACTTTTACAATAAAATAAAACGCGCCGACGCGACGCCGGTAGTGTATAAAATAAAATATCACTTATTCAACTGCCTTTTCCAGATGCCCTCTAATAACTGACCTTAGCTGTTACGCTGGCGTTAAGTTTTATGCAACTGGTCCCTGGAGTGCAATTCAGGGAGTAATCGAGGTATTACCTGGACGTTACTTTTACTAATTCGGTGCCATAGCTATGGAGGGAAGATTGTTTTGTCAAATTTGGCGGTTTTTCGGCCAATTTGTATGTAAACGTTTACACTAAAATAAACCGCGCCGACGCGACGCCGGTACCCGGGGGGGTACTCCCTATAATGGACTATACGGGGATGCTCCGCCCGAAAGGGGTACCTTTTTTAGGCTGGCGGTATATGAAAGGGTAGGGATTTCACGAGTTTAAGTATATGAAAGGGTAGGGATTTCACGAAGTATAGGAAAGGGTAGGGAAAACACCGGTTGAAGTATAAAAAAGGGCAGGGAAAACTGCCATTTAAGTATTATAAAAAGCGCCTTGCAAAATATATTAAACAGACGCACGTAAAGGTTATATGAAAGAGGTGCCATTTTCAATGAAAGGTATATGAAAGGGGTACAATTTTCAATGAAAGGTATATGAAAGGGGTACCTTTTCTGTCAAAAATGGTATATGAAAGGGTAAGGGTTTGGACCTTGGGGCGGAGCATCCCCGTACAAAACTTTGCTGGGTACCCCCCCCCCCCCCCCCTTCCCGGGCGCCGGTAGTGTATAAAATATCACTTATTCAACTGCCTTTTCTAAATGCCCTCTAAAATTGTTCGGGTATACAGTTGATGTTTTAGTTCTGCGGCCCCCATTAAAATGAGCCTGAGTCGGGCCAAAAACATCATGATTTACGCCCCCTATTTTCCATTTCTTTGCACTATTAGACGCTTTGATTTACTCTATGCAGACGATTTACTTTTAATTTCCAATTCTCCAGAAGGACTACAACAAAGTCTTGACAGATTATCAAAGTATTGTCAAGATTGGCTCCTTAAGATAAATTCGTCTAAGACAAAAGTGATTATATTCCAAAAGAAAAGCAGGAAAACAATAGCAGACAAATATAAATTTATTGTTAATGATGAACATATTCAAATTGTTGATAATTACACTTATCTTGGTGTGAACTTTTCTACTAATGGAAGTTTCACTTGTCATAAAGAAAAACTGAAAGAAAAAACTAAAAGATCCTTTTTCGCAACACGGCGTTATCTTGATTTCCTACGTCCACCAATCAACGTCGACAACAAACTTTTTAACACATTATTTCTTCCAATTTTAACATATTGTTCCGAAGTGTGGGGCATCTATGACAAATGTGATAATAACAGCTGGGAAAAGGATCCTGTTGAGAAAACACATATTTATTTCTGTAAGATGTGTTTAGGGGTAAACAAACGTTCACCAAATGTAGCATCTAGAAATGAACTTGGAAGATTATCTTTAAAATTACAAATTTCAATGAATATTCTTAAATTTTGGATTCATCTTGAAAATCAACTTCCTGATAGTATCGCTAAACTTTGCTTAAACATGTCTGACAAAATGGCTCAAGAAAACAAAACTGGTTTGATCAACAGGATTAATCTGTTATGTACACAACTTAATATTGACAAGAAATCAATAGATTTGATCAACCCATCTACTTTCTTATTAAAGGCAAAAAGCAATTTGTTAGTACAACTCAAAAATCATAAACTCAATCAAATAAATTTAAATAAAAAACTTAAATTTTACCCCGCTTTCAAAAATGAAACAAAACACTCCGATTTCATCAATCATATTAAGAATCCTGAACATAGAAGAATAACGTCTAAATTCAGGATAGGAAATCACAACTTAAGAATTGAAAATGGAAGATTTACAATCCCTAAAACTCCTGAAGACCTCAGAATTTGTAATCACTGTGATCAAAATTCAGTTGAAGACGAAATGCATTTTTTATTTGATTGTAAATTATATAATGACCTTAGAAACACTCTTTTTATAAAGACTATTGAACGAAACAAATTATTTACAAATTTTAGTAAACACGAAAAACTGTTTTTTCTTTTCAACAACACTGACCAATTTATTAGCAGGATAACTGCTACTTTTATATTTCAAGCAACTGAAAGAAGAAACAATCATAACTAGAAATTATCATTATCATGTTATTATTTGCATTTCTTCCTCATTAATTATTAGCTTTATAATTGTTTATTACAATTATTTAACTTTAGGTAACACCATGTATAGAAATGGTAATACTAAATAAAGTTGTTGTTGTTGTTGTTGATTTAAATATCGCACTGATGACAACTTGAGCGGGAGTCATCTTCAGAGTCTTGTGAATTGTAAACCGCCAGTTGATGGTATTATAAATGTCTGTCTGGCTTTTGCTGTCATTTATTAGAGATTTAAGTCGGTGATTGGTCCGTTTCGATCCGTGTATTGTTAGTGTAATTTTCGTCGGGGCTATGTCTAAAATAGGGAACGGGAAATCGAAGAACGGGGAACGGGAGAATCTCTAAAATGGGGAATCTCAAAAGTAGCTGTTACAAGAAATGAGATCACGGGAGTTTTGTCAAGGCGGTCGAAAGTAAAGCTGTCAGCTTACGATAAAAAATCCGCTCAGAAAACTCTGACTGAAATTCAAGAAGGCTACAAACTAGAAGTCAGACGATGCGTTTTATAATACCGTGTTTTGTTTCATAGTTAATTGTGTGACAAATCATGCTGTGACACTAAGTGTCTGGTTCATAAGTTTGACAATGTATAAAGACAAAGACGCAGCTTTTTTTTCTTCAGGGTCTTACAGGATGCGCGAAAATAAAAAAATTGAAAACCGCGCGGAAATTTGGGTAATTTTTGACTTGTTTTTCATGTTAGGATATAAGCTTCCATTGAAGTAAAAAGAATTCAGTGTTAACCGACAAATAAACGCTCCTATGCTCTTCGAGTAGACGGCGTTACCTCAGTGAATCGGTAATGAAAATACAAAGCCCCACCATACAACACAGACCAAAACTGGCACCTATTTACAAGGGAACCCTTGAATTTCCCCCATGAAGACCTTAGGGAGGACGAATTTGTGTCCTTGCTCTCTGAGTGCCACCGTTCTCCTCAACCCTCGAATTAGTGAGTCCACTAGTGGAGCCACGAAGCTCTTTAGAACCTCTAATTTTATTGGCCCTGGAAATCACAAAGCTCTATTGTTTCAGGGCTAGGGTCTATTCTTCTGTTGTCTGTTCTATTGTTTTCTCAGCCAATCCTGTGAGGCGTTCCGAAAGCTACGTGCGCCCTGACTAGTTTGCCCACAAATTATCCAAAATAATCACTATTTCGAAGTTTATTACAAAGTGCGACAGATCATTTTATTACAAAGTTGACAACCTGTTATTACAAAGTGTGACAGCTATTTTTAATTTAAATTACTACAAAGTGCGACAAGTGTTATTACAAAGTGTGATGATTTTATTACAAAGTGCTATAGGTATTAAAGTGAGACGATTATAACAAAGTGCGACAGAACACGCGCTCGGCGATAATCTCCAAAATAAAGGACTATAAGCTTACACAATGTCAAAAATATACTTAGGCAAACTTTATAACGCTAACCTTTCTAAGTTTTTCAAATCTGAAATGTCTTCGAATAAATCGCTGAATATTTGCTCCAAGTTGTTGTCAGCTCAATTTGATTTCTTTCGCGGCGATAACTATGTTAACCGCCGTTCATACATTTCCCCGTGATACTACGACAAATTATTTGTCGTTTTTGGCTCGCAGTTAATTTCACGCTTGTTTAGCTGATTGTAAATTAAAAATAACCGGCGGAGAGCATTTTTTCATGGAATAATTCCAGTTTAAAGTGCATTTTTCACTGTTTGAGGAACCGGCAGCGCTAAACGTTTGACAAAATCCCTGCGTTGCGTTACCTATTACGTCATTTTCAGTGCGTGTACTCTTATTAACAATAGCTCTAAGCCAATCAGCGTCCGAGAATTCGCACAGTTATTGTAAAATTGTCAATTGCTTAAAAGACATTTGCTTGAATAGAGTCAGCAAACTGATATTATAAAGATATTAGTAAACAAGTCATGTTTTTGTTTGACAGAAAACAAGCGCAGATGTAAGAGACAGCGCTTCTGGTAACCTTGGCAACATCGACGGCCATATCCAACGGGAAATAAACTGCTCTGAACATCGTCTAATTGCTAAACAAACAGGAGACTGGTTTGCAGAGCTAAACGCGTATGATTTCAAAACAGCTATAGCTATTTTGAACATTATCTTAAATTAGCGAAACAAACTAGAGATGAAGCTGCAGTAGGAAACGCGTATAGCACTCTTGGTATCACCCATCAACTTCTCGGAGATTTTAAAACAGCCATAGACTACCAAGAACGTGCCCTGAAAATTGCGAAAGAATTGGGAGACAGGTCGACAGAAGGAAACGCATATAGCAATCTTGGCAACGCCCATGACAGTCTCGGAGATTTCAAAACAGCCATAGACTACCACAAACGTGCCCTGGAAATTGCGAAAGAATTGGAAGAAAGATCGGGAGAAGGAAACGCGTATGGCAATCTTGGCAACGCCCATCGAAGTCTCGGAGATTTTAAAACAGCCATAGACTACCACGAACGTGCCCTGAAAATTGCGAAAGAATTGGGAGACAGGTCGACAGAAGGAAAGACGTATAGCAATCTTGGCAACCCATCGAAATCTCGGAGATTTTAAAACAGCCATAAACTACCAAGAACGTGCCCTGAAAATTGCGAAAGAATTGGGAGACAGGTCGACAGAAGGAAACGCATATAGCAATCTTGGCAACGTCCATGACAGTCTCGGAGATTTCAAAACAGCCATAGACTACCACAAACGTGCCCTGAAAATTGCGAAAGAATTGGGAGAAAGATCGGGAGAAGGAAAACGCGTATGGCAATCTTGGCAACGCCCATCGAAGTCTCGGAGATTTTAAAACAGCCATAGACTACCACGAACGTGCCCTGAAAATTGCGAAAGAATTGGGAGACAAGTCGACAGAAGGAAAGACGTATAGCAATCTTGGCAACGCCCATCAAAATCTCGGAGATTTTAAAACAGCCATTAACTACCAAGAACGTGCCCTGAAAATTGCGAAAAATTGGGAGACAGGTCGACAGAAAGAAGCGCATTTTGCAATCTTGGTATCGCCCATCGAAGTCTCGGAGATATTAAAACAGCCATATACTACTATGAACGTTCCCTGAAAATTGCGAAAGAATTGGGAGACAGGTCGGGAGAAGGAAACGTGTATGGCAATCTTGGCGTCGCCCATCGACAGCTCGGAGATTTTAAAACAGCCATAGACTACCTGGAACGTGCCCTGAAAATTGCGAAAGAATTGGGAGACAGGTCCTTAGTAGAAAAGACGTATTGCAATCTTGGCAACACCCATCAAAGTCTCGGGGATTTCAAAACAGCCATAGACTACTATGAACGTTCCCTAAAAATTGCGAAAGAATTGGGAGACAGGTCGGGAGTAGGAAAGGCGGAGGGCAATCTTGGCAACGCCCATCAAAGTCTCGGAGATTATAAAACAGCCATAGACTACCACGAACGTGCCCTGAAAATTGCGAAAGATTTGGGAGACAGGTCGACAGAAGGAAACGCGTATGGCAATTTAGGCAACGGCCATCAAAGTCTCGGAGATTTTAAAACAGCCATACACTACTTTGAACGTCACCTGAAAATTGCGAAAGAATTGGGAGACAGGGCGGAAGAAGGAAACGCGTATGGCAATCTTGGCAACGCCCATCAAAGTCTCGGAGATATTAAAACAGCCATAAACTACCATGAACGTCACTTGAAAATTGCGAAAGAATTGGGAGACAGGTCGGGAGAAGGAAACGCGTATGGCAATCTTGGCTACGCCCATCGAAGTTTCGGAGATATTAAAACAGCCATAGACTACCATGAACGTCACTTGAAAATTGCGAAAGAATTGGGAGACAGGTCGGGAGAAGGAAACGCGTATGGCAATCTTGGCAACGCCCACCAAAGTCTCGGAGATGCTAAAACAGCCATAGACTATCATGAACGTCGCTTGAAAATTGCGAAAGAATTGGGAGACAGGTCGGGAGAGGGAAACGCGTTTGGCAATCTTGGCAGCGCCCATCAAAGTCTCGGAGATTTTAAAACAGCCATAGACTACCACGAACGTGCCCTGAAAATTGCGAAAGAATTGGGAGGCAGGTCGGGAGAAGGAAACGCGTTTGGTAATCTTGGAAACGCCCATCAAAGTCTTGGAGATTTTAAAACAGCCATAGACTACTACGAACGTGCCCTGAAAATTGCGAAAGAATTGGGAGAAGATCGGGAGAAGGTAGCGCGTATGGCAATCTTGGCACGGCCTATGACAGTCTCGGAGATATTAAAACAGCCATAATCCTGAACGTTCCCTGAAAATTGCGAAAGAATTGGGAGACAGATCGGGAGAAGGTAGCGCGTATGGCAATCTTGGCACGGCCTATGACAGTCTCGGAGATATTAAAACAGCCATAGACTCCCATGAACGTTCCCTGAAAATTGCGAAAGAATTGGGAGACAGGTCGGGAGAAGGAAACGCGTATGGCAATCTTGGCAACGCCCATAAACGTCTCGGAGATTTGAAAACAGCCATAGACTACTATGAACGTCATTTAAAATTGCGAAAGAATTGGTAGACATTATTGGAGTGGCCTCATCGTTTTATAACCTTGGTACTTGCTTTGAATCTCTAGGCTCCTATTGTGAGGCTCTTGAGAGTTACCAGCAGAGTGTTACAAAGTTCAATGATATTAGAGATCGTCTTCAGTTAAACGATATGTGGAAAATAAGCCTACGTAATACTTACGAGATGACATATGCTTGTTTATGGCGTTTGTTGTTAAAGCAAGGCAAGGTTATGGAGGCTCTGTTTACTGCCGAGCAAGGACGTGCACAGGCTCTTAAAGATCTTGTGAAACTAAATTATGCATTAGAAACAAGCGATACTGCGTCAGGAACAGGAAACAGAACTAATCATGAGTTGTTAAATGCCTTCCTCCCAATACAATATTTATAGCGATTGGCAAGAAAGAAATAATTTTTTGGGTTTGTCAGAAAGGAAACAACATTGAATTAAGAAAAAACAAATCACTTCGCGGGAAGACATCATCACTTTCCTTCGGTGTGTTATGCAAATTGCGGGTCAGGAAATTGGTGCAAGGATGATGTGAAATGCGAGGATCGCTCTTTTAATATGGCTCGCGATAAAAAGCCGGCAGATGAAAGATCCCCTCCCGAAAGCAGACAAACGCAATCCTTAAACCTTCCAAAAAGTGCCTTAAGTACATTGTACGACACAATCATTGATCCTATCAAGACCTGCTTCTTGGCAGTGAACTCATATTCGTCCCCGAGGGTCCATTGTGCTTGGCGCCTTTTCCTGCATTGAAGGACCCAAATTCGAAGTACCTTTGTGAATCATTCAAATTCGCGTGTTTCCATCCCTGACCAGTTTAAAACTGATCGCGGACTGTCCCGCAGATTACCACAGTAAGTCTGGTGCGCTTCTCGTGGGTGATCCGTGGGTGCAAGAAGTAACGAAGCTACAGCAGCTGCCATGCGCCAGAGAGGAAGTAGAGATGATTGGAAGAATGCTTGGCAATACGCCTCTCATTGGAAGACAGGCAACAAAGGATGAAGTGTTAAGACGCCTCTGTTCGGTTGCTTTGGTGCACATCGCCGCACATGGTAGTATGGAAACAGGCGAAATTGCCTTGGCTCCAAAGAGCGGTGAGGTGGATTATATTTTAACAATGGGAGATGTGCTGCGTGTTAAGATGCGAGCAAGGCTGGTTGTGCTGAGTTGCTGTCACAGTGCTCGTGGGGAGATAAACCCTGAGGGCGTGGTTGGCATAGCACGGGCATTTTTGGGTGCCGGTGCTCGTTCTGTCCTGGTGTCATTGTGGGCGATTGATGACAAGGCCACTCTTGAGTTCATGAAAAGCTTCTATCAGCACCTAGTGAAAGGAAAAAGCGCCAGTGAAGCTCTGAACCAAGCCATGAACTACATGAGAGAATCTGACGAGTTCTGTGCAGTGAAGCACTGGGCACCATTCGTACTCATTGGTGATGACGTCACACTGGAATTTGGTGGAAGCGAATAAATGACTGACTCGCAATGTAAGTACGCTGTCCCCGTTTTGAGAAAATGTGCCCTCTACTTAACGAACATAATTTTATAAAAGCTATCATTAAACCGAATTGAATGTTCCTATAAAGCTGTCATTTTCCTTGTTCTAGACATAAGAGCTATCAATCATTTAGTCGGTGTTTCACTGTCGCAGTTGTTGATTTGGTTATCATGGTGTTATATTGCGTAACCCTTTTCAGTGAATGCAACGTTCCGCAAACGCAGCAAAACTTAGTACCGAGTCCAGTCCCTTGCAATAACTATTGCCCAGTAACGACCTTTCTATGTCACTGTACATCGCCTCTTTTAAATTTTAAATGTCAATCAGAGACAGTCAAATCAATTAATTTGTGAAGACATGCTCTGTTAAGCTAGCGTATTTATTTTCCAGTTAATTTTCAAAGTCTAATCATGTTGCGGTGTGCTAACATTGTGAAATATAAAAAATAAAATAAAAAATGAACTGATGGGTTTAGAAATTTCAAGAACAGACTATAGTTTTCTAGTTGTCCTGAAAATTAAATAGAATAAATCTCTATTACATGATGTTTCCTTAAAACACAGTGCTATAGAATAGAAATGAAAATAAAAATAAAAACAAAAATACTAATATATATTGAACCTTTATATGAAATAATGTACTAATTATACTTGATCGACTCTGTAAGATTCCCTGCATGTTACAACTACAGTTACAAAGACTTGAATAAAACCCATATACCATACGTCATATCAACATGAGCTGCCATCTGTGAAATTGCCTTGACAATTTTTGTACTTGTATGTAGGTACATTCATTTTAGAGCGGTTTTCAATTGAGTGTCGTAAAACCAAAACCAAAGTAATTACTCTGATCAATCACAGCAGTCGTAAACAATCCAATGAACCAATCAGAGCTCGAAGCAATTTCATGTCGGCGGCGCCAAGCGCGGGAAAACGCGTGCGAGCAAGTCACGATTGGTTTTGGTTTTACTTCTGATTGGTCGAGAAAAGTGGCGTGAGATTTTTTAGCCAATCACAAAGCGTAGCAATGCAAAACCAAAGCAATTGTGTAATTACTTTCGATACTCAATTGAAAACTGCTCTATAGCGTACCTGTACAGACTCTGCTAATCTGATCTGTAGGGCGCACTGTTATCGCAGCTAAGTGCATGACCACGGGAAATAAAAAAAAAATGTTTTCATGGAATTCCCAGTAATTAGTTTCTCTTTATTGTTATTGTCTTGTAGGTGCTGAACAATGGAGCTGTATCTAGTGATGAAAAAAGGTTCCAAGCATTACTTTTATCTGCTTACTTGATTTGGGATCCTCATAACAACACAAGGATCTCTGTTGCACTCTGTTAAAAGACTGTAAATATCATAATAATTTGAAGATGATTTTAGATGTTGAACAGGACTTTAATAAGAACATACATGTAGTTAAATGTCAATGAAACGGGGTTTACACAATTATTTGTTTATTTTAGCATAGTTTAGGCTTGTTGAATATGTTTTTGCTACTCACTTAATGGCAAGACAAGAACCTCTTCTGCATTTTTAAAAGATTGATCATGATCGCTTGAAGTTGTGTTAGTTACCCAAGAGGCGGTTGAACGGCTTGAGTATGGATAACATGAAGCATACCTTTTCAGGTTTTTGTCAATTTCGGATACGTTTTCGATTTATTACATAACCAATTTTCATTATTTCAACGATTTTGGTAAAAACGTTTTTTAGACGGTAAAATTAAAATAATAACCAACAGTATTTACCAAGACACCGCATATATATATTTTATATTGATTTGATTTATAAATGATTTAAATTTCAAACTGTTTGTTGATAAAATAAACACCGTACAAAGCATTAAATTAAATTACTTAAGTAGCTCTAAGTTGAAAGGATTTTAGCAAAGAAGCCATCTCTTTAACTCATAACGGATTTTGAAATCAAAGGGTCTCTTATTTAAATATTGTGCATGATACAATTGATTCATTGATTTTTACTACTTTCATATATCTTTGCTTCTTTAGTGAAACAAAAAGAAACAAATACAGTATAAGTTGTAACCATGTGGTCGTTTCATAAGAAGCAGATAGCTCAATATAGCTTAATGCACGGGATGATTCAGTAATGTGACATGGTCAGAACGATTACACAATATCTGGCAATACTTACTAGTGTTGTTTTAGGTATATGAGTACAGCTAACTGCTCGAGATATATGCATAATATGTGATGGTCAGAACGATGACACAATATCTGGCAATACTCACTGGTGTTGTTTTAAGGTGAATGAGTATAGCTCACTGCACGCGATGCATAAATATGTCATGGTAAGAACGATTACACAATATCTGGCAATACTTACTATTGTTGTTTTAGGTATATGAGTACAGCTAACTGCTCGAGATATATGCATAATATGTCATGATCAGAACGATGACACTATCTGGCAATACTCATGCACTAGTGTCGTTTGAGGTGAATGAGTATAGCTAACTGCTCGAGATGCATAATATGTCATGGTCAGAATGATGACACAATATCTGGCAATACTCACTGGTGTTGTTCAAGGTAAATGAGTACAGCTAACTGTTCGAGATATATGCATAATATGTCATGGTCAGAACGATGACACAATGTCTGGCAATACTCACTGGTGTTGTTCAAGGTAAATGAGTACAGCTAACTGCTCGAGATATATGCATAATATGTCATGGTCAGAACGATGACACAATGTCTGGCAATACTCACTAGTGTTGTTCAAGGTAAATGAGTACAGCTAACTGCTCGAGATGCATAATATGTCATGATCAGAACGATGACACAATATCTGGCAATACTCATGCACTAGCGTCGTTTGAGGTGAATGAGTATAGCTAACTGCTCGAGATGCATAATACGTCATGGTCAGAACGATGACACAATATCTGGCAATACTCACCAGTGTTGTTCAAGGTAAATGAGTATATCTTACTGCTCAAGATGCATAATATGTCATGGTCAGAACGATGACACAATATCTGGCAATACTCACTAGTGTTGTTCAAGGTAAATGAGTATAGCTTACTGCTCAAGATGCATAATATGTCATGGTCAGAACGATGACACAATATCTGGCAATACTCACTAGTGTTGTTCAAGGTAAATGAGTATAGCTTACTGCTCATGATGCATAATATGTCATGGTCAGAACGATGACACAATATCTGGCAATACTCAATAGTGTTGTTTTAGGTAAATGAGTATAGTTTACTGCTCAAGATGCATAATATGTCATGATCAGAACGATGACACAATATCTGGCAATACTCATGCGCTAGTGTCGTTTGAGGTGAATGAGTATAGCTAACTGCTCGAGATGCATAATATGTCATGGTCAGAATGCTTGCAAAAATCTTAACTTGCATTCCAATCTAAACGGATGATAACATTGCATATATAAGGTACAATCGGTCCATTCAAACAACAGAGCACCGGTTGCTTTATCCTAAAGTAGATTAGGTACCGTAGAATTTCGAACGTAACGGTTTCTGTTCTTTTGGAATTTGCCGCCCTAAAATCGAGACACGACAAACTAAAGATGGCAAACTCATGTTGAAAACACAAACTTCCACACACCCCAACCTTGTTCTCATCGTTGTTCTCGAGGGAGGAAGAGTGGGTACCCTGTGAAACGAAGTTGCAGCAATCGTTCACGTGTCAAACGCGAGTTTCCAACCAAGTTGGCAAGAATAGAAAGAAGTTCTATTTGTCTATACATGCCAACTTGAGTTTACCAACGCAAGTTTGTCGCAACTGTTGGGTGGCGTTACTTTCGGACTGATTAAATTCACGAACAATTGGATGTTCTAACTCAAAATTTATTAGTTTTCGTTATTTCTATCTATAGTAAGTTAGTTGCAGTTTTAAACGATCATTTTCATTCATTGGTATTTTAGCCGTATGTTAGAAACGTAGCTGTAAATTATCTTTATTTCTTAGAAATGATAAATAAAACTAAAGTTTTATTTTAGTAAAACCCAGTTTTCATTTCGAGACAGTAATGCAGATCCAAATACAACACAAAAATGTACCAAAGCTTATGGCCAGTTGGAAAATATGGGCTAGACCCTGGACTGGATTATGAAAAATATTAACCCCATTTAATATTTATTCAATGTAATAAAAGTTAGTCCAGTCCATCTTTTCCATAGTCCAGTCCAGGGTCCAGTCCTTGTTTTCCAACTGGCCAAAGCTTATCACGTGACGGTGACTTCGTACCTTGTTGGGGCTAAGAGTGTTTGAATCGAAAATGACCACTGTCGGAGTTCTTCTGATACATTTTAGGGTATAAATTAACCAGAAAAAATATGCTGACAGCATTTTACAAACAGAATTGGTATCTCTAGGAGCCACACCCACTAAACGGGTTACCTTTATAAATTGCCGACGATCAATCGACAGTCAATAGCAAAGCGCACAAATGACGTCAGTACTCATGTTTGTCTGAGTTTATAATTTATTCTTGTTTATTCTTGCATTTCTGACAATAGAAATTCGTTATTAGGAATCCCCTGAGAGTCACTTTTGGTTTGTTTGTCTGAGTTTTAGTTCTATAAATAGTAATTGTGCGCTACGCTATTTATATGGCCTCCGGACACTACTTTCTCGACAACCAAATAACGACATGCATGCATTAGAATGACAGTATATTTCTTGTTAATTTTAAAAATGTCAGTTATTTCACTGAATGTAAGAAATGCACTTGTCGGTACACTGGGAAAACCAAACGCCAATCGAACATAGGCTTTGGCGAACACCGCTGATCTGTTGTTAATCATCCCAGCTCACTGATCATAGGTCAAGCCCAAAGATAAGCCCAAAGAAAAGCCCAAAGAAAAGCTTGACCAGAAAAAAAAGAAACCTGCTGACACAAGAAAGCTTTGTTGTATGTCACAAAGCAAATCAGTTCTTTAGAAAAAATGGGATTAAACGCTAATTAAAGGAAACATCCATTGTCAGAACAAATGGACGTTAAATTGTTGGAAATGAAGTCGAAATTTAAAATTTTTGAAAGAACAGGTGCTAATATAATTGAAAGTACAAATAAAATGGATATAAATATCGCCTATTTTCGCTTTTAAATTTCCCGCGCGCAGCCATTTTGAATATTTATGACGTGTTACGGTTGCCGCCATTGTTAAGAATCAAAGTTCTATGCAACAATAAGACAACTGTGACACGTCATAAATATTCAAAATGGCGGCGCGCGGGTAATTTAAAAGCGAAAATAGGCGATATTCATATCCATTTTTTTGTACACTAAAATTATATTTGCACCTGTTTTTTAAAAATTTTTAATTTAGACTTTATTTCCAACAATTTAACGGCAATTTGTTATAACAATGGAGGTTCCCTTTAAAGCGGAAGTGTCATGGGGATTTGGTGTTATTTCAAAAAACAAAAACATGCATTCGTATTAACAGAAACCGAAACAAAAAGGTCCAGTGGTGTGATAAATTGCCACAAAATGTACCGGAACTGTCAATAAGTATTTCTTGTTGTAGAAAGACTTGGTCTAAATGAATTGCAACTTGAAAAAATAAGCCTAATTTTTTTTTTCAAATTCCCATGTTTTCGTCTCCAAAATGGGTTAAAACAGAGCATGATTTGTAAATAATTTTAATATTTTTATTATTTAAAAAGGTATTGTAGTATGATTTTGAGCAAAAAAAGGTCAAAATCACCATGCTACTTCCCTTTTGAATAAGATTGAAATATATGGGGTCTTTGTTTTCGAGTGGGTCTTCATTTTCGAGTGAGTCTTCGTTTTCGAATGGGTCTTCATCTCGATTGAGTCTTCGTTTTCGAATGGCGGTCTTTATTTTCGAGTGAGTCTTCGATTTCCAGTAGGTCTTCGTTTTCAAGTAAGTCTTTTTGTCGTTTTCCAGTGGGTGTTTTTCGGGCCTTCGGTCTTCGTTTTAGGAGTCTTCGTTGTCAAGACTACCGATACGTTGGTCGCAAAAGTAGCGGTGCGTAAAAGTGGCAGTGTTCTTAGAAAAAAGGAAAAGCTTCTAAATGTTTATGTACTTCATTTTCGAGTGATTCTTCGCTTTCCAGTAGGTCTTCGTTTTCGAGTGAGTCTTTTTATATGGGGTCTTTGTTTTCGAGTGGGTCTTTATTTTCGAGTGAGTCTTCGTTTTCGAATGGCGGTCTTCATTTTCGAGTGAGTCTTCGCTTTCCAGTAGGTCTTCGTTTTCGAGTGAGTCTTTTTATATGGGGTCTTCATTTTCGAGTGAGTCTTCGATTTCCAGTAGGTCTTCGTTTTCAAGTGAGTCTTTTTGTCGTTTTCTAGTGGGTGTTTTTCGGGCCTTCGGTCTTCGTTTTAGGAGTCTTCGTTGTCAATACTACCGATACGTTGGTCGCAAAAGTAGCGGTGCGTAAAAGTGGCAGTGTTCTCAGAAAAAAGGAAAAGCCCCTAAATGTTTATGTACTTACATGTAAACGTCCTGTCTCCAGCATATCATTAAGTGTCTACGTTGTTCAGATCAGGTGAATGAGAGCTCTGTCATTTCGTAAATAAAAAGGTTAGCCACCGTTTAATAGCTAAACCAAAACGATAAGTGCCATAACTTCTGTATATCATTTTTTCCGTATGTAGACTGCAGGAAAATCAACCGAAGATCTAGCTGCGTGCTGAGGTAAGATCTGTTTGACCTCGTTTGTTTATTGTGTTCTGTATTGGAAAAATAACGGAAAACGTTTAGATGTCGTGGAGTAATGAAATCAATCTCGATGAGATAAATATGACAACTCGTCAGCTATCAACTTGTATCACTCTATACGCAGTCGAAGTGACACAATCTGACTCAATTGAAAGACATTGAATATCTCTCCCTTGAAAATTAGCTAATAATAATTTATTCAGGAGCAGAATGTCATGCAACGTCGTTAATAAATCCTTGGCTGTCGTTGATATGTATTGTACTCTGATTATGAAGAAAGAAATGCACCTAATAAGTAGGTAGGTAGGTAGGTAAACTTTATTTAGACACGGTATCAATTCACATACATGCTCTTCCATCGAGCCGTGTTTAAGTCTAATCCTCCCTTTCATTTTTTTGAATAAACAGCAACAAAAGTTTGAGATCAGGCATTTACAATTTTTTTCCCAACGTTGTTCATGTTTTTGAGTGGCGGCTATTTTGAATAATTTAGACGCATTTATTTAGTTCGGCGATTCATCGGAGTTTGCCGATCCCACCCCGAGAATTCCGAACAGCTAGCGAAAATCAATCGGTAAAATAACAGATTATTTTGAAAATCATTGTGAGATTGGGGAGCTCTGTATGGAATTAATTCCCCCAAAAAATCTAAATAACTCTTGCACTACTTATGCGTCGGACTTGATCGGTCCAGTAATGGGAAAAATTCCTCGGCTCTTTCACGATGAAACAACTTTCTGTATATTTCTGTAATCTCCATCAAAATCTTCTGATGGGGTACATAGACCTGTTGAATTCTGTCTTAAACAGGGTAGGAAAATCAGCGATTTTTGTCTTAAACAGGGTCAGGGTATGAGGGGCCGGGCCGCACCTCCCCACCCAAGGATATATCGAGTACCCTCCCCCCCTCCCGGGCTTGTCACTCTGGTTTTGCTTACCTTCGAGTTTTGTTATTGTCAACTCGTCTTGTCTAAAGAAAACTCAGCCCAGTACTTAAGTAGTTGTTTTTCAAGGCACGGCTTTGAATTGCAATCCATCTAGACTAAACTTTATCGCTACATTGATTAATTTTAGTGTTTTAGCTTCTCCAGCTTGCTTTCCAAAAGAAACTAATCTTAGAAGACATATCACTGTTCATAGGAATAAAACTCTAATTATAAAATTCTCAACGTCCAGAGAAAGAAATGAAATGAATACAGAATATGATTAAAAAGAACAGTTTTGTTTCAAGTCACAAGATAAATCTGTGTTTTCAGAAAAGCGATAAATCCTAATTTGTTATGGAATTCAAACTGCCTTAAAGAAAAGCTTGACCAGAAAAAAAAAAGAAACATGCTGACACAAGAAAGCTTTGTTGTATGTCACAAAGCAAATCAGTTCTTTAGAAAAATGGGATTAAACGCTAATTAAAGGAAACCTCCATTGTCAGAACAAATTGACGTTAAATTGTTGGAAATGAATTCGAAATTTAAAATTTTTGAAAGAACAGGTGCAAATATAATTGAAAGTACAAATAAAATGGATATAAATATCGCCTATTTTCGCTTTTAAATTTCCCGCGCGCCGCCATTTTGAATATTTATGACGTGTTACGGTTGCCGCCATTGTTAAGAATCAAAGTTCTATGCAACAATTCTTGGCTTTCACTTACGTCATATCAAAATTCAGAAGCATTAAAAAATAGATTTCGAATCCAAAATGTTTATGGAATTGTAAAGAGTTTAAAACTACACATCTTGGCCAAATTTTGAATTGCAAAAGCATTTCGTTCAAGAGTTATAGGCGAACGAGTATTAGATATTTTTAGTAAGAAATGTATGGAGCGGCCATCTTTGTGCCCCTGAGAGGGGCACAAAGATGGCGGCCAAAAATTCAAAGTCTTAATTACACCAAAAATCACATCCAAAAATATTGCATTTGCTATAAGCTCAATTACTCGGCTTATAAGCACTTATAATGCAAATAATAACTTTCAGCTGATTCAATTTTGTTTATTTTCGCGGCTTATCTGAAATAGCGTGACGCATTGCGTGACACATTTAAAACCTTTGTAAATCGGAAGCAAAACATCATTAAAACCTGAAACTTTTTGTGAAAGATTATAACACTTGTATCCACATACCATGTTAGAAACAGCTTTGTAGGACGTTTTCTTTAGATTTTTTTAATTTTTATGACGTCATGTGAAAGCCAAGAATAAGACAACTGTGACACGTCATAAATATTCAAAATGGCGGCGCGCGGGTAATTTAAAAGCGAAAATAGGCGATATTCATATCCATTTTTTTGTACACTAATATTATATTTGCACCTGTTTTTTAAAAATTTTTAATTTAGACTATATTTCCAACAATTTAATGTCAATTTGTTATAACAATGGAGGTTCACTTTAAAGCCGAAGTGTCACGGGGGTTTGGTGTTATTTCAAAAAACAAAAACATGCATTCGTATTAACAGAAACCGAAACAAAAAGGTCCAGTGGTGTGATAAATTGTCACAAAATGTACCGGAACTGTCAATAAGTATTTTTTGTCGTAGAAAGACTTGGTCTAAATGAATTGCAACTTGAAAAAATAAGCCTAATTTTTTTTCAAATTCCCATGTTTTCGTCTCCAAAATGGATTAAAACAGACCATGATTTGTTCCTCTTTCAAGAATAGGTTGGTTTCTTTCTCCTGGCGTTTTAGTATTACTTTGTAAATAATTTTAATTTTAATATTTTTATTATTTAAAAAGGTATTGTAGTATGATTTTGACCAAAAAAAGGTCAAAATCACCATGATACTTCCCTTTTTAATAAGATTGAAATATATGGGGTCTTTGTTTTCGAGTGGGTCTTCATTTTCGAATGAGTCTTCGTTTTCGAATGGGTCTTCATTTTCGAGTGAGTCTTCGTTTTCGAATGGCGGTCTTCATTTTCGAGTGAGTCTTCGCTTTCCAGTAGGTCTTCGTTTTCGAGTGGGTCTTTTTATATGGGGTCTTTGTTTTCGAGTGGGTCTTTATTTTCGAGTGAGTCTTCGCTTTCCAGTAGGTCTTTATTTTCGAGTGAGTCTTCGCTCTCCAGTAGGTCTTCGTTTTCAAGTAAGTCTTTTTGTCGTTTTCTAGTGGGTGTTTTTCGGGCCTTCGGTCTTCGTTTTAGGAGTCTTCGTTGTCAATACTACCGATACGTTGGTCGCAAAAGTAGCGGTGCGTAAAAGTGGCAGTGTTCTCAGAAAAAAAGGAAAATCCCCTAAATGTTTATGTACTTACATGTAAACGTCCTGTCTCCAGCATATCATTAAGTTTCTACGTTGTTCAGATCAGGTGAATGAGAGCTCTGTCATTTCGTAAATAAAAAGGTTACCCACCGTTTAATAGCTAAACCAAAACGATAAGTGCCATAACTTTTGTATATCATTTTTTCCGCATGTAGACTACATGGAAAATCAACCGAAGATCTAGCTGCGTGCTGAGGTAAGATCTGTTTGACCTCGTTTGTTTATTGTGTTCTGTATTGGAATAATAACGGAAAACGTTTAGATGTCGTGGAGTAATGGATCAATCTCGATGAGATACATATGATTAAAATAATTCGTCAGTTAGCTATCAGCTCGTATCACTCTATACGCAATCGAAGTGACACAATCTGACTCAATTGAAATGGATTGAATATTAGCTAATATTAATTTATTCAGGAGCAGAACGTCGTTAATAAATCCTTGGTTGTCGTTGATGTGTAATGTTCTCTGAATATGAAGAAAGAAATGTACCTAATTAGTCTAATCCTCCCTTTCTCTTATCAGACCGTCAAACAAAAAATAGGTCTTAGTGAGAAAAGACGCTGCACATTCTAGTTCTGTTTCATTTCAGCGAAAATGCAATAGGTGTATGCAAATTAAATTATTTTAAAATAAAGAAGTGTTAAGGTCGCGGGGGATACCTGTCCATGAATAAATTCATAAGGCAAAATTTTGGCAGGGGTGCCACTTTGAAAAACGTTATATCGTGAAGGTTTGAAAGCCGATTTTGCTAAAATTTAACAGAGATATTGGCGAATAATCGAAGTGCGTAAGGATTGTTTTTTATTGAAGGGATCGCGATTTGCGGAAATGCTGTAAGCCACTAAAGTTATCTTTTCTTAAAACGTGGTTTTGTGTCCAAGTTTGCTCCTCGAGAAGAACACAAAGCAAGTTGATTTCCCCACTCACTGATCCGTCAAAACGACTATTGTGTCATATCTGACTCCGATTTTTTGATTTCAACTTTAATTAAAAGTTATTAGCCTTTAAAGGAGTAAAATTGTCCATGTTAGAATTTGAAGCCTCGTATCTTCCCTTTGAAAGCCTATTTAAAAATTTTGAGTCAGATATGACAATCTACAATACACCTAGTTTACCTCCTTGCAGTGTCAACTCATGAAATTCTCTATCCGCGCTGAATTCTTGGACACAAAATTCCCTGTTTTTACGCTTCCGAAGGCTTCCCGAGCAAACACGAATAGAATGCAAAAATGTATAATTTATGGTAATTTTGCTAATTTTAATCCACGGGCTATTGTGTCAACACTTCATGCGGAAAGAACAATGCTTTAAAAAATAGTGTAATTTACCAGACAGCGCTTTGCACGTGCAATTATTGATGCAGAAACATCACAGAGCCTGTTCGTGAATATTTCGCGCAATTTCGGTATCAGCTGTCGCACTTCGTGCATACTCTTTTCATAAATGCATACTGATGAGCGGAACCTGTCCCCCGCGACCTTAACCCTTGGACATACAGGGGGTGGATGCCACTCCCCCTTAAGGTTTTCTCCGATATTTATTAAGACCATTTATTTACTGAATTGTCAGCACATGCCGCCTTCAGCAGCTGTTCATTCATCCCTGAGACACATTTTGGCAAAGCTTGAGGAGAATCGGTTGCTACGGTAATGTATATGACGAATTCTTCGAGTAGTAAAATCGGGCTTTAAACGTACATAACAAAGGCATGAAAAAGTTCGTTTGATTCAAGTCAGGTAATGACCTAATGCGTTAAATTTGATCTTTACAGCACTGTCTCACGCATTGCATGCATGAGAAGAATATTTTTTTTCAAACTCGTATTTTACAAACACGCATGGTTCACCATTCAAATCCTTTTAATAAGAAAAATTTCTTGCCATCATACAATTTAAAACAAGCACTGAACGAAGTGCTATTAATAAAACAGGTATTCAGAATAATCGGTGATGAAATCAGTTAAGATAAATAAGTAAGATAAGAAATTGACCCGTGATCATAAATGCAATTTTCGGAGTACAATATTTAATTGTATTACAGAGGTTGATTAGTCGAATTAGTCTGCAAAATCTTATAGATGGCAAATGTTAGGGTTTCTTTGGCTCACTTGTGTTGCAAGACAAATAGAAATCGGCTAAAGTTTTTTTATTGCTATGAAAATGCTAGGATCAGTAATTTTCTAATAGCCCGTGAATTAGTGTCCAAGTCTACGGTGTGCAAGACTTGTGAGAAAGTGAGTCTTCTACGTCACGCCTCGCCCCAGAGCCCCAGAGCCGTATCATAACAATAATAGAAGTGCGCAATGCAAACTGGGTGGGTCAGACTCTTTAAATTACTTTTGAACAACACTGACTGATTAGGAGGGTGACAAGGCACTAGTCTTTACATCTAGATTTCAAGATGGCGGAAGACACGATCGAAGTGTGCTTTTAAATCTTCGTATGAGGCATTTTACATCGCAGGCATAGCCATCACATCAATTTGAATCAAGTAAATTGTTTCTATTGTGAATTGTTCCAATGATATTTGCCACTTGCAATGTTCAGGGGGGGAATTTGAATGTTTATTTAATAAATACGCTTGATTAATATTTGCAGAAGCTTATCTTGTAGTCTCTGTTTTGAGCTTGTGTAATTTGTAAATGAGCCCTACTTCAGTGTTTCATATGAATTTTATGTCAAAGTTTTAATTTCCAAATTTTCATAAGTTTTGGCTTCAGTTCAGTATCCATGCAGTTGTCATAATCGGTATTGTTATATACATGCAAATTTTTATGATTGCGCAAACAAGTCTGAAGTTGAAAAGCATTGTAACCTGTAAAGACACTCAAGGCTACACAATCATTGAAAAGGAGCATTAAGGTTTTTTTCCCCATTTATTGTGGTTCAGCTTAATTCCACGAGCAGTAGGAGTGTTTGATCTGAGTTCCATCCCCAGGGGATAGTGACATTGATGGCTTTTAACCAGGGTCTGTGCTAAATCCCCTACCCTTCCCCAGGACTGGAGGGTGGGGGGTTCAATTGACTAGTGCATTATGAAGAAAGAAATGTAACTAATTAGTATCCTCCTTTTCTCTTATCAGACTCAAACAATAGATCTTTTAGAAAAAAGACGTTGTACATTCTAGTTTCTGAAGTCAATAGGTGTCTGTAAATTAATTTATAATTAGTATTGCATTTGACAATAGGAGTATGCTTCCTAATATCGTGAAGGCAGGCTTTTTTGAGGTGTCAGTCAACGACAAATTAGCCGCCCCACATTTATTTTTCAGGGGAACACTGGACTGGAAACTTGTACCCACTCTGGGCCTCACTCAGACTCCTTTTAGTGCATGCTCAGACTGACCCCCAGGGCATCGAATGCACTCTTATTAATCTGTGATTACTTAATTAGTTTTAGAGGAAAGGTGTTAACCCTTCCCTTAAGGGTTTTCTCTGATTTTATCAAGAGCACATGCCGACTTCAGTAGTTGTTCATTGATCCCTGAGACTGGGAGAATTGGTTGTTATGGTAATGAGATATGACGTCATAAGGAACATAAGGTGTTTTTCACCTTTTATGTTGACATTACAAAATATAAAATAGCACCAAAAGTAGCAAAGCCATAATATTTACCTTATCTTTTAGAGCACATCACAAGCTATCTATTAGAGGTAAAATAATTGGGGTGCATTTAATATCACTTGCTTAAACTTATTCCGTTGTTCAATTTTCTTCCATCCATGCAAATGACAGGACATGTTGAATGTAGCGTGAGCTATTTTAGACAATTCAAAATGCAAAGCTTGTATAACAGAAATTGAAGGCAAATTTAATGGTCAATATTTTAACTCTGAGTAGAACTAGTCTTCTACAGGCAGTGCAATTGCAAGAGTGAATGATATGACTTAAATACTTTTCATAGTGCTATGGTCAACCATTAAATCTACAGTAGACTGAAAGCGGTTGTCACTGGTATACCTGCCAAATTTTCCGAGTGATTATCGGCGTGAGAATTTTTTCCTGGCAATGCTAAGATTTCCAAAGGCGACCCGACCAAATCCGAAGGCAACCCGATCTATTCCGAAGATGTTCCGAAAATTCGGAAGTTTCCATGGACCTCAGACCTCCATTTAATAACACCCAGCTGTGATCGAAATGTTCAGAACGATAAAAGCCTACAAAAAAGTGCCAAATTTTCATGAACGTAACTATATTTTTAATTGGATCGTAGGATCAGTTAAGGCTGATAGCTCAAATCTGTAAGTCAGGCGTGAGAAACTGCTCCATGCATAGGCGTGAGTTGGCGTGAGATCGGAGTTTTGGACTCGCTTAAGGCACGAGACTTGCAAGTATACACTGGCGCCTTAAATTTCTTCTTTCATTTGAAATGTTAAGTGCATAACAGGGAGCCCTCACATCTTATATGAATAAACAACAATAAAAGTTTGAGTTCAGGCATTTTCCTTTTTGTCTAACTTTGTGCATTTTTTTAGTGGCGGCCATTTTGAATAATTTAGACACAGTTATTTAGCTCGGAGACTAATCGGAGTTTTCCGACCTCGCTGCGAGAATTACAGATTACATTGATCATCATTATGAGATTGGGGAGTGGCTTTGTACGGGATTCACCTTAAATAAATTTAAATAAATCATGCACCACTTTTGCGTCGAACTTAATCGGTCCTGAGTAATGACAAAAATTCCTTGGCTTCTTCCTGATCAATCAACTTTTATAAAGCTGTACAAGACTGTATTCGAATCTCCAGCAAAATCTTCTGATGGGGTGTATAGATTGATGTGTTTGTTTGCTAAAGGATTAAAGCTGTATTCGAGGGATCAAATTTCCGAATTCTCAAAGAGTACATTTTTGCGACTGACAGTTGGCTTATCTTCACCGTTCCTAACTAAAAATTCAAATAATTAAACAACAAACGCATGTTGACTACCGTATTTACTCGAAAGAGCGCCGCCCTCGAACGAATGTCGCATCTGAAATAGTAAACGTTTAATGAGTACTGCGGCGCTCTTTCGACCAAATACGGTATGTTTGTATGTTTTCGATGTCCGCCCTCCCTCGCTGAACAATTCCGAGTTTACGGAATATTCTTCATAGACCCCTAAGTGATACGTGGCAAAAAAGATTGCTCGATCCCTCCATATCCACATAGCCCTCCAGCCCAAGAGGTTAATTATAGCCTGCAGAACAGGCGTTTTTTTTGTGCGTTTCATGCGAGCGCCACTCCCGTTGCGCGACTCGCGCTCCTGTTCTGCAAGCTAGGTTCTGCAAGCTAGGTAAATTATGAAACAGTGGAACTTTAAGACCTTTAAATCGATCTCCCAGCATTCATGGAGAGAAGTCCTATCAAAGCTGCAAGTGAAAGTGACGTCACACCAGCTGCTGAGGAAACACTGGATTTTGATGACGACACTTTAAAAGGTGAGGAAAGACATGTTACTAAGGCTCGGTTCAGACTTCGTACTTCACATGAGCCGAACGGCTAATTCAATAAATTAAGTTCATGTGAAGTATGGCGTCTGAATCTATTCGGAATAGGTGATCTAATTCGGATCGGTTCAGCTCGATTTCTTTCTTTTATCACCAAGTTTAATTTGTGACATTATGGCCAAACTTTTATTTTTAACCGGTTTCTAAGCAATGGTGGTTACCATAGCAACAATAGCGTATAGGTATTTTGCTCCAAACAGTGTCATTTATCTCAGTCTAGTCCGACGCTTAACGTTGACATTTATAAGTTTTTACGTTAACTCAAGCATCACTAAAAGTTTGAAAAGAAGGCGAAGTTTGAAAAACATTTGTTAGAGGGTTTTCGAGAAAATCAAGAATAAATTTTTGTGGCATGATTTCGGTCACGAATTACATGATACCGTTTCAGTGGTAAAGGTCCGTTCCATCGCGTTTTAAAAAATGTTATTGTCGCTGCTGTTTCACACTTTAACATGTAGAAACCCAGAAAAGAAAAACAAACAAGAGCCAGTTAATAACGCAGAGTATATTTTAATATCTTAATCCAGCATACACTAACATTTAATTTTAATTGGTTCATTATAGCAATAGCAGAGGTTTACAAGAATGAAGGCAATGAAGAATACAAAAAGAAAGATTTCAGCAACGCCGTTTACTTCTACACGGAAGGAATTAAAGTGAACTGCAAAGATGAAGAACTGAAGGCCAAACTGTACAGTAACAGGGCGACAGCACATTTTTATTTGGGTGAGACGTTTTGAATATTTCTCATTGTTGTTAGTTTTAAACGTCAAAGAACCCTACTGAAAACCGATTTAAGGCAAAGAGAGGTCCCGCCAACAGATTATTAATTTTAATTGTTAACTCTTAACTCACGTTGTGTGTTCGTCGTTAAATATGTTTGATAGCAAATATACATGTATTTTTTTTTTTTTTTTTTTTTCATAAATACTCGTTTATTTCAACACATACATTACTAACTTACAATACATGTTACATTCCATTACTTACGATTAATTACAATACCATACTTACAATATAATACAATGCATCAACTTACTAACAATACTTCACGTTACATCAAGTTGCTACATTACTTACATTTTGTATACTTGATTAATGAGTTATGTCTTTAGGGAAATACTGCTAGGGCTAAACTTTCTTCATATTAAAATAATAGAAAATAGAAACGAGGCCTAGGAGACAAGTTGGCAATCAGAGAAAAAAACTTACAAAGTTCGTGAAATTCTGAAAGTTTAGGTCCTTGCCCTGTGTTCTATAGATCCAAATAAAATAACGCGCAATCAAAAAATAGACATCCAGTTGGTTTTTCTTAAAAACTTTAGTATTTAAGCCTAATATTATGGTTGAAGTAAAGTTAATAGTCTCTATGTCTGCGATGCCTTTGTCAGTGGTGAGCCATTGCTTAAAACTTTGCCAAAAGCGTGACGTCACATTGCAAGACCAGAAAAGGTGGATTAGGCTCTCCACCTCACTTCTACAGAAAGTACACATGTCATTCTCTTTTATTCCTATTTTCTTCAAGAAATCATTTGTTGCCAGTCTTCTATGAAGTAGTTTGAATTGAAAAGTATTTAGTTTAGTTATTTTGGTACAGTTGAAAGACAGTTGGTATACTGACTTCCAATCAATTGTTTCCACATTTTCTACCTCGCAATCCGCACACCATTTGTTTTGACTACGGTAAGGGGGTTGCTGCTTTAGATCAATAAGTTTTTCATAGACTACTCTATTTGCCTTATTAGACTTTACAAAGCGTTCAAGAAAACTTTCGAACTTGGTGTTCCTATCTAAAAGACGATCTTTGTTTGTTTTCTCTAAAGCTTTCACTACAGATATTAGACTATGGAAAGTAAGAAAATTTGTTTGAATATTGAAACGATCTTTTAATTCTTGAAGTGAGAGGTAGGTGTTGGAATCTTTCATTATATGCGCGACATTTTGGACACCTTTAGAAAACCAGTACTTGTAATATACAGGTCTATTTCCGATTCTTATCAAAGAATTATACCATAAGCTCGTTGATAGAAAGTGGTCAATCGAGTTCACGTCCGAATCATAATCATTTTGAATATTTGGTCAAATATACATGTAAGCTTTTATGACAGAATATGTTTTGTATTCATATTTGGACGGGAGTGGCCTCGAAAAATAAAAGAACAAGACTCCGAGTACGCTTTGGGATTTTGTTGAAGTAAACTTTGTAGAGGAGGAATATCAGCGCCGCTCTCCCCTGCTACAATCACTGAAAGCCGCCCCCAGATTTTCAGACAGCTGGTAATCGGAGGGGTTTATATAATATAATCACCTGGAAGAGCAAAAGAAAACGCGTCAAATGGAAAATATCCACTGTCGGATAAGCGCTAGCCTCCTTGATCATAATTAACTGCACGGCACAGTTTTTTATTGGTCTATTTGCATTCTAATTCTTTCACAGGCAACTACCATGATTCACTGAGTGATGCAAACGTTGCCACTGACTTACAACCATCTTATGAAAAAGCGATTGTAAGAGGTAGGATGTCTTGTTCCCGGGGAGGAGGGGGGGGGGGGGATGGGGGTTGGGGCTACTCCCGTATATGAGCTATATAGGTATGTGCTGCTGTGAAGGGTATGCCGTTTCAGACAGTTTAGTCTAGGATACGGTATGGTAATCAGAGATTTTTGGTCAAGAATATATAATAAGGTATCATTTTCCGCGAAACTGATCCGTTGCGTGAAGAATTTAGTCTAGACGAGGTTTACTGGGGTGGGGGGTCTTGGTTAATTTAACACACGAGAATAAGTTACATCTTCAAGATCAATAAAATAATTTAATAATTATTATACCAACAGTGTCATAAAGCGGTACGAAAGTTGCTGTAATCGGTTATCCAAAATTCGTAAAATAACGCTGTATGAAGTTTTTTCATGATTTTACAAAATTCGGTAAAAATCTTTCACAAACTGTAAATGACGGACCTGTAAAAAACATGCACAACATTTGACAGAAAAATTAATTTTATGCTTAAATAGTAAATCGATTGTGTTACTTTAAGCTTCAGCGAATTTTTTAAATTATCAGCAGTGTCATAATGGTTTTAACTTTTACATAAACTCAGTACGATGTTTTTTCTGTAAATAGAAATGAGTCAGAAATTGATGAATATTTGGCAAACAATTATAAAATTAATTTAAAATAAATAATAATCTTGTCACTATTGCTATAGTCTAAGCTTATAGATATCGTGTTCATTATAATGTAATACTGAATAGTAATCAATATTTAGTTGCACTGTTAGCCCATTCATGATTTGTGTTATTGCGGAATTACTATTCTCCCAGAACGTAAACCGCAACAGCCACAACTGCTCTGAAGGCAGCCATAAGATTTGTGGGTGTGTCACGGTTTACTGAGAAGAGTAGTATCATCTTAATTGAATGTTAAACACAGGTAGACTCATTCACGCTTATTCACATCACTTTGTATCCTTTAAAAGGGGCAAGTGCCTGCGTTCAGCTGAATCAGTTTAAGGAAGCCATCACGTGGTGTGATAAAGGATTAGCAGTATCCTACAATGCCGATTTGATATAGTTTTATATACTTTTTCTTTTTTATCATTTTCTCTTTTTATTTATTTATTTATTTATTTATTCGATTTATTTATTTGCCAGTACATACAACACATATGCATTGCATTTTCTGGGATGCTAAGTACATGTGTAAATTATATTCATTGTGCATTTTCTTTCACCTTTGAAAATGCAAAACCGCATTATTTGTACTTCATAGGTTTCCAGTTGTAGGCCCACATCAACCAACCATGCTTTTCGAAAAAGGACAAGAAATTATTTTCTCGCATCCCACAAAAATTTACCACTTCTTCTTACCTTTCCTTTACCTCCTTTAGGATTCTCAAACAAGATAATGTATTTTCTTACCTCATATTAATAACCAGACATTTATTGTTGTTGTTGTTGTAATTTGTTGATTGTTGTTGATTATTCTTAATCGCCGAGGAAACGTCACATGACCACGGAACGATCATTTATCATCAATTTAGTATTATAGTATTTCTTTCTTTATTTCAATTATTTATTACTGCTTAACCAATATAAGATTGACAAGAATAACCAGAAGTTGTTGGAATTAAGGAACAGGTCTGTCAAAGAACAAAGGAAGCTGCAAGATACAGACACAGAAAAGGTCAGTTTATAATGTTACTTTCTCCAATTCATGGCGTTCCCAATTAGCACTTTCGTGCTGACTACATTGACATCTAGATAAGGTGATTAATCAATTAATTTATTTATGAGGTATGAGTTAAGGAACTGCTCAAGTTTTGTTTTACAACATTTTATTTTCCAAACAAAAAAATTACAGTATTACATAGTAGAACAATAAAAAAAATACATGAAATAAGTGGCGACAAATCCTCAAGGAAGCAACCAGGCTTATAATAATGGCACTTTCCATTCGAGTTTTGACTTGAAACTTGCAAGGTAAGTAACGAGTACTAATATATTTTCAAAATATGAAGATAACAGAAAAATGCATATTTTTGATCATAGTGGCCCTTGGGAGACAGATCGACAAACGGAAACGGGAATGGCAATCTTGGTAATCTTGCCAACACCCATCAAAGACTAGGTGATTTTAAAACAGTCATAGACTATTGTGAACGTTCCCTTAACATTGCGAAAGAATTGGGAGACAGGTCGACAGAAGGAAACGCGTATGGAAATCTTTGCAACGCCCATCAAAGTCTCAGAGATTTTAAAACAACCGTAGAATACTATGAACGTTCCCTGAAAATTGCGAAAGAATTGGGATACAGGTCAGAAGAAGGAGTAGCGTATAACAATCTTGGCTGTTTACATCAAGGTCTCGGAAATTTTCAAACAGCCATAGACTACTCTCAACGTTCCCTGAAAATTGCAAAAGAATTGGGAGACAGGAGGATAGAAGGATTCACATATATCAACCTTGGCAACACCCATCTAAGTCTCGGAGATTATAAAACAGCCATAGATCACTGCTATGAACGTTCCCTGAAAATTGCGAAAGAATTGGGAGACAGGAGGACAGAAGGAAGCGTGTATTGCAATCTTGGCAGCGCCCATGAAAGTCTCGGAGATCATAAAACAGCTATAAACTGCTATGAACGTTCCCTGAAAATTGCGAAAGAATTGGGAAACAGGTCGATAGAAGGATTCGCGTATTACAATCTTGGCCAAATCCATAAAAGTCTCACAGATTATAAAACAGCCATAGACTACTATGAATGTTTCCTGAAAATTGAGAAAGAATTGGGAGACAGGTCGGAAGAAGGAAACGCGTATGACGTACTTGGCCTCGTCCATCAATGTCTCGGAGATTATAAAACAGCCATAGACTACTATGAACGTTCCCTAAAAATTCAGAAAGAATTGGGAGACAGGTCGGGAGTAGGAAAGACGTATGGCAATCTTGGCAACGCCCATCAAAGTCTCGGAAATTATAAAACAGCCATAGGTCACTACACTGAACATTCCCTGAAAATTGCGAAAGAATTGGGAGACAGGTCGGAAGAAGGAATCACGTATTGCAATCTTGGCCGTGTCCATCATTGTCTCGGGGATTATAAAACAGCCATAGACTACTATGAACGTTCTCTGAAAATTGCGAAAGAATTGGAGGACAGGTCGACCGAAGGAATCGTGTATGGCAAACTTGGTAACACCCATCAACGTCTCGGAGATTATAAAACAGCCATGGACTACCATGAACGTTCCCTGCAAATTGCGAAAGAATTGGGAGACAGGTTGGAAGAAGAAATCGCGTATGGCAATCTTGGCAACGTCTATAGAAGTCTCGGAGATTTTAAAACAGCCATAGACTACCATGAACGTTCCCTGAAATTTACTAAAGAATTTGGAAACAGGTTGGAAGTAGGAAGGACGTATGGCAATCTTGGCAACGATCATCATGATCTCGCAGATTATAAAACAGCCATAGACTACTGTGAACGTTCCTTGAGAATTAAAAAAAAATTGGGAGACAGGTCGGGAGTAGGAAACGAGTATGGCAATCTTGGCGCCGCCCATCAAAGTCTCGGAGATTATAAAACAGCCATGGATCACTATGAACGTTCCCTGAAAATTGCGAAAGAATTGGGAGAAAGGTCGAAAGAAGGAAAGACGTATAGAAATCTTGGCAACACTCATCTAAATCTCGGAGATTTTGAAACAGCCATAGACTACTGTGAACATTCCCTGAAAATTGCGAAAGAATTGGGAGAAAGGACGACAGAAGGATTGGCGTATGGCGACCTTGGCAACATCCATCATGGTCTCGGAGATTATAAAACAGCCATAGACTACTATGAACGTTCCTTGCAAATTGCGAAAGAATTTGGAGAAAGGTCACGTGAAGGAGAGGTGTATGGCTATCTTGGCAACGCCCATCAAAGTCTCGGAGATTTGAAAACAGCCATAGACTACTATGAACGTTTCCTGAAAATTGCAAAAGAATTGGGAGACAGTAGAGGAATGGCCGCATCGTCTCATGACCTTGGTACTTGCTTTGAATATCTTGGCTCCTATCATGAGGCTCTTGAGTGTTACCAGTACAGTGTAACAAAGTTAAATGATATTAGAGATCGTCTTCAGTTAAACGACAAGTGGAAAATAAGCCTACGTAACATTTTCGAGATAGCATATGCTTCTTTATGGCGTTTGTTGTTAAAGCAAGGCGAGGTTATAGAGGCTCTGTTTGCTGCTGAGCAAGGACGCGCACAGGCTCTTAAAGATCTCGTGAAATTAAATTATGCATTTGAAACAAGCGATACTGCATCAGGAACAGGAAACAGAACTATTCATGAGTTGTTAAGTTGCATTCCTCCCAATACAATCTTTATAGCGATTGGCAAAACAAAAATAATTTTCTGGGTTTGTCAGAAAGGAAAGAACATCGAATTAAGAATAAAACAAATCAGTTCCGCGGATGACATCATCACTTTTGTTGAGTCTCTTGTGCAGATTGTGGGTCAAGAAATTGGTGCAAGAGATGATGTGAAATGCGAGGATCGCTCATTTGATATGACGAGGGATAAAAAGCCAGCAGATGAAAGATCCCCTACCGATAACAGTCGAACCCAATCCTTAAACCTTCAAAAAAGTGCCTTAAGCGCATTGTACGACACAATCATTGATCCTATCCATGACCTGCTTCTTGGCAGTGAAGTCATATTCGTCCCTGAGGGTCCATTGTGTTTGGTGCCTTTTGCTGCATTAAAGGACCCAAACTCGAAGTACCTTTGTGAATCATACAGAATTCGCGTGATTCCATCCCTGACCAGTTTAAAACTGATCGCGGACTGTCCAACAGATTACCACAGTAAGTCTGGTGCGCTTCTCGTGGGTGATCCGTGGGTGCAAGAAGTAACGAAGCTACAGCAGCTGCCATGCGCCAGAGAGGAAGTAGAGATGATTGGAAGAATGCTTGGCAGTACGCCTCTCATTGGAAGACTGGCAACAAAGGATGAAGTGTTAAGACGCCTCTGTTTGGTTGCTTTGGTGCACATCGCCGCACATGGTAGTATGGAAACAGGCGAAATTGCCTTGGCTCCAAAGAGCGGTGAGGTGGATTATATTTTAACAATGGGAGATGTGCTGCGTGTTAAGATGCGAGCAAGGCTGGTTGTGCTGAGTTGCTGTCACAGTGCTCGTGGGGAGATAAACCCTGAGGGCGTGGTTGGCATAGCACGGGCATTTTTGGGTGCCGGTGCTCGTTCTGTCCTGGTGTCATTGTGGGCGATTGATGACAAGGCCACTCTTGAGTTCATGAAAAGCTTCTATCAGCACCTAGTGAAAGGAAAAAGCGCCAGTGAAGCTCTGAACCAAGCCATGAACTACATGAGAGAATCTGACGAGTTCTGTGCAGTGAAGCACTGGGCACCATTCGTACTCATTGGTGATGACGTCACACTGGAATTTGGTGGAAGCGAATAAATGACTGACTCGCAATGTAAGTACGCTGTCCCCGTTTTGAGAAAATGTGCCCTCTACTTAACGAACATAATTTTATAAAAGCTATCATTAAACCGAATTGAATGTTCCTATAAAGCTGTCATTTTCCTTGTTCTAGACATAAGAGGTATCAATCATTTAGTCGGTGTTTCACTGTCGCAGTTTGTTGATTTGGTTATCATGGTGTTATATTGCGTAACCCTTTTCAGTGAATGCAACGTTCTCGCAAACGCTGCAAAACTTAGTACCGAGTCCAGTCCCTTGCAATAACTATTGCCCAGTATAACGACCTTTCTATGTCACTGTACATCGCCTCTTTTAAATTTTTAATGTAAATTAGAGACAGTCAAATCAATTAATTTGTGAAGACATGCTCTGTTAAGCTAGCGTATTTATTTCCAGTTAATTTTTCAAAGTCTAATCAGGTTGCGGTGTGCTAACATTGTGAAATATAAAAAATAAAATAAAAAATGAACTGATGGGTTTAGAAATTTCAAGGAACAGACTATAGTTTTCTAGTTGTCCTGAAAATTAAATAGAATAAATCTCTATTACATGATGTTTCCTTAAAACACAGTGCTATAGAATAGAAATTAAAATAAAAATAAAAACAAAAATACTAATATATAATGAACATTTATATGAAATAATGTACTAATTATACTTGATCGACTCTGTAAGATCCCCTGCATGTTACAACTACAGTTACAAAGACTTGAATAAACCCCTCACGTCATATCAACATGAGCTGCCATCTGTGAACTTACCTTGACAATTTTTGTACTTGTATGTAGGTACATTCATTTTAGAGCAGTTTTCAATTGAGTGTCGTAAAACCAAAACCAAAGTAATTACTCTGACCAATCACAGCAGTCGTAAACAATCCAATGAACCCATCAGAGCTCGAAGCAATTACATGTCGGCGGCGCCAAGCGCGGGAAAACGCGTGCGAGGAAGTCACGATTGGTTTTGGTTTTACCTCTGATTGGTCGAGAAAGTGGCGCGAGATTTTTTAGCCAATCACAAAGCGTAGCAATGCAAAACCAAAGCAATTGTGTAATTACTTTCGATACTCAATTGAAAAATAGCGTACCTGTACAGACTCTGCTAATCTGATCTGTAGGGCGCACTGTTATCGCAGCTAAGTGCAATGACCACGGGAAATAAAAAAAAATGTTTTCATGAAATTCCCAGTAATTAGTTTTTCTTTATTGTTATTTTCTTGTAGGTGCTGAACAAAGGAGCTGTATCTAGTGATGAAAAAAGGTTCCAAGCATTACTTTTATCTGCTTTCTTGATGTGGGATCCTCGTAACAACACAAGGATCTCCAATGCACTCTGTTAAAAGACTGTAAATATCATAATAATTTGAAGATGATTTTAGATGTTGAACAGGACTTTAATAAGAACATACATGTAGTTAAATGTCAATGAAACAGAGTTTACACAATTATTTGTTTATTTTAGCAAAGTTTAGGCTTGTTGAATATGTTTAGCTACTCACTTAATGGCAAGACAAGAACCTCTTCTGCGTTTTTAAAAGATTGATCATGATCGCTTGAAGTTTTGTTAGTTGCCCAAGGCGGTTGAACGGCTTGAGTATGGATAACATGAAGCGTACCTTTTCAGGTTTTTGTCAATTTCGGATACGTTTTCGATTTATTACATAACCAATTTTCATTATTTCAACGATTTTGGTAAAAACGTTTTTTAGACGGTAAAATTAAAATAATAACCAACAGTATTTACCTAGACACCGCATATATATATTTTATATTGATTTGATTTATAAATGATTTAAATTTCAAACTGTTTGTTGATAAAATAAACACCGTACAAGACATTAAATTAAATTACCTAAGTAGCTCTAAGTTGAAAGGGTTTTAGCAAAGAAGCCATCTCTTACTCATAACGGATTTGGAAATCAAAGGGTCACTTATTTAAATATTCTGCATGATTTAATTGATTCATTGATTTTTACTACTTTCATATCTCTTTGCTTCTTTAGTGAAACAAAAAGAGACAAATACAGTATAAGTTGTAACCACGTGGTCGTTTCATAAGAAGCAGACAACTCAATATAGCTTAACGCACGGGATGATTCAGTAATGTGACATGGTCAGAACGATGACACAATATCTGGCAATACTCACTAGTGTTGTTTTAGGAAAATGAGTATAGCTCCCTGCTCAAGATGCATAATATGTCATGGTCAGAACGATGACACAATATCTGGCAATACTCACTGGTGTTGTTTTAGGTAAATGAGTACAGCTAACTGCTCGAGATATATGCATAATATGCCTAACCAGAACGATGACACTATCTGGCAATACTCATGCACTAGCGTCGTTTGAGGTGAATGAGTATAGCTAACTGCTCGAGATGCATGATATGTCATGGTAAGAACGCTTGCAAAAATCTTAACTTGCATTCCAACCTAAACGGATGATAACATTGCATATATAAGGTACAATCGGTCCATTCAAACAACAAAACACCGGTTGATTTATCCTAAAGTAGATTAGGTACCGTAGAATTTCTAACGTAACGGTTTCTGTTCTTTTGGAATTTGCCACCCTAAAAGCGACATGCGACAAACTAAAGTGGGCAAACTCGTGTTGGAAAAATGCAAACGTCGAAAAACTCTCATATTTTCACGCGACAAACTTCCACACACCCCAACCTTGTTCTCATCATTGTTTGTTCTCGAGGGAGGAAGAGTGGGTACCCTGTGAAACGAAGTTGTACATATGAAGTTGCAGCAAACGTTCCATGTCAAACGCGAGTTTTCCAACCAAGTTGGCAAGAATAGAAACAAGTTCTATTTGTCTATACACACCAACTTGAGTTTCCTAACACAAGTTTGTCGCAACTGTTGGGTGGTGTTACTTTCGGACTGATTAAATTCACGAACAATTGGACATTATAACTCAAAATTTATTAGTTTTCGTTATTTCTATCTATAGTAAGTTAGTTGCAGTTTTAAACGGTCATTTTCATTCATTGGTATTTTAGCTGTATGTTAGAAACTTAGCTGTAAATTATCTTTATTTCTTAGAAATGATAAATAAAACTAAAGTTTTATTTTAGTAAAACCCAGTTTTCATTTCGAGACAGTTAAGCCTGGTTCCATATAATCGCAACGATCGCAGCGATCGTTACGATTACGATCGCAGAGATAGAAAAATAGAAACATTTCTATCTCTGCGAACGTAATCGCAACGATCGCAACGTTTTGGGTTCAATATGATCGCAAGGGTCGCAAGAATCGCAGCGATCGTCGATCGTAACGATCGATCGCTGCGATCGTTGCGATCGTTGCGATTATATGGAAACCAGGCTTAATGCAGATCCAAACGCAACACAAAAATGTACCAAAGCTTATGGCCAGTTGGAAAATATGGACTACACCCTGGACTGGACTCTGGACTGGACTATGAAAAATATTAACTCATTTAATATTTATTCAATGTAATAAAAGTTAGTCCAGTCCATCTTTTCCATAGTCCAGTCCAGGGTCCAGTCCTTGTTTTCCAACTGGCCAAAGCTTATCACGTGACGGTGACTTCGTACCTTGTAGGGGCTAAGAGTGTTTGAATCGAAAATGACCACTGTCAGAGTTCTTCTGATACTTTTTTGGGTATAAACCAGAAAAATATGCTGACAGCTTTTCAGAAACAGAATTGGTATCTCTTAAGGGTAAAAATATGCTGACACAAAACGGTTTACCTTTATAAATTTCCGACGATCAATCGACGGTCAATTTTATGAAATGATATATATGAAATAAATCATATACGAACTGCGGAAATGAAATCAAATGAAGAATGATCTTCGCAGTTGTGAACGCAATTTAAGCAATTGCGAAAAGAAGCCTGAAAAAAATTCAGGACTTCAACGGGGTTCGAACCCATGACCTCGCGATACCGGTGCGATGCTCTACCAACTGAGCTATGAAGCCACTGACGTTGGGAGCAGGTCAATGATAAATTACAACAAAATGTACCGGAACTGTACATAGTATTTGCGTTCGACTGAAAGGAGAACGCAATCCTAATCTGGCCAGGCGCGAAGAATCGAGATTTTTGGAGGGATGTACCTTTTCTGCGCCATTTTGAATAATTACAGATCACTCGGTTCATTTGCTTTGTATACATGACCGCCATGGGCGAGAGCAGAATGGCTCGGTTGATTTGGATTGGAATGACTCGGTTGATCTGATTTGCTTTGTTGTTTAGCAATTTCAGCAGCAAAGCTGTTCGGTCTGTTGTTGCTCGGACGCCGACGTCGAGCTTTCCATATGCTCTTGGAGTAGTAAACACTATCATCCTGATAAGGCTTTAACAATTTATAGCGATGAACTTTTTAAGAAACATCGAATAAATTGTCAAAGGCTAAACAGGATACTGTTTACTGAGAAACTTGAAACGGGACTGGCGATTTTCTGTTCGTGGTATGTAAAACGCTGTGGTGATTTTCGGTAAGTGTAATCATTTTTTCCAATTTCATTCGATGTTTCTTAAAAAGTTCATCGCTATAAATTGTCAAAGCCTTAGCAGGATGGTGTTTACTACTCCAAGAGCATATGGAAAGCTCGACGTCGGCGTCCGAGCAACAACAGACCGAACAGTCCCCTGGGGGGGGGGACTCCCATATAAAAATGACGGGGGTGCTCGTCGTACCTTTTAGGGGTCAAAATTTGTAGATTGGTACCGCTTAGGGTACTAAAATCTAAAATGACCACCGTTAGAATTATTCGCGGTACCTTTTAGGGTATGAGCCGAAAAAATATGACACAATATGACATGTGTTGTTTTAGAATTGGTACCTCTTAGGGGTAAAAAATAGTTTGAGCCACGCCCATCAAACGAGATTCTGGTACCTTTTAGGGTGTTTTTCGAAAATTTCCGACGAGCACCCCCGTCATTTTTATATGGGAGTTCCCCCCCCCCCCACCCGGGCGAACAGCTTTGCTGCCGTCCTGCTTTGAATTGCTGAAATTGCTAAACAACAAAGCAAATCAACCGAGTCATTCCAAACCAAATCAACCGAGCCATTCTGCTCTCGCCCATGGCGGTCACATATACAAAGCAAATGAACTGAGCCCTTATGCTCGGTGGCCATATTTGCGCCAAATGACCCGATGTAGTCAGAAACCAAATTTAAAACAAGTTCAAACATTAAACAATGGAGATCAGTCTACAGAATGTATAATAAACAAAGCGCCTGTCGTACAAGCTGGGTAAAGTTGAACGCACTTCACTTATCTTCGATAACTCCTAGTTCTAGTCATAGAAGGACTTGGTCTAAATGAATTGCAACTTGAAAATAATAAGCCTAATTTTTTTCAAGTTCCCGTGTTTTCGTCTCCAAAATGGGTTAAAACAGACCATGATTTATTCCTCATTCAAGAATAGGTTGGTTTCTTTCTCGTGGTGTTTTAGTATTACTTTGCCGGAAAATAATTTTAATTTCAATATTTTTATTATTTAAAATGGTATTGTAGCATGGTTTTGACCAAAAAAGGTCAAATCACTATGATTTATACTTCCCCTGTTAATAAGATTGAAATTACTAGGGGTCTTCGTTTTCGAGATGGTCTTCATTTTCGAGCGAGTCTTCGTTTTCGAGTGGGTCTTCGTTTTCGAGTGAGTCTTCGTTTTCCTTTAGGTCTTCGTTTTCGAGTCGGAGTGTTTTCGGGCCTAGGAGTCTTCGTTGTCGATACTACCGACACGTTGGTCGCAAAAGTAGCGGTGCGTAAAAGTGGCAGTGTTCTCAGAAAAAGGGAAAAGCCCCTAAATGTTTATGTACTTAAACGTCCTGTCTCCAGCATATCATTAAGTGTCCACGTTATTCAGATAAGGTGAATGTTTGCTCTGTCATTTCGTAAATAAAAAGGCTAGCCACCGTTTAATAGCTAAACCAAAACGATAAGTTCCATGACTTCTATTTATCATTTTTTTCCGTATGTAGGCTACATGGAAAATCAATCGAAGATCTAGCTGCGTGCTGAGGTAAGATCTGTTTGGCCTCGTCTGTTTATTGTGTTCTGTTTCGGAGAAATAACGGAAAACGTTTAGATGTCGTGGATTCAGCCTCGATGAGACAAATATGATTAAAACTAGAGGTTACAGATTGTAATGATAATGCTGCGAGAAGATGCTGGGCAGTAAAACATAACGGAAACAGTGATGTACATACAGATTTTGATAATTTCATAAATTTATTTATTGGGTCAATTACCATACCATCATTTTCGAATTACATACCATTATAAGTAGTTCTTTGTGATCCATTGTTCAACCGGCAAACCGGCTGAGCACGTAACAATGCTGAAAAACTCATTAAGAACATTGCCTTCCCCGTGAAATGTCACTAAATCGTTCACGACCTTGATGAATGCTCTTTGTGATTCATTGTTCAATCGGCAAACTCTGAACACGTAACCGTCAACGCTGAAAAAACTCATAAGAGAACATTGCATTCCTCGTGAAATGTCACTAAATCGTTCGTGACCTTGATGAATGCTTCCAACAACAAATAAGTTTTAATTTGGCGTGATATATTTGCAAACAGAAACACTTACTTTGAAATCGAAGAATAGAAGTGAGCACGTGCTATGGACAGCGAAAGACGCATTCAGAGCCAGGCGCATCTAAGTTATGATGGCACCGCTGGACGTACGCTTGCTCAAAATCATCGTGACAAACAAAAATCGAGACTGCTGCACAACATAAGGCGCAGGGAACCCAAGGAACCACAGGCAAACCAAAGATTAGTGTGTACTCGCCTGGGGGCTCGCAGCAATAACTCGTCAGCTATCAGCTTGTATCACTCTATACGCAGTCGAAGTGACATAATCTGACTCAATTGAAAGACATTGAATATCTCTCCCTTGAAAATTAGCTAATATTAATTTATTTAGGAGCAGAATGTTGACGTTGTTAAATACTTGGTTGTCATTGATGTGTATTGTACTCTGATTATGAAGAAAGAAATGCACCTAATTAGTTTCATCCTCCCTTTCATTTTTATAAATAAACAGCAACAAAAGTTTGAGATCAGGCATTTACAATTTTTTTCCCAACGTTGTTCATGTTTTTGAATGGCGCGGACTATTTTGAATAATTTAGACGCGGTTATTTAGTTCGGAGATTCATCAGAGTTTGCCGATCCCCCCCCCCCCCCCCCCGAGAATTCCGAACAGTTAGCGAAAGTCAATGGGTAAAATAACAGATCATTTTGAAAATCATTGTGAGATTGGGGAGCTCTGCGTGGAATTAATTCCCTAAATAAATCTAAATAACTCTTGCACCACTTATGCGTCTGACTTGATCAGTCCAGTAATGGGAAAAATTCCTCGGCTCTTTCACAATGAAACAACTTTTATAAAACTGTACAAGCCTGTATTTTAATTTCCATGAAAATCTTCTGATGGGGTACAAAGACCTGTTGATGATTTTATTCCGAGGGCACAAATAAAGAGATTGTTTGTTAATGGAAAGCTGTATTCGGGGGATCAAATTTCTGAATTCTCCAAAAGTACATTTTAGTGACTTACAGCTTGCTTATTTCCACGGTTCCTAACTCATAAGTCAAATAATTAAATAACAAACGCATGTTGACTACCGTATTTTGCGCCCTTGAAAAAGTGCCGCCGTCGAAAAAGCGTCGCCCTTGAATAGACACCGCATCTGAAATCGTAAAATTTAAAGAGCACCGTGTCCTGCGTGTCGCTCTTTCGAGTAAATACGATATGTTTGTATGTTTTCAATGTCCGCTAGACCCTCGCCGAGCAATTCATCTACAATATATTTTTTATAGACCTCTAAAAAGTGATACGTGTGAAAATTGATTGCGTGTGAAAAATTGATTGTGAAAATTGATTGTTCGATCCCTCGCTCACATCGCACCCCTCCACGACCCCAAGGGGTAAATTATGAATGCTCCCTTATTTTATTTCTATACAATTGTATTACGATAAACCCAAGGTAGAAACAGTCGTTTTTTAAGACCTTTAAATCGATCTCTCAGCAGTCATGGAGAGAAGTCCAACCAAAGCTGCAAGTGAAAGTGACGTCACACCAGCTGCCGAGGAAACACTGGATTTTGATGACGACACTTTAAGAGGTGAGGAGAGACATGTTACTTAGTCCCGGTTCAGGTGTACTTCACGTGAGCCGAACCTAATTCAATGAATAAGGTTCATGTGAAGTATAACTTCTAAATCGATTCGGAACGGTCGATCTAATTCTGATCGGCTCAGCCGTTTTTCGCGCCTGGCTCAGCCAGAAAAAACGGCTGCGGATCGGCTTTGATTCAGACGCCGAACTTTACATGAGCCGAATCATGTACATAAATTATTAAAATGCTATTTTGGAGCAATCCGCTGATCCGAATCCTCAATTTTGTCCATATTGAATTAATCTCGGCTGAATCTGATTCAATTCAGCCGGGATTAATTTATTTGAGTCGATGTAGTAATCGAATTAGGTTCGGCTCTTGTGAAGTACAGCCTCTGAACCGGACCTTACCGATGCGTTCAAAGAACTTAACATGTTCAACTTGATAATATAATATGTCACATAAACCTAAATCTAAACCTTTTGCTTAAGGAAGATATTAGAACCACGGAAATAACCAAACTTGTCCAAAGTTATTGCCTTTAATTGGAATGCTTTGCCTAATTGAAAAATTCGCTACAAGAATATAATTGCGTTATGGTGTATCTATTGAAATCAAGGGAAGACAAACGTCGATTTCTTCCTGATATAACCAAGTTTAATTTATGGCATAATGACCAGGCCTTTATTTTTAACCGGTTTCTAAGCAACGGTATTTACCATAGTAACAAATATAGCATTATATTTTTTTGCTCAAACAGTGTCAGACACTTAACATTAAAATTTTCAAATTTTTGGGTACTGACAAGCATCACTAAAAGCCTGAAAATTTGGCAAAGTTTGAAAATGAAACATTTCTTAGTGTTTTCGAGTAATTTGTGGCATGATTTTAGTCATTCCCACAAATAAACTGGGCGAGCCTCCTTAAATTAAATCATATCGACGTTTTCACGATTAATTATACATCATACCGTTCGAGTGGTAAAGGTCTTCACCGCGTTTTTAGAAAATGCTGTTTTACACTTTAACACTTTAGAAACCCAGAAAAGAAACACACTGAAGAGCCAGTTAATAACGCAACGGAGTATCTTTTAGTCTTAATCCAGCAAACACTAACATTACTTCCATTTGGTTCATTGCAGCAATAGCAGAGGTTTACAAGAATGAAGGTAATGAAGAATACAGAAAGAAAGATTTCAGCAACGCCGTTTACTTCTACACTGAAGGAATTAAAGTGAACTGCAAAGATGAAGAACTGAAGGCCAAACTGTACAGTAACAGGGCGATAGCACATTTTTATTTGGGTGAGAAGTTTTAAATATTTCTCACTGTTGTTAGTTTTAAACGTTTTATATTTTGTAATTTTTGTTATGGTTTATAGAAGAACCCTACTAAAAACCACCTTACGGCGAAGTGAGGTCCCGCCAACAGATTATTAATAGTATTACTATTAACTCGTGGTATCAAATTGCCAATAGTTTGCGTATGGACCTGGCGCCAGAACATTTCTGTGGTTATTACTCATGCGCGAAGCGGCATGAGGTAAGGTTTCGACTCCGTTTTTTTTTTCTTCTTCTTCTTTTTTTAATTTTTTGTCACGATTTTGCATGCAAATTTATGCACGCATATTTTAAATTGTACACTTCCGATTCATGGCTTTGCCATTTACACTTCCTGTTTAGTGACTTCCGGCTACTCTCACTTCCGGTAAAACAGCGTCACTTAAGTGTCACGACAGCGTCTCCTACAACCCTACATACATTACTATGTTCACGTTTGGTATATATAAGACTAAGAAGAATCACTGGCTTCATTGTGGTACAGCCTTCATTTCCAAAACATTCAATAGTAAACAACGTGGTTTGCAGGAACGATGACGGAATGAAAGGAGTAACTCTTCTCCATATCGGACATCTTCTTATCATATTTAAAATATGTTATAAAACGTTCTTACGCATGCGCATGAGTATAGGCTGCTTGGAGCCTCTTGTTGATAGAAGTGAAGACCCGATGAAGGCGCAGTGGTAAGATCGTTGCACTTTTAACCTGAATGACCGTGGTTTGAGTCCTGATCGAAACACTATGCCGTGCATTGTCTGTCTCCACCATGATGTCTAGGTGGACACCAATAAACTGTTGGGGGCAGCTGTTCGATTGACGAGCATATAGGCCTGTCCCGATTGTGCTCGTAAAATGCTGGAAAGTTGCTCACTGGAATGCCAAAAAGTTGCTAAAAAATTGCCAAAAATCCAAAAAGTTGCTACCAAAATTTCAAAAGTTGCTGCCTAAATTTCCTGACATTTTTATATGAACGTTAATTAAAAGCTTTATTTTTCGTTCTTCGCAATAATTGCTAACATCGGTCAAGAAAAATAGCTTGAAATTTAGCTATAAAGAGTTGCTCGCAAATATGGGCGAAATTTAAGGATACTCTTAAGTCTAACGGAACAAAACACATGGTTCATTTGACGTCTTGCCGAACGATATGAGGGAACTTGAACGAAACTAGCTCTACTGATTGCATTCTCAGAGTCTAAAACCATATAAGAAATCAAAATGTTACACCCTCTTTGCATTGTTATGTTGAAGCATGACAGCTTCTATGATATGTACAATGTGCATTACGAAATAAGAAAACGTGTTATTAAGATTGACATTTTTCGAGGCGTGTCGCTGATGACGTTTGCATTAAGAGAGACAATAGAAAACAGTTTTTTTATTACACGAGAGAAAACCGTAAGAGCGAACTAATTTTCAGTCAGAGGATATTATCTGTAGGTTAGGGAGTTTTGTTGGTCCATTTAAACCTGTTTACAACAACGTGATAGATACGTGGTAACGGAAATAAAACCCAGTTGATTAACATATTGAAACAAGAATGAAAATAGCATCTTAACTCGGAACAAATTTCCGAGTTCCAGATGGGATTCGAACCCACGACCCTCCGTGATCTAGTCGGATGCTCTACCACTGGGCTACTAGAACTCTGTGGTGAGCAAGGGTGAAATGTGGGCTTTGACTGGAACCGCATCGCGCGGTCACACAGCCAAATAACTTAACACCTATGACTCATAACTGCATCGCGCAGTCACATTAAGGCATATCGAGGATGCAACCAACCAACCTCCAGGTAGAGTCTACCTTCTATAGCTCAGAGGGAGGTCGGACACTTATTGAGAATTATATAACGTAATGTCGACACTTAGAATTTTATTTTCAATAGATTTTTAAGTGTAAAAAAGAAAATCTAAAATCCCCACTCAGGATTGAACCTGTGACCTCAGCTAGGCTTAGACTTACATAGCCTACCGTACCACTATACCACCTAGCTTCTCTGGCTGCTTAGTCCTAAATTTAACTATATAAACTGCTACCCCTAACCTCAACTGAAAGCTGACCAGTTACTCCGTTATATAAGTCTCAATAAGGTGTCCGACCTCCTTCTGAGCTATGGAATCTAGACTTTACCCAACCTCCAAGTGAGTCTTTTAAAGAAAATGAAACAAGAATGAAAATAGCATCTTAACTCGGAAAAATTTCATTTTCTTAAAAAGACTCACTTGGAGGTTGGTTGGTTGCATCCTCGATATGCCTTAATGTGACTGCGTGATGCAGTTATGAGTCATATGTGTTAAGTTATTTGGCTGTGTGACCGCGCAATGCGGTTCTAGTCAAAGCCCACATTTCACCCTTGCTCACCACAGCGGAGAGTTCTAGTAGCCCAGTGGAGAGCATCCGACGAGATCACGGAGGGTCGTGGTTCAAATCCCATCTGGAACTCGGAAATTTTTTCCGAGTTAAGATGCTATTTTCATTCATGTTTCATTTTCTTAAAAAGACTCACTTGGAGGTTGATTAACATATTGTTCGGAATTTAGTTGTAACACACTATACCTGGACTACACAAAACTGATATCAATGTCATGAGAAAAGTGAACAATAAAGGCGGCTTCTCAGCTGATCCATTTCCGTTCATGAAAAGTAAAGAAACAAAGACGACCTTTTTTGTGCGTCATTTTAGCCGATTATCCGTTATAATATTAGATGAGGATCACAATAGGCCTGCGAAACGTTGTCAAGTGACAGGTTATGTGTTCAAAAGGTTGATAAGCCTTCAAGAAATTCGCATGAATTGAGGTTTTCCACGAAATTGTTGACTTTTTCGTGCTTGATATGTGCTCTAAACCTATATTTTGCTCAAAAATTGCTCTGAAAGGCAAAACTTGCTCGAGGTTGCTAAAACCGCAAAAAGTTGCTCCAAACGACAAAAGTTGCTCAAAAGTTACCGAGCACAATCGGGACAAGCATGTCGCCATCTTGAGAGGAGTAGTGATCTAAGCTCAGGCGAAGCTGACAAGCAGTTTTCAGAGTTTTGTTTATGAATACGAAATGAGCACGTGTGGAATTTATTCTAAGAATTCGCACCTCAGTTAGGGGGACCTTCGTGATATGCGCGCGTAGTCAGCGTAGTCCCCATGGAAACTTCTAATGGAGCGTACATGCTCCCTCCCCTCCTGGGGTAACTAGCGCGCATATTTCGTTTGCCCCCTTATAAAGGTGCGAAGTCTTAGAATAAATTCCACACGTGCTCATTTCGTATTCATAAACAAAACTCTGAAAACTGCTTGTCAGCTTCGACTGAGCTCAGATGCTGAGCACCTTATAATTCCAACAACTATTTCTTCAATTGGAAGCCCTTCTAAGCAAAAATCGATGTAAAAGTATTGCAGTACCTTGAAATTCATGTGGAAGGCGTTTGACACCAAACTGCAGGATAATTTTCGAAAAATGATGGAAAACGCAGCATTGAAGATTTGAGCAGGTTTTGGAGCATTTTATGATATTTACAGAACTAGTGAATACTTTTTAATGGTTCGCACGATTTGCAATCGGCTGATTTAGCTGATTTAGCAAGCATTGGGAAGGCTTCTCCCAGAAATTTGGGTTCGTAGATTGTTTAGTAAAAGAACATGAAGTATTTAAAATTTTAAGAGAATTTTGGGGCTAAATTTTGATGGCGTTAATTCTTTCGCATTTCTGCTCCAACGATTTTGCTGAAACTTGGTAAGGATATGTATTAAGTCAATGTAAGCTGATTCCAGAAATTTAACAAAAATATAACAGCAAATTTTTTCACAGGTTGCGATTTTGTTCAAAAAGTGGGGTTCATTTAAGCCCGATTATCACTAAATATATTTTTTCCCATTAAAATCGAATTCTATCATATTATTGCTAGATAATAGCTGTAAGTTTTCGCAAAGTTTTAGAAGCATCGCTTTAGAGCCGGAAAAGTTATGAGACAAAGTTTGTCATAGACGAATGCGCCCGAAATAACAACGGAGCCACCTTAATTAGTATCCCTGTCTTGAGTAGCAAACCGCGAAAACCTGCAGGGAAATAACGACTTTAATTCTCCGCTAAACACAGCAATCCAACTAGAGTGTGTAGCCGGTTTGCTTTCAAAATTGCTAAGATCCCGGATGTTGTGTGGCGTCATACGCGCATGTTTTGCGACGTCATACGCGCCCGCGTGCTAGCCCAACGCGTACGGCAGCGGGCGGCGGCGGGCGACGGCGGGCACACGACGCGCCCGCGAAACATTCCGCTAGCCATGACTGTGAAAAATGACGGGCATAGGTTCTATGAGTATGGGGCTTTGCAGCGGGCCTTCGGCCCGCGAGTGCTCCGCTATAACCACCCGGAAGAAGAAAAAAAAAGGAGCCAAATTGAAAATAGCCGCTGTCAGACAAGCGCTAGCCTCCCGGATCATAAGAAACGGTACAGTGCACTGCACGGTACAGTTTTTTATTGGTCTATTTCGTTCCAATTCTTTCACAGGCAACTACAATGATTCACTGAGTGATGCAAAAGTTGCCACTGACTTACAACCATCTCATTTCAAAGCGATTGCAAGAGGTAGGATTTCTGAGTCAAATTAACACATGAGAATTAGTTGCATCTTCAAAATCAAAACAAATATATATTTTAAAAATTATTATACCAACAATTTTATAAAGTGTACGAAAGTTGCTGCAATGTTATAATCCAGAATTCTTAAATGCTATAACAAGTTTTTCTATGATTTTACAAAATTCGGTAACAATCTTTCACAAACCGTAAATGATATGTAAAAAATACAAAACATTTGACAGAAAAAATAAATTTTATGCTTTTATAAGGAATCGACTGTGTTGCGTTAAGCTTTAGCGAATTTTTAAAATATCTGTCTCATAATAATAATACATAATAATACATAATAATACATAATAATACATAAGCTGAACGATGCTTGTCTGTAAATGGAAATGAGTCAGAAATTGACGAATATATTCCAAACAATGTTAAAATCAACTTGAAATAAATAATATTTTTGTCATTATTGCTATAGGCTAAGCTTACAGATATCGTGATGATTATAACGTAATAAAAAGTAATCAATTTTCAGTTGCACTGTGAGCCCATTGTGTTATTGCGGAATTACTATTCTCCAAGTAAACCGCGACAGCCACGAATATTTTTGCCGCCTTCGGGGTAAAGATCGTGATTCCGTGAGTCTATTTCAAATTCATCGCGTGGTGCATTTGTCTGTACCAAGTAGTGTTATTTTTCGTGTCACATTTTTGGGTTATAACACTGTACAAAGGAAGTGTGATCGAAAATACAAAAAAGCTTGTCACGTGTTACAGACAGAAGTACCACGTGATGCACTTGAAAGACTCGCGACATCACGATCGCTTACTCTGAAGGCGGCCATGAAATTTGTGGGTGCCGCGGTTTACTAACAAGTAATATCATCTTGAATGTAAAACACAAGCAGACTCGCATCACTTTATATTCTTTAACAGGGGCAAGTGCCTGTGTTCAGCTGAATCAGTTCAAGGAAGCTGTCACGTGGTGTGACAAAGGATTAGCAGTATCCTAAACTGGATTTGATACAGTTTCTTTTTTGTAATTTTCTCTTTTTATTTATTTTTTTTTGCTATTACATACGACATAAACGTTAGGCTATTAGAATGGAGCTAGTGCATGATCTTTCACCCAGCTTTCTGCGTTCACCCTGGGTTTCCAGTTATAGGTCCCTGACCGTGCTTTTCGAATAAGGACGCGAAATATTTTCTCACATCCTACAAAAAAATTCACAACTTCTTCTTACCTCTCCTTTTTCTCCTTTAGGACTCTCAAACAAGAGAATGTGTTTTCTTGCCTCATATTAATAACCAGACATTAATTGTTGTTGCTGTACGTTTTTGTTCGTCGATCTTTATTAATCGCCGAGGAAACGTCACATGACCACGGGAATGGTCTTTTTTTCTCAATTGATAATTAAAGTACACTTTAATTATAATATTTCATTCTTTATTTCAATTATTTATAACTGATTAACCAATATAAGATTGACAAAAATAATCAGAAGTTGTTGGAATTAAGGAACAGGTCTGTTAAAGAACAAAGGAAGCTGCAAGATACAGACACAGTAAAGGTCAGTTTATAATGTTACTTTAATTCATGGTGTCCCCCATTAGCACTTTCGTGCTAACTACATTGACACCTAGATAAAGTAATTTATTTATTTATTTATTTATAAGGTATACAAGGTACTGCTTTCATTTTATTTTACAAAATTGTATTTTCCAAACAAAAAAATACAGTATTACATATATAGCAGAACAATAAAAAAAATGCATGAAATAAGTAGCGAGGAAGCCTAATAGAAGCAACCAGGCTAATTATACTGGGCTTTTTCAAGTGGAGTACAATTCAGGGAGTAATCGAGGATGTTACTGGATGTTACTTTACTAATTCGATGCCATGGCTATGGAGCAAAGATTGTTTTGTCAAATTTGGCGGTTTTTCGGCCAATTTGTAGCGGAGCTCTAGCGGGCCGAAGGCCCGCTCGCGGAGCTCCATACTCATAGAACCTATGCCCATCATTTTTCATGGTCATGGCTAGCAGACTAGCTACTACGTATAAAAACTTTGCAAGACATCAACATGACACGAGATAGAACCCAACACAGTAGGATCGTAGCCGTAGACAGCTGTTTGAAGCCGCTATAGTGGAAAAAGAAGAGCTTTCAGGGATAAAAAAATCTTGCTTCGAGGAACTTCATACGTTTTTATGAATGCGGATTTCAGAACCGAAGAAATGGAGTTTTAACGAATTTCCTAGCAGTCCAGTGACTGAAAGGTAAAATAAATCACATTTTTCCATGGGAATTTATGTTGATATCAATTTTTTATTGACTTCTCCTTTGTGTTCTCTTAACTTTTGGAGACACGTTTATGAAACGTGCTCAAATTAAGTCGTGTTATCTTGAATTTCATCGAGGACAGCTCTGCCTTGATGCGCTATGAATGGTACGTGTTTTGCTTTTAAACATAAACTAATGGAGATTTGGATAAATTTTTTCGAAAGAAGAATGTGTTGTCCATTTTTATGTGTTTGTTCAGTCATTACATAGATTGAAAAAGTTGTTTATGTGAACTTTTGTACGGTCTAAATGAACTGTGCAGACGGTCGCGTGATACTGTTTTTAAGAATTGCTAAAATTGAAAAATAGCTCGGTCGTCAATCTTAATTCTTGTACTTCCGACCTTTCACTTTAGTTAAGCTCATCATCGGCTTTCTGTTCAGAAAGCTTCGCTGTTAGGCTAAGCCTAACCGAGAGTGCACATTGTATGCATAATGAACTTAAACCAGTCATTGTATACATAATGAAATACATAATGAACTTAATACATAATGAACTTAAACCAGTCATTGTATACATAATGAACTTAAACCAGTCAAATAAAGAATAAATAAACAAAAAGTGAAAACCCTCAAAATTATATATATTATGTAAGCATTTACAATAGAAACCCGGTGTAGCGAATCGAACGGTACGGTAATCGAACTTAATCGAACCCAATCGAACTCAATCGAACAATAAAGAAAAATCACTCAAAATATAGCAGATATTTGAACAGTCTGTCAAAGTATGTGAGAGCAATTACGAATTAAGTTCAACGGACAATTTACAATTAATCTCACGTCACTGTAGTTCCATTTCATGATTTATTCACTATAATCTTCGATAACCCAAGCAAACAACAATGAATTGAAACAAAGCCATAAACGGTGTGTCTTCAAGTTATTAAATACAAACAAGAAGCTGAACACAGCTTGAACTCGTAGCGTCTTTAACCCATTGCAGTATTGATTCCTGAGTGTTTTGAGTGCTTTTACGGAGAAACAAACATCAAATTATGTCTAAAAAGTAATACTACACTACATTGAGTAGCCGACACTTGAAAGACCTTGAAACCTCGATCGCTAAGCAAATGGAAAGTTATAAAAAACATAACTCTTGCCGGAACAAAAATCCCACAGCAATAAGCGGCGAACACAATATAAAACGGTCCCATCCATCTATGAACTCCTTGCATTGTCTTGAAAACTTGTATGCTGTATAATTCTTCCTTTGTTTTTCCAGCAAGTCAACACACGAACAGATTTTTCCGCAATCTTGAAAATCAAGAGCGAGATCACGAGGTTGGTTGTCAACCAGTTAGACCAGTGAAACTAAAATATGCGTGCATAAATTTGCATGCGCTGATGTGACACGAAAAAAAAAGTCATCGGCGAATTTACAACTCGTGCGCTGCGCCACGAGTAATTAGTAGAATAATTTTCATTGTCATGCTGCACCTCTATGGCACACGCGAGGATACTAAGATATGGGGCGAAAATAATTTCCGCGCATGCGAAGAAGTGCAGCATGTGAAGGTTTCCGTCGCCGAGGGGAGGAGAAAGGGGCAAAAAAGGACAGCTTTGAAGAGACCTCTCGGGGCATGAACGCAAAATGAGAACGATCCCAAGTCGGGAGGGCGTATAAATACTAAGCGAAATACCCAAGGGTATTACAACGGTCTCAGGAGGGGAAATTTGCTAATTTATGTAGCGCGTGAGGCCATTACGGCGCAAACATACCAATGAAAATAGTCTCACCCTCAGCAGTATTAAGAGCCGACAGATGGAGGCGCAGACGGTTGGCCACAGTTGAGCCGACGAAAGGTTTGGAGGATACGCCGCCCTTCGGTGCGGTAGCGCGGAACAAAAAGCCTTCTCGAAGATTGACGTTCATAAGGTCAGCCAACTTGACGTACGTGGTGAGATTTACGACGGGACAGATCATACTGTCATGGGGACACGGTTTGATGGCGAAAACATTAGAGTTTTTTCCACGAAGTGTTTTACCAAACTTGTGGTGAAACAATAAACCTTGCTTATCAGGGAGTAGCAGAACCTCCTTAGTATAAATCCGAGCAAGATCAGAAGCTCTGACACCGGAGTAGAAATCTAGACAGAAGAAAGCTAGATCACGACTGACGATGTACCTTTCCAGCGGGGATATGGATGGTAAAAATGCTCGGTTACGAAGATAAGTACACAGTCTAATAAATTTGTCGAAGAAAAGTGCCACGGCCTGACGAGGAGAGACCCTTGACTTTCCCTGTTCCTCGGAAATTGAGGCCAGGTATTCTTTTACAGACGGATGAGCTGCAGGGTTACCAGGGGATAGTCCCGACCAATCGCCTAATCGCCCAATGGAATTGAAGATGGAGCGCAACTTTCCAATCGTGCTATTAACCGTACCAGCGGCCAATCTGGAGGGGCAGGCACATTTCTGTTTGGAGTGAGAGCCGAAGTTAGGGCAACTAGGTGTGTAAATTTTGGTCTTGCCCTTAGAATCCTTCCAGTCGAGAAATCTAATGACGTCCGTTGGGGAGGCGGGGGCGGGGGTCTTGGGGCTCGGGAAGGAGGACAGGAACGACTCCAGTTCCAACTGCAATCTACATTTCTGCTTTTCATAAGGTTTGGCGGCTCTGACTGATTGAAGAGAGGAGATTCTACGATCGATGGCAGGCAGATCGAGAGGAACTCTGGAGATACTAGTCGAATACGAAGGTGGAGCGGCTTGTAAACCACAATATTGGCAGAAGTTAAAACCAAAGTCGTTGGCGTAACCGCAATTGGGGCACAAGGAGACAGGTTTCCAAATGCGTGGAACATTAGCGGAGGACTAAGGAGAGGGAAAAGAAAGTAAAAACGAATGGGCTTGAATTCTTTAACAGAAATGGATAACTAATGCAATACAGTAAACCAATACAATACGAAATATCGAGGGCCTAGGCTCGGAGTGTAAGTTAGTCAAAGAAAACGTTCTGTTCTCAACCAATCAAAGTTCAAACTGAGCAAATACGGAAAGTCCATAAATCCCATTGAAGCGGTCTGGTTTCCATGCCGGAACTGGAGGAAGTCGGGAAAAGCAGGATGTTACGATCTCCTTTAGAGCCAAGCTTGAATGAGGCTATGCAAGAAGAAACGATAAGTGGCCACCAATACTTTCTGGGACGAAGGTCGGGTACTACGATCGTGTAAGAACAGCCCTGAGTGGCGAGAAATCTAATCAGGGGGCCAACGAGCACAAAGGGAGGAAACACATATGCGTTATATGACGGAACCATTACTTGTGAGAAAACATTTACCCCAAGTGCTTGCGGCGAGGACGAGGATGCGAAGAAGGGAAGCGCCTGACCAGATAGGTCTCTCTGGACATTATCGGAAGTAGCCATAAGATCGATGGTGTGCGGACCGAATGCTCGCTGAATGGATTGCCAAGATTCCGGGCTCAGCATGCATTCCCGGTCTAAGGGAATGCGGGAAGGAGAATCAGCTGGATTTTCTCGAGAAGGGAGAAAGTGTAACGCGACGTGCAGATTAGCAGATAGCGTTAAATGGAAGATTTCTTTAAGAACGTTGTTGATGTGGGAATTCCGCGAACCATCCTTTTTCCAGCAAGCAACCAGGGGAGCACTATCCACAAAGCAATCAACCCTAGCGTTTGAGATCAGATGAGCCACTCTTTGCAAAACGAACAAAAGGGTCAGAGCTTTCTTAACAAGGATGGGAAGATCAATCTCGGTAAGGTCCCAGTGACCATGAAATTCCTGCTGAGGTTGGTCAGAGAAGCGCAGGAAACCGCCCCAACCAGAGCCTGACGCATCAGAGAAAGCATTTAATTGGAAATGTTTCTCATCTTTCCATGGTAAGAAACCGGACCAACAATCCAGAAAACGCCAGTGTTCAAGTTCTCTCTTCAAGTCGAGGGAAACAGGGATATCTCTTGGAGACTTATGTGACTTTGACATAGCGTGACAGGACACACGAGAATATAACCTGGCAGCAGGGACGACCAGAGTGAACGAATTTATCTTGCCAACAAACTTCTGCAGGGATTTAAGAGATACCGTCTTGTGGCTAAGTAAATCCTCTCTGAGGGAAGCAAATTTGAGATTTTTGTCAAGGGGCATCAAAAACGCGGTTTTAATAGAGTCCATGACATATCCCAGAAAGATCGGCGCTTGTGTAGGGACGAGGGTCGACTTTTTGAGGCCAATAAAGTAGCCAAGATCGATGAGGATGTAGCAGGAGATATAAAGGGCTGCTTGAGCGCGTTCAAAATCAGACCACGAACAGGGAGGAGCGTTACGCTGAATTTGAAGTTGTCCAAAATGGCGGTCGTCGATGTATTGGGAACACGGGATACCATGAGAACGAATGCAGCTGGTAGCGATCAAACTGATGGAATGGTACAGGTACGCACTAGCTTTCCATCCAAAGGGGAGGGTGTTAAAAACAAAATACCAACCATTCCACTGAAAACCAAAATAGGTCCCGCTGTCTGCTGAAAGACGGACATAGTCATAGCCACTTTTGTCATCACAAGTGGTCTGATAACTCCGCTTGTGTACGTAACGAGGAAGGTCAGTAATGGGATCCAAGGAGAAAGGGGCATCTTTGATCCAAAGATTTAGGAATCTCTCATCATGGCACATGCGAGGTTTTGATGGTTCTATGGTTATTGGCATGACCAAGTAGGGCGGTGACACTTCTCCTACTTTTCCCCAGACTGACAAGGATCCATTGGCTACTCTTTCTAGAATAACCTGAGAAATAAATTCGGAAAAGGCCTGACAACTTCTGCTGTTTGGAAAATAGGCACGGGGAGGTGAAGGGCTGCTATAAACTTGACCTTGGAAAGAACCCTTAAACGTGACGAAAAACTCCCTTACATCCACGCCAAACTCCAAGTACCGAAGAAATGCTGAACGGCTGGGGGAATCAAGAAGAAGCGTAGACCACATTGGAATGTTACGATGGATAAAACCCGGAATGGTGAAGGGTGAACCTTCCCGGAAGCCACTATCTGGATGGACGGGAGTGGACCGACCCAGTCGGGGGGCTCCCTTTCCAACTGCACCAAATGGGTGTAGATTAACAGATTCTTGAGCATTTCTCAACAAGAGATCGAACGGCTGTGGGGACGCCTAGAGCGAGCAAGGTGAAAACGAAAACAAATAAGTGCGAAAAGAAGAGCCACCAACCAGGCCGATCCAGGGACCCCGTCATGGACAGAGTATCGGGTATTGTTAAGAAAACCCGTCCCAGATCGACCAAATTGATAGCAGAAGTACCCTAATAGCGAAAAACCCAAAACAAAGAGGACAATGAATTGCAGCCGAGAACATGGATATTTATAGCAAAAAATAGAAACACTACAAGAGTTCAATTTCTCGGACAAAATCTGGGACTATTATAAAGAAAATAGACTCTTTTACTTGCACAAAAATTTACTCGACAACAAACAGCGCGAAGAAACGCACGAAAATTTAAAAAATTTATCACGTAAGAAAATCACGTGCTAGACACGATGACATGTGAGAACGCCTAACAGCGTGTAACGTGCGAGAAAAATATAACAGAAAAGAATGTAAACGAGTGTTCTAGAAAACAAACAACAGGTCGCGAAACTGAACAAAATTTCCTAAAAGGTTCAATAAATTGCGAGAAATGTAATACAAACAATAACAAACGGCAGGAAGTTAAACGTACAACGAAAGGAAAATCTTGCGCCATGAACATAACCCGCAAAATAAGATATACGAAGACAAATGGCTAAAGGCGGCGCGACGACCCGAAGATTGCGAAACGTAGGTGCCATGCAAAATAAGTCTGATTTGCAACAAACAGTGATGCGAAAACATAGCTTGACAAGCGATGCGTCCTTGGGGACGCGGCAAGAAAACAATCACAAAAGGCGACACATCAGGAAAACTGAGTTGAAGGTAGACGCACGACATCAAAAGCAACCGAAAGCAAGACACACAGAATAGACATTCGCAAAGAAAACAAACTGTGGAGATAACACACGCCAAAGGCTTACTTGAAAGGCGAAAACTGACTTGAAAGACAACACAAGCGAAAAGCTTGAAGGTGACACATGCCGTGAAAACAAACTAGACGGCGACACCACGCCATAAAAACTAGCTTGAAGGCGACAAACGCCATGAGAACAAATTTGAAGGTGACACACGCCAGGAGAACTATGTTTAGGCGACACACGCCATTAAACAAACTTGAAAGCGACACACGCCATAAAAACACTGAACTGACTTGTAGGCGACACACGCCGTGAAAGCTAACTTGAAGGCGACACACGCCATTAAACAAACTCGAAGGCGACACACGCCATAAAAACACTGAACTTGAAGGCGACACACGCCGTGAAAGCTAATTTGAAGGCGACACACGCCTAGAAACAAACTTAAAGACGACACTCGTAGTAAAAAACTAACTTAAGGCGACACACGCCATGAAAGCTAACCAGGGGGTGACACACGCCTTGAAAACAGACTAAAAGACGACTAACGTCTAGAAAACTAAATAAAAGTCAATAACGACATGACAATTTACTAGAAAGGCGACACACGCCAGGAAAATACCAAGCAACGAGTACCACGGAAAACAAGCTTTGCTAGGAAAAGTAACACAGAAATAGCAAAACTATAAAGCAAAGCAGCCAACAGCAGGGTGAAAAGAAAACAAACCAGCTTACCTCTTCGGCGGGTGGAGCGGGGTTTTCGCCAGCGGTACCAGCAGCGGGAGCTTCGGCAACACCGGCAGCAGGAGCTTCGGCTGCGACGCGAACAACAGGGCGAGCGGCTTCTAAAACGTCCGCAGGAATAGCCGCAGGAACTTTGGCCATGAAGGTGAAGTACTCAGCGACGGAACGTTCGAGTGAGAGAAGCAAAAAAGGACAGCTCTGAAGAGACCTCTCAGGGCATGAACGCAAAATGAGAACGATCCCAAGTCGGGAGGGCGTATAAATACTAAGCGAAATACCCAAGGGTATTACAACGGTCTCAGGAGGGGAAATTTGCTAATTTATGTAGCGCGTGAGGCCATTACGGCGCAAACATACCAATGAAAATAGTTGTGAACACTGGCGCGGAAGCAACATTCATTATTGTAGCTTACTGCCTTTAAGGCGTAAGCTACAATGCTGTCCTGCTGAGTGAGTGAGTGAGTGAGTGAGTGAGTGTAACAATAGAATCCGAGCCCACAACGAACTCTGCCGATTTCGATCCGATATTCCTCGATCTTCGCTCCTTTTTTTCTCGGAACCTCGTTGGTTGTTCAACGTTTGTCGAGGATAGCTTCGCAACCTCGTCGGTTAAAACGTTTGTCGAGGATAGCTTCGAATGGCCCCGAATCGAATATTCACTCAGAGAAGACTATCAGATTTCTAACAAATATGGCCGCTCGTGAACTTCACGCTTCCATTTTGTAGACGTTCATTTTGCATAACCGGAATGAAAGCACGCCTTTTAAGACTTCGAAATGGAAAGACAAAGTCCTTTAGAAGATTTTTATGCCTTTGTAGTGGTGGTTTGAGAGCTGAAAGCGATGAAATTTGTCACAAGTGAGGACATGTCTTCTTTCAGAATTTATACTCGAAGCGGCAGACTTTACTAAGAATAGGCCATTTGCACGATGACGTCATTTGACTACTACTACCAGAATCCTTCAGTTTTTTGTTTTGTATTGAAATTAGGGCTATTGTTATTTAAACCGCACTGGGATTACAAAATTTAAATAAGAAAGGAAAACGAAATGAATTCTGGTAGTAGTAGTCAAATGACGTCATCGTGCAAATGGCCTATTTTCAAGCATTCCTGGAAAACTACGGTAAAGAAAGTCACATTTTTTAATGTCCATTTACTTTGTAAGAAACATTTCATAGACTGTTTCTTTGTCTTATTAGTGGCTGACGAGAAACATTTAGAAAACTTGACCACAATCGGTCGAGCGAGAAATTCGCCAGATGCTGAACAAACTTGCGTGGCCGACAGTTTCCTTGATGCGATAATTTGACGCGTTTTGCTCTTGAGACTAAACTAGTACATATTTCAATAAAACTTTCAACTGAGAGAATTCGTTTCCTGTGCAAATTGCGATCAAACTTGTTCGAATGTAGGCACGCAATGGGAGCTACACCCGCGAACATCAACTCTATTAATATATTAATAGATATATAATGTGAATTGTAAACAGTCAGTTGACGGTATTATAAATGTATTTACGCCGCCTATTTTCCATTGCTTTGCATTTGTTATTTGTTAGCCGTGAAAATAAACAAAATTGAACCAGTTAAATGCTATTTTTGCATTATAGATGTTTATAAGCCGATTTAATGTAACTTATAGTGAATCCAATCTTTTGTGATGAGATTTTTTGGTAATTATGACTTTGAAGTTTTGGCCGCCCTGTTGGTGTACCAAAGTTGTACACCAAGATGGCCGCTCCATACATTTTTACTAAAAATGTCTAATACTCGTACGCCAAAAACTCTTGAACGAAATGCTCTGGCGCTTCAAAGTTTGGCCCAGATGTGCAATTTTAAACTCTCTACAATTCCATAAACATTTTGGGATTGAAATCTGTTTTTAATGCTTCTGAATTTTGATATGACAGGATATGACGTAAGTGCAAGCCGAGAATACTTAGTGTAAATTTCGTCGCTCTATTGTTAGTTAAAATTTTTCAGTGAGTTTGATTTATTGTTTGTCTGTTTTGTTGATGTTCTTGATAAGCCGTTTGTATGCCGCAGGTAGCTGTTGGCATTGGTTCAGTAGTGTTTATTGTTCTAAGTTAGTAAAACCAACTTTCAAGTGAAAGTCAAGCCAGCATGGAAGGCGCTAGGAGGGGAGGGGATGGGAAGATTTGGGCGCGCGAGAGAGGTGCGTGCAGGAGTGCAGAACAAGTGGTACTAACCTGGCACAGATTTATGAGCGCGTTTAAAACTGTTCTTACGACGCGCAAGTTTCACTGTAAGATGAAATAATATGTAAAACAGAAACGTGTTTAAAGTTCCTATGTCTCGCTATTTTGCTGAGATAGAATCTTAGTTATAAATAATATAAATATTATATAGTTATAAATAGTTGTTTCTTTTCTTATAATCCTCGAATAAACACCGCATTCTTCTGATTGGGTGCGGCGTTTATTCGAGGGCGACGTTTATTGGTAATTTTGCTTCCATCTGCGGCGTTTAATCGAGGGCGGCGTTTATTCGAGTAAATACGGTAACCCTAGGACGTACAAGGGGAGGGGGGGAGGGGGTGGTTGCCATTCCCCCTTAAGGTTTTTCTCCGATATTTTCAAGACCATATAAGATTAGCACATGCCGTTTCCAGTAGCTGTTCATTTATCCTTGAGACACATTTTGGTAAAGTTTGGCGACAACCGGTTGCTATGGTAACGAGATATGACGTCATGACATACGGTCAACCCATTTTTGAAGGAAAAAGCGTGTTTTTCACCTTTTTTCAGCGAAAAAACATATAAAATGCTACCAAAAGCATCAAAATGTTCGATTGTATGTTATTTTGCAACTCTAACAGACAATATTTGCAATTTCCGCATTTTTCTGATAAATTTGAATTTTTAATAAAATCCAAGATGGCGGCCACCTTGGTGGCCATTTTGGATGACGTCACGGACCCCCAGCAGCGCCCCAACCCATAATATTTACCTTATCTTGTAGAGCACATCGCGGGCTATCTATTAGATGTAAAATATTTCCGAAATATTGCAACATCCCAAAAACCCAAGACGGGGGGGGGGGGGGCGGGGGTTGCAACACCCCCCGTACCACGGTTGGGGTACGTTTGCGTGTACGTCCGAGGGTTAACAATCCTCAGTCGTACAGAGCGGTCACTCCTGTTGGATGACCTTTAAGAGTGAGCATTTTTTCATTGAATAATTCCAGTTTAAAGTGCATTTTCACTGTTTGAAGAACCAGCAGCGCTAAACGTTTCACAAAATCCCCTGCGTTGGGTTACCTATTAAGTCATTTTCAGTGTATGTACTCTTATTGACAATAGCTCTAAGTCAATCAGCGCGCGCGAATTCGCACAGTTATAGTAAAAGCGGCGCGTCTTATTTGCAATCTCAACCACTTTGATCGTATAACGCCTGCGCTCTTCGAGCTTCACTGGCTGCCTGTGAAATATCGAATAACATTTAAGATCCAGATCTATACCTTTAAGGCCATTCGTGACCATTCATGGGTTGGCCTCCACTTATATAAGAGACCTAAAAAGTATCAAGCCTTCGTCGACCTACGTACTGCGGTCTAATGACGTTTTAACTTTAGAACACCCTAAAGACCGCACCAAAAGAACATTGGGGGACAGGGCATTTTGTGCCGCTGCCTCCAAATTATGAAACAATTTACCTATAAACATCAGGAAGAGTAGTACATTAGAACATTTCAAGCAGTTTTTAAAAACGCATTTGTTTAGGGAGGCTTTTATCATTTTTAACCTGTTGTGCTGATTAAATATCTTGTAAAATTTTAGATATTTTAATTTTTAACATATTGTAATGCGCAGGCGATCATATATCCATGCAGCCTGCATAACATAAATACCTAAATTATTATTATTATTATTATTATTATTATTATTATTATTATTTTAAGATATTAGTAAAAAAACAAGTCATGTTTTTGTTTGACAGAAAACAAGCGCAGTTGTAAGAGACAGAGCTGAGAAAATTAGTGCTTCTGGTAACCTTGGCAACATCGATGGTCATATCCAACGGGGCATAAACTGCTCTGAACATCATCTAAAATTTGCCAAACAAACGGAAGACTGGGTTGCAGAGCTAAACGCTTATCATCATGGTCGAACTTATTGCCGTCTCGGAGATGTCAAAACGACTATAGACTACTTTGAACGTTATCTCAAATTACCAAAACAAGACAGAAATGAAACTGCAGTAGGAAACGCGTATGACATTCTTGGTAGCTCCCATCTACGCCTCGGAGATTTTAAAACAGCCATAGACTACTATGAGTGTTCCCTGAAAACTGCAAAAGAATTGGGAGACAGGTCGGCAGAGGGAAATGCGTATAACAACCTTGGCAACGCCCATCGAAGTCTCGGAAATTTTAAAACAGCCATAGACTACAATGAACGTTCCCTTAAAATTGCAAAAGAATTGGGAGACAGGTCGACAGAAGGAATCACGTATTGCAATCTTGGCATTGTCCATCGACATCTCGGAAATTTTAAAACAGCCATAGACTACTATGAAGGTTCCCTGAAAATTTCGAAAGAATTGGGAGACAGGTCGACAGAAAGAAAGACGTATAACAATCTTGGCAACGTCCATCAAAGTCTCGGTGACTTTAAAACAGCCATAGACTACCATGAACGTAGCCTAAAAATCGCGAAAGACTTAGGAGACAGGTCGGGAGAAGGAAAGACGTATGGCAATCTTGGCAGCACTCATCTAAGTCTCGGAGATTTTAAAACAGCCATAGACTACTATGAACGTTCCCTGAAAACTGCAAAAGAATTTGGAGACAGGTCGGCAGAGGGAAACGCGTATAACAATCTTGGCAACGCCCATCGAAGTCTCGGTGATTTTAAAACAGCCATAGACTACAATGAACGTTCCCTTAAAATCGCAAAAGAATTGGGAGACAAGTCGACAGAAGGAATCACGTATTGCAATCTTGGCAGCGTCCATCAACATCTCGGAAATTTTAAAACAGCCATAGACTACTCTGAATGTTCCCTGAAAATTTCGAAAGAATTGGGAGACAGGTTGACAGAAGGAAAGACGTATAACAATCTTGGCAACGTCCATCAAAGTCTCGGTGACTTTAAAACAGCCATAGACTACCATGAACGTAGCCTGAAAATCGCGAAAGACTTAGGAGACAGGTCGGGAGAAGGAACGACGTATGGCAATCTTGGCAGCACTCATCTAAATCTCGGAGATTTTAAAACAGCCAAAGATTACTATGAACGTTCCCTGAAAACTGCAAAAGAATTGGGAGACAGGTCGGCAGAGGGAAACGCGTATAACAATCTTGGCAACGCCCATCGAAGTCTCGGTGATTTTAAAACAGCCTTAGACTACAATGAACGTTCCCTTAAAATTGCAAAAGAATTGGGAGACAGGTCGGCAGAAGGAGTCACGTATTGCAATCTTGGCAGCGTCCATCAACATCTCGGAAATTTCAAAACAGCCATACACTATTATGAATGTTCCCTGAAAATTTCGAAAAAATTGGGAGACAGGTCGACAGAAGGAAAGACGTATAACAATCTTGGCAACGTCCATCAAAGTCTCGGTGACTTTAAAACAGCCAAAGGCTACCATGAACGTAGCCTGAAAATCGCGAAAGACTTAGGAGACAGGTCGGGAGAAGGAAAGACGTATGGCAATCTTGGCAGTACTCATCTAAGTCTTGGAGATTTTAAAACAGCCAAAGACTACTATGAACGTTCCCTGAAAACTGCAAAAGAATTGGGAGAAAGGTCGGAAGAGGGAAACGCGTATAACAATCTTGGCAACGTCCATCGAAGTCTCGGTGATTTTAAAACAGCCTTAGACTACAATGAACGTTCCCTTAAAATTACAAAAGAATTGGGAGACAGGTCGGCAGAAGGAGTCACGTATTGCAATCTTGGCAGCGTCCATCAACATCTCGGAAATTTTAAAACAGCCATAGACTACTATGAATGTTCCCTGAAAATTTCGAAAGATTTGGGAGACAGGTCGACAGAAGGACAGACGTATAACAATCTTGGCAACGTCCTTCAAAGTCTCGGTGACTTTAAAACAGCCATAGACTACCATGAACGTAGCCTGAAAATCGCGAAAGACTTAGGAGACAGGTCGACAGAAGGAAAGACGTATAACAATCTTAGCAACGTCCATCAACGTCTCGGTGACTTTAAAACAGCCATAGACTACTATGAATGTTCCCTGAAAATTTCAAAAGAATTGGGAGACAGGTTGGCAGAGAGAAACGCGTATAACAATCTTGGCAACGCCCATCAAAGTCTCGGAGATTTTAAAACAGCCATAGACTACCATGAACGTAGCCTGAAAATCGCGAAAGACTTGGGAGACAGGTCGGGAGAAGGAAAGACGTATGGCAATCTTGGCAACACTCATCTAAGGCTCGGAGATTTTAAAACAGCCATAGACTACTTTGAACGTGACCTGAAAATTGCGAAAGAATTAGGAGACAGGTCGGAAGTAGGAAAGACGTTTGGCAATCTTGGCATCGCCCGTCAAAGTCTTGGAGATTTTAAAACAGCCATAGACTACCATGAACGTTCCCTTAAAATTGCGAAAGAATTGGGAGACAGGTCGACAGAAGGAAAGACGTATGACCATCTTGGCAACACCCATCAAGTTCTCGGAGATTTTAAAACAGCCATAGACTACTATGAAAGTGGCCTAAAAATTGCAAAAGAATTGGGAGACAGGTCGGCAGAGGGAAGCACGTATGGCAATCTTGGCATCGTCCATCACATTCTTGGAGATTCTAAAACAGCGATAGACTACTTTGAACTTTCCCTAAAAATTGAAAAAGAATTGGGAGAAAGGCCAGCACAGGGAAACGCGTATGGCAATCTTGGCATCGCCCATCAATTTCTCGGAAATTTTAAAACAGCCATAGACTGCTATGGACGTACCCTGAAAATTGCGATAGAATTGGGAGCCAGGAGGACAGAAGGAAACACGTATGGAAATCTTGGTAACGTCCATCTAAGTCTCGGTGATTTTAAAACAGCCATAGATTACCATGAACGTCACCTGCAAATTGCAAAAGAATTGGGAGACAGGTCGGCAGAAGGAAGCGCGTATGGCAATCTTGGCAACGCCCATCAAATTCTCGGAGATTTAAAAACAGCCATAGACTACAATGAACGTCACCTAAAGATTGCGAAAGAATTGGGAGAGAGTATTGGGGTGGCCTTATCGTTTTATCGCCTGGGTACTTGCTTTGAATCTCTAGGCTCTATTCGTGAGGCTCTTGAGTGTTACCAGAACAGCGTAACAAAGTTCAATGTTATTAGAGATCGCCTTCAGTTAAACGACGAGTGGAAAATAAGCCTACGTAATACGTACGATATGTCATATGCTCGTTTATGGAGGTTGCTGTTAAAGCAAGGCAAGGTTATGGAGGCTCTGTTTACTGCCGAGCAAGGACGCGCACAGGCTCTCAAAGATCTTGTGAAATTGAATTATGCATGTGAAATAAGCGATACTGCTTCAGAAACAGGGAACAGAACTAATCATGAGTTGTTAAGTTGCATTCCTCCCAATACAATATTTATAGCGATTGACGAGAAAGAAATAATTTTCTGGGTTTGTCAGAAAGGAAAGAAGATTGAATTAAGAAGAAAACAAATCACTTCGCAGGATGGCATCATCACTTTTCTTCAGTCTCTCTTGCAGATTGCGGGTCAAGAAATTGGTGCAAGAGATGATGTGAAATGCGAGGATCGCTCATTTGATACGACGAGGGATAAAAAGCCGGCAGATGAAAGATCCCCTACCAATAACAGACAAACGCATTCCTTTAACCTTCAAAAAAGTGCCTTGAGTACATTGTACGACACAATCATTGATCCTATCCAAGACCTGCTTCTTGGCAGTGAACTCATATTCGTCCCCGAGGGTCCATTGTGCTTGGCGCCTTTTGCGGCATTGAAGGGTACAAAGTTCCTTTGTGAATCATTCAGAATTCGCGTGATTCCATCCCTGACCAGTTTAAAACTGATCGCGGACTGTCCAACAGATTACCACATTAAGTCTGGTGCGCTTCTCGTGGGTGATCCGTGGGTGCAAAAAGTGACAAAGCTAGAGCAGCTGCCATGCGCCAGAGAGGAAGTAGAGATGATTGGAAGAATGCTTGACAGTACGCCTCTCATTGGAAGACAGGCAACAAAGGATGAAGTGTTAAGTCGCCTCTGTTCGGTTGCTTTGGTGCACATTGCCGCACATGGTAAAATGGAAACAGGCGAAATTGCCTTGGCGCCAAAGATTGGTGAGGTGGATTATATTTTAACAATGAGAGATGTGCTGCGTGTTCAAATGCGAGCAAGACTGGTTGTGCTGAGTTGCTGTCACAGTGCTCGTGGGGAGATCACGGCCGAGGGCGTGGTTGGCATAGCACGGGCATTTTTGGGTGCCGGTGCTCGTTCTGTTCTGGTGTCATTGTGGGCGATTGACGACGAGGCCACTCTAGAGTTCATGAAAAATTTTTATCAGCAACTTGTAAAGGGGAAAAGCGCCAGTGAAGCTCTGAACCAAGCCATGAACAGCATGAGAGAATCTGACGAGTTTAGTGCAGTAAAGTACTGGGCACCCTTCGTACTCATTGGTGATGACGTCACACTGGAATTTGGTGGAAGCGAATAGATGACCCGCAATGTAAGTACGGTAGCCCTGTTTAAAGAAAATGTGCCCCTACCTAACGAACATATAATAGCTGTCATTAAACCGAATTTAATATCCTATAAAGCTGTTGTTTTCCTTGTTCTAGACATAAGAGCTATTGATACATTCTCCCATTTTGTTGATTTGATTGTCAAGGTGTTATACTGCGTAACCCTTTTCAGTGAATGCAATATTCCCGCAATCGCTGTAAAATTTAGTACCGAGTCTCGTCCCTTGCAATGACTATTGACAAGTATAACGCCTTTTCTATATCACTGTACATCGCCTTTTAAATGTCAATCATCGACATTGTTTTGTGAAGACATGCTCTGTTTAGCTAGCGTATTTTAACTGGTTGGTTTCGCAATTCAAAGAACAGACTATACTTTTCTAGTTGTTCTGAAAATTAAATAGAATAAATCTCTATTACATGATGTTGCGTTAAAACACAGTGCAAAAGAATAAACACGAAAATAGAAATAACAACAACAATTTATTAACAATAATCAAAATAGAACAATATTGATTGTCCCGCTAATAGCTAGGAAGCTAATCTAGGAGGGGCAAGGGAAAAGCAATAACACACCTTACAAAAAGAAAACTAAGAAAATTACAAGCAGAAAAAACTCTAAGACATTTCGCTACAGCTACACATAGATTTTAAGTACAATAATTTATTTCACTATTATATGCTTTAAAATTGCCTGAGGTATTAATTAACTTCGTTGAAAACAAAAATACTAAAATATATTTCATCTTTATATGAAATAATCTACTCGATCGACTCTTTAAGACCCCTGCATGTTACAAAGACTTGTAACATTAGTTGCTATTTGTAAATTTATCTTGACAATCTTTATGCTTGTTTGTAAATACTTTCATTTTATCACTTATGTCCAGAAATGCAGCAAGTATTGCTTAACGAGTATATCATTGACAGAGTTGTTTGGTCGTTTTCATAGTACTTCATATATGACAGAATTTCGTGTGTTTTGGTGAACTTTTATAGGCTAGGACACTTTGTGATGCCTTTCATGGAGTAGCGTGGCCCCCTCTGCCTGCATTTCTGGACGACAATTATAATGATGATTATGGTGCGTCTGTGCAGACTCTGCTAATCTTATCTGTAGGGCTCACTGTTATTATGGTGCGTCTGTGCAGACTCTGCTAATCTTATCTGTAGGGCGCACCGTTATCGCAGCTAAGTGTACTGCCACGTGACTTAAAACGAATGTTTTCAAGAGGTTGCCAGTCATTAGTTTCTCTTTGTTGTTATTGTTTTGTAGGTGCTGAACAAAGGAACTGTATCTAATAACGAAAAAATGGACCCAAACAATACTTTTAGCTGCTTACTTGATGTGCGATCCTCATAACGATCCTCATAACAATAAACACAAGGATGGATCTCACACTTTGTTAAAAGACTGTAAATATCATAATAATTTGAAGATGTTTTTAGATGTTGAACAGGACTTTAATAAGAACATACATGTCAATGAAACGGAGTTTACAAGTACTAGATAAAATATGAGCGGGAGATCGCCATTGTAAAGCCCATACAGATCGGACACGAATATTTTATCGTACTTGTGAAATGAAACAATGAGTAGAGATCTGTATGAAAAGTTAATGAATACTAATTAGCTGAGCAGGTGTTTGTATCAAAAGTTAATTCTACTGTTTAATAATTCATCAACTCATTGATTTCTATTGGGGTTGACAGAGGTGTACATGTGACTCAAATACCACCTATTGATTTGTCATAACTGTTATTAATTATTAATGAATTTTATAAAATTATTTGCTTATTTTAATATAGATAAGGCTTGTTGAATATGTTTTGCTACTCACTTAAAAGCCCACCCTCACCCAAAAGACGTTGCGGTCGTTTGTTTTTGTTTTAAAATGCTCCATTGTTCACACGCGTGATCTGATTGGTTTCACGCATTCAAGCGTGAATTTCAGCACAGAAAGTGATCACGGCGCGCACAACATTTTGGGTGAAGGTGGGCCTTTAAAGGCAACCTTGTCCCAGGACCTTCTCCGGGTTTAAAATGGCGGTTTGAATATACCCCTGGACAAGGCTGCCGAAATTGGGAGACTTTAGATAACAACGGTCTGGACCACCTCGGACACTTATTGAGAATTATATAACGTAATGTCGTAATGTCGAATTTTATTTTCAATAAATTTTTAAGTGTAAAAAGGAAAATCTAAAATCCCCACTTAGGAATGAACCTGTGACCTCAGCTAGGCTTAGGCTTACATAGCTTACCGTATCAGAGTACCATGCCACCTAGCTTCTCGGATTGTTTAGTTAAAACTATATAAACTGCTAACCCCAACCTCAACTGAAAGCTAACCAGTTACTCCGTTATATAAGTCTCAATAAGGTGTCCGAGGTGGTCCTGGCCGTTGCTATCTAAGGTCTTCCGCCGAAACACTCCAAGAATTGCGGTGGAGCATTTTGTTACTTGAAACACGATGAACAACTTTTATTTCGCTTGAACAAGGGCTCTAGATTACAAGAAAACTAATATGGAATAAACCTCCGATGGCTTTTATTTCGCTTAAACAAGGGCTCCAGATTACAAGAAAACTAATATGGAATAAACCTCCGATGGTGGCATTTCATTTTGTGTCACCTTGCAGTTTCGTCCGCCTTGTCCAAGGGTTTCTTCGCGCTGCTATTTTCACGCGACATTTTACTCAACAGACGCTAGGGTAAGTAGCCGCTGAAACGCTGAACCCAATTAAGACACAACCCTGTGATTTTTCCATCCTATTTAAGACAGAATTCCGATTTATGAGACCCCGTCTGAGACATTTACAAATTGTTTCACGTGCTTTGTTGTAGCGTAATTAACCTTGAAGTTACCGAAAGTTGGCGTCAACAAAAAACACTAGTTGAAATTCGGCTTCTGGCGAGGTTTCTATAAATTAATATATATGTATAAGACAAACTGAATGCAGGGCTGGCTCTACGCCAATGGGCTGATTTATTTAGCGGCCAATATTTCGGCTAACAAAATTTGAATTTCAAAACAATACATGAGTGGTTAACGATTGACTAATAAAGCCAGGGGCGTTCCTGGCCAATTTTTACCAGTAAGCCAGATGGCACAAGTTGAAAAAAGAAAAGGTTAGGATAGCATAATATACGGAAAGACATCGCGTTGTCATTTTGTAGCCGATAAATTAAAAAAGAAAAACTTATAAGCCAGTGCTTACTTGGCCTACAGGCAGGTACGCCCCTGAAAGCGATATATTAACATAAGATAACATGATATATAGGTATGAGGAAGGCTAATTTTGTTATAGCCGAAATATTAGCTGCCAAATATATCCGCCCATTGCCGTAGAGCCAGCCTTGCGTTCAGTTTGTCTTATACACTTCAGGTGACGTCCGGCTCGAGCATCTCTACATAGAGATCCGGCAAAACCGAACCAGTGCATCGTTTTTACGCATCGTGCGGACCTCTGCATTCAAACGTTTCTAATAAACATGCATATTCTGTTTAAGACATTAGGCCATGTAAAGAATCCCTGTATAAAACAAAAAGTGGTGAAATCTATACCCCGTTGAAGAGGTATGGAGTACGCCCCTCTTCCCCCCCCCCCCCACCCCCTCCCCCCTCCCCTCAAAAAAAAAATCGGGGCTACCCATACAAAAAGCGAAATTTAGGGCTCTTAATACTGATAAAAATGAAATAAACACTGCACAGGATAACCATCCCCTGTTTGTGTGGTTTCCTGTGTATCTGTAATGGCGGTACCGGTTTATAAAACCAGCCTCACTAAAGGCGAAATTTAGGGCTCTTAAAACTGATAAAAATGAAATAAAAATAGGTCCGCAATGCGAACGTGTGGGGGCTTGATCAAAAATTCATTGTTCAAATAACTGGAATTGCTTTTTGCAAATTCATTTAGTAAAACAGGCCTTTTATCTCTAATGCAAACGCACCAAGATTTACGACGCATGAAAGGAAATTGATACGGTATAGTACACCAGAACAAGCAATAACTTACCTTGAAACTACAACGAAAGTAAACGCGGTCAAATTCTATGAAAGCAGACCAAACGCTTTATAAATGTAACTGTAAATCTTTATTTAAACACGGTAAAATCATCAGGAACCTAACCTAGCTAACCTAACTAGCCTAAACAAATAACAAAGCTAACTACAATTAATCTTGGCGACACGCCAACATGGCCGATTTCCACTCGACACAAGCCCACACAACCTCGTTCCCAGGCTCTCTCTACGAACGCCGCCCAGAAGACCATGCGACACGCGATCACGTAAACCCACAAACCTGTCGATAGCATAGTGGGCGGCAAGCCCCCACAAAACTGCACAGGCTTTCCATCCTCTGTTTGTGTAGTGTCCTGTGTATCTGTAATGGCCGTATCGGTTTATAAAACTAGCCTTACAAAAGGTGAAATTTAAAACTGATAAAAATGAAATAAAAACTGCACAGGCTTACCACCCTCTGTTTGTGTGGTGTGCTGTGTATCTTCAATAGCGGTATCGGTTTCAATAGCGGTATCGGTTTATAAAACTAGCCTCACTAAAGGCGAAATTTAGGGCTCTTAAAACTGATAAAAATGAAATAAAAACTGCACAGGCTTACCACCCTCTGTTTGTGTGGTATGCTTAAGGCGAAATTTAGGGCTCTAAAAACTGATAAAAATGAAATAAAAACTCTCAAAATCACTGCCATGTTGTTTATCTTTGTTTTTCTGTGTTTATTTTGATTTGATTGTGGCTCGCGAAAGCGGCATTTTTAAAATAGCGCGGCCCGACTAAAAGAGAAAGAGAACAAGGCTTGCAACTTGGAAACCCACGTTTTGAGCTCTTTTATTTAGTTTGTCACGAAAACTTCTTGTAAGCAATGCCATGCTATGTTCCTTCAGGGAAGTCCCACTTTCAGGAAAACGCCTTCGGTCACTGCAGGGAGAAATAGTTTCGTGTTTGAGCTCTGTATTTTTTTAGTTTGTCACGACACCTGGAGGATTAGAAAAGTCCCACTTCCGCAATTCTCAGTTTTTTGTTCGGTGAATACTTCTTTCCTTTTGAATGTCACGGAATTACAAGGAGAGATGTCATGATATCTTCTTGGAATCAATGAGTCAGGAAAACAACCTTGCTTTTCAATGTTGTCGTACTACAGTGAGAGACACTTTCGCTTTTGAGCCCACATGTATTTACTTTGTCACGACACCTTCCCGGAATCAATGTGTCACGTGTTTTCGGAGAAATCTCACTTCCGCTTTTTATTACAGTACTCTGTTTGTTCGGGGAAACAGTTTTCATTTGAATAATATGGCACAACAAGGAGAATATATTTATCTTGTTGGAGCTATCTGCTCGAAATCAATGTGCAACTTATCTTAGCCCACTTCCGCTTTTGAATTCTCAGGTTGTTCAGGGAAAACCAATTTGCTTTTGAATGTCACGAAACTACAGATAACTTTCGCTTTTGAGCTCTATATTTAGTGTGTCACAACACCTTCTTGGAATTTATTATATAAAGCGTCAGATGTTTTCGGGGAAGTCCCACTTTCGCTTTCGAAGGACAACGAAAGGCGAGGAATAACTGGGTGTACACGGATAGAACTTACACAAGACAAATCTCTTTTATTATGGGAAACGGCGGCACGAAAATCGTGAGTAGAGCTTTGTGCAATGTTTGATAGACGAAATCATGTTTCTATGAATATATGATCGCATGCTATTTGATGATAGTTGTCGTCGAAATGTGTTTTCGCCTCGTTCAAGGAAGAAGGTAGAGCTTTGTGCAATGACTGTGCATTGAAGACCTCGGTTTAATTTCCTTTACTTTATCATCTCGAGAACCTTTTTTCCTTTGTTCTTCTAAGTCTAAAGAACGTAAAGCCAAACTAATAATATTTCGCAATCTACATACACGAAAAGATAAGACAAATCCGCGTTTATTCTGGTTTTGCACTTTCTATTCCGGGAACTTGCCCCACACCACACAGACTGTCGACAGCCAGCCGGTCGAAACATTTAACCATACATTTATATACTTAACTACAATAGATTTGCAGCGTCCCTTCGATAATAAAGGAAGGAATAAAATTTAATATTCTAGATCAGGCATACAGCATACGAACATTTTATTTTCAACCTAGACATATTTAATACAATCCAAAGTGTCATTTATGTGAACCCTGCAGATTCTACTGGGTGAAATATATAGCTGATATTCAAACACACCGAAACAAAACTCGCCCCTCGGCAGATCAGTATCGATTTCTGGGAAAAAACCGACTTCCGGTCCCTTTGTAACGAATTCCTGGAAAGAACAACTTGTTTATTTCTCTTTGTCTCTAAAATCACGCGTTTAATAATAAATATGTCTGAAGAAGAATACCATACAACATTATACTCAATTTATTCAGTAAAACGTGCAGGCATATTATTTTATGAGCACTTCAGTTTTCGTTTGTGAAACGCTCTCACTCGTTTCCTTTTCACGCGATATTTAAGTCACGCGATGCTTACAAGTTGAACGCAAAGGAGTTGTAACGGGAAAATCTTGCAATTCCGTCAATGAATATTTTCTTGTAACTTTTGTAAAACAATCCCTTCGCGAAAGGGTTGTAATTGAGGGGCATCTCTAAACTGGACACAGAAATCTAGTCTGCCATTCCCTCTAGACTGCTTGCAGTGTGTTTCTTTCTCGAAGTAACCTGTGGCTCGAAAGGAACACTGGTAAAGAAATTGGGATGAGAACGTTCATCCCGACAGCTCTAGTTTTCCCCAGGTTTTGTGAGCGTGCACGCGGGGAAAAACACGACAATGGGGGATTGCAAGGCAGTGCAAATCCTCCAACAATGCTGTAAAGTGTACCTTAAATTATGAAAAGAGACAAAGTTTGAGCATCATATCTTTAAAAAAGCGAAGGCATCGTTCCATGATCTTTAGACGTTTGGCAGCAGGTAATTTCTCGGGTAGGCTTGGGGGAAGAGAGGCGTGTTAAGCAAAATTTGTAGATGTCAAGAGCCCTGTGGTCAAACTTCATTGGTCAAATTCCACACTATCCAGAGGCAACATCGAGAAAAATTCCCGGGGTGGGTATGCCTGCCGAGGGAAAGATCGTTTTTGGAATTGCCTGATAAAAGACTGATGAGAACAAAGGTCACACGAACTCCGAAAACACCCCTTGTGCACGTATCGACTGTCACGAGGATTTGCTCTTTTTAGTGAGTTCAAAACTGTCCAAAATACTTCACAAGATAGCAAGTGGTTCCTTGAAGAGAAAACAAACCAGAAGACTGAAAAGACCTTGAACAAAAAGGCCAATTTTTTTTCAAGTGCAACCATTTCCATCCAGGCCATCCACAGACAAAGACACTTATTTATCGTTTAAGTGTACTTGTATAGTAATTGGTAACAGAACTGGAGCTTTTATTATATTTAGGTTTGAATTTATACAAATATATTTTTTGGCTTTTCAAAATGATACTAAAAATGGTGACATTATTGTCCCTTTATAAACCCTTTCACTCCCAGAGTCAATTATGCAGACATGTATTTCTAACGTTTGCATCTGTCAACGAAATCTTATGGTGTGGTCAATGGAACCTCTTCTGCAATACTTTTTAACGGTAATATTTGTTTTTCAATATTTTTCCGATTGAAATTTGGGATTTTTCTTGAATTTTGACTTTTGGCACTCTTGGGAGTAAAGGGTTAAGTGTTTTCTAAAGCTTGTTGGTTGACCCAATCAATATTTATTTGATTTGTTAAAGAGTTATGAAACAGTGGACAGGACAGATCGAAATGCGGGTAACCAAGGCCGACAGCAAGCACAAGAAGAGAATCAGCGAAGAATGAAAGACTTGCAGGACGCGATGGCGAGGGATCGTGAGCAGGCGATACGCGAAGCGCAAAATCGCGCGAGAAGTGATGACGAGAACCAGAGAGCGCAATATGAACGTCAAAAACGCGAGAGAGAGGAAAGGGAACGAAAACGAAAAGAGGAAGAAGAATTTTGCCAACTTAAAGATGCGTTGATGAATTATGACTTCCGGAAAACCCCGAGGATTAAAAAGGAAAGTTTCCGAGATCTGGACGTTGAAGAAATGGAATTTGTGCGCTTAGCTTTAATCGGGCCAACCGGTTCTGGAAAAACAAGCTTTATTGGTAAGAGTTTCTCCGAAAATACCCGGGAAATCCCCCCTCCCCCCTCTCCCCCCCCCCCCACACACACACACACACACACACACACACACACACACACACACACACACACACACACACACACACACACACACACACACACACACACACACACACACACACACACACACACACACACACACACACACATCCTTATTATCAAAATACATTCTTCCAGTCTCTCTGTCATTTTAACTCGTGAATACGGGAAGCGTTGAACGATTCATCGCAGTGACACAAAATTTCACTTGATAGCTGGATCGCACGATCGGCTGTTAACATTGAAAATAGAACTAAAATCTGCAAAGGACCGCAAACGATAATGCTGTCAACGATACGTAGGAACTACGAAAGACCTTATCAGCCAAAAAATGATCAAACATAAACGACAAACTGCAAGGCTGATCTGACTACGTAAAAAGGTAGATTTTGCGAGACACCAATGCGACAGAAACCGATAAAGCAGGGTAGCAACCGCGGACCGTTTATGTTATGTTAACCGTTTATGTTTATGTTAACCGTTTATGTTAACATTGACCCCGCTACATGTTATGGTCACCTGCCTTACCCATGCGGACGGCGTCGGAGGGAGGGGAGGGTGTGGAGTTGCATGCAGGGGGGGGGGGGGGGGGGACGGTGGAGTAAACGCGTTGGAGAAGGGAAGGTCCGACGTTGTTTCGTATTCGCGAGTTGGCTTATAGGAGCCTTTGATTGTATATGCTCAGTACACGCATTCCTCTCTCTCCTAATGTGAAACCCTCATACGCCTGTATCCAGGTATTCACCCTTCCCCATTTTTTTGTTAACGTTGACAGGTACCCTAGAGCGAGCTCTTAGTGGAATTCAAAGCGCCTTTGAACAAGGCACGGGAAAAGAAGGTACCATTAATCTTGAGGAGTACAGTGTGCAAAAAAGCATCAGTCTAGTGGATACCAGGGGATTTTTTGAGAGCGACGAAAAGCTCGTGGACGAGTGCCTAAAGATTATGTCGGGGAGGTAATTAATGTTATTCTTACATATCTTTGATGGCAACATGGGATGAAACATCGATGTAATGTTTTTAAAAGTACCGCCACTTCGATAATTCAGCACGAAAACAAAGCATATTTTTATAAGGCCTTTACACTGTAAAAGTTATTTTGTCGCCAGGATTTTCTCTCAAACGTTTACTGAGGAAAGTTAATCCATCTATACCTTAATTCTCCCTTAATGTTGAATATGTGGATGAACTCCTATCGCTCCATCACTTAAAGGATTCTTAACCGCTTTCATTGTTTTTTTTTAACCCCATCAACTCACGGTAGATGCGATAGAACGGTGTACTTTAGTGGTGACGTTTCTCACCCTAAAAAAAACTATTTTGTTTATTTAAGAATTCGTCCTGGCGAGGAAATCGTACGAGGTTATGACCAAAGTAAAGGCGAGGCCGCAAAAAGCAACCCTCAGATGGCAAGAAAAGCTCAGTCACTCTCCAAATATGCTCATGCGGTCATATTTGTAGTGAAGGCAAATGATCCTCGCTTGAAGGATGGCAAATATAAAGACACGCTGAAGAAGATTAGAGAGCACTTTAGGGAAGACGGTAAGATGAATATAGGCTGTAATTACAAAATCTACTTAGTAAGAATCACTTTTAACTGCAACATAGCGCTCGTTTAATTCTGATCGTCGTAAAATTAAACCAGAAGAAAAGTAACAACGTTTGGCCAATAACTTACCTAGACTTGCTCAAAATCGGTCATTTTTCTATTCAATCCGCTGGTTTGGGAAGACGCGCGCGTGCTCTAAAAGCAAGATGGCGGCTGGTCCTTCGTTTCTGAGCTATTCCCACGTGCTTCCCACTTGCATGTAAGGTAAGCTTTTTTGTCCCAGAGCACAAAAACAGCCATCGTTGCATAGAAATAACGACCGACTTGGAGCAAGTCTATCACTTACCTTGCGGGAAGAGGTCTTTTGGTTTTTAAGTGAACGTTTTCATGGATAAACAAAAACCTTGGTAATCGGTTTTGAACGATCGCACCCTGCACTATTCCGGAATAGTGTCAAACAAGAAAACACACAGTAACTTGACTGCTGTACGATGTATTTGATTTCACTCCACAGGCTATGCTCCAGTGACTGTCATCACCTATCTGGACAAGTTGAAAGACGAGGAAGATAAAAATAATGCTTTTGACATGGCTTCGTGGGCGACTGGCAGTTCCAGCGAAAGAACCTTCTTCATAGCGAACTACACGCATGAAAAAAACGAGACGTCCTTTGCTGTGGAGCGCACGGCTCTCGACATCTTGGATTTTGCCTTGCTTTCCGCTGAAAGGTTTATACGGATCACCAAGCAGCGAGAGAAAAATCAGATGGAACGGGAAATCGCGGCCGGAGGTAACGTCCTGCGGGTAGTAGTAATTCTGGGAATTCTGAGCTACACCCCTCCCCAGTCACTTTTATATGGGAGTTAACCACCCCCCCCCCCCCCCCACCTCCCTTGATTGTCGGAGTTTGATACTATTAAGGGTGTTTGATAAAAAAAATGACCACTATCTGTTCCGACTACGTAAAATTATTGCGGAATAAAAAGAATGGTAACATTTTTAGGATTTTATATTCCATCCACAGACACTCAAATTACTTAACTCAAGGTTTGCTTCGAGAAGAAGAAATTTTTGCGGGGGTTTAATTTTGCGGATGGGCGATTTTTTGCGGTTCTGCGGGAACTTAGTTTTACAATTGAAAAAGATCGTGTTTTCTTGCTGGGAAGTAATTTTTGTGATTTGAAGGAAGTCGCGTTTAATGGAGTACCTTCAAATGATAATTTTGTTCGTTCTCATTTCATCGTTTTGTTTCTGGACGAAAGAGACGTTTTAGGTTGTTTTAATTAAATGGACAACAACACGAATTTATACTGCGTGCGAAAGGTGGTGTTTGTATATCATTTTGACAGTGGAATAGATTTTTTTCGCGGAAACTTTTCTTTGTACCCTGCGCGCAGACGTATCCCATTAAGGAAATGGCATACGTCTGCGCGCAGGGTATTTTCTTTGCGGATCATGAGAAAAAAAAAACGCAAAAAATCAAAACAATTAGAACGCGCAAAAATTAAGTGCCACACGGCATTTGTTAACCTCTCCCCAGGAGCCAGTGGCGGGGTGGAGACATTGGAGCAGTTTTTCGCCCGTCTGAAGAAGAAGTACAATTGGACTGACCAGGGAAAGATGAAAGATGTTCTGTCGCACCTGCGCACTGAAGAGATCAACACCGTCAGGGCGCTCAAGGAACTATGGGGGGAAGTCAAGGGATCACTGCCGCTGTCAATTGGTATGAAGCGATGCTTGGAGGAAGAGATCAAGAACATTTAAAGTGGCACTGCACAAAAAAGAAACTTTATTTGTTGATTTTTTCTACTTTTCTCCCCCAAGGGGGCGGGACGGGGGGGTAGGGGGTACTCAATAAACGCAGGGGTAGGGAGTTGCTGCCACCGGGCCGCTGAAACTCTGACCCCAATTAAGACACAACCTTCTGATTTTCCTACCCTGATTAAGACAGAATTCCGACTTTTGAGACCCCATCTAAGAAATTTACAAATTGTCCCACTGGCTTTGTTGTAGCGTAATTAAACTTGATGTTGTGGGAATTCAGTGCCAATAATGGTTGAAATTTGGCTTGTGGTGAGGTTTCTATTAAGTCATATACCCTGTTCAAGACAAACAAAACCTGAAAAACATGCCCTGTCGGGGGCACGTCTCTGTTAAGAGCATTAAGGTAGTACCCGGCCCCCCTTCCCACCTGGGCTACTCCACGGTTTTTTTCCCGCGAATGGCAAAAATCCAACTTTTGCGTTCGCGTTTGGCGAAATTCTACGTGAAAGTGAGTAGTTTCGCATTTGTCATGAACATGTGCATTATTGACCATTATTTTCATTTTATTCTGGTGGATTTATTTAACGATTCGAGGAAAAGTAAAGATAATCAACTGCAAGCTGACGTTTGACGTTTGCCGTTTGCCGTGTGCCGTTTAACGCGGTGCTTAATCTAATATCCAGCAAAGTTTGAAGTGAAAACGTGAAGACACTGTGAAAAAGGCTGCAGCCCTATGGAATAAATCGACGTGAGGATCTTCACCAGTGACATTTACAACCCATTAATCATTTTAGCCATCAGGTTATCTTTCTAATTTTACATTTCAAAACGTTTGCATGGTACGCTTCTTTTTTTAAAAAAAATTGCCTCGTTGCCGTTGGGATTAACCTTCCGTCTATTTTTTATTGTCCGAAGTAATTTAGCGATCCAGCAATTCGTTGCTTCGTGATAGCTTTTGCGTTACATGTATCACTGGGAAACTCCACAAAGAGCAGCGAGGAGTGCATTTTGAAACACCGGCAATAAAACTTACCGATTCTCTTCCCCCCCCCTAAAAAAAAAAGAAGGATAATAATAATGATTTTACTTAGTATATATAGATAATACAGCTGTGACCGGAGTCAAATAAACGTACGTTTGATTGAGGGGGGAGTCCCGTGCATTTATTTTGTATGTTATATATTGCATGCATCATAATTCAAAAGTGTGACCAAGACGTTGTTTTGTCAAACCCAGAACAAATTCAAGTGTATTTCGCTGACCAAATTTAAATCATTTAGAAAGGAAAACTTTCTTTACATAATTAGTGTTTAAAAGAAGGCGAGTCGCTGCTTTAAAACGATGAAATGGGTGAAAACAGACCTTTCTGTCGCAAATAACACAAGTTAAATACAGTCGCACTTCCCATAAGAGGACATCATCGGGACCACATAAAGTGTCCACTTGTCCAGAAATGCACGTAACTCGGATCTTGGGCACTTCATATTACACACAATTATTTGTAATTTCCATATGACTTCATGTTTGACCGAATTGCTTGTGTTTATGGATGTGTTTAGGTGAGAATTAGGTCTAGGGGACACTTCATGATGTCTATCATAAAGAGCATGAATCTCATTAGCGTGCATTTCTGGACATACCTCTTATTTAGAGTGTTTCATATTCACGAGTTGGCTCATATGAGCAGCTAATAAAGATTAAGATGGGTGTACATGATCTTTGGAAGATACTTGAACCATTTAAGAGAAAAGAAAGAACTCTCTACACTTCAAAACAAGAAGTTTTGTGTGGATTTGAGTGCATGGTTGGATAAACGAGGCAAAGTGGCTACAATAAAATTTTGCCAATCCACGTCTTTAAAATCTTTTATTCCGCGTGCTTCATTAATTGATTAAGCGAGAAATACCTTTGCTTTTGAGCTCATTGACATGGTTTGTCACGACGACTTCTCGGAAGCAACAGGCCGGTTCACTAGGGACCAAAGTGCACTTGAAAATCAAGTAGACTTGAGCTCCACTTTGGAAAGACGAGACAATAGATTTTCAGGCATGACTGCGCACAGCGTGCGTGTTGAGATGCAAATTACTTGCGAGCAAAAGTTGATATACAGGGCCAGGTTGTTCAAAGCACGATTAAGCTAACCCAGGATTAGCATCAATTTTGAATCCTGTTAAATAACTAATCAGCGAAAGTTGTTCCAAAGTTTTTTTGCCCTTCAGTTTTGACTTTAACTTTTCTTTATCTTTAGCTAAAAATTAGCTTTTAAGATTATTTTTTAAGTAGAGAAATGAAATCCTTGGTTAACTTTTAATCCTTGGTTAGCGTTTATTTGCTTTTGAACAACCGGGCCCAGTTGATTAGCCTGATAAATAGAGTTGCAGGACTAAAGTACGATATGCTTAAAACGCTAAGTCGATAGTAAACATAATTTTTCTTATCAAGTCAAGTTTTATTTGAACTTAATTCAGCTAAAAATCGTCTTAGAGCCTGGTGTGGCATTATGCTCACTTTTTGTTAATTTTTAGGAAATTATTCGTGCTCGTCTTAAAAACATGTTTTTGTATCTCATGAGTATTGAATGCGCGCATTGCTGTGGCGTTTTTGATTGGCCAAGCCTGAGAATTAGACTACGACCTTTTTCTCATTTAACTATAAAAAATTGCAATAAAACATTACTTAAAAACATTTTAAGATTTAAAAAAGTGACGACGTTTCGACGCTAGCTCAACATCATTATCAAGTCAAAAACTGTCGATATGTTAAAAGTATATAAATAGTAAAAAGAACAATAGATAATTAAGAAACTGTAACCAACGAATAAGTTATAGGTTAAACAAAAAGTTTAGCACGTATGGAGCCCGTGTGGACTTTTTCAAGATTCTAAATTGGCTTTCTTTCAAAAGAGTGTTGCTAACGTGAGCTTTGACGAAATGTTCTAATTTCTTCAGCAACGGAAAAATGAGAACAAGACAAACCCAAAGAAATCAAGTACACAACCCGATACCTTCATCGACGCATTGCTGAGCACAAAAACTCGGCAATCGGTAGACATTTCGTCAAAGCTCACGGTAGCAACACTCTTTTAAAAGAAAGCCAATTTAGAATCTTGAAAAAGTACCAAGGCAAATTTGATTGTTTAGTTTTTGAGATGCTTTTCATCAAGCAACTAAAGCCTAATTTAAATGTCCAGACGGACTCCATACGTACTCCGTAAACTTTTTGTTTCATTTTTCATTCTTTTTTTCATTTTATTTATTTTGCCATTAACCACATTAAAATATATATATATATATATATATATATATATATATAATAATAATAATAATAGTAATAATAATAATAATAATAATAGAGTGGTTTTATTTCATCTGTGAAATAGATAGTAGGATTTTACGCCGTAGTACTTCGTATCAGTTTCTATTATCCTCGAATATTAGAGTGATTTTACTTCATCTGTGAAATAGTTAGTAGAATAGTACGCACTATTAGACTATAATTCCATTGTTTCCTTTTGTTTAATTTGGACTATCACCCACTAATTGTTAGATAGTGTTTCACAGATGAAGTAAAATCACTCTAGAGCGATTACAGTTAACCCGTGAAATAGTTAGTAGAATAGCACGCACTATTGGACAATAATTCCATTGTTTTCTTTTGTTTAATTTGGACTATCACACACTAATTGTTAGATTGTGAATCACTCTATCAAGGTCTAGCGCTAGTGTAATAGATAGTGATAGATGGTGTTACACACTAAACTAATAGTTTCTGTTTCACAGTTGAAGTAAAATCACTCTAATAATAATAATAATAATAATAATAATAATAATAATAATAATAATAATAATACAATACACTAGTAACTAGTTACAGTTTCTTAATTATCTATTGTTCTTTTTACTATTTATTTACTTTCAACATGTCGACTTTTTTTGGACTTGATAATGACGTTAAGCTAGCGTCGAAACGTCGTCACTTTCAATCTTTAAATGTTATTTTTTTTTAAGTAATGTTTTATCGCAATTTTTTATAGTTAAACTGTATTTCCAAATCACTAGATGTAGAATGTTTTTACCCTTAGTCGTCGGCTTGAAATACGCCTTCTAATACAACAGCTAAAGTAAAAGTTGAGAGTCTTTATGAAGTCGCCCGTGACTCCAGGGGTCAATTCAATAAAACTTTTACAAGTGTAATTTACAAGTGTAGCTATTGTTTTCAACCTCTGAAACAATGGCTACACTCGTAAATTACACTTGTAAGGTTTTATTAAATTGACCCCAGAATCGTAAACCGAAACGCAGAGAGCTCGTTCCCTGTGGAATTCAAAGTTGCGCATCCACATGCTTTTGGCTGCAAGGCTGTACTGTCATTGGTCAAGTGCGCTCCCAAGTAAGGGGAAGACCTCCACCGCGGTCAAACGAGAGAAATTTGCAAAAGTTAAGCAAAGTACTTCAAAGTTAAGGTTGTCATTTTCACTGTTTAAAGATTAATATATTACCAATACACTGTCAATTACTATTACTAAAAAAGTTCTAAGCGTTTGAAAACTATGAACCGCAGAATTGTCGCCGCCATTTGCCAACACAATTTTGCTCAGGCAGAAAGCGTTTTGGTCAGTTTTCAACGAAAAGAAGCTCATTATTTTCAGAAAGATGAAAAGATAGTTACATAAACTAATTATTTTATACATCCTTGCCCATGTTTCCACTTAATATTCAGTAAATGAAATCCCACCAAATAAAACGAAAAACGCCTAGGACGTTTGACCGCGGTGAAGGGTAGAACTTAGTACTTTGAACTGCACTTGGATCTTTTTGTTTTACGCATAAAGAAACCAAAAAGTGGGTTCATTAAAACGTTCACACTCCAAGTACGCGAGCTACACTTGTTTGATTCCGCACAAACCAACAGCACGTCAAAAAGACGTTTTTGATAAAAAAAGGACGGGAAATATGGAGCTTATAGAAAACGAAGGGACAGGGCAAAGTGTCCGTTTTAGAGAGGTGTCCGTATTATAGAGGTCACCACGATGACGTCACTTTTAAGACTCCACTGACAGTTTCAAGTGTTCAGAAACTAAAAACAGGTCCACATTCGTCTTTTAAGCGGCTGCATGTAAATTGATTCAAGTTCCAGTTCTGCAGTTCTCAGTTTGTTCAGTGAATACTTTTTTCCTTTTGAATGTCACGGGATTGCAAGGAGAGATGTGACGATACCATCTCGGAATCAATGACTCGCACTACAGTGAGGGACACTTTGTCACGGCGTCTTCCGGAATCAATGTGCCACGTGTCTTCGAGAAGTCTCACTTCCGCTTTTTTTATACAGTATTCTGTTTGTTCGGGGAAACCTGCTTTGCTTTTGAATGTCGCGGCACTGCAAGGAGAATATATTTTCTTCTTTGAACTATCTGATCGGAATCAATTTGTAATGTATCTTAGGAGGCCCCACTTCCGCTTTTTAATTTAAAGGTTGTTTTGCTTTTGAATGTCACAGCACTACAGATATACTTTCGCTTTTGATCTCTATATTTAGTCTGTGACAACACCTTGTTTTTAATTTAAGTGTCAGATGTGTTCGGGGAATTTGCACTTTTGAAGAACAGCGAAAGGCGAGGAATAACTGGGTGTACCCGCACGCATAGAAACTTATTCAAGACAAATCTCTTTTATTATGGGGAAGAAAATCGTGAGTAGAACTTTGTGCAATGCTTGTAAGGCGAAATCATGTTTCTTTTAATATGATTGTATACTATTTGATGATGTTTGTCGTCGAAATGTGTTTTCGCCTCGTTCAAGGAAGAAGGTTCACGACTGTGCATTGAAAAGCCTCGGTTTTAATTTCTGTTACTTTATTATCTCGAAAATCTTTTTCCTTTGCTTTTCTGGAGTCTTAAGAACGTAAAACCAAACTATGAATATTTTGCATCTACACGAAAGTCAAGACAAATCGTATCGGTTTTTTTTTTTCAATTTCTATTCCGGGAACTCGCCACACCACACGGACTGTCAACAGCCAGCTAGCCGGCCGAAACATTTATCCATACATTTTTAGACATACAGCGTTCTTAAGATAAAAAAAGGAAGAATAAAATTAAAAACTCTAGATTGCGTACAGCATTTTCAATCGGGGGTGGAAGCGGAATAATGAATAATGAATAACGGCTTAAAAAAGAAAATGAATAATGAATAACGGCTTAGAAAAGAAAACGAATAAGGAATATTTAGGGTTTGAATGTGAATAAAGAATAATGAATGTAACGTTAAATATATTTTTTTTATTAACAGAAAAGAATCGCATAGAGAATTCATTTGATATAGACTGATCACGCTCGAAGTTTCAGATAATTGAACTTGCTCGAAATTAAACTTGCAATCTTTAATATCTTTGATAGTCAAACGTTGGCTTCAAATATATGACCGTACGGCCCCGCTGACGCAATCCTACAGAAAATAGAATCGCAAGGTGACGTGAGCGGGGCCGGACGGGTTGACGTGAGCCGGTCCGGAAAAAGCCGTCCGGCCCCGCTCGAGTTCAAGTGACCTCGCACTGCACGACTATTCTTGTACATCCTAGTCATATTATAAGATACTTATTGACTGAGTTAGGTTGGGCCGGACGGGAAAATATTTGGCTCGAGGTCATGGCGTACGGACCGAGCGCAGCGAGGTCCGTGCGCCATGACGTAGCGTATAGGCGTAGCGAGCCTATAGGCCCTAGGCCCTAGGCCCTAGGCCCAAGCCTACAAAGTTTCAGCCCACCTGTCATATTTTTAAAATCCATGAAAAAAAAAACAATTTCCTGAAATTCTTATGATGTAATTTTAAAGGCTTTGGAAGTTCCCGACACTTTGCACGACTCTAGAGCAAGAGGCTTTAGCTTTAGTTTGTTTTACCAGGCAGCGGTATCTATTTCAGAGAAACATGGTGTTGCAATATCGAAGCCCATACTTGCTTCGATACTTGCTGGCCGGCAATCGCATCGAGAAAATGTTCCGTCTGATTCAGTGAATGAGTACTACAAACGAGCAATGTACTATCCATTCTTAGACCATTTGGAATCAGAACTGGATTCTCGCATTATCAAACCAATTTCACTCTCGCTAGACACTATATCTGGCTTTGCAAATGAAAACAACTTTTACCTCGAATGACGGGCTTCCTCCGACATGCGAAATCTATATATGATATAAAAAACAAAACAAGGTAGCATTTAAAAAAAATGGTCACTTCTTGATGCTTTTTAAAAATAATTTATTTCACAGAACATCACTCCTCGCTTCATCCTTAGCTCCGGCTTTTTCGATAGGATCTCTTTAACCTTATCTCTCAGTCCCCCTTCGTTGGTCCATCTTGAATATAATCTTTTCAAGCCCAAGCAGTTACCACCGGTATACGCCTGACACTTTCTTTTCTTTTATGTTTGAGTCAGCGCCAATTCAATGTTCTGGAATTATACTTTACTTACCTACTTTTATACGTTCTTTATCTATAACTGTAATCCTGTTGTTTTATGTTACCTTGTTAATTTTTTTTTACACGAATGTAAAAGTGAAAGCTTGCAATGTTTAATAAAAAAGGAAGAAATGCAAAAAAACACGATTTTTACCGAAAAATGTTGGTTATCGATTGCTTTCCAGCCGAGGTAAGCGTCAAAGAAATTTTGAGTGCATATGTTCCAGACATACCACATGATATCCGTCAATTACAGGAAAGCGAATGCATGAGGTGATAATCTTGTTGGGAAGAAGTACAAGATCATTTTGTAATAACCACCATTGCTGAAACACTTCCTCATTGCCGCCCACAAGAGTTGCCAAATATTTCAAGGGCCATCACGACGCTCCTCACCCTGCCAATCACCACGGCCACCGGTCTTTCAGTGCGCTGAGAAGACTTAAGACCTACTTAATTGAGGTCAACAATGAAAGAAGATCGCCTTAGTGGACTTGTGCTAATAGATACAGCTATTTCAATTAACGTTGTCGGATGAAAAAGGCGAAAAGCCAAGACCGCAAGGTAGTATGGGATTTTTATTCAATGGCTTTTAACCCTAACCCATACTACCTTGTGATCTTGGCTTTAAGCTTTCATCCGGACAACGTTAATTGAAATAGCTGTTTCATAAACATGATGTGTTTTTGAATTCTGAGGACATCGATTTTGAACAAGATTTTGCAGCGTCTGGAAGCAGGGGGATGAAGCTCCTTTTTTAAATTGGCTAACACTTCCTTTTTCTCAAATGGAACCAGAAAAGGTTTCCATTTTAACCTTGACTAGTCTCGATCTTACTCTAGTAGAACAGAACTATGAGCTTTTCATGAGTTTCATGTGAATTAAGGCTCTTCCGTTTGAAATGTTCGATATGTCTGTAGCATAGGGATCACTGGAGTATTAGAACATTTTGTTTGTTTGGTTGAAAATTAAGGCCGTAAACTTCAGAATTTATATCTACTTCAGGAGTCTCAGGAATGCAGGAAATGGTGTTTCAGAGGGTAAAATCCCCGGACCCCTGTCGAAGCTCGCGCCTGCGGCGCTCGTTGCAGCGTGCCTGCCAGGATTCAATTAGTCAAAAAAAAAAAAATCGCTACGCCCCTGGTAATTAGATTGAATATGACTTTCACGGTTTTAAATCATATTTTAAAGGAAATGAATAGCTTCTATTTCACAAGCATTGCAAGTTAGAATGCAAGCTAGAAGCTGCCCAACAAACTCGAATTCGGAATAATGAATATCGAGCAAAATTTAAAGGAATAATAAATAAGTGAAATCCAATTATTCCGCTTCCACTCCCAATTTTCAACCTAGACATATTTAATACAACCCAAAGTGTCATTTTTGTGAACCCTACAGATTTTACTGGGTGAAATATATGGCTTATTTTTAAACCTTTGCTTAGAAAGCAAGGAAGAGAAGTAAGAGCAAACACAAATGAAACCGAAACAAAACTCGCCCCTCGGGCAGATCCTCGATTTCTGGGAAAACCCGACTTCCGGTCCCATTGTAACGAAGCTCCTGGAAAGAGCCAACTTGTTTATTTCTCTCGTTTTATGATAAATATCTCTGAAGAAGAATACCATACAACATTATATTCAATTTATTGTGCTGGGAAATTATTACCAATTTCGTAGTGGTTAAATTTGCAATCGGGCTGAATACGCGTGCGTAACTCTCTATTTGTGTGTGTGCGCTCACGTGACCCGTGAATTGCCGTCCGCCATGTTGGAGGACCACTTTGATGGGTTTTCCTTGTGTAAAATTAACGTGAATTAAAATCGTTACAGTGCTTTTTTGTCGGTGGGGCTAGTTTAAATATCAAAACCCTTTTTTTCGATTCTTTGGGCCGTATTTGTTTCGATCACTTCGATTTGCCGCCCGATATTTTTAAAACTTGACTAAACATTATATATCACAGAGTTGAAAATCAGCTAGACTTTTAAAAACCGTTTTTACTCAGCAATTTCTTGTCGCGATACCTACGAGTTAAGATATCAGGTCGACAAATCGTAGAATCTGTCTTGAAGCGCGTCTGTTTACATGATACAATTTGTCGCCGCTAGTTTGTCGGTTCCTTGATTGCACGCTGCAATTTCGTACGAAATTTTGTTTCGAAGTGGTTTCTGTGAGAATCAAAGGCTCCTAAGAGCCAACCCGTGAGTAAGAAATGCTAACGCGTAACGCAATATTGCGGTAAGCTGTTGTTTTCACACTGACACGGTTCAATATTTTTTTTAAATTAAACGTAAGGATTTTTGACAAACGCAAAAAGAAAAATACAGTACATCACTTTCATAATGTTCGGTCCGAAGAAGAATGAAGAAAAAACAAAAAACAAAAAACGACGGCATGAGCGAGATTCCAACCTGGGGCCTTTTGGCTGTCAGTCCGCGCTTTACACCATTCGGCCACCGTGAACACTCACGCCGAAACAGGATAAATTTAATTACTTCAAGGTAGATACGCATCAAAACGCGTGTCTCGGTTGAAAAATCCTTTTAGATCGATTTTAACTCCAAATGCGAAACATCTTTAAGCTTATTGTTGTTTATATTCGTTTACAACAATTTAGTTATTGTTATCGCTGGATTCACGTTATTCTTGTTACAAAACGCATTCGTAACAAAGCATTACGTCACAAAGTTTACAGCTGATGGAAGGAGTGAGCGAGTGAGTGAGTGAGCGAGTGAGCGAGTGCTCATTTGCATATCTGTCTCCGTTACCGATAACCGGTTCATTACGCATGCGCGTATTCACGGGTTAAAAATTGCCTTGATTCCCGGGTGCTTACCATTTAGCCATGAAAACCGGTATTTTGGATTGGAAAGCAAATGGTATGGTTGATTTTCCGGGAATTTCGGAACTAGTGAGCAAAAAATTCAGCGATTAAACTAGCGACCACTAGCGTGTGAATTGTCAGTTGTGGAAACAAGAGTGATAAGTTCCCGAATCTAGCATGTTTTTGTTTTTATTAAAAGTTTAAACAAACTAACAAAAACAAACGGAAAGGTCGACACTTCAAGGTAAAATAGGACACTTGCTAGTCTTACTGTGTGCGAGCCATACTCACCGAGGACAGCCATACACTCTGTATAATGTCCTGACACACGGTACCTTCCTTGTTTGTCAGAATCAACAACATTAGTTGCCTGAGTTGTGCTAGTGAATCATTTATTATCTGCGAATGTCTTCAGTTCTGTTGTTATTTAATCATATATACCCACATCAAGGACACTGGAAACGAATTGGCTGCAATTGTAGGCGTGAAGGCTTCTGCCTTAAAGCTTTATTGTGCGTTTGTATAAAAATAATATCCAGCACATGGCAGTGGCGGATCCAGGGGGAGGGTCGGGGGGGTCCGGACCCCCCTATCAGACCTGTGTCTCCCATGTGGTTCATAAAAAGTAATAGAATAAAATTGTTTTATACGTAGTTGTTTCACTTCCACCAATTGATTGATTGTCGAGTTTTTGATTTAACAAACGATTTCGACTCTCAGAAATGCCGGAAATGGCGTTTCAGAGGGTAAAATCGTTAAAAAATTTCCGTGGGACATGCACCCGGACCCCCCTTTCAGAAATTCCTGGATCCGCCCCTGCAAGATAAGAAAATGAATCCATCGATTCGACGGGTGGAATACTTTCCTCTCTCAACTTTTTGGCTGGGATGAGAAGCGGGTCGATTCTGATCCCAGAACCCTTTTTAAGATATCCACACTTTACCTTGCCTTCGAGATTTTAGCCATTGTTTGACAGTATCGGAAGCTCGATTTTTGTTGTTTCAGTCATCATTTTGGTTACGTCAGTCCTCCAACGTAACATGGCCGGCCGGCCGCCGGTAATTTTGTGACGTTATCCGCACACACACACACACGCACACACGCACACTATACAAAAATAATAAATCAACGAAACTGCAAATACCGTGAACGATCTATTGCGTCACATTGGATCAATGCAAACGGTGATAAGTAAAAACAAGCCAGTGCAAGGACCGAGAAAAGGCATTCTCTCGAATATTGTTCACGGTATTTGCAGTTTCGTTGATTTATTATTTTTGTACCGTGGTGGTCTCTAGTATAGATCCGATCTATTTGAATTTCAACTAGGAAAAGAATGGTATTGGCCATTCCCCGATTCTTTCGCTATGGCGCTAAAATGTATCGGTTGCAATTGAGGTCGCATTGCTCTTTGGCCATGTCGGTGCCACAATTGTTCGTGACGTGAACGTTGCGCAATCTCTCCTCGTAGCCCTTTCTAGAATGCAAGATTAGCGACATATATGGGATAGGTGAAGTGCGGTCACTCGAGACTCATTATGTTCTACGGCGCACTGACGAGGGCCAAAAAGCCCGAAACAGCTGTCTGTGTCTGCTTTCTAGTATTGATCGCTGATCATGTCAGGTTTGGCCAACCGTAGTGCCATTTCGAGAGAATGCCTTTTCCGTTGTCTGATCGGTCCTTGTAGTGTCTATTTTTGCTTATCACTGTTTGCATTGATCTAATGTGACGCAATATATCGCTCACGGTATTTGTAATTTCGTTGATTTAACATTATTGTCCCGTTAACCCTTTCACTCCCATGAGTCAATCATGCAGACATGGTGCGGTTGTGGCAAATGGAACCTCTTTTGGAATTCTTTTGCATGGAAACATTTGTTTTTCAAAATTTTACCGAATGAAATTTGTGATTTTTCTTGAATTTTGACTTTCGGCACTCTTGGGCGTTAAACGGTTAAATGCTTATGTTTTCTGAAGCTTGTTGGTTGATCAAGCCAATATTTATTTATTTGATTAGCCAAAGACTTATAAAACAGTGGACAAGACAGATCCAAATGCAGGTGACCAAGGCCGACAGCAAGCACAAGAAGAGAATCAACAGAGAATGAAAGACTTGCAGGACGCAATGGCGAGGGAACGTGAGCAGGCGATACGCGAAGCAGAAAATAGCGCGAGAAGTGATGACGAGAACCAGAGAGCGCAATATGAAAATCAAAAACGCGAGAGAGAGGAAAGGGAACGAAAGCTAAAAGAGGAAGAAGAATTTTGCCAACTTAAAGATGCGTTGATGAATTATGACTTCCGGAAAACCCCGAGGATTAAAAAGGAAAGTTTCCGAGATCTGGACGTTGAAGAAATAGAATTTGTGCGCTTAGCTTTAATCGGACCAACGGATTCCGGAAAAACAAGCTTTATTGGTAAGAATTTCGCCAAAAAATACCAGGGGAATTCTCCCCCCCCCCTTACCTTCCCTATTTCAGTCTCCCTGTCATTTTTAACTCGTGAATACTCGAATCGTTGAACTAGTTATAGTAGTGGGACAAAACTTTACTCGATCAGTCAATCGGCTGTTAACATTGAGCCCGCGATATGTCATGGTCACCTTTCTTACTCATGGGGACGGCATTAGGAGGCGGGAGGGTGGAGAATTAGGCACAAGTGGTGGATGGTCGGTGAAAAAAAACCGCCTAGAAAAGGGTCGAGTCGGTGAACTTCGAGCACGCGATATTGTTTTTACATTGTTATTTACATTTTTAAAGTTTACATTCCAGCAAATGATATACAAGGTAACAGTTGCAACTATTATTACGGCATAAACTTAATCGCTTATAACTTAACTAAAATAATAACTAAACACTTTTTTCTCTACGGTCAATAAAGCACAAAACAAAGACAATGTACAAAGGCTAAGGGAAAAAACTCAATAAGGGGAAAAATCTCAATAAACGGGAAAATGATAATTTTAACTTCACGCGATATTTAATGGTTACCTGTCTTACTCTTACTCATTGGGACACGTTGGAGGTAGGGGAGGGTGGGTTATTGGACGCCTGGGGTGGGGGTCGGTGAAGTAAAACACCAAGAAGAGGGCAGGGTCCGAGTTGTTTCATATTCACGAATTGGTTTTGATTGTATACGTTTGTACGCGCATTCCTCTGTCCGGATGTGAAACCCTCATACGCCTGTAACCAGAAATTTACCGTTTCCTGTTTTTCGTCAACATTGACAGATACCCTGCAGATAGCTCTTGGTGGAATTCAAAGCGCCTTTGAACAAGGCACGGGAAAAGAAGGCACCATTAATCTTGAGGAGTACAGTGTGCAAAAAAGCATAATTATGTTGGATGCCAGGGGAGTTTTTGAGGGCGACGAAAAGCTCGTGGACGAGTGCCTAAAGATTTTGTCGGAGAGGTAATTAATGTTGTTAGTTGCGTAGATTTTTCATGGCAACATGGCATGAAACATCTATGTAGTATTTTGTAAAGTAACGCCGCTTCGATAATTCAGCACGAAAACAAAGCAGATTTAGGCCTTTAGAAGATATTTAGCTTAGGATTTTATCTTAAATCCATCTATACCTTATAAATTCTCCCAAAGTCAGATATTTAATTAACTATAGAGCAGTTTTCAATTGAGTATGGTAAAACCAAAACCAAAGTAATTACTCTGACCAATCACAGCAGTCGTAAATAATCCAATGAACCAATCAGAGCTCGAAGCAATTACATATCGGTGGCGCCAAACGCGGGAAAACGCGTGCGAGCAGTTTACTTCTGATTGGTCGAGAAAGTGGCGCGAGATTTTTTAGCCAATCACAAAGCGTAGCAATGAAAAACCAATGCTGAATATGTGGATGAATTTCTATCGCGTGTCCATGCAAATGAAAGCTCTCCATCACTTCAAGGACTTTCAACCGCTTTCGTTAATTATTCTAACCCCATTAACTCATGGTAGGGCCGCAAAAGGCAACCCTCAGATGGCAAGAGAAGTTCAGGCGCTCTCCAAATATGCTCATGCGGTCATATTTATAGTGAAGGCAAATGATCCTCGCTTGAAGGATGGCAGATACAAAGACACGCTAAAGAAGTTTAGAGAGCATTTTACAGAAGACGGTAAGATGAATATATCTCGTAATTACAAAAACTGCTAAGTAAGAATTACTTTACTTTGGCCAATAACTTACCTAGACTTGATCAAAATCGCTCATTTTCTGATTCAATCCACTGGTTAGGGAAGACGCGCGCGGGCTCTAAAAGCGAGATGGCGGATGGTTCTTTGTTTGGAGCTATTCGCACATATTCCCGCGCGTGCTTCTTACTTCCATGTAAGCTAAGCTTTTCATCCTAGAGCACCAAAACAAACCCTTCGTTGCATAGAAAATACGACCGACTTGGAGCAAGTCTATAACTTACCTTAATGCCTTTAATTTTATTAATTTATTTATTGTGGTGAGGGGCCTTTTAGTTTCTAAATTAACGTTTCGTTAACATTTCATCCCGGATTAGCGGTAATTGGTTTTCGAACCATCGCACCCTGTTGTGTGTCAAAAAGAAAACACAGAGCTAAATGTAGTTATTTTACTGCAGTACGATGTATTTGATTTCACTCCACAGGCTATGCTCCAGTGACTGTCATTACCTATCTGGACAAGTTGAAAGACGAGGAAGACAAAAATAATGCTTTTGACATGGCTTCGTGGGCGACTGGCAGTTCCAGCGAAAGAACCTTCTTCATAGCGAACTACACGCATGAAAATAACGAGACGTCCTTTGCTGTGGAGCGCACGGCTCTCGAAATCTTGGATTCTGCCTTGTTTTCCGCTGAAAGGTTTATACGGATCGCCAAGCAGAGAGAGAAAAATCAGATGGAACGGGAAATCGCGGCCAGAGGTAACGTAATGGGCGGTAGTAATACAGGTGTATTGGACTGGGAATTCTGGGCTACACTCCTCCCCCGTCACTTTTTATTTGGGAGTTCCCTCTTCCCCCCCCCCCCGGGTGATTGTCGGACTTTCATACCATTGAGGGTGTTTGAAGGTGAGGGTGTTTGAGGGTGTTTGAATGGTGTTTGAAAATGACTACTACTTGTTTCCACTACGTAAAATTATCGCGGAATAGACAGAATGGTAACATTTTTAGGATGTTATATTCCATCCATAGAGACTCAAAACTAGCAACAAATTACTTAACTCAAGGTTTGCTACGAGAAGAGAATACTTAATTACCAGTAGATGTATTATTTTTACCAAGTAGCCTTAAATTTTTGCGGGAGTTTAATTTTGCGGATGGGCGATTTCTTGTGTTTTTGCGAAAGAGAAAAATTGTTTTCTCTTGCTGAAAATTAATTTTTCGGATTTGTAGGAAGTCGCTTTTCGTGGAGAACCTTCGCATGATAACTTTGTTCGTTCTCATTTCATCCTTTGTTTCTGGACGAAAGATAAAATTTATTAGGTCGTTTTAATTAAATGGACACCAACACGAATTTAAACTGTGTTTAAAAGGTGATGATTGTATATAATTTTGACAGTTAAGTAAATTTTTGCGTAGAAAATTTTTGCGGGAATTTTTTTTTTTTTGCGGATCGTGAAAAAAGAAACCCGCAAAAATCGAAAAAATTAGAACCCCCAAAAATTGAGTGCTACACGGTATTTATTAACCTCTCCCCAGGAGCCAGTGGCGGGGTGGAGACATTGGAGCAGTTTTTCACCCGTCTGAAGAAGAAGTACAATTGGACTGACCAGGGAAAGATAAAAGATGTTCTGTCGGACCTGCGCACTTCGGAGATCGAAACCGTCAGGGGGTTCAAGGAGCTATGGGAGGAAGTCAAGGGATCACTGCCGCTGTCGATTGATATGAAGCGATGCTTGGAGGAAGAGATCAAGAAATTTTAAAGTGGTACTGCACAAAAAAGAAACTTTATTTGTTGATTTTGTTTTCGACTCTTCCCCCACTAGGGGGGCGGGGCGGGGGGTACTCGATAGACGCTGGGGTAGGGAGGTTTAGCCGCCGGGCCGCTGAAACGCTGACCCCAATTAACACACAACCCTCTGATTTTCCTACTCTATTTAAGACAGAATTCCGATTTTTGAGACTCCGTCTAAGACATTTACAAATTGCCCCACTGGCTTTGTGTTAACCTTGATGTTGCGGGAAGTCAGTGCCAATACTGGTTGAAATTTGGCTTGTGGTGAGGTTTCTATTAATTCATATATATGCTTTTTTAAGACAAAAAGTGAAGAAATCGATACCCTGTTCAAGACAAACAAAACCTGAAAAACATACCCTGTCGGGGGCACGTCCCCGTTAGGACCAATATGGGAGTACCCCCACCCCATCCCACCGGGGTTATTCCATCAATTGAGAGATTAAGCATCACGGTTTTTTTTCCGCAAATGGCAAAAATTCAACTTTTGCCCTGGTGTTTGGCGAAATTCTACGTAAAAGTGAGTAGTTTTGCGTTTGTCGTGAGCGTGTGAATTATTTTAAATTATTCTGATGGATTTATTTAACGATTTGAGAAAAAGTAAAGATAATCAACTGCAAGCTGACGTTTGCCGTGTGCCGTATAACGCGGTACTTTATCTCTCTGATATCCAGTAAAGTTTAAAGTGAAAACGTGAAGACACTGTTAAAAAGGCTACAGCCGTATGGAATAAATCGTGGTGAGGATCTTCACCAGTGACATTTACTACGTATTAATCATTTTAGTAGTCATCAGGCTATCATTTTAATTTTACATTTATTTCAAAACGTTTGCATGGTGCACTTCTTTTTTTAAGTTGCCTCATTGCCGTTATCGGGATCAGCCCCCTGTCTAATGTTTAATTGTCCGAAGTAATTTATCGATCCATCAATTCGTTGCTTCGTGATAGCTTTTGCGTGACATGTATCATTGAAAAACTCCTCAGAGAAACAACAAAAGGCTTGTAATAACCGTCTACAAGCAGTGAGGAATGCATTTTGAAACACCGGCAATAAAATTTACCGATTCCCCCTCCCTTAAAAAAAGAAGGATAATGGTGATAAATAGATAATACAGCTGCGACCGGAGTCAAATAAACTGACCTTTGATTAAGAGGGGAGTCCCGTGCATTTATTTTGTGTTATATATTGCATCATAATTCAAAAGTGTGACCAAGATGTTATTTTGTTAAACCCAGAACAAATTCAAGTGTATTTGGTTGACCAAATTTGAATCATTTAGGAAGGAAAGCTTTCTTTGCATAATTACTGTTTAAAATAAGGCGAGTTGCTGCTTTAAACGATGAAATGGTTGAAAACAGACCTTTCTGTCGCAAATAACACAAGTTAAATACAATCGCACCCCCCATAAACGGACACTTTCGGGACCACACAAAGTGTCCGCTTAAGCGAGGTGTCCGCTTATTGGAGGTTAAAAATGTAGTGTTTGTATGTGGCTGGAACCACGACTAAGTGTCCGCTTAAGGGAGGTGTCCGCTTTTGGAAGGTTAAAAATGAAGTGTTTGTATGTGGCTGGGACCACGACTAAGTATCCGCTTATGGGAGGTGTCCGCTTCTTGGAGGTTAAAAATGTAGTGTTTGTATTTGGCTGGGACCATGACTAAGTGTCCGCTTAAGGGAGGTGTCCTCTTACTGGAGGTTAAAAATGTAGTGTTTGTATTTGGCTGGGACCATGACTAAGTGTCCGCTTTTGGGAGGTTAAAAATGTAGTGTTTGTATTTGGCTGGGACCATGACTAAGTATCCGCTTAAGGGAGGTGTCCGCTTATTGGAGGTTAAAAATGTAGTGTTTGTATTTGGCTGGGACCACGACTAAGTGTCCGCTTAAGGGAGGTGTCCGCTTTTGGGAGGTTAAAAATGAAGTGTTTGTATGTGGCTGGGACCACGACTAAGTATCCGCTTATGGGAGGTGTCCGCTTATTGGAGGTTAAAAATGTAGTGTTTGTATGTGGCTGGGACCACGACTATTACAATAAAGTGTCCGCTTAAGGTGGCTCCCAACAGTTTCCAGCACTTTTCAAGACTTAGAATTTAATCGGTCATTATAACCACTCTTTATCAGTTGATGCTACATTCATGATATCAAACGAATGCCCAGTGATTGGTGAACAGGTTGTTGTCATTTTTGGGACACAAGCTGTTACTATAGCAACAGTATAACGTGCTGAAAACACCCTTAATTTTAGCTTTAAGTGTTCATAACTCAAAAATGAGTCGGTGAACTCCATTTTTATTGTCGAATTTTGATCAGTAGGATAAGATGCAACTTTTGGCAAAGTTTAAAAAAGTTCTGTAGGTGGGGTTCCAAGCCACCTTAAATTTTAGTAACATAAACATAATATTTCTTATCAAGTCAAGTTTTATTTGAACGTAATTCAGCTCAAAATCGTCTTAGAGCCTGGTGTGACATTAAGCTCACTTTTTGTTAATTTTTAGGAAATTATTCGTGCTCATCTTAAAAACATGTTTTTGTATCTCATGAGTATTGAATGCGCGCATTGCTGTGGCGTTTTTGATTGGCCAAGCTTGAGAATTATACTACAACCTTTTTCTCATTTAACTATAAAAAATTGCGAAAAACCATTACTTAAAAACATTTTAAGATTTAAAAAAGTGACGACGTTTCGACGCTAGCTTAACGTCATTATCAAGTCAAAAAATGTCGATATGTTGAAAGTAAATAAATAGTAAAAAGAACAATAGATAATTAAGAAACTGTAACAAACGAATAAGTTACAGGCTAAACAAAAAGTTTAGCACGTATGGGGTCCGTCTGGACATTTAAAGAAATCAAGTACACAGCCCGACACCTTCATCGACGTATTCAGTGCTGAGCACAAAAACTCGACAATCGGTAGACGGACTCCATACGTGCTAAGTTTTTTGTTTAACCTGTAACTTATTCGTTTGTTACAGTTTCTTAATTATCTATTGTTCTTTTTACTGTTTATATACTTTTAACTTATCGATATTTTTTTACTTGACTCAATGACGTTAAGCTAGCGTCAAAACGTCGTCACTTTATATCTTTAAATGTTATTTTTTAAGTAATGTTTTATCGCAATGTTTTATAGTTAAATGTATTTCCAAATCACTCGGCCTTCGTAACCATCAACGTAGAATTATTTTACCCTAAGTCGGCTTGAAATACACCTTCAAATACAACAGCTTAAGTAAAAGTTGAGAGTCTTTATGAAGTCGACCGTAACTCCAGGGGTCAATTCAATAAAACTTTAATTTACAAGTGTAATTTACAAGTATAGCTGTTGTTTTCAACCTCTGAAACAATGGCTACACTTGTAAATTACACTTGTAAGGTTTTATTAAATTGACTAAAAAAGTTCTAAGCGTTTGAAAACTATGAACCGCGCCATTTGCCAACACAATTTTGCTCAGGCACGAAGCGTTTTGGTCAGTTTTCAACGAAAAGAAGCTCATTATTTTGAGATAGTTACATAAAATAATTTTTTTACATCCTTGCCCATGTTTTCGCTTAATATTCAGTAAATGAAATCCCACTAAATAAAACGAAAAACGTCTAGGACGCTTGACCGCGGTGAAGGGTAGACCTTAGTACTTTGAACTGCACTTGGATCCTTTTGTTTTACGCTTATCACCAGGGCAACAAAGAAACCAAAAAGTGGGTTCATTAAAACGTTCACACTTCAAGTACGCGAGCTACACTTGAGTGATTCCGCACAAACCAACAGCACGTGCCATTCAAAAAGACGTTTTTGATAAAAAAAAAAGAAGGGAAATATGGAGCTTATAGAAAACGAAGGGACAGGGCAAAGTGTCCGTTTTAGAGAGGTGTCCGTATTATAGAGGTCACCACGATGACGTCACTTTTAAGACTCCACTGACAGTTTCAAGTGTTCAGAAACTAAAAACAGGCCCACATTCGTCTTTTAAGCGGCTGCATGTAAATTGATTCAATTTCCAGTTCTGCAGTTCTCAGTTTGTTCAGTGAATATTTTTTTTCCTTTTGAATGTCACGGGATTGCAAGGAGAGATGTGACGATACCATCTCGGAATCAATGACTCGCACTACAGTGAGGGACACTTTCGCTTTTGCCCACATGCATTACTTTGTCACGGCGTCTTCCCGGAATCAATGTGTCACGTGTCTTCGAGAAGTCTCACTTCCGCTTTTTTATACAGTACTCTGTTTGTTCGGGGAAACCTGCTTTGCTTTTGAATGTCGCGGCACTGCAAGGAGAACATATTTTCTTCTTTGAACTATCTGCTCGGAATCAATTTGTAATGTATCTTAGGAGGCCCCACTTCCGCTTTTTAATTTAAAGGTTGTTTTGCTTTTGAATGTCACAGCACTACAGATATACTTTCGCTTTTGATCTCTATATTTAGTCTGTGACAATACCTTGTTTTTAATTTAAGTGTCAGATGTGTTCGGGGAATTTGCACTTTTGAAGGACAGCGAAAGGCGAGGAATAACTGGGTGTACCCGCACGCATAGAAACTTACTCAAGACAAATCTCTTTTATTATGGGGAAGAAAATCGTGAGTAGAACTTTGTGCAATATGCTTGTAATACGAATCGAAATCATGCTTCTTTTAATATGATTGTATACTATTAGATGATGTTTGTCGTCGAAATGTGTTTTCGGCTCGTTCAAGGAAGAAGGTTCACGACTGTGCATTGAAAAGCCTCGGTTTGAATTTCTGTTACTTTATTATCTCGAGAATCTTTTTCCTTTGTTTTTCTGAAGTCTTAAGAACGTAAAACCAAACTAAGAATATTTTGCATCTGCACGAAAGTCAAGACAAATCGTATCGGGATTTTGCAATTTCTATTCCGGGAACTTGCCACACCACACGGACTGTCAACAGCCAGCCGGCCGAAACATTTATCCATACATTTATAGACATTCAGCGTTCTTAAGATAAAAAGGGAAGAATAAAATTAAAAATTCTAGATTACGTACAGCATACGAACATTTTCATTTTCGACCTAGACATATTTAATACGACCCAATTCGCAAAGTGTCATTTTTGTGAACCCTCCAGATGTTACTGGGTGAAATATATGGCTTATTTAAACCTTTGCTTAGAAAGCAAGGAAGAGAAGTAAGAGCAAACACAAATGAAACCGAAACAAAACTCGCCTCCCGGGCAGATCCTCGATTTCTGGGAAAACCCGACTTCCGGTCCCATTGTAACGAAGTTCCTGGAAAGAGCCAACTTGTTTATTTCTCTCGTTTTATGATAAATATCTCTGAAGAAGAATACCATACAACATTATATTCAATTTATTCTGCTGGGAAATTATTACCAGTTTCGTAGTGGTCAAATTTGCAATCGGACTCTAATACGCGTGCGTAACTATGGGAACGGGAATGGGCTTGTTCAGTTATAATATATTTTGTGTGTGTGCGCTCACGTGACCCGTGAATTACCGTCCGCCATGTTGGAGGAGCACTTTGATGGGTTTTCCTTGTGTAAAATTAACGTTGTGAATTAAAATTGTTAACGTAGCTAATTTACAGTGCTTTTTTGTTGTCGGTGGGGCTAGTTTAAATCCCAAAACCCATTTTTTTTTCGATTCTTAGGGCCGTATTTGTTTCGATCACTTCGATTTGCCGCCCGATATATCTAAACTTGACTGAATATTATCACAGAGTTGAAAATCAGCTAGACTTTTAAAACTCGGTTTTACTGCAGCAATTTCTTGTCGCGATACCTACGAGTTAAGATAGTCAGGTCGACAAATCGTAGAATCTGTCTTGAAGTGCGTCTGTTTACATGATACAATTTGTCTGCACTAAATTTTGTTTCGAAGTGGTTTCTGTGAGAATAAGTGAAGAAGAAATGCTAACGCGTAACGCAATATTGCGGTAAGGAAGCTGTTGTGTTCACACTGACACGGTTCAATATTTTTTTAAAATTAAACATAAGGATTTTTGACAAACGCAAAAAGAAAAACCACAGTACATCGCTTTCATAATGTTCGGTCCGAAGAAGAAAGAAGAAAAAAAAATGACGGCACGAACGAGATTCGAACCTGAGGCCTTTCGGCTGTCATAAAGGGCTTTACGCCATTCGGCTACCGTGAAAACTCACTTAAAACAGGATAAATTTAATTACTTCAAGGTAGATACGCATCAAAACGCGTGTCTCGGTTGAAAAATCCTTTAAGATCGATTTTAACTCCAAATGCGAAACATCTTTAAGCTTATTGTTGTTCATATTCGTTTACAACAATTTAGTTATTGTTATCGCTGGATTCACGTTATTCTTGTTACAAAACCCATTCGTAACAAAGCATTACGTCACAAGTTTACAGCTGATGGAAGGAGTGAGCGATTGAGTGAGTGAGCCAGTGAGCATATCTGTCTCCGTTACCGATAACCCGATCATTACGCATGCGCGTATTCACGGGTTAAAAATTGCCTTGATTCCCGGGTGCTTACCATTTAGCCATGAAAAACCGATATTTTGGATTGGAAAGCATATGGTATGGTTGATTTTCCGGGAATTTCGGAACTAGTGAGCAAAAAAATTCAGCGATTAAACTAGCGACCACCAGCGTGTGAATTATTCATTTTATTTAATTGTCAGTTGTTTAAACAAGAGTGACTAGTTTTCGAATCTAGCATGTTTTTGTTTTTATTAAAAGTTTAAACAAACTAACGAGAACAAACGGAAAGGTCGACACTTCAAGGTAAAATAGGACACTTGCTAGTCTTGCTGTGTGCGAGCCACACTCACCGAGGACAGCCATACACTCTATGCACTCTAGAGAAAAGGCATTCTCTCGAATATTGTTCACGGTATTTGCAGTTTCGTTGATTTATTATTTTTGTACCGTGGTGGTCTCTAGTATAGATCCGATCTATTTGAATTTCAACTAGGAAAAGAATGTTATTGGCCATTCCCCGATTCTTTCGCTATGGCGCTGAAATGTATCGGTTGCAATTGAGGTCGCATTGTTCTTTGGCCATGTCGGTGCCACAATTGTTCGTGACGTGACCGTTGCGCAATCTTTCCTCGTAGCTCTTTTAGCGACATATATGGGATAAGTGAAGTGCGGTCACTCGAGTCTCATTATGTTCTACGGCGCACTGACGAGGGCCAAAAAGCCCGAAACAGCTGTCTGCGTCTGCTTTGCAGTATTGATCGCTGATCATGTCAGATTTGGCCGACCGTAGTGCCGTTTCGAGAGAATGTCTTTTCACATTGTCTGATCGGTCCTTGCAGTGGTCAGTTTTAGCTTATCACTGTTTGCATTGATCTAATGTGACGCAATAGATCGTTCACGGTATTTGTAGTTTCGTTGATTTAACATTATTGTCCCTTTAACCTTTTCACTCCCACAGTAAATCAAGTAAACATGGTGCAGGTGTGGCAAATGGAACCCCTTTTGGAATTCTTTTGCATGGAAACATTTGTTTTTCAAAAATTTACCGAATGAAATTTGGGATTTTTCTTGAATTTTGACTTTCGGCACTCTTGGGCGTTAAACGGTTAAATGCTTATGTTTTCTGAAGCTTGTGGTTGACCCAGCCAATATTTATTTATTTAATTTGATTTGCTAAAGACTTATGAAACAGTGGACAGGACAGATCCAAATGCGGGTGACCAAGGCCGACAGCAAGCACAAGAAGAGAATCAACAGAGAATGAAAGACTTGCAGGACGCGATGGCGAGGGAACGTGAGCAGGCGATACGCGAAGCAGAAAATAGCGCGAGAAGCGATGACGAGAACCAGAGAACGCAATATGAAAATCAAAAACGCGAGAGAGAGGAAAGGGAACGAAAGCTAAAAGAGGAAGAAGAATTTTGCCAACTTAAAGATGCGTTGATGAATTATGACTTCCAGAAAGGACCGAGGATTAAAAAGGAAAGTTTCCGAGAGCTGGACGTTGAAGAAATGGAATTTGTGCGCTTAGCTTTAATCGGACCAACGGGTTCCGGAAAAACAAGCTTTATTGGTAAGAATTTCGCCCCCTTGCTTCCCCATTGCAGTCTCCCTGTCATTTTTACCTCGTGAACTCTCGAATCGTTGAACGAGTTATAGTGGGACAAAACTTCACTCGATCGCTCGATCGGCTGTAAACATTGAGCCCGCGATATGTCATGGTCACCTGCCTTACCCATAGGGACGGAATTAGGAGACGGTGGGGTGGAGAATTAGACGCAAGGGATGGATGGTCGGTGGAGCAGAACGCCTAGAAAAGGGTCGAGTCGGTAAACATCGAGCACGCGATATGTAATGGTCATCTGTCTTACTCATCTGGACGGGGTTGGAGGCAGGGGAGGGTGGGGAGGGTGGGTAATTGGACGCATGGGGTGGGGATCGGTGAAGTACAACACCTAGAAGAGGGCAGGGTCCGAATTGTTTCATATTCACGAGTTGGTTTTGATTGTATACGTGTGAAACAGAGGTTGTCTGTTTCATTTTGTTGTTCATTTAGGGTATACAAAATGTAATATTACATTTGTATAACGACAATTGCTGTAATTGATATTAAAACAAATTTTTAATACCCACTTTTTAGAATATTCTTAGGATTTAATTTAAATTTAGCATTTTATTAGATTTTAATACAGTAAAAAAGCAACATGTAAGGCTGCATAGAAGGGGGTCTCGATAATGCAGCATAAATTAAAGGACAAAACAACAACAGAAACGAGACAGCAGTTCAAAAGTTTTTGCTTCCGGTTCTGAAACCCTGATACGCCTGTAACCAGATATTTACCGTTTCCTGCGTTTCCCGTTTTTCGTCAACGTTGACAGGTACCCTACAGAGAGCTCTTGGTAGAACTCAAAGCGCCTTTGAACAAAGCGCGGGAAAAGAAGGCACCATTAATCTTGAGGAGTACAGTGTGCAAGAAAACATAACTATGGTGGATACCAGGGGATTTTTTGAGAGCGACGAAAAGCTCGTGGACGAGTGCCTAAAGATTTTATCGGGGAGGTAATTAATGTTGTTTTTGCGTAGATTTTTCATGGCAACATGGCATGAAACATCTATGTAGTATTTTGTAAAGTAACGCCGCTTCGATAATTCAACACGAAAACAAAGCAGATTTAGGCCTTTAGAAGATATTTAGCTTAGGATTTTATCTCAAATCCATCCATACCTTATAAATTCTCCCAAAGTCAGATATTTAATTGCCTATGAGCAGTTTTCAATTGAGTATGGTAAAACCAAACCCAAAGTAATTACTCTGACCAATCACAGCAGTCGTAAACAATCCAATGAACCAATCAGAGCTCGAAGCAATTACATATCGGCGGCGCCAAACGCGGAAAAACGCGTAGCAATGAAAAACCAATGCTGAATATGTGGATTAACTCATGGTAGATGCGATAGAATGGTGTACTTTAGTGGTGACGTTTCTTTTATTTAAGAATTCGTCCTGGCGAGGAAATCTTACGAGGTTATGACCAAAGTAAAGACGAGGCCGCAAAAGGCAACCCTCAGATGGCAGGAAAAGTTCAGGCGCTCTCCAAATATGCTCATGCGGTCATATTTATAGTGAAGGCAAATGATCCTCGCTTGAAGGATGGCAAATATAAACACACGCTCGAGAAGATTAGAGAGCATTTTAGAGAAGACGGTAAGATGAATATATCTCGTAATTAACAAAAACTACTAAGTAAGAATTACTTTTAACTGCTAAATATAGAGCTATAGTTAAATACTGATCGTCGTAAAACCAGAAAAGTAGCAACGTTTGGCCAATAACTTACCTTGCTCAAAACCGCTCATTTTCTGATTCAATCCGCTGGTTAGGGAAGACGCGCGCGGGCTCTAAAAGCGAGATGGCGGCTGGTTCTATGTTTGGAACTATTCGCACATATTCTCGCGCGTGCTTCTTACTTCCATGTAAGCTAAGCTTTTCATCCTAGAGCACCAAAACAAACCCTTCGTTGCATAGAAAAAACGACCGACTTGGAACAAGTCTATAACTTACGGCTTGATGCCTATAATTTATTTGTTGCGGGGAGGGACTTTTTGGTTTCTAAATGAACGTTTGGTTAACATTTCATCCCAGATTAGCGGTAATTGGTTTTCGAACCATCGCACCCTGTTGTGTGTCAAAAAGAAAACACAGAGCTAGTTATTTTACTGCTGTACGATGTATTTGATTTCACTCCACAGGCTATGCTCCAGTGACTGTCATTACCTATCTGGACAAGTTGAAAGACGAGGAAGACAAAAATAATGCTTTTGACATGGCTTCGTGGGCGACTGGCAGTTCCAGCGAAAGAACCTTCTTCATAGCGAACTACACGCATGAAAATAACGAGACGTCCTTTGCTGTGGAGCGCACGGCTCTCGACATCTTGGATTTTGCCTTGCTTTCCGCTGAAAGGTTTATACGGATCGCCAAGCAGAGAGAGAAAAATCAGATGGAACGGGAAATCGCGGCCGGAGGTAACGTGCTGGGCGGTAGTATTACAGGTGTATTGGACTGGGAATTCTGGGCTTCACTCCTCCCCCGTCACTTTTATATGGGAGTTCCCTCCCCCCCCCCCCCCAACTCCCCCCGTGATTGTCGGATTTTCATACCATTGTGGGTGTTTCTGTTTCCACTACGTAAAATTATCGCGGAGTAGACAGAATGGTAACATTTTTAGGATGTTATATTCCATCCATAGAGACTCAAAACTAGCAACTAATTACTTAACTCAAGGTTTGCTACGAGAAGAGAATAGTTAATTACCAGTAGATGTATTATTTTGACCGTGTAGCCTTAAATTTTTGCGGGAGTTTAATTTTGCGGATGGGCGATTTTTTGTGTTCTGCGGGAACTTGTTTTTGCGATAGAGAAAAATTGTTTTTTCTTGCTGAAAATTAATTTTTCGGATTTGTAGGAAGTCGCGTTTCGTGGAGAACCTTCACATGATAACTTTGTTCGTTCTCATTTCATCTTTTGTTTCTGGACGAAAGATAAAATTTATTAGGTCATTTTAATTAAATGGACACCAACACGAATTTATACTGAAGTTAAAGGTGATGTTTGTATATAATTTTGACAGTAGAGTAAATTTTTGCGTAGAAAATTTTTGCGGGAATTTTTTTTGCGGATCGTGAAAAAATAAACCCGCAAAAATCGAAAAAATTAGAACCCGCAAAAATTGCGTGCCATACGGTATTTATTAACCTCTCCCCAGGAGCCAGTGGTGGGGTGGAGACATTGCAGCAGTTTTTCGCCCGTCTGAAGAAGAAGTACAATTGGACTGACCAGGGAAAGGTGAAAGATGTTCTGTCGGACCTGCGCACTAAAGAGATCAACACCGTCGGGGCGCTCAAGGAACTATGGGAGGAAGTCAAGGGATCACTGCCTCTGTCGATTGGTATGAAGCGATGCTTGGAGGAAGAGATCAAGAATATTTAAAGTGGTACAACACACAAGAAAACCACTTTATTTACGGATTTTTTCTACTCTTAAAATGAGCCAAATTAAAAACTGTTGCAAAAATGGTGAAAAAAATCATCGGTGGAAAAATCTGCTTTTGATTTGAATAGTCACACTTTAGGATTACGTCCATAGATTCATAAGGTGAAACGAAATAAACTGACTTGAGGTTTGATTATATGAGTGAAAATGTTTTAAACTAAGTAGAACCTAGTGATGGAAATTAAGTTAAAAATCGCTACCCTTTAGGTCATTTAACACATATGTACAACTGAAATGTTTGTCTTGCGTGTACGAATCATGTTATCTTATAGTTGAATATGTAAAGACAACAGTTTTAAATGTCAAAAATAAAAGCTTAGTCCTGATCAAGTTCTCTGTTATTATATGCTTTTTTCAGTCAGTTAGTGTCATCAAGATTCGAATTGACTAAGCCCGCCATAGGGAAACCACTTAAAAAAACGACAAGCAGCTGTCACGCCACGCCACGCCTGCGCACAACACTGTGCAACTGAGACTCGTGTTTGGTCGTTGGTTGCATGCTTGATTTTAGTGCGAGAAGACTGGATACGAATTGCGCGACATGTGTGGGGTACTGAGGGGGTACTGTGTGGGGTTAACCGCGGTCAAACGAGAGAAATTTGCAAAAGTTAAGCAAAGTACTTAAAAGTTAAGGTTGTCATTTTCACTGTTTAAAGTTTAATTTATTGCCAATACGCTGTCAATTTACCAAACGTTTTGAAAGTTTACTAAAAAATTTCTAAGCGTTTAAAACTTGTGAACTGCAGAATTGTCGGCGCCATTTGCCAACATAATTTTGATCAGGCGCAGAGTTTTGGTCAGTTTTCAACGGAAAAAGCTCATCATTTTGAGAAAAAAATAAAAGATGGTAACGTCAGCTAATTTGATTTTATACATCCTTGCCCATATTTCCATTTAATATTAAATAAAATCCCACTAAAAAAAACCAAAAACGCCTCGGACGTTTGACTGCCGTTGATGTGTGGGGGTATCATGCAACCTCATGCCCAGGGCCTTCTCTGCGCTCAAAATGGCGCACACCGAAAGAAACCCCTGAACGAGGCTGCCAAAATCTTGGAGTATTTTGTCGCGTGAAAAAATGATGAAATGTCTTCGTTTCGTTTAAAAAATGGTTACAGATTGCTAGAAAACAAACACGACTGCCAATCACTGGAAATAACGACCGAAAACGTCATTTAATCGCGTGCCACGTGACTAGAAATACTTCACAATTCGGTAGAGTCTAGATTCCATAGCTCAGAAGCTCTCTCCTCCGCAGAGGCACAAGGCAGAATCCGCAGAGCGAAGTGAGTGCAGGCGCAAAAAAACGGAGAGAGCGGCGGCGGTTCCCGCCCAGTGGATCTCTCGTCTTTTGCGCCTGCAACCACCTTGTCCAGCGGGTTCTCCCCACACCGAAAACCCCTCAGGAGCCTCTGCGGAGGAGAGAGGCTCAGAAGGAGGTCGGACACCTTATTGATTAGCTTTCAGTTGAGGTTGGGTCAAGGTTAAAGGTTGAGGTTGGTTAAGGTCTAAGCAATCCGAGAAGCTAGGTGGTACAGTGGTACGGTAGGCTATGTAAGCCTAAGCCTAGGTGAGGTCACAAGTTCAATACTGAGTGGGGATTTTAGATTTTCTTTTTTACAATTAAAAATTTATTGAAAATAAAATTCGAAGTGTCGACATAACGTTATATAATTCTCAATAAGTGTCCGACCTCCTTCTGAGCTATAGCAGGTAGACTCTACCACACACTGAATTCTTGAGTATTTTGACAGCCTTGTCCAGGCCCGCTCCGCTATTTTGACAACGGAGAAAGCCCTGCTGGAGACAAGGTTGGCTGTTATAGGGCTTCGTCGTCCCTTTCTATAACATTCCAAGCGCTGTGCGTCGCTCGCACAAAGGTCTTCTCTTGCCCTAACGTTAAGTAAAGGACAGGATGTCAAAATACAAAACTGAATGCAAGGCTGGCACTACGGCAAAGGGCAGATTTATTAATGACCAATATTTCGACTTATTGTACTAGTCTTCCTCAGGGCCAGGGCTATACTGAAAGAAAATATTGTAACGGCTCCTCAAATTTGAAAATTACATGGTTATAAATGATTGGCTAATACATGACATGTAGACAGCGCACTTGTAAACATAAGGTAAAAATAATATATGACATATATACTGTATGATACAAAACTGTGTTCAGCGTTCGTTCCTTCGGTTAATGCCTTCTGGTGACAAAGTGTTCCCTCTAGGAATTAAAAAGGCCTCGCGTGCTTTTCGACGGGAAGCATTGATGGTGGGCTGCAGTTCAAGCGGGATGAGTCTCATGTCCGTGGAAGAGTGGCCTGGAAGGTTGAAATGTGTAGGGACCGCTGCTGTGGAGTTGGCGTGATGTGGGTTGTTAGTCAGGGTCATAACTAGCCGTGCAACTTACAAAGTACAATGGTTCACTCGCCGTTTTCAAATTTGGCCTAAAATGCCATTTTAGACATTTTAATGTATCTGGCAAAACCTTCACGCAATTGTTGCTAAGGAAGGTTTCTAACCATAATATTTTCAGGGAAATTCGAACTTCCAGAGGTAAGCTTTGAGATTTTCGAGTCACGACCATATTTGGCAAGTCAAATGTCCAGGCGCGCGTTTTTCGAAAGTCTCGAAAACTTTTTGGGCTGTGTTATGTGGAGAATTTTTTTACCATAAAAATAAGGTTTTGTTGATTTTGAAAGCTAAGAATTAAAATCTTACGTTTACTACACAACTTAAGCTGTAAAGAAGTAAATCCAAAACCAATCTTAACTTGTTCGCACGCGTTTTCCCGCGCTTGGCGCCGGCGACATGTATTGACTTCGAGTTGTGATTGGTTCGTTGGATTATCTTCATCTGTTGTAATTTGTTAGAGCAAGAGGTCAGAGTAATTATTTTGGTTTTGGTTTTACGACACTCAATTGAAAACTGCTCAATGTATTCCACGGGAACTGAAAAATGTCAGGAACAACAATAAAACTCGAAAATTTCGGACGCGTTGAATTTTAGCCTGCAGAGCAGGCGTTTTTTAACGGAAACTCAGAGGTACATTGATCGTGGCCGCCATCTTGAACCCTTAAAATCAGTTTTCGACTCTTCCCAACTCTTTGGTAGTATTAACGTCCAAGACGGCGTATTAAAACAAATCCATGGATCGCGCTCCAAAATACGCCTGCTTTGCAGGCTAGTTGAATTTCAGTCAAACACTCGTCCGAAAATAAACCTGTCTGAAAAATTTAGCACTTGAAAATTTTAGAGCGCTCAATTAAGATAGGAACATAATTTTAATTGTCGCAAATCTATGAAAAGAAAGATTTCTGTTTCTTTTTCCCCCCAATGTTTTTTATGTTCCAATAGCAAGACCCATTATTGGAGCAGAATAAGACAGTGTTCAACAAAAATTTGGAATTTTACTACTTTTTAGCCTATAAGATTATTTTAAGTACAGTCCAGTTGACGACAGTCTGATAATGTGTTTGTACACCCGCCGTAACAAGATTTCGCTGAATTTAACATGTTATATCTCTAAATACCACCAAATATACAACTTACATGTAACTAGATAAAAAGATTCTATAGAGTAAAACACAAGCAGCAGTTTGGAGATAGAGTGCAGGATTGCAAGGATGGAAGTGGATTACAGTTCATCAAATTTGATTTCGAGACAGGCGGTCAAGAAATTAAAATTGCCATTCTTGTGGAATTTTGACTTTTTTAGGTGTTATTTTGTGTCTTCAGTTAATATTTCTTTGCTTTTAACACTTTGGGCGATTTTTTGCTTCCTTGTTCAAGATAATAAAGTAAGTTCAAAGCAAGCTTCTCAGGCCACAATCGTGAAAACATTATAACGTAGTGTCCAATTAAGACGGACACCCCTGTATGCCGGACAACCCTGTTAGGTGGACACTCCTGTAAGATGGACACTCCTGTAAGGTGGACACCCCTGTAAGGTGGACACCCCTGTAAGGCGGACACCCCTGCAAGGCGGACACCCCTGTAAGGTGGACACCCCTGTAAGATGGACATCCCTTAAGGCAGACACCCCTGTAAGGCCGACACCCCTGTAAGACGGACACCCCTGTAAGGCGGACACCCCTGTAAGGCGGACACCCCTGTAAAGTGGACACCCCTGCAAGATGGACACCCCTTAAGGCAGACACCTCTGTAAGGCCGACACCCCTGTAAGACGGACACCCCTGTAAGGCGTACACCCCTGTAAGGTGGACACCCCTGTAAGGCAGACACCTCTCTAAGACAGACATCAATTATTGGCTGGTTCTGACTGAACTGTCACTGGCTGAATTTCACTTGTTCGTCTGTAACTAAACTTTCTAAAACACAGGTAGTTAAGGCTGATCCCCAAGGTGTTCAGCTTACAGTGTAGATAGAGCTCACTGTAATCACAATAATTTAAATAGAGTAATCCGAAATGAAACGTCCGAAATTCTGAGTCTTTATTGTACTGTATAGAAAGAATACAAATGTAGGTATCTGTAAAGGGTAAAAGAAATTCATGTTAGGCCTATAAAACAGGGGGGCTCCTTCCAAAATTTTAAAATTTGTCACAATCTACCTTGCTACTTTTATATGGGAGTCCCCTGGTGTCTCTTAGCTGAGTCCCCTGGCAGTCGATCAGAAGTCTAGAAGTCCTAGTGGCTTAATATGACCATTGCATTGGGAACTACAGTGTGTATATGCATGGTTGTTCGGAATCCGATTAACGCTAATCTAGGATTAAAGGTGAGCCAAGGATTTCATAATTCTTAAAGCTAATTTTAAGCTAGATGTGAAGACAAGACAGTTAAAACTGAATAACAGAAGATCTTCTGAAACTTCATCATTGATTAGTTATTTAACTGAATTCAAACTTGAGGCTCCAGGCCCATGCGTGTGTTTCTTAAAACCCTCGAAGACATTGTGGGCCTGAAAGCTATTTTTAAACTCAGTTTCTAACGAATGGCATTGAGGTTTTTAGCTAGAAAACCAACCCAGCGCAACGAATTACATTTTACTGGTATAAATTAAAATAAAACGTTGCAAACTTGTACTTTTCGGTCGGGTATGGTACAAGAAAAAAAGGATTCCAGGCCCTTTAAAAATGCATATTTTTGTCATTGGGCAACTGGGCTGCCATATATACGAAAATTTAACAGTCGATACAAAAACTATCAAAATCAATAAAATGGGGGACCATGAATGGGGACTATGGTAATAATATATTAGTTTTGTACAGACATTTTCGAGCGGACTCTTGGAAATAAAAATACTATAGAAAATTTGTAAAACGCTAGTCAAATGGAACTGCATTCATCGACAAATGTTAGTAGATGACTTATTACCGGTTTTGAAATTTTATTTTTGTCGGACTCTCGTTGGTATCTAGAATCAGTTAAAGGCTTCTCCTTACGATGCATCAATTCCCCGTGGAAGGATTTTACTTTTGCTTCGTACGAGTAATGCAGCCAACCAAAGGCGTACGAGGGGGAGGGGCTGGGGTGGCTGCAGCCCCCCCTCCAGTCGTAAAATATATAGTATTATTCGGGCAAAACTGGTCGACTATTCGGGCACCACAGACACAGTAAAATTACTGACTTATTTTGTGATTCAATGTCTTAATTTATTTGTTTTTATTTCGCAACTCACATTAGTTAACTTTCTAACCGAGCTCTATACAACATCAATCATGTCATTCATGTGATAGCTCCATTAGATGCTCACCGCGTGAGCAGGCACAGAACGACAAATTTGTGTTGTGGTCTGCCAAGCCGTGGGAATGATAATGTAGACCGCGCAGGGATTGAAACTAAGGGCGCGTTTCTTTTCTACGTATTCTGCCCATTCCAAAAACAGAAAGCCTCAAACTATTGCACCTATTCCTCTCGTAAAATATGGAAAGAAGTCGCTACTTTGACTATGTGTACTTGGAAAAATTTTCGTGTGTGAGAATGTAAACAACATAGTTTTGTTAGCGTATTCTGACCCGGGGGGGAGGGGGTACCCAACAAAGTTTTGTACAGGGATGCTCCGCCCCGAGGTTCAAACCCTTACCCTTTCATATACCGTTTTTGACAGAAAAGGTACCCCTTTCATATACCTTTCAATGAAAATGGTACTCCTTTCATATAGCCTTTACGTACGTCTGTTTGATTTATTTTGAAAGGCCCTTTTTATTAGGCTTAAATGGCAGTTTTCCCTACCTTTTTATGCCTCATCGGCGTGTTTTCGGTACCCTTTCCTATTCTTCGTGAAATCCCTACCCTTTCATATACTTCAACTCGTGAAATCACGACCCTTTCATATACCTCCAGCCTCAAAAGGGTACCCCTTTCGGGCGGAGCATCCCCGTATAGCCCATCATAGGGAGTAACCCCCCCCCCCCCGGTATTCTGATTTCAGTATGACCAGAATATGTTCCAATAAAACAATAATACAGTAATAAAACAGTATAACATTTGGCGACCATCTTGTATGCGTGGTTGGTATCTGGTCGTGGTAGATTAAAATAGTATGTCTTCGTTGAAGTCTCGTAAAAGATCTTAGCGGTATTGTGTGAAGTGAGAAGAATGCGAGATGTAGAAGCTCATTCTCGGATCGTTCACAGCGGTAGAAAAGTAAAATGTTAGCGAGTACTAGAATCATCATCATCATGACAAATAAACATGACGTCACGAGTTTCATTCGGGCAAATAAGGTTCAGCACCCCCGACAAAATTTTTCCCGTATGCCGATGCAGCCAACTTTAATACAGTTACTGAAAGCTTTCGTGATAACCATGCACCGTTTGATCAATAAGCAATCATTATGCGCGGTCGCTCCGAGTGTGTGTTATGCACCAGTCAATGTAAACCCCCGCCCCCGCCCCCCAACCCCGGGGATTAGGCGGGGATTAGGCATTTGGCGTTTCTAATGGGAGCTAATGCCCCACTATGCGGGGACATTTCAGACTGTCTAATGGCCCGCCCTTTGCTGGATCATATTAAAAAATATATAATCTACTTACAAACATACTTGCAAAAAATATATATTTCAAAATGTTTTCTTGTTTCTTAGTTTTCTTAGTCATCAGTACTGTCAGTTAGCGTTGTACCTGAAGCTCGAAGCCTTGGCGTCACCTTGATAGGCACCTTGCTTTAAGCACACACCTAAGTAACATGTAATTAAGGCTGCCTACCTTTCTATTAGAAATATCGGGGAAAAAAGGCGCTATCTGGACAAAGCTACAACCGAACGTCTTGTTCATGCTTTCATTTCTTTGCACCACGACTATTGTAACAGCTTGCTGTCAGTGGCCTTCCATCGCACCTGATTGGCAAATTACAGAGAGTTCAGACTTGTCACAAGATCCACTCGACATGAACCGCATAACACCGATATTGCGTGACCGCCACTGGCTTCCTGTCTCCAAGCGAATTGCATTTAAGATCATGCTCATCACGTACAAAGCACAGAACGGATTAGCACCTGTGTACATCTCTCAGTTGCTTGATGTTCACCATCCCCATCGCACACTGGGATCCTCAAATTAAAATATACTACATGTACCCAGGACATGCACATATGGAGACAGGACTTTCTCTGCAGCCGCACCACGCCTTTGGAACAGTCTTCCGGCCGAAATTAAACAGACGGCAGGGGCGGATCCAGGGGGGGGGGGGTTAAATGGGTGAATTTTCACCCCCCTTTTCTGAGACCCTTTCTTTCTTTTTTTCTAAAGTATTTCTCAAATAAATAATATTTTATTTCTCTGATATCTTTTTATCTGTTCTACAACAGTTCCATATTTTAAAGGGCCTCATTGTTGATTCTCAACAGACAAAAGCTGACAGGAACAAGAGAAAAAAGTTGAAAAATCTGTTTAAATATCAGATGCATGTTTGCTTAGTTAGTTTGATTTTTTTTAAATAAAATGATCATTAAATACTAATTTTGTTTCTAAAACAAGTCTTTAACAAAAATTTGGGAGAACAAAATTTATACTTGTCTGGAAAATGACAATAAGCTTAATATTATTTTGTCCCAGGCTATTCTTTGACAATGATCATTAAATACTAATTTTGTTTCTAAAACAAGTCCTTAACAAAAATTGGGACAACAAAATTTATCCTTGTCTGGAAAATGACAATAAGCTTAATATTATTTTGTCCCAGGCTATTCTTTGACAAGAATCCTGCGTAGCTGGCGGTTTTTTTGTTGGCGCGCGCGATAATTCGCGAGCGGCGAAGCCGCGAGTTTCGAGTTAAGTGCAACTATTGATAAATAAATATTTCATTTTTTTTACTGTTTTATTTTTTATTTTAATGTATAAGCTAACATGTAGACTTCCTTGCATATGTAGCGTTACCGGCCAGAGTCCAAACATAACATCGATGCAAAATCATCCATTATTAAAATGGTAATTTAACTTTAAAACATGTTTTAGTTTGCAAACGTCGATCAAAAAGCAATCACTACCAAGGCAATACCTTTCAAGATCATCCATGAATCCTTCTGGATGGAACGAAAAGGTATTTATATTTCTACCAAACAAAGAAAAACTTACCCTGAATTCTACTGCGGACGCGAAAACGGTCAGCGGTTTCCAAGTCTAATCCCGGCCTAATCCCCGCTCAGAGTACCACAACGTTCCAAATAAGGCTAATGCCCCGTTTACTGAGGCACAATGTATGTGCCAAATCTCCGGCTAATCCCCGCATAGTCCCGGGTTGGGGGGCGGGGATTTACATTGACTGGTGCATTACTACGACACAGAGAGTGGCGAAGAAAGTTTACCAAAACATGTCTTTGTGCCGATGGCAAGGAAAGTTATAGTAAGAATGATTCTGTTATACTGACAGATGATCCAAAGCAAGAAAAAAAGTTTGAAGGTTCTTAAACCTAAATTCGACATTGAGATAATTACTAATCATGGTGTTTTGATAAGCATTTTTAAACTGGCAAACTCTGGAACCACCTGGAGTGGAACCTTCCATGCTACAAATTATATTCTGGTCGGTATCCATTCATTTTATCTTAAATGAGCGCGACGAATTACATTTTACTGGAATAAATTAAAATAAAAGGTTGCAAACTTGTACTTTTCGGTCGGCTATGGTACAAGAAAAATAGGATTGCAGGCCCTTTAAAAATGCATATTTTTGTCATTGGGCAACTGGGCTGCCATATATACGAAAATTTAACAGTCGATACAAAAACTATCAGAATCAATAAAATGGGGGACCATGAATGGGGACTATGGTAATAATATATTAGTTTTGTACAGATATTTTCGAGCGGACTCTTGGAAATAAAAATACTATAGAAAATTTGTAAAACGCTAGTCAAATGGAACTGCATTCATCGACAAATGTTAGTAGATGACTTATTACCGGTTTTGAAATTTTATTTTTGTCGGACTCTCGTTGGTATCTAGAATCAGTTAAAGGCTTCTCCTTACGATGCATCAATTCCCCCTGGAAGGATTTTACTTTTGCTTCGTCAAGTAATGCAGCCAACTTTAATACAGTTACTGAAAAATTTCGTGATAACCATGCACCGTTTGATCAGTAAGCAATCATTATGCGCGGTCGCTCCGAATGTGTTACTACGACACAAAGAGAGTGGCGAAGAAAGTTTGCCAAAACATGTCTTTGTGCCGATGGCAAAGAAAGTTATAATAAGAATGATTCTGTTATACTGACAGATCATCTAAAGCAAGAAAAATAGTTTGAAGGTTCTCCTTAAACCTTAATTTGACCGGAAATGGTGAAAAATTTCTGGTGTTTCCGTGAGCATTGTTCACTAAACTCTGAGTACCGTAATGACAAAGTCCATTTAAAGCACAAGGGGGCCCACACAATCTGTCTGTGCAGGTAAGGTCTTATGCACAGTCAACGGCGAATTCAGAATCCTTCAAAACCGCTCAAAATATCACTTTTACGGCAAAAGGACGACAACACACAACAAATAAAGTAATTTAACGTTTATTTAGCATTAATTAGTACATACATTTGGTGATACGTCGCTATAATATGAAATTTAGGTAAACCCCATACATTCCTGTAATTATAAACGGTCATGTTACACAAACAAATTGTGTGGGCCTTCTGTGTTTAAATCTTTAAAGGTAACAGTTTATTGAGAAAACGGTCATATACGAGAAGTTTCACTTGCTGTAATTTGTGTATGTTGAAGATCATCTAATTAATCTGCCAAAAGTATGTTTTCGTCATTGAGCAACTGGGTTGCCATATCAGTACACGAAAGCCGTTTTACAGACCATACAAAACTATCAGAATCAATAAAATAGGTAGTCTCAAGTGTCATTCGCTTTCTCGCCCGTCCACAGGGGGTAATATAAGTTTTGTATAGACATTTTTCGATCTGACTTTTGGAAATAAGAATACTAGAAAATTTGTAAAACGATAGTCAAATGGAACTGTATTCAAATGTTAGTAGATGACTTATTACCGGTTTTGTATTTTTATCTTTGTCGGACTCTCGTTAGTATCTAGAATCAATTAAAGACTTCTCCTTACGATGCATCAATTCCCCTGGAAGGATTTTACTTTTGCTTCGTCAAGTAATGCAGCCAACTTTAATACAGTTACTGAAAGCTTTCGTGATAACCATACACCGTTTGATCAGTAAGCAATCATTATGCGCGGTCGCTCCGAGTGTGTTACTAGGACACAAAGAAAGTGGCGAAGAATGTTGTCTTTGTGCCGATGGCAAGGAAAGTTATAATAAGAATGATTCTGTTATACTGACAGATTACCCAAAGCAAGAAAAATAGTTTGAAGGTTCTTAAACCTAAATTCGACATTGAGATAATTACTAATTATGGTGTTTTGATATTAAAGCATTTTTAAACTGGCAAACTCTGGAACCACCTGGAGTGGAACCTTCCATGCTACAAATTATATTCTGGTCAGTATCCATTCATTTTATCTTAAAATGAGCGCAACGAATTACATTTTACTGGAATAAATTAAAATAAAAGGTTGCAAACTTGTACTTTTCGGTCGGCTATGGGACAAGAAAAATAGGATTCTCCTTAAACCTTAATTTGACCGGCAATGGTGAAAATTTTCTGGTGTTTCCGTGAGCATTGTTCAAGAAACTCTGAGTACTCCATTTAAAGCACAGGGCGCCCACACAATCTGTCTGTGCAGGTAAGGACTTAGATGCACAGTCAACGGCGAACTCAGAATCCTTCAAAACCGCTCAAAATATCACTTTTACGGCAAAAGGACGACAACACACAACAAATAAAGTAATTTAACGTTTATTTAGCATTAATTAGTACATACATTTGGCCATACGTCGTTATAATATGAAATTTAGGCAAATCCCATACATAAACGGTCATGTTACACAAACAGATTGTGTGGGCCCTCTGTGTTTAAAGGTGACAGTTTATTGAGAAAACGGTCATATACGAGAAGTTTCACTTGCTGTAATTTGTGTATGTTGAAGATCATCTAATTAATCTGCCAAAAGTATGTTTTCGTCATTGAGCAATTGGGTTGCCATATATACGAAAGCCGTTTTACAGACCATACAAAACTATCAGAATCAATAAAATAGGTGTCTCAAGTGTCAGTCGCTTTCTCGCCCGTCCACAGGGGGTAATATAAGTTTTGTATAGACATTTTTCGATCAGACTTTTGGAAATAAGAATACTAGAAAATTTGTAAAACGATAGTCAAATGGAACTGTATTCAAATGTTAGTAGATGACTTATTACCGGTTTTGTATTTTTATCTTTGTCAGACTCTCGTTAGTATCTAGAATCAATTAAAGCCGGCTTCTCCTCATGATGCATCAATTCCCCGTGGAAGGATTTTACTTTTGCTTCGTCAAGTAATGCAGCCAACTTGAATACAGTTACTGAAAAATTTCGTGATAACCATGCACCGTTTGATCAGTAAGCAATCATTATGCGCGATCGCTCCGAGTGTGTTACCAGGACACAAAGAAAGTGGCGAAGAATGTTGTCTTTGTGCCGATGGCAAGGAAAGTTATAATAGGAATGATTCTGTTATACTGACAGATAACCCGATTGGCTAGCTGTAAATAAACTACAGCTTCATCCATCAAAAACTAAGCTGATGATTATTGGATCTGCATTTAATCTCAACAATAAAATCGAGGATATATCAAACAATGTTTTTATAGAAAACACTAGAGTTGTTCGAGTAAAATCAAATAAATGTCTTGGCGTAGAAATTGATGAAAGACTAACCTTTCAAAACCACATTGATGGTATTTGTAAGAAAGTAAGTGCAGGGATTGGTGCTTTACGACGAATTAAGCCGTTTGTCCCAACCTCTTCACTTGAATCAATATACCAAGCCCTAATACAACCATATTTTGATTATTGCTCCCCCTTGTGGGACACATGTGGCAAAGGCCTTAAAGACAGAATACAGAGGTTGCAATCTCGTGCGGCCAGAGTAATTACCGGTGCGGGCTATGAGACTCGTTCAAGGGATGTAATCAAGTGTTTAGACTGGAAAACTCTCCAAGATAGGCGAACTCAAATTAAATCAACCTTAATGTATAAAACAATGAATAATCAAACTGCTCCATATTTAAGAGAGTCCTTTACAAGACTATCTGAAAATCAAACTCAATATAATCTACGAAATCTTGATACAGACCTGGTACTTCCAAGGCCGAAAACCAACTATCTAAAGCGTAATTTCAAATATAGCGGTGCTATGCTCTGGAACAGCCTACCGTTTGAGGCTAAAAAGGCAAACACACTATCTCAGTTTAAACGTAGTGTAGCCTCTATGCCTGCCACTGAGTTATGCTGAATATTTTCTCCTAATTGTAAATTGTTTTTATTTTATTTTGTAATATACATATTTGTTAAACGGCGCCCCGCTTGGAAACCAGCTATTGTATTATAGTTGCAGTGGCTAGCGTTGTAAAATAAAGTGTATGTTGTTGTTGTTAGCAAGAAAAATAGTTTGAAGGTTCTTAAACCTAAATTCGACATTGAGATAATTACTAATCATGGTGTTTTGATATTAAAGCATTTTTAAACTGGCAAACTCTGGAACCACCTGGAGTGGAACCTTCCATGCTACAACTTATATTCTGTGAATGATATATATATATGAAATAAATCATATATGAACTGCGGAAATGAAATCAAATGAAGAATGATCCTCGTTCACAACTGCGAGGATCATTCTTCATTTGAAATTATATTCTGGTCGGTATCCATTCATTTTATCTTAAAATGAGCGCAACGAATTACATTTTACTGGAATAAATTAAAATAAAAGGTTGCAAACTTGTACTTTTCGGTCGGCTATGGGACAAGAAAAATAGGATTCTCCTTAAACCTTAATTTGACTGGCAATGGTGAAAATTTTCTGATGTTTCCGTGAGCATTGTTCAAGAAACTCTGAGTACTCCATTAAAGCACAGGGCGCCCACACAATCTGTCTGTGCAGGTAAGGACTTAGATGCACAGTCAACGGCGAACTCAGAATCCTTCAAAACCGCTCAAAATATCACTTTTACGGCAAAAAGACGACAACACAAAACAAATAAAGTAATTCAACGTTTATTTAGCATTAATTAGTACATATATCTGTCGATACGTCGCTATAATATGAAATTTAGGTAAATCCCATACATCATGTTACACAAACAGATTGTGTGGGCCTTCTGTGTTTAAAGGTGACAGTTTATTGAGAAAACGGTCATATACGAGAAGTTTCACTTGCTGTAATTTGTGTATGTTGAAGATCATCTAATTAATCTGCCAAAAGTATGTTTTCGTCATTGAGCAACTGGGTTGCCATATCAGTACACGAAAGCCGTTTTACAGACCATACAAAACTATCAGAATCAATAAAATAGGTAGTCTCAAGTGTCATTCGCTTTCTCGCCCGTCCACAGGGGGTAATATAAGTTTTGTATAGACATTTTTCGATCTGACTTTTTGGAAATAAGAATACTAGAAAATTTGTAAAACGATAGTCAAATGGAACTGTATTCAAATGTTAGTAGATGACTTATTACCGGTTTTGTATTTTTATCTTTGTCAGACTCTCGTTAGTATCTAGAATCAATTAAAGCCGGCTTCTCCTTACGATGCATCAATTCCCCGTGGAAGGATTTTACTTTTGCTTCGTCAAGTAATGCAGCCAACTTTAATACAGTTACTGAAAAATTTCGTGATAACCATGCACCGTTTGATCAGTAAGCAATCATTACGCGCGGTCGCTCCGAGAGTGTGACTAGGACACAAAGAAAGTGGCGAAGAAAGTTTACCAACATGTCTTTGTGCCGATGGCAAGGAAAGTTATAATAAGAATGATTCTGTTATACTGACAGATCATCTAAAGCAAGAAAAATAGTTTGAAGGTTCTTAAACCTAAGTTCGACATTGAGATAATTACTTATCATGGTGTTTTGATATTAAAGCATTTTTAAACTGGCAAACTCTGGAACCACCTGGAGTGGAACCTTCCATGCTACAAATTATATTCTGGTCGGTATCCATTCATTTTATCTTAAAATGAGCGCAACGAATTACATTTTACTGGAATAAATTAAAATAAAAGGTTGCAAACTTGTACTTTTCGGTCGGCTATGGAACAAGAAAAATAGGATTCTCCTTTAAAAATGCATATTTTTGTCATTGGGCAACTGGGCTGCCATA